>JBAJHW010000002.1:294764906-296014906 GCA_037013535.1 Intellagama lesueurii
GTTTCACTGTGGCCCTTTAAATGGTTTGGGCTGACCCCTTGCAGAAGATTCTCTGCTATAACTCCCAGCATCCCCTGGCCTACAGGAAGGCCATGCTAGTTAGGGAATTCTGGGAGTTGTCATTGGAACCGTCATCCCCTCCCCAAGAATCCTTTGGGCTTTTCCGTCGCCGGTTCCAAAGCCTAAGGGTTGAATTCCCCAGTGGGTCTTTCCAACCCGTCTTGGGTTTCTGGCAACATCATGGAAGTCTTTCTGCTCAGCCTACGCAGGAGTCAGGGCCCTCTTCATGTCGGGACAGGGGGGGATTGCCGTTTGTGGTCGCCATGGCAATGGGTCCAGCTTTGGGCCTGCTTTCCCTCCAGGGTTTCCAAAGGAATTGGGATTTGTCAAATGGGGAACGTTGCTTGTGGGGACTACAACTCCCAGATGTCCACAGCTGAATCCCACACACAGTACTGTGGAATTATGGGAGCTGTAGTCCCACAAACCCAACATGGCCCATCTCTGCTTAGACATGTTCTTACTTCATACAATCACTAGATGGGGTGGCTTATGTCGTCTCTGAGCAAGCTCAGAGGGTACCTCAAAAGGGAGAACTGATTCATTAGCAAAGACCAACATGGCTTGGAAAAGTTGTTGTTTTTCCAGACTGTCACTCCCATGCTTCTGGGGAGGGGGGATATCTGGCAATTATAATCCAGAAAATTAACTTGTTTAAGTTCTGGTTAAGAAGTTAATGGTTTGTTTTGGGAACTCGTGCAGGTTCTGGTGTGTCCCTGTAACAGAGACTACTCCAGCAACAGAAAATATGCCGCCTAGAGTGGTCATAATTGACCAGATAGGCGGGGTATAAATGAAATAAATAAATAAATAAATAAAATAAAGACAAGTGACGCCCTGCAACAAAATGTTGCAGCGTGGAGTTCCGTTCTGGGTTCCAGATGCTCCTGTTATATTTGCAGGCAGGGAGAGTGGATGTCCACCCCCTATCAGCTATATTAAGCATGTGATTTCATTAACATCTACAGACAGCTCTTCTCTATCAGTGAGGCCATTTTAAAATGCCTTCTTGGTGTGAACCAGGAAATGATCCATCTGGACAATGAGAAAAAAATTTCTCTACTTTAAAAAAAAAAATCTCTGTCTCTTCCTTCATCTTTCTTCTCCAGCCATTCCTTTCCATTTCCCCCTCCCACCTGGTTCTGGGGCTGGATTGAGTTCACCTTACTTGTGCAGTTTTTAAAAGAAAAATTTTTGGAGCATCTGCACACCTTTTAAGTGAAAATACCGTACTCTTCAGTGGAGTGGTGTCATTTCAGCAGAAACTGGAGCGTTCGTAGAAAAGGTTGTGGCCACGTTTGTGGCTTGAAAATTGAACCTGTTTATGTTAATGCTGGTTGCAGAAAATGTTTGACTTGTTGATACAGTATTTAGTTAACTTGTAGCCTCAATGTTCGAAACCATCAGACTGACAAGAGGAAATGCAGTAAACTAGTTTGGCTCACAAGTGGCACATTTTGTTCTTTGTTCCTTTAGCAGTGCGCTTTTGGGAGTTTAGTGGCACTTTTTCAGAGGCATATAATCATCTGCTGGCTGGGGAATAATGGGGTTTGTAGTCCGGGGCATCTGGAAAGTAGCAGCTTTGGAGAGATTACCCTTAAGGCATCATGGGCAGTTATCATCAGCTAAATGGGGATTGGAAGGGTTACCACACAAGTGCCCGTTCACTCTGTAGTGAGATTCCTGGCACACACCAGTGCAAGACTGGTGACTGATCGTGAACCAGTGCAGGAAGAACTGGGGAGTCCTTCTGCTAGGGGTGGGATGCTAAAATGAGCGCCCTTCCACTCTGCGTTGAGACAAGAAGCTCAAGGCCAAAAGCAACAGCCTGTACCGTTTAATTGTCGCCACTGGTCATGGTGCCTCTCTTATTTTCAGCACTGCCAACATGTAGGCAGCTCGCCAGTCTTTCACACGAGGTGAATGTTCTAAGAAAGAAGGGCTAAAATGGAAGAACCCCTTTCAGAAAGTTTCCAGAAATGTCTAAAAATGGCCATTAAGAAATACACTTCTCCCTTGAACTGCACGGATCCGAGCGGCACGGTTTTGGTTTTATTTTTTTGATTTTTAAAAATAAATATTTCTATAAATAAATAAATATGCAATAAATACTGTGCCCCTAACCTCCCCCCAAATCGCATAAGCTCAACACTGAAGGCATCAAAATGGTCTACTTGCCCCCAAACACATCTCTAATTCAGCCACTGGGTGATGGGGGGGGTCATGGGGATCTTTAAAGCTCATTACGCACATTAATATATAGAAAGGATTGTCAATGTTATGGAAGAGAAACCTCATAGAACTATTTTCTGAGTGTGTCTACATCAACTGTTTATGCTTTGTACTTAAGTTTTAGGGGGCAAAAGTGTTATACACAGATTTTGAACTACACGGGGAGTGGGGGTCCAGCACCCCAAGCCACAGCATTGTGGAAGGGAGAAGTGTAACTATAAAAGTAGTCCTGAAACCTTCTCAGTTACACCAAAACAGGGAATGTCTACTGACTCCATTGCTTCAGAGAGCAGCAACTCCATTTATGCCCTCCCTGCCGAAAAAGTTGTGTGTGTGTGTGAAGTAATTATTTGTTGCAGAGTACAGTACAACTTCCATTCTCTGAGGTTTGGCTTTCTAAGGGCAATCATCGGAAAACTCAAAAGAAAATAAAAAGACTGTTATTTTTCTTTCCAGTGACGAAGAGAGAAGGGGTCAAAAATTGACGGATAGGAGGAGGTTGTGAAATAATGGCAGGTCCCAGAAAGACTACAGTTAACGCTCTTGCACTGCCTGTGTTGGTTCCATGCTTTCTGTCAGGCAGACCCTTATCCTACCTATTTCCTGGATGTGATGGGGGGGGGGGGGTTTCAGCCTGGGAGGGGTGGAAGAGGAAGTACCCAATTTCTACTGTAGCACAGATCATAACCAGAGTCTTGCTTGGCCACAAAAACGACATTTGAAGAATGCACCAAGCCAATTTTGTAAAAATAAATAAATCAGTAAATACATTTATACACAACTGGGGGGGGGGGGACTTTAAAAAATGTATTTATAAACACACAGTTCTGTGCCACACATGAAAATGTATTCCCCCCCCCCTTCTCCAAGTGAATATCCCACCATCCCAGGACTTGGGTCTCCAGTTGCTTCTGATAAGCTTACATAAAAAACGTGAAGGAAGTAGCCATTCCTTGTGGGTCAACCTCAACACTACTTGTAGGATTGACTGCTCCTGAATCAGAAGACTCTTGTCTTCAGATATCATCAGCCAAATTGCCTTTGATAGAATTCACCTCCATTAATTGGTCTCTTCTGCTTAAAGTTGGCCATTGGCATCTTTATGGCGATACATTCCTTATAAAACGTATGTTCCTACTGATTTTATTCAGAACAAGCCAACTTCTCATATTATAAAAGAGAGAGAAATATACAATTGTTGTTAAAGGCTGTCAAGTCATTTCCAACTTATGGCAACTCTATTAATTAATGACTTCTAAAAAATCTTCTCATTAACAGCCCTTCTCAGGTCTTGCAAACACAAAGCTGTGGCTTCCTTTATGGAGCCAGTACCTTTCCTATTAGATCTTCCTCTTTCCCTTCTGCCTTCCATTTTCCCTGGCATTATTGTCTTTTTCCAGCTAATCTTCTCATATGTCCAAAGTACAATAGTTCCAGCTTAATCATTTGACTCCCAGTGGGAACACTGTGTTGATTTGATCTAGATCCCATTTACTTGGCTCTCTGGAACACCATAATATCCATTAAGCTCTCCACCATGGCCAGAATCCAACTAAAAATGCTGGTGTTCCAGAGGTTGAGAATTTGATTCCTCACTCTGCCTCCTAGGAAAACCACCAGCCTGGGTAACTAAGGGCAAGTTAAAGTTAATGTTTTAATGACCTGAAATATTTTAATTAGGCTGCTAGTTTGTTTTTAATGTTTTTTGTGTTTTTAATTTTACTTGTTTTAACTCTGTGTGCCACCTTGAGTCCTCTTATGGGGAGAAAGGTGGCTTATAAATGAGACTAATAAATAAATACGCTACACAGCTCCTGAGCATCCTCCAGAAGAAGGGAATGGCAAGCTACTTCTGATTATTGTATACCTAGAAAACCCTGGATAGGTTCACCTTAAGTGGGAATTGATTTGATGGCACATAATTGTTTCCCACTAGCATAAATTTCACTGGCGAATTGCCACTTGTCAAAGCAAAGTGTGCAGCTTATATATCACCCCATAGTGCTTAACGTTCTGCAGTTTAACCACTGTGCCATGCGATTCCTTGTTAATGTTGTTTTATTTATTTATTCAATTTCTATACCGCTCATCTGGCTATCAAGGCCACTCTGGGTGGTTCACAACATAATAAAACAAAAATAACACTTTAAATAACTCCAAGAAACAGAATAACAATAAGAAATCAGTGAAGGCTTTTGCTTTTGCTGTTGCATGCCAAACCGTGCATCTGATGTGTAGCAGTAATGCTTATGCAGAATGATTAACTAATGGCAGTTTAATGAGGTTCACTCCAATGGGTTTGTGCTGGTGGAGGTTAAGTATTACAAACACATAGTTTCCTGTTAGCTTTCTTCACTGTCCAGATTTTACGTCCATACATAGGAAGCAAGAATGCCAAAGTATGGATGACCTTCGCCTTGATCTAGTGATGCATCCTTACAGCTGGAGATTTTTTCCCCCTAATTCTTTTATAGCTGCCCTTCCAAATCTCAGTCTTCCTCAGATTTCCTGGGTTCACTTACTTTCCACATAACATAAATTTAACTTTTGTCTTCAGTCTTTTTTGTTGCTATTTATTTATATTTATATTTCTGCTTCTTCCACAACATTCAGAATCATAGCTGCATGTCTGTGCCTCATCTCTCAGCAATCTTATGAACTGGCTTAGCAAGACAGCACGTGGACCAGTTACAGACAATGACCTTTAATTAGGCTCCTTTTTAAACACAGTGGGACTATATTTGCATAAATGTGCAAAGGGCTGCACTAGCAGTGAGATTTATGGTTGAGGCAAGATTTGAACTTGGGTCTCTTTTAAGCCCAATTCCCAAACTGGTGCATTTTTTGTTGTTGTTTAGTCGTTAAGTCGTGTCCGACTCTTCGTGACCCCATGGACCAGAGCACGCCAGGCCCTCCTGTCTTCCACTGCCTCCCGGAGTTGGGTCAAATTCATGTTGGTAGCTTTGATGACACTGTCCATCCATCTTGTCCTCTGTCGTCCCCTTCTCCTCTTGCCTTCACACTTTCCCAACATCAGGGTCTTTTCCAGGGAGTCTTCTCTTCTCATGAGATGGCCAAAGTATTGGAGCCTCAGCTTCAGGATCTGTCCTTCCAGTGAGCACTCAGGGTTGATTTCCTTCAAAATGGATAGGTTTGTTCTCCTTGCAGTCCAGGGGACTCTCAAGAGTCTCCTCCAGCACCACAGTTCAAAAGCATCAATTCTTTGGTGGTCAGCCTTCTTTATGGTCCAGCTCTCACTTCCATACATCGCTACTGGAAAAACCATAGCTTTGACTATGCGGACCTTTGTCGGCAAGGTGATGTCTCTGCTTTTTAAGATGCTGTCTAGGTTTGTCATCGCTTATCCTGGTGCATTATCCTGGCTCATCTTTTTTCTGTGACAGATAAAGCGCTTCATGCTGCCGGTTCTTTTGCTTTTATTTCTAAACTACCATTCTTGGCAAAGATCTGAATGCATGTGACACAGCAGGGCCGGCCTATCCATGGGAGATCAGTTCCAAGCCCCATCCCCCTGCAGATGGAAAAACATGGATTATTTAGCAAACACTATGCATAGCCTGTCTCTTTCTCCCTCTAGTGACTAGTTCTGGTAACTTCATTGTCAGAAATATATATTTTGTAGACCTTTGGTCTAGATGGGCGGGGTAGAAATCTAATAAAATGAAATAAATAAAAATATATGTTTATGGGAATTTTTTTTAAAAATATTTTTTAGAGTGTAGATAAATTAGTCAGCAAATAGTGATCCCATGGATAAGGGGGTCCTACTGTATTCCCTGATGTGAGGCTACCTTTTGGAATCCAGGAGCTTACCGTGATCATCTCCAAGGACCATCCATAAGAGCAGGGCACTGTAATGAGACCGTTCGAGAAACCAGTCTTAGCAGTTTTCTTCTCCTGACACCCCCTACAGCAGGTCTTTTGTAAAGCTAATGGATCTTCACCGCCCATTTGAGACCAGTCTAGTTCCCAAATATTTTACATTGGAATAGGGAAAGCTCACAACAATATACAGGTGTTGCAAAAAAAGAAGAAGGAAAAGGGAAAAAGAAAAAAAAAAGCACATTTTGCCCAAAGGCTGCTAATGTAGCGAAGGTCAGAAGGATCAGGGAAGCCTATGGGAGCAGACCCCTGCTATTCAAAAATTCCTAAGTTTCAGCCTGAGAGCCCACACTCACCACTGGCCCCACTACATGCCATTTAACTTATGTAGTTGATGTGGCACAAGGGAAGGCAGAAATGGGCACCACATGGAAATGTTAGTTTTCTCTGTAGTCCCCCATAGCAGTAACTTGTCCAAGATGTGGTACTGGCCGACACAGTTCTCCCCTCCCCCCCCCCCGCCTCTGGCCCTATACATTATTAAGGCAGTGGCTTGCTCAACAGACAACAGTGGAGAAAGGATATTTCCTTATTGTGAAAAGCTTTGCTGATTATTTTCAGTGGACCCAAGACAAGTCCAGCCATGGTTTCTCTGCTCAGCAGAGGTGGGTGGAAGAGAAGCAACTTAGAGACAGCTAGTAAGCGGACGTTTTATGAAACAAGTGAATTTATTGGATGCCCAGAACAGATTAAATGCTTTGTTAGTATGCTGTAATAAAGGAAAAATTAAAGTGCCAGTAGTTGGTAGTCATTTCCTCTAAAATTATTTGATTCTATTATCTCTACAATACCTACAGTAAATGTCCAGTGTTCCTTCTTTTATTGCTGCCTGGTGGATGGATCGTCATTTGCCCTGAAGTTCAAATGAACCGGTTCAGTATTGCTTGTGAATTAACAATCCCAGTTAATCCATAAAATGATTCTGATTGGTCTCAAAATCGGGGCAGGTAACAATAAATACACCCAGGAAAGGGATTTCATGTGAAATTATCTGAGGAGACAATCTTATGGATGTTTGACTCATGATGTAAACTATATTTTCAAATCCACACACAAGCACACCCACACACACAAAAAACCCAAGCTGTAATGAAACACGGCTGCTTTGGCTCTTAAACTGTTTCATACAGCAGTGGTTCCCAACCTTAAGCAAGCCAGATGTTCTTGGAGTGCAACTCCCACAACCCTTCACCCATCGGCTGTGCTAGGCCGAGGTTTCTGGGAGTTGCAGTCCAAAAAGCACCTGGGTGACCCAAGGTTGGCGACCACGGTCTGTATACAGAGTTGTAGCACCCATATGGTCGATTCAGTGCCAGTCCGCAGATGGGACGGAGATTAAGGAGTTGAGAACAGCGTTAAAGTCACCAAAGAAGGCAAGAAGCACAAGGACGAGAAACCTTTGACCCACCTGGTGTCTTTGACTACAATTCCATCATCCTTTACCTTTGGTCATGGTCTCTGGGGCATCTTTAAAAGCTGATGTCCAAAGTTGTGGAGGGCAAAAGATTTCCCTCGTCTCAACCAGCACACACAAAGGGAAAAATAAAAAATAAAAAATTCAAAACCAGCTTTCCCAGCCTGCTGCTCTCTAGATAAGGCTGGGACTGCAGAGATAACAATTTCAACATGGTGTGATCCCTGGATGGGGAAAGCCTTGCTAAAAAGAATACACACACAACACCCTGACTTGAAAGGGTTCAGTATCTGTGGCCATCATCCTCTACTCATTTTCAAAGAGTGCCACAAAAATAAAAATGATTTTGTGAGGGCGAGGAACCTGTGGGGCCCTCCTGATGCAGTTGTGTTACAATTCCCATGATTCCACACCACTAACCCTATGGCTAAGATGGAGAAGGAGCCAATGGAATTGCCCTCCCCATGTGCCTCAGGGAAAGTAAGGAGGAAAAAAATTACACTAAAGTAGTGGAGGGGACACCCCACCCCCCATGCAATTTCACACGGAGGTATTGCTGAGTAGTATTGAAGCTTCACTAGACTCCTGGCTTACCCCCTCCCTAACTCCCATCAACCAACATTAAATGGGGTTGCTATAGCAGGGAAAAAGCTGGCTGAATTGCTCAGTGGTTTAGAAATCTGGCTGTGGAGCCAGAGGTTGGGCGTTTCATTCCCCATTGTGCCTCCTGGGAGAAGAGCCAGCCTGGGTGGCCTTGGGCAATCTGCGCAGTTCCAGGGCTCCCGAAAAAGAAGGGAAGGGAAAACCACTTCCAGGTACAGTAGGACCCCCATATCCGCTGGGGATTGGTTCCAAGCCCCTCCGACGATACTGAAAACCACGGATAATAGCAAACACTATTTTCACATGCCTTACCAGAACTGGCCACTAGGGGGCACTAGTGACCATGGTATGTATTATTTACTAACAAATATCCATAAAGGTAAAGGTAAAGAGTCCCCTGGACTGCAAGGAGAACAAACCTATCCGTTCTGAAGGAAATCAACCCTGAGTGCTCACTGGAAGGACAGATCCTGAAGCTGAGGTTCCAATACTTTGGCCATCTCATGAGAAGAGAAGACTCCCTGGAAAAGACCCTGATGTTAGGAAAGTGTGAAGGCAAGAGGAGAAGGGGACGACAGATGATGAGATGGTTGGACACTGTCACTGAAGCTACCAACATGAATTTGACCCAACTCTGGGAGGCAGTGGAAGACAAAAGGGCCTGGCGTGCTCTGGCCCATGGGGTCACGAAGAGTCGGACACGACTTAACGACTAAACAACAACAACAACAAAGGTAAAGGTTCCCCTTGACATTTAGTCCAGTCGTGTCCGACTGTAGGGGGCGGTGCTCATCCCCGTTTCCAAGCCGTAGAGCCAGCGTTTGTCCGAAGACAGTTTCCGTGGTCACGTGGCCAGCGCGACTAGACACGGAACGCTGTTACCTTCCCACCGAGGTGGTACCTATTTATCTACTCGCATTTTTACATGCTTTCGAACTGCTAGGTTGACAGGAGCTGGGACAAGCGACGGGAGCTCACTCCGTTGCATGGATTCGATTTTACAACTGCTGGTCTTCTGACCCTGCAGCACAGAGGCTTCTGCGGTTTAACCCACAGCGCCACCACGTCCCTCACAAATATCCATAGCTCCCTCTAATGGCCAGTTCTGGTAATACATGTAAAAAGATTTTCTGGATTTTTTCTTTTAATATTTTCAGATTGTAGATGTAAAATGGCAGATACTGATCCCATGGATATGGGGGTCCTACTATGACTTCTACCTTGAAAACCCTGAAAAGGGTCACCAAAAGTCAGAATTGCCTTGACATCACATCATCATCATCATCATACCTGAAAATCTGCTTGCATGCCCTGGGGAGACTTGTCCATAACATATAGGTGCTATAGCACTGCTTACCTGTTCATGAGGAGGTCAGTGTCAGATGATGTGGAACTAGTAATCTCCCACAAAAAAATGAACAGCACTCAATGTGGTTGTTGCAAAACCCTGTTAGAACTTGGACTGAGAATGTCTTGTCATCACTCCTCCCCACTTTTATTTTTATTTTGCTTTCCAGGTGTACTGGGCTACAACATCCTTTCCCTCAGAAAACCACTGGCCACGCTGGCTTAGAATGATGGGAGTTGTAGTCAAAGAGATATGGAGAGGTGGAGAAAGGTTGGAGTCCTCTGCTGGTAGCTGCTCAAAACCTCAGGCTGAGAGGGATCTTTCTTACTACTGACCCTTCCAATGCCAGAAATGAATCTGTAGGGCCGGCCCGATCATGAGACAGAGTGAGGCAGGCACCTCAGGTGGCAGAGGATTGGGAGGAGCTGGGTGCAACTTTCTACTCACCAGTTGTTCCCTTCTAATGGAGAATCAAGTTGTGTGTTCCACACAACCTTTCCTGAACAGGTAAGACAGGAATTGCTGTGTGATCTGCAGGACCAACGTGAAATTCTTCAGCTTCTATAGGTCGAGAAGGACTCTTGTCCATCGCCTCAAGCAGCAAAACATCTTGGGCCAGCCTTGGAAACCTTGGGCCGCCTTCCCTCAAAGCCGGTGTTGTTGTACCACTGAGCTTTTAGCCCTCCTTAATCCAGTCTTATTATCAGAAAGGACTCGGCATGGATGTGCCAGATTTCTTGGACTTCAACTCCCAGAATTCTCCAAGAACTCCCCAGGCAGAATTTTGGGGATTTTCAGGATATAGACCTGCATCTACAGGCACCTACCTTTCCAATCACCTGGAAAAGGGCCTTGTCTCAGAGAATCTGTTACGATCTTGGATCTACTTCCTGTTGTTAATGTTCCAAAATGGACGCTGTCGCAGTATTCCTAGGCACTGTGGTCTAACTTCCCTTTAGTCTTGAAAAAGAGCATCTCCCAAAGAACTCCAATACCCAGAAAGTGGCAGCTTCCTTTTTGGAACATTAGCCACAGGAAGTAGGTCCAAGATAGTAACAGAACATCTGAGACAAGGCCCTTCTCCAGGTGAGCAAAATTTGCAGGAGGGACCAAGAGTGAACCGGTTTCTTGGCCATTGCAACAATTTCACCCCGTCCAGCTTCCTTCTTCAGCTGGCAAGTTTTTAGGAAGACATCTGAATCACTCTTGTGTTAGCCCTCTCTCAGTGTCATCCCTTGATCTGCAAGTATCCATCCCAAACTGCAGACACGGCAGATTCCATAAGGATCTGGGTTCAACTGTGAAAGCAAACAGCACGCTCAGTCTATAGATCAGTGGTTCCCAACCTTAGGTCCCCAGATGTTCTTGGACTAGAACTCCCAGAAACCTTCACCACTAGCTGTGCTGGCCAAGAGTTGTAGTCCAAGAACATCTGGGAACCCAAGACTGGGAACCACTGATCAATAGTTTGCAGGATGAGTGGTAGTGGGGGGGGGGAATACACGTTTCTGTGTGTTTAGGGGGTGATATGAACAGAAACAAGTTACTTCACCAGATATAGGGAGAGATCCACCACCTCTACCTTTTTTTGGAAGCTTGCTCACCAAGGCAACAGAAGCTGTGAGGAACCCATTTCTCCCTCCAGCCTTCACAGCAAAACCCATCACAGCTGGGAAACACATCCTATGCTGACTCAGCAGGTGACTCTGGAGGGCTTCCTAGCCCCCTTTTTTGTTCAAAAAAAAAAGTCCAGGATGACCTCCGCTCGCTTCTTAGTGATGGTGCTTGATGAAGTTTGAGTTGTCACTGAACCGCTTCCCACAGACGGAGCATTCGTAGGGCTTCTCCCCTGTGTGGATCCTCTTGTGGACGATGAAATTGGAGTAGTCGTTGAAGCGCTTCCCGCAGGCCAGGCACTTGTAGGGCTTCTCCCCGGTGTGGATCCTCTTGTGTCGGGTCAGGCTGGAGCCCGTGTTGAAGCCCTTCCCGCAGTAGCAGCACTTGTAGGGTTTCTCCCCTGTGTGCACTCGCTGGTGGATGAGGAAGGCCGCTCGGCTGACGAAGCTCTTTCCGCACTCAGAGCAGTTGTACCATCGTTCTCCTGAGTGGGTCCGCTCGTGGGCGATGAGGTTGGACCGCCGGCGGAAGGCTTTCCCGCAGACATGGCAAGCATTGTCTCTCTCGCCGCCAGGGAAGGCTCCTGGCTGAATCACACTCTCATCTAGGTCTTCGTAGGTTCCCTGGGAGTTGATGAACTTCCCTGCTTCTCTCTCCAGGCAGTTCCCATAAAGTATCTCAGGAACTTCCCCGCGATCTGAACAAAGGGGGACACTCTGGTCCGGTCTTCCTGAAAACATCCAATGGGGTTCCAACTCATCAGAGTTTTCGGGGTCCCTTTTCTCGGTCCTAGACAACTTCTCATCCCCTGCCAGGATAAACACAAGCAAGGAACACAAATTACCCCATGGCGGAAACCCAGCACCGAGTCACCACTAGAGTAGATCTACTAAATCAATGGAATTTGTAGAGGAATTGACTCTCCACTGAGTTGATGGGCCTCCTCTAGTGGTGACTTGCTAGGATTTCAGTATGTAAGATGATCTTGTGACGCTCCAGACGTTTGTGAACTACTACTCCCATCATCATCCCTCCACCCTTGGCTAGGCTGTCAGGGCTGATGGCAACTGGAGTCCAACCCCATCTGGAGAACCTGTTCTTCTGTCCATGGACAAGAACGAAGGTGAATGCCGTCTGGCGAGCTACTGTCCACGCTGAACCACCAGATGACTTTCTGAGAGGCCCACAAACTGGGCATCAAGGGAACAGCCCACTTTCAGTGTTGTTCCCTGGTGACTGGTATTCATACGCATGTCGCCCTGACAATAAAAGTTCAAATCTTAACTCCCACTGCATGCAAAGTAGGGGGAGAGGGAACCCATGTATGGTGAATGTATTGAATCTACTGTTTCCCAGTCTTGGATCCCCAAATACTGTTTAAGTACAATTTCCATAATCCTCAGCCAGCATGGTCAGCAGTTGGAGAAATGGGCCCTGTAGTCCGACATAACCAGGAGAGTCAGAAACTCTTAATTTGGAGACATCACAATATTTTTTTTCTCAAATGGATATTATTGTTCTTACAGGCAAAAACTTGACACTTCAAGAGTGCAAAGAAAAAGTAATATCAACTCATTCCTTTTATCTCTGAATAAGCCTCCCTATTCCGGTAGGGTTCCTTCTGAGGATGGCCAGTTTTCTCCATCAGGAACACTTGATGTAATTACAGTGCAACTCAGATCATCTCTGGTTACACCTTTTGCCCACTGGGGCAAAGAAAGGACCTCAGTTTCACCTGGGTTTTTCAAATCACTGCTCAGCAAACTCGTCTTCCTCCCCAGTGAAGGCTGAGTAGAACAAGGCACGGCCAGATCATGGGGCCACAGGAAGGTGTTTTTTTCTCACATCGTTCAATACTTCCTGCCTCTGCAACAGCCATCTCTCCCGTAGTCTCACAACTAACAGTGTGGGTGTGGCTGACTTCAGTCACAAGCTAATCACAGAGACAGTGTGGCAGAGTGATTAGCGTTGCGAAGAAGGGATGTCAATGTAATTAATGAATGAATCCTATCCTGACTGGAAAGCTCAGTGGTTGAGGTATGTGACTGCAGAGCCAGAGGTGGGGAGTTCAATTCCTCATGGTGCCTCCTGCAAGTAGAACCAGCCTGGGTGGCCTTGGGAAAGCTGCACAATCCCAGGGCTCCCTCTAGAGGGAGGGAAGGGGAAACCACTTCTGAGTATTTACCTAGAAAACCCCGAAAAAGGTCTCCATAAGTCAGAATTGACTTGATGGCATGGGATTATTTTTATGCAGACTTATCCGGGAGTAAGTCTCATTGAACACAGTAGGATTTCCTTCTGAGTAAACACACATCCGTTTGTACCACCAGGCTTCCTGGTTTCCAAGGAAGTGGGTGTTGTAATCGCAGAAAGATAACAGCAGCCCAGAACTTCTAGGCATTAGCATTGAATGGAGCTCACATGGACATCCTGTTTCTCTTAGGAACACCAAAGCATTGTGAGGCCCAGAGGCTCTTACCCAACTCAGCAGTGTCTCCATCATCCTTTGGCTTCATCCAGCCATCCAGCGATGGTTTCTTGACTGAGCCTTCCTCCTCAAATGGGCTGATCATCTGAAACAACAGAAAGGATGTCGTGGAGAGAACCTTCTCAGTGGCTGCTCCTAGACTCTGGAACCCCCTCCCACTGGAGGCCAGCCTGGCTGCCTCTTTGCTGTCCTTCCGCAAGCAAGCGATTGGTTGCCTGAGTGGGGTTCTTAAATGTGCCTTATTGCTTTGAATGTGTTTTGAGTCTTGCTTTCATTTACCATTTCTGAGAGTGGCCTTTGTTTGATCCTTTTTACTATTTGTATACTTATTGTTTTTAGTTTTAAGTATTTTCGTTTTAATGATGTAAGCCACCTTGGGGGCTTTTACAGGAGCAAGGAGGTGTAAAAATATTTTAATTAAATAAATGAATGAAGTCGAACCCAATTTCTACCTTTTAGAATGGCGGGAACACTTGTGCAAAAAACCTAGGAAACAACCAAATGATAGGGGGAAAGGCAGGTCGGCATCTAGGGCTGCCCCAAAGGTTTGCTTCACCTCCAGGGACTGAGGTGGTCCCCTCTTTTGTTAAGAGGCCCACGGGATTAATGGATTTCTCCCTTAATGTTTTGCACAACCTTGGTGGCAGGAGGTCAGTGAACCAGGGAAGGGGGAAGGCCAGGAAGGGTGGCAGTTAGGGGATAGTGGGATTTGTAGTCTAAAAGTAACCTTTCTTAATTGCAGTTAGCGTGGGAGTGAAGTCTGAGAGATCCAAATCGTAATCGCCATCCAACGATGGACACTCCTTGGTGACGGAGTGGCTCCTGTAAGAATGAAGTCGGGAGAGAAAGACTCGTGTACCGTGCCTTGAACTCACTCGAGAAAAGGCAGGATGGAACTCTTGACTACTGTAATGCTTTCTATGTGGGGCTACCCAAAGGGCTGATATGGAACGTCAGCAGGTCCAGAACATGGCGGCCAGGCTCCTAAGTGGAGCCAATAGATTCCAACATATTTATCCGATTCTGGCCGCTCTACACTGGTTACTTGTTTGTAACCCACACATCTCAGGCAGGATGGTTGAGGATGCTGACCCTAAAGACAGAAAACAAGAAAGCGGGTCTTTTTTGCGGTCGCTCCTCGGCTGTGCAATGAACAACCACCTACCTGGCCCTTTTAAGAAGCAACTAAAAATCCGGTGATTCCAGCAGGGCTTTCAATTCATGTCAACTTACAGAACCCCCTGAATTCGGAGCTAAGAGCTGGTAAATGTGATTGATTATCACCATTTTGAATGTGTAGGTTTTTAGCATGGATTCTCGCTTAGGTTTTTTTAAGATTTTTTTCAACTTTGCCTTAAACTGTCACACTTGATTTCATAATTGAGTTGTACTATAGGACTTCATTTGTGTTACTTTTGTCTTGTGAACTGCCCAGAGTGGCCACAGGCCTGATGGATGGTATATAAATCAAACAAATGAATAAATGAATAATCACAATATAAATCCAATTCAACACACTCCATCCTCAAGCTTTCCAGCTCTTGCATCCTTTCATCGAAGTCTCAGCCCCCTCCATACCTCAGTTGGCTCCAGGCCTGAACCAGCCTCACTCACCTGCTCTTCTCGCACCCGATTCTCTTGCTGCCACGTGAGGAAGTCTTCTGCAAGGACCACCGCTTGGGTGCAAGTCTGGGGACTACAATCCCGAACCCAGCTCTGCATTTCTGGGGGTAAGACAGCCAGGAACTGCTCCAGGATCACCAGCTCCAGGATCTGCTCCTTGGTGTGCCTCTCTGGCTTCAGCCACTGGTGGCAAAGCCTCCGGAGATGCCGGCAGGCTTCACGGGGTCCTTCAGCTTCCTGGTAGCCAAAGCACCGGAAAAGGCGGCATTCATCATGCAGGTTGCTGGCCTCTCGGCGGAGCATCAACCTCTTGGCTTCCCGGCTGTCTAGCTTCCCTCGGTCTAGAGGTCTCCTCTCACCCTGGTGGGCGTCCTCCCTCGGTCTGGACGGGAGATGGAAAACCCTCTCGCCTCTAGACCGGTGGCTAGAATTGGCTCTCCCTTCAGAGGGGGTCAGGGAAGGGTGGGCACGATTCCTCAGAAGGGGCCCTGAGAGCTGAGAGCCTCCGCCTTCAGCGTGAGGGGGCTCCAGAGCCTTGAGGAACTCCTGCAGCTGAGACTCCCACCGCTGCTGCAGCCCCTTCCGAGGCTCTCGGATCACTTCCTCCGGGACAGCTTTCCCCCAAAAATCCCGGATGTTCTCCCCATGAACGGCGTGGGTCTCTCTTCTTCCGCCCTTCTCTGGCTCAGGCCTCACGGAGTTCAGTCCTCTCATCCCCTTTTCTTGCTCAGCCTTCAAAAGGCCAGGAGACGATCCATCTCGGAGCTCAGCCTCCATTTTACGCTCACAGCCCCAAAAGCTTGAAGGCCTCAGTTAGCTGTGGCTGCTCCGCCAATGCCTACGTATCCAAAGTGGGGGGGAAAGGGGGTGCTGGTGATAGCTGTGGTGGTCAAAAAAACAAGAACTATCACTCCTTGAAACAGACCATCAGCTGGAAGCAGAGAGAACCCTAAAGTGAGGTGTTGTTGTTATATGCTGTCAAGTCACCTCCGACCCAGGGCGACCCTACGAAGGAGCCATCTCCAAAATGTCCTGTTCCCATAGACCTGCTCAGCTGTTGCAGACTCGAGCCTGTGGCTTCCTTTAGAGAGTCAGTCCACCTTGTATTTGGTCCTCCTCTTTCCCTGATGCCTTCCACCTTCCCCAGCATTATTTTTTTTCCCAGAGAATCCTGCCTTCTCAGAATGTGTCCCAAGGAGGACAACCTCAGTTTCAACACATTTGTCTCCAGAGATAGTTCAGTTGATCTAGTGAGGCAGAGCTTGAGAAAGTTTCTTGTCTGGACTCCAGCTGCCAGAATACAATAGCCAGCTGAGTACTTCTGGGAGTTGTAGTCAAAATAGTAACTTTTCCAAACTCTGGGCCACCCAGTCATTCTTTTAAGTGGCCACTTAAACCCGAAAAGCCTTACCAAAAAGGAAGGCAAAAGAGTTCACTCAGCAGCACTACATTGCCTGTTCTTATATGTAACCATGAAACATTGGGGATGATGTCATTAATTTTAAGAATTATAATGCCTCTCACTCAAGCAGAGGAGACAGTGGCTGGGTGCCCTGCCTGCCTGCCAAGGCCACTGCTGTCCGGGTGCTGTTCACTATGGAGAGGAAACTGCAAGATCCCCAAGCATTCACCTCTTTATGGGTCTCCATGTCTACATCAGAAATGGGACTGGGCAGCCTTTGAAATGGAAGATGTCTTTAAAATATCCTCCCTAAAAGAGGCCACGTGGCCACCCTCACCCTGTGACGATATAACTTATCTGCCTACCCCAGTATCTCTCTCTCTCTCTCTCTCTCTTTTTTCTGGAAGATCTCATTTTTAATATAGATAAAGATGGGATATCCAGTGGGATATAGTAGGGTGACAGACCAGGACTCAGAAGACATGGGTTCAAATCCCTGGTCAGCTACAGAAACTCACTGAAGGGGTAGAACTGGTAAAACCACTCCTTAAATATCTCACTTACCTTGAAAACCCTGTTAGGGTCATTATAAGTCACTGAACCAAAGAATCATGAAGTTGGAAGGGGCCTGTAAGACCACTGAGTCCAACCCCCTGCTCAATACAGGAATACAAATCAAAGCAGATCTGCCAGGTGGTTGTCTAAATTTCTCTTGAATGCCTCCAGGGTTGGAGCGCTCACCACCTCTCGAGGTCATGGGTTCCATTCTCCTACTGCTAGGAAGTTTTTCATGATATTCAACTGAAATTGGGCTTCCTGCAACTTGAGCTTATTATTATGTGTCCTGCAACCTGGGATGTTTGACAAGAAAGCCTGCCCCTTCTCTGTGTGACTTGAACAGTGCTCTCCTCTCTCCCCTCCGTCTTTTTTTCCCAAGGCTAAACATGCCCAGTTCTTTCAGTCTCTTCAGTCGGTTTTTATTTGAGAGCACATAATATACCCATAGATAGATCGAATAGGTGCATTTATAGTACACTGACTCTTTATCTGGATAAGTTAGGCATCTCTTGGTTTACTTGTCGAAGTCACTACATGAAGTTTTTCAAAAGCAAGGAAGTGAAACATGACCACCTGCGATCACCCACAGACCAAGTAGCTGTTAAAAGCACAGGAGCCGGGGGTTAGCTGAAAAGTTGGCAATTCCTAGCCCTGGCCAAGTGACCCATTTCTGCCTTGGGTTTCCCACCCACTTTGGCACCTCCCTCTCTAGATTCCTCCCCGCCCCCCCCCCACGAGGATCGGGCCCTTCCCTCCTTCATTCCCACCACCACCACCACGCACTTTTTTCCACTCACCTAGTTTTCCTCCAACCAAGCCTGGTAGGTTTTTTCCCCCTTAAACCAGAGCCTGGGAAATTCAAAGGCCACTTTCCCACGGTGGGCGGAGCCGGAAGTGGCATCCACTGTTTACATCCCGCCCTCTCACCACAAGATCCGGCCCCCTCTAGGAAAAGGAAAGGGGAAGGCTTGTTCCCTTTAACCCCTTCCAAAGACCACCCATAATTGTTGCACAGGTGTAGGTTTGGATTCACAGTTAAATCACAATCAAGGTCGACGTATTGTAATTAGTGGGGCTGACTAGTTTAAGTTAACAATCATAATTGTCAATTTATGGCGACCTTTTTCAGGGCTATCCAGGTAGGAAATGCTCAGAAATGGTCTATCCTTCGCTTCTTCTGGAGGTGCCTTGGGACTGTGCAGTTTGCTCAAGGCTACACAGGCTGGCTCCAGTCACAGGAGACACAGTGGGGAATCCCTCTCTCAAGCTCTGGCTCAAAACCACTATTGGCTATTCAGCCAACATTTTAAACAAAATCTAATAGTTGCTAACAAAAATCTCCCCCTTGAATGGCCACGAAAACTTGGTAAGGGGATGCCAGGAAAGTGAAAACAAACAAATCTAGATTCTGTAACAAGTCAGTAGTTTTTCCTGATATACTCTAACTACTCAAGTCTAGATTCAACCAAAGGCAGAATGGTCAAATGAAACCATTGATACGATGGTTGGCTGGCTAGTTCAGTGGTTTAGGTATTCCTGTTTCATTACTGAAACAGCGACGTCTACGTTGGCTCGGGCATGTCGTGAGAATGGCTGATGGTCGGATTCCAAAAGATCTCCTGTATGGAGAATTAGTGCAGGGAAAGCGCCCCAGAGGGAGACCACAGCTGCGATACAAGGACATCTGCAAGCGGGATCTGAAGGCCTTAGGAATGGACCTCAACAGATGGGAAACCTTGACCTCAGAGCGTTCAGCCTGGAGGCGGGCGGTGCATCATGGCCTCTCGCATTTTGAAGAGACACTTGTCCAGCAGGCCGAGGCAAAGAGGCAGTCCCGAAACCAGCAACATCAGGGAGCTGGACAGGGGGCAGATTGTATTTGTCTTCAGTGTGGAAGGGATTGTCACTCTCGAATCGGCCTCCTCAGCCACACTAGACGCTGTTCCAAGACCTCTATTCAGAGCACGTTACCATAGTCTCTCGAGACTGAAGGATGCCTTCTACCAGATTCTTCAGGGTGCCTACAGGGAGAAGAGCCAGCCTGGGTGGCCTTGGACAAGCTGCCCAGTCCCAAGGCTCCCCCTAGAGGAAGGGAAGGGTAAATCATGTCTGAGTATTTTCTATCTGGAAAACCCTGAAAAGGGTCACCATAAGTCAGAATTGACTTGATGGCACATGATTATTATTAATGATAATGGAGGCAGTATTAGTGGAAGGTGACACTGGAGAGGACCCTTCATAGACTACAGCACTGGCACCCAAACTAACTCTTATGAGTACGGCATACAAAAAGGCAATGGTAAATCCATTCTGAATGCCTTACATTTTGAAAATGCTATCACTGAAACAATGTAAAATGAAAAAAGATAGTGTCGAAAGATGAGACTCCTGGGTCAGAAGGCACTTCAGTCAGCTACTGGAGAAGAACTAAAGATTTGTGTAGCACTGTTTTTCATGAGGCAACTGGGCTCAGCTATTGATAAGCACAGAGGCAAAAGGAAAAAATTGATGCTACATGATGCATATTATTATTTTAAAGTAAGTACTGTTTACGTAATTAGGATATGTTTCATTTTTTCAAGCCTAATCTTGGTTGAGTATTGTTTGAATGGTTTTTGACGATGTGTTGCTTTGCTGTGGTTATGTGCCATCAAGTCACGTTCAACCTATGGCAATTCCATGAATGAGCAATCTCCAAAATGTCCTCTCATCTATAGCCCTGCTCAGCTCTTTTAGACTAAAGCCTGTGGCTTCTTTACGGAGTCAATTCATCTCACACTAGGTCTTCCTCTTTTCCTCCTGTCATCCACATTTCCCAGCACGATTGATTGTCTTTTCCAGAGAATCTTGCCTTTTCATGATGTGCCCAAAACAGGACAGCCTTGGCTTCAACATTTTTGCCTCCAGAGAGAGTTTGGGCTTGTTTTGAACTAGGATCAACTTGTTTGTCTTTCTGGCAGTCCAGAATATTCGCAAAACTCTCCTGATGATGCATTACTGTATTACTAGGGCTTATTCCATCTTAACTTTATTTTTTATTATTATTATTTTTTTTTTGCAGTTAAATGATCTGGTTTCTTACTA
This sequence comes from Intellagama lesueurii, assembly GCA_037013535.1. Lineage (NCBI taxonomy): Eukaryota > Metazoa > Chordata > Lepidosauria > Squamata > Agamidae > Intellagama > Intellagama lesueurii. Next base: position 294,785,239 of record JBAJHW010000002.1, read on the forward strand.
AATATTTCAACATTTCCCCCCATGTGCGTATGATGTAAAGGTCGGAACCAGAGTGACAAATTCTTACTCTCCTGAGCATTTTTATACTGGAAACAAGGTTATTTCTTCCCCCTTGAGGTTTGTTCCAGGAGTGGCCCTTTCTGTGCATCTTGTACATTTCATTTCTGTGCCAGGAGAGCCTCTCTCTCAACAGGCCGTGGGGCAACCCCTCGGAGGCAGCAGGTGCCAAGCGGTCAGCAATGGCCACCTCCTAGCTCTTCCTCATACACTCTGGACACTTGGAGGGCCTGTAACCCATCCTGGGGGCTCCAACCTCTCCTCCTGCTTCAAGTTGTAGGGGGAGGGCATCACGTCTTCCCCAATATCAAAGCAGGATTAAACTGCACATTTTGGGCATGGACAAGGAAGAGAAAGCCATCTTGCCTGCCTCCTTAGGTAGTAAAATGTCTTGGGCCAACCCTGTTGGCCCATGATATTTCCCTTTAATCCATATACTTCAATGACAGACCTCTCTCTGGCTTTTACATTGGCGGTTTAGCCAAGAATTAGTCTAGTCCTGTGGTTCCCAGCCTTGGGTCCCCAGATGTTCTTGGACTATAACTCCCAGAATTCCTGGCCAGGGCAGCTTGTGGTGAAGCCTCCTGGGAGTTGTAGTCCATGGCCGGGGGGAACCACAGCATCGAGTCCCACTTTCTTCCATCTTTTCCGATCCAAGAGGGCACCACTTTCAGTGCACATAAAGTTTTGGGATTCTTTAAATTTCTGTCCCATCCTTCTCCCGCTGAGCTCACAGTTCAGCCTTCCCTGCTTGCTTTTATTTTCTCCTCCTTTGGTGGAAAAAAACATTACTGCCTCTCTATCATCCAGCAAGCTTCATAGCTGAGTGGAACTTCGAACCCAAGCCACCTCTGTCTTTCTTTGACATTTAAACCACAACAGTACCTAGAAGTGCTGAATCAGTAACAGCATAACAAGCAGAGGGAGACAGTAATCAATTCCCGCTGGGACAATATTTATTTGTTGCATGTATATTCTCCTGTTCCTCTCCAGTGAATTTAAGGTGGCATGCAGGGCTGCTGCTCCCCCTCTCCTTCATTTGATCCTCACAGCGATAACCCTGCAAGGTGGACCAGCCTATACGTTTCATGGCTCAGCGAGGATTAGAACCTGTGTCTTTGAGATTTCAGTCCAAGGTTCTAATTATCACAGTATACCGTTTTGCCATGCTGTACGTTTGTACTGAGGTGGTTTTGCTGGTGTGGCATGGTTTTCCAAAGCATGGATTCTCTTTCGTGTAACCCTAGAAGACTTCCCCACCGTCGGATCGGGCAACACTGTCAGCCACATTACATCCACTGGCCAGCAGTTTGTCTTCCCCACAGGGCTGCTGTGAGGCTCGCCTACCTCATAGGGCTGCTGTGAGGATTGAATGGGAGTGGGGGGAAACCATGTATGTTCCTGTGCTCTCCCTTGGAGGAATAGCTGACTATTTAGATACATCATTAAACAGAGTAATAAATCAAAAAAGACAAGAGGGATAAAGATATTTTCTCCATATTGTTGTTACGTGCTGTCAAGCTGCCTCCAATCGATGGTGACCCTATGAAAGACCGATCTCCAAAATGTCCCCTCATCTACTCTGTTCAGCTCCTGTAAACTAAAGCCTGTGGCTTCCTTTAGAGAGTCAGTCCATCTTCTGTTTGGTCTTCCTCTTTTCCTGCTGCCTTCCACCTTTTCCAGCATGATTGTCTTTTCCAGAGAATCCTGCCTTCTTATTGTGTGCCCAAAGTAGGACAGCCTCAGTTTCAAGATTTTTGCCTCCAGAGATAGTTCAGACTTGATTTGATCTAGGACCCCCTTGTTCGTCTTTCTGGCATTCCAGGGTATCCACAAAACTTTCCTCCAGCATCACATTTCAAATAAATAATTTTTCCCCTGTCAGCTTTCTTTCCTGTTCAGCTTTCACACTTGCACATGGTGACCGGAAATAAAAGAGTGTGGATGATCTTTCTCTTGGTTTCCAGTGGCACAACTTTACACTTGATGATCTTTTCAAATTTCTTCAATGCTGTCCTTCTGATTCTGTCTTCTTCTGATTTCTTGGCTGCAGTCTCCATCTGAATTGATGGTTAAACCAAGGTATACAAAATATTGATTTAAATTTTACTTTCAACGCTAAGTTGTGTGGTTCTTCTGTAGTCATGATATTGGTCTTCTTAATATTCAACTGCAGTCCTGCTTTGCCACTTTTTTCTTTCACTTTCCTTAACAGTTGTTTCAAGTCATTGCTGCTTTCTGTCAGTAAGACGGTGTCATCAGCATATCTTAAATTCTTTATATTTCTTCCACCAATTATCACTCCACTTTCATCTGAAGCTAGTCCCACCTTTCTGTATGATGCATTCTGCATACAGATTGAACAGATAAGAGGATAAAATGCACCCTTGCCTGGCACTTTTGCCTATCAGAAACCATTCTCTCTCTCTATTCTATCCTAAAGGTAGCTTCTTGTCCACAATACAACTTATGCATCAGGACAATCAAGTGCTGAGGTACACCCATGTCTTTCAGAACAACCCATAGTTCCTCCTGGTCTATACATTCAGTGGCTTTGCTGTGTTCTATAAACTAAAGCATAAGCTGATCTTCTGAAACTCTTTGGTGCGCTCCAGTACCCAGCAGATATTTGCAATGTGATCTCAAGTGCTTTTTTTCCTTTTCAAAATCCAGCTTGAACATTAGGCATTTCTTGCTCCATATAAAGTAAAAGCCTTTGTTGCAATACCTAGAGCATCAATTTGCTTGCATGCAAAATTAAAGCAATCATCCTAGAGTGACTGCATTCCTTGGCATCTTCTTTCTTAGGGACTGAAATGTATATTGAGTGTTTCCAGTCTGTGGGCCATTGTTTTATTTTTCCATATTTGCTGACATTTTTGTTAGTTTTTTTTTTATTATTATTATTATTATTATAACTCAAACAGACATACAAAACAAACACAGACATATATGCGGGGAGATAATTTCCATATATCCATCTGGTATATAATTCTGACTACATAAACCGTATTACCCTACTAACATATTTAGGCCTTATCCATCTGGTATATAGTTCTGACTACATAAACCATATTACCCTACTAAACATATTTAAACCATTATTAAGATCAAAAAATGACTTCCTAGCTTTATAATAATTAACATACATACATTATCTAATATATAAACTTAGATCTATATTGATCTTATATTCAAACCATTCTTAACTGCATAGACAGACTATGATTCATATATTACTTGGTGTCTTTATGTTTCTAACTTATCATCAATAACTTCTAAACAATTATAATCAAAATATGTATTCTAATTTAAGCGTTATATGTACTTATCAACCATTTGAGACATTCAGCAAGTAACTTTCCAATTTTTGTTATATTTCTCAGCTCCATGTATAGACCAGGGATTTCTGATTACTTATAGCCTTGAAAATCTAGAATTCATTTCCTGCATTCTTTTTACCAGCTTTAAAGTGCCATCTATGAAATCTCTATAAATTCTTTCACCTGCATACCCCTCTATCCAATACTCATCATAAGCATTCCTAATTTCATCTTAAAGATTGCTTGTCCACCAAAAAACTCCAAGCCAGGTCAAACATTTCTCAGAGATCTCCACTTTTGCAGATAAAAAGATATTGTATACCTAATCTTGTCTATATAATCACCATAATAATTCACACATATTTAATCTCTATATATGTACCATGGACACAAAAACATCTAATATTATTATTCTTCATCGACCTTTCTAAAATTCATAATTACATATGCTTGTCTACCATTGAGATTCCCACCTGGCCAAAATTGCTCATAATATAATTACTCATATTGCTTTATGTGTGACTATATATCTCTCAAACCAAAATTTTTTTATCATTTAATCAACAGGTTACTTTCTCCCTTTTTTTTTTTTTAATCATTTAATCAGCAGGTTACTTTCTCCCTTTTTATTTTTGCTTCTCAGCTCCAGTATCATATTTCCAAGATTCGTCTCTTGCTCCCTTTTTGCCAGTTTTAAAATGCCATCTATGAAATCTCTTTAAGGCATTTTCTATCCGATTTACTAATTTCCTCCCAATATAATCGATGTCTTGATTTTGGAGCAACGCAGATCTATCCGATCTCTGATCATAAATTTCTGCCCCTAAATTCACCCATGCCTTCCCTTTTACATTATTTTCAATCGAAATAATGTCAACATGCTTTTCCCCCTTATCTCCACCCCTCCTTTTCCCATCTTTAAAGATGTCATCAAGGAAAACAGTCTTTCTCTCCCTCTCTGGCGATAGCAGTCGTTCAGTGAATTCAATGTAATCAGTCGGTTTGTCTCCCATCTCCTGCTTCCCAAGAACAATAGTCTGTCCATCTGTCTCCGATGACGGCAGTTCAGTAAGTTCAGTGAAATTGGTCGGTTTGTCTCCTATCTCTGTCTTAATATCCAAGCCAAGAAATGTTGTCTGAATTTCTGCTTTCATTTCTAAAATCTGAGTTCTGAGATGATTGATGAGATCGGATTGAAATTCCTGAAGACAGGCCTCCATTGTAAATTCCAATAATGAGTCTCACCCTCAATCTCCCATCCGTAACCATAAAAGTCAAACAGACTAATTGCTCAAATTCCCCTCATGGATCCTTGGTCAGCCCGAAATTCAAAGTCTTGCGGAGGACACTCTGGTCATAGAAATGACTATTTGATTTATAATCCACCTTTATGGCTCAGAGCAAAGTTCCATAGATTAAATTATTCAGAGATATTCAAGGTTCTCAAGCTTCTAATTTATAAAAAGCCAAATTCTTAGGGAGGGAGGGTTAAGGTGGAAAAGTTAGTTCCACTTTCTCAAGTCTCTCAGTTGTGACGCAGTAAAAAAAGACTCCAACATTGCCAAAGATTCTCTGCTGCTTAGAGATCTATCTTCACAATTAGCTTCCAAGAAAAAACAACAACATCTGATCTGTTACTTGCCATAAAAAATAGCCGTTCAACTTCTGTTCATGTAGTCGGATCATAAATCTTTATATCTCCCCCTTCTCCGGGCAGCTACTCACCAATCATGGCGACTTCATGAGTCAGTTGCGATGAGGAAAAGAAACTCCCGAAAAAAGCAGATTGCAAGTCTGACTTCTCCGGCGTCTCCAGCTTCCCTGCTGCAAGCCCACTTCTCCTGTGGAAAACTTGCCCTCCCTTTCTCGGGGGGTCCGCTGACTCAGAATAAAACCCAGGGGTTCTCAGAGCCCTGAGAATTCCCCTGTTCTCGCTGCCCGTTGCTCCGCCCCCACGCCGACATTTTTGTTAGGATTTTGACAGATCCAGTATCCGTGGCTTGAAACAGTATTGGTATTTCATCTACCCCTGATAATTTATTCCTTCCTAATGCTTTCAGAGTATCTTTCATTTCACTTTCTGGAGCTGCAGGTTCTTCATCATAGGCTTCCTCTTCAAAAGAGCCTGCCATCCTTTTGTCACTTTGGTATACTGCTATACTTATGGCATATAGCATATTGCCCCCACGAGTGCCTGGCAAATTGCCTGCCTTTTGTCTGCTAACTAGGAAATATCACATTTTTCTTTGCAGGATTGATGTCTCCAGCAGGGCGATTTGCAATTCCTGATTATAAAAGAAAGAAAAGCAAAGTGTGCTGCTTATAGACCACCCCATAGTGCTTAAATGGTAATCCTTTTCAGAGGTTTCTAGATAGGGAATAATCAGAAGTGGTTTATCATTCCCTTTTTCTGGGAGCATCCTGCGGCTGTGCAAGGCCACACAGGCTGGCTCTACTCAGAGGAAGCACAGTGGGGATTGGGCTCCCAATCGTAATCCTGGAAGAAGGGAAGGGTAAACCACTTCTGAATATTCTCTACCTGGAGAACCTGAAAAGGGTAGCCATAAGTCAGAACTGACTTGATGGCACATTATTATTATTATTATACAACCTTGTTTTCCCTTAGCGATCAGCTTGTCTTGAATCAGCTTTAAGCAAGTGGTTCTCTTTCAATCTGCTAGTCTCCATAAAGACTGACCAACGTGGCGTAGTTATTGCGTGGCGTAGTTATTGCTAACTGTTAGGGGGCAGAAAAGCACATGAAATGGTTTCAGACATTTCCATGTTCCCCCTGTATCCACTCAATGTTTATTTCAGTCTTTTTTTTTTGTGATGTTCATTTATTGAGCAAGCACAGCCTATTTCCCCTTCATCATAATCACCATTTTAGAACTACAGAACTGGAAGGATCATCAAATCCAGCCCCTGTCAAGGGAATGGATCTTCCAACCACTGGGCTCCACAGCCAGAGACCTAAACCACTGAACTACCCAAACATGTTTCTACAGTCACAAGGGCTAGAAACTTACCATGGCTGGCAAAAGGAGCATAAGTTCTGCAATGTAGTAAAGTGATGGTACTGCTCTAGAGTAAGCCAGACCAATAATTCTGCAGAGTTTTTCCATCAGTATTTCTGAATTTACCTCCCCACCAAGACAAAAGAGGACAAAATGCAGACTCTCTTGCCTAGAAGGAGACCCTCAAATTATTGATCAAAGCCTTGGAAAAGTTGCTTTTCTGGAACCACAGAAAACCCAGTTGGCACAGTCAGTATATATATATATATGCACTAGCTAGGAGATTCAGGGAGGTGTAAAACAAGGAAATAAAAAATGTCCAAGCCTTTGCTAGTGGTAGAGCCCAGTGTTTCTGTGCTGTTCAAGGCTGCCCCTTTAGAACGCCTGCCTGCTCAAATAGAACTCTTGAAGCAGAAGTTCGGGAGCGGCACTCCTGAACTCACTCATTCGGCTTTATTTTTAAGGGGTTAAATGAGAAGAGTCCAGATTCCTAGATGGTCGTCGAGGGGAGGGAAGGAAGGATGTGCGAGCCACTTCCGGGTTGGGCTCCCCCTCGGAAATGCCATGAGTTGTAACAATTGACCAGCGAGACGGAGAGTGGCAGAGCGGCAGAGGTGGCAGGTAAGGCAGTAGGTACGTCCCCGGGGCTGCTCCCAAGCTGATTTCTGAGATCCGAATCGGTGAGTGTGAACGTGCACACAAGTGCAAGGTGGTGGTAGTGGTTCCAAGGTGGGGGGGGGGGTGAGCAGTGGAGTTGCAGGCAGGCATCCAGCCCATCCCCAGGCAGTGTGGTGCAATGGTTAGAAACGGGAGGAAATGGCGACTTTTTTCCTTGCCCTGCCTTCGGACCATTATAAGACATTTACAGGAAGAAAAAAACCAAAACACCGCCTTTTTGCATCAAATCAGGCATTCGGTTGCCACAGTAGCCGAGCCGATTGCTGATGGCCGTCGGCCATCCTCATCCATTCGTGCCTGGTGTCCACAGCGATCCTAGTTTTTGAGGCTCACCATGGTAGAAACAAAAAACAAAACAAAAGACTGTTTTCTTTCCCCAAGAAAGACAGTCCTGCTATTCATTTTAAAACCCATGCATATTAAATATTCGTAGTAGTGGTGCTGTTGGGGGAGTCCATGCAACCGAACGAACAAACAAAAATGTAGAATTCCATTTATAGTTGAAAATTGTATTGATGTCCTGTTGAGTCTAAGCGTTGCCGTGATGTGAAATGTAAGAGCAACGAATAAACACCCAAATTGCAGTAGTATTACTGGGAATAAATGATACAATCAAAGAATTGTAGAGGTGTGACTCTCTTCCCCCCCCCCCCCCAAAAAAAGGTGTGCCCCACAGGCACTAGCCAAAGTCACAGTGAGCAAAGCCAGCTGAAGTATTTTGGTGTCTGTGGCTGAACATGATCAAAACGTAGTTCTCATCTCTTGCTGTAAAATACAATAGTGAGAAAATTTGTTTGTTTGTTTAATAAATATACTGCCCAGTTAGTGAATTCACACTACTCTGTATGGTGCACAAGCAAGGAAAACTTCATTCTTATAATAACATAATCAAAATGGCACGATTATCTTCTCAAATGCAGTAATCTATGAAAAAAAAAAACACCCTAAAATCCAAACATTAAAATTAACATCATTTGAGGGCATGATTACACGTAGCTCAGTAGTTTAGGCATCTGGCTGCGGAGCCAGAGGTTGGGAGTTCGATTCCTCACTTGTGCCTCCTTGACACGAGCTGGACTCCATGATCCAAGGGGTCCCTTCCAGCTCTGCAGTTCTAAGATGTTCTTAAGGGCTGCCATATATAATTCTGTATTGACTAATTTCTTGAATATTGGGAGGGATGAAGCCTGGCAGACCTCAACTGACATTTTGTTCCACAAAATGGGGACTGTTACCAAGAAAGCCCGACTCCTCCTTGTTGCCTTTCTAGCTTCCCTTGGTATTCTCACTTTTAGCATTGTGGATTGGGAGATGAGAGAAGCACAGACCAGTAGGCATCCTTCAGTCTCGAGAGACTATGGTAAGCACAGAACTACTGTAGAAATGGAAGGGATCCCAAGGGTCATTCAGCCCAACCCCACTGAAAGCAGGAAATCCACACCCAAAGCATCCCTGACAGGTGGCCGTCTAATCTCTAGGCTTTAAAAGCTCCATTAAAGGAGCATCCTCCGCCCTCAAGGCAGTCCATTTCACCATCAAACTCCTCTTATGATCAAGAAGGACTTCCTAACATTTAGGGAAAAAATCTTCTTTCCCATAATGGGACTCTGTGGCTGTGAAGCTACAGAAAATAAGCTTGACCCATTTCTGTGTCACTTGCCTTTATGGATTTTGTTGCTATGAATAAAGCACGTCAGCAAAATGAGTAGTTCCCAAATGAAAAGCTAGAATCGCACTTAGACCGGTTGAGGACCATTGGTTGAGATCCACTAGTCCAAGGGAAACCAGTAAGGAGGGCAGGAGGAGCTTCCTTTACCTCATAATGGCTGTCCCACATAATGGCTGTGCACATCACCTTAGGTACCCTGAGGAAATATCTAGCCCTTGTTTGCCCTAACATGAATGGATCCGATCCCTTTTAAAAACAGTCTAAGCCACCGTGAATTACCCAGTTTAACTACAGACTGTGTGACAAAGAAGAGCTTGAAAGTAACAAGTTACAAGTGACATAGTTACTTAGTACAGGTTACTTGTGGGGTAACTTAATATAACTAATAGTTATCTTTAGAACACCAATATCACGTAGGTGTAATGTAGAACCATTATCTCATTTCAAAAAATTATTTTTGGGGTGGGGGGCATTTTAAAGCATTTTGGAGATATTTTGATGGTAATATTTCAAGTGTTATGTTATTTTATTAGTCCTAAGTAGCAAAGGAAGTGTTATTTTCTATGCTGTCCTCACCGCCACTCCCATCTTCATATCACTTATAGCACTTGTACCAGGATATGAGCAGCACAATGAAATTAGCATGTACAATTTAGTGGCCAAAATCGTGTTGTGCAAGCTGCATCTATGGAAGGATAATTAGAGATGTGTCACTTGGGTTTTTTGCACTCCAATTCCCAGAATTCTCCCAGAATTCCCCAGGCAGAAATCTGGGAGTTCCAGCCCACATCTAGGTACCTTTGGGCACCTAGAATAGAGCCTGTGTTGGAGGCTCCATGCCCATCTCAAGCCTACTTTCTGTTGTTAATATACAAAAATAAAAGGTGCTGCAGTGCTTTCTGGATGCTGTAGTTCTTCAGGAGGTGCCTTCCATGCAGTCTAAAAGGACAGTGAATCTATGACTACCAGGAAGTACCATGGCATCTTTCTTTTTTTGTGTATTGACAAGAAGTAGGACTGAGAATAGGCACAGAGCTTCCAAGATAGACCATGCTCCGGGTGATTGAAATATAGGTCTTTTGTGGGCTAGAAGTCGTAGAATTCTGCTTGGAGAATTCTGGGAACTGGAGTACAAAAATCTGAATGGCACATTCCTAATGATGATGTTACCAGCAGAGGGAGATTTTCCGTAAAGACTTAGTCTTTCTGTCCTGCACCTTTTCTGATTTGTGGAAATCTGTTTAGTTGCTTGAGAGCTGTGGGACAGAAGGAGGCAATCTTTAATTAGCAAAAAATCTTGCCCTGCCTGTGACATCATCACCTTTCCACAAGATTTTGGTCACCGTTTCACAGCAAGCAAAACACAGTAAATGATTATTGATAAATAATCTCATAACTGGAGCCCATTATTATGTGTCCTGCACTCTGGGATGATCAAGAACAGATATTCTAGAATTGTTTAGTCAATTAAATAATCAGTTATTTAAATAATTTAATTGAGTAATGCAGTTAAATTTAATTATTCTTATTTAGTGATAACAATTTTTTCAGTTATGTTGGGTAGGGTGTCTTATATCTGCTAATATAATAGAAGCCCGTGGTCTCCTTTTGAATGAATTGATTGCATTTTACATCTGTTTATAGAGTGATGCAAACATTTGTCCTAAATGTGATTCCTGTTTCTCCTCCAACGGAGAGAAACCCATGCGATTATTCTGTGCTTGCTCTGGCAGGTCATCAGACAAAAGGACTGGAGAGAGAAAGATCAGGTGGAACATTGCAGAGAGGTGGAAGCGAGCCAGCGTTGTAGAGGAAGAGGCAAACCAATGGCCACCCTTGGTAGCGATTCGGAAGAAGGTTCAGAGAGGCAACCAGAGGATCGCCCGAGCGAAACCCGGGTTCAATTCATTAATTCCTCGGGAGGGTATGTCGAGACTGATGAGTACTTGGCCGAGCAAGGTATCATCAAGACCGAAATCGAAGACGATGGATTTGAAAGCGCACAAACTTTTGGATGGACCCCCGTTATCGTGACAGGTCCAAGGAAGGTTACAGGTGAGAAGCCCCACAAGTGCTCGGTGTGTGGGAAGACCATCTCCACCAAAGCCAAACTCGTTATCCACGAGAGGACCCACACGGGGGAGAAGCCGTTCGCCTGCTCGTACTGCGGGAAGCGTTTCAATCAGCAGGCGCACCTGAACGGCCACCAGAGAACCCACACGGGCGAGAGACCCTACAAATGCCTCGACTGTGGGCGGAGCTTCAGCGATGGGACGTCCTTCAAACGACACCAGCGGATCCACACGGGAGAGAAGCCCTACGAGTGCGCGGACTGCGGGCGGTGCTTCCGAGACACGACGGGCATCAAGCGGCACATGATCGCCCACATGGCCAAGAAGCCCCACAAATGTGAAGACTGCGGGAAAAGCTTTCTCCATCGCTCGGAGCTGCTGAAGCATGAGAAGAGGCACCCCAGGGAGAAACCCTACGGGTGTTCCGTCTGTACACAGAGCTTCAGTAAACCGCTGTACCTATTCCGGCACGGGATAACCCACGTCCGAGAACAGCGAGAGCATCAGCAGCACAAAAAGAGCCTCGGTTCGGAAGCTGAAGGCGTCGCGCACGGGGCTCTCCATGCGTCAGACGACCCAGAAGATGGCCGGCGCCGGGTGGCGAAATGCGCCTTGCGCCTGGAAGGGGACAGGACCTTTCGGTGCTCGGAATGCGGGAAAAGCTTCAGCCAGCAAACCAACCTGGTTGTCCACTGGCGAACCCACACGGGAGAGAAGCCCTACAAATGCCCGGATTGCGAGAAAACGTTTGGTGACCGGACCTCATTGAGGAGGCACAAGAGGATCCACACCGGAGAGCGGCCCTATCAGTGTTCAGATTGCGGCAAGCGCTTCAACGACAGCACATCCTGCAAGAGGCACAGGACGACCCACACAGGGGAGAAGCCCCATAAGTGCAAAGATTGCGGAAAGAGCTTCATGTATCAAATCCAGCTGAATAAACACGAAAGAAGCCATGCTGGGGGGAAGCTCTAGAGGAGATCCAAGCTGTGGATCAGCTTCTGCTCAAGGCCCATTCCTCTCACCTCTTGGAGAAGGAATTCCCAGAACGGGGAAAAAAAAATAACAGATGGAGCTGTCACCACAGCAGCAACAGCAGCAGAAGATAGTGCTGCATCGTATTTGGAAGCTTTTGAAAGAAAGAAACCCTGCAATTTTGTATACTTCCCCCTTCAAAGCCATCAGCCACCACATCTTGTGGTTGTGAGTTCCGCAGGCTAATAACATGCGGCACAAAGACATTTCCTCCCTCTCCCTCATCCTCTTTAAATCTACAGAACAATAATTTCTTTGAGTGACTTGGCGTGCTAGTTTTATGACACAGAAAGAAAAAAAATATTTGTCTACTTTGTCCATGCCATGCATCATGCGTTTTCTACCACATCCCCTCGCTTAGTTTTCCCCCAGTGCTTTAGCCTTTCCTTGTGGGGGGGCTGGGGATGTTGCAATTCCTGAGAGAATTCTGGTTTCTCTTTACTGTCCTGAACCCACCCTGATCATGATGGTAATTTATAGCAGAGCTCAGCCTGGGTTCCTTATGCTTGAAGATACGCTGGCGAAGGTATTAGTTAACGGTCTGTCCACTCTCCCTGCTTCTTGTAGGCAAAGATCAACCTGTGAGTTCTGTAAGGAAAAAAAAAAAGTAAAATAAAGATTTCATTTCAAAAAAGGGCAGTGCATAATGGAATATTTTTCTCCAGGCCTTAGGAGATTTATGTACACAGCAGAATGGAGTGGTAGAAACCTTATTATATATGGAACCTGTAGTCCTCCAGAATGTTGATTTTTATGCCCACAAGCCACTCAGGCTGAAGCCAGTGAGAGCTATTTCAAGGTTACAGAACACCAAATATGTAGGAACACAATTTAAAAAACCCAATTTCTGGTGGTAACTTTCTTTGTTTTTATATTTATTTATATATTTGTTTTGTTTTATTTATATTTATTTTATTCCTACTGCCACTCCAGTTTTTCTAATGGCTCAAACACTCATTCCGTCAATTTTTTATATTCAGGCTGTGAATGTCATTGGAACTGCCAGATAGCTCAGTGGTTTAGGCTTCTGGCTGTGGAGCTAGGGGTTGGGAGTTCAATTCCCCACTGGGCCTCCTTGCCAAGGGCTGGACTTGATGATCCATAGGGTTCCTTCCAGCTCTGCAGTTCTAAGGTTGTTACTATTATTATTATTATTATTATTCTTATTCTTATTCTTATTATTATTATTATTATTCTTATTCTAAGGTTATCGGCAGTGCCGTGAAAAATCAAACAGCCCAATTAGGACTGGACATGCTCAACTCAGACATGTTGGCAGATTGTTGTAGGGGGTGGGCAGAGCCTGTAAAAATTACTTTTTTCAGATTCCCAACATCTCCGAGCTAATAGCTATGCTGGCTGAAGAATTCTGGGAATTGTAGTTTTAAAAGAAGCACACACCCCACACTCTGGGATGTGGGACTGTAAAGCTAATGTGGAAAGAACAGAATGGAGTTCTGGAAAGGGGCGTGGCTGGCAGACAGGTACTGAAGCATTTTGTACTGCAACATTTTGTGGCTGATCTCACTTAGAATCCCTGACAAGACAGTGACTGGTGTGAGCTGAGGAGGTTTCTGGGCCGAGGAGAGATCTGAATCTGGCTCCTGCAATTTCTCAGGAATATAGAAAGGTGGGAGCCGGTGACGTTTGATACATTCAGGATCCTAAGAACCTAAGCTTTCGTTTTAAGAAAGCATTTCTAGCCTTTATGGCTGCAGAAAGTATGCCTTGAAAGATGTAGGACTAGGCTGGGCCAAGTGTAGTCGTGGGGCCACAAGAAGTCTCCCCACCCCTAGAAAAAAACTTGTTGTCCCCCCCCCCCCCGCTTTTTGTTGGGGATAAAAAGTAAATTGCAAATGAGCATCCAGCCTCTGCAACAGCATTTAAACGACCCCCAAAGATCCATTCTCAGCAACAAGGGTGTGTGTGTGTGTCTAGTCCAGGTTCATTATATCTGGTTTTTTTTGGGGGGGGGGGTCTCTCTGTGGCTCCTGGAGAGTCTTGAGGGACAGAAGATTGGCCTCTGGACCCACCAAAAACTGTCCACTTTGATATAAGCAATGCCTGTTGAGCTTTCAGAAGCCTGGAAGGTGGTTAAAATGGAATTAAGGTGGGGTGGGGAGCCGGGATCCTTTCCATGCCACTGGCAGCAAAATGAGAATTATGCAAAGCGGTATGGAGAAGAAGGTGCCCCACAAGGAGTCAAAGCACGGGTCATAGCTTGCTTTTCGCCAGGGTTGCCAGGTTCCCTCCCGGCCTCACAGCGAACAAGGGATGAACGGGTGTAGAATTCTCGGGCAGAAAAGACTCGTCTGAATGCAGCCGGAGACGCGTATCCCAAGCGATCGCTGCTGATCTCAGAACAAAAAAAAAAAAAAAAAAAGCCAAAACACGCTTTCCAGGGATTTCTAGTCCAATTGGGGGGGGGGGGGGGGTTGGGTTTAAAGTTTCCAAAATCATGAATGACAACTCCTTATGACCTAACTGATTACAAGTCTTCACCCACCCATGTTCGTAGTAATTAATTTAAATTTTCACTTTGCTTATGTTTGCGTTATTTGTTATTGCCACTACGGTAAACCCGCCCATCATTCAATCAAATCAGTCAGTCCATCAAAGAAATCATCTACCCGCTCAGGGAAATCTCCCTGTAGTTGGTTGAAGGAGGTAGGGGTTTGCAGTCCCCCAAACCTTGCAGAGCCAATAAAATATACTGATTTTTAAAGTATCCCTTACTATTATTCTGCATTTGCTGCAACAGATAAAGATGGCTCCGCCACCCACCCGACCCCAAGAAGAAAAAAGGGATCGTGCTCCAGTCCTCCTGGCCCCTTGGAGATCCAGAACCAACCTAGGAAAGCTCTTATGTTGGGCAGAACAGCACCAGTTGAATTCCTGCCTGCCTGCATTACAGCTACTCGGACACTAAAAGAAGCAAACAGCAGCGGTGTGACAAAGTGAATCCTTTCCCCTTTGGCTGGAGAAAGGGTTAAGATATATGGCGCGTGTATTCCTAGAGAGGCCTGGAGAAGGGAATGGGGGAGTCGCTTCCGGTTTTGCTCCAAAATGCGGGGGGGGGGGAGTTAAGAGCATGCTTTGAATTGCAGTGGAAGAAAAGCAGGGAAGCCGTCTTTTGACGAGTGTGAAAATGCGTGCAATTGCACGGGTAGGAATCCCCTAGAAAGTGAGAAATGGGGTTGCAGCCAGACATCCAGCCCTCCCAGGACAGTGGGGTGCAATGGTTAGAGACACTGCTGGGGAGGGTGTGGGGATGGGTGAATGATTTTATGAGGGTCCCAAGGGGAGGAATGTTGGAAAGTGTGTGCATCTGTGCTGTCCCGCACTGGACTGTGTGTGGGTCCTGTTTGCTCTTTTCCTAAAAAATACTTCGCAAAAATCTGTTGCTACTGTGTGCTGTAGTGGACAGAGTGACGGACTAGGACCGAAGAGGCCTGGGTTCGAATCTCCACTCAGCCTTAGAAACTCACTGAGAGTGTGGAACTGGTAAAACTACTCCTTAAATATCTAATTTACCTTGAAAGCCCTGTTAGGGCTGGTTCCGACTTGACAGCATGCAACGACAACAAAATCTATTGCTGGTCCCAACTTGCGGCTAGTTCTCAGTGACGTGGTACATCTCCCTCTGGACTATACCAGTTCAGACTGGAGGGAGGTTCTCACATGAAAGAGTGCTTCTCCATAAGAATAAATCCCTGAATATAGAAAATCTGTCTGCCAGGCAGCTAGAGGTCAGCCTTATCCGTGAGATTTCTGTTTCATTGATGCTGAATGAATTGTAACACTTAGGCAAATCCCATAGAATCATTAGGTCTGTTCTAGCAGAGACTATGTGTATATATAGAGATGTACCACATCACAGAGAACCAGCCTCCTGTCTGAATTCCCTGTAATAAATATATAATAATACCATGCCGACAAGTTGATTCTGACTTACGGTGATCTTTTCCAGTTTTCCTAGATAGAAGGTGGTTTACCATTCCCTTCTTTTGGGGGTGCTCTGGGACTGTGCAGCTTCCCCAAGGTCACGCAAGGCTAGTCCTTCTCCCAGAAGGCCCAGTGGGGAATTGAACTTCCAACCTCTGGCTCTGCAGCCAGAGACCTAAACTATTGAGCTATTCAGCGAGTTTTGAATTCCCTAGAGACCAGGGATTGTGCTGGCTGGGATTCTGAGAGTTGCTGTCCATAACGGAATTTACTTAATGGTGCATAACAACACCAAACCCCTTCCTGAGGAGAGAGTATTTCAGGAATGGATTGATTTTTGAAAGAGAAGCTTCCTGTCCCGATTCTGGCTTTTCCTGTCGTAACTCTGAAGGAAAATGGCCTCCAAGCCTGGATGTCTCTGAGCCCTGGGTGTCCTGGCGGGGATTTACATCGGTCACAGACTGATGCAAAAGAAGCTTAATTTAGGAGGGCCTGACCCTAAGAAGAGGCTGGGAAAAAGTCCTCAGAGCATTCCAGGTGAGACAGCTCAGGAATTCCTGGAAAGAAGCCCACTGGAGCAAGGCAGAAGGGCACTGAAGGAGGAATCGCAACCAACCTGGGAAACCCAGGAGCAGGAGTTCCTGAGGACCACCCAAAGAGGAGGACCGTTGTCCAACAGAAGATCAAGGCTTTTATGCCCCACTTTGAGGGAGCTGTTGGCATAAAGGAGCAGCCAACAGAAACCAGCTCAGCCCTTGGCATGGAGGTCCAACGGACGGAGGATGGCCCGTGAGCGAAACAACGTGGAGGTGGCATAAAAGTGGAGAACCTGGACAAAAGAGGCCTTCTTAGACCTCCAATGGCTGTGTTTCAGGCAGTTCAGCCATCAAGAGGGCAGAGAGACCTGGGAAGCTGATGGCCGACTCCAGGAACGTTGCCGTCACTGGCTTCAGCGGGAGGAACCCACGAAGGAGCAGGTGGTGGAGCTGGTGATCCTAGAGCCGTTTCTAACTGTCCTCCCCTTAGAAGTGCAGAGCTGGGCCAACAACGGCGGGCTGGAGACCTGCTTCCAAGCAGAGAACCGGGTGGAAGAGTTCTTGCCCCGGGAACAGGTTAAGAGCAAGAGGCCAGAAGAGCAGCCGAAGGAAGTGAATGAGGGTCTTCTTGGTCTGTGTCAAGCGTGTTGAGAATTCCATTCATCCTGGAGTAACATGGTAGTAGGTTCACTGTTATGCAGTGAGGTGAGCAGGATACCCATAGAATCCTTATTCTGTCCCAAAGGTTAGCTCTCTGACCTTTTCTTGACCTGGCATTTAGCAATAGCACCTTTGAACGGCAGAGTCGGAAGGGACCCTATGGATCATCGAGTCCAGCCCCCTCTCAAGGAGGCTCGGTGGGGAACTGAACATTGAACTCCCAACCTCAGGCTCCACAGCCAGAGACTTAAGCCCCTGAACTATTTCAACCCAGGGAGTTTGACATCAAGGCTATCCAGGGTGTTTGAGTTGGAAGACATTTGGGGGTTGGGGGGGGGGGCAACCAGCACTCTTATTTGGTGCCTTCCTCCCAACTCCACATCTCTCCCCCCCCCCCCTAGCTTCTGTCACTGCAATGGCTACTCCTTGGTCCCCTGCAACATCCCCCCCCCACACACACACCTCCTTGACAAAGACCTCACAACAGCAAACAAGCAGGTAGGCAGGTCTCAGAACCTGGTAAGAATCACTGACTCCCGCAGGAGTCCTACAAAGATTTATGGACCTGCCAGCACCAAACATCAGTAGCCACACAGGGGCCACATTAAAGAAATCCCCGCTGATGGCACATAAGATCCTTCTTCTCTTCCTCCACTCAGAAGCACCGGCAGTGGCAGCCCTCGCACCCGCTCCGGCTTTTTATACGCACTTCTCCAACCAGGTGTTGAAAGTCAGAAGGGAAGGAAGAAGGGGAAGCCGGTCATTCCCAATCCGGAAGCTGGGAGGGCTTTTGTCCTGCACAGAAGCAGAGGTCCCACAGGCAGAGGTTCAGCAGGGGAAGTGGAGGATCACAGTAGCAGATTTTCCCTGGCCCACCCCCCTCCCCTGCCCTGGCAGATGACACAGAAGCGCCCTCTTCTCCTCCACTCAGCAACGCTGGCGATTGTAAGCCAACTTTGAGATGATTTAATTGAAAAGCAATATTGACATTTTTTTTCATCAAAATAAAAAAAAGGAATAAATCAAGGTGGGTATACAGTATCTATTCTGGTGTAGTGGATAGAGTGATGGATGAAGACTCAGAAGACCTGGGTTTGAATTCCTGCTCAGCTGTGGAAACTCATGGGTGTGTGTACATGGAACTGATGAAACCTCTTAGGAAATAAATATCTCTATTAGCGTCACTGCAAGTTGGTTTCGACTTGACAGCACCTATCACACGGACACATTGCCTCCAGACGTGTTTCTGTAGGCTTCTAGTAGAAATCCCTCCACACTGTATTGAGGAAGACATTATCATCGCTGCTCATGAAAGCTTCTGAACGCAGTGTTTTAACTCTAGAGCCAGCCACGGGGACTTGCTTTCCTGGTGGCCATGGAGTTGGGGTGATGTTTTGTTTTTCCAAAAGCACAAATCAACGTCCAATCACTCTCGTTTTTCATGGGGGTGGGGGGAGGCGGCCAATTCGCCTGTGGGGAGGAGCTGACCTTGGGTCAAAATTGCCCCTAGGGTCCACCAGAATTGCTGACCTCCCCATAATAAAATACATACATACATACATAAGAGGAGGCAACAAACAAACCTTTTTATGTATAATTGTTATCGAAAACCTATCCACAGACAGACCCACCTCTCCCGACCCATGATATCCATAATAGGCATGACCAGGACACAGACATTTGATTTAATACTTTTAACGGTTAAGCTGCTCAATACTCTTCGGTCCTGAATACTTTGTTTTTAAAGTCTTTCTTAAAGGGAATTCCTGGCAACGTTCTCAAAGTAAGGATGTCGAGAGCCTACGATTCTGCTTCAGGAGCACCAGCTGTTCAAAGACCTCGTCGGACAAAGAATGATTTTCCACAGTCATGACGTTGCCCTCCGGCCCGAACAGGCTTTCTAGGGCAGCACTAGAAGGCACACTGGTGTTGTACTTCAGAAAAATCTCCAAAATACGGGGGAAATCTTCTAAGGAGGAGGTCGACAATTCCCTCCTGGGGGTCTTCAGGTACCTCGAGATCTCCTCCTCGGCGGCGGACCTCCTCGTGGGCTCAGTGACATCAAAAAAGAAGTCTTGATCGCTGTCAGCTTCCTGCTCTTTTTCTGAAGGCTGGTCTTTGTCCTCCATGTGCAAAGCCTTGATTTCTGCCTTCATCAAGGCCTCTATGGCAGACCTGTGGGAAAAAAGAGGGGCCATGAGAATGCTGCATTCAGAAACAGAAGGAAGGACTGGAGGACTGCTGGATAGTTCAATGGTTTAGGTCTCTGGCTGTGGGATCAGAGGTTGAGAGTTCGATTCCCCACTGGGCCTCCTTACAGGGCTGGACTCTATGATCCATAGTATCCCTTCAAGCCCTGCAGTTCTATGATGGTGAGGGTTATATCAGAGAATAATGGAGTTGAAAGGGGCCTATAAGGCTATCGAGTCCAACCCCCTGCTCAGTGCGGGAATCCAAATCAAAGCAAATCTGACAGAGAGTTGTCCAATTTTCTCTCGAATGCCTCCAGCGTTGCTCACCACCTCTTGAGATAATAGGTTCCATTGTTGTACTACTCTAACAGTTAAGAAGTGCTTTCTGATATTCAGCCAAAATCTGGCTTCCTGTACGTTGAACCCATTATTACGTGTCCTGCACTCTGGGATGATTGAGAACAGATCCTGCCCTTCCTCTGTATGACAATTTTTCGAGTGTTTCAAAATGCTGTCACATCTCCCCTCAGTCTTATTTTCTCAAAGCTAAACATGCCCAATTCTTTCAGCCTTTCCTCATAAGGCTTGGTTTCCAGACCCCTGATCATCCTTGTTGCTCTCCTCTGAACTTGTTCCAATTTGTTAGCATCCTTCTTGAAGTGTGGTGCCCAGAACTGGACACAGTACTCAAGGTGAGGCCTAACCAGTGCTGAATAGAGGGGGACTAGCACCTTGCGGGATTTGGAAACTATACTTCTATTAATGCAGCCTAAAATAGCATTAGCCTTTTTTGTAGCCACCTCACACTGTTGGCTCATATTTAGCTTGTGATCTAGTCTCTGTGTTCTTATGCTTAGCCTGATGAAGACCTGTTTGGGGCTAATGTTTGAGGGGGGGAGGTTGGGCAATCTTAGTTAGTTAGTTAGTAAGTAAGTTAGTTAGTTACACACACACACACACTTCCTTTCTCCTTGAAAAGGACACAAGGTTCCTTACAACAATGAAAGGCAATATCTAAGGTCGAAAGTTGGAAACAGTGAGTATACAATGGTGGTTAACATCATTAAAAGACAATATTTAAATCTACGAACAATGAATAAGGCGGCATCTTAGATCATTAACAGGCAATATTAAGGCGAAGATCAATAAGTATACAAAAGTTTTTTAAAAATGTCACTCTGAGAAATGAAAAAGGTAAAAATGGGAAACACAAGTACCAATCTATCTCAAATTCACACACAGGCAGCTGGGAAGGCTTGCCTGAAGAGAAAGGTCTTTGCCTGCTTGTTTCATCTGGATGGGGACACTCATGGGAAGAATGCTGGATAGGGATGTGCAACTCGAAGGTTTTGCACTCTATATAGCCCAGATTTCTTCACAAATCCCGAAACAGAATTCTGGCCATTCCAGTCAAAGACCCAAACCTTCAGACACCTATAATTCCCTCACCCAAGAGCAGAGCTTCAAACACGGTATCTGAAGGTGTGGGTCTGTAGAGTGGAGCAGACAGAATTTTGCTTGGGGAATTCCTGGAGAATTCTGGGTTGTTGTTTTTTTTTCACTTCCCAAAAATACAAATGGCACATCCCTGCAGCTAGATTAAATACAGCAGGAACACTTTATCGGCAAGATCAGTACCTGCTGTTTCACTTATCCACTACCTGAAAAAGATAAAATGGATGGATGAATGAATGAATAATACAACCCAGAAATAAATGTTCCAAAGGTGTATTACCAGGACTGCCCACTAGATGGAAACAGAGGCTATGCTAGATACAGGTTGCTTAATGGAAATACACTTATGGGCTTACATCTCTTGAGTAAAGCAGCTTCCAGTGAAGCCACCTTTGCCAGCCAGGGGATGGGTGGGCGAGGGAAGGCGGAAGTGGCTGGATTCAGGGAAGCCTCCCTTGGGAACAGGAGGGCAGGAAACCCACTCCTTTAGCAAGACTGGGCCAGGCCTCCCCGTCTCTCAAACATGAGTGGACACCAAAGAAACTTTTAAGTAAGTCCTTCGTTTATCCGCTATTTCTTGCATCCACAGGGGGGCCTGGAACCAATCCCCCCGCGGAGACAGAGTTCGTACTGTACACCCTCCACCCTGATCTGATGCTCCACCTGAAGATCTGATGGTCCTCTTATTTTCTAAGATTAACATCGGCAGCTGCTTTGTACTGAGTCCTCACCCATCAAGCCCCACATCATCTCTGACTGGCAGCCACACCTCTCCAGGGTTACAGGAAGGATTCGTATCTGTAGCGATCACCCTGCTTTGGCTCAGGTAGAAGATTATTGGCATGTACCAATGAGAGCTGTTGGGAGGGGGAGCGAGAGAAACTAGAAGGGAGGGGTGAATCAGAGTCTAGTCAGTTCAGTCAGAGACAGAAACGAGAAAAATGAGTTTAGGGGTTTGAGGCAGACAGAGTGTTTAAGGAGTGATTAGTCAGAGTGTGACCTGTATTAATTAAGATAGAAGAGGTTAAAGTAAAATACTGAAGCTTTGGGTAACTTTAAGAATGTGCTTAAAAATTAGTCCTAAGACAACTTGTAATCAATAAACCTGTTTCTGTTTAAAAGTTCAGTACCGAATGGACCTCAGTCTTTCATAGGAAATATAGGTTGATAAAGAGATCAACTGGTGGCAGCGTGTTAAAGGGTGTGTTGGGATACTCGGGTGAGCTCTTTGTTTGGTGAAACAAGCAAGGGCCACGGGGTAAACGTCACAGTATCCTAGCCCTATCTGGAGATCCCTGGTATTCTCTGGTGGCCTACCAGAGGAGGGCTAAGGAGCGATCCTGCTAAGCTTCTGAAATTAGAAGACAGGGGCCCAAATCCTCTTACCTAGATATTCTAATATAGCACAAAGGGATAAACTTTGGAGGCAAAGCACCTGAAGTTAAGAAATCAACGTAGATATTATCAGTTGTTACTACACTGTATAACTTGGTGTGCAGTTGATAAAAGTTGACTTCACCACTTGGGCCAATTGGCCTCCAAAGTTACACCATTTGCGTAGCTAGGCAAGAGGATTTTGGCCACCGCCTGTTTTCAAGATGGCACAAGGGCGTGATTCTTCTTCATATCTTACCTGTTCGTATCGGACGTGTCTGAGGGCAACCAGTCCAGTTTGAAGAGGGGGTGTAAGCAGGACGCCAGAAGAAGCTTCTTATCCTCCCAAATGGGTGCAAATCGGTTTCTCAGAGCTTCGCGCAAACCCTTCAAGAGTGGAAGGCAGTATGCGTACGGTTCGGGTCTGTCTTCGAGCCTCTGTAACTTGCGGTCAAGGCTGTACAGAGTTGGGAGCAGGTATGCCACGAACATGCTGTTCTCGTGTTGCAGAATGTCAAGGGACCGGGCAAGGGGCGCCATGATCTCTGTGTACTCCTCCAGCACTAGCCGCTCAGCATCTGTGATCCTAGCCACACCGCAGTGGTCCCTTACAGCATCCACTTTTTGTGGCCTGGTCGAGAGGAGCTCATTGAGTTGCTTCAATGCCTCAAAGGTGGAACGCCACCGGGTTTTGTCAGGAACTTTCAGCTGTGTGCCGCACTGTTGGTGGATGTACTCGGCCATCTCTTCTGACTGGCTCTGCTTGGACCACAGCTTGCTGCACTTTCCCACCAAGGCACGGAAATGTTTCTTGAAAGGCCCCACGGGACTGTGTTTGCAGGAGTCAGGAATCAGAGCCTGCAAGTCCTCCGTCGCCACCAGATTGAGGGTGTGGCTGGCACACCTTTGTTGTGGCGGCAAACAAAAGAATTCCTCCTCCTCCGCTTCTTCCTCTTCCTCGTCATCCGTGTCCAGGATCTCAGAGATCGGCAGAAACTCTACTTTGGCCTCTTCCTGGTCGCCATCGTCTGTGGCAGCCTCCACCGCTGGTTCTCTGGCCTTGGACACCTGCAGTGCTCTCGCAAAGTGGGAGCCGTTGTCAGTGACCGTGGCCACCACTTTGTCATCGATCCTGTACTGCACGTGGATGCTGTGGAGTGTTTTGGCGAGGACGCCGTACGTGCGTGGCCCTTTCAGCCGCTTACAAGCCAAGGCCCCGCACTCGCGCTTCATCGTGGAAGGGTTGATCCAGTGGGCTGTCATGCTCAAGAAACTCCTCTGGCCGCTGGTCCAGCAGTCAGCGGTGGTGGCAACGTAGGACACGCCACCCATCTGCTTTATGAGCGTTTCTCGCATGTCCGCTGCTTTCTGCTCGATCCTTTCCCTCAGAGTCTTGGCGCACATGAGGGTGAGGTCTTTCGGAAGGCCGAGGCAAACCAGCGCCCTGAAAGTTGGCTTGTCCACGGTCTGAAGGGGCACTGTCTCCTCCACAACGTAGTCCAGGAGTTTCTTGTCGAAAACGTTCTGGAAAGAAATATCCCTGCCGCATTGCCACCTCTTGAGGTCCGACCGTGTCCTCGCCATTTTCATAGCAGGGGAACCCTCTTCCTCGTCTTCATACGTCAGTTCGGAACGGCGGCGTCTCCCTGTTCTTCCTCCTACAATTTCAAGAATGGCTTGCAGCTTCTCAGGATGTGCCTTCTGAGGAGGAGGAAGGAAAGAATAAATATCCAACCACAACTTTGAAACGGACTTCATGTTTAAAGCACAGCAATAATCAAGGCATCCCGGGCACAGGGCCTCTTTCAGCTGGAGGGCCAAATTTAATTTCAGAAACATTGTCAGGGGCCACATGTCAGAGAATGGTGGAGCTCACAGCAAATGGGTGGGGGCAAAAGTGCCAGCAGGTTAAAGCACTTCCCGTCCATAACTAAGCCTTCGGAGAAGCATTGCAGCCTTCTTGAAAGGGGGGGAAAAACCCTGCAATTGCTGGGAAACCACTAAATGATGGTGTGATGGGAAAGGA
This sequence comes from Intellagama lesueurii, assembly GCA_037013535.1. NCBI lineage: Eukaryota > Metazoa > Chordata > Lepidosauria > Squamata > Agamidae > Intellagama > Intellagama lesueurii. The sequence goes on from JBAJHW010000002.1 coordinate 294,809,278, forward strand.
GCCATGCCTCTGTGAGGAAGCCATTTGTCAGAAAGGCTGGATCAAGACTGGAGATGGGAAAGCCTGGAAAATAACTGGAGGGGAAACAGTTTTTTCCTGTTTTTTTCCAAAGCCTTTTTTTTGTTTATTTCTGGAAAAATTGAAAAAAAAAAAATGGAGTGTGGAACAAAGTCTCAGAAGTCTTTCATGAAGGTCTTTATGTTATATAGTTTGAATACCATGTCATAGACATATTATTTATCATTGTCAAAGAACATATTCCACACGGGCAGCTTGAGCTGTTACCCCTTTGCAACCAGCAACGAGGTCTGGGTAACCTTTGTTATCTTCTTCAATGCAATTGTTCCACGACAAGTCACCACACTTTTTTTTTTTTAAAAAAATATGGACTCAAGTAACTTCTGGGGTCTCTCTGGGATTAGGGGCCCTGAAGCTTAAGCTCCATTAGTTTTGTAGTAGATGTGCCCCTGCCTCCTTGCAGAACAGCCAGCCTGTGTAGCCTTGGGCAAGCTGCACAGTTCCAGAACACCTGCACAAGAAGGGAATGGTAAACCACGTTGGATTAGTTTCTGCTCAGAAAGGATCGCCATGGATCAGATTCGACTTGACAGCACAACTTTTAAAACTAAATCATTTATTGTGCTTTGAACTCTACTTGCATTTTAACTACTTGCATTTTAATTGAAGTCTCTTTAGAGGCGAAAGGCAGCATAGAAATGACACAAATAAAATAATAAACAATAATTATTAGTTAGAGTACATGATGTACATGATGATGGCAAATAATCTACAGACGTGGTTATTCTTCTAGCTTTCCAGGACCACAAGCAAAACCAACCTGAAAAGTCTGCAAGCTGGACCAATAGTCTCAGAAATCAGAATGAGAGGCTAGGTCTCAGGATACAGAAAAATGTAAATAATCTTTATTCCGATTTAAAAATGCATTTCAGCACACGGCCTTCTTCAGGAGGAAGGTTTTAGAATCAAAACTTCCATTAGCACATTTGGCCTGTACCAGCTCTGAATGCTACACGGATAGTAATAAAGATTATTTACCTGTTTCTCATCCTGAGACCTAGTCACTCATTCTGGTTTCTGATACCATTGGACGTACTGGTTCCTTGTGTTTCAGCTGATCAAAGCTCACCTTGAGATGTTGCTTGATGTTGGAGGAGGAACTGATGGCCGAGCTCAAGGTTTTGATCAATGGAAGGCAGTAATTGCACTGCACAATCACGTTCTTCCCCTTCTGGCGCATAAAGGTAACAGCCTTCTCAAAGCCAAACCACGGGACCCATGGTTGTGCAAAGGTCATGGACGTGGTTGGCTCCTCCTCCTCCATTTCCTCCTCCTCCTCCTCCTCAATCATCCTCTCGTGCCCCACCTCATGGTGTGGAGGTTGTGCCCGGTCAGCGATCTTGGTGGGCCTGACAGTCACCTTGGCAGCTGCAGTGACGGCACCTGCAAGAATAAACAGGGAAGGGTGGTGTCGTGGGTAGAGCATTGGCCTAGAACTCTGGAGACTTGGGTTCAAATCCAATATTTGGACATGGGAGTTCATTGTGGGGCCTGGGCCTACAGCCATGCCACCTTGAACTCATGAGAAGAAGGTGGGAGATAAATGTAATTCAAGCGTAAAATTTTGGATGGATAGCTCAGTGGTTTAGGTATCTAGCTGCAGAACCAGAGGTTGGGGGTTCAATTCCCCATTGTTTCTGCTGTGAAATAAATTCAGCCTGTGTGGCCTTGGGCAAGCTGCACAATCCCAGGGCACCCCCAGAAGAAGAGAAAAGTAAACCACTTTTGAGTATTCGCTACCTGGAAAACCCTGAAAAGGGTCACCAAAGGTCAGAATTGACTCGGCAGCACATGATTATTACTATTATTAAATATAAAATCTGAGAAGAGAAAGCATCTTTATGACGACAATGACTGCAATACGGAATCCTTAATCACAGCTTAGACCAGGGTTTGTGTTTATTGTGGGGGGACTACAATTCCCAAATTCCACAGCCTCAGCTGTGAGGGATTCCGGCAGCTGAAATAAACACACACAAACATACACATTTTTCCAAGCTCTGGATCTTCTGTATGGGTCAGGTGGGAGGACACTCCTCGGCGCTCAATGGCACATACTTTTGTATGGGTTTGAACAGGCTTTTGCCGAGAAAAGTATTTTTATGGGCTTAAATTCCTCCATTGGAAATTTCCATGCCTCTCTTGACCGGGGGTGGGGATATTTCATAAAAGTCATTAAGAACAATGAACTAAGGCCAATAAAACATTCAGCCATCCTGGAGCCTTAACTAGAAACTGAACTTACGTTGGGCAAATCATCCTGCAGCCAGTGCAGCTGCCCCAGTAACTTCAGTGGAAGCAAAGTGATACTGTCGTAAGTACAGAGTTTACACGTGGGCAGCTACAGGGCATCATAGCATTTGAGCAGCTCCCCAGGAGTACTAAAATTAGTGAGTCCACAACATTCCCTGTTGCTGCTCCCAGACTTTGGAACTCCCTCCCACTGGAAGCAGGCAAAGACCTTTCTTATCAGTCAGGTTTTCCTTCAGTGACTGACTGACTGAGTTAAATTGATGGTTGTGCCTTACTTCTTTGAACGTGGTTTTTTGTATTGCATGTGTTTTCCATTTCTAAGGGCGGTAATTTGTTTGTTCCTTTTTAATATTTGTATACTTATTGCTTTTAGCTTCAAATATTGTCTTTTAATGATCTAAGCTGCCTTTTTATACTTGTTTTTAGCTCTAAATATTGTATTTTAATGATGTAAGCCTCCTTGGGTCCTTTTTAAGGAGAAAGGCGGAGTAAAAAGATATTAAATAAATAAACATGATTCCCCACCATTCTCTCTTAAATATAATCAGACAAAGCGAAAGGGGACTTGATGGCATGTAATAGCAACAACAGTGTCTTTGTATATAAACTGTCCCAAGGGTATTTATTATTCAGCTGTGTACAATAAATTTCATTAACAGAATAAACATGCAGGAAAATTCATGTGATGGGAGATACTCCTTCAGAGATACTAACCATAGGATCATGGGGCTTCTTACCTAAAAAGATGTCTGCGAGATCATCTTCCTGTTTGATTTCCTGGAAGACGGGCGGCTGCCAATCATCTTGAAAAACTTCTTCAGCCTCAACAACATCACTGGTTTCCTTCCTGGAAGGACCCAGAACCTAATGACACAGGAGTACAGATCATGTTCAAGAGAGACAGAACCAGACGAGGTGGAATCAGAATGGTGGATGTTTTTGTGTGTTTTTTTTTTCTTAACGCATGCCATTTGACACAAACGGTGCAGTTGGGAAAAATGGGTGCAGTCAGAAACTGATTTAAGAAAAAGGATGGCTCTAACAGTGAGGCCTCAGGGTTTATCTCTCAGTTTCCAACTGCACGTCCCAAAAAAATGGATTGCAAAATGGTCCACTCTATTCTTACTTCTTCTCCCCTTTCTTCAACCAACCACTGCATCTTGCACTGAGCATCCTGTGATTTTTATCAGGGGCCTTCAAAAGCTGGACATGAGGAAGAGACTCGGTTGCCATTCTGAATAATGTTCTTTAGGGAAGCCATGTGGGTTTATCTGTGTGAATGTGCGAAACATCCCAACTCTGAAATTTTACTGCCTCACAGTACACACAGCATCTGCCTTCTGAATCACTGCACTTCATCTCAGTCTCTTGCCTAAGAAAGAGGTCTCATTTTAAAAAGTTACTTTTCTCAAACTACAATTTCCAGAATTCTTAGCCATGTTGGCTGGTGGATTCTTTAATCAATTTTTCTTCTTCTTCTTCTTCTTCTTCTTTTTTACATTTCTAAACTCCGATTGAAACATTGCTGCTTTGGAACCACATGACATTAAACTGCAGTACTGCAGCCAAAACTCTGCTCACAATCTGGGTTCACTCTCAAGTAGCTGTCTCAAGGTTCACTCAGCCTTCCATCCTTCTAAGGTTGGTAAATTGAGTACCCAGCTTGCGGAGGGTGGTGGTGGCAACGTCTAGCCTGCATAATTGAATTTTAAACCACCCAGAGAGTGCTTTAAGTGCTATGGGACAATCTACGCATAAGCAGCACACTTTGGTTTTTGCTTTAAAAAAAAAAACAATTGCTCACTATTGTATTTTTCCTGCAAGAGATGAGAACTGGCATTTTCACATTTTCAGCCTCAGGCACCAAAATATATCCTCATAGACCTCGCACCTTTGGATACCGACACCCCGAAAGGCCCAGAAAATGTCAACCAGAAGCCAGGCCTTCTCAGTTGTGGCCCCTTCTCGGCAGCTACACCAGGTGCCCTCCCTCTGTTCCTTTAAAAAGCTGCTAAAACCAGTTCTTTTTAAGTAAGACTTTTGGGGAGGTCTCCCAAACTGATTGAAACAGAGGAGGAGGTATGCCGATCAACAAGTGTTTTGCCATCTTCTTTATTTATGCAACACACTAATGGGGAGGTATATAAATCTAATAAATAAATAAATGAGTTTTTTTCTTGGTGAGTAGGTTTAGCGTGTTATACAGTAATTGTATTGCATAAATTGTCCTTTTATTTCTGTTGTACACAGGCCAGAGTAGCAATTTGCTACATGGGTGGTATAAAAATTAAACAAATAAACAAATAAAATACTTTGGCTGGCTTTGGCCATTGTGACCTGGTCTTAATCTGGATGGCTGAGAGAAAACCATTTGCTAGTCTACCTTAGGCAGCAAAATTGTCTTGAGTCAGCTGCAAAGTTCACCCTCACCAAACTCCTGCCCTGCATCCCACCTGTCTTGAGAAACCCAACTATTTACATTTATCAATTTGGCCATACAAGGGCTAAGGAGACCTGGGTTAATTCTCACTTGGCTATGAGTCACCCTGGGTTCTTGAACTTGTGAAGGAAAGGTGCAATATCAAGTTTGATCACTAGGGGGAGGATTTCTATGACATGTCACACTTTCTCTGCAACCTATACTTGAACCCACAAGCAAGTTTAAACATGTTTATAAGTAATCTGACCTTCTCACCAGATTACTGATAAACATGTCCAAACCCACTTATAAGATCAAACATAGGCTGCAGAAAAAAATATGACATGTCATAGAAATCCTCTCCCTATTGATCACACATCCCCCGTTCTGGCTCACTTGCACTGGTTACCTGTTGCATCCTGGGTCAGGTTCAAGGTTCTGACTCCTATAAAGCCCTTCATGGTTTGGGACCACAGTACTTTCTAGGGCATCTTTGCCGACAGACAACCACCTGCATCCCCAGATCCTCCCAGGCAATGCTTCTCCAGGTGGCCACTCTGAAGGAGACTAGGAAATTACAGAATCATAAAGTTGGAAGGGGCTTATAAGACCATTGGGTCCAACCCCCTGCTCAAGGCAGGAATACAAATCAAAGAATGTCTGCAAGGTGGTTGTCTAAATTTTTCTTGAATGTCTCCAGTGTTGGAACAATCACCACCTCTCAAGGTCACTGGTTCCACTGTCGTACTGCTCTAACAGTGAAGATGTTTTTCCTGATATTCAACCAAAATCTGGTTTCCTGTAACTTGAGCCTTGTTGCATGTCCTGCACCATGGGATGATCAAGAACAGATCCTGTCTCTCCTCTGCAGGACAGCCTTTGAAGTATTTGGAAAGCTATCCTATCTCCCCTCAGTCCCCTCAAGGCTAAACATGCCCAGTTCCTTCAGTCTTTCCTCACAGAGCTTGGTTTCCAACCTCCTGATCATCCATGTTGCCCTCCTCTGAACCTGTCCTAATTTGTCAGTATCCTTCTTGAAATACAACGTCAACCTCCAGAGGCCGGGCCTTCTTCGCTGTGGCACCTACACTCTGGAACCAGCTCCCAGTGGAGCAGTGCCTGGCCCCCTCTCTCCCTATGTTTAACAGGCTCCTGAAAACATTGCTTTTCAGAGGTCTTTCATGCCATCCCTGCTTGACTCCACGTCTTGTGTTCCGTATTTTAGCTAGAATTTATGCCTCCTGTGACTGTTGTACTGTTTTAATGTTTTATTGTTTATTGCTTTCATTTATAACCCTACCACTGTTGGGTGCTCTCTTAGCATGCTGTAAACCGTCCAGAATAGTGCATTGCGCTAATGGGTCGGGGGTACAAATTAAACAAACAAACATGGAGACAAAAAAATAAAAAATGCCAGCGTTGAAAAAAAGGATTCCCAACTTTTCCCAAGTAACATCCTCCACTGCAGTGCTGGCATCAGAGCTGTTTACTCAAAACCTAACCCTTTCCCCAGAAGAGTTTCGAACCTGCAACACGTAGCAGTGATGGCGCAGGGAGGCATGGGGGAAGCTTGTCTTTCTGACTTTTCTCCATACTGCACAGTTCTCGACCATGTTTGGCACAGATTTTTAATCCACCAAACAAAAAAAACCACAAACAAACCCTCACCTGCTCTTCCGGTCTCTCACCCTCCTGTGGCCTCAGCAGAAACTGCTCTGCCAAGGCCACCGCTTGGGAGCAGGTCTCTGGCCCGCTTTTCCGGACCCAGCTCTGCATCTCCTTCGGCAAGATGGCCAGGAACTGCTCCAGGATGACCAGTTCCACCACCTGTCCCTTGGTACGTTTTTCTGGCTGCAGCCACTGACGACAAAGCTCCCGGAGTCGCTCGTAAGCTTCTCGGGGCTCCTTGGCTTCCTGGTAGCTGAAGATCCGGAAGCGCAACCGCTGGAGATCTGAGTTCTCTAGGTTCTCCTCCTCCTCTTCCTTGACTTTTATGCCGCCTCCACCAGGTTTCACCAACAGGTTGCTCTCCGTTCGTGGAATCTCTGAGCCAAGCCCTGACAGAGGCTCCGCAGGTTGATCCCTGATACCAGTCAGCCCCTCGAAGTGGGGCAGGAAATCCTTGGCATGGCCGCTTGGCACAGATCCTGCAAATCGTGGCACCCTGTGACTGGACTGTTCAGACTCCATCGTCTTGAGGAACTCCTGCCACTGGGCTTCCCACGTCTGCTGCAAGCCCTCTCTCATGTCCCACTTACCTCGCTGGGATGGGTTCCTTCCCCCAAATTCCCCGGGCATCCCAGCCAGAATGCCCTCAGGGCCTTTTTCTGGTCCTTTTTCAGGTTCGAGGCCTACCGAATCAAACTCCTCCTGCTTCACACCCTCCACTAACTCAGCCTGAAACTGGATATCCAGGGCTGATAAACGTCTGGGCTCGTTAGCCATCTTCCTTCTTGGTTGAAAGGGAAAGAGAAATGGTATCACCGCTGGGAACTGGTCCCTCAAAAATCAAGGCACACTCTTAAAATAGTAGCCTCTCTCTCTCTCTCTCTCTGGGAAGGCGACACAACAGCCAAAACAGATAATCTTCTGAAGAAGGTATCCACCTAAGGAAGACAAAGAGTTTTCTCAGGATTCGTAGGAAATTCGTTGCCCTGTATTTTTGTTTTAATGTTCTAATCTCGGTCTCCTGCCCTGAAATTTCAGCTGTAAAGCAGAGATAGGGTGGAGATGCTTAATTCAATAAATAATGTCCAGGGGGTGATTTAGATGCTGACCTCTCGCTTCCTCTCTTCATCAGGGTTCCCCACCATATTCCAACCACTTGCTCACAACTTCTTGGTGATGTAGGTGGAATTATCATTCTATTTATGCTATTCCAACTTAATTCGACAAACCCAGAGGTTTTGTTAGGAGAATAAGTGACTCCCCCAAATTCAGACAGTGAACTTCATAATGCACCAGGTGGACTTGGTAGCCAACACCTACTACTGGGAGCCAGGAAGACTCAGGTCTGTCATGTCCTACTTCACAGGAAGTGGTAAAGAAGTGTATTGCCTATTAAATACACTTCTAGTTAAAGCAGGTATGGGAAGCTTTATACGACATAAGAATTCCTCTCCTGTGTTTGCATCCTTCTGCTCCCCAAATACTGGCTGAAATCCTGTTGCTTAGCGCAGTAATTTGCACACATCATAAGCTGCAACTAGAGTAGGCCCACTTGAATCAATGGAACTTATGGAAGAGTTGGCATACCACACCCCCACTGATTAAATGGGCTTACTCTAGTTGCTATCTACTATGTTAAGCAACAGGATTTCGCCCCCTATTTAACACATCCAAATAATCTCTGTTGTTGTGGGTTTTTCCGGCTCTTTGGCCATGTTCTAAAGGTTGTTCTTCTTAACGTTTCACGAGTCTCTGTGGCTGGCATCTTCAGAGGACATGAGTCAGAACTCTGTCTGTACTCTGGTGCAGTTTGCTTGGATAGTTGAGTATTTATCAGCTTTTGTCCTGTTCAGGAGATTGGGTGATTATGGTGATCAGTGTGTTTTTTGTTGTGGGTGTATTGTTGTGATAAGGGGGAGAGATTATCTGTCACTGTGATTGATGGGTGTCGTTAGCTGGTCTTTTGTGTGTAGTGATCACCAGTCCTTGTGGCTGGGTAGAGTTTGTTGACCTTTTGCAGGCTGTATTTTTCAGTGCTCGGAGCCAGGCTTTGTTAAATTTTAAACTTTCTTCTTTTTTTCTTTCTTTTTTTTTTGCCAGCCACAGAGACTGGCGAAACGTTAGGAAGAACAACCTTCAGAACACGGCCAAAGAGCCCGAAAAAACCCACAACAACCATCAGATCCCAGCCGTGAAAGCCTTCGAGAATCTCTGTTGTGTTTTAGTCTTGTAAGACTAAATATTTTTTTACCTGTAAATCTTTAAACAACTGTAGATCAAATGTTCTTTAGCATGAAATACATTGACTTTGGTCTCTTGTTGTAGATACTTAAATATTTTGGATGGTTATATACATACACTTATTTCTTTCCTGCATTTGTGGGCACAATACAATTTTTATTATACAATATGTCTGGATAATTTTTGAATAAAAATCATTTATTATTATTCTTATGCAACGGTGAGTGCTGTAACCATTCCCGTTCACTAATTATATGACTGTTGTCCAATTCTTGGTTTAGACTCCATTCTCGGTGCACTCTGGAGAATGGCTTAGAAAAGGTACTTTTTAATCACCATGCTGCCTGAAGGATAATTTTTCCAAACTCTAGTTGCTGGTTAAATAAGTTACAACTGGCTAAGTTTGCAAAACTCTGAACCTCTAGGAACAGGCTGGCAATTAAGCCCTCCTCAACTTAAAAAGTTTATGGTTCAAGTCCTGAAACATTATCACAATTTGTTCCAGTTGTAAGGTACTGTGTGTTACAACAATGACAACACAGTTGTTATTGAGCGCAAAACAGTTTGGTTCTGCAAATAAATGATCGGCAGCAGTTTTCTTGAAAAGAAAGAAAAAGTTGTATAGGAAAGATTATCTTAGGTCAATAGTATTTACTGAAAGTCAGTGTGGTGTAGTGGATATAGAGTGACTGACTTAGGAGGAGACCTGGGTTCAAATCCCTACTTGACCATGGAAACTCACAGGGTGACGGTAGTAATGGTTAAACCACTCACTGAGCATCTCATGTACAGTATCTTGAAAACTCTATTAGGACGGCCATAAATCAAAAGCAACTTGACAGTGCATAGCAACAATTAAACATTAGATTTGCAATGATTCAGATTTCCAAAAGAATCTGGAAGAAATACTTTTAAAAAAAACATAATTCCCAGAATTGGCACAGACTGGATGGCCATGCTTGTGGCCTGTGGCATGCTTTAGATTTTAGAAAGTCCTCAATTTGCAAATTTGTCTCTACAAACATCTGATATTACTAAATCACTCCTCCTTTTGATTATTCTGATCATCATCATCATGTGCCATCAAGTCAATTCTGGATTACAGCAACCCTGTAAAGTTTACAGTGTTTTCTAGGCAGAGAGTACTCAAAAATGGTAAACCATTTCTGTCTTCTGGGAGCTTCTTCAGACTATGCAGCTTGCCCAAGGCCACACAGGCTGGCTTTTTCCCCAGGAGGACCAGTGGGCATTCGAACTCCCAACCTCTGGTTCTGCAGCCAGATGCCTAAACCATTGAGCTATCCATTGAGCAATAGGCAACATAACTCTGCATATTTTTTTTGGAATTTTTAAATTTATTATTATTCTCATGCAAGGCAGTGCTGTAAGCATTACTATTCACAAATGACATTGCTCTCCACGCACGCGTGCATGTGCGTACACACGCACAGATGTAGGTAATGCGTGTTAAACTGGTTTTCCTTGCACCCTTTTGCAAATACTCCCTCCAGAGGGAATCTTGTAAACAAAAACACTGCTTTTGCTGTAACTAAAACAATAGTTGCATATGGAGAAGAACAGAAAGGGGTTATACACGCCCTTCCCCCCCCCCCCCCCACTCACCAATTCATTTCTGCAAACCGGCTCAAAATATATCGCCCACCGTCCCTCGCTGCAATTCAAGGGACCTATTCCACACACACGCGCGCGCGCCACCAGGACTGAGCACAGACGGAAGTGGCTCCCCCGTCTTCTCCACTGCTCCTTCGGGGTCTCTCTAGGAATTTAGGGCTCGTTCTAGTTAACCCTTTGATGAAGGAGAGAAGGAAATACGCTCAGCATTACTAGATGTGTTGTTTACTTCTGATTCCCCACCCCCACCCCGTATGACTTTTCAGACCCTTCGTGGAAGGCAGGGATGCGAAGGGGCAGCTCAGTACAGACCATAAATCCTACCCTTACCTTTTAATTTCTAGGTATGTAGCGGTAGGACTGTACCACCATTATATTCCTTTCTTTCATTCATTCATTCATCCATCCATTTATTTGATTTCAGTTATTTCATCCCATGATGAGCGGTATCAAAAGCCACAGAGAAATCCGGGAGGATCCACAGGGCTGGCCTGTCCTCCTTCTGGAAGCAGGTCATGCATGGGTCAGGGCAACCAAAGGCCATTCAGGACAAAATCCCTGGCATGAACCCAGCCTGAACTGAGTCCGGATAATCGCTTTCCTGCTTTAAAAAAAAAACATTAGAAAGCTCCCCAACCATCACATGACCAGGCACCTTGCTCAAAAAAGGAATATTTGTGATAGGGCACTTGTTCTCACATCCCTGTGGGTCCAGAGGAGCCCCGTTCAAGAAAGGGTGCACCACCACCTCTTTTCAAACCAGCTTGAGCTACTTTCCCACCTCCAAGACCCACCCAGTCAACCCACTTCTGCTAAGCTCTGTTGGCAGAGTGTGGCTTTATAAAACCTCCAACTATACACCAGACAAAAGTTCAGGATTAGCTTCAAGTATCCCAACAATAAGGCCATCTCTTATTGCTTGGTTTTTCCTCAACTGGCACTTATGGTCTCATGAACTCACTCAGAGACACTGGTAAGAGAAAAGAATGAAAAGTTCTATTTTACTCAAAAGTTCATCATAGTTCAAAAATAAACAGCATTCTGGAGAAAAATATTAACTGGTTACGTGAATAGAACTTAACTGATTACCTAGCTTCGTAACTAATGACATGACTTGCCGACTGACTACTTACGGCAGCTCTGTGTACAAACTGTCTAACTAGAAAGGGAGGGAACTTGAGTGTAATGCTTGGGTGTAATACTCTTCAAACATCTGAGACAGGGAGGGAGTAATTGGCTTCTACTGGACTGACTGGCAGCAAACCCAGTCCAGAAAGGGTCCTCCCAGCCAAAACCTCGTCCAGGCAGCATATGACGGTTACTGAATTTCAACAAGATCTTATTAACCAAAGTATGGCATTCTTCTCCTTCTGCAAATCTTGGGATTTGCCCTCAGGCCTGCTGATAAATGTCCCCCTTCTAAGGATGGTGCTCTTTTGGCTACTTCACGATCCATGGGGAGGGAAAAATTCATTTGTCTGCTTTACTTTCTGCCTTGTCCTGGCTCTGTGGGATCAGCCGCTTCTAGAGAGGCAGTTCTGATGGTGTAGGAAAAAAAAGACAGGACAGGAAACGTTGCACCATCCTACCAGTTTGGTTGTGTTTCAGAATAAAGGCAGCCCTGGGAAAAATCACAATGGCCATGTTCTTTGCGGGATTTGTGGTATTGAGGTTCAGAAAACACTTGTTTTGCATTACCTTAAAGACTTAGGGTGTGACTGTTGTGGAGTTTTGAATGTTGGTTAAATTCCTCTAACTCCACAGTAGAAGTGCGGAGATTCACACAGCAGAATAGCTTCCAGTTCCCCAGTTAGTCCACCCCTTTTCCTCACTAACTGGCACTTACAGTCTCAGTTACTTACTCTAAGACATTAGAAGGAGAAATAATAAAAATGTTTTCTTCACTTACAGTTGTGAACAGATCAAACAGCAAACTGACAAACGTGACTGCTTTTCAGCAACAGACTTCAACAGACTAAAGAGTGGGAAAGGAGAATTCAGAAGCAGAAGAGAACTACTGTATTGGTTAATGCTGGGGAGATTGGCAGTCAACACAACCCACAAAAGTCTCTCCCACCCACACCTACTACAGGCAGCATGTGAGGTTATAAAAAATCCAACAGCGACCAGATAGGAAAGTTACCCCAGGCTGGGTTGGCCTAAACGAGGTCACTTGAAAATGTGGTATGGCATCCACATGCAAGGATCAGGTGGCTTTGGAACAGAAAACACACTGACACCTCAAAGCAAGCCTATTGTAGGCTGTTCCCTCCTCTCAGCCTCCATGCTCCTGAGGGGAAAGCTAGATTTTTAAAAAAATTATTGGTAAATGGCATACCATTTCATGGGTTTGCTGCCTAAGTGATATAGTGCTGAATTGTTGGAGTGAATACTGACCAGTGCTGGTTCAATGCCAGTGATCATGTGTGCTGAAAACTGAACTAAAATGGAACAATTCTCCCTGTGCAAAAAAACAACAACAACAACTCGCACCTGTGATCCAAAAAAGTGTGGACAGCCACGGAAAAGGGCTGGTTCACAACTACCAGTACATCATGTCGTTGATAAAAATAGATTGAACCCGACCATGCCAAAAGCAGTCCAAAAGGTGAAGTAAAGTTCCATCTGATCACACACTCACAAAGTTTTATTTGGCTCTTCACAGACCACCGATCTCCCCTCAAAATAACTTTGTCGAGGTCTGAGGTTAAGCTAGAAGAGACTAACTCAGAGCTATGGGAACACATGGCCTTTCAAATACGGCTAGGACTCCCATGCCCATCAACCCCTGCCAGCATGATGGTAAAGCATAATAGTTGTAGTCCCTCAACAATAGAGAGGGCGGTGGGTTTCCTAGCCCTGCTGTAATGAACACTCCAGTTGGCTTTTTAAAAAAAAACCAACAGTACATTATTGAAATTCTAAGTATAAAATGAAATATATCTTTTATTCTTTGCTTCTTACATATCCAACACGTTTCATGCCTAAGTTGTACAGTTGACTGTTCTTTTTTAAAGCCACCTTTCTGTCTGTTATATTCAGTATCCAAGAGTTTTTAAAAAATAAATAACGAGCTTTAAAACTACTTAGAACAACAACAAAAATTATCATGATGTAATTATAGTCACAGGCATATTGCAAATGTACATCCCGAGAGGGCTTAAAACGTGCAGCTGCCTGAGGTGAAGGATTGGGGCCGCCGATGAATGTTATTTTAAATACTGAAGACGGGGCTGCATCATTCATAACGCCTGAAGGCCACAGCAAACCTGGCCCAGCGAGTGGGTGGGCATTGAGTAAGGGATGTGAAACATAACGCTCAGTCTATCTACTCTGTGCCTCTCAACCTCTGTTGCCCAAGGTGGGTGTCTCACTCTGCCTCAAGGGAGGACCTGTCCTGTTTACACCCTTGCTTTGGTGGCACCAGTGGTGTAGTGACAGATTTGGAAGTGGAGCTGCTCCTCAAGCCAGCCCAGTGCCCTGCAAGTCTCCAAAAATGCAGGCAGCAGCTATATTGTTAAATAAGGAACGAGTCTTTTGTAATGTTAATGACCCTTAATGCCCATTTAAGGCCAAATCATCCTCAAATATTTCATCATATATCAAGAATAGTTGCTTATACATAGCACTGAGAAGGTGTGGGGAAGAAAAATTAATTCCTAGCTTAAAATGCTCTACATATATACATAATAATAAACATTATTACCACAGTACAAAGCGTTTAGTTCTACTTCCCTTTCAGACCCCTACTCCACACCCTCAAATTGTGATAAGGAATGTGTACATGCTACAGATTTACATTCTATAAGCTTATAAATTATGAGTAACTATTAGTTTATGTTTATATTAGGCTACTACTAGGCAGGGCTGGTTCAAAATATTTTGCTGCTTGAGGTGAGGAACGTGATGGCACCCTTTCCTATCCCACATACAGAAGGCCAGCAGCTGAATCTTACTTCAACTTTGGTAACTGGTTAGCATCTTCCAGTACACATGAATGCACCAGGACAGCATGGAAGTAGCCAACCACCAGGAATGGGGTTTCTTGCAACAAGTGGTTTTTTTCAGGTACCGAAGTGGCTATGTCACTTATGCAAAATACTTTGTATAACAAGTAACGGTGCTTTGTTAATTCAAAAGGCCAGTTCATCTTGCCTCACAATAAGGCCAGCCCTCACACTAGCAACCTAGAAGGCCGATCAGACAGGCATTTGCCCTGCTGTTTGGTCTGCTGCGGGTGATAGGTGAGTTTGCTCTTTATTCTGGCCATCGCACCATGTGGATGTGAACCAAGCTATCCCCCCAAAGCATCCCTCCGCACACCTTTCTGAGCCCCTGTCGGGGGCTTCTACCTTTTGGTGAGGAAAGGATCACTCTGGTTTTGTCCATTTCCAGTGTGTCCTACCATTGGGAATGGACCAAAAAGCGAGCCTTACGGCTGTCAAGGCTCCTCCTCTTTTGAATTTCCAATATCGTGAAGTGGCTTAAGTAGATAGCCACTTCAGGATATTGGCAAATGAAACACTTCCTCTGCTCCTTAGCAGAGGGGTAAAGGAAGTGAAACTTTTTTAAAAAAAGAATCTGGTATATAATCGCTGATGCGCTGCATCATTTACAATAATAATAAGAATCATGTGGTGTCAAGCCAATTCTGACATATGGCCACCCCTTTTCAGGGTTTTCCAGGGAGAGAATATTCAAAAGTGGTTTACCCTTCCCTTCCTCTAGGGGGAGCCCTGGGACTGTGCAGCTTGCCCAAGACTACACATGATGGCTTTTCTCCCAGGAGACACACAGTGGGGAATTGAATCCTCTCACTCTGCAGCCAGATACTTAAAGACTCAGTGAGATATCTCACCAGCTCGCATCACTTATAAAGAAATAAAACTTTATATATATGCTGCACCTGCACCCCACCCCGAGAGACCCTATTTAGCCTGCAGTAGCCTGCTCTAAAATGAGCAGTATAGACAAGACCCAAGTTCCCTTTTTCTTGCTACCTATTTACTTACTACTTACAGTAACATATTAGTACATTATTTTCCAAAGTTTTTCTGTAAAAAGTTTATGTGAATTTTTTTAATGCCCTTACAGAATTCATCATCCTCATCATGTGCTGTCAGGTCAATTCTGCCTTATGCTGACCCTTTCCATAGTGTTTTCAAGGTAGAGAAAAGACAGAAGAGATTGCCCATTCTGTTCTTCTGGGGAGCGCCCTGGGGCTGTGCAGCTTGCCCAAGGCCACACAGGCTGGCTCTTTTCTGAGAGGCACCGTGGGGAATCGAACTCTCAACCTCTGACTCTGCAGCCAGATACCTAAAGCACTGAGAGATTCAGACAGCTAATAATGTACTGGCGAGTAAATTCCGACGGGATATCCTTTCCAGGGTTTTCCCCATACAGAATACTCAGAACTGGTTTCCCCTTCCCTTCCTCTAGGGGGAGCCTTGGGACTGTGCAGCTTGCCCAAGGCCACCCAGGCTGGCTCAACTCACAGGAGGCCCAGTGGGGATTCGAACTCCCAAACTCTAGCTCCCCAGCCAGATATCCAGATATCTAAACCACTGAGCTATCCAGCCAGTTTCATAGAAGGGCATTTTTAAAATTTCATAGATTTTTTTAAAGAAAGACTTTCAAATGCACCAATAACACACTACTGTGAATAATGAACTTTGGAACTATGAGCAACACGTCACTTTTTGTGTCTGTTTAAGAAATACAAACAGGTTACTGTTTTGTAATCATGTTTCCACGAAGTTCTTCAGAGGTCTGTCCTCCAACACTTTGCAGCCACTCCCTTCTCCACAGTGTCTGCCACCTACAGCACTCCATTCACCTTGCCTCATGGTAGGGCCGGCCCTAATACTAATACTTAATACATTTGTGTGATGGAGCAGTAGAAGTGTCACAGCTCAGGATTACCAGTATCTTGCTTGATCTCTGCCACCATTTACAGTGGAGGGGGAAAACCCCCCGCTAAATCTTAGATTTTAAATAGTAGCCAGAATCCAATTGGGGATTTACATTGGCATTAAGTGTAATCTCTCAATTGTGGCAGCAAATTGCTGCTAACAAATGGTTTCCCTTGTCTTCCTGATTGCGTGTCAGGGTGTGTGACTGGCACGTGACCAGGAATGCAAGCAGCAACTATTTGTTTATCTGTTTATTTCAGTTTGTATACTGCCCCATAGTACACACACTCTCTGGGTGGTTTACATTAAAAACACATATAAATACCCAACAGTTAATACTTAAATAGATTTAAACCTGGTCCCTAGTTAAAACCTAACTTTCAATAACATTGAACAATTTAAAATATGTACATCTCAGGTAATTAGTAAAATAAGCAGAAATCTGCTGTCACCATTTATACAATTACACTTATACCAGAATAAATCCTCAATAGGATTCGGGCTGTTAAGTCTCACTTTTACAGGCATCCATAGCCACAGAGACGGGTCCTTTGGTTGTGTAGTCTTCTTATGCGCACAATCCAGGCAGTAAGCCCCAGTCAACACAATGGGACTTGCTTCTGAGGAAATATGCATAAGATTATACCAGGCATATGTGTAACATAACCTTTGCTGCCTTTATGATAGCAGGCAAAGACCTTTGTCTTCAGGCAGGATTTTCCTTAGTGACTGACTGTCTAGGAGACAATAAGCAGGGTGGTTTATATTTTGTTCCTTCTAAATCTTTTTTTCGTAATGCTTTTACCTAACATTTTAAAATATACTGTTATTAATTCCTGTTAAATATTTGAATAATTTACTATTTTTAACTTTTAATATTGTGTTTTTAAAGATGCAAGCCACCTTGGGTCCTTTTTTAAGGAGAAAGGCAAGGCAAATATATTTTAAATAAATAAATAAAGTCAATGTCATCTTCCTAGACAACATGGAAATTCCTTCACAGTTTTTACTAACACGATCAGTGTGGGAGGGTTTTGTTTTTCTTTTCCCTTTAACACTTCCCCTCCTGATGAGTGTTCTGATGCCTCACGAGAAGCGATCGGTCGCTGAAAATTTTCCCACAGTCCGAGCATCGGTACAGCTTCTCCTCCATGTGGATTCTCATGTGCACCCTCAAGTTCGAGTTCCCGCCGAAACTCTTCCCACAGTCGGTGCAGGTGTAGGGCTTCTCCCGCGTGTGCGTGCGCTCATGCACCAAGAGGCCCGAGCTCTGGCTGAAGCTTTTCCCACAGTCCCGGCATTTGTAAGGTTTCTCCCCCGTGTGAATCCTCTGGTGTCGGATCAGGACAGGCCGCTCCCGGAAGCTCTTCCCGCAATCCGTGCACTTGTAGGGACGCTCCCCCGTGTGGGTCCTCTTGTGCACGATCAAGTTGGAATTGTCGCAGAAGCTCTTCCCGCAGTCTGAGCACTGGTAGGGCTTCTCTCCCGTGTGGATCCTTTCGTGGGTGATCAGGTAAGCCCTTGTGCTGAAGCCCTTCCCGCACACGGAGCACTTGTACGGTTTCTCTCCCGTGTGTGTCCTCTCGTGAGCCTGAAGGTTGCACTTCAGCTGAAAGTCTTTCCCGCAATGGACGCAGGATTTCTCTCTCTCATTTCCCAGTTTCTGAGCCTCGTTCATGGGGATCATGAGCTGGACAACATTCCCTTCCAATTCCACATATCTCCCCTGGGAATTGATAAACTTATCCTTCTCAAGGCACGCACCCTCCTGGCTGGAAGAGGCTTTTCCCTGTTTAGGCCAACTGGATACATTCTGCCCAGCTCTTCCCGACAATCTCCGAGGCGGTTCCAGTTTCCCCCGGTTTTCCCGTTTGCTCTGCTCCTTCCCATTGCCTGCGGGAAGAAGAACAGAATTTTAAACACTAGAATTTGGTTTACAGAGACCCACTCAATCTTTGCCACTCAGTGAAAGGACTTCTGTGCAAGAATATTGTTGTTGGCTTTTGGTTACAATAAATAATATATAACCTCTGCACACAGCAGCTTGAAGTGTATTGATTTAAAAAAAAAACACTTTGTAGAGTAAAAATGTATCTTCTCCCTTATGTGTGTTTGTGCCAGCAATGGATAGCAAATAATCATTTGTGCCTTTGTTAAAAGATTAAACAACATTTACTGTTTAGAAACATGTGTAAAATATGGCATAACTCATAGTGCTTAGACATTTGATACTTGTCATACATGTTCATAGACTCACAAAGTTGGAAGGGGCCTATAACAGGGCCTTCTTGGCAGTGGCCCCTCACCTTTGGAACAACTTGCCAGTGGAGATCCGCCTGGCTCCCTCTCTGGGTGTTTTCAGGAATAAACTTAAAACCTGGCTATTTGGCCAGGCTTTCCCTCCTGCCGTATCTTAATTTCTTATACTTTCGCCACCTTGGATCTATAATATATGTTTTTGGTTTCATTGTTTTTAAATTTGTAAACCGCCCAGAGTAGACCTTTGGTCTAGATGGGCGGGATAGAAATCCAATAAAGAAATAAAGAAATAAAATAAGGCCATCGAGTCCAACCCCCTGCTCAAGGCAAGAATACAAATGTTCTTGACTTATTGACAGACATATTTTTTTATCTAGTAAATAAATAACTCTTACATTGTAATACTATTATAATTGTAAGCCTTTTCTGGCCTTATCAAATCCTGTCAGTTACGTACGTCTTTAACCCTGTCAGCCTATCAGCCCTATCTAAACATTTTACATATTGGACCCTATCTGAGACCCTGTTCCACATTAGTCTCGGTCCCAAGTTTGTTCCTGTCTGACAGACCTTCTAACTGACACCTGCCTTATATAGCTGCCTGGCTGACCCCAGACACATTCTGATTGGTCAGAAATTCCTCCCAGATTTGCTGCTACGGTGGTGAAAAAAAGATCTACTTTCCCTTTAAAACAGGGATGGGCTGCCACGGAATGTCCACAAGCTGCATTCACTCCAACTTCCACTCACTCTCAGACTCCTGCACACTTCTGATTTGGGAAAAAGTAATTTGAGGAAGAAAACAAGGTACGGGTGCTTGTGCCCTGTTTAGACAAGACTGGTACCCAGAGCTGTGACTTTGTTTTTCTTTAAAAGAAAGAAAGGCTATAGGAGGGGTGCCTGGGGAAATCACAATAACTACGACTTCAAGGGGCCACAGAATTCCCACCCACCCCATTTTAAAACAAGGTGCATACTTCCCATGCTTCCAGGAGCGCAATTCTGTTTGAAAACAAGGCGAGCGGGGAGCATGTACCTTGTTTAAAGAGGAAAAGAAATATTATTTCTTCTGCCACTGCGACGGTGTCAAATTTGGCGATGGCAGCAACAGGGTTTGTACTGATTTTGGGGAGTCTGTAGGATGAAAGTACCTCCCTCCAGTACAATTCAAGGGTTATATTCTTTTATTTTATTGTACTTGTGTACATTCCTGTACATGGGTGGGACTTTTTTTTTCTACCGAGGGATGCATTAATTATGTTGAAACATGGTTGAGATTTGCTTTGTAGCAAGTGGGCGTGGCCAGTGCCCAAAGTAGGTGGAGTCATCACCCAAAGGGAGTGTGGCATTGTTCAATTACAGCTAAAGGACTGGAGGAGACCATCAGGACTTCTTGGACTACAGTTCCCAGAATTCCCCCACCTAGAACGGATTCTGACCATACTGGCAGCAGCGATTCTAGGAGTGACAGTCCCAACAAGTAACTTTCCCATGCTTGATCCAACACAGCCTATAAAATTGTCTTTATCTTTTTTTTAAAGCAACCGCCTCAAACCTGTGATACGTTCAGCTCCTTATCAAGACCCCTAAAAGGATGGTTACTCGGAGGAATTCTTACCCAGCATGGCCATCTCTCCATCACTCTCCCGTTTGATCGCCATGAAAGGTGGCCTCTGCCAGGCATTCAAAGGAGTCCTTTCCACTTCAGGAGTATTAGCAGTTCCTTCCTGGAATACCCCCAGTACCTGAGTAAGGAGCAGGGAGTATTAATTTTCAAAACTCCCTATAAATAGTAAAGAAGCTAAGCAAGGACTTGCCTGGGCTTATAGACATTTCTTTATTTATCATTTATGTAATACCCAAGTTTGCTTCCAATGAAGAGACCCAAGACAGCTTACAAAACATTTTTTTTAAAAACCCCAAATATTAAAGTAGCTAAAGATTACAACACTTGGCTGGATAGCTCAGTGGTTTAGGTAGCTCAGTGGTTTAGGTATCTGGCTGCTGAGCCAGAGGGTGGGAATTTGATTCCCCACATTGCCTCCTATGGAAAAGCTACTCTGTGTAGCCTTGGGCAAGCTGCCCAGTCCCAAGACTCCCCTCAGAAGAAGGGAGTGGTAAATATTTTTCATGACCCTGGAAAGGGTCATCATAAGTCAAAATCTGCTTGACGGCATGCAATTATTATTGTTGTTGTTGTTATTATCCAAAAACACCAGGCACAGTCAATCAAAATTATAAAAAGATTGACTGGTATTACATGATACAAGTTTTAACCAAAAACCTGAGTATCTGTTAAATATCCACACAATATGTATGCTGTTCCTAATACTGCCATGTTTTTCTAGCTCTGATGGTGGTGTGATTTCTGAGATCTGCAACTGCTTATAGTACTGCGTGAATATTGATATTGTTCCCAAAGCCCCAATGACTACGGGGACCACTGAAGTGTGTTTCATCCACAGGCGAGATGTTTCGATGGCCAGGTCTCTGTACTTTGTTAGTTTTTCCAATTCTTTATTTTCAACTCTGGCATCCCCTGGAATTTCAATGTCAATGATCCAGACACTTCTTTGTTCTGTTACTACTATGTCTGGTGTGTTATGTTCAAGGTGTCTGTTCGTTTGGATCTAGAAATCCCACAAGATCTTGACTTCTTCGTTTTCTGACACCTTCTCTACCTGATGTTCTCACGGGTTTTTGGAGGCTGGCAAGTTATATTTTTTTGCATAATGACCAATGCACTAACTTTGCCACTCGATCATGTCTAACTTTGTAATCTGTTTGTGCAATCTTTGGACATTTGCAGATGAGATGTAACACAGCTTCATCTTTTTCTTGTCAGAGTTGCCATTTACTGTTAGCACTAACTCATTGGATCTTAGCTTTCATCTCGTTGGTTTGGAGCGCTTGTTGTTCTTGTTGTTGACTGCAACTATTACATTCTAACACAAATTAAACATGTTTCGAATTAAAACCATGGGAGGGGAGAAAGCAATTTAACCCAATTTTAGAGCACATTTAACCCCCCCCAATACAAAGTCCCCCAAAGGCAGCCTCACATACAGGGCACAGGCAACAATCCAAACAGGTAGGTAGCTAAGGCATATATCATCATGGCTAGATGTGATGTCTCCAACAATAGGCATAGATGGTGCATTCATTTTACTTCTTCATACATATTTTTGGCCATTGCTGAGCACGCCCACCCATCCAGCACTGGATGAATCCCTATCCCCTGATCTGTCTTTTGACTGACCAGGAGCACCTCTGTCTTGTCCGGATTAAGCTTCATCTTGTTTTTCTTTATCTAGTCTATTGCCAACCACAGACTCCAGTTTTAGAAACAAAACAATTTCCAAGGATTTGGAGCAAAAACAGATACACCGGTGGGTGCCATCCATGTACTGGTGGCACCAAATCCTCAAACACCAGACAGGCGTTTCATGCTGATGTTAAAGAGCATGGTGGAGACAGAAAACACTGAGGGAAACCACAGGCAATGACCAGGGAGTCAAAAAGGTGTCCACCCGAACAACCCGCGGAGCTTACTCCTCCATTGCAAAACATGTTTCTGAGTCCCATCTGGACAGATGGCTCAGGAGGACACCATGGTTGATGGAACTGAAAGCCACAGAAAGCTCCAGTTGAACTAACAGGGACAAGCTCTCCTTGTCCCGTTTCCGGCTCAGGTCATCCTCCAAGATGACCAAAGTTGTGTTCATCCCATAGCCAGGCCTGCAGAGAGATGGAAAAAGATCTAGGTCAGTGGTTCCCGACCTTGGATCTGCAACTCCCCAAACCCCAGTGAGCACAGCGTGTGGTGAAGGCTTCTCGGAGTTGCAGTCCAAGAACACCTGGCTTACTCAAGGCTGAGAACCACTGGTCTAGATCATCTGTTTTATCCAGGAACTCTTGCAACTGAGAAGCCAACGCATCTCCAGAACTTTGCCCAGTTTTGTTAGTAATTATCCAGTAGAACTGAGTTTAGGGAGGACATTTTCCAGCAAATTTTTTGGTCAGCTGTCCTGTTTCAGGGAGGCATTCACCACTTCCCTTACCCACCCAGCCAGTCCTGTACAATTGTTTTTATGAGTCAGGAAACACGGGGGATCTCACTTCTCCAAGATCCTGTCCCCCTGCTTGAAGCTGCGACCGGAACTTGTCGAGGTAACAGGATAAACAAAGTTATACCTGCAGGTCCTGTGTCAACCACATTGAGATGGTAATGATCTATCTCTGACTACTTTTTTTTTTTAATCAGTAAAGACCTGAAAATATGGCCTTCCCCCACGGCAGTGGTACAGCCCAGAGTCATTTCAGGACTCTACCACTTTGTGTTCCTGCAGGGGTAGAACGAGTGGATCTGCAAAACTCTGCAGGAAGCAGAGGGAGCGTTCTCACCTGTTCGCCCCGCCTCTCCTCGGTTGGCAGCTTTAGCAGGAAGTCTTCGGCCAGGGACACCGCTTGAGAGCAGGTCTTCGGTCCACCCTGCTGGACCCAGTTCTGCATTCCCAGGGGCAGGACGGCCAGAAACTGCTCCAGGATGAGCAGGTCCAGGATCTGCTCCTTCGTGTGCCTCTCGGGTCTCAGCCACTGGTGGCCAAGATCCCAGAGGCGGCTGCAAACGTCCCGGGGTCCTTCGGCGTCTTGGTAGACAAACTTCCTGAAGCGCTGCCGCTGCAAGTCAACACACACAGCCTCTTTCATCGCCTCCTCTTTGTTTTCTTCCAGAATTTCTTCCTTCACCTTCCCTCCTCCTTCCCTGTCTTTAGCCCACACGGGGTTTTCTCTGCTGCCACGTGCCAGGACCTGGGTCAGCTTCTCACTGCCCAAGGGCTGCCTGGTGTCCACCGTTCCTTCGGGAGGAGACACCATGGTTTGAGCCTCCTCCCGTAACGACAACGTGATGTGTTGTGGGTTTCGCCCGTGGGGATGGGAAGACACCATCCCTTTCAGGAAGTCCTGCAACTGGGCCTCCCAGAGCTGTTGAGTCCCCTTTGGCAGCTCCTGCTTCATAGAGTCTGACATGTTTGTTTCCCAGAATTCCCCTGTACTCCTGGGCTGCCTGACGCCTGGGCCTTTCTCTGTGCCCAGTTCTAGGACCGCTTTGTCCGGCTGCTCAGCTTTCAGGCCCTGCTGAAAGACCCCAAATTCCTGCCGAAGACCCGGAGGGGGTGTGTCTCTTGGTTGGGCTGCCATTTTCTTTGTATGGTTGACCTGACTTGGGGTTATATCAGTTATTCTTGTAAGACCAGTGAGAGTTCCTTAAACTCACCCCACTGCAGGATGCTCAGACATGCAGTGGGAGTTGTGTTATTGCTGCAGGTTCCCTGTGGAGGAATAAAAAAAAAAGATGAGCTACATCGTTAACATCATCATCAACAAGTCAGAAAGATAGTCAGGGTTGGGTTGGCTAAAAATGCAAAGTAAATGTGACCGTCTCAAAGCAAAGCAATTAAACTACCTAAATTCTTCTGTTTTTGCTTAGAGAAACTTGCCCCATGGCGTGTGACAAGAATCACTAGGATGATCCCAAGTAAGACAAGAAGCATCTCTGTATCCCACAAGTGAAGGCTGGCCCCACATCCCTTTAAAAAGCACACACAGCTTGTTTAGGATGAGCTGATATTCTGCACTTCTGTGAATCTCTCCAGAATCTGGATGGCCGTCAGGTAGGGGTCCTGCAGTGGTGGATTTCCTGCAGTGGCAGAGGGTCAGCTAGATGACCTTTGGAAGTCCTCCCAACTTTACAGCTGCATGATTTCTTAAGCTTTTATTTGCATTTTGTAATTGCTAGCTGCCATAGCATCACTTGGGATACCTCAGTGGTTCAGTTCGTTTCACCGCTGGGCATCCTTCACAAGAGCTGGACATGATGATCCATGGGATCCCTCCCAGTTCTGCAGTTCTAAGATGGTGAGGATGATGTTGATAAAGCTTTTGTGGGAAGGAAAATCTAATACAGACAGACATCTTCTCCTGGTGAGAAAAATGTGGCCACCAAGTTCAATCTGTTGTCAATATGCAACTCAAAGGCTCTCAGACTCTTCCTTCTTATAATTCAGCATTTCTGAGACCAACTTGGGTATGAAGTGCCCTTCAGCTGAACCCGGTACTCCTCAAGCCTCAGCCCTTCAGATTTTCTTAAACTTCCACTCCCAGAAGCCTCAGCAAAAGGGCCAAGAGTGAGGGATTCTGGGAGACGAAATTTGGACCACCTGAAGGAACGATGCTCAACAACCACTGATCCAGATAACTTTTTTTGATAGTACTTCAAACTTTCTGTCTACAAGGACACCCGAGCTGGGCAATCTTAACATCCCGGACAGTCAGGATCATCAGAAATTTCCCCAGGGGCAAAAGGGGTATGATTTGCAAGAACACCCAACCCTTAATTTACAAATTAAATAAGAGCCAGTGGTGTGAGGCTGGCAGCAATTTTGGTTGTATCTCCTCAAAATGACAAACAGTTGAAGTCAATGGGGCTTAATCTCAGGTAAGGGGGTGTACAATTGGCAAAATCTGTTGCAAAGTGTTGGATTTCTGGTTAAATTCCTCTAGCTGCGCAGCAGAAGTGCAGAGATTCGCAGAGCAGAACAGCATTATGTTTGCCCAGAGAGTCCACCCCTTTTCTCATTAACTGGCACTTACAGTCTCGATAACTCACTCGGAGACAGGTAATAGCAGAAAGAATAAAAACCAGTTTTCCTTACTTAACAGTTGTGAACAGATCAAACAACAAACTGACAAACATGACTGCTTTCAATAACAGACTTCAACAAACTAAAGAGAGGGAAAAGAGACACAGAGCAGAGAGGCGGGGCTCTCTTTCAATTCAGAGGTAGGGAAGGAACAATTGGTTAGTGCTGGATAGATTGACAGTAAACCTAGCCCAGAAAGGGTCCTCCCAGCCAAACAACTACAGGCAGCATGCAAGAATATATATATATATAAAAACTTCTTCTGTTGGATTTTATCCAAACAAGACTATGAATTTGGTGACCCTAAGAGTTGTTCAACAGGGCCCCTCTTTTACTGGAAGTGTTTCAGCAGAAGGTAGGTAGCCATTTCTGACAGCCAGTGATATGTGGTGGTTTCTGTGTTAGGAGAGATGAGAGATCTGAGTTCTAGTTCTCACTAAGCCATGAAACCCACTGGATGGATCCAGGCCAGTCACCTTTCTACAGCCTGACCTACCTCATAGGGCAGTTAGCGGATAAAATTGGGAGGCGGGTTGTGTACGCTGCCTTGTGTTCAACAAAGAAGAAAGGTTGCATGCAATAAAAAATAGCCACATCCTGTATTGCAGAGCCTGCACTGAGTGAGGGGTTGTCTAAATGACCTCAAGGTACCTCCCAACTTTATCGTTCTGTAGACCTAGAACATTCTCTGTGCAAAGCAAGGCTTCTCCCTCTGAGCATGTTCATCCAGCAGAGCCTTTTCTGTTTCCCCCTTTCTGCTCTGAACCTTCTGCATCTGTATCATCATCATCCTGTTATACAAAACCCTTGGCGTCTACAGTTCTCTGCAGAGCAGCATAACACCAGTGAGACAAGTTTTGGATGCCATCGAGGGGACAAGAAGAAGAGGGGGAAAAGCATCATCAAGAGCTACAGAGCCATGCAGAAATTCAACAGGTACTGTTCCTCCAGACGCAAAAAAAAAAAAAAGTACCACTGGATGGAAGCTTCACCTGTTCAACTAATGCCTGTACCATACACAGCTATGAAAGGTATACAAGCCCAGCCAGGAAAGAAAAACAGAAATACAATTACAAATCTCCTTTTGTAAAATTGTTCACTTTTCTTTTTTCTTTTTTTAAAGCTTTACAGACAGACTTTCTCACTCACCTAAAATACATGGGGTGGGACGGAGCGGAGCCGAAGCTCTGGCGACAGCGCCTGGGAAATTTAAACCCGACTTTCCCACGGGAGGCGGGGCAGGAAATGAGTTACATGATTAACATCCCTCCGTCGCCCGAAGATCGCAGCTTCTCTAGGAAGTTTAAAAAGAAAAACCTCAATGAACTTAACCCTTTTCTCCGATTAGGCCGAAAGCTCAGGACCGCTTCTGCTATCATAACATTAGGACTCGGAAGACCTGAGTTCGAATCCCGCTCTGCCGTGGCGACTCGAGGGTACGGGAGAAATGGGTACTCCCACTCCTTAAAAGTCTCACTTACCCTGAAAGATTTATTAGGGTCGCTATAAATTGGATCCCAACGGGATGCCACATATCAAAAACGGAAAGGAAAAGGTTTTGCTGGATTTTTAGAGGAAATACAGGCACAAAAGGACATGTACAAAAGCAGGTATTTTAAGAGCTAAGCTGCCAAGGTGGGTAAATCGCTCAGTTTTAGCTTCTCCTCTTAAAAGGCTGGGATTATTTTATATATATTTATTATATATATATTTCTGACAAGGTCTTTCCCACCAGCTGCGCGCGCGCGTGTAAATAAAATTATCCCAACCTTTTGGACTATATTGGACTATAAGTACAAGAATCCCTCAGCCAGAATCGCCCCTGGAGCATTCTGGGAGTTGTAGTCTGAATGGTAATGCTCCGAAGCTGTGTCCCACATTCAATTTTGTGTATTACAGTATTTATTATACAACATCTATAGCGCCCTATTAGTGAGGAACATTCTCTGGGCTCATATTCTTCCTTTCTTTTCAGATCCTTGCCATCTGATTCTCAAACAAGTGTGCAACTGGTAGGAAAGACCTTGTCGGAAAATAAACCATTTATTTTTCTTTGGGGAAAAAAATCTCATGTTCTCGCCCATCAGATTCATAGAGAAATGAACAACTGTTGGGTCCATTTTTAGCAGAAAATAAGCCCATTCTATCACTGATTATGGTCACTTTTAGGTTTTCCTCCCTTCCTTGGGGAATTTGCTAGAGCTGTTGCTGCTCCCGTCCTCCCATCCCTGCTCCCAAACACAATATGGGCTGCTACTTCAGGGTGCTCTGGATATTGAGGGGAGAGTGATGACCCCCTTCTTAGCCCATTGGGCTGCCATTTTATTGTTTCTCCTGAAGACCCCCCCAACTTTCCGAAGCGCCAGGCCAAAATGGGAGGCCATCGCTGGACAATCCTGAAACGTTCAAATCAAATCTACCAGTGGATGCCAAGGTGTTTCCCAAATTATGATTTTCTTGTGTGTGTGTGTGTGTTTTTTTACTGTCAGGGATGGGGAGTGTGCGTTTGAGATTTTTTTTTTTGTTGCCTCAGACACCGAAGTTCCACAAATGAATCCACTTTGACTCAAGCAGGCAGATGGGGTGGATTTCCTGTGGAAGTAGCATATCCAACAAACTTATTATCCTACCTAAACAGCGACTGTAGCGGAGAACATTGAATGTTGAAGTGGCTGGAACACCTTAGATTAGGCATCTTTCAGTCTCGAGAGACTATGGTACACCACAGAGGAATAAACAGTATATAATCTTTAAAGTGCCATTTTTCGTTAACAGAAAACAATGGGAAGTACGAGGGGGTGCTGACAAGTATTGAGCCTTACCCAGAAAAAAAAATGAGCTAGGAAGCTGTAAATTGCAGGGTGTGTTGGCCAATTCGTCTATATTCAATGGCGCAAAAATCAACTACCTATGGTTTTAACTTATCTTTCATTTTCAGCTCCAAAGTGAACATGGCAGCACCTCCAGAAAAGTTCAATGTGGAAGAGCATAGGACCATAATCAAGTTCCTGTTTCTCCAAGGGAAAGGTGCGAAGCAGATCCATGATGAAATGTCGCAAACTGTGGGTGACAGTGGCCCTTCATATGCAACAGTTAAATGTTGGGTTGTCAATGTTAAAACTGGCCATTTTGGTGTTGAAAGTGAGAAACCCAGTGGAAGGCCTGTTTCTGTCTCTGCGCCTGCAAATGTGAAAGCCATCCATGACATGATCACGGAGGACCGCCGAATATCAGCCCAAAGTATTGCTATATATCTGGGAATATCATGTGAGAGAGTGGGTACCATTATCCACAACGACTTGGAAATGAGAAAGCTGGCAGCAAAGTGGATCCCCAAACTTTTGACAAGTGAACAAAAGAGGAAACGTGTGGAGTCATCGGTGGCTGTTTTGGAACATTTTGCAAGAAATGAGTCAGATTTCCTGGGCAAACTGGTAACTGGTGATGAGACATGGATCTACTGTTATGATCCTGAGACAAAGGAACAGTCTAAGGTACTGTTTCCCAACCTTTTCCGGTCTGCGGACCGGCTGGGGAAGGCGGGGCACCCCCCCGCGCGCGCGCATGCGTGAACAAGCGCGTGCGCCCCCTTGCACGGGCACCCGCACCCGCGCGAGCGCCGCCATTTTGTGCATGCGCACGGCCACTCGCGCGCATGCGCAAACGTCAGTGGCGGCACGGCACTTGTGCGGGCATTCCGGAGTGCGCGCGCAGGCGCAAACAGGCTGCGCGGGGGTGAGTGCGCGCAGGGAGGTCTCTCTCGCCAGCCCGGTCTGGCCCAGGCCAGGGACCGGCACCGGGCCGCGGACCGGGGGTTGGGGATCGCTGGTCTAAGGAATGGAGGCACAGTGGTTCCCCCAGGCCAAATAAGTTCCGAGTGCAAAGGTCGGTGCAGAAACAAATGACAACAGTGTGAGACAGAAGGCGAGAGGGATACCCCACTCGCTGGAGAGCCGTCCCTCCTCCACAATGAGGAGAAGGAGGCAAGACCCCAGCCAGCACCAGAACCTATGGAGAGAGCTCAGCAAGGGACAGAAATAGAGGAATTGAGTGAACAGATACAGAAAATAACGATGGAGGAGGTTCAGGAGGAAAAGGCGGGAAAGGAGAGGAAAAAGAGGGTGGAGTTTGAGGCAGGAGCAGGAGAGCTAAAAAGGAAGGAAGAGCAGTTCCCAGCAGGCTGGGCGTGGGTGTGGACGGAGGATCCCTGGACTGGGTCATGGGAGAGGCTAAGAGTGCCCAAGGAGGAGGCTGACTATAGAAGGAGAAGGGAGATCCCGCCCAGACCCTCATATTGGGGAGAAGCCGAAGCGAGAGAGTGGAGAAGGAGACTGAGAGAGGAGAAAGAGAGAGTGGAGAGAGAAAGGAAGGAAAGATTAGAATGGAGGATAAGAGAGATGAGGAGGAAGAGTTACAGGGAGGACTCTGGGAGAATCAAGACCCTGAGGGACGAACCCTGTGGGATGATGACCAGGATGTCGAGACCATGCCCCTGTTGGAAGGTTCGACGGGACAGACCATAAGAGACTGGGTTCCTTCAGATTTGCCGGGACCATGAAACGCCAGTTGTGGAAATCCGTTCATGTTCGAAGATTGGAAACCCCTTCGGGACCCGTTGGCGGAAGGAGACAAATCTCAAGATCATGTTATGGATGCTCGTTTAATGTTAAATGCACCAATAAATCTTTCACCTGTTTTGAAGGAACAAAAATCTACTGATTTATTTGAATCGAACATGGAGCCAAAAACCGAACCCTCACAAACGGTTTTTTGGAATAAGAAGAGAGTTCTGCTGGTGGACTACCTCCAACAGGGTTCAACCATCAATGCAAAATATTACTGTGCTTTATTGACGAAGTTGAGGCAAAACATCAAGGAAAAACATCGAGGAAAGCTCTCCAAAGGTGTCATCCTGTTGCATGACAACGCCTCGTCACACACTGCAGGTGAAACAATGGCAAAACTGACCTCCATAGGCTTTCAAGGGATGCCCCGTCCACCCTATTCTCCCGACCTGGCTCCTTCTGACTATCATCTGTTCCCCAAAGTCAAAAAAACACCTAAAGGGACAACAATTTGGGAGTGTTCTGGAGAAAACTAATGCTGCAAATGAGTGGTTACACCAGCAGTCGGAATAATTTTGTTTGCAGGGACTTAAGAAGGTGCAGGACAGATGTCACAAGTGCGTTGACTTCCTGGGGAAATTATCCTTTGATTTGTATTCCTGCATTGAGCAAAGCAGGGGGTTGGACTCGATGGCCTTACAGGCCCCTTCCAACTTCATGATTCTATAATTAGTCCGTTTCCACAAAAATAAAACAAAAACCCAAAGTATTGTGGCATCTTTAAGACTTATTTTATTTCAGTGTGAATTTTTCCAGATAAAAATCTACTTCTTCAGACACATAGAGAATACAGTATCTTACACACACATTGGTGTCTATGTATACAGTGTACATGGATAGGGCCAAGTGGAAAGGCAGTGCATATTAACACCTGGTAATAAGCTTCTAAGGAGACTCTTGCCTTATGAACACAAGTTGTGAATATTTAAGGTGTTGATAACATGTGTACCCTGGCAATAGAGAGACACCAATTACTTGAGTTTCAGGAAACAGCTGTGCCAGGTTAGTATGCTAGCCCGGCCCGGCCAGCTAAGATGACAAAAACATGCTGTGACACCTTAGACTATCACATTGTATTAAGTATAACATTTCATGGATGACAGCTCACTTCAGTTTCTACTTGTCCCATGGTAAAAATGTGTAAGCTACTGGGCGTCACCACATCAAGTGGCATAACTGAATGAAGCATTGTATGATTTGCCTTTCTCTAGCCCAGTGTTTCCCCAACCTGTAGGTAATGACCCCCAAAAGGGGCCCCAAAGTGTTTTCTGGGGGGTTGCAGGTCGCCAGAAAAGTTGTGTGATTGTTGTGTGTTCTGTGCTGTCAAGTTAGAACCGACATGGTGACCCTAATAGGGTGTTCAAGGTAAATCAGTTATTTAAGGAGTGGTTTAACCAGTTCTACTCCCCCAGTGAGTTTTCATGGCCAAGTGGGGATTCGAACTCCAAAGTCCTAGTCCATCACTCTATGCACTATAGCAGGGGTCCCCAACCTCCGGTCCGCGGCCCTGTGCCAGTCCGTGGGCTTTCCGGAACTGGGCCGCGGAAACGGATCTCCGCCCCCTGCCCACATGCACGGTGGGTGTGTTGCGCTCGCGCAGGGGGCGTGTCGTGCTCGCGCAGGGGTGCCCCCACCCCCCGCACACGGAGCCTGTCCCCTCAACCAGTCCGCGATCCCAAAAAGGTTGGGGACCGCTGCAGTACAGCACACTGGGAATCCTATATGTGTTGTAAAGGTTCCCCTTGACATTTAGTCCAGTTGTGTCCGACTCTAGGGGGTGGTGCTCATCCCCGTTTCCAAGCCATAGAGCCAGCATTTGTCCGAAGACAGTTTCCGTGGTCACATGGCCAGCACGACTAGACACGGAACGCCGTTACCTTCCCACCGAGGTGGTACCTATTTATCTACTCGCATTTTTACATGCTATATGTGTTGTAGCCCTTGTTAAATAATTTCTTCCTTGATCTTTCAGAGAGTGATATTAAAGTTAGCATGTATGTATATATATGAGACACAGGCCCCTTGCAGGAGAAAGAAGCCTCTACTTTCTGAGAAGGGATGACTTTACCCCATAAAAAACTCATTTTAATGCAAATATGCCGATTACTTAGCTATTATCAAAGGGGGTCGCGACCCAAAAAAAAAGGTCCGAAGCTACTATTCTAGCCTGATTCTACTGCCTGCCAATTCCTCTTTCTCTTTTCTTGTTCCATTTTTTTCTAAAATATTCCTGGTATTTCAATGTAAACCCTTCCCTCCCCCGCCCCATATTGTAACCAAGGAGGAGGGAAGGAAACAGAAACATTTGGGAAAGCATGTAATTAGCTATATTGTTTAATTCTTCCACTGTACATCTGAAATTATTATGGACCACGACTTGTAACTTCAAAAAGAAAAAGTTAAGTGGTGTACAGTGTTCCATGTCTTCCTTTCAATATGTGCTCTGTGGCTGTTCACAAGTCCATAATGAACAGAAGAAGACGGAGGGGAGATAGAGCAGCACTTTTCAAATACTCGGGAGTCATACAGAGGAGGGATGGGATCTGTTCTCAATCATCCCAGAGTGCAGGACAGGCGACCATGGGCTCAAGTTACAGGAAACCAGATTTAACTGTTAAAGCAGTACGACGATGGAACGAATGACCTCGGGAGATGGTGAGCAATCCAACGTTGGAAGCATTCAAGAGAAAATTGGACCACCATCTGCTTCGATCATATTCCTGCATTGAACAGGGGGCTGGACCCGATGGCTTTATAGGCCCCTTTCCAACTAAATTATTCTATGACTTTATGATTCAACAATCAAAACATCCTGAAACAACGTTTTTTATTAAAAAAGAGAGAGACTATTCCATGTTGTCTTGAAGTCTTTGAACTGATTTCTTTCCCTGGGATTCAAAGCCATTGAAACCTGTAAATGACAAAGGTGGGGAATTCTTTTCTAAAAGGCTTCCACTTAGTAGAAGTCCATTCAATGAGTCTAGATAGACCATGTTTGTACAAACAGGGCATTCTCCTCTGTTGGGGGGCACAGAATTTGCACTGCACAGTCCGTTATGGGTACAAAGATGTCAAATATTAATATTCTTTAAAAGGGAAAAAACATAGTAACCCAGTGTTAGCATTCAAAGCACGGAGCAAAAGGATTCTTTGATGTCTTTAGAGAAGTAGATTCTCTGGGAATTAGAAGTTCAGTGACTGCAGCTGAAAAAAAATTTGAGTTGGATGAGACAAAGGGTGACCTGGTGTAGAGACTTGTTTGCACAGCGGCCAACAAGGATATGAATGCACCGATCACCCTCCCATTCATGTTGCCCAGCAACTGGCATTCAGAGAAATGCTGCCTCTGATACTGGAGATAATTTATAGCCATCCTGATTTGTCACTAGGAGCCACTGAGGGCTCTGACCGCCATACATTTTGACCGCCACCACGACATCTTGTGGCAATGAATTCCACAGTCTGTGTGAAGAAATCCCAAATCTTTCTCCATTCAGCTTCACTGGATGACCCCCATGGGTTATAATTTTATATAACAGCCAATGCCCTTTCTTCAAATCATGCTTATACACTCCATTGTATCTCTCTTTGAAGGTGGCGGCCATTTGATTTTTCAATCCCTTTTTAAAGGAATCCCAGCATATAATTGGTCTTTTTATAGACCAAGATTCAGGAGATCAGGGTTCTAATCCCTCCTGAATCACAGAAACTCACTTGGGGGTAATGACAATGCTCAAGGACTCCTTCAACATCTCACATACCTCAGGGTAGCCTGCACGGTAGTAAATATGCAGCTAAATGAGCTGTCAATGAGAGAATCCCAGTGCTTCCCAACCTTGGGTCCCCGGATGTTCTTGGACTACAACTCCCAGAAATCCTGGCTGGCACAGCTAGGGGTGAAGGCTTCTGGGAGTTGAAGTCCAAGAACATCTGGGTACCCAAGGTTGGGAACCACTGCTCTAGACAATCCCATCGTTTGCATGGATTCTCTGGTGTTTGGTGAAGTTTGAAATGTAGTGGAAGATCCTGCCACAGTCCTGGCACTTGAAGGATTTCTCCCCTGTGTGGACACGGCGGTGCTTCGTGAGGCTCTGCTTGCTGCAGAACCGCCGCCAACACTCGGGACACTCGTACGGCTTCTCCCCCGTGTGGATCCGATGGTGGGAGACCAGGTGGGCTTTACTGATGAAAGCCTTCCCGCACTGGAGGCAGGCGTACGGCCTCTCGCCCGTGTGGATCCTCAGGTGTTTGACGAATTCTTCTTTCCAGCGGTAGGTTTTCTCGCACATGGGGCAAGGGTAGGGCTTCTCGCCCGTGTGGATCCTCTGGTGGTTGACTAGTTTGCCTCTCTCGCGGAAGCTCTTCCCGCACTCGGGGCACCCGTGAGGTTTCTGCCCCGTGTGGATCCGCTGATGCCGGATCAACTTGTCCCTCCGACGGAACGCTTTCCCGCACTCCAGGCAGACATGGGGCCTTTCGCCTGTGTGCATCTTCTGGTGCCGGATTAAAGTTGATTTGTGCTGGAAGTTCCGCCCACATTCCGGGCAGAGGTACTTGATTGGTCTCCCCGGCCGGCGTCCCTTTCGGGACGGAGCTGTCCACTTCTACGCAAACGGTGGGCCCACCCCAGATCATCACCGTGGGCTGCTCCACATGCTTCTTGGATGCACCACCCTCCCCAAAGCTTCCGTATCTCTGAAGAAGGCGTTTGTGCGGTTCCCCTGGGGACATCCGGCGTAATTCTGCCGCCTCTGAATTTCCTCGCTGTCCATCCCCATCTTCTTTCTCCAGTGTCCTACACTCACCTGAAGACAACAGACAGACAACAGTTATTTCACAGGTGAGGAAACTGTGGTTGAAGTGCTGCCAGAGATTCCCTCAGAGATCTTTTGTTATTAATATTTTTTCTTTTTCCTGGGATCCCTTCCTGCACCTCCCTCTACACCAGGCAAAAAGAAAAAAAAAGTGAAAATGCATTGTTTTAACTCAGGGAACCTTCCAGAAGTTGCAATTTTGCCATAAAACCAGAACAGCCCCGAGCATTATTTTGCTAACAAACAAATTCAAAGGGTGTGTATGTGTAAAACTGGACCGGGATTGCCATCCACTTCTGGCTTTGTTCTCCATGGTTGACAAGACTCCTGGGGGTGGACAATTGGCTCACACATCTCTGGAACATACTCCCCCTGATTCACTCACACACGTACATATATATATAGGTATATACCCCACAGATTATGACAGATGGCCGACCTCCACACAAGCTTCCTGTTCCTGCCCCAACGCTATTTGGGAGCTTTTCTTCTGAACTCGGCCTAGCTAAATCTCAAAACCTTCCAGTTTAGGTCTTTCTCCTAAGTAAGCCACATTGAGGTGTCTGTCAATCAGACAGAACCCCCAGAATGGAAAATTATGGGATTTGTAAAAAAATCTGACAATTCCACCTCTACTGATCCCCAAAATGTGTCTGATTTCAAAGGGGCTTAGTACTGAGTAAATATGTATAGGATTAAGCTGTCAGTCATTCTGATATAATGGCTCCATACCCAACAATCTGGTCTTCCTGCCTCTCTCCTGCTGGATCTCATCAGGAAGCGGTCTCTGCCAGACATCCCATGGAACGTCCTCCCCCTCAGGGGAATCCACCATCACCTCCACAAAGGGTTCTTCATTCTGAAACAATAGCAAAAGGGTTCCATTTATTGCTGGGAGAGAAGCAGGCTATGCTGGAGGCGGGGTCTGTGCATTGACATTGTGTGTGGAAACTTTTTCCACTTTGAGAAACACACGGGCCAGCTCCATACCTATTAGTAAGCCAGGTGAGGATTTGTTAAATTCTGGCTTGTTGTTTTGCCCAAATCTGCCCCTGCAAACAAAATGGTTGTTAAGCAATCACAAACCACAATTCATAAGCCATGGTTTGTATAGATTCTGGCTTGTTGTTACATCTGAAGTAATAATCGTGGCTTCTTCCTGGCTTCTCCCCCCCCCCCCCCCCAATCCTAAAACAAGAACTGACAAAACAGATTGGAGGAAACAGGTTACAGTTTGGAAAACAAATGTGGTGTTAGGCCCATGAGTTACACTCCTCTCAGTCTTGTGTAAGACTGTTCAAGCTCTATGGTTCATGAGGAGATCTGAGCACCACCTCCTCCAGAAACTCCCCTTTGAACCCCAAGATATCAAGGATGAAACCCAATCACCTCCTGTTCCCCTTGTTTTGCCTCTCGCTGCCTCCTCAAGAAATCCTCCGCCAGGGCAATGACATGAGAACAGGTTTCTGGATCCTGGTCCCTGACCCAACTTTGCACTTCTTGGGGCAGGAGAGTCAGGAACTGCTCCAGGATCACCAGTTCCAGGATCTGCTCCTTGCTGCGTCTCTCCGGCTTCAGCCACCGGTGGCAGAGGTCCCGCAGCTGGCCGTAGACCTCGTGCAACCCTCCCACCTCCGGGCAAGAGAAACCACGGAACTGCTGGCGCTGGGCTTCTGCTCCTTCCGTTTCCCTCAGAAGGAGGACATCCGTCCCGTTTCTGAAGTCCCTTCTCACTCTGGCACCCTGGATCCCTCCAGAAGCTTGTTGGCCTTCACCTCGGAGGATGGATGTGGGTCGAATCCCCCACTCTTCCGTCAGCCATTTGCAAGCACTGGCTACTTCCTCAAAGGATGATGGGGAAACTTTGGTATCATCCCAAGGGGTAGCCCCGGACAGTGGCAGGTCCTCTTGTGCTAAGCAAGGAGATTCTGTCCCCTTCAAGAACACCTGTTTCTCTTGCACCTCCCAAGCCATCTCTTTCGGCTCTTGTTTGATCTGTGCCGGCACCGTCCATCTCAGTGGATCACCAATGCACACCACCTGGATCTCATGAGCATCATCATCAGCTGCTGGGTCTTGAGCCTCCATTTTGATTCTTTCCTGCTGGTCAAGCGCAACCCGGAACTGGAGGCTCAAGGGTGCCCCTTCTTCAGCAGCCATTCGGTCTTGCTCTGACTTCAGCTGATTTCTCAGATTTCTCAGCAAAATCATGAGGGAAACATCCTGCCTTGCAGAGAGGAAGAGGCAAAAATCAGCTTTTTTCCCCTCAGGAACGGGAGACTTGGATTTTTTTTCTTTTCTTGATCAAGGGATCCCTAAACAGCTGTTCACTGCATTCTAGCGTATCAGATAGGATTGGCCAAGAAACAGGAGTTGTTTCCCTGAAATAAAAGAGAACAAGAAAAAGAATCTTATTGTGTGTTGTTGTTGTTCTTTTCTTTACCAGTAGTCCAAAAGAGGTAAAATGACAACTAAGAAAAACAAGTTGATACAAAGGGAAGGGGAAGGAGGAGGAAACCAGCGAATCAACATAAATATGGTCATTTGTCCTCTAAGCTGGGGACAGGTGCGGAGCCACACTGATTTTTTAAAAATTACAATAACAGAAAATAAGGACAGCAAAACGATCTGCACCCATTTCTCTTTGAAGCAAGGGCAGAAGTTTAATTTCAGGAGAAAAAAGGGAGAGGATTAGCATTTCCCCCCCCCCCTCTCCCGCGCAGCTGTTAAGACTGCAGGTCCCATCATCCTTCAGCCACTGAATCCGCCCAAGCGCCTGCCTTAACGCGAGAGCCCCATCGTCTTGCCTGCCTGGAAGGCGCGGCTCTCCAGAGGCAACGCCGGACTACAACTCCCATCACCCCCTGATTTGTGGGGAGGGCGGATGGGAACTGTAGTCCAACGACCTCTAGGGAGGGGGAAGCCCCGTCTGAGAAAGCTGAAGGGTTCCGCGAGGCGAGGATTCTCTTTCTCCTCTGCCTTCCCTTACCTGCGAGTAAACCCCCTGGGCCTCAACGGGGCTTACGCATGAGTAAACCCAGGGACGGGGTCACCCTGGCCAGTTCCTCCGGCTTGTCTCGCTCTGTTTTTGTGCATCATCCTCAGCATCATCCCAAAAGCGCGCGGTTTCCCACGCCTCTTCTCCTTCCACTCGCTCAGACTCTTTGCAACGTTGCAAATCCTGGCACCTGGGTTTTTATCTTTTAGCAATCCTGGGGTATGGTTTTTGGAGCCTTGCAAGCCACAGGGACGAATCCTCCACCAAAGCATTGAAGGGAAGAGGAAGGTAAATCTCGCTTCCTACATTTCCTGGTCTCTCTAGGCAGGCGCCGCTGAGCCGGCTGGGTTTCTGCCTTTTCCCCCCCCCTCCTTTCTTTTTTTAACCCTTCCAGACATCCCTCTTTCTGGGCCTCACCAATCGGAAGCCTTGCAGATGTTCCTCGTTGCAAGCCACCCCGGCAGATGTCGCTCGTTAAGGCTTTCCGCAGCAGCGTGACAGGTGGACATCCAACAGGTGCGCCTTGTGCCCTCCTTACCTGCTGAATGTCTGCCTGCTAGTTTGGCGCCGCAGGAGCCTTTCTATCGGACTGGAAGAAAAGCGCGACAAAAAGTTTGGCTGGGGAATTCCTAATTTAAAGCTTCTTGCATTTAAATTGGTAAATTCCCTCCCTCCGGCCTGGCTGTTTTCCCCAGCGTTGGGCGATCGGAGAGATCATAGCTTGGCCAGAGCTGCACAACTCTGGCTATTCCGGGCTGCCTGAAAGAAACTTAACCTTTTACTTAAGGTTAAATACTTAAATCACCTAAAAGAAACCCAGAACTCTTACAGCTTGGTCCTTGGTTTTTGTTTTAATTGCTCAGCTGTTTCATAATGCTTAGATTGGTTTAAGGTAAGAATTTCAATTGCCTTAGCATCTTCTAAGGTGATTACAGTAGTCCCCCCCCCCATTCACGGGATCAGTATCCACTGATTCACTTATCTACGGTTTGAAAATATTAACAATCTTAAAAGAAAGAAATCCAGAAAACTCTATTTTCGGGTGTAGTACCAGAACCGGCCACTAGATAGAGCTGGAGACCGTGCTATTAATACGTACTTGTTAGTGAAGAATACACAGCACGGTCTTTGGCCCCCTCTAGTGGCCAGTTCTGGTAAAGCATGTGAAAATATGGTACCATTGGATCCCGGCCATGAAAGACTTCAAGAACACATGTGAAAATAGTTTTTTTTTTCTGTTTTTCCCTGTTACCAGGCAATATATAGTGTTCACTGTTATCCACAGTTTTTAGTATCCCTGGGTCTTGGAACCAATCCCCAGCAAATATGGGGGTCCTACTGTATAAATAATTACTACTAATGTATAGTATATCACCCTGAATATAGCACACTTTTATTTCAAACTGAAGAGAGGGGAAGCTGAATGTCTTTCCATTAATATCCAAACATTTTTGTTAGGTTACACACACACACAGCGTTATACACAAGGTTAGGTTATACACACAACGTGTGTATGTATGTGAGTGTGTAACCTAACAGAAAGGTATCTATACAAATGCTTAATCAAATATATATTTAGACATCATGGCAAGACATACATCTCCGTACTCACACCCTAAATATATTTATATATAATAAATAATAATAATGTGTCAAGTCAATTCTAACTTACGGCAACCCTTTTCAAGGTTTTCCAGGTAGAGAGTACTTCATATACTATGAAGCCTCGTGCTAACTTCATACTTATATAATGACATCTACTTAATGAAACCTCATAGCAGCCTAAACTTATGAGTATTAAAGATGTTGCACAACCCTGACTATTCTGGGCTGCCTGAAAGAAATCTCATTTTGAGAGACAAGGATCCGGAGTCTAAAGAGTTAAAACAAGAGAGAGTAAGAGAGAGTAAGAGTAAGAGAAAGAGAGAGAGAGATTTTGCCAGAGAAGGCCGGAACTCTTTCGAGAAGTGTGCGAAGGGCTGGCGGAGGGGGTGAAGCCATGGGGAGGGGGGGAAGCGAGCAGCCCCTTTCCTGCCCCACCTTGCCCGGGAGGGAATCTCTCCCCCCCCCCCCCGCTTTTCCAGGTGAGGTCCAAGAGGATGCTGTGGGGCAGGGATGGGAGAGAAAAAGGGGGCAAAGAGTGGGAGGGAGGGAGGGAGGGAGGGGGTGCCCCTCACCCGCTGACCTGCCCCCTGGAGGGGGCAATGATTGCTTGCCCCCCAATTGATTTTTTGTCTTCTTTTTG
Organism: Intellagama lesueurii; assembly: GCA_037013535.1. Taxonomy (NCBI): domain Eukaryota; kingdom Metazoa; phylum Chordata; class Lepidosauria; order Squamata; family Agamidae; genus Intellagama; species Intellagama lesueurii. The sequence continues at coordinate 294,849,126 of JBAJHW010000002.1, forward strand.
GCAAGGCACCGTCTTTGAGTGGAAGGATGCAAGTTTCAACCCAAGACCTCAGGATCAGGCGTCGCCCTTCTTTTCTTCCCCTTGGGATGGGCTGTGCCTTTCCTTTTTTAAACTATCGTTTTATAGTTTTATCTAGAGCTGGACAGCCCTTGGCACGTTTGGCTTTGGTACCAAATTCAGGGACTTTGCTGCTCAGAAGGGAATCCCGGTCCATCCCGTGGCAGGAAAAGGGGGTGGAGGGTGGAAGCCTCCAAAATAACCCTAATTCTTTGTGACAGAAGACATGTTCTTTTATCACCGGGGTTTTGAAGTTTAAAAATGGATAGGGCATCACCCGAACATGGTTCAGGGGTGGTGCTTTGACCTTCTGAAATGTAGAAGGGCCCAATCCAGCCTGTGCGCTCCGTGTTCAAAGCACAGTCCTGGCCATGTTCACTTGGGAGGAAGCCCCAGCAAGTTCTGTGGGATTGACTTTCAAGGAAAGTTGAGTATTCGTTGCAGTTCGTCGGCTTTTTTCTTATTATTTGGCCAGCAAACTTCAATTAGGGGGCAAAAATTAAATGTAACATTCTTTTCTGTACTGTCATTCATTTGAATATGCATCCCCCCCCCCCTGCACCCTGAATATGTTAAAATCCACACTTCCTTTATGGCTATGAACTTATCGTTGGAAAAAGATTAGTTTTATAATGGATATATTTAAAAATAGTGGATAATGATATGTCTGTGGTCTTATCAATTTAAATACTGTATTATATTTCAAGCTTTCAGATCCCACTTTTCCCATTAAGGAATATATTCCTACTATGTATTTTATTTTCAGCAGGAACCTGTGAAGTGGTTCAGGCTGTGAGATGGTGACTACCTACAAAATCATCCTGAGATGTTTGTGATAGAGTGAGGATTTGAATCCAAGTCTCCTGGCTGGCGAGAACTGAGAAATCATTTTGAAAATACAGCAGGAACTCCGTATCCATGGGGGATTGATTCCAAGCCCCCCCTCCACAGATGCTGAAAATTCAGACTATAGCGAATGCTATTTTTATAACAGATACTATACATAGCATGGTCTCTGTCTCCCTCTAGTGGCCAGTTCTGGTAACCTCATCTTTAGAAACATAGGTCTCTATGTTTTTTTCTTTTAATATTTTTAATATTTTCAGACTGTAGATAAGGGAATCAGTGGATACTGATCCTGTGGATAGGGGGATCCTACTGTAAAGCCAATATAAATTCAATTAAATCTATCTCTCCTTTTTAGGCTTGCTAGGTCAGGAGGAAAGTTGTGATATTAGACATTATTTCAACTTCACTGGTGTCCTTCAGATTGTGGTAGACAGACAATATTTGCCTTGGCAATTGTCTTAGAAACAGGTCTGTTGATTTTTTTCACCTACAGAAGTGAATAGATGTCTAAATGCTTTTTTCCTACATGCAGGTGACAGGTAAACTAAAAAGTAGAAAAACGAATTACTAATCATAATTATCCATAATTATTGACAAATCAAATGTTTTCACCAATGAAAAGTATTAGTCAATGAAATTTATAGAATTGCAAGTTTTAAAAAATGTCTAGATGCTGTTGTTTTTAGAGTGCTTTCATCACATCTGTAAAGTAACTCTTGCTCAATTTCTTTGAACGTGTTTCAGTGTTGCTTATGTTTTTTAGTACGGTATTTGTTTGATCCTTTTGAGCATTTGTATACTCTCTGTCATTAGCTTTAAACGTCTTGCAACCTTTTTTTAGGAGAAAGGTGGAGTAAATATATTTTAAATAAATAGTATATTTATCTAGCAGTCTTTCACACTAGTTGTCACTGTTAGATCAAATGTGGATACAACATAAAATAAAATTAAAATATGTATCATTTATATTCAAGTATAACTGTCATGTTAAAAAAAAGCAGATCGATTGGCATAAAGCTGTATGATCTCCCAGTAGCTTTCCATCCCATTTTTGGATAAGATGGCATTGTTGCTGTTGTTTCGAAATTAGTAAGTTGTTTGTTTGATTCGGTGTTTCTCTGTTTCTTTGGAAAAGGTGGAGACGAAGAGCAGCTTATTCGAAGGATCCAAGTGAATTTGGAAAGCTGTGCCATAGACGTTTTTCTTCAGCTTTTCTAGTGAAGAAGGAGAAGAACTGTGTAGAGCCAGTCTGGCAGTGAAAGAAAGCTGTATCTTTGTTGGGGAAAGAAAATGGCCACCAAGCAAAGGATTGTGGGAAGCCGGGAGGCCGAGAGCGGAGGAAAACAGCCCGGAGAGAGAATGGATGGCGAAAGCTTGGCAGGATCTGTCCAGATCAAGGTATCAAAAGGAGTGGGCAAGAACCTCATGAACTCATCCCTTCCAGAAGTTTTGGAAGACTTTTATTTTTAATTTTAATTTTTATCCTGCCTTTCTTCCCTATGAGGACCCAAGGCGGCATATATATACATATATACATATATATACATATATATACATATATACACACACACACACACACACATATATATATATATATATACACACACACACACACATATATATATATATATATATATATATAAAATTAAAACCAGAAGTTTGTTAAAGCAACTTAATTAAGATCTAAAACTATAATATATGCATATCATATTTAAAAATTATTTTAAAACTTTAAATTTCGGAAGAGCTCCCTGTCTCAGTTGCCTCTCGGCTCCCCAAAAAGAGGCAAGTTTTCATCTCCTGGGAGAAGGAAAAAATGGGGAGGAGGCCATTGGCCCCTCCCAAGAGAGGGAGTTTTATAATATGAGAGCAACCACAGAAAAAGCCCTCTGTCGGGTCCTCATGTGCTTTTACAAGTGGTGGGACCAAGAGAAGGCTCTCCCCCCTGAGGGTCTTAATAGATGTGGGGACTCATTCAGGGAAATAGAGGATTCTCAAGGCAGGAATCCAAATCAAAGCAGATCTGACAGAGGGTTGTCCCGTTTTCTCTTGAATGCCTCCAGCCCTGGAGTGCTCAGCCCCTCCCAAGGTCATGGGTTCCATTGTCATAGAAATCATAGAAAAGTGACGTTGGAAGGGGCCTACAAGGCCATCCAGTCCAACCCCCTGCTCAAGGCAGGAATACCGTCAAAGCATATCTGCCAGGTGGTTGTCTGAGTTTCCCTTGAATGCCTCCAGTGTTGGAGCACTCACCACCTCTGGAGGTCACTGGTTCCACTGTCATACTGCTCTAACAGTTAGGAAATCTTTCCTGATAGTCAACCCAAATCTGGCTTCCTTTAACTAGAGCCCATTGTTGCGTGTCCTGCACTCTGGGATGATCAAGAACAAATCCTGCCCCTCCTCTGTATGACAGCCTTTCAGATATTTGAAAAGTGCTATCATATCACTCCTCAGTCTTATTTTCTCAAGGCTAAACATGCCCAATTCTTTCAGCCTTTCCTCATAAGGCTTGGTTTCCAGACCCCTGATCATCCTTGTCGCCCTCCTCTGAACTTGTTCCAATTTGTTAGCATCCTTCTTGATGTGTGGTGTCCAGAACTGGACACCATACTCAAGGTGAGGCCTAACCAGTGCTGAATAGAGGGGGACTAGCACCTCGCGGGATTTGGAAACTATACTTCTATTAATGCAGCCTAAAATAGCATTAGCCTTTTTTGTAGCCACCTCACACTGTTGGCTCATATTTAGCTTGTGATCTAGTCTCTGTGTTCTTATGCTTAGCCTGATGAAGACCTGTTTGGGGCTAATGTTTGAGGGGGGGAGGTTGGGCAATCTTAGTTAGTTAGTAAGTAAGTAAGTTAGTTACACACACACACACACTTCCTTTCTCCTTGAAAAGGACACAAGGTTCCTTACAACAATGAAAGGCAATATCTAAGGTTGGAAACAGTGAGTATACAATGTTGGTTAACATCATTAAAAGACAATATTTAAATCTACGAACAATGAATAAGGAGGCATCTTAGATCATTAACAGGCAATATTAAGGCGAAGATCAATAAGTATACAAAATTTTTTTTAAGATGAGCAGCGAAGGTGAACGAAAAAGAAGTCAGCAAACAAAATATAAAGAAGTAACCCAATATACATCTACTATAAAAAGATCAAACAGACTTAAAACCACCCATTTGCTATGCATGGCTTAATAAAAGAAACTGAGAGCTTGTATGTAAAAAATGTAACATAAACTTTACTAAACATACAAGACCAAAAAAAAAAAAAAAAAATACATACCAAAAGAGGTTGCTGGTAAAACAGAACCAAATGACTTAGCTTCAGGAGAAAAAACATAAAGCAAGCTGAATCAAAGAACAAGCAGGCATATCAAGGTAAAGGCGAGATAGCAGCAGATACAACACACAGCAACTGCTTCTGCTATCTACTAGCATATCTGGCAAAAAGGTAAGTAAGGCTTTCCCTTATACCCAGAGAAAGAAAGAAAAAGAAGAAGAACAGATGTATCTATTACTGTAATAGCCTGAGACATGGTAGAACAAAGAAGGAGCCAGGCTATTAAAGAAAAAGGTACATGCATGGCTGCATTGCATTGTTAGAAAAAAAAACCCAACAGCTTTCAGCCCAATGCTCCATCCTATCAAGCTGCAGAAATGTGTGGCTACACTCTGCTTTCGTTTCCTTTGAAATCAAGAATTCTAGAAGGACATAGTCACTCTCGCCTAGAGTTTCCCTTACTGCCACTTCCCCCACCAAGTCATCTCTGTTGGTCAGAATCAAGTCAAGGATAGCAAATCCTCTAGTCTCTTTCTCCACTTTTTGTAGAGAAAATTATCAGCCACACAAGTCATACTGCTCTAACAGTTAAGAAGTTTTTCTTGATAAGCCTAAATCTGGCTTCCTATAGCTTGAGCCCATTATGATGTGTCTTGCACTCTGGAATGACAAAAACAGATCCTGCCCCTCCTTTCAATAGATCAAGATAATCCATCTCATCTGGGTACCTCTAGAACAGGGGTCTCCAAACTTTTCAGCATGAGAGCCACATCATATATTTTACAAATGTTTGAGAAGGAACACACATGCACGCACAGGCTGAAGAGAATGGACCTGAGCCTGCGGCGTTCGCCAGGCTGAATAAAAAGGCAAGGCAGTCTGGATGTGGCCCGCGGGCCATAGTTTGAAGACCCCTGCTCTAGAACTAAGAAGCCACCACCTGCTTATCCAAAAATGGAGTACAGTGGTGCCTCGACTTACGAACGTCCCTACTTACGACCATTTCGAGTTACGACCAGCTCCGCCCGCAAAATTTTGCTTCTACTTGCGACCGGAGCTTCCACTTACGAACAGAAAAAGGCAGGGAAAAAAGGTGGGAAATTCAAATTGCTAACTGTAGGTGGCGACGAGGCTGCTTCTTTGTAGCTCTTTCGCCCCAACAGTTGTGTAGAACTGCCTCGCTTCTGCGTGAGTGTGTGTGTGTGTGTTTGCAGGGAGGCTTCGGGCTGCCTGGTAAGGTAAGGTGCTGTTTTCTGCTTTTAAAAAACTGTTCTGGGTGTTTTTGCAGCGTGGTTTTGGGCTTTATGTTTCTGTGCTGTGATGGGTCTTGGGGGGTTTGTTTATTTTTGGTTCCTCCCCCCATTTCCGATGGGTCTTGGGGTTTTTTGTTGCTTTTTGGTTATTTTTTCCCCATTTCCAATGGGTCTTGGGGGGGTTTGGTTGCTTTTTGGGGTTTTTCCCCCCACTTTTGATGGGTCCTGCATGCTTCCCTTGCTTTTTTCCTTTGTTTTCTTTGCATTTCCGACCTGCCCCCCTTTGTTCTCTGTGCATTTCCGATCTGCTCCGTTTGTTTTCTGTGCATTTCCAATGGGTCTTGCACACTTGATTGCTTTTCTCCCCCCCCCCCCCTACGGCCGGAAGGGATTAATCGCGTTTCCAATGAGTCTTGCAGTGATTTTTTCTGTGTGTGTGTGATTTTTTTCTTCGGCCGGAACAGATTAATTGCATTTCAATGCATTCCTATGAGAAATGGTGCTTCGATTTACGACCATTTCGAATTATGTCCATCTTCTGGAACGGATTATGGTTGTAAGTCGAGGCACCACTGTATTTGAGCTGGCCTTTAGTGGTCCAATATTGTGAGGTCCAGGGCCTTTACTTTTTAGTAAAGGTCTTACCACTGCCTTTTTGAGATAGGGTGGGATTATATCCTGCTCTAAGGAGGCCTTCATCACTCCCTTTACTCACTCAGCCAGTCCCCCTCTAGTTGTTTTTATAATCCATGAAAAGTGAGGCTCCAGAAAACATGTGGCAGGTCTTACCTCTCAAAGGATCCTGTCCACATCCTCAGATTCCACAAACTGAAATGTGTCGATTAAAAGGTGGGCAAACAGAAGCCAAGTTTATCTCAAGGTCAGAGCACATCTGAGCGATTTTATCTGCAGTGTTGTAAAGCGACTTTATCTGCAAATTGTCCTAAAAAGAATCCGGGTCCTTACAGGTTAAAGAAGAGCTGAAGGACGGGCTCTTTGAGAGCTGGGAGTCCCGCAATGAGCCGGCGATGCCATGGGAAGACATTAAGGTCTTTCTGACCCATTGTGGGGGAGCCAACAAGGCCAGGCTGTGGGCTGGCCACCTCATCCCCCGCCTTGCAGAAGCCACGGAGACCTTCCACAGCCTTCATGACCGAGAAAGGTTTGGGAAAATGAAAGCAGCCGTCTCGCGAGGAGAGGCCGGCCTCCGAGAGTGGCAGCGCCAGCGCTTCCGGCGTTTCTGCTACGAGGAGGCCGAGGGGCCCCGAGAGGCTTGTGGTCAACTCCGTGACTTGTGCCACCAGTGGCTGAAGCCGGAAAGACGCAGCAAGGAGCAGATCCTGGAGCTGGTGATCCTGGAGCAGTTCCTGGCCATCTTGCCCTGGGAAATGCAGGTCTGGGTTAAAGAAGACGGGCCGGAGACCTGCGGGCAGGCGGTGGCTTTGGCAGAGGAGTTCCTGCAGAGGCGGCGAGAGGAAGAGAGCCGGCAGGAGGAGGTGAGCCGAGGTCGGAGCAGGGTCTGTCCGTGGCTCATCTGGTTCCCTTCCAGTCCTATCTGCAGCCTTGGCCTGGGACCTGTTGCCCCAAAAATACGCACACTCTGACACGGAGCGGTCGTCCTTTCCTTAAAAGTAGAGTAAAATCCCGGGTCTCGATAGTCTAAGTTAAGCAGCTTCCTATGGAGTCAGACCTATGGGTCCGTCTTGCTGACGGACCCTGTCACATTCCCGCCTGACCCTTGGTTCTTTCACCAAGCAAAGGGCTCACGCTACCTGTCGTTCAGCTGCCACCAGTGGATTACATCCACGTTAGTCACTGTTCATGACAGAGGTCCAGGCAACGTATCCTTTAAGAACCAAGTAGACATTGTTTGTGGTTACAGGTGATAACAGTCCAGTCCAGGTCATGAACTCTCAACCAAACAACCTTCCCTCTCTACTCTCAACCCGCCTACTCTCTCTCCTTTTCTTCACCCCACCGAACTCCGCCCCTCACCCACTCCTATTGGTGCATGCAAATCTCCACATAAATATTAATGAGCAAGGGTGAATGCTACAGTAGCCAACCTCTACAACAGGGTTGGACCACGTTCCGCGTGTGGGATCCAGGCAACCCCTTTGTGAGCATCTTTGTGGCCCCCAGACCACCGCCAAAAGGCTCTCAGTATCCCCACACATCCCCTAATTTTTTTAAAAAAACTTGTTGCTCAGAAATGCCCCTTGCAACCTTTAGGAATGTGGGGACAGTTTTGTTATATAGTAGGTACCTCAGTATCCGCAGGGACTCGGATTCCACTCACCCACCCGCAAATGTTGAAAATTGTGGATATAGATAGATAGATAGATCCTTTTAAGGAGAAAGGCAGGATAAAATATTATAAAAATAAAACAAACACTATCTATATCTATATCATCTATCTCAGGATATAAGGAAACTGGCCACTAGAGACCATGCTATGTATTCTTCACTAACCAATATTCATAGCGTGGTCTCTGTCTCCCTCTAGTGGCTGGTTGTGGTAATATGTGTGAAAATAGTTTTTTCTGGATTTTTTTCGTTTTAATATTTATGTTTAATAAATCAATGAGTCAGTGAATACTGAATAAATGAATCAGTGGATACTGATCCAGTGAATAAGAGGGTCCGAATGTATTTTCAGACCAACGGATAAGTAAAATTCTGGGTATTGATCCCATGCATACGGCCTGCAATTTTAGGGCCCTCATATTTCCACACTACTTAAAAAATATTTTTTAAATGGGCCACTAGAGGACAAGAGAAGACTTTTAGAAAAAGAACAGCTTAACATTTTAAGCTTATTTTTTTAATGATCCCCCCTTTTCAATAGACAAAAAAACACAATAGCAACAAATTAAAAACATGCAAAGTAGCTTCTTAAGCCACTCCCTTCCCCCTTTGAGCCAACCCCACCCGTTGAGACTGCAGTCTTTGGGCTGCTTGATCATCTGAAATATTGCCCTTAATCCCACTGAGACAAAGCATCCCATAGTTAAGCAAAGTGCAGCCCCTGATATTGTTGGACTACAACTCCTGTCGGTTCTCATCAGCACAGCCAATGTGGAGGAAGGTATTTGAGTTGAATAACATCTGGAGGGCCATGTCTTGCTGACCTTTGGCCTGCTACATCCCTGGTGGAGAACCTCTTCCAAACAGAGGACTAAATTCAGATTGGGAGAAGATATTGAGAGGATCACTTTCCAATAGGGGTTTGGCAAGCGAAAGGCGACAACACCCAGATACAAAAAAAAAATCAAATGTATTTTGGCTTACAGTAGGACTGCGGTATCCATGGGGAATGAGTTCCAACACCAACACCCCGTGGATGCTGAAAAACATGGAAATATTGAACACTATACATTGCATGTCTCTAGTGGCCAGTTCTGGTAAGTACACCCTGGAAATAAATAGGTATTTCTGGGGGGTTTATTTAGCATTTTCAGCCAGTGGATAAGCGAATCAGCGGATACTGATCCTGCAGATAGGAGGGTCCTACTGTGTTTGATTTACTACCTGTCTGTCAATAAGGGTTGAGAAAGGCCTTTCAACATTATAGAATGGATAGAAAAGCTGGGAACTGACCAAACTATTACGTCATGGGGAGTAAGTGTGGGGTTTTTTGGAGAAGCCCAGAGGTCTGGATTGAGGTTTCCGAAGGAGAGACAGAGAAGGTCTTCTCCATTTTGGATATGTTCTCGTTATGTGCAGTCAAGTTGCCTCTGACCTATGGCAACCCTATTTATGGGTGGCCTCCAAAATGCCCTGTCCTCAACAGCCCTGCTTGGCTTTTGTACACTCAAGCCTGTGGCTTCCTTTAGGGAGTCAGTCTATCTCGTGTTTGGATCTTCCTCTTTCCCTGCTGCCCTCAACTTTTATTTAGAGAGGTTGGGAATCAAGCCTGGAAACTTTAGCTAAGATCCTCTATCCATGAGCTACAGTCCTTCAAATGGAGAAGGAAGCTGTCACCATTATAGTTACAGTTTTTAAAAAGTAATTCTAAGCTTTCCATGATACAAACATAACTGAGCTAGTTATCCCAAGCCAAGCAAAATTTTATACCTCACAGCCCCATCAAGGCCCTCCATTTTCAATTTTCTTTTGCTTTTTCTTAATTTTTAGGTAGTCCACAAGCCGTAGGAGGCCAACAGGACAGAAAATTGGCTCCCAGACTCCCCACAGTTACCCACCCCTAAGCTATACCTTTGTTATTGGAAAAAAGGAAATTAATTACAAGTTCCTAGTAATTGTTATTATTAGGGGAGGATTTCTATAACATGTCACACTTTCTCTGCAACCTATCCTTGAACCCACAAGCAAGTTTAAACATGTTTACGAGTAATCTGGCCTTTCTCACCAAATTACTCTTAAACATGTCCAAACTCATTTATAAGTTCAAACACAGGCTGCAGAAAAAAATATGACATGTCATAGAAATCCTCCCCCCTACTTATTATACATAGCAGCTTTCCTGCCCTTGTACCCACCAAGCAGAGTCTCTTGGATACAGGGCTTGGACAGTTTATCTTCTCAGCCTACAACACCCAGAATCCCCTCATCAACTAGAGGCACTGGCCTTTTGAAGCTCTAGACTGAACCTCGCCTTCTTGCCTGTAGCGTTCATCTTCTCCAGTTGGTTTCCTGCCCTGACTATGGAAACCCTGTTTGCTGTTTCAGGCCCAGAGGTGGTTGAAAGAAGAAGAGTCGATGTCCCCCATGAAGGAGCCAATTCTGCTGGATTTGCAGCAAGTTCAAGTGAAAAGTGAATCTGAGCAAGAGGCCAGGACAGAAGAGAAGGGCTTCCGTGGTAAGGGGGGGGGGGGGCATGCATGCGTTAAGTTCCAGGCCGGCCCTACCATCGGGCTAGGGCATGGAGGAACACGTGGCCCTGTAAATGCCGCAGGATCACCCCTCCAATATTATTTCCTCATTGGCCATGCTGGCTAGGGCCAATGAGGGGTGCAGGCCAACGCCATCTCGAGGGCCACCGGTTCCCAACCCCTGCCTTAGGCAGAGGAAGGGCATCACCCCAATTCATAGATGCTGGATTCAGGAGGAGGCCCTGGCAGCCCTCACAGATGTATTTCTTGAATTCCCCTTCTTGAATTTAAAAAAAAAAAATTTCCCACAGAGCCTGGCTTCTGCTCCTTCAGCTAGTCTCCCACCCTTGGGTCCTGCCACTCACATCACTGATGGATTGATTGACTTCATTTAAACCCCAACTTTCTCCCTGGCAGGGCCCAAGGCGGCTCACCGCCTAGATTTAAACCACTGATGCAACTGAGGGTCACACCCCCCCCCACAAAATTACTATAAAATCCCTAGGAAAAGCTGATCACATGCAATCAAATACTAAATGAAGAGTCAAAAAGCCATAGAAAACCAATGGCAGCAAAAAGGAGAACCCTAACCGGCCTTAAATTGTGGAGCTGCCAATCGGGTCGGCTTCTGAGTGTCATATCATGGTGCAGCAAGAAGGGGTGTGATCTTGTGCTTTACCTCAGGCGGGAAGAACTCTTGGGCTGGGCTGACTGAAGGCTAAGACCTTTCTCTTCAGGCAAGCCTTCCCTCTGGGACTGCCCACCTGAAAGTGATTTTTAGATGGATTGTTATGCTTTACTGCTTTAACTGGGTTTTAGTACTACTTGTATTCACCATTTCTCAGAGTGGTGTTGGTTTTCCCCTTCTTAACATTTGCATACTTTTTTTTAGCTTTAATATTGCCTTTTAATGATGTAAGCTGCATTATGTCCTTTTTAAGGAGGAAGGTGAGGTAATGAATGAATCAATCAATCAATCAGTCAGTCAATCAATCAATGAATCAATGAATGAAAACAAACATGGCAGAAGGTCAACTGCCTGAGGGGTCTTCCCTCAACTGTCCCCACCATTCTAGGAAATTGCAGCAAACGGAGGCAAGATTGAAAGCAAGGACATCCCACCAGCCTTGCTTGAAAGCATCTTTGCTTTTGCTTTTCCTCTTCCCTCCTCATCTTTTTTTCCTTTTCTATCAGCTCCTTTTAAAATATATGGCTATCTTATGCAATCTGCTTTTCATAAGACAAAAGAGGAAATGTAAAGGCCACTCCTTCCCATGTTTGCACAGAAACAGTCCACCTCTATTGTGAGTCAAGTAGATCTGTATCCTGTTTGTCTTTCTCAGGTGAGAACCAAGGATTTGGGGGAAACAAGGAGCCAACTTCTGTGGGGAATCTGAAGCCAGCCAAGTTTCTCAGGACAATCCTTGGAAAAGCAAAAAACATTTCCTGGGATCCAAAGCCAGGACCGACTTCCAGGAAGAAGCATGGGACACAGGAGGCCCAGGAAAGCGGTCCGGTTGCAAAAGGAAGTGCCTCCATTCTAAGAGGAGGGAAGGGAGACCCAGACAACGACCCAGCAAGGCCTGAATCACTGAAGTTGAAACCCCGTGAGGAGGATAAAGATGATTTTGGTTATGGCTCTGACTTCTTAATCGATGCTGAAGGCAAACCTCATAAACCTGTAGACTTCAAGGAAATGTCCAGTCAAAGCACGAACCTGATAAAACAGCCAAGCGCCCCCACAGGCGACAAGATGTGTAGCTGTTCAAACAGTGGGAAAAGCACCCATCCCGTTTTAAGCCCAGTCGGGCATGATCTGACTCTTGCTGAGGAGGAACTTGATGAATGCTCTGGCTGTGGGAAAAACATTATTTATGGTTCTGGTCTTCTTAAAAAGGAAAGGATCCATCTAGGAGATAAACTGGGACAGGAGCCCTTCAAATGTGGGGAAACGGTCCATCAGAACAGCAGCTCTCCTCCCTCGGAAAAGAGAGCCGAGACGGGCGAGAAGCCTCACAAGTGCCCAGCTTGTGGGAAAAGCTTCAGTAAGAGGTGCGCCCTTCGTTGCCACAAGAGGATTCACACAGGGGAGAGACCCTACACGTGCGCAGAATGTGGGAAGAGCTTCAGCCGGAAGTCTAGCCTTCTCCTGCACGTGAGGACCCATTCTGGGGTCAAGCCTTTCCAGTGTTCTGAATGCGGGAAAAGTTTCTTCCGTAGCTCAGACCTCATGAGGCACGAGATTACCCACACGGGAGAGAAACCGTACACGTGTTCCAAATGTGGGAGGTCCTTCAGCCAGAGCTCGACTCTCATCGCCCACGAGAGGACCCACACGGGCGAGAAACCCTACAAATGCTCCATCTGTGGAAGGAGCTTTGGGCATCACTCAAGCCTTATCAAACACGAGAGGGCCCACACGGGAGAGAAGCCCTACGTCTGTCCGGCCTGTGGCAGAGGCTTCAGTCAGGGCTTGGGACTCACGTTGCACATGAGGACGCACACGGGAGAGCGGCCTTTTCAGTGCTTGGCTTGTGGAAAAAGCTACAGTCAGAGGTCCAAGCTGAACAGGCACGAGAAAGTCCATGCGAAGGAAAAACTTGTCCAGTGGAATAAATCCTCCAGCATTCTCTGATCCACAATTATGCAGAGTTAACCCCATGAAACTCCAAGGAATTTAATCCCATGTAAAAGATTCTGTTGTATTTCAGTTTTAGTCCATCCACTGAGTGAAACTGAATCAGTTAAATCCGTATAGGACTCAAATAGTTGTCGTTAAGGGAGAGAAAACCATACCTTTCTGTTTGAATGCAGTGCATTCATAAAGCTGCAACTGGCCCCCTTCTAGGAGAGGCGGAGGGGAGGGGAATGTCTGCCACATGTCATTTCCAGAGATACTTGTATTAAACACTTTTTAAGAGTGTTGCATTCAGATGCTTTTTTCAGTTGGATAATTTTTTTCCCCATAGAATCATAGAAATCATAGAAAAGTTAAGTTGGAAGGGGCCTACAAGGCCATCCAGTCCAACCCCCTGCTCAAGGCAGGAATCCAAATCAAAGCATATCTGCCAGGTAATTATCTAAGTTTTCCTTGAATGCCTCCAGTGTTGGAGCACTCACCAGCTCCCGAGGTCACTGGTTCCACTGTCGTACTGCTCTAACAGTTAGGAAGTTTTTCCTGATACTCAACCGAAATCTGGCTTCCTTTAACTTGAGCCCATTGTTGTGTGTCCTGCATTCTGGGATGATTGAGAACAGATCTTGCCCTTCCTCTGTATGACAGCCTTTCAAATATTTGAAAAGTGCTATCCTATCATATCATTTAGTCGTTAAGTCATGTCACGAAGAGTCGGACACGACTTAACGACTAAACAACAACAATCATATCATACCTGGAGATTTGAACTTGTTCAAGGTGGTAAGGTATTCCTTGACTTTTTGTTTATCTATCTCCAGCTGCAGTCCTGTCCCCCCCCCCCCCCTTGCACTTCCAATTTGTTTAGAAGTTCATAGTCTGTCTTATGGGAAAAGACTGAACTAAAATAGGAATTGAGTACATCTGCCTTTTTTTGTCCTCTGTTATCATTTTTCCATCTCCATTGCCGAGCTGTGCCACGATGTCTTTTGTTTGTCTTTTGCAACTCACATACCTGAATAATGCTTTTTTTATTGCTTTTAGTGTCTCTAGCTGACCTCAGCTCATTCTTATTTTCTACTGATCTGACTGAGTAAACAGTACAATCTGATTAATATCTACTCAAATGTAAGATTTGCAAGGTCAATGGGCTTAGGGCTCTTCTCGGTGGAGTGTTTGTAAGGTATTATATTCTGCATTATTATTGTTATTTTTCTCACAGTCCATGAGATATTCCTCTTAACTCCATTAATTCAGTGCTTTTCCCCATGACTTTCTGTTCTATATCATCCCTTCCGAAAGCATGGTTTATGTTTAGTGTCACTTTGTACCGAGTTTAGTATCATGGCACTTCCCATTCAAATTTCGTTGCTGAGACCAACAGTAAGTCACAACTAGAGTAGGCTGACTGAATCAGTGGAGTTTTGGTGAGTCAACATAGTAATCATAGAATCATAGGAAAGTGAAGTTGGAAGGGGCCTACAAGGCCATCAAGTAATGATGGGCTCAAGCTTACAGGAAGCCAGATTTAGGCTGAACATCAGGAAAAACTTCTTAACTGTTAGAGCAGTACAACAATTATCTTGGGAGTTGGTGAGTGCTCCAATGCTGGAGAAATTCAAGGGAAAATTGGACAACCATCTGCTAGATGTGATTTGATTTGGATTCCTGCATTGAGCAGGGGTTGGGCCCTTTCCAACTGCATTATTCAACAATTCTAACACCTATGTGAGTTCTATTAATTCAATGAGCATGCTCCAGTTGTGACTTCCTACTGGGCTTTAGAGGATGTCTGTGAGTAACAAAAGCATCTGGGTTGTGAGCTTTTAGTCACCACAAAATAAACACCCACACTGAGAAGCTTCAGCAGGGGAGTGAAGGGAGAGGGAGAGAGAGAGAGAGAGAGAGAGAGAGAAGAATCAAGAAGTATTTTGATATCATGGTAAGCCATATATGTACATCCACAGCCACACAGTATTACATATAGATTACACTTGATATATCTTACATAAATGAACAGCATGAATAATTGTACTTGTCACAGTGGGCTGGATAGCTCAGTGGTTTAGGTATCTGGCTGCAGAGCCAGAGATTGGGAGTTTGATCCCTATTATGCCTTATGTAAGTAGAGTCAGCCTGTGTAGCCTTGGACAAGCTGCACAGTCCCCAGAAAAAGGGAAGGGTAAACCACTTCTGTATATTCTCTCCCTGGAAACCCCTGATTTATGCTGACTGTGAAAAAGGGTTGCCATGAATCAGGACTAACTTGACAGCACATGATGATAATTATACTTTTTGCACTGAATGTTACATCTCTTATTACCAACATATCTCATCACGAAGGCATTCTTGCTTTAAATTATTTCCTTTACACCAGGAACTTCCACAGATCTTTCCAAATAAGTTATTACTACAGTAGTTTGGCAACATTAGTATTGACATAATAATTTTACATTTAATGGAGAGCCCTACTTACAGCTGCAAAGATTCAGCAGTGGAAGAAAGCCTTCTGAAAGAGGCCAATGACAAACCTCTTAGATGATGGCATGGCACTGATGATATCTTTACTGAATATCTTTACTTACAGGCTGGAAGGCAAGGAGCACCCAGAGAAACTGAAATCAGACATAAACCCTGTTCATCTGACGATCGGATTTATATCTAGTAGCACCATGGAAAATTCATTCCCTTTCTTGATGTTCCTGTGAACAAACACATTGTCACTGACATTTATAATATCTCACCCCCCTGATGCCCACATGTGTTTTGACTGGAAACCCTACCATCCAAAACATATAAAAAGGAATATTCTATACAGCTTGATTCTTAGAATCAGGCTGTGATCCTGTGATTGATTCGCAGCCTCTAATTGCAGTCAAATCGGTAGTCGGTGGTCACATAAGGGCTGCAGATTGATTTGGGAGTTCAGTGTTCACACTCAATGCAATGTGAAGTGATTTCTATTTCAGCCCACAGCCTCCCTTCTTTCCTTCCTTTCTTCCTCTGGTCCTGCCTCTACGGATCCTTTTGTAGTTCGTTGTCAAGCCACTTGGTTTTGAAAGGGTTGTAAAGTGTTCCAAAATTCTTTGGAACAAAAATACCAAATACCACAGGATACCAAATACCAAAAATACCAAATATGACACAAATATATTTTATTTTGTCTGAGTTGTTTCTGTTTTGTTTGTATTTTTTTAAAAAATCCTATCCAGAGGTGATCTAGCACTAAACTAGTATATCAACACCAATGATAAGGTGATCAGTTGATCTAGCACTAATCTCATATATGTAAATTTGGAGAACAATATGGGGGGAAGAATGTAGGGGAGAGTGCTCCCACAATCCTGAATATCACACCCCAACTGCCTAGTATCACCAAAACACCACCCATAGAAATGCCCCCTTCATATTTACAATAATAAATCAGTTGATCCAAATCATGACATGGCAAATATTTTAAACAACAACAACAATAATAATAATAATAATAATAGGGAAAGCTGTCCATTGTTAGCAAATTCAGAGTGCCGTGCAGCAAGTCCTCTGAGAGCCCTCTGCCAGCCACCAAATGTCTGGAGATTACTGGGCACAGCTGTCCTCACACCACCAGGAAGCAATGCTGGATCACACAGTTGTAATTCCAAACACCATGCAACCTGTGTGGTTCTCAGAGAGACGTTCGCTTTTACTAGCACTGTGACTGGCAGGTCTTACGATGTTTTTAAAAAAATCAACTGTAGGTCCTGTAGGTGAGCTGGACTTGAACTCAAATCTCCCAGTCCAAGGCTCTAACCCACATGTGTCCAACTCAAGGCGCGCGGGCCAAATCCGGCCCGCTGGGCCGTTTCATGTGGCCCTCGCAGTGTTGCCTGGTACTGTGCAGTATACAATACGCAGGCGCTTACTCGGTCACCCATAATGCTCCGCAAGGATGCTGGGAATCCGCCCAGCGGGACTTCTAATCCCAGCATTCCAAGCAGCAAAGAGTCAGAAAGTGATAATTGAATGAGGAGGATTATATTTAATATGATAAAGAGTAGATACATTTATATAGTCTTACAGATACAACCGGCCCTTTGAGGGCAACCATAAGGCCGATGCGGCCCAAGAAGAAGTTGAGTTTTACACCTCTGCTCTAACCATTACACCACACTGGCCAGCCCTGAATCTAATGATGTATAGTAATTCTGCTTCTCCAAATGTTGCTGGACGAGGAGTCCCCTTATCCCTTACCACTGGGGCTGATGGGAGATGCAGTACCAGAGCAGCTGGAGGGCCACACCTCCCCTATTTGTTCTCCTGTCTGCTCTGCCTATGCAGGACTCCCCCCCCCCCCCCCGAGTTCAGGCTGCAGAAAAATATTCCCCATCATCCACCTGCCATGGGACAACAGGAAAGTTACTTTTATGGACTACACCTCCCCGGTTCTCCCAAGTCAGCATGGCTGGAAGAGACTGGGAGGTGCAGTTCAAAAAAAAAAAAAAAGTGACTTTCCCGAATTCTGGGCTGTCTGAAAGAAGGCTCATTTCGAGGGACAAGGATCCGGAGTCTAAAGAGTTAAATCAAGAGAGAGTAAGAGAGAGATTTTGCCAGAGAAGGCCGGAACTCTTTCGAGAAGTGTGCGAAGGGCTGGCTGATATCATATTCAGAGAAATTCAGAGAATGGGGTGCGAGATGATAACACAGAAGGATCTTTTTTTGAATATATTCACGCCGGGCTGTTTTGGTGATTGGCAGCATGACAAGGGAAGTTCTCTTGAAATTTCTGAGAGTTTACACACACAGCAGAGGAAGTGTGAGTATAAAAAATCTATACAGATCATGAATAGATTCTCCCTTGGCTATAAACATAGATGAACCAGTGTGTGCCAGCAGTTGAAAAAAATATCCATTTAATCGTAGTTTAGAATGTTTACTGTATAACATGTAGAAAAAATAAACTAAAAGTACTTGAACGTTTTACGTGGTACAGATTTGTGCTTGACGGACTTATAACAGTTTCTTAACATATTATTTTTGTAACATACTAATAGCAGGCAGCGTAACAGAAAAAACACTTATTTTCAACAGAAAAGCCTCATGCTGTCAGACAAACAGAACAAGCAGAATAAGCCTTATCCTAACTTTCATTTCTTCTTTTATCTAGCGGTTAATCCTCTTAACACCCATTGGCTAACACCAGAAGTATCCAATTGGTTACAAGGTTCTATTATGCAAATAATACATCTCAGTCATTCTTATATACACGTATATACATGCTGGGTTGCACAACTATATATTCTAAAGTTCTGGGTGGCCTTTGTTGGCACAGGGTGAAAGTGGTCCAGTACGTATGTGGATCCCAAGCGTGTAGGACTTTAAAGGTAATAACCGACACCTTGAGTTGAACCGGGAAAACCATTGGCAACCAATGCTGCTGGCATAGTGTAATAAGATCATAACTAGAGATGGGAATGAATTGTTAGTTTGTGCTATTCATCCATTGGTCCAACAGGTGTTCCAGGGTTTCAAGTCCTGCCTCCTCTGGCAAACACCCACTCAGAGGCAGTGCCCGGAGGAGGCAGGGCAGGGAACTCGGGTTCTGGCTCCTGCTAAACTGGTGGATTGTGCCCCTCTCTAATCATAACAGGAAGCACCTGTTAATAGCAGATCTGCCTTGTGTTGTACCAGTTGTGGCTACCCAGTAATCTTCAAGGGTAGACCCACATGAAGGGAATTATAATTTAATGATTTTATTGTTTGATTTGGTATCTCTTGTTTCTCCAGGAAAGGTGGAGACGTAGAGCAGCTTATTCAAAGGAGCCGAGTCAGTTTGGAAAGCTGTGCCACGGACATATTTCTGCAGCTTTTCTAGTGAAGAAGGAGAATAATTGTGTAGAGTTGGGTTGGCAGTGAGAGAAAGCTGTATCTTTGTCGGGGAAAGAAAATGGCCACCAAGCAAAGGATTGTGGGAAACCGGGAGGCCGAGGGTGGAGGAAAACAGTCCGGAGAGAAAATGGATGGTGAAAGCTTGGCAGGATGTGCCTATATAAAGGTACCCAAAGAAGCAGGCAAAGAACCTCATGAACTCGTTCCTTCTGGAAATTTCCAAAGACACACAAAAAGGATCCCGGTCCCACGGGATAAGGAAGAGCTGGAGGACGGGCTATCTGAGAGTCAAGAGTCCCCAGAAGAGCCCGCCATGCCACGGGAAGACATTAAGGCCTTTCTGGCCCACTGTGGGGGAGCTGACAAGGCTGCTCAATGGGCGGCCCGCCTGGTCCCCCACCTCAGAGAAGCCGAGGAGACCTTCCACAACCTTAGTGACCGAGAAAGTTCGGGAAAAATGGAAGCGGCCATCTTGCAAGGGGTGGCCAGCTGCCGGGAGTGGCAGCGCCAGCGCTTCCGGCATTTCTGCTACGAGGAGGCCGAGGGCCCCCGAGAGGCTTGTGGTCAACTCCGTGACTTGTGCCACCAGTGGCTGAAGCCGGAGAGACGCAGCAAGGAGCAGATCCTGGAGCTGGTGATCCTGGAGCAGTTCCTGGCCATCTTGCCCTGGGAAATGCAGGGCTGGGTCAAAGAAACTGGGCCAGAGACCTGCGTACAGGCAGCGGCTTTGGCAGAGGAGTTCCTGCAAAGGCAGCAAGAGGAAAAAAGTGGGGAAGAAGAGGTGAGGAGATGGAGAGAGGTAGGAGCAGATTGAGAAGAGTCTGTGCTAAGTAACCGTAGCTACTCCATACTCAAAATGGAGGTGCTCTCCATGTCCTCTCTGGAGGTTAAGCCTGGGACCTGCTGCCAAAAAGCATGTGCTCCAGCACGGAGTTATGATCCTTTATCTAGAAGTAAATACTTTCTCAGTGTTCTTTCTTTTCATCAGGCACGACTAGATGGGGGAATTTAGTGGGACCTGGGTCTCATTTAAAAGACTCTGATCTTTGGTGGGATCTATTTTATCTTGCACTGGAGTGATCCTTCCGTTCTCAAGGGAGATGTTCCTTCTCGCATGAGAAGGATCCAGAGTGCACTTCAAATCACTCTTAATATTTCTCCCCCCCATTTCAGTTACTGATGTTCCTGCCCCTACCTTTTGTCATGGCTGTCATGTTACAGGTTGTGATGATATTTTGATTTAAATTGTCAAAAAAAAAACCCCATTTGAATCATGATTTAAATCAAATCCACCCCATCTGGATTGATCCGGCCTTCTTACCTGTAGCCTACACCTTTTCCAGTCTGTTTCCTCCTCTGACTTTGGGAGCCCTCTTACTGTTTCAGGCACTGGGGCTGTTTGAAGAAGAAGAGTCAACATCTCCAGTGGATGAGCCGATTCTGCTGGATTCCCAGCAAGTTCAAGTGAAAAGTGAATCTGAGCAAGAGGACAGGACAGAAGAGAAGTGCTTCCGTGGTAAGGGCGGGCATGCATGCGTTAAGTTCCAGGCTGGCCCTACCATCGGGCTAGGGCATGAGGGAACACGTGGTCCTGTAAATGCTGCAGGATCACCCCTCCAATATTATTTCCTCATTGGCCGTGCTGGCTAGGGCCAATGAGGGGTGCAGGCCAACGCCATCTCGAGGGCCACCGGTTCTCAACCCTTGCCTTAGAGTAAGGGGATCACCCCAATTCATAGATGCTGGATTCAGGAGGAGGCCCTGGCAGCCCTCACAGATGTATTTCTTGAATATATTAATTATATTCAATATAAATTTTAAAAATGTATGTTTGAAACAGCCCAGCCTATGCTCCTTTGACTAGACTGCTACTCTCGGGTCCTGCCACTCTCATCATTGATTTATTTCTTTACGTAATTTAGATCCCAACTTTCTACCTGGCAAGGCCCAAGGCAGCTTACAACCTAGATTTAAAACACTGGTGTAACTGAGGAACACCCCCACACAGGGCAGTCTTGTTTTCATAAGGCAAAACAGGAAATGGAAAGCTGAAGGTCTTGTGATTTTGGACAGAGGTGGTCCCGATCCGTTGTAACTAAAGTAGATCTGTATCCTGTTTGTCTTTCTCAGGTGAGAACCAAGGATTTGGGGGAAACGAGGAACCACCTTCTGTGGGGAATCTGAAGCCAGCCAAGTTTCTCAGGACAATCCTTGGAAAAGCAAAAAACATTTCCTGGGATCCAAAGCCAGGACCGACTTCCAGGAAGAAGCATGGGACAAAGGAGGCCCAGGAAAGCGGTCCGGTTGCAAAAGGAAGTGCCTCCGTTCTAAGAGGAGGGAAGGGAGACCCAGACAATGACCCAGTGAGGCCTGAATCACTGAAGTTGAAACCCCATGACGAGGATAAGGATGATTTTGGTTATGGCTCTGACTTCTTAATCAATGCTGAAGGCAAACCTCATAAACCTGTAGACTTCAAGGAAATGTCCAGTCAGAGCTCGAACGTGATTAAACAGCGAAGCGCCCCCACAGGCGACAAGATGTGTAGCTGTTCAAACAGTGGGAAAAGCACCCATCCTGTTTTAAGCCCAGTCGGGCATGATCTGACTCTTGCTGAGGAGGAACTTGATGAATGCTCTGGCTGTGGGAAAAACATTATTTATGGTTCTGATCTTCTTAAAAAGGAAAGGATCCATCTAGGAGATAAACTGTATGTGTGTTTAACATGTGGGGAACGCTTTGGCCTTTATTCCAGTCTGATGCAACACGAGCAAACTCATACAGGAGGAGAGGCGTACGTGCCCTTCAAGTGTAGGAAGGCTACCTGTCACAACAGCAGCTCATCCTCCTCGGAAAAGAGAACCGAGGCAGGAGAGCAGCCTTACAAGTGCTCAGCTTGTGGGAAGAGCTTCAGTAAGAGCTCTGGCCTCCGTTTTCACAAGAGGATCCACACAGGGGAAAGACCCTATGTGTGCACTGAGTGTGGCAAAAGCTTCAGCCAAAGGTCCAACCTTCTCCTTCACGAGAGGACCCACACTGGGGTGAAGCCTTTCCGATGCTGCGAATGTGGAAAGAGCTTCCTTCGCAGCTCAGACCTCGTAAGACATGAGATTACCCACACGGGAGAGAAACCCTACACTTGTTCCCAGTGTGGAAGGTCCTTTGGCCACAACTCGACTCTCATTGCCCACGAGAGGACCCACACGGGCGAGAAACCCTACAAATGCTCCATCTGTGGGAGGAGCTTCCGGCACCACTCAGGCCTAATCAAACATGAGAGGACCCACACCGGCGAAAGGCCGTATGGATGTCCGGCCTGCGGTAAAGGCTTCAGTCAGAGCTCAGGACTCACGTTGCATATGAGGACGCACACAGGAGAGAAGCCATATCAGTGTTTGGCTTGCGGAAAACGTTACAGTCAGAGATCCAAGCTTACAAAGCATGAGAGAATCCATGGGACAGAAAAACTTTAGGGTTTTTAATTTGAAGAGAGGGAAAGGTTGAACTGTAGCCTTTCAGCTTGTAGGTTCTTATGTATAAACAGAAAAATATCAAAGAATAAATACATGTGGAGACCACAAAAACTCCAGGCTGCATTAACACACACGGTAGTGCTTCTCAGGGCTTGAACAGGGATGACAGCTAATTCTTTGGCCACAAACCAACATAAAAAGTGTATGTTTGAATGTTTATTTAAAGAATAATGGGTTGTGTGCCTATGGATTTTCACCCTGGTAATGGGTTTTTTTGTTTTTTGTCATCATCATCTTGAATTCTCCCTTTCTTCACTTAGTGTTATTTTCCACTTGGCAATACCTCAAATCTCCTTCTCTTTCCCAGAGTTGGTAAAATTGGTTTTATAGGCTACAACTCCCAGAATTCCCCAACCGGGCTGGGGGATTTTGGACACTGTAGTCTAAAGGAGAAACTTTTCTAAGCTCTGCTCTCTCTTTTTTTTTAATTGATCTGTTTGTGTCTCTGTATCTCAGTCTTTCCTCTGCTCCAATTTCTAGCTCAAAAAACGTGTGTGAGGGTATGTGTGGATTGATCTATCAATGGCTCAAATCCTGCAGTAAGTTGCAAGAAGAGTAGGCCCATAGACTTAGTGGGGTTTCGGTGAATCAACTCTTCTGTAAGTTCTGTTGATTCAGTGGGCCTTCTCTAGTTGTGAATACCCAGTGTAGTGTGTAGTGGATAGACTGACAGACTAGAACTCTGGAGATAGAATTCAAATCCCTGCTCAGTCAGGGGAACTGACCGGGGGACTGAAATTGGTAAAACCACTCCTTAAATAAGAAACGCTTTTACAGCGTTACGTTGCCAGTCTATGAGTTCTGCAGGGGTTGAAGGATGTTACCAACGGATTCCCTTGGAGGAAAGTTTGCCCATGTGGAACTAATGCAGTTGAAGATCTAACCCACTATTTATTTGACTGCCCAATTTATAAAGATCAGAGAGTAGCTTTGTTCCAAGAGTGAGGTCTCACATTTGGTAGATCCGGTGCATATTTGATAAATTTTCTATTGGGGGATAAGGTGCCATACATTTCTGAAAAGGCAGCTGGCTTTGCTTTTAGAGCAATGGTTTTAAGAAGGAAGTTCTGCAGTTGTAATGATCATCTTTAACTGAGGATTGAACTGTTCCACATGATAATGGTTTTATTTGTATACTATATTTGATGGTTTTATTTGTATACTATATTTGATATTTTATTCTATTCAAACTTGTTTTGTAATGGCTTACAGCTATACACAAATAAACTTGCTTTACTTACTTACTTACTTCTTAAATATCTCACTTACCTTGAAAGCCCTATTAGGGTCACTATAAGTCAGTTCCAACTTGATGGCATGCAACAACAACAAACTCTAATTGTAGCTTACCACAGGATTTCAGTCAATAGAGGAAGAGGTCAAGATGTGTATATATAGATATACAGGTGTAGATTGCTTCCGCTTCTTGCAGTCTATTTCAGTGCCTGCTGATGCAAAAATAAGTCCCAGGTTTTTTTTTCCTGCAGGACTCTCCATGCACACACGTTTGGAAATATTATTACAATTGAGGGCAGGCTGCCTTGGGTGCAAGTGGCTGCTTGGCCCGATTCACAAAAGGGAATGTAGAGAGAGCATCTAAAAGAAAGCTTGATTCTTCACCAAACAAGCAGAATTCTTTGCCTAGTGTGCATTATGCTTTGTTGTTACGTGTTGTCAGCTTGCGTCAGGCTTATTGTGATTCTATGATCGGTAACCTCAAACACTACAGTTCTAATCAATAGATTCTTTTCCTGTGGGGCTTTCTTCACTGTCCAGCTTTCACATCCATATAGAGTAATCAGGAATACCGTAGTAGGGATGGATGCCTTATGCTCATTAGCACTTTCCCATAATTATCTTAATTTGCATTACTTATTCCAACGCGCAAGTCATTGTTGTTTGTTATGTGTCATCAAGTTGGAACCAGCTTATAGGGCTCTCAAGGTAAGGGGGTATTTAAGGAGTGGTTTTACCTGTTCTATCTCCCCCAGTGAGTTTCCATGGCCATGCGGGGAATCTAATCCAGGTCTCCTGAGTCCTGGTCCATCACGTTATCCACTGCACCAGTGGTTCCCAAGAATATCTGGAGACACCAGTGGTCTCCAGATATTCTTGAACTAAAACTCCCAGAAGCCTTCGCCACTAGCTGTGCTGGCTAGGATTTCTGGGAATTGTAGTCCAAGAACATCTGGGGACCCAAGGTTGGGAACCGCTGTATTACACCACGTTTCCTATGCAAGTTACAGGAATGGAAAAAAGACTCATATCTTAAATGCCAAATTTATTTATTTATTTAACTTATATGCCGCCCACTCTACCCAAAGGTCTCTGGGCGGCTTACAACAATTAAAATACAATAAAAAAGATAAAGCAATTAAAATACAATTAAAATATATACTCTAAAAATTGCCATCAGGACCCACAGTTGATATTATTTCAATTAAAAGCCTTCTGGAACAGGAAGGTTTTGACCTGGCGCCGAAATGTCATCAGCGTCGGCACCAGACGAATCTCAATTGGGATGGTGTTCCATAGTCTGGGGGCAGCTGCCGAAAAGGCCCTTTGTCTACAAGCCATTCCTCTTACCTCCTTGAGGGACGGCTCTTTTAAAAGGGCCCCCTGGCTAGATCTTAACTGCCGGGTAAGTTCATATGGAAGGAGGTGGTCCTTCAGGTATCTAGGGCCCAAGCCGTTTAGGGCTTTATAGGTCAAAACAAGCACTTTGAATTGGGCCCGGGCAGCAACTGGTAGCCAATGTAATTTAAACAGAATTGGCTTGATGTGTTCCCTAGCGACCCCACCACTCACCAGCCGTGCAGCTCGATTCTGGACCAGTTGCAGTCGCCGGACCGTCTTCAAAGGCAGCCCCACGTAGAGCACATTGCAGTAATCTATACGAGATGTTACCAGTGCGATCATGTTACTCAGCCATATCTCTGGATTGTAAAATAGCAAGACATATTTTCTACATGCTTTCAAGATTAGCTTTCCCACCGTAGGCATTAGGAATTTGCTTTGAAGAGAAGGGAAAAAAGCAATAAATTTGGCAAGGTCTCAGCTTCTGTATGCTTTAGGATTTTATCCTACTTGCTACACTCTTTCTCTATGTATGCTGTTGATATCCAGTTCAATAAATCTTCTAGCACTGTTGTGTTCATAGCTACTCAGAATTCACCCCGTTGCACTCAAAGGAATTTAGCCCCCTTAAGGGATTCTATAGGATTGTAGTTGTGCTCAATCGAGTGAATTTTTAATCAATTAAATCAGCACAGGACTTGAACAGCTGTCCTTAAGGGGGAGAAAACTGTACTCTTCTTTTTTTTAATGTTGCACATGTGTAAAGCTGCGGCTGGCCCCCTCCTAAGAGAGGCGCGGGGGGGGGGGAACGTTTGCCACATGTTATTTTTCATAGATACTTGCATTAAAATGTCTTTTTAAAAATATGTTGCATGATTAATTGGGATGCCTTTTTAATTAGTTAGAGGATTTTTTCACCTATTCATCTGACCGAGTAACAGTATGACCTCATTCATATCTACTCAGAAGTAAGTTTTACAAGGTCACTGGATTTGGGGCTCTTCTAGATGGATGGCTTCACTCTTTGGCTAATCAGACAAAACAGTTTGTTTCTCATAATCAATACGTCAAAACACTGACTGTACATTTTGCCATATATATCCAATTATAGTAGGGCTAGAGATTTCCTGAAAAGAAAATAAAGAAACCTCAGAGTCCAGGAAAGATGGGGTTTTCATAGAATCATAGAATCACAGAGTCGGAAGAGACCACAGGGGCCATCGAGTCCAAACCCCTGCCATGCAGGAACTCCATCAAAGCACTCTCGACAGATGGCCATCCAGCCTCTGCTTAAAAACCTCCAAAGAAGGAGACTTCATCACACTCTGAGGCAGCCTATTCCACTGCCGACCAGCTCTGACTGTCAGGAAGTTCTTCCTGAGATTCAGGTGGAATCTCTTTGCCTGTAGTTTGAAACCATTGCTCCTTGTCCTAGTGTCTGGAGCCATGGAAAACAAACCTGCCCCTTCCTCAACATGACATCCCTTCAAATATTTAAACATGGTTATCATGTCCCCTCTTCACCTTCTTTTTGTAAGGCTAAACATTCCCAGCTCCCTAAGCCACTCCTCATAGGACATGGCTTCCAGACCTTTGACCATTTTGGTCGCCCTCCTCCGGACATGTTCCAGGTTGTCAACATCCTTCTTGAATTGAGGTGCCCAGAACTGGACACAATGCTCCAGGTGAGGTCTGACCAAAGCAGAATAGAGTGGTACTATCACTTCCCTTGATCTAGACACTATACTCCTGTTGATGCAACCAAGAATTGCATTGGCTTTCTTGGCAGCCACATCACACTGCTGACTCATGTTCAGTTTGTGGTCTACCAAGACTCCTAGATCCCTTTCACAGGTATTGTTGTCTAGCCAGGTGTCTTCCATCCTATATCTGGTTTTAAACCAGCACTGAGTGACAGCAGGGGTAAATGTGTAATATGACAGCCCTACTAAAATGGCCACTTCAGGCCAGTGGTTGAGGAAAACACATGCCCTGCTTTCTTTCCTGCCAGAAGATCCAGCCTGCTGGTACAATCCTGAAGTTGTCAGGACTTCAGAAGAAAAAGGAAAAAGGATAGCAATTTCCTGTCTCCGGGTAAATCTGTCCTTTCTGGCTTTTAGCTGTTCAATCATCGCAAAGAACTGGAAGCTGCTAAACTCACTAGTGATATAAATGTTGTTATGTGCCAGCAAGCTCCTGTTACCAAGCTTTGAATTTCTGGTAAAAATTCCTTTTGCTACACAGCAGAAGTCCAGAGAGCCACAGAGAAGAATAGCTTCAAGTTCCTGAGAGTCCACCCCTTTCTCATGAACTGGTACTTAAAAGCCTCAGTAACTCACTCTGAGAGATATCTGAAGGAGAAAGAATAAAATTTCTTTACTTAAAATTCTGAACAGGTCAACAGCAAACAAAGTGACTTCCAACAGACTAAAGAGGGAAAGGAACAGCAGAGAGGCAGGAAAGAACAATTGGTTAGTACTGAGTAGCCCAGAAAGATCCCTTCCAAGCTGCACAAACCACAGGTAGCATGCAAGGTTGTAAATACTCCCAACAGTTACTTCCAACTCATGGTGACCTTAACAATTAGCAACCTCCATAAGAGCCTAGAATTTAAAGCCTAGGATCTTCAGAACTTGTGAACAAAAGGCAGTGGCTTCCTTTACTGAGTCAATCTTATGGTAGGTCTTCCTCATTTTTTGCTGCCTTCAACATTTCCCATCAAGACTTGCCTTCTCAGGATAGGCCCAAAACAGAGGCCGTGCAATCTTATCACCAAACATTTTGTAAAAAAATAAAGAAGACAAAAATGTTTTTCTTCTGCACCCTTCCCACATGCTCAGAAACTCTTCCAGGAACATTGAAAATACCGTGCAGAGAAAGCGAAGGCTCGGCTTGAACCAGCGAGCTCCCTCTTGAAAGGGTTAAGGAGATAGAGATGTGCCCGCATCTCTTCCTAGAGAGGAGGGTGAGCGTAGAGGCTTGTGTGTGCAAAAGCATGTGTGAAAAGGTCCTTCCTGTTCCTCCTCTTCTTGCAAAGTGACAGCAGGAGTTCAGACGCTCGCTCGATCTCCCAGTGGCCAACGCAAAAGGAGGTAATCATAGGGGAGAGGGATGTAGCCCCTCGCTTTTTTTTTGCAGCTCGGAAAATAGTAACAGAATTTTCAGCCCTGGGAAAACGGGGTTGGACATTCCCACGTTCTGGAGCCCATGAAGAACTGCATCGGTGGCTCATTCCCCTAGCCTTGATTGCCAGTGTAAAGTATTAAATTTTATTTTATTCTTTCTGACTCAGGAGTGAGTGCAAATCGGAACGCCTTTAGGGGGCAAAAGAGGGGTAATCCTGTCTACCTGTGGTCTCTTGCAGAGAGAAATCAGTCTCAATAACTGATTTCTATTTTTTGTCTTTTCAATTATTCCCATCTTGGTATCGATTTAATTTAATTGTTTAAAATTATGATGTTTTAATGATTTTTTATATTTATTGTACAATGATGTTTTTATAATATTTGTAAGCCGCCCCGAGTAGACTTTGTCTAGGGGGGCGGGGTAAAAATCCAATAAATAAATAAATAAATAAATAAATAAATAAATAAAACCAGCAGAGCTGTGGCACTTTAAAGACAAAGAAGGCCCAGGTATTCATGAACTTCTAACCCACTTCTTCCAGTATTTCAGATGCAGATCTTTTCCCTTCAACAGTTAGGACGATTCTGTTTTCCATCTTTTTCCTTCCATTGGGTGAGGCACTGCCTTAGAGGGGGTCGGACTATTTATTGAGCTTTTGGTTTCTACTCTATCCCCCTTTTCCTCCTTTGAGCTCAATGTGGCACATGGTTCTTCACCCCCTTTTTTTATCCGCACAACAACCTTATGAGGTAGGTCAGTTGGGCAGAGAGAGAAAGAGAGAGAGAGGAAGTCAGGGACTTGCCCAGTGAACTTCAAGGCTGAGTTGGAGATTTGAATTCAGGTCCCCCCGTAGACTGCGGGACAGTTCTCTGCCATCAAATCACTTTCGACTCATGGCGACCCTGTGAATGAGTGGTTTCCAAAATGTCCTGTCCTCCCTGCTCAGCTCTTGCAAACTCAAACCTGTGACATCCTTTAGGGAGTCGATCCATCTCGTATGTGGGTCTTCCTCTTTTCTTGCTGCCTTCAAACAAGCCCGTATGGTATATTGGATAAGAGTGTTAAGATTAGGACTCAGGAAACTTGTATTTAAATTCCAAATTTCAGGCCAGGGATGATATTTTCCATCAGTTATGATCTCTTATTATTATTATTTTTAAAATCAGGGTACGCTAGGTATATGAACTTGGCATCTTTCATATGCAATAGATGTTCTCCATACTGCTAAACTATAGTCCCTTCCCCAGAATAAATCAACATGAAGTCATTAAGTGTGAAATCAATCACAGCTTCTTAAACCAAGTGTGAACATTGATCAAGTCTTAAGTGATTATGTGTGGAAGCCAGCATGAATTCCCTCAGTTTATCACTTGTGTCGGCTATGCTATTGTTCCCTTGTAGACTGATTTTACTAATGAACCACTGTCACTTTGTCCATTATCTGTATCCCCACCTGGTCATGGGGATATGTATAAATATGACCACCGTATAGAATCACTCTAATGTCAGAGGAAATGGACTTGATCCATGAAAGCTCATATTTAAAATATAGCAGTTAGTTTTCAGGGTGCCACAACATTTTTGTCTCTTGGGTTTCTTCCCACCAAAGTCCTACTAGGGTTGCCGTAAGTTGGTTCCAACTTGATGGCACATAATATATAACAATGAATAACCAAAAGTAAGCAGAACTGGTGGCTTAAACACTTAGATGTACATTTTGATCTTATTAAAACAGTTGTTGGTCTGATTCAGGGGTGGGCTAGGGTTGCTTTTTAAAAATCAGTGGGATCATAGAAATCATAGAAAAGTGAAGTTGGAAGGGCCCTACAAGGCCATCCAGTCCAACCCCCTGCTCAAGGCAGGAATCCAAATCAAAGCATATCTGCCTGGGGATGATCCAAGTTTTTCTTGATTGCCTCCAGGGTTGGAGCCCTCACCAACTCCCAAATATCTTAAACCTAACTCAGAATTAAACTCCACTGGAGGTCTGATTTACTGTCTCATGTAAGTAGAATAGCAATAGAAGAGGAAACAATGCCTTTTAGTTTTTCCTTCTTAAAAATGGTGTCCAGGAGGATCCTCTTCATTTATCTGTTCTGTTTTGCGGTCTTGCTCGGGTTACAAAATTATGCACATAAAGTGGAGCCCTGAGGGAGGAGAAAAGGACTGTGCAATCGATCTTCTGAGTAGTTTTTCTTTAGCTGTATTGTTGGATGCAAATGTGTCGCATACACGGTTTTGTAAATGAGCTTTTGCTTTTCACTTGTCCTCTTTCAGTTCTACAGCTATGAGAATATCCTTGCCATTTAACAAGTTGATTTGTAGGTTGATTTTTTTTTAAATTAAGCATTGATATAAAATTAGGTATATATTTTTTTAAAAAAATAAAATTAAGTTTTAAACCATTAGAAGTACTAATATTAAAAGAAGTATTGATAAAAACATTGGTTTAAAAAGATTAATGTTTTTATCAATGTCTTAAGAAAAATGAATGTTTTTATCGATACTTCTTGAGAACTGCCAGATAGCTCAGTAGTTTAGGTGTCTGACTGCGAAGTTGGAGGTTGGGAGTTCGATTCCCCACTGGGCCTCCTTGACAGGAGCTAGACTTGATGATTCATAGGGTCCCTTCCAGCTCTGCAGTTCTAAGATAATTATGATGACTTTGGTGGCAGGGAACAATGAGAATTGTAGTCTGTCAACTGCAGGATAGCTCTGTGGTTTAGGTATCTGGCTGTGGAGCCGGAGGTTAGGATGATTTACAGGGTCCCTTCCAGTTCTGCAGTTCCAATATTCCAACATTTAACATATCCAGAATACCTGGGAAGGGGAGGCTGCTTTAAATCAAACGATTTTTTTAAAAAAATAAACATAAGGCCAAACATTTTTTTGTTTCTTGCTGACAGGGCGGATTGTTCTTCCAAGTGGAATTTACCATAAGATGTGTTGTGTCAGCTAAAACTCAGGCAGGAGAGACATAACAATGACACAAGACTGGCCTTTTGGAATATAAATACAGATGTAAAACTGAAGGACAGCAGGGCTTGGAAGGTGATTTGCAGTTTTTAAGAAACAGCCCTGATATTTGGAAATTGCGAATAAAGCAAGTCAGGAATAGCTGAAAATGTGTCCCTTATAGAAAGAAGGCTTCTAAACCAGTTGCAGCAGAAGGCCTGGATCCAAGCTGCCTTCGAGAAGATGCCAAAGCTAGGAACGAGAGTAAAGGCCTTGAGTCCACACCGCCCAGGCCCACAAGATGGATCGAAGGAGGAAGAAGAGGGAAAGCGTCCAGTCACTCAGCATGGAGTCACTGAGGACTTGGCAAGATGGCCAACATGGCCTCAGGTGAAACAGGAACCCGACGACCACCTGTCAGAACATTGGGAAGCTGAGTGGCAAGAATTCCTGAAGGCCACCCCGTCCCTTTGGTCCAGATTTGAACACCCATCCGTGCCGGAGTGCCCATTACGGAGCTGCGCAGAGGCTTCCTTCGAGAGATCCCCTGAGCCGTGCTCGGCTCCTCAAGGGAAATGGGCACCGTCTAGGGTGGCAACCCTTGGCAACGGGGCCCCACAGGCTTCGTGTTTCCTGGACGCCGGCGTGGTGGGTTCCTCCAGGAGGTCAGGAGGTGACTCTGTGGGTGGCGAGATACAGGACCCACGGCGGTGCTCCCAAGAAGCTGAGGGGCTGGGAGAGATTTGCGGCAGACTCCGGGAGCTTTGCCGACAATGGCTGAAGCCCAGGACGCCCACAGAGGAGCACATGTTGGAGCTGGTGATCCTGGAGCAGTTCCTCTCCATCCTGCCACCGGACATGCAGAGCTGGGTCAGAGAGCAGCAGCCGGACGCTTGCCCCCGGGCGGTCTCCTTGGCAGAGGCTTTCCTCTTAAGACGGCAAGAGGAGAAGGAGAAGCAGGAGCTGGAGGTGAGGGTGTCAAGGGTTAGGGTCGGCCCTGCCATTAGGCAGAGTGAATGAATGGGCTGCCCCAGGTAGTGTGGGTTTTCAGTGTTTGGAAAGGGCAGCCATAGGTTATTTATTTGCTTGGTTATCATTGTTTACACACCTAAAGATGGGGAGAGGGGTTTCGGGAGACTTTCTGCCTCAGGTGTCAAAAATAACTTGTTTGGCTTTGGACGCAGAGCTGGGAAGCAACTAGTTACAAATAAAGAGCTACTTCTAATTAATTCCTAGCGGCTCAGGCCAGCTAAGCAACATTGCAATTGTAACAGAAGAAAAGATGATTGTTAATTATTTTGCAATGTAAATGTAACTCTTTTAGTTACTCTTAGGGTTACAGAGGGTTTCTAGCTTCACTACTTTGGGGTGTCTTCACCATATGCCTTTGTGACTTTGATTTTAAAAAACGAACTAAGAAGTAGCCGTTTTAGTTTCTTTCAGTTAGTGGGAAAATTAAAGAGTTGTTTGTAAAATGCATCATCAAAATCTTACTTATCACCTGGGAGGATATCTGGCCGTTGTAACTGTTGCAGAGTTTTGAGTTTTTGGTTAAATTCCTTTAGCTACACAGCAGAAGTACAGGGATTTGCAGAGCAGAATAGCTTTTAAGTTCCACAGAGTTCCACTGATTGGTTCAAAATTGGGAAAGGAGTACGACAAGGCTGTATATTGTCCCCCTGCTTCAGACCATTTTTTGCGCTCTCCTCTTTCACTCTCATTAAGAGGTTCTTTAATTCCTCCTCACTTTCTGCCATCAGAGTGGTATCATCTGCATATCTGAGGTTGTTGATATTTCTTCCGGCAATCTTAATTCCGGCTTGGGATTCATCCAGTCCAGCCTTTCGCATGATGTATTCTGCATATAAGTTAAATAAGCAGGGGGACAATGTACAGCCTTGTCGTACTCCTTTCCCAATTTTGAACCAATCAGTTGCTCCATATCCAGTTCTAACTGTTGCTTCCTGTCC
Organism: Intellagama lesueurii; assembly: GCA_037013535.1. NCBI lineage: Eukaryota > Metazoa > Chordata > Lepidosauria > Squamata > Agamidae > Intellagama > Intellagama lesueurii. The sequence continues at coordinate 294,882,078 of JBAJHW010000002.1, forward strand.
CACATATAGATTTCTCAGGAGATGGATAAGGTGGTCAGGCACTCCCATTTCTTTAAGAACTTGCCATAGTTTGCTGTGGTCCACACAGTCAAAGGCTTTTGCGTAGTAAATGAAGCAGAAGTAGATGTTTTTCTGGAACTCTCTGGCTTTCTCCATAATCCAGCGCATGTTAGCAATTTGGTCTCTAGTTCCTCTACCCCTTCGAAATCCAGCTTGTACTTCTGGGAGTTCTCGGTCCACATACTGCTGAAGCCTACCTTGTAGGATTTTGAGCATAATCTTGCTAGCGTGTGAAATGAGTGCAATTGTACGGTAGTTGAAGCATTCTTTGGCGCTGCCCTTCTTTGGGATTGGGATGTAGACTGATCTTTTCCAATCCTCTGGCCACTGCTGAGTTTTCCAAACTTGCTGGCATATTGAGTGTAGCACCTTAACAGCGTCATCTTTTAAGATTTTAAATAGTTCCACTGGAATGCCATCTCCTCCACTGGCCTTGTTGTTAGCCATGCTTTCTAAGGCCCACTTGACTTCGCTCTCCAGGATGTCTGGCTCAAGGTCAGCAACCACACTATCTGGGTTGTCCGGGACATCCAGATCTTTCTGGTATAATTCCTCTGTGTATTCTTGCCACCTCTTCTTGATGTCTTCTGCTTCTGTAAGGTCCCTACCATTTTTGTCCTTTATCATGTCCATCTTTGCACAAAATGTTCCTTTAATATCTCCAATTTTCTTGAAGAGATCTCTGGTTTTTCCCTTTCTATTGTTTTCCTCTATATCTTTGCATTGTTCATTTAAGAAGGCCCTCTTGTCTCTCCTTGCTATTCTTTGGAAATCCGCATTCAATTTTCTGTAACTTTCCCTATCTCCCTTGCATTTTGTTTCCCTTCTCTTCTCTGCTATTTGTAAGGCCTCGTTGGACAGCCACTTTGCTTTCTTGCATTTCCTTTTCTTTGGGATGGTTTTTGTTGCTGCCTGCTGTACAATGTTACGAGCCTCCATCCATAGTTCTTCAGGCACTCTGTCCACCAAATCTAGTTCCTTAAATCTGTTCTTCACTTCCACTGTGTACTCATAAGGGATTTGGTTTAGATTATACCTGGCTAGCCCAGTGGTTTTTCCTACTTTCTTCAGTTTAAGCTTGAATTTTGCTATAAGAAGCTGATGATCAGAGCCACAATCAGCTCCAGGTCTTGTTTTTGCTGACTGTATAGAGCTTCTCCATCTTTGGCCGCAGAGAATATAATCAATCTGATTTCGGTATTGCCCATTTGGTGATGTCCATGTGTAGAGTCGCCTCTTGTGTTGTTGGAAAAGAGTGTTTGTGATGACCAGCTTGTTCTCTTGACAGAACTCTATTAGCCTTTGCCCTGCTTCGTTCTGAACTCCAAGGCCAAATTTACCTGTTGTTCTTTTTATCTCTTGACTCCCTACTTTAGCATTCCAGTCCCCTATAATGAGAAGAACATCTTTCTTTGGTGTCAGTTCTAGAAGGTGTTGTAAGTCTTCATAGAATTGGTCAATTTCAGCCTCTTCAGCATCTGTGGTTGGTGCATAAACTTGGATTACTGTGATGTTGAAAGGTCTGCCTTGGATTCGTATTGAAATCATTCTATCATTTTTGAGATTGTATCCCAGTACAGCTTTCCCCACTCTTTTGTTGACTGTGAGGGCTACTCCATTTCTTCTACGGGATTCTTGCCCACAATAATAGATATGGTAATCGTCTGAATTGAATTCGCCCATTCCCGTCCATTTTAGTTCACTGACGCCCAGGATGTCAATGTTTATTCTTGCCATCTCCTGTTTGACCACATCCAGCTTACCAAGGTTCATAGATCTTACATTCCAGGTTCCTATGCAGTATTCTTCTTTGCAGCATCGGACTTTCCTTTCACTTCCAGGTGCGTCCACAGCTGAGCGTCCTTTCGGCTTTGGCCCAACCACTTCATTAGCTCTGGAGCTACTTGTACTTGTCCTCCGCTCTTCCTCAGTAGCATGTTGGACGCCTTCCGACCTGAGGGGCCCATCTTCCAGCGTCATATCTTTTAGCTTTTTGTTTCTGTTCATGGGGTTTTCTTGGCAAAGTTACTGGAGTGGCTTGCCAGTTCCTGCTCCAGGTGGATCACGTTTAGTCAGAACTCTCCACTATGACCTGTCCGTCTTGGGTGTCCCTGCACGGCATAGCCTATAGCTTCTCTGAATTACTCAAGCCCCTTCGCCACGACAAGGCAGCAATCCGTGAAGGGGATTAGTCCACCTCTTTTCTCATTAACTGGCACTTACAGTCTCAATAGCTCACTCAGCAACATTTGTAAGATAAAAGAATAAAAACATTTCATTTACTTACAATTGAAAAGCTCAAACAGCAAACTGACAAACATTCAAAGAGCATTCCCATAAAGGTCTGGCTAAAAACCGGAGCTGATTCACATATACCTCAGCAGCATAGGAGACACAGGTCTCCACTGGTGGCGTCAGAATCCAGCCCTTGTCTGCAGCTTTTGCCTTTTCAATCCCCCGCATTCCATACTGCAGTGGTTCCCAACCTTAGTTCCCCAGATGTTCATGGATGAAAACTCCCAGAAGTCTTCACTAGCTGTGCTGGCCAGGATTTCTGGGAACTGGAGTCCAAGCACATCTGGGGAACTAAGGTCGAGAAGCACTGCCCTACTGCTTTGAAGGAGACCCTCACTGCTCTTGCTGTTACAGGTCCCGGGGCCATTCCAAATGAGGGCTGTGAATTTCCCCACCATGGAGGACACGCTTTCGAACCTGCGGCAGAGGCATCTCAGCCAGGAGGGAAAGCTGAAGGGAGATGGACTGGCAAGCTTGCTGGGTGAGGATACAAATGTGATACAGTATTTGGCGCTCAATATAATGATGTGAAGGGTTTTGAAAATTTCAGGTTTCATTTTTCCCCCCTAGGGTCCTGAAAATAAGTCTGCATCTGTGATTTCTGGTCATCCTCAGAATCCTTTGAAAGTCCCCCCCCCCCTTTTTAAAGTTGGGTTTCTAAAGTCTAAATGCCCCTGCAAGACTCTGTTTTTTAGTAGGGGGATACAACATATTTTTATTCGCTTATTTTTTCAGGTTTTAAATTGTTTTAATTAAAGATGTTTTTAACATTCTGCTGGTTTAATAATATTTTGGCATTCATGTCTTTATTTATTGAGATTTTAAATATATGCACTTTTTGTTGTTGTTCCATGCTGCCTTGTGTCTTTATCGGGAGAAAGGCGACATTAATTAATTAATTAATTAATTAATTAATTAATTAATTAATTAATTTTATTTATTTGTTAGATTTATATCCTGCCCATTTAGACCACGTCTGCTCTGGGCGGCTGACAGTAAAATATCATAAAACAATTAAAACAACAATTTAAATCAGTAATATTAGTATCATTCAAGATGGGAAAGTATAGACGGAAATTAAAATAGAAAAGTAAAAATTCAAGTATTGAAGCAGATAGATAGATAGATAGATAGATAGATAGATAGATAGATAGATAGATGGTTAGATGGTTAGATGGTTAGATGGTTAGATGGTTAGAAAAGGGAAAGCTGAACATGTTTTTCTAGTGATTTCAAGAAAGTAGACAGGTCACTTTGGGGGTGGTATTCCTCCTTGAAAAAAGGACCACTGAATTTTGGTGGCAAATTGCACCACCGAAATTCGACGTCAGCTGAGGAAAAAAAATCTCATGGGACCATCTCTTTAAGACAAGAGCAGTAAAGCTCTTCCTAGCTGTCTCAGGAATCCTGAGATCTATAGTCTGAGGACACAAATCTGCTCACATCTACCAGGGTATTTTGACTAGTTTATTTTATTTATTATTTATTTATTTAAAATATTTTTTACCCTGGCTTTCTCCTTCAAAGGATCCAAGGCAGCTTACATCCTTAAAAATACTATATTTAAAAGCTAGAAACAGTAAGTATACAAATATTTTAAGAAGAATTAAACAAGCAATATATTTAAAACAGTAAATAAAATCAATACTACTCGAAATAAACGCTCTAAGAGCCTGTGATTAAGACATAAGACAGGCTGCTCAGTTTTTCACAGTGTGAAGAAATCTGTACAAAACTTGAGAAGCTACTAAACCAGGGTGTCATTGAAATATTTTGGAACCTTTTATCATGAAACCAGCTTCCTGAGCCCTTTTCCAGTGCATCCCTCTGGTCTCAGTACCTTTCCTCGAGGTGGAGGAAGCTGTTAGAGGCCAGGATTTACCCCACTAGGTTTCAGAGAAGGATAGCCGTGGTAAAACTCTTTTCTCCTAGCTGCCACCATTCCGTTTCTACTGGTTAAATTCTGTGAGCACAGAGAACACTCTTCACATGCCCTTGGATCCTCTTGGTCGAACAGGCAGGCACGAGATTCAGAATCCAGGCTTCCCGAATCTAATCTCCAGACCAAAAGTCTTTTTGAAAGTTTATTAGAAAAGAAAAGAAAAAGGATAAAAACAAATTGAAGGATCAATATGGCTGAATGCTAGGAAATAAAAAAAGTCGCAAAATCAAGAAACAGTCACCAAGAAACAGGCTTTTGGACATTAGCAAAGAAATACTTGCTTTAAAAGAGAAAAGAACTCATTTGGCCTCGGGTTACGTTTGCCCTTTCCTTTCCTCTTGCACTGACTTTCTACTAGCCCCAAAGTATGTTGTTTACAGTACCTTAACTCTAGTTTCTATTTTGCTTTCTCTGCTGTCTTCTCTCTCCTTTCTTCTAACTTCTCTGTCTGTCTGTCTGTCTTTCTCTCTCTCTTCTAATACCCCCCCCCCATTTTTGTTGTTGTTGTTTAGTCGTTAAGTCGTGTCCAACTCTTCGTGACCCCATGGGCCAGAGCACGCCAGGCCCTCCTGTCTTCCACTGCCTCCCGGAGTTGGGTCAAATTCATGTTGGTAGCTTCGATGACACTGTCCATCCATCTCGTCCTCTGTCGTCCCCTTCTCCTCTTGCCTTCACACTTTCCCAACATCAGGGTCTTTTCCAGGGAGTCTTCTCTTCTCATGAGATGGCCAAAGTATTGGAGCCTCAGCTTCAGGATCTGTCCTTCCAGTGAGCACTCAGGGTTGATTTCCTTCAGAATGGATAGGTTTGTTCTCTTTGCAGTCCCAGGGGACTCTCAAGAGTCTCCTCCAGCACCACAATTCAAAAGCATCAATTCTTCGGCAGTCAGCCTTCTTTATGGTCCAGCTGTCACTGGAGAGCTGGATCCCTTTTTCTACCTTTGCTCAAAGTTGTCTTTGAGGGTTTGGGATGTTAATCCTTTAGACCTGATGTCTGGCACGGCTCCGCTTTTGATCTGACCCAAAATTCACCTGTCCCCTTCACTTGGAATCCTTAAACAATCACTGAAAACATGGCTTTTTAGACAGGCCTGCCCAGACCTTATAACACCATAGTCACAGTGGCTGTTTCAGTGTTTATATTATCATTTCCGCCACCTTGCCTTTAAACTACCTTACATTATTTCTAGTTAATTTTATGTTGTTTTGTGTTTTGATTTTTATAGCTATTATGTTTACTGTTTTAAAATTGCTGTTTATTATGTTATATTATATTATAATATTGTAAACTGCCCAGAGTGGTCTTGGCAGGCAGATGGGCAGTATAAAAGTCAAATCAATCAATCAATCAATCCTTTGATGCCTCCATTCAACTCTGAATAGCTCCCTTCCCATTTAGGTATGAATCTTATTTCCTGGGAGGGGGGGTGCAAGGACCATTTGGGTATTTACATATCAGAGCTCCGTTTTAACAATACTTCCAGCCAGGCTGGTGCCCGCTTCAATTATTTGATATGTATGGTCTTTGAATTCTTGTCTTCACGCCAGAATCTACTTCTAGCTAAGCCAAGCCTTGATTCATAAATTCAGAACTCAAATCATGAAATCAATGTACATTATACCAGTTACTCCAGAGGGTCACATTCAGCCTTAGGACCCGAGGTTCCCGACCCCTGGTCCTTGGGTGTAATTCACGTGATTGCTGTTTTATTCCAGATGCACGGAGAAGTGAAAAGGAAGAGAATTCCACATGCAGAAGAAGCGAGCCAGTGGCAGCACTGAGGCAGGCCAAGGAGAACATGGCTGAACATTGTACTGAGGAGGAACTTTCCAAGAACTTGGATCATGTGGAAGGGAAGCAGGGACCTGTCAGTGGGATCAAGCGGAATAGGCTGGCCATTGGCAGAGAAGAAAGTAATAGCAACAGTGACCCCAGTGCTGCTAAAATTCAGCAGAGACTTTACGAGAGTGAGAGGGAAGGGATCTCAACTGTGGACCCAGACTGGACTGACTGTGAGGGAATGAGCTGCAGCTTGAAAACGTACAACTGCACAGCCAGTTCTGACCTCATCATCAGTCAGCAGAGAACCCACACGGGCAAGAAGCCCTACAAATGCTTGAACTGTGGGAAGGGTTTCACCCGCAGCTCAAACCTTATTAACCATCAGAGGACCCACACGGGGGAGAGGCCGTACCAGTGCTTAGACTGTGGGGAGAGCTTCTCCCAAAGCTCGCAAGCCACCAGCCACCAGCGCATGCACACAGGGGAGAAACCGTACAGGTGTCCCGAGTGCCAGAAATCCTTCAGTCTGCGCTCGCTCCTGAGCCGACATCAGAAGATCCACAGGGGGGAAAAACCGTACCAGTGTGCCGAGTGTGGGAAACGGTTCATTGAGAGCTCCAAGCTCATTACACATGAGAGAACCCACACGGGTGAGAAGCCGTACAAGTGCGTCATGTGTGGGATCTGCTTCGGTCAGAGCTCAAACCTTCTGGATCACATCAGGACCCACACTGGGGAGAAACCCTACCGATGTGCCCACTGTGGGAAGAGCTTCAGCCGGAGCTCAAACCTCATCGTTCACGAGAGGACCCACACGGGCGAAAGGCCCTATGAGTGCTCCCACTGCGGGAAGGGCTTCACCCAGAACTCCCGCCTGGTTAGCCACAGGAGAATCCACACCCAAGAAACAGCATAAAAATTGACTTAAATAACGATTTAAATTTTAAAAAATCATATTTTGTTTTCATTTAAATCGTCGGGGAAAAAACACAAACCCACCAGTTTTTTGGATTCAAATCAAATCCACCCTATTGCCCACCATCTTATAAAGGAAGGAAGGGTTTTTGGTTTGCGGAGCGTGATCTATTGGGGAGGGGAGAGAGATGGAAATACTACTTTTTTTGGACTACATGTCCCATGGTCCTCCAGCTTTGGGGATTCTGGCAGTTGTAGTTAAAATAATAATAACTTTCCCAAGCTTTTGGTGTTCCTGATGTTCAAGCGATCCTACTTGTAGGCCTTCTGACACCCTTGAATGCCATAATGCCTTTTAGGTAATTTTAGTGTTTCATGTTTGCTCTCAGCCCTCACTCTCACGATACTTTACATTGTAATGACAGATGAATCTCCTTTGTTTACAATGGGATAAACCAGCCCTCCTGTATTTGGGGCTTTTCCTGTTCATTCTGCTGAGTTGAGTAGAATCCTGAGTCCTACCTGATGCAGGACCCTGCACCCCCTGCCATTTTTAAAAAAATTTAAAAATTTTAAAAAAACATGGTTTAAAACATCAGCTCAAATAACCCTCTCACACTATCTGGGGGCTAGAGTACTTTTGCCATGCTTCAAAGGCTCCGAGCCACCATAGGTGCCTCATACCTTTAAAAAATTTTTTTTTAAAGTTTTTTTAATTTAATTTTTTTAAAAAAATGTCTACTAGACCAGGGGTCCCCAACCTTGGGCCTCCAGATGTTCCTGGACTTCAGCTCCCAGAAATCCTGGCCAACAGAGGTGGTGGTGAAGGCTTCTGGAAGTGGTAGTCCAAGAACATCTGGAGGCCCAAGGTTGCGGACCCCTGTACTAGACGGTACAAGCAGGTTTTTTCAGTTTAAGAAATTGTTTTCGATGAAATTGTTCCAAGGCTCCAGTTCATGAGAGCAAGTGTGGCCCTCCATGTTTCAGGGATGAGTGTGTGTGGCCCTCCTGAGGCTGCCCACCCCTGTCATAATGGCTGTGTTGTTGAGCCTCCTGACTACTACGGTTCCCAAACATTCTGTGGGATCCCGCAGTAATTCAGGATTAAGTGGCCTGGGGTCTTTATGATACATCCAGAAGATTCAAAGCAGTGATTCCCAACCTTTGGTCCCCAGATGTTCTTGGACTCAAATTGCCAGAAGCCATCACCGCTTGCCAGGATTTCTGGGAGTTGTAGCTGAAGAACATCCGTGGACCCAAGATTGGGAACCGCTGGTTTAAAGGGTCCCACGTTTGCTGTTAACCCTTCTTCCCTTAGATGATCACCACTAGGGAAGAAGAACTTTTTAAAAGGTTTATCGGTATGTTGCCGTGAGCCGTAGCTGGGACTTCCTGTGTAAGGTGCGTGCACGTTTGGCCTGGTATAAGGTGACGAACCAGAGAGAGAGTTAGGACACAAAGATAGAGACCAACAGAACCGGAGGAACTATGGGACTTTGTATTTCTGGCTAGAAGCCCTCATTGTGAGAAATTCAACTCTTGAACTGTGAACGTTTTGAACTATGCTTTCAGTAAGTTGACAAAAACCATCTGCTGCTAATTGAGGGAGTAGAGCAAACTCGGGGGTTAAGCAGACCCGGGTACAGGTATCCTCCTGAACAAGCAGATCCCACATCTGTCCACTAGTGATGGAAGAGCCACTGAGTGCAACTAAAAGCATTCCATACTTCACAATATGTGATAAGGACCATAGATCTAGGGGGAAACAAAGAAGCATCTAATGCGCATGCTCAGCTAGCAACCTGCCCAAAAAGAATATAAAAAGAGGGGTCCAGGCAACCATAATTTAATTTGCTGAGACCAAAAGGCTTTTGGAACCAACTAGTTTCTTTGGAACTTGGACGATACAAATAAAGAATTCTTCTCTCTTTGGTGAGTACGTATGTGGTGTGAATGTGCTGAATGCATGAAACCCCTTTTATTAGAATTGTAACCAGTAGGTAATAAAGTATATTCATTTTGCCTTTATTCATGTGTCTTGTGAGGGCCTTTGCTGTTTAATATATATATGGTATTGTTCTTCTTGGGATACAAAATATCTAGTAGTCACCTTTTTGTGACAGAATGGCGCAGTGAGCAGGGTATCCCAAGCCGGGTATCCCAAGGAACAAGGAAAAGAATATATATACAGCGAAGGAAAAGGGGTGAGAAAATGTTGAATATTGTGAGATTCTCTGAATTTGTATTTCCTCTTTTGTGTAGGCTAATTTTCTGTGCTCCCTATTTTCCTTTTTCTTTGTCTGACTCTCCCCCTGATCTCTCCCTGACTATTCTGACTTCCTGCTTTCTCTGAGATTTTCCAAGCCGAACACTTTTTAAGAGCTTGATCTTTTTCGTCTATAAGAAGCAGTTTTATTTACTGTGATCTGCTCTTCAGTCTCCAGCCTGAAAGCTGTGTCTATAGATCCTATAGTCTATAGGCTGAGTCTGTGTTGTCCAGCCACCAAGACGTCTCCTGTACATAAAAGATGCTGAACTAAGCATAGTCTAGGTGACTGTTCAACATCTGAATACTCAACAGGGAGAGTAGTGCTAATTTCCACTCTCTTGTACATAAAAGGGACTCGGGTATGATGTGTTTTTTTTTATTTGAGTCTGTGAAAAACTAGCACTTCAGAATAAAATTAATTCACAAAGAATGTGCTTTTCTCCTAACATTCTTCCCCTCTCTTCTCTTTTATGATCTGTTCTCCTTGCTCGCTCACTCCTATTTTATGCCTATTGAAAATATTGACTATTGAGCATTGTTTAGTACTAAGAATAAAATACATCAGAGAATTATTAGTAAAAGCTTTTAAAAGTTTTGTGTTTGTGTGGTTTTTGGGAAGAGGGGACAATAAAAGCAGGTAGCTCTTGGAAAAGGGTGGGGCCTGTTGAGAAATAGTGGAGAAATATAGATCAGAAATATAGATCTGTTGCCATATGCAATGTTATTGGTAGTTTTGCCTGTGCAGTTTTGTTGGGGTTATATTTTACAATGAGCATTTCTGCTCAGTAAAGTTACAAGAGGGAAAGACAGGCAAGTGAGATTGATCAGTTGATTAACCTTGAGAAACGCTGAATGCCTCTGAGTAAGATCAGTATAAAGGCAGCAGCAGCAGCAGCAAAGTGTGTGTGTGTGAGAGAGAGAGAGAGAGAAAGCATGAGCAGCAGAAGAAGCAGATCGGCAGGAGAGAGGAAGAAGGAAGGAAGCAGCAGAAGATGAAGGAGCTCCAGAACGAAGCAACAGAAAGAAAATATACTGCCAGATGAAGTAAGAGGAGTCTGCATGGATATTTTCTCATGGGTGAGAGAAAACAGAAAAGAAACTGTTAAAGGAGTGATGAGCCCTGAAATTACAGAAGCTACAAGCAACTAATTTAAAAGCAAGTAATAAGCAATTATGTGAAGGAAATCAACCCTGAGTGCTCACTGGGAGGCAGTGGAAGACAGGAGGGCCTGGCGGGCTCTGGTCCATGGGGTCACGAAGAGTCGGACACGACTTAACGAATAAACAATAACAAGTAATGAAAAGCTGTTATACCTTTTGGACTACAAGTATTTAACTCACATGAATTAAATGTGAATCATGCTTTTGTAAAATAAATAACTAACTTTATTCAAGTTAAGTCTGTGCCCTTGTGCACTCTGCTATATATAAAGGGGAATACAAACCCCATCAAGTTTGAAAGTACTGTATAAGTAGGTAGTTTCTAATGATAGGAGCCCAGAAATCATTAGGAAAAAATTTCAATTTTAAGGTGAAGGATTTGAGAACAAAGGAGGAATGGGAACAGATTGTTCCAGGAGTACATGCAACATCTAAATATGATTGTGGGAAACACAAGACCGCAAAAGTAGAAACTGTAGGGAAATTTCTTCCACCTCGGAAACAGTATCCAATTAGTAAAGAAGCAGAGAAAGGTATACAGGAGACTAATGCATTGGTTAAAGAGGGTGCTGGAGGTAGCAAACAGCCCCTATAATAGTCCAGTTTGGCCAGTAAAGAAAGCAGATGGGAAGACTTGGCATCTTGTGGTGGACTACAGGAAACTGAACCGGGCTACACCAGCCATGGCTTCTATGGTAGCTAACATTGTGGATACCATAGCCCAATTAGGGGCTAATACAGACTGATATTCAGGTATTGATCTCTCTGATTGTTTCTTTGCTTTGCCATTAACAGAGGAAAGCAAAGCAAGGCTTGCTTTTACACGAAAGGCGAGAATTACCAAACTCTTTTGGTGCACAAGAAGCAGAAGTTCAGGCTGTGTTGCAAGTCCTTAAGAATTTGTAGGAGGAAAACGGGTCAAGTCAGCATCATGTTGTCACGGACAGCGAATATGTCTACAAAGGAATAAATTTGGTTTTGGGCTAAGGATGGTTGGAAAAATGCAGACAACATTGGTGTAGCATTCACCCCTTGTTATGCAAAATAAGTCATGTATTATTCATGTCTATGCAAATGTGGTGGAGAGGCGGAGCCAAGAGAGAGGTTAAAAGGTGGAGCCTCACAGTCAAGGGTGAGTCAAGAGTCAAGAGAGAGAGGAGTGAGAGTTAGTCAGAGTCAGAAGAGATAGAGATAGAGTTAGAGACTGGTTAAGATAAATAGATAGAGAAGGTGGTAATTAATTATATGGCAAGAAGAAAGTATGTATAGAGAGACCTGTTAATGATTTGCTTGTGTACAATGAACATCTGAAGAACATCTGTGATTATTATTAATTTTGCTACACTTCAATAAATAAGTTCTGTTTGCATTTACCAGACAAGTGTTTGGACAAACGTCTTTTATGGTGTGGATAGAGGTAATCCACTGGTGGCAGTGAGGGAAACAAAGACTTTTGTGCCCTCACAAACAAAGACTTTGTGAGGGCACAAAAAGTTGGTGCTTCATAGAGGTGAACGTCACAATTGGAAACAAATTTATGACATACTACAAGCAGGTGAGGTTGATGTGCTCTTTTATTGGATAAAAGCCCATCAACCAGAGGAGGGAGGTTGGTTAGCAATAGGAAACAATACAGTGGATCAATTAGTCAAGGGAGGAGAAACCCCTCAGGAAGTGGACACTAAAATTACAAAAATGACACAATATGGCATTTTAAAAGACTTAAGGGATATAGAAAGGTATTGGAAAGAGCAAACGAAACAATAAAAGGGATGTTAAAGAAATTAGTGAAAGAAAATGGTAAAGATTAGGTTGAAAAATTACCAATAGTGTTGGCCGCAATTATTTATTTATTTATTTATTTATTATATTTTTAGCCCGCCCATCTAGTCATATAGACTACTCTGGGCGGGTAACAACATAACATATACAAAATTACAATTTAAAATGGCAGTATGCTACTTAAAAAAAAAACACACAATGATCCAAGATGGAAAGAACACAAGAAACCAAAATTCAAACAGTGGATGGAGGGAAGGCTTGCTTAAACAACCAGGTTTTCAATTGGCATTTGAAGATGCCCAGGGAAGGGGCCATGCGAATCTCAGGAGGGAGATTGTTCCAGAGATGAGGAGCCACTGCCGAGAAGGCCCGGTTTCTTGTTTTTTCCTTCCGGGCCTCCCTCGGCGTTAGGCTCCTCAGTCTCACCTCCTGGCTAGATCGGGTGATACGGGTAGATCTAGGTGGGAGAAGGCGTTCCGTCAGGTAACGAGGCCCTAAACCGTTTAGGAGTTCACTAATTGGAATGTGGGGTTACTCCCCTTACGAGATATTATTTGGAACAAAAATGTGTTTGGGGTTTCCCCATGATTATGATGAAATGCCAGAGGATTATTGGTTTAACCTGTTAGAGGAAAGAAATAGATACCAGGAAGTAATTCAAGAACAATGGAATCAAGCTAATGAGGTAAAGGAAACAGTTATGTCTGATAAAGCTATGTTTCCAATAGGAACAACAAGTAACATATTTGGTTTTAGGTACCAAGGAACAAAGCAGAGACATCACCTTGCCGACAAAGGCCTGCATAGTCAAAGCTATGGTTTTTCCAGTAGCGATGTATGGAAGTGATAGCTGGACCATAACAAAGACTGACCGCCGAAGAATTGATGCTTTTGAATTGTGGTGCTGGAGGAGACTCTTGAGAGTCCCCTGGACTGCAAAGAGAACAAACCTATCCATTTTGCAGGAAATCAACCCTGAGTGCTCACTGGAAGGCCAGATCCTGAAGCTGAGGCTCCAATACTCTGGCCATCTCATGAGATGTAGGGGGAGTATGTTAGGTGCGTGCATGTTTGGCCTGGAACAAGGTGAAGAACCAGAGAGAGTTAGGACACAAAGACAGAGACCAACAGAACCAGAGGAACTATGGGACTTTGTATTTCTGGCTAAAAGCCCTTATTGTGAGAAATTCAACTCTTGAACTGTGAACGTTTTGAACTATGCTTTCAGTAAGTTGACAAAAACCATCTGCTGCTAATTGAGGGAGTAGAGCAAACTCGGGGGTTAAGAAGACCCTGGTACAGGTATCCTCCTGAACAAGCAGATCCCACATCTGTCCACTAGTGATGGAAGACTCACTGAGTGCAACTAAAAGCATTCCATACTTCACAATAGGTGATAAGGACCATAGATCTAGGGAGAAACAAAGAAGCATCTAATGTGCATGCTCAGCTAGCAACCTGCCCAAACAGAATATAAAAGGAGGGGTCCAGGCAACCATTTGTTTGTCTGCTGAGACCAAAAGGCTTTTGGAACTGTGACGTTCACCCTCGTGGCCCCTGCTTGTTTCCCCAAACACAGAGCTCACAAAGGCAAACCAAAACACCTCTTGACACGCTGCCACCAGTTGATCTCCTTATCAACGTACTTTACTTAGGAAAGATGAAGGTCCATTCAGTACTGACTTATTAATAAAACAGGTTTATTGATTACAGATGGTTTCTAAGATAATTCATAAGCATATTCTTTCAGTTTCACCAAGCATCAATATTAATCTTCTATATTAAATATCACAGGTTACTAATCACTCCTCAGATCCCCATCTCTTTTCTCTCTGATTCCAAACTCTGACTCAGACTTTCTGACTCTCCCCCTCTCTCAGGCTCCGCCTTTTAACATCTTTTGGCTCCGCCTCTCAACCACATTAGCATAGAACATGAATAATGCATGACTTATTACCTAACAAAGGGTGAACGCTACAGGAACCAACTACTTTCTTTGGAATTTGGACAATACAAATAAAGAATTCTTCTCTCTTTGGTGAGTACGTATGTGGTGTGAATGTGTTGAATGAATGAAACCCCTTTTATTAGAATTGTAACCAGTAGGTAATAAAGTATATTCATTTTGCCTTTATTCATGTGTCTTGTGAGGTCCTTTGCTCTTTAATATATATATGGTATTGTTCTTCTTGGGATACAAAAGATCTAGTAGTCACCCTTTTTGTGACACACGCATGCAAGCGCTTTCAAAGAAGTATGTGCTAGTGGAGTCATGCCAGTCCAAAGGGGCAACTTAACCTGCCCACCATCTTTGATTCCAGGAGATTAACAACCCCATAACTGAGTCCCATCTTCTCACAGAAATTGGTTCACTCTCTCTGGTGAAAGCAGGAGAAATTCATCTAGAGTGTATATCAAAGGCAGTGGGCGAAATCCTCTTGCTTAAATTTATACTGGTGGAAACCCATGATGTCATCATCCAGCACCGGTAAAAATTTAATTTAAATTAATAGAGTAGTTTGTTAGAAACTAAGTTTCTTATCCCTCCCAGCCCCTTTCATGTTCTGGAGCTTCCTAGGGTTAAGAAATAATTAAAAACCTGGTTGTTTCAGCCTTTTATGTTATCTGCTACCACCATCTTGAACGTTTTATGTATTCTTATAATGTATTTTAAAATGCTTTGTTTATTTTATGTTTATTTTTGAATTCTTCTCATATTTTGTGCTGTTATGATTATTGCTCTATTTTTGTCTTGTAAACCACCCAGAATGGCCTTCTTCATACATACATACATACATACATACATACATACATACATACATACATACATACATACATACATACATACATACATACATACATACATAAGGTTCCCTTTTGCCCCCGGAAAGCCTTTGGGAGCCTCATGTCGGGCTTAGGGTGGAGGGAGCCTTTAACGGTCAAAAATTGGCACAGAATCTCTGCCACTGGGATACAGACCGCTGGATGGTGACATCATCAGCTTCTGTGGCATAAATTTACACCAATAGGATTTGGGCCATTCTGTGACCTTTTCCCTCCATTCTTATTGACAGTGATGCTGTGAGAAACCTATCATTCCCTCCACAAGAGAGGCAGACATACAACACCCATGGAATCTGAGGCAGTGTAACACACCTTTAAGAGTCTGGCAACACTTCAGAGTGTTTGTCCTAAATCCAGGGACACTTTTTTGCTCCATGCTTAATTTCAGGCTTTACTTAAAAATAAAACACGTAACGGAACATCATTGTTGGTGGTGTTGCGGTGCACAAGTATGTAGGGCTGGGACTTGAGAATGTTACTGGTTCCAGGTTCTGATCATGCTGAGCCATGGAAGGCATTAGAGCAGTGCTTCCCAAACTTGGGTCTCCAGATGTTCTTCGACGGCAGCTCCAAGAAATCTGAGCCTGCACAGCTAGTGGTGAAGGCTTCAGGGAGTTCCATTAGTGTGAACGTAAAATGGAGGAACACCATGTACACTGGTGTGAGCTCACTGAAATAAAAATAGGGGAGAAATTTAATATTAGTAAAAAGATGCACAGACATACGTGTAAAATACAAATTTTTTAAAACGTCCTGCTTGCTTGAACACTTCCACTTTCACTAAAGTCAACTCAAGGCCTTATTTTTCATGGCGACTGGAGTGGAGTTTATCAACAGTGGTTTAGGCCTCTGGCTGTGGACCCAGAAGTTGGGAGTTCAATTCCCCAGTGTGCCTCCTTGACAGGGGCTGGTCTTGGTGATCCATGGGATACCTTCCAGCTCTGCATTTCTATTATTATTATTATTATCATCATCATCAGAGATGGCATGAACTGCTGGTTCGGCGGGGTTTCCAGGCCAAACAGCTGATCCATGGTTCGGTGCCCAATCCCCTCCAGTGGGCACCCTCTGAGCAACAGTGCCCTGCCCATCCGCTTCAGGGCACTGCCTTCGAGCTGTTTATGCCCATGTCTAATTATTATTTATTGTATAATTATTATTAACAAGAAGACTGATGAACTGAATTCTGCAGGTTAACTAAATGATTTATGAAGAAGTACCCTTTTTTTCATCTGGCCAAAATGTTTCACCATTCAGCTTGAATGATCCTGGATTCTAGAATTAAGAGACAGGAAGAAAACTCCCCTTTATCTGCATTCCCCATACCATGTATAATTTCAAATCTTGGAAAAATTACTTTGTGAACTACAAATCCCAAAATCTCACAGGCTGGGGGATTTTAGTTGTAGTCCTTTAAAAGTTACAATTTTAACCATTCCCCTCTCCCCCCCCCCAAGTTATGCAAATCCATAGTTCATAACTTTTCCTTGTAGGAGAATTTACCATCCTCTGATTATTTTGTTTGTCTTTTCTGTAATATATTTTTTAAAGTCCAGAAATCACAGCATACACAATATTCCAAATGTAGTCACTCCGTGAATGGATGTCAAGGCTGCAAGTTGGCAGTGTTATTAGGGGCTGGACTTGATGATCCATAGGGCAGAGATGTTGCCAAGTCTTTGGGTCTGAGTCCTGAGTTCGAGTCCTTGGTACCAAGCCACAAGTCCAAGTCTGAACCTTTAGTACCTAGTCCTGAGCCCCAAGTCTGTCCCAAATCTTTGGGGGGGAAAGAGTCTGAGTCAGTCTAGTTAGCTTATGGATGGATAGCAAACAGTGGTGTCTCCCAGAGAACGATGGGGGGCAAAATCCTCCTCCAGCAATCCGAACCATAAAACCCAGTATCTTAAAACAATAACCTTGACTGGGGTCTTATTACACCTTCAGAAGCAGTTAAAAGAGCTGGTATCCACTTTCAAAAGATTTTAAGAGTTTTTTTACCTGCTTACATGAATCTCTCTTCAGAAGCATGTCCCTGTCAAGGGAATTGCTAGAGATGGTTACTAGGGGGTAAGGCCTTCTTCATGGTGGCACCTTGACTATGGAACCACCTCCCCAAGATGGGTCTCCTGAAGATTTTTTAACCATTTTTTTTCCAAACAGAACTCCACAGCAGGATTCGAACAACCCCAGTCAACAAATATTTTAATTTTATTATGATACAAGCACGAACAGTAATTTGTCTTTTGCCGGAGTCATTTAAATAGAGGCAGGTTGGCCATTTGTCAGGAATGGTGTAGTTAAAAGGCTGCTGCAGACAGATCTCTTCCAGCTTCATAAGGCCAGAATCCTACTGGGGTTCACATGAGATTTGCGTAGCTTGCTGGAGCACATCTCAGTTGTGCACTTGGGTGTATGACCAGGCTCATGACTAAGGCACATCCTGGCACCTTGTCAATTAGCAACCATTGTTTAATTATTTAAAATATTTGTACCCTACCATTTTCCTTTAAAAAAGGTTAAAGGCGGCTTACATAATTGAAAACATTCTGGCCCATGTGTGTATTCTAACTGTCTATTTAGCTAGTTAGCTAGCTTGCTGATTGATTGATTGATTGATTGATTGAGTTCCTAGCCCACCTTTTCTCATGGTCATCCTCTTCATTTTTATCCTTCTAACAACCTTTTGAGGCAGGTCAGGCTAAAAATTTGCCATGAGCCCAAGGTGATTTAGCTAGCGGGAAGTGGAATCCATAGATTTCCAGTAAAATAAATGACAATGTCAGTCACAATGAATCTGTTCCACCTTCTTGGCACATCCAGAGTCATAGAGCATTGAATAAAGGGATGGATCTGAAGAGTTAACACCATAGAGTTTTGAATCTCTGAGCAGCCCAGCAATTTGAAAAGGGGGGACTGTAAATACTGCAAAGTCCCTTCCTGCTCCAGCTCTTAGCTAAGCTTATGCAGTATGCACCTATTGTGGCGTCTTTATTTCATGTCTTTGCTACAGATCTGATGTGGGGGTGAGTTCATATGGGCTGTTAAAGGGTTAGATTTTCTGGGAAAGAGGTGTCAGATCTAATGCTGGAGTAAGATTTTTTTCCTGTTGTTTGCATTCCGCATTGAAAATTCAAGACTACACTATTGGCAGGATTTTAAAAGGAATAAATTCTGAACAGCCCAGTTACTGGTCATCTCAGTAACACAAAGTTTTAAGAGGTCATGGCTTTTTGTTGCAATAAATGTTGTTGTTTCTAAACCAATCTGTACTGCAACTATTCCTGGAAAGAAAAAGAAGGGGGAAATAATAAGATTGTAAAATCCTGCATCGCTTTGGTTGCTGTTTCCTCTTTTCTTCACTGCTTTGGTGTAAAATGGGGGTCTCTCTAGCTAGCTAGCTTCCTAGCTGGTTATGGTACTTGGTGCATGATAAGAAAGGTTGTGGATAGGTTCATTTGCATTGATTTCATGTAGCACTTGAATTAATTAACATGTCTCAAAGATGAAAATACAGCATTGCAGGAGATACATCAGGCATTTGCAAAGTGTAGGCTGGGCATATGGTTGCTTAAGTATGTAAAGCAGGATTACTTGCAAGTAATTATCAGGAGACTTACGAAAACCTCCAGGTATGCAGGTGTGTGGGGTGGTGGAGTCCTTTGCAGGGGAAGTTCTCAAAAGGGGGAAAAAAACACCAAAAACAGCTTACTGAGGATTGACTGTGCTTTGGGATGTTGTGGGTAGCATAATAAATAATTTTGTGCTATCAAGTCAATTCTGACGTATGGTGACCCTTCCCAGAGTTTTCTAGGTAGAGAGTACTCAGAATTGGTTTACCCCTCCCTTCTTCTTGGGGCACTTCTGGGACTGTGCAGTTTGCCCAAGGCCATACAGGCTGGCTCTGTTGCAGAGCTTTGAATTTCTGCTGAAATTTCATTGCTACACAGCAGAAGTGTGGAGACTCACAAAGGAGAATAGCTACAAATTTCCAGACAGTCCACCCCTTTCTCATTAATTGGCGCTTAACAGTCTCAATAACTCACTCTGAGACTTCTCAAGGTAAAATTGAAAACATCCCAGAATTTAGTAAGCATAAAGGGAAGTCTTTTTGTACATTTGTTTAAAAAATAGAAGTTTGGAGGGAAATTAAAATGTTTGAGATATTAATTTTCCATCTTAATCTGAATTGTATAGATTGATTTGCTGCTGGTAGATTCTCAACTGTTGGTTTTCATTTCTGAGAAGAACCTAGTTCTCCATGTTTCTAGCCCTTAGTGAACCTAGAGATGTGTTTGAATAGGACAGAATTGCAAAAGCTGGAGTGACTAGAATCAAAATTATCAGAACTTATACAGTTACTTTTCAAAAGGAACAGGTTGCATTTCTAATTGCATCTAGAGAGTCAGGTTGCCATTTTTGTTATGACTTTTCCCATCCAGAAGTGTTTAATTGCATTATGCCTATCCAGACAAAACCTAAGCAAAATTAAAAACAAAACACAAAATGAAGCAGCATCTGAAATAATCACTTTTATATTCTAATGTCAGCTTTTATGGATAAATCCACTTCATCAAACAGATTAGAATAGATTTATCTTATTTGAGAATTGCATTTTGCATGATCAGTGCATTGCATTTCCTTATCAACCGGCTTAGTAAATACAAGCTAAATAATACTTCCTGTGCTTAAATTTTGTCAAAATGTCTTATAATGCCCTTGAAACTAAGTTGATGTTAATCATTACACCTAATTAACTGAGGTGTTACTTACATTAAACAAATAACACCTCAGTTAGTTAGGTGTATCTAAGAAGTAATAAAACAAAGTATGTACTTAACAAGCAACTTAGCAAAGTTACTTTTGTACTTAACAAGTAACTTTTATATTTCTTGTTACATTATGTATGTTTCTTTGTTATATTTCTTGTTATGTAAAAGTTGAACAAAAGGAACTGGTACATCCAACAAACTGGATTCTGAAGGAGCAACTGTAGTTTAAGAAATTAAATCTCCCTTTATTTCAGTTTTAAATGGGCAGTCCTGAGATGACAAGTTTGCCTTCAGAATCAGAAAAGTAACTAATTGCAAGTAACTAAATTACCTGCAACTAGTTACTTTCAAGCTCAGAAAGCAAGTTAACATAAAGTTTTTTTAGATTCAATGTTTGCATCGTCATTCCTATTTGTATCTCTTCCTTCCTTCAGGAAAACGGTTCTCCCATCAATCCCAGCATAACAATATTTTCATCTGTGGCTCTTTCTGAGAAGGACATGTAGATGCTGCTGGTGGGCCTTGCTCCAGAAAGCAAATGAAATCAGAAATAAGCAGTTGGTGCAAAATTTATTCTGGTGAGAAAAGAGAAAAACAAGGAGAGAGCGAGCGAGCGAGCAAGCGAGAGAACTGGAAAGTCAGAGTGACGCCTGGAAGTGTGAGGCCATTCCTACAGAAAATGGCCACCAAGCAAGGGATTGTGGGAGATCGGGCCCCCCAAGCCCAAGCTGGGTTGGAGCCGGGAGGGCAAATGCTGGAGAGAGGTCTGCGAAGTCCCAAAGCAGAGGAAGCGTCAGAGAGCCAGAGAGTCTGTTTTCCTGCCAATCTAAATGGGGATACCGAGGAATTTCAAAACGAACGGGCATCCACACGCATCAAAGAAGAAGAGGAAGGACCAGCCCAGCCGTGGGAATCCCAGTGGCCGGATTTCCCCAAGGAACAGCAGACCTTCCATGTACGATGGGGGGACCCACGTGTCACAGAAACGACCCCCTGGGGTCACAGTGAGACTTTGCCACCCCATTTTCAGGGAGCAGCTAAAGCCGGCCACCGGCCAAGAAGAGAGCGGGCCAACCAGCTCCTGCTGGGTCTCTGTAAAGAGAGTCAAGGGGTGGACAACAAGCCGTTAACCAGAGACGAAGCAGAATGTAAGAAGCTTGATCAGAAGATGATTCTGGACGAGGAGGAGGAGACGGTTGGCACGGAGACCCACCGGCAGCACTTCCGGGGTTTTCGCTACCTGGAGGCCGAGGGGCCCCGGGAAGTTTGCAGCCGGCTGTGGTTCTTTTGCTACCAGTGGCTGAAGCCGGAAAGGCACTCCAAGGAGCAGATCTTGGAGCTGCTGATCCTGGAGCAGTTCCTGGCCATCCTGCCCTCGGAGATCCAGAACTGGGTGAAGGAACACAGCCCGGAGACTTGCACCCAAGCGGTCGCCCTGGCCGAGGACTTCCTAACGAGGCAGGAAGAGCCCCCGAGGGTGGACTGTGAGACCACAGAGATTCCTGGAGTGCAGGAGGAGAGCATTGGCTCTTTGTTGCCTTTACAGCATATGGAGAAAGTGGTGAGGGTTGGGGATTCCCCACCCACCCCCAAAAGTTCCTCCATTCAGCCCAATTCTAGCTCACTTTTTGCCCTCTTTCCCTGAAGGAAATTCAGGTATGGGAAATATTTGAGGTTTTTTTTTGGAGCTGTTGTCCAAAGAATAAATGTTTCCCATCCCTGAGAAAACTTTTCCACAGAATTCAGTTATCCTGTGGAACTCACTGACACAAGGTATTTTTGGGAGGAGGAGGAGAAATTAAGCTTTCTCCCTTGAAATGAAGTTGCCATGGGTACCTATTTTATTTTATTTTGCTTTGCTACTTCCACTGACATCCTACCTTTCCTCCAGTGAGCTGCAATTTTATTCTCATTCAAAGACCAGAATCCTATGGGAATCCAAGGGAAATCGTGTAAGATTTGGCAGCAAATCAGTGCTGATGAAGGAGGCTCTAAATGCAATGAGAGCTAACGCTTGCCACCAAGACTTAAGCTGTACTCAAGGTAGCACGTTTGAGCAAGATCCATGAAGTGGAAGTGGGATGGGAGAGAGAGAATCACTCAGCCCTGACTGTGTTCTCCAAGTATCCCTTCCCTCTTTCAGTTGGAGCCTTAGATGTACCAGCCGAATTAAAATGTATGCAATCAAGACAATTCTGACTTAGGGTGACCCTTTTCAAGGTTTTCCAGGTAGAGAATACATAGAAGTGGTTTACCCTTCCCTTCCTCTAGGGGGAGCCCTGGGACTGGGCAGCTTGCCCAAGGCCACCCAGGCTGGCTCTTCTCCCTGGAGGCACAGGGGGGAATCGAACTCCCAACCATTGGCTCCACAGCCAGAGACCTAAACCATTGAGCTATCCAGTCAGCACCAGCCTAATTAGGGGCAAGCTTTTTAGAGAGAAGGAAAAACAATGACCCTTTCCAGGCGTAATAATGTGTAACTTGGCCCTGAAATGCTAATCCTCTCAGGGCAACATCTTCTATAGCATGTATTGGTGGGCCAGCCTGCCTGGGGGGGGGGGGGGGGAGAAGGAGCAGACAGTGCAATAGCGCTGCTGCAGGGTGAAGTGGATAAGAGGGTGCCGGAAGGAAGGGAGTTGAGGAACTGTAGACAGATTACATTTGGGGCCTATCATGCCCCAGATTCCCCTAGTGGTCATATTGGCCAAGGGATTCTGGGAAATTTAGATATACCTGGGAGTTCGATTCTCCGTTGTGCCCTACAGGGCACAGGCAGTGGGAGGCCTTGGGGAAGTGGCACAGTCCCAAGGCTCCCCCGAGAAGAAGGTAAGAAGAAACCACTTCTGACTCTTCTCCACCTGGAAATCCCTGAAAAGGGTCATTATAAGTCAGAAATGCCTTGACAATACACATTGATCTATTTTGGCTGGTACATCTGAGGCTCAAATTGAAAGGGGGAAGGGATGCCTGGAGAAGACAGCCAGAGCTGAGCACTTCCCCCACGCAAAACCTGAACTATGCTCTCATCTGGTTCTGATGATGGTTTTGTTGTTGTTTCAGGTGTCTGGGCTCTTGGCTGAGGTGGGCCTATATTCGTCCAAAGCAAAAGGAACGGCGCCAGGTACCTGCCAACAGGACAAGCAGAAGGAGCAGAGTGATGCCCCTCCCCTGGGTATGTTGTCACAAGACCTTTATTACTGGCATAGCAGGAGTTTGACCGCATTTCCAAAGAAGGCCAGGGGGAGAGGTGGTCTTGTTTATTTGTTTATTTAGTGGATTCATAGCCTACCTTTCGCCTCCTGTGTTATTAAATTTAAATTAAAGAATACAGTTAAAATATATACAATATAAAATGAGGACTGACGGTTCAAACAGAATTAAATGAAAGGGCAGGGCAGGAAATGCAATGTCAAAGATACAATGGCCGGAATGTAATAGTAGAGTTACATTTCTTTAAGGGAAAATCACATCAAATCTTGGTAGCAAGTGGTTCTTCATTAAACACACACACACACACACACACACAAACATGGTGCTGGTTGCATTCCTGATCGGGTGTCTGCCCAGGAACACAAAGAGTCCCCCCATTAATGAGGAACAATTTGCCACCAAGACCCAATGCAATTTCCCTTTGAGAAATGTAAATTAGCAGTCAAATTCTGCGCCAAAAGATCTCCTGAATGGAGAATTAGTGCAGGGAAAGCGCCCCAGAGGGAGACCACAGCTGCGATACAAGGATATCTGCAAGCGGGATCTGAAGGCCTTAGGAATGGACCTCAACAGATGGGAAACCTTGACATCTGAGCGTTCAGCCTGGAGGCAGGCGGTGCATCACGGCCTCTCCCATTTTGAAGAGACCCTTGTCCAGTAGGCCGAGGCAAAGAGGCAGTCCCGAAGCCAGCAAAACCAGGGAGCTGGACAGGGGACAGACTGTATTTGTCTTCAGTGTGGAAGGGATTGTCCCTCTCGAATTGGCCTCCTCAGCCACACTAGACGCTGTTCCAAGACCTCTATTCAGAGCACGTTACCATAGTCTCTCGAGACTGAAGGATGCCTAATCAATCTGCGCCAGAGGTACCAAAAGCACAGCACCTTAACACGTGACAAGTACTGTCTTTGGTGAACACTCGATAGCCCAAGCTCGGCCTGAATAAGTCTTTGCCAACCAGCTGTGCAGTTCTTAGATGATGACCCTGAAAAAAGGATAATTTTATAGAATCTCATGAGCAGCCCGACTATCCTTCCCATGGAGTGATGAGACCACTCCCAAGAACCAATGTGACTGAGGGGGTGTTTATCTTCTGCTTCCCAGCCAAAGCACACGTGTGTACTTTGGCTAGGAAGTTGATTCTGACTTGTGGTAACCCTTTTCAGTGTTTTTCACATACTCAAAAGTGGTTTCCCCTTCCCTTCTTCTGGGGGCACCCTGGGATGTTCAGCTTGGCCAAGGCTGGCTCTTCTCCCAAGAGGCATAGTGGGGAATTGAACTCGTATTTGTAAACAAATACGAATATCCCCGTCCCAGCTGCATCTCATGCAGGTCTGGCCCCTGGAACCGGCCCGTCTACTCATATGCCACTGTGCCGCCAGTGTCCTGCTCTTCCCACCAATCGTGGAAGTAGCTCCACTGTCTCCCTCCTCGGTTGGCCACTCCAGGCAGGGGGTGGGAGGACGAGTCACCCTGCATGGCTGCTGAGTGGCCAGCCGAGCAGAGAGACGGCGGAGCTACTTCCGCGTTTGGCAGGAAGAGTGGGACGCTGGTGGCGCGGTGGCACATGAGTGGACAGGCTGGTTCCGAGGGTAGGACCCACATTAGTTGCAGCTGGGATGGGGATATTCATATTCATTTACGAATACAAATTTCCCCATCTCTACTCCCAACCTCTTGCTCTGCAGCCAGAGCCTTAAACCACTGAGGTATCCAGCCAGCTTATGGAGTGAGGCAGATAATAATGGTAGAAGGACCTCTTTTGCTGTATTCTTTCTCCTTTTCCAGTTCCTGAAGCCAGCCCCGTTATGAAAATCCCGTCCCTCTTGCCAAGCTCTAATTCTACCGGGATTCAGTAGAAATTCTGCTGCTATCCTGTTCAAATCGGTGTTTTCATTATATCTTAGCAGATCCTGTGCCGATGCAGGAGAAGGGAGAAGTTCTGCAGCCAGAAAGTTCAAAGAAGGAGGAATCCCTGGAGAACTGCATGGCAAACTTTGGTACCAGGCCAGACATGGCAGAAGGTGACAAGATGCCCCCTTCTGGCTTGAAACCTCACAAGTGCTCTGAGTGTGGGAAAAGGTTCCACCAGATTTCCCACCTTAACAGACACTTGAGAATCCACACGGGAGAGAAGCCGTACAAGTGCTTGGATTGCGGGAAAAGTTTCACGCAAGGGTCCTGCCTGCTTGGTCACCAAAGGATCCACACGGGCGAGAAAGCCTATTCGTGCTCTTACTGCAGCAAAAGTTTCATCTGGAGTTCCGGCCTGCACCAACATGAAAAAATCCACCTGGGAGAGAAACCTTACAAGTGTTTAGAGTGTGGGAAGAGCTTCCACCGGAGCTCAGCACTCACTGACCACGTGAGGTCCCACACGGGAGAAAAACCGTACACTTGCTCCGATTGTGGGAAAGGGTTCAGCCAGCATTCCAACCTCATTGTGCATCGGAGGGTCCACACAGGAGAGAAACCATACACGTGCTCGGTCTGCGGGAAAAGCTTCACCCGGACAGCACTGCTTATGGCACACCTGAGAATCCACACGGGAGAGAAACCATACAAATGTCTGATCTGTGAAAGAAGCTTCAGGGAGAGGCCTGCTCTCACAAAACACAAAAAAATCCACATGAGAGAGAATTTGTAGCAAATGGAGATCTTAGGGGAAAGCGTTGGTCTTGGCTTTCTTGATCTCTGTACAATCAGCTTCCACTTCGTTCACTGAAGTCTCCCGCCATCATCGTTGCCAGCCTTTCAAATCTAGGGCTGACCAAGTGGGGCAAACACCAACTCATAAGGGGTTTTATCCTTTGCAAAATGAGCCCATGCTTCCTTGCTATTGGCTGGAACTAATGTGATGTCACGGAATGCATTCTGATTGCGCAAGGGAGACAGGCTGCGCTTCAGTGCGGAAGAGCACAGCTCAGTCACAGGGAAGAGAAAGACTGTGCTGGCTCGTCGGGGAGCCGAGGGTTGCATTACAGAGGGTCAGAATACCTATGGGTATAGAAAGTGGAGGTTTTGGAGGGGGTGAGGGTTGGGCCAGGAAACCTAAAGGAAAGGGAAGCCCACCAGCTGCTTTGTGGAGGCTGAATTTCACAATTAACCAGCTACATACTGAGCTGTAAGTCTTGTGTATAAAGATTTGATGGAAACTCCAGTGCTAAAGAGACCAGCCTCCTGCCACTGACGACTAGGCAATCTTCCTTGTTTTGCCATACAAGTAGGTAGTACATCTTCCCCACTGACCTCTAAGGAGTTCTCTAGAGACCTCTGTAGCACAAAGCAAGAGTTGAGTTGAGAGAGGAACGGCTGGAATCCTGTTGTTTAGTGTACCAAGTTGCACTAGAGTAGGCCCATTGAATCAATGGGGATTTGGTGAGTCAACTCCTTCATTGATTCACATGGATCTACCCTCATTGCAACTTATTTTGCTAAAGTAAGTCACAACTAGAGTAGGCCTATGCGAACCCATGAAAGTTGCAGAAGAGTTGATTCAGCAAATCCCGGTGATTTGATGGGCCTGCTCTACTGCAACTGACTAGCTTAAGCAACAGGATTTCAGCCATTACAGGGCGGGGGGGGGGGGGGGAGACTTTCCAGCACATTGGCTGTCAGGTTGTTCCTCCAAGTCTTTGGAAATCGAATATTTTTTTCCTGGAAGACTGTACCTAGAATCCCTGAGCTACTTGACTGGACGGTTTGGGGGTGTTGTCGTCGGGGGAAAAAAAGAAACTTTTTAAAGAAAACTTACTTCTGGCCTCAGTTCAGACAATCCCTTTGGTTCTTCAGGAGGGCAAGGTGTGGCGCTGAACCTGAAGCCATTACATTTTTTTGGACAACTGCTCCCACAACACACTGATCCGTCGCTAGGCTGACTGGAGGATTCTGGGATCGGTAGGAAAGGAGAAGAAAAGAAAAAGTAACATTTCTGAGCGGTGCTTCTTGCCCAGCCGTTATGCCGGAGGAACGAGTGGGAAGAATATTTGCACACATCGGTCTTACGTAGTAGAGATGGGCCTCCAATTTTTTTGCTGCATGAATTTTCCCCACACGTAATCCAGGGTGGGGGACCAGTGGTTGGCATTGGTGGGCACTTCCTGAGGCGCTGGTAATCCTGGTAACCTCCAGGGCCTGCTGCTCATTCTTTCTTCCCTTACTGGAGCATGCCAAGGGCTACTCCAATCAGGAGCAACATTTTTTGGTTGACGTGCAGGATGGCAATCACCAGAGGTCCAGAAAACCCACACACATCCATCCCGGTGCTTGGAGGTCCACACTGCTTCTACAACTCCCCCTGGCTACTTTTCATTATAATATTTTTTAGATTGAAAATGCCCCCTTATGTCTTCTAGGCCTCTAGGGGCTAAAAATTGGATGCTGAAGAGAGCTCAGAACATTGCAGAATAACATCTGGCCGTCTGAGAAGGTTTTTTTTTCAAATTGGACTGTTGTGCTCTGTTGCTTTTAAATGTGTTTTTAGTATGCATTTTATTTACCGTTATTATTATATAATGCTGGTTTCATTCTTTTAAAATATTTGTATACTTACTGTTTTTAGCTTTTTAATATTGTCTTTTTTAATGATGTAAGCCACCTTGGGTCCTTTTAAGGAGAAAGGCGGGGTAAAAATATTTTACATAAATAAACAAACAACTGGGTCCTAGATCAAATCAAGTCTGAACTATCTGGAGGGAAAAAATGTGGAAATCGAGGTTGTCCTACTTTGGGCACCTCATAAGAAGACAGGATTTACTGGAAAAGACAATAATTCTGAGAAAGGCATTTAATATGGTCCTTGATTCTTTTTAAATATTTGTACACTTACTGGTTTTAGCTTTGAAATTTTGTTTTTTTTAATGATGTAAGCTGGCTTGGGCCCTTTCTAGGAGAAAGGCGGCTTAAAACTATTTTAAATAAATAAATAAATAAATTATAGAGAGCACAATGATTCTTTTTGAGCCCATATATATAAATATATATATAAAAAACATCAATTATTTTGGCAAGAGTTTCAGAGGGCTAGGGAATCCTGGAGATGCTGGAGAATTGCATTTGGGCCCCACATGGCGTACCCCTCCTCTTGTGTTAATTGGACCCCCAAAAAAGAGGGAAAGCAACTGGGCAGCACCGCCAGTGGTATAATGAGGGCATATCTCACAGAGCCAAAGCACTGCAATATTTTGATTAGCTAAGGTGATTATGATATTTGCCACCCCTCCTTGGACTTCCTGTCCTGTCTGAGTGTAGCTGTAATCCAGAGAACCCTTGAGGTAGGGGGAGTGTATTTCCTCCCCCCCCCCCCCATCATTAGTATATTATTGTGGGCGACCCTTGTTGTAATGCAAAGTATCTTGTGAGAGGGAGTTCTTGACCTTGAATGGGAAGTTAGGAGTCGTTGGCTTTACAAAAGACCTGTTTCTGCTGATGAAGGAACTGCTAGAACTGATTTGAGGATACTGCCTCTTGCATTTCATGTATGTTCTAGAAGCCGTATTACTGTCCCTTCTCCCAGTCTTGTGTGCCTGTCCTGCTTCTCTTCTGCTGTTATTGTGGAGACTTTTCTTCTTACAATAAGCCAAGAGGCATGAAGTGAAGTTTTATTTTAGGAAAGTGTTTATGATGCTAGCTAACAGAGACTATCAACGCAGCAATCCGTGGAAGGAAAGCAAAGAAGGAAGGAAAACAAGGCTATGTCCGATGAAGTGGACGTGTCCACGAAAGCTCACGTTAAAATATAATAGTTTGTCTTTAAGGTGCCACATGATTTTTTGTCTTTTTTTAAATTTTGTCTTTGTCTTTGTTTTGTGTCTTTGGATTTTGCCTGCTATGCTTGCACAGACTAACACGGCTACCTCTTCCAAAACTACAAGGAGTAAATCTATAGAAAATATATGCAAAGGGCCATAAAAGCTACATTAAATTGGTATTTTTTATGACAGTGTCTTTCCCAGGATATATCCAAAAGGAAAACATTCCTTTGGGCCTCTGGTTGTCTTCTCTAAGTGATAGATTATTTCCTTCAGGAGATCAGGAAATAAACTTCTACTGTTTTATGATACTGGGTTTTATGGTTCGGATTGCTGGAGGAGGATTTTTCCCCCCCATCGTTCACTGGGAGATGCCACTGTTTGCTATACATAAGAGAACATTTCTATATTTGCTAATTCTAACATACATTATTATATCTCAAAGTTACAATGAGAAGGGATCTTCTAGTTGACACCCAAAAATGAACTTAAAAAAATAAGATAAAAAGAAGCCAATAAAAATGGAACTGAAAGCACAGCAAATACCACGAATGGCCAAACTTATTCAGATAGTTTAGGGCTTAAACACAGACGTGGGGGGGGGGGATATATGGGCCTCTATATGCCATAGGATTACAACTCCCATTGTCACTGTTTGTTGTCCAGGTCAGCTGGGCTGATGGGATGTTGAGTCTAGCAGCATCAGGCTATCTGAATCCTGGTTAATAATAATAAGAAGAAGAGAGTCTGGGAACAGGAACTTGAGGGAAATTTGGGTAACCCTTTTATTGATTTTTTTTTTGAAAGTTTTGAGTATGATCTTGATTTCCAGGTGCTGTAAGGAAACACTTTGTCCTTTCTTCTTTCTTGTTGTTGTTCCAAATTGTGAGCAGGGACAATGGTTGATAAATGTTTGGTTTTTAATGATAATATACATCTATAGATATTAATAAATATATTTATAATGAGATGTGCTTTGTACGTTCTTTGAGTACCTTCTTGGGTCTGAAATTAGTGGTGCTGAGGCCCCACAGTATAGACTTTGTAGTGAGAAAGCCAACTAAGATTAATTTTCAAGGTAAAGAGCCTGTTATTGTGATGTACCATCAAGTCTCCTACAATTAATGGCAACCCTATGTCCTGTCTTCAACTGCCTTGCTCAGCTCTTGTGAACTCAAGCCTCTGGCTTCCTTTAGGGAATATGTCCATCTCTTATTTGGTCTTCCTCTTTTCCTGCTGCCTTCCACCTTTCTCGGCATTATAGTATTTTCCAGAGAATCCTGCCTTTTCATGATGTGCCCAAAGTAGGACAGTCTCAGTTTCAACATTTCGCCTCCAGAGATAATTCAGGTTTGATTTAATCTAGGAACCTACTCTTCTCCATTGCTGCCAGTTATGTATCTTCCTTCATTTTTCTTTCTGTTTTTTATGTCCTGATCATGGCTAATGAGGGCCACATTTAACACAGAATTCACACAAAGTATCTGTGGATAGGTGCCACCCCACCCCATTAATGCCTCTGGGATCTGCACGCTACCACAGGGACGCTCTGGAAATGCTCAAATACCCATTTTGGTTCATATTTATGTATTTATCTTAAGACAGTGTGCATCACTCATCATAAAGATCCTACGTTACTTTTACTTCTGTTGCAAGGAACTGAGAGGTCTCCCCCCTCCAAAATATTATTCTTATAGCATTCATGCAACTGTGGCTGATAAGAGGTAGCCTAGTTGTTGGTCAGCCGTCGAACCTATGCAGCGGGATAAGAATCCCTCAAACCTTTGGGGGTAAGACTGGAACTTTCTGGGGACCTGTAGCTCTGCCTTCCTCACAACCACCTGTTGCATCTTGAAGCTGTAATTGTTGTTGTTGTTGTTTAGTCGTTAAGTCGTGTCCGACTCTTCGTGACCCCATGGACCAGAGCACGCCAGGCCCTCCTGTCTTCCACTGCCTCCCGGAGTTGGGTCAAATTCATGTTGGTCGCTTTGATGACACTGTCCAACCATCTCGTCCTCTGTCATCCCCTTCTCCTCTTGCCTTCACTCTTTCCCAACATCAGAGTCTTTTCCAGGGAGTCTTCTCTTCTCATGAGATGGCCAAAGTATTGGAGCCTCAGCTTCAGGATCTGTCCTTCCAGTGAGCACTCAGGGTTTATTTCCTTCAAAATGGATAGGTTTGTTCTCTTTGCAGTCCAGGGGACTCTCAAGAGTCGCCTCCAGCACCACAATTCACCAATCCTGTGAGGCAGACTTTGCATCAGTCTTGCTCATGGTAGACGGCCCCAGATGAAGCAGTGGAGTTACCAGAACCTTGCAGAGGTTTTACTATACCATTGTTCTGTCCTCTTGAAAAAATGCAGAAAATTAAGCCACCTTCTCCTCTGGTTAGGAAAGGAGATCAGGTATAGTCACATGCTGTATTTATATTATCCCTTTAATATAGGTAGCTATCTATCCCACTTTCCCACAGAACACCAGTTTGTTCAGAGAACTGTACAGCTTTACCCCACAACTCACATTTCTTTAGCAATAATCTTGTGCCGTCAAGTCAATTCTGACTAATGGTGACCCTTTTCAGGTTTTTCCAGGGAGAGAATACTCAGAAGTGGTTTACCCTTCCCTTCCTCTAGGGGGAGCCCTGGGACTGTGCAGCTTGCCCAAGGCCACCCAGGCTGGCTCTTCTCCCTGGAGGCTCAAATGGGGAATTGAACCCCCAACCTCTGGCTCTGCAGCCAGAAAAAAATCTGGACATTTGCTTCTGCAGTCTGATATGTGGATTAAAATGTACCAAGTTAGTCAGGTGGAAACCTGTGTCTGAAATGTGTCTGCACGTCCTTGATGAAGACCTGCCCAGCAGGCCTTCTATTATTTTGATCATGTGTGACAGCCTTCAAAGGTAGGCCTCCCCATTTGCGATGTGGAAGAGATCAAGCAATGGAGTGTTTGCAAAAACATTATTGACCCCTCTGTGAGCTTTACGCTAACCTAGCTAGCTAACAATGTCTAGTTTTTCTAGAGAGGAGGCCACTGTTGAAGATCTAGACCTAGAAGCAAGGCTGAGCACAAGGCCAGTTTAACTAATGGACACTTTGGGAGGACCTTTTACCTTGCTGTATTCCCCTCAACATCAAGATGAGCAGAAAAAGAAACTCTAGAAGACATACTAAATCTAGAGAAGTGGATGTCCTGATTCACAAAAGTTAGCAGCTGGTGTTTTCCCCCCCCCCCCCAAGGTCTATAAAGTGATCACCTACTCTTGCATTTAAATCTAGAGAAAACACCATTTTTGTTAAAGGAATGTCTATAAATGGGCATTCAAACGGAATGTAGGGTTTTAGATTTTTCTTACATCCTGAAACTGTGGTTTCTCCTTCAGAATCTGATGTTTTTGGAAGTACCAGTTCCTCTTGTTTCTCCCCCCCCCCCCTTCATTATGAGCCTGTGGCAAACGTGCAACTGGGGTGGCAGAGACTCATAGCCTTCCTAGGGCAAGACTTGGAATGCAAGTGGATGTGGCCAACTGGCTTGGTTCTTGTACTGACACAGCGCTTATATTGCTGACAAGCCTAATTTTTATTCTGCTGGCTGGATAGCTGAAGGTTAGGTACCTGGTTCTAAGCAAGAAGTTGAGAATTAAGTTCCCCGCTGTGCATCCCAGAAGAGCCAACCTGTGTAGCCTTGGGCAAGCTGCACAGTCCCAGAGTGGCCCCAGAAGAAAGTAATAGTAAATGACTCCTGAGTTCTTTCTACCTAGAAAACAATGACAGGAAAAACCTGCTCTTTGCTGCATGGTTTATACTAAGAGATGTGAGTGCTGAGGTCAGCTAAATTAATTGTGTGGTGTTTCTGATAGGAAGAAAAAGTGTTATGTTACCTCCCAGCAATGCTTCTGCTTGGGCTAAAGAACAGTGGAGACAGTAGCACAAGGATGTACAACGGGGGGGTGAGATGACTGATTGTGGAGGAGATCATGATGGTCTCAAGATGATGGCAAAGTAGGAAAGGGGGAGCTCTTGGCAGTACCAGGAGATGGCCACCCTTCTTTAATTAGCAGGTGAGGAGTATGTCCAAGAGAAGCTGAAGAGTGATCCACTGTAATCTGGAGGACTTTGAGCTGATAATTGAGAGTGTGAGAAAGTGAATGTTCAAGAGGAGCATTGCAGAGTGCCAGATAGCTCAGTGGTTTAGGTCTCTGGCTGCGGAGCCAGAGATTGGGAGTTTGATTCCCCCACTGGTTCTCCTTGACTGGGGCTAGACTCCATGATCTATCACATCCCTTCCAGCTCTGCAATTCGAAGATTATTATTAAAGAACTCAGGGTGGGGGAAAGCACAAGCACAGGCTGTGCGGCACAATGGCAAGCCAGAGAACGGGGTGGAAAGAAATGTCGTTTCTTTGGCATGCTGAACAGAATACTTTGGGGTGACCCCAGTGCCAAGGCGCTATGGCTCTCTGAGAGCCGGGAGGCCCCACACTTGGTCAGCAGACCAGGTAGGCACGCTCGCTTGGAAGCCGGCCTTGCTGCTTAATCGGTGCATGGGTGAACTCCTGTGCCCTTCCTTGAATCTCCCAGTTGCTTGATGCTGGCAGGTCGGGCACATAGGGGTGTTTTCCAATTTGTGGATAAACCAGGCTTGCCTGTTTTCTCTCTGCAGGCATCCAGGACAACCCAGAGGAAGCTGTACAGGACCTTGCTATGGTGGAGGAAGAGGCTTAGGAGCAGGGGATGTTATAAGTATGTATCCCTTCCACTGGTGCCTGCCCTGGAGCATCATCCCTTATCTAAAGGGGGGTGGGTGGTGTTTTTTGTTTTGTTTTCCATAGGTTGCAGCACACCCATTTCAGACTGTTGCCAATGTCTGTTGTGTTGGTCTGGTTTGTCAGCATCAGACACTGAAAGCCTCAATGATTCGGGATCTCCAACCAGCATTGGTAAGCAAGTTGTTATTGGCTTGGATGCTGGTGGTGTGGTTTCTTCTGTTTTCACCCAGTCCTGGTGATACAGCACAATTTCAAATAGGTGGCATGACACTGGTAGGAAATATTTCTGCATGGGGGAAGACTACCAAGCACAGCACCAATGGCTGAGACCTTGTGTGGCCTTGGGCAAGCTGCACAGTCCCAGGGTGCCTCCAAAAGAAGGGACTGGCACACCACTCTTGACATGAAACCTACTGGCTGCTGCATGGCTTCTGCTAAGAGATGTGGGTGCTGATGTCAGCTAAATTGTGTGGTGTTTCAGATTGGGGGTGGGGGGAAAGCCCACTTCTTCACATGCATAGGTGTACTGCCAGGGATTATGCTTTCCTGGATCATAATAAAGGCGGTATGTAAGCCTCCCAGCAATCCTTATACTTGGGAGAAAAGTTGTACAACACTGGGTGCGACATGGCTGACAGTGGAGGAGATCATGGTGGTCCTGAGATGACAGCTAAGAAGGGAAGGGGCAGCTCTTGGCAACACCACGAGACGGCCACCCTTCTTTAATTGGGGGTGAGGAGTATGTCAACAAGAAGCTAAAGAGTGACCTGCCACAAATCAGAGATCAGGAATGGCAACACACAGAAACCCGTTTCACATCATTTTAATTTATAAGGACATTCTACACATGATCTAAAAGTGGCCATTCTGGGGGAAAAACTACATGACAAGAATCTAGAGAGAGACGGCTGAGATAAAATATATACACAAGCTAGACACCCATCTCAATGGACTCAGTATAAACTGAGGCTTTTTAGGGCACTACCAAAAATGAACACTACAGTAATTGTATTTTATTGAATCTCCCAGATATATATTCCTCCTTAACAGATCCACCTAAAAAATGTCAAAGGTAAACCAGAGAGTCTGAACTCATTGACATGTTGCTGTTGTAGTCATCTATTGTCTGGGGAAATTGACACATCATTGTAGCTGCTCACAAAACCTCCTATAAAGAAAACATCATTAGCAACTGTAAAAGGCCAGTATAGTTAACATTTATGTTAATCTACCATTGTTATTCATGACAGATCCTGGAATACAATACTGGACAAACCCCAGAGACAATTTACTCCAACACAGGTAATAAGACATACCAAAATTATGTGAAAAATTGTGATCAGAATTGATTTAAAATAAACAACTCCCTTGCGGGTGCTTAAAAGAGAACTCACCACTTTCCAACCAAAAAAATGCTTGCTTACCTGTACGTCATGTAACTAGATATATTAAAATTGATTTCAAGCATGGTAAACCCAACACAAAAACAGGAATATTAGGACGTGTAGCTTAGCCCTTAGTGAATGCTGAGGTTTCACATAGCAGAAAACCGCTGCTAAATGCCGAAATTATAGCACCAGAAAACAGAAGCTATAGTGCAACTGGAAGGACAGATCCTGAAGCTGAGGCTCCAATACTTTGGCCATCTCATGAGAAGAGAAGATGCCCTGGAAAAGCCCCTGATGTTGGGAAAGTGTGAAGGCAAGAGGAGAAGGAGACGACAGAGGACGAGATGGTTGGACAGTGTCATCGAAGCGACCAACATGAATTTGACCCAACACCGGGAGGCAGTGGAAGACAGGAGGGCCTGGCGTGCTCTGGTCCATGGGGTCACGAAGAGTCGGACACGACTAAACGACTAAACAACAAAAATAGTGCAACTTGCTCTGTTATGAAACCACATTTTGACCATGTGGTTCAAAAGTAACACAAGAAACACGAATAATGTTCCTTTATTAATGTAACGAATGCTGTTTTCCAGGTCCTTAAAAAATTAGTATTAAAGGACATATGATATTTTTAAGGATATTTTGAAAATAATTTTTTCTAATGCATGTCAATCTGTTATCAGCTCCTGCTATTGATTAATTGATTGAGTTGCACGCTGTTGTGGTTATTTCTTTTTATCATTTTCCAAGAATCAGCCTAACACAAAACATTGAACAAGCGCTCCCGTTCCCAAAAACATGGATGCAAATATCAGGAAATTTGAAGGGGGACTATAAAAAGCAGCGTCCACTTCCGGTTCCGTTCTATCTTCTCCTCCCCTCCCCACTTCCTCTCCTCCTCCCCCCCCCCCCCGCGCTTCCCGGGGAGTCCTTGTCTTTTCAATTGCTGGAGCAAACCTGTGGTTTGGGAGAAAATTTGCAAATCGTGTGCCTTTCCAGATAAGAAGCGTGCTTTGTTTATTTTTTTGGCTGGATCTTTCAGTTGGAGGTGAGTTGCATAAGGGAGGGAGCTATATGTTAATACATTTATTTCTTAATTTTGCTTTTCCCTTTTTGTTTGTTTGTTTGTTTGCTGGCTTTGCTCGCTCGTTTTCGTGGAGAAGCAAAAGGAACGGAAGGGGGAGGGAAGGGGTGGAAAAAAGGTCCGTGGAGAAAGGATCTAAATTTTAAATAATTGAGATCCCTTTAGGTCAGGGAAGAAAGTGGGGAGAACAAATGATTTTTCTTTCCTGTTTGTTGGAATTTTGCAGTGATTTGGATGTGTGTGTCTTTTTAAGGTTGCCAATTGACCAGAAATAAAAGGGCAAATTCTTCCTGTGCTTTAAACAGTAGCTTGATTG
This sequence comes from Intellagama lesueurii, assembly GCA_037013535.1. Taxonomy (NCBI): domain Eukaryota; kingdom Metazoa; phylum Chordata; class Lepidosauria; order Squamata; family Agamidae; genus Intellagama; species Intellagama lesueurii. The sequence goes on from JBAJHW010000002.1 coordinate 294,918,406, forward strand.
TGCAGAATCAGCAGATGTAAAGCCTTTAAGACAGGAAGGTAAGAAGTACCATCTCTTTCTTGACATCTGCAAAGCAGGCAGCTTCCTAAAAGCATAGTAAGAGAAGCTGTTTGAAAAGTTGGCAACCTTTTATTTTATTTTATTAGTCAAGGTATTTCTCATTCAACAAGGATTCAGGAAGAAAATGGGAGACCTTTTCTTTTCTGCAAATTGTTGTGCCTCAGGGGTTCAGTAGCAGCTTAAGAATGCACCAGTAAAGGTCAACATGCAGTGGTTTGACAAGGAGGGACAAGCAGATGAAACTTACAGTTATGATGAAATTATCTGCATGCTAAATGCACAACTGCAGAAGCTAGATGAAAAGTTGGGAATTGCCCCATCCCTCTCCCATTCTTCTTTTTTAAAGAAGAGGTATTTTCCTCCCAATTTTTTTAATTCAGGGGAAATCAAGTGGGTGCTTTGCACTGCCATCCAATAAATGTAGTTTGGGGACATTTTTTCCTCTTCTGGATTGCTTGTTGAACTCTTGAGTCATTGAAAGGAATCTTTGGATAATGCTTGCTAAATATTCCTGCTTTTCTTTTTCCTTCCTCCAAATTGTTGAAAACCCTATTCTGGTTATCTTTATTGTTTCTTTTAAAGGGTACCACAGAACACTGATTCTCAGCTTTTTGTCTCTAATGCCCCACTGGTCATACTATCAAAGAACTGAGGCACCCCATAGGAAAAAAGCCATTTTTTTTTCTGCCAAGGATACTTAAGAGACCCTCATTTATTACTTCAATCCTTTGTGGTTACTTTCAAGGATTTAGAATAATTGTTTGGACCACACCTAAAGAAACAAAAACAATTCCATTAACAAGTGAAAATTGTAATGACCCCACTGGAGTACAGTATAACTATGGCTGATGTCCTGTTCACACAGCTGTGCAGCATCAGGCGGGTGACCTCATCAGCCAAGGCAGTTTTTTTGGAAAGAAAATAAATTCTGAATCCACCCTTGCCTACAAGGGTCCTGAGACACCCCCCCCCCCCCCAGAATTCCTTTTGTCATGGGGAGGGCACAACCAGTGCCATAGAGCCAGTCTGGTTTCCTGCTGTGCAGAGTGTTGACTGTGCTGGCAGGTGGCTCTGCCCTATAGCAGAGGGTCCGGGTGGGAGGGGAAATGGTTGTTCCTCTGCTAAGGCCCCTCCTGGGAGCAAAGCTGACCCACTCTCCTGTCCAGGGATCTTGGAGGAGCAAGGACCAGCAGTCCTTGAGTACACTCCAGCTGGGAGCCCTGTCCCAGCATCCACACCCCTAGACTCCCCTCATGTTGATGTCTCCAAGTGGACCTACACAAGGCATAGGGATGAGGCCCACTGGGGACGACAGAGGCATCCCCCTTAGAAACAGAAAAAAAAAGACTTTCAAAGTTGGGTTTGGCCCACATGAACGTTTTCTTCTGGAGTCTTCCCAGTTTCCTTCTTTTGGAACTAAAGAAGTTGGCTCCTAACTTAATTGTACTTGGGAAAGCACATTAGTAAAATATGTGGCAGCCGTTGGTATAATAAACATTGTTGACGGAGAGGATGAGGATGTGAGATACGGTCAACCTTTTCTTTTGGGGTCTCAGTGAATTTCCAGTCTTTGGAAATCAACCTTCAGTTTGGGATCTGGACTGTGGAGATCCGATGTTAGATTTGTATTCCCCAGGTGGCATTTGGCTAATTCTCCCTTTTTAAAAAAAACCTGTTCTAATCTGTGACAGGCGAGGAGAGAGCATAGAAGCTCTCGTTGGAGTGCCGTCCACCCGTAAGGTATCTAAAGAGGTGCAGACCACTCCACCGCCAACCTCTCAAGAAAGCATACACTGGGGAATAGATACCCGGGAACTGGAAGCCAATCTACGGGGCCTGACCGTGGCGACTCAGACAGAAGGAGACTTGGCAGGAAGAGCAGAAAGGGGGAGGTCCGTAGTGGAGGCGGGAATGGGGGATATAAAAAGGGAGGACGACAGTATACCGGGGGGTTGGGAACTGGTCTGGGTGGAAGACCCGTGGACTGGGAAATGGGAAAAGATAAAGGTCCCACGGGAAGAAGCAGACTATCGCCGGAGAAAAGGGCTTCCTCAACGGCCGTCGTATTGGGGAGAGTCTGAGGCGAGAGAGTGGAGGAGGAGGTTAAAAGAAGAAAGAGAAATAGTGGCCAGAGAGGCGGAGGAACGCCGGGCATGGCGTGTGGAGGAGGTGCGGAGGATGGCGTATCTCCGGGACCGTGGGGTTCCTTCGAGAGAGAGGGGGTCCCGCTCTGGGGAGATGATGGAGACGAAGAGACTGTACCGTTATTAGGAAACGAAGAAGAACAACAAGACATTCCAAGTGATGACCTGTTCTTACCAGGACCGTGGGAGACTAAATCCCTCAACCCGTTTGACTCAAGTCTTTGGTTGCCCTTACGGTGCCCGTTGGCACCGCAAGAGACGTTACCCCAGGACACTTTAAAAGAAGTTTCACCTTTGAATAATGGAATAAATAAGAGTTTGGATTTCAAATTTAAACCGACTCCCAATGCCTCTCTGGGTAGTAAATTGGAAAACTCTTCCCAGGACGTTCCCCAAGCACCGACTATATTGTCTGTTCAGCACTGGATGAAGGACTTCTAATAAAATTTCTTGAGCTTTTCCATATGTATTTGTTTATGTATTTGTTTTCTATAATATAGCATATTATATATTATATTATTTTATTATTAGCTTTTTATATCAGAACTGCTGGATCAGCTCAGCGGTTTAGGTCTCTGGCTGCGTAGCCAGAGGCTGGGAGTTCGATTCCCCCCACTGAGTCTCCTTGACAGGGGCTGGACCTGATGATCCAGAGGGTCCCTTTCCAGCTCTGCGGTTCTAAGACGAAAAGAAAGTAAGAAAAAAAATTTATGCTGCCTTTTTCCTGGCAAAGGGATTCAAGGCCACTTACGCAACGTTAAAACAAACAGGGAATTAAAAACAAAATACTTAAATCATTGAAAAGCTATTAAACACGGTGATCACTTGCTGGGGGCAAAGTGGTTATTTGCAGTTCTAAGATTGTTGTTAGTATAAAGGATATACAAGTAGCCATCGTAGGGCATCTGTGTCAGCATTAGATTCTGCAAACGTGTCTGGAAATAAAGATTTTTGGTTGTCACTGGCCGAGAAGGACCGGCGTAGCCTCATGTGATGTTTTGTAAGGTGGGGGCAGCCACCAAGAAGGCCCTCTCTCAGGTCCCCCGGTCAGTGTAAGTGACAGGAACAAGAGGAGGGGCCTTCCAGGGAGATCTTGAGACCTGAGGAGGGTTATAGGGGGAATTGTAATCCGTCGGATAGCCTGGACCCAAGCCATATTATTGGACGAGACAGGAAATCCCCAGCCAAAGCATCTCCGGCAGATAGCCACCCAGTCTCTGCTTAGAAACCTTTCATGAAGGCAAGTGTGCCATCTTCCAAGATATTCCTTTCCCACTAGCATTCTTAGCTAGACTTTTTAATCCTACTGACTATTTTATATTGCTCTGTGCAATTTGATGGTGAATAAGCAGTGAAGGTACAGGAAGGGCTTTGGCATGAACCAGTGTGGCTCTTTTTATTTATGATGATGATGATGATTCTTTATTTATTTGTCGAAGACAGGAGGGCCTGGCATGCTCTGGTCCATGGGGTCACGAAGAGTCGGACACGACTAAACGACTAAACAACAACAACAAAATTTATTTGTCTTTTTGGAAACTGCTGTGGGAATGTGACAAATGGATGGTTTGAAAATATTTGCGGTGCTAGTTATTCATTTCTCCATCAACAGGAGAGGCAATAGGTCAGCGATCCAGCCAGTACATGCTTCCTACACAGAAATCCCTGGCTTCCATCTTTGGCATCTTCCTTTAAGAGGATCAGGTAATAAACTGTTCAAATGTTTCCCTTTAAGATCCCCAGGAGCTGTTATTCGTCTGAGTAGACAAGGAGTTTCTCTGTCTATTTTTTTTTTTAAGGTCACATTTTTAAAAACTGGGGAATTTGTATTGACTCCCATCAAGGGCCTGCCTAGTCACAAAAGAGGAATCATTTGCTGGGGAAACTGAGGATAAGGCGGAGGCTGGTTGAAGGCCCACAGGTGAAGCAACACCTATGGGTCCGAGTCCCAAATGCCAGACCTCCTGCCATGTTTATGCACAAACTAGGTAAACTGCACTCAGGGCCTCCAGATTGTGAGCTGCTGGTGGGGTACATCTCAGCTGTGCTGTTGGGCATGTGACCATGTTCACAACCAAGACATATCCCAGCACCTCATCAAGGAGCTGCAAGACGTTATGCAAACTGTTGTGCTGATTTGGGTTTCTGGGTTGCAATTCCACGCATTTTTAGGGAATTCCAAAATCTGAAACAGCACACCATACTTAACACCAAAAATACCTATTTAAGAGTGAATTTTTAAAAAGGTTTTTGAAAAAGAGTGAAGTTCTGGCCCTCACATTTTGGGTGTTTCATGCAGCCCCTGAAGGATTCGGGGTTAGAAAATTGGCTCTTGGACTCATCACAGCTGCTCATCTCTGCATTATAACCAGTGGCCATTTCCGGCTAGGGTTTATGGGACTTGTAGTCCAATACATCTGGAACACCCCAGGCTCCTCATCGCAGAATAGACATTGATTCATATTTTGTTTCATACCCTCCCACCTTTCTCTGTTTTTGTGCTTTTCAAAACAAATTCAGGTCAAATGAGTGAAACTGAGGAGGTCACCCAGCTGAAAAGCCCTGATGATGTGGAGCCATGTGGATCTTTACTGGAAACAGACGAAGACATTTCCAGATTCCAGGAAGTAGAAGGGATCTGTGAGATTCAGGAGAGACCAGGTGATCCACCGACTCTCATCCCAGGCTTAGAAGAAGGCAGTTCATTAGAAGGGACCTCATATATCTGTTCCGACTGTGGGAAGAGTCTCTCCAGCATCTCTAGCCTCATTAGCCATCAGAAAAGGAACCACTCGGGAGAGAAGCCCTATAAATGCTCCGATTGTGGGAGGAGCTTTCACCAGAGCTCAGATCTGGTTAAGCACGAGAGAATCCACACAGGGGAGAAACCATATCAGTGCTCTGTGTGTGAGAAGCGGTTCAATCAGCGGTCATACCTTATCGTACATGAAAGATTCCACACGGCTGAGAAACCTTACAAATGTTTCCTGTGTGGGAAAAGCTTCTGTTCCAATGCACATCTCATGACCCACCAAAGAACCCACACCGGAGAGAGACCGTACCAGTGTCCAGACTGTGGTAAAAGGTTCACAACCAGTTCAAACTTTGTCAACCATAAGAAAACTCACACGGAAGAAAAACCATATAATTGTTCCCTCTGTGAGAAAAGTTTTAAGCGGAGCTCGAACCTGATTCAGCACGAGAGAACTCACACGGGCGAGAAGCCCTATATGTGCCTCACTTGTGGGGAAAGCTTCGCTTCGAACTCCGGCCTTGTCAAACATCAGCGAAGCCACACAGGGGAGAGACCTTACGAATGCTCCTACTGTGGCAAAAGCTTCAGTCAGAGCATGATCCTGACCCAACATGAAAGAACCCACACGGGAGAAAAGCCGTGCAAATGCCCGGCCTGTGGCAAAAGCTTCCGCTCTAGTTCAGACCTTGTCAAACACAAAAGGATCCACACAGGAGAGAAGCCCTATAAGTGTTCACTCTGCGGTAAAAGCTTCACCACCAGTTCGGACGTGGTGAAGCATGAAAGAACCCACACAGGCGAGAAGCCGTACAAGTGTGGCACCTGCGGGAAAAGCTTCAGCCAGAGCGCCCACCTCATGCAACACCAGAGAATCCACACAGGAGAAAAACCATATGTGTGCCTCACCTGCGGGAGGTGCTTTACGTGCAGTGCTCACCTGGTGGTCCATAAAAGAACCCATAAAGAGGGGGAGGCCTTAAAAACGTAAAAGGTCGGGTTGGTGGGGTTGGGAGAGGGAACATCCCATGCAGAAAAGGAAAATAAACCCTTTTAAAGTGTGTTTGATGCAGCAATTAAACCAGATCTTTCTAAAACAATTAGGACCCTGTCTAAGAGGGAGTATACAGTGGTGCCTCGCAAGACAAACGCCTCGCCGGACGAAAGACTCGCAAGACGAAAGTGTTTTGCGATCGTGTTGGTGACTCGCAAGACGGCTTTTTCTATGGCCGTGCTTCGCAAGATGATTTTTTTTCTGGAAGAGCGATGCCTCACAAGACGAAAATAATTCGTTCGTCTTGCGAGGTTTCCCATAGGAATGCATTGCAATGCATTCCTATGGGAAGCCGCTTTTTCGCAAGACGAAAATTTCGCAATACGACGGTACTCGCGGAAGGAATTACTTTCGTCTTGCGAGGCACCACTGTAAAGGAAAAGGTTTGTAACTGATCTCTTGTTTATCATGCATGACATTTAAAACCCAACGAGGAGAGAAACTGCAGAGTTTTTAGTAATGAGAATGATCCAAAGATGCCTCTGTCCCTGGCCAAGAAAATCCATGACGAGCCTAACAAAGTTTCTAAAGATCTGTATTCTCGAAGGCTTTCACGGCCGGGATCCGATGGTTGTAGGTTTTTCGGGCTGAAGATGCCGGCCGCAGAGACTGGCGAAACGTTAGGAAGAAAAACCTCCAGAACATGGCCAAACAGCCCGAAAAACCTACAACAACCATTTCTAAAGATCTGGTCATAGTGAAGGAGATGTGAGGCCGAAAGTAACACATGCCACGGAATTTGGGATATTGAATTGAAATTGCAACTATGGATGCCGAGAGAAATGGGTTTTCATGCAATCCTGTGTGTACTTCTTTGGTAATAAATAAATGACTATTTGTGTCCTTCACACAGGTGTACTTTTATCAAATGGTAAGCCATGAAGGGACGTGGTGGTGCTGCGGGTTAAACTGCAGAAGCCTCTGTGCTGCAAGGTCAGAAGACTAGCCATTGTAAGATCAAATCCACGCGACGGAGTGAGCTCCCGTCACTTGTCCCAGCTCCTGCCAACCTAGCCGTTCAAAAGCACGTAAAAATGCGAGTAGATAAATAGGTACCACCACGGTGGTAAGGTAACGGCGTTCCGTGTCTAGTCGCGCTGGCCACGTGACCACGGAAACGGTCTTCGGACAAACGCTGGCTCTACGGCTTGGAGACGGGGATGAGCACCGCGCCCTAGAGTTGGACACGACTGGACTAAATGTCAAGGGGAACCTTTACCTTTACCTAAGCCATGAAGAGACCTTGTGGCTCCTACGATCGAGCTGAGCTTTCAGCAAATAACCTAGAGCACACAAATTTCTAAACAATGAACCTGGACACACTTTTTGAACATGATTTTTTTTGTGGGAAGAAAGAGTTCATTTTGTCCCCCACCCCTACCCCAGGTACCAAAGATCATTAGACTATTTCTGACCAGAAGCAGGCTACTTCAGCAGCAGCTGAGATAATGCTATTTGAAGGAGCCCCCTTCTGGTCAAAAATATTCTAATGATCTTAACATTTTAATTAGTTTTCATTATACCTATATTTCACATACGTCCATAATTTTCAACTGTGCAAATGCTCTGATTCGAATAAAGGGATACAGACTCCACCAACCTTTTTTTAGTTGCTTTGGTGCAATTTTTCTTAAAAATAAGCTACTTACCAAGACGATCTCTGTCAAGGTAGGAGCAAATCACAGAGCACTTTAATTTCACTACGAGATAAATTTATGTAGCCAATTCAGAGTGTGGGCATTTCTCACCCTTTCTAAAACAAAAGAGGTAATGGAGATCCACCTGGTCATATGACTGGAACCAGAATCCCACCTTAAAGTACATTGGAATGGTGTGGTTTTCATCTTATACCTAAAGGAACCAAGAGATGGAGCCATCCAGATCTATTAGGTGTTTCATAGCTTCCAATCTACCACCGAGAAGGCCCAATCCTGCATACCCATCTGCTGGACCTTTGATGGTAGAGGAGCATGTGGCTGCGCTTCCTTTGAATAGCAAAGTATATTGAGGGGAGATTAAGAGGAACAGAATCAGATAATGAAAAAATCTATCAAGAAATTACACCAGACATAGGCTGGGTTTATACGCAGAAGTTCCAGTAGCATTTCAGCTAAGCAATCAGCATTATTGCCTATTTTTCCTTCAAAAAATACTGTATGGTGGGAGACATGAGTCTGAAGGAAAGTGGTTGATCCAGGGTTCACTGAGAAGGGTTTCAACTGAAGGCCTAAATATGATTCAATTTCACTTCATTTCTTGCTAAGAAGTAAACTAAAGAAAAGCCAAAGCAAAGTGTGCTGCTTATATAGCACTTAAAGCAGGGGTCTCAAACTCAGTTTACCTGGGGGCCGCTGGAGGCAGAGTCTGAGTGAGGCTGGGCCGCATCAGATTTTCCGCCAAGTGGAGCAAGAGCCCGAGGAAGCCGCCCAGGAGTTTCCTTAGCCCGGCTGGGGCTCCAAGGAGGAGGAGGAAGGGCACGCGAGCCCTCATCGCCAGCCACGACCCCCTCCGGCTCCTTCTTCACCACCACCACCACCAGCAGGAGGAAGAAGCGGAGAAGGGAGGGAGCGCCGGCGACCGCCTAGCGGGGGGGGGGAGGGAGGGCACGACATAAATTTTTTAAAAAAAACCTTGCCAAAGGAGAAAAGCCCCCATCGGTACCTGCGAAATTAAACAGAACGGGGCGGGCCCCCCCACAGGTGCGCACGTGTGCACGCACACAAACACACACACACACAGAGGTCCGGCAACCTTCCTCTGAAGGCCCCCCCCTCAAAAAAAGGGGCACTCAGCAGCAGCAGCTACCCCACCACGACAGAGGAGCAAACTTTGCGAGGCGAGCCCAGGCAGCCTCCAGAGCTGAGGCGGCTGAAGCAGGACGAGGAGGAGGAGGAGGAAGCACTGCCGGGTGCTGAGGCGGCCGCTGGCCAGGCTGGTGCTGCCGAGAGAGAAAGAGAGCCAGAGAGCCGCTTCCCTGGAAGAGGCGGCGGCGGCAGCTGCTGTTGGTGGCTTGGAGGCGCTCTTCGAGGACGGGCCGGGAGCGAGCTCCGCTCTCAGGCATCGCGCGGCGGCGGCTCGGGCGCCCAGGGAAAAGGGCCGGCAGCGCGCCTCGCTCTCCGGCTCTCCCCCAAGACAGCGCCTCTTGCACCCTCCATCTGGAACTGCAGCCTGCCAGCTGGCAGACAGGTGGGCTGGCTGGCAGGCTGCAGTTCCGGATGGAGGGTGCAAGAGGCGCTGTCTTGGGAGAGAGCCAGCGAGCGAGGCGAGGCTTTTTTTGACTCTTGACACAGAGGCCGCGTGGGCGCTTCGGGGGGGGGCAGGCAAGGCGGGGGCCACAAACTATCGTCCGGCGGGCCGCAAATGGCCCCTGGGCCGCATGTTTGAGACCCCTGACTTAAAGCATTCTCTGGATGATTTACAATTGTATTGTGCAGGCTAAATATTGCATTCCCCCAGAGTGAGCTGAGGACTTTCAGAAGGATGAAAGGCTGAGTCAACCCTGATCCGACTACCCGAGCCCTTTGAAATCGAACTTGGGAGATGAGCAGAATCTTGACTGCAGTACTGCAGTTTAACTACCGCACCACTAAGCACTGACATCCTTTATGTGTGTGGTTTGGAGTGCTGGACTGCAACTCTGGTGGGAAAAGATTAAAAAAGGAAGAAACGAAAGGTAGTTTCCTCCCTTTCTGATAACATCCCCACACACTCACTCTCTCCTTTGGTTAGTGAGAGCAACACCATATGCCACGTCCACATATTTTACGGCTGATCACCAATTAGAAAATTGGTTTCCTTCTGCAGTTGAACACATTCTAGAAGAGTGTAAGGTGTGTTGATCTCCCACACCAACATATAATGAAGAATTGTTCGGTTTCTTAAAAAACAAACAAACAGGTGATTCACTTAAAAAGCTGAAGCCCAGAGTGGCATAATCAGAGTGTTTTATGGGGACTTCAGAGAGCATCACTGGATGTCTCTGAGCTTCTCATGGTCCTTCAGACCTGACCTACCTCACAGGGTTGTGGGGAGCAAGTGTTTGATGCAGGGAGAGACTCGTGTACATTCTCTCCTGTTCCTTGTAGAAATGGTGGGATATAAATGTAAGGAATAAATGTTGAATTTCTGCCCATCTGATCCCTGACTAGACTCTGGGTCTCTCTCAAACAGAGATCTTCAGGCCAGAAAGTTTTTCTTGTCTTTTCAGGCCAGATTTAAAGAGAGTGGCCTGAAAGACCTGTCAAAGTTGAAGAGGATCAACAAGACATGTCAGGGATGGCTCAAGAAAAATTATGCTCCTCATCAATAGGTGAAATAGGAGGGTCAGCCTGAATATGGGAGGGGCAGGGCTCCTCTGTCTTTACCAGCAGATAGACATTAATGAGGTGAAGCTCCCCCAATTTACTGTATTTCTGTTCTTGGAAAGAACTTCCCTTCCTTTGAAGTGATTCAAAGCTTAATGGGTCATGTTGCTGGAGACATGGAATTGTAATAGGCAGTTTGAGAGGAGAGCAGCCGGGGAGGTGCCTCTCCTTCCAGAAAGGTTGGAGTGAGGTTCCCTCACAACATGTTCAGGTCCACGAGCTGGCAAAGTAGCAATGATGGAGAAGGATTTTCAGAGGAGTTGTTTTTCCCTATGATAAATATTCCAGCGATTGAGGGGTGGGTGGGGTGATTTAGACCAGTGGTTCCCAGCCTTGGGTACCCCCAGATGTTATTGGACTAAAACTCCCAGAAGCCTTCACCACTAGCTGTGCTGGCCAGGATTTCTGGGAGTTGTCGTCCAAGAACCTCTGGGGACCCATGTTTGGGAACCACTGGTTTAGTGGTTTTTTTGGTTGCCATGCCATTTCAAAACACCTTGGAACTTTGCCGGAAGCAAAGGCATATTCAGTGTCCGATAGACTATACATAGCAAGAGGTGTGTGGTTTTGTAAGGTTGGACTCCAACTCTCCCTTTTCCCCAAACAATGTCACTACTATGGTCTTTCTCAGCATCTTCTGGGGAACGCCGGAGGTTGTAGTCAAAAGACACCCCTTCTGCTTTTAAGGAGAGGACCTAGCAAATCAAAAGCAAAGCAAAAACATGATGCTTATATACCGCCCCATAGCACTTAAAGCACTCTCTGGGTGGTTCACAAGTTAATTAGCTCAGTTAGACATGTCCACCCCCCGGCAAGGTGGGTACTCATTTTACCAACCTCAGAAGTATAGGGGGCTGAGTCAACCGGGTCACGAGCACAGTTTTGGCTGCGGTACAGGAGTTTAACCACTGCACCATGAAGTTCTTCATCGCACTGTATTAAATACCCAGACATAAATCTTTTGACAGCCAGAGTGACAGAGCCTCAATTCCTAGACATGCCAATCTCAGCAAGCAAAAGGAGAGACTAGTGGGCGTCTCCTCCCTGCTCTTCGCCTTTGCCCCCTTGCTGCCCCCTTTCCTAACACTCCAAACACTGCCGCCTGAGACAGTGACCCCATTCCGCCTAAGGACAGGGCCGGCCATGACAAAAACACTCCCGTAAGAACATGTCTATGCACAAGGAACTGGTTATCTTGGCTCTACATTTATCTTGCACAGCTGGAAACTGGCAGGAGAAGGACTTCCTGTCTCTTCCCCAAATCTCCCAAACACTGGCTTTCAGCAACTCTGGCTAGGTTTTGGAAACACTGCTGCTTTGGACAACAACTCCTATAACTCCTCTGCCAGCAGGGCCTCGACTCAAATTTGGCTCAGGTTCTCTAATAAGCCTGACCTTCCTATCCTGGGAAGGTGTAGAAATATCATTCGTGAACTTGAAGCAGGGTGGAAGAAATTATGCTTTTTTTACCATGTTGCTGAGCTCAATTTCCCACACGCCAGGCCATGGGGAGGGCTCATGGGCATTGTAGTATGTTGAGACCAGGGTTTGAAACCAGAGGACTGGTGGCCAAGAGCATGCCGCTGGACCACAATGCCTCTCGCTAAGAGAGCTGAGAGCAAGCCCTCATGGGAGTGGCAGTCCAACAACGTCTGGAGTTTGTAGTCCAAAAAAAGTAATTGTTTTCCCAAAGCTCCAACCTAGAAAAGTGTCAGAAGGTCAAAAGGGATGGTTGACGTCGTAACTGAAGCTTCTGAGAGACTAGATGGAGGCCTCCAGTCCAGAAGAGAGAGGCACACAATCTCAATAAAGGTGAGTTCCTGCAAGAATTTGTGTTTTCAGTTGTTAAAAGTCAGTTTTGAAAGGAAGGTTTCTTCTGCTGGTGGAAGCACTGCATGGAGAGGGACAACCTACACCTCATGAGGCAGGGAGTTCCATAGGCTGGGAGCAACAACAAAAATGCCCTCTCTTTGGTTCTTACCAAACATCCCTGCCATGCCAGTGGCACCAAGATAAGCCCTTCCCCAGAAGATTTCAGATGGGGGGGGGGGAGAATGTATAATAAGCAGAAGAGATTAATTCGTGTCATGGCAGCCAAGTTGGACATTTTGAGGAATGGGCACGCCTGGCATGCCTGGGCACCGTTGAAACCTGGAAATCCAGGCTCAGGGATGGGTCCAGGAGTACACCCAAGCTGCAAGCCTGTGACCTTGGGGGAGGATCAAAAGGGCAACAATAATAACATGAACAATAATAATCAGAATAATAAACATAACAGTAAACATAATCATAATCATAATCTTCATCAAAATTTACAAAGACAAACAAGCCACCAATCACGCAACTTCCGGTGTCTGTATACGAATGCCAGGAGTATGGGAAACAAACAAGAAGAACTGGAAATTTTAATTCAGGAGGGTAAATATGACTTGATAAGAATAACTGAAACTTGGTGGGATGACTCCCATGACTGGAATAAAGCAATTGAGGGATATAAACTGATCAAAAAGAACAGAGAGAATAAAAAAGGGGAGGTGGAGTTGCAGTATATGTCAAAAATACACATTCCTGCACAGAAATACAGGAGGAGGAGAGTGGCTGTCCCATTGAGAGCATCTGGATCAATCCAGTTGGGGCAAAAAACAAAAGGAACTTGGTAGTTGGAGTCTACTACCGACCACCCAAAGAGAGGAAGCGGATGAAACTTTTGCAGGGTTTTCAAAGAGACACAACCTAGTAGTGATGGAACATTTCAATTATCCAGATATAAGTTGGGAGGCAAATTCTGCCAAGTATGGCCCTTCCAAGAAATTCCTGGCTTGTGTGGCTGATAATTTTCTCCTACAAAAAGTGGAGAAAGAAACTAGAGGATTTGCTATCCTTGGCTTGATTCTGACCAACAGAGATGACTTGGTGGGGGAAGTGGCAGTAAGGGGTCGGAACCTCTCATGGCTTCTGAGTAGGTGGAGAGAAGGCTGGCCTCTTGATCCACAGGCATTGCTTACCCTGGCTCTGACCACTGAACCACACCATCTCTCCTTTCTTCAGCTCCATGAGCAGACTCCAGAGGTCTGTGGTCCAAAACCCCACACAACACAGAGCAACACCCCCAAATACTTTGATTTTTAGTAAGTGTTTTTAAACTTGGGTCAGCCACTCCACACACGGACACCTTCTAATGGCCAAGTTTTTAAAAAATTCAGAAACGTTTGGGGAGCAAAACTCAACAAACCTCTCCTTCATGCTCTATAAGACCCAAAGGAAATTTCTCAGACATTAAAATATTGTGGAGTTGAAGTGCTGGGGTACAACCCCCCCCCCCAAGGTATTGAGGGCATGCTGCCCACCACAAAATTATTTCATCTCTGCCCATTTCCCCCTCTTTGTGTGTCTTTCACCCACCTATTACCATATTTTCAGGTTGGTCTTGCTATGGCTTAACTATGGTTGTAATCATGTTGTCAAATCGTAACAGAAAAGTGAGACAGAAACTCATGAAACAACAACTCAAGCAGACTTAAGTCAAAAGAATATTTTATTTCAGGAATACGGCATAGCAGGCATACACACACACACACACACAACTGGCATACGAGACAATAATAATGGACAGGAAAACCACTAGTTAGCGCTGCCTTCAGTAGTCACCACCAGTTGGATATGGCAGGGTTCAGCATCGTTACCGTTCCGAGGCAGAAAGCAGAGGCAAAACTGCCTCTTGTGCATGCGTTTCACAGACAAAGTGCCGTCATAAGAGCCAAGTCAAAGAACACTATGCGTTTCCCAAACACCGCCTGTCAAGGTCAAATAACTCCCGCCAGGGCTGTTCCTGGGACGCCACCACCCCATGCCTCCTTTCGTCAATCCCCGGCATTTCCCCAACCCCGTCAGTTCCATGGCTTAATTAGACATGCAGATTTAAATCCTGTACAGCATCATTTTGAAGGGGAAAAAAAAGATTAATAATAAAGATAAAGGGAGAATAGATGAAAAACGGCTGTGCCCCACCTTCCCTGCCATTGTTTTATCATGGGTTGGACCTTCCGGAATCGGACAGGTCCTTCTTTAAGGCTTGGAGAACCAAAGTCCTACCCCTTCATAACGGGCAAACTCCTCCGTAAGTGGAACTCGGTAGCCAGAAGCTCAGTCTCTCGCTAGAAACAAGACAAGTGGCCGCCTGGTGGAGAAGGCAAACGAAGGCTAGACTCAAGGATCCAGAGCTCTCCAGTTCTAAGAAAGAGGTTTGATTTCTTGACATTTCCTCTCCCGAAAAAGACGCATGGCGTTGGTCGTCGTGTCTTTTTCATACAAGGACATTCCTCACATAGACGCAACTAGGTACTTGATAGAGACCAGTGGTGGAGGAAAAATAAATACAAACACAAAAAGCCAGCAGATAGAAGACGGAAAAATTCTGTGGAGATCTCTATGCATGCCAGAAGACTGTTCTAGGTGGTGTGCCCGCATCCTCTTATTTGGTAGCGTTCAAATTCCACGCATGTGACCAAAGTTAAAGAGTTAGTGAAGTAAGGCAGGTTTCAGAATTACTTAGACAGTCGTATCAGGCAGAAAAGCTACTTTAAAATTCGAAAGATGCTCTTCTCCTGTTGAGGCCCTCATGGACAGGAAAGCCACGAGTTAGCGCCGCCTTCGGTAGTCACCACGAGTTGGATATGGCAGCGTTCACCACCGTTACCGTTCGAGGCAGAAACGTGTCAAAACTTTTTTCTTCCACTTGAGGACTAGTAACGTTTGCGAGCACATTATGAAGATAGGCGTAAGGCAAAGAGTTCTTTGGCAAAACCAGGCTTGGACAGAGGGGTGTGTGAAAGAAGAGTCGCTGTCACAAGGAAAGCTTCTAGGGTTGCATAGCTGCGGAGTAAGAAACATGGCTACCTGAATGGCATCATTCCGTCAAGGCAAAGAGAAGCATTCAGCTTATATACAGAACATTTTTTTTAAAGTATGCCAGCCAGAAGGACGGCAAATACAAATTGACCCATGAATTTCCTTTGCCCTTAAAGCCTCGACACATGAAGGTTCCAGTAAGAGAACACAGTGCCTTCCTTGTATCTTCCTCATGGAGACATTCAAGCAAAGGAAAGGCATTCAAAACTACATGCTGACAACTGGGACTGGATCTGGCCTTCATCTGGCCTCATCTTACATATGCAGAGAGAGACACATATACAAATGCACAGTCCACCCCACCACGGCAATGCAAAGTCTACAATCCCAGTATTTTCATATTAAATTATTGGGATGCTAGCCCTGCTAAAATCAAAAGATGCAGCCCAAAGTCCTGTAAAACAGGGAGATCTCTTTGCCTCCCACAGGGGTGAGTCTTGTGGGGAAGGCCATACAGCTGAATCTACGGACTCCCATTCAAATATGGTGAGGCCTCCCTCCAGGAGGAGAATCAGGCGTGACAGGTTTGGAAGTGATGGAATGGACTGGGTCACTCTTGATTTCTCCTGTGCATAAAGAACTCTATGCAAATTGACAACTAGCAGAGCAAGGAGTCAGCTTTGCTAGAACATTTCTACCTGACCTGCTAGATTTCCACTTGCAGGGGCATTTTCTTTTATTTTCTTTGTTCCCCTTTCTTTTCCCAACTTGTACAAAAATAAATCTCCTACTTGGAATTTAAAGCGGTGCAGTTGATCCTACTGCCACCAGTTTCCACCACTGCCCTCCAGAAGTAGACCATGACTAGGATTAGCATTTAAAAGATAGTAATAAACTATACAGTAGTATCCTTGTACAGTATCTACAGGGGATCGGTTCCAAGTCCCCGTCCCCCCCGCAGATGCTGAAAAAGGTAGATTATAGTGAACACTATTTTAATAGTGAACACTATACATAGCACAGTCTCTGGCTCCCTCTTGTGGCCAGTTCTGGTCATTTCAACTTTAGAAATATATATTTCTAGGATTTTTCTTTTAATGTTTCTAGACCGTGGATGAGTGAATCAGTGGGTACTGTTCCTGTGAATAAGTGAATCCTGCTGTAGAACCAGAGACATACTTGCAAATACCAGCTAGTTGGGTTTCTCAGCTGCTACACAACCGTATATCAAAATAAGGGAGCAAAGCTAGAAAAAAAATATTGGGGGGGGGGGGACGAAAACACCCAGCATCTCCCAAGCCAGAAAGATTACTAGGCATACATAAATGTGATGGCAAAAGATTCCTGTCATAGGAAGCTGTATAAAACATGCCAGGTGGCTTTTCCCCTCAGACGCCGCTCAATGGCGGTTCAATAGAACCATTGTAGGTAACAAGGAGTGAAAGACAATCAATTTGTCCTATTTCCCCCCCCCCCTTTAAAAAAAATCTGCGCTGGTTGTCATCATCCCCACATTCTTCACAACTCCTTAGCTCCATGTGTGAAGCCAGAAAGGCTTTTGGGGCCATTTTTATTGCCAAGAAAATACAATAGGATCCCAATATCTCCAAGCTCCCGCCCCCTCTGGATACTGAAAAACACCGATTATAGCAAGTGCTATTTTAATAGCTAACGCTATACGTACATAGCACGATCTCTGGCTCCCTCTAGTGGCCTGTTCTAGTAACTTCATCTTTAGAAATATATATTTCTAGGATTTTTTTCTTTTCATATTTTCAGACCGTGGATAAGTGAATCAGCGGATACTGATCCTACTGTATGGCTTTAATGTTAGCATTCTCTTTTCCTTTCCCTCCCAAGTTTAAAATTATTTGGGGGAAGGATTATATTTATGAGATTATAAATTTATTTGAGGCAGAATCTCTCATCTTTTGCATTCTATGCAGTGCATAGCTTGGGGTAATTAGTTTAAAAACCCTTTCCAAATAAATTATCAGAGTCTCAAAAGTTCCTTTTAAAATGTAATTTGCTCCCATTGTGGGCCGAATTCTTGTCTGTTTTCAGCATGTTCAACAGCTCTCTGTGTATGCAGTTACCTTTTCCCCCACAATTGCACAAGAAGGGGAGGTTTCAGGACCCCCTTGCACACCCATGTGCCCAAGGTTTTCTATGGGGTGATCTCTGTCCCCTGTCACTCTGAGCTGGAGATTGCTTGAGCAATTGCAGAGTGCGCCGTCTGCGAACAGGTTTCTGTCCATGGCCTTTAAAAAGTCATTTTATTCAACGTTGTTACTCATTGCATTTAAATAATAATCAGTCCTCATTGCATTGCCTGTTGCTCTTTTGTTTAATTTTTATCGCTTTAAAAAATCCCTCTAAAATGGATTTAAAAATGGGCAGCACACCTGACAACTTCCTTTTCAAAAATGCTTCTAAAATGCCTTTCAAAGGCAATTTCAAAAAGTAACTAGAAAACATTATTTGCTGCACCCAACAATGGGAGAAATAACTCTCTTGGACTACAGCTCCCAGAAGACTCCACCAAGAGGGCCACTGGCTGGAACATTTTTTGGGAGGGGCAAATCCAAAAAACAATGTTTTCCATTTCTGATACGCCAGGATAGTAAGTTCATTCCCACCTGCTACATGGCTTTGAAAGGTAGTTTCTTTATTACCCTCACTGCAGAAAAGGAAGCAAAGTAACCCACAGGCTGAAATCCTGTTGCATAGTTACACAGTGTAACTCTTGGAAGTGAATTGCCATAAGTCAATAAATCTCTGGAGGCATTATCTGTTGCATGCTGAGTTGCAGGACTTGGCATGCAACAAGTAATGCCTATGGAGATTTCTTAACTTACCATATTTTTCCATTTATAACACACCCCTGTTTATAAGACACACACACCCCTACACTTTTCTAACCCCCAAATTAAGAAAACTTAGCTTTGAGGATTCAGCCTCTGGGCTCAGAACGCTTGGACACTACAAGTCCCTGTTGAATCTGAGCCTACAGGCTCCACCTCCAACGAGGTGTGTTCTAATTGGTTTGTTCAGCATCAGCTGACATCAGTTCCATAAGGCTCGTGACTGGAGAAAGCTAAGTCTCCTGACTGTGGGAAGCTAAGCCTCGTGATTGAAGGAATCCTGTTTACAGAGGCAAGGTATGTGCGTTCTCTCCTCAGCTAGCTCAGCTTACTTCCATGTAAAAGATGCCCCTCAATGTTTAGTGTAATGATTTTAGGAAAAAGTAGTGTCTTATACATGGAAAAATACGGTATGTCAATTTGTGTCTAAAAGTTATAGCATTTGTGTAAATGCAAAACAGGATTTCAGCCATAGCTTCAGCTCTGTTTCAGCCCTGTAAATTACTGTAGTTCAAGTTTCTGTTGTCAGAAACACAGGCAGCTGCCTTATTACCAGCTTAAACCATTTCTCCATCTGGCCCAGGATTGTCTACTTCCACAGGGTGATTGTGCATCCTCCGGATGATGGGTGTTGTAGTATCACATATTTGGGAGGCAGCAGGTGGGGAAGGGTTAGTTTACTCCAACTGGCCATGGCTCTCCAGCCTGGTTGCCAAAGGTCCTTTGATTCTCGTATCAGAAGAAATGGAGAAGGTTTTTCTCTCTAGTCTTTCTCTTCTTCATTGTTAGGAAGCTGGGCAGCCTGATTAGGTGTGTGCTTTTTCTCCTCTCTTTTCTTTCTTTAATCAGACAATTAATTACAGAACTTTACTCCTCTGAACAATTTTTCCATGCATAAATAGGATGAGTGTGGGTTCTCTTCACCATTTTCTGACAAATCAAAAATGTAATTTCTTTTTCTCACAATCATTAGCTGGCTTCAACTCTTTCCAGCTGCAGCCTGAGGACTGGACATTTGATTGTGGTCCTCTAAATCAAAATGTCCTTGCACACGGAAAACTAGACTGCCAGGAACCCCTTCTTCCTGACATCCTTGTTTCTTGTGCGTGCATGTGATTTAAAAATAAATAAATCAGGAGGGGAGGGAAACAGCCTTCCCATAGTCAGCTTCCCACCTACAGACTGAAGTGGTACAGTCCCATCAGAGATCAGTCACGTGGTCCTGCTGATGGCCTATTTCTGCTTGGAGAAGTCTGAAGGCAGCAAGTTTCCCTTCTTTCACAGCATCGGCAAGGGTTCTTGACCCAGATGCATTCTCTGGTGCTTCACGAAGTAAGAGCTGGTGGTGAAGCTTTTCCCACAGAAGTTGCATTTGTAGGGTTTCTCCCCAGTGTGGGTTCTCTTATGCAGCACAAGATGGGCCTTGCAGCTGAATCCCTTCCCGCAGGCAGTACAGGTATACGGTTTCTCCCCTGTGTGGGTCCGCTCATGGTAAAGGAGTGCCGAGCGTTGGCGAAAGCACTTCTCGCATGTGGAACACTTGTAGGGCCTCTCTCCCGTGTGGATCCACTTGTGCTTCACAAGATCGGAGCTCCGGTGGAAGCTCCCTCCGCAATCCGAGCACTTGTACGGCTTCTCTCCCGTGTGGATCCGCTCGTGTTTCACGAGGTCCGACCTCTGGTGGAAGCTCCTTCCGCAATAAGAGCACGTGTGGGGCTTGTCTCCCGTGTGGAACCTCTCGTGAACGATCAGCTTGGATCGCTGGCTGAAGCATTTCTCGCACGTGGTACATTTGAACGGCTTCTCGCCTGTATGGATCCTCTCGTGCCGGGAGACGTCCGAGTTCCGGTTGAAGCTCTTCCCGCAAAATGAACACTTGTACGGCCAGTCCCCCCGTGTGCAGCCTCTCGTGGGCGATGAGTTTGGTAATCTGCCCAAAGCTCTTGTCACACACGGAGCATTTGTAGGGGTTCATCCCCAGAGGAAACCCCTGTGGCCCGAGGAGAACCGAGCCGGGAATGAAAGCTCCCCCACAGTTCGAACACAACGACTGCTTTCCTGTGGCAGAGTTTCCTTCTGTCCCTTCTGGGTTGTTTTCCTGTGAAGCCCTTGGCCTGTCGTGGCTCTCATTGGTGTCTCCTGCATTGCCGAAACTGCCGACGGCTTCTGGGGCTCGCAGGGATGTCAACCCATGTGGATCCATTTCCTGAGGATCTTTCCAGTCGTTGCCCTCTTTTTCACTCACCAGCCGATCAACTATTGGGGGGAAAAAGGAGAGAGAGTCCAGATGCGTCAGTCTTTGTGCCCAAGCTGTGGGGAGATTCTGGAGTCTATTTCTGAATTATAATGGTGACTTGCTAGAAAAGTTATCAAAGCTTCTTTTCTCTTAATAATGCCTTGTCGTTCCCTGTCATAACAGACGACTCATCACTCTTTTCCAACAAAAGTGTGAGCTCCTGGGGATTTCTTGTCTTGACTACTGAAAATTACTTCTCTCTCTGCGCCACTCTTCTGCAGGTCTGACCCAAGATATTGTGCTGCCTGAGGCAGCGCAGAAAAGAGCCCCCCAATGTTATCAATAGAGTCTTCGAGGCCACTTGAGGCAGAAATTCCCACAAGCATTATTTCCATCTTCCTGACAAGGAAGCAACCACACTATGTTACTACCGAATAATTTGCCATCTTTTAACGATATCTAAATTCACTACCTGAGATAAGTGCCTCTGCCTAATGGCAGGGCCAGCCCAGATTCCTCTGCCTCAGTCTCTTTATTTCTATCTAGCATTGCAGTGCTAAAATAACCCTAACCCCTTCCTTGCTCTGATTACATGACACAAACCCTCAAATCTCCATTCTAGTTTCCCATCTTCTAGATCTGGCGCAGACCCCTTGTCCTTTCCTTCATAACTGCCCATGCTTTCTTTCTTTCTTTCTTTCTTTCTTTCTTTCTTTCTTTCTTTCTTTCTTTCTTTCTTTCTTTCTTTCTTTCTTTATTTCAAATATTTTTACCCTGCCTTTCTCCTTAAAAGGAACCATGCTTTCCTCTCTCCCCTCTAGACTCCTATTTATGTCTCTGTGTTTACATTCCAATACATCACCATCAATGAGCTTCGTACGTCCACCTCAATGGTGGTGGCTGCTGCCTCAGGCGGCAGATATATTTTGGGGGGGGGGGGGGGGAACAGCACTGTCAATCCTGTCAGCTATTCCTCCTCCTTAGCCAGTCCTCATTTCCGGAGGACAAAACTGTTTGTGACACTTAGTTCTGTCCTGCAACACCTGTAACTTGTAACAGTGGTTCCCAGCTTTGGGTCACCCAGGTGTTCTTGGACTACAATTCCCAGAAGCCTTCACCATCAGCTGTGCTGGTTGAGGATTCTGGGAACTGTAGTCCAAGAAGACCCAAGGTTGGGAACCACTGATTTGTACCATCTGCTGCTCTGTGGTGCCTGACACTATCTCAATGCGGAGACGAAGCAAAAACCACCTACCAGTCCAACCCGCTTCTATATGTGGAATGGATTTGGGTGCCCTTTTGCGGTTTTCTTTGGAAGGAGTATACCTTGGGCCAGCCCTGCCCAGGTATACCAGCTCAGAAATGTAACCCATCATAAGCAGAGTCTTAAAAAGTTTCCTTTTTTTTAACGGCTCCATCAAATTACCAAGGCTACTGAGGATTCTGGAAGCGATCAGTCCCAAAGAAGACACGCTTACCTGCTGAGTGACCATCCTCCCTGGCCTCTTCCTTGACCAACCTGCCAAGCGGGGCCTGGGCAGTGTTGCTTGACACCCGCTCGCCATCAGGGAAATTCACAGTCACCACGTGGAACATCCCTGGACCCTGAAAACAAAGAGTGAATTAAAAAAAAGAGAGAGAGAGTGAAAATCCCTACAGAAGCTTCTGAAGCCCACATCAACAGGTCAAAATTAGTGAGTTGCCAGTACCATCACTACCTATAACAAGCTACTTTGTTGGAAAATAAGGACATTACAACACTAACAGGAATTTTTATAACTGGCAATTCTGTTCACAAGCGTTCCCCCCCTGCGCGCGCACACACACACACGCTGCTCCGTCACATTCCAGTTACAAGCATGGTAGCTGTTCCCTATGGATCGTTCTAAAGGGCATGGGTGTGCCTTCACATTTGATTGTCTTGGTGCACTATTTAAATTCCAGACAAGAAGCTACTGCCAGGGCAGAGTATGGAGGAACAGAATAGTGTCCCACAGGCAAACGTGTCAGGCAAGAGTGCATTGTATCTCCCTCTAGACTCAAATCAAGGACTGAAAATTAGTGGAAGAAACATTAAAACTGTAAAGTATGGAGATTATACTATATTAATCAGACGTTGCAAGGCATGTGAGATGGCCCCACACACCCTTGACTAAAATCCTGTTGCCTGGTGTAGTAAGTCACACCTAGAGTAAGCCCATTTGAATGGAACCTACGGAGGAATGAACTCATCAAATTGCAACTGATTCAGTAGGCCTAACTCTAGCTGCAACTGACTGTGCCAAGCAATGGGATTTCAACCAGCGATTTTTCACAGCCAAGCCAAGATTTGAACCCAGTCCAACACTCCACACTGGGCGTTTCAACCTTTTTTTAAGCTCAATCCCAAAGAATTTAAAATATATGCAATTTTCTTTAGATTGTTAGGTCTTTTTTCGTCACAAAAAGTGAGGAGAAAAAGAGAATTAGAGGGGAAACAAACAAAAAAACTACTCCAAAGAGAATTGATTTTAAAATCCTTATGTTTCTATCATGACTTGAAATGGGAAAAATCACCAGATATTTAGATGTGTCTCTATCAGGTGACATACCAGTATCTGGCATGAACCTGGAATTGCCACTATGCTTGCTTGGAACAAAGAAACCAGCAACATTCAGGTCTCCATCACTGGGAAACAACATTCAGCTGTAAATGCAAGGCTGTCACCATCTGGTGTGATGTTCACAGCCTTCTTTAGGGAATGAACTGACAAAACCCTATTAGTTAGAATAATGGAGTTGGAAGGGGCCTATAAGGCCATCGAATCCAACCCCCTAGTCAGTGCAGGAATACAAATCAAAGCAGATCTGACAGACGGTTGTCCAATTTTCTCCTGAATATCTCCAGCGCTGGAGGGCTTATTACCTCCCAAGGTAACTGGTTCTTTTGTCATACTACTCTAACAGTTAAGAATTTTTTCTGATATTCAGCGTAAATCTGGCTTCTTTTAGCTTGAGCCCATTATTATGTGTCCTGGTCATACCAGCAATGTAACTTTCAGTCGCTAATTGCTGCAAGTGACAAAGCCGGCAGAGGGAATTTCCTATCAGACACCAGATGCACAACTCAGCATGTAATAGGAAATGCCAATATCTTATATATCTTACGGCAATTTACTGCTGAAAGTTACATCAGTGGTGTTATACCAGCATGCACAACTAAGAGAATTTTGGCCAGGGAGCAAACAGGCCGTGCCCATACTGAAAAGGCTGGAGGTAATTTTGGATGCAGCAACAAGAAAATATAATCTTAAATCTTAGAACTGCAGAGCTGGAAGGGATCTTCTCAGTCATCAAGTCCAGCTCCTGTCAAGGAGGCACAGAGGGGAATCGAACTCCCAACCCCTGGCTCTGCAGCCAGAGACCTCAACCCCTGAGCTATCCAGCAGGTCAGATCAATAAAAGAACAACTTGGGTAGTTTTGTCCAGCAGTTGGGGGGGGGGGGGGGGACTGGGCCACAGCTTCAATCTCACTCTCTCTTTTTAAGAAGAATTTATTTATGTGTTTTAAACTGCCAGAAGTTGGGAGTTCAATTCCCCATTATACCTCCTGCAAACAGAGCCAGCCTGGGTGGCCTTGGGCAAGCTGCCCAGTCCCAGGGCTCCCCCTAGAGGAAGGGAAGGGTATACCACTTCTGTGTATTCTCTCCCTGGAAAACTCTGAAAAGGGTCACCATAAGTCAGAACGGACTTGGCAGCACATGATTACTTATATTAAACTGCAAGCATGGGTGGCCTTAAGGCACAACAGTACAACTGATTAAAAACAATCAGAACAATTTAACCTTTCTTCAGCTTCTATCTGATATCCTATCACTTATTTTTACAGCTTGAACCTGGGAATCACTCCAGCATTCCAAGGAAGGCTCAGAGCCGCCATTTTAATTTCCCATAATGCCCCCATGTGTCCAGTATAATCCTATTACAGGGCATTGAAGGACAATAACATGGAGGTTCTTGGGCTAAGCTGTTTCAAATGGAGCACCAGGATGGGCCCCAAGACATTTTGGTCCCTGAGGGGAAGGACAAGATGGCGCCACATGCCTAGTCCATGTACAGAAGGCAAAACGACTGCCAGATGAATCTTCCTCCATGCTGACACACACCACATCGGTGAGGTCTGCAGGATAGTTCAGAGGTGCACCATACACCATTCTGTCCTTCAGCAGAAAAAAAGCAGGCAGAAAGTTCCTGAGAAAAAAGCAGGCAGCTGCCCCCCAGAACATCTGCAGCCAGAGGCAGTCGCCCCACTCTGCCTAACAATAGGGCCGGCTCTGTGAAGGGCCCGGGGAAAGGTTCAGCAGTGGTGGGCCCTGGGAGCATTCATGAAGAGGATGCTGGGCTTTTGATCAACTCTCCACAAGGGCCAGCCCTACACTGAGGCAGAGTAAGGCAGCTGTTCCCAGCCTATGGAACTCTCTGCCTCAAGAGACTAGGTTGGCCCTCTCCTGACAGTCTTTCTGCTAGGAGGTGAAAACCTTACTTTTTAAGCTGGCTTTCAACCTCTGAACCTTGCGTGATTGCATTTTTAAGAAGGGAATTTTTATCAGTATTTTAAAAAAAACACAACCCAGATATTTTAAACTTCTTTTAACTTTTTACACTAATGGTGTTTCTTTTCGTTTAATCCTGTTTAAATAGCAATGTCTTAATTACCGTTAAAGGAGCCTCGTGGTGCAGTGGTTAAACTGCTGTACTGCAGCCAAAACTCTGCTCATGACCCAGGTTCAATCCTGAATAACCGGCTTAAGGTTCATTCAGCCTTCCATCCTTCAGAGGTTAGTAAATTGAGTACCCCATTGCTGGCAGGAGGGCAATGTATAGCCTGCATAATTAAACTGTAAACCACCCAGAGAGTGCTTTAAGCTCTATGGGGCAGAATACAAGCAGCATACTTTGCTTTTAAAAAACAAACAAACGTGATTTTATACATGTATTTTTTAAATTCCTGTATCCCACCTTGTGTCTCCTCATCAGAAGAGAGGTGGGATATAAATAAAGTGAGCAAGCAAGCAAGCAAGCACATCCATCCATCCATCCATCCATCCATCCAGCTGCCAGTCTGGTCGACTTCTGGTCTTGCAACAGAAGAGGACTCATTTAAACCCCTTGCCTCAGGCAGCAAAATGTCTTGAACCTGCTGTGTTCTCCCGATAGGCCCATCTGGACTTCACGTGCTCTCACCTTCTGTTCCTGTCTCCCATCCTCTTGGTGCCTCAGCAGGAAATCTTCCGCCAGAGCCACCGCCTGGGCGCAGGTGTGGGGCTGGCATTCCCGCACCCAGGTCTCCATTCCCAGAGGCAGGACGGACAGGAACTGCTCCAGGATCACCAGTTCCAGGATCTCCTCCTTGGTGTGTCTCTCCGGCTTCAGCCACTGGTGGCCAAGATCCCAGAGGTGGCTGCAGACCTCACGGGGCCCCTCAGCCTCCTGGTAGAGGAACTGTCGGAAACGCCGGCAGGGGGGCTCCGGGCTAAGGACCTCTTCGCCATCCATTTCCTCCTTCACTTTCCGTGGCTTTGGGATGGCCGTCTGTGTTGTTTGGTCAAAGCCCGATGGCTGCGGTTGCAGGAACTGCCTTTCCAGGGGCTGCTGGCCGGCCGTAGTGGCTACCCCTTCAAAATGGGTTACAGGCACCCTCATGTCCCCCCACGGCGTAGCTCCTGGCAGCTGTCTCGTCCCCCATCCTGGACGGGGAGACTGCACACCCCCTAAGAACTGCTGCCATTGGGCTTCCCAGCGATGCGACAACAAGCCATCCTCCGGTTCTTGTTTAATGTGTTGAGGTCCCCTCCATTCCAGGTTGTGTCCATCTGCCCTGCTCTGGGGAACGTTCGGGCTTTCTCTTGGTCTCTCCCATTCTGCCTCAGACTTCAGGCTGGCTGGTTCCACATCCTCCATTTTCATAGCCGGATTTACGCCTTGGTCCAGCCCAGCCTGGTAGTGGAGATCCAAGGGCGACCGATCTCTCTGCTCGGCAGCCATTCTGTTTCCCAAAGTGGATGCTTCACCCCTCTTCTGTCTTTGGCGGCTATTGAAATAGAAATGCTTCACAAACTAGGTTTCAGATCTATAATTACATCACTTTGAAATGGGTTGTTCCGTAGGACGTTTGGGGCTACCTCCGTGATTATACGTATTATTATTTTTTTGTTGATCCCCCACGTCCCTCCCTGGAGAAATTCAGATCATCTGGAAAAAAGATGTCTCTCCTTGATGAACCAATGGCTTTTTTTTTCTCTCCCTGAGGAAAGCAAACACAGACAGGCATAAAAGAAATGTGCAAGACTAAATAGACGGCTCCTGTACAAGCTACAGCTGCAGTGTTAACTCATCAGGAACGTTCTCCGGAAGCCTTGTTTTGGCAGAAGGAGGGGATAAAAACATGTTTCAAATAAATGAAATAAATTATAAAATAAAGAACCCAGAAGAAAGAAGTGAAATCTGACACGCAGTATGAGCTCATGAGTCGTTACCTACAAGTATGTTCTCCTCTTTCTCTCTCCACATCAGGAGAGATATACAGAGGATGCTATAACACTAACAAGTTATTTATTTGTTTATGTACTGGATGTTTATACTGCCCACCTAGTGACATGCTATGACTCTGGGTGGTTTACAACATAAAGCATAAAAACACCCAACCCCACCCACCCACCAATCCGAAAAGCAATCCTTCCCCCCAAAAAACACGGTGGCAGCCACAAAAACAAGAAAAACACGTAACAAAAGAAAATAACACGAGGAGAGAATATCTCAAAATGTTTCTCTGAAAAGCTGTGGTTTCATTAGCTTTCAGAATGATGGGAAGGAGCCCAGTGCATCTCCAATGGCTGGGCGTTCCACAGGGTTGTGGCCACCACTGAGAAGGCCCGGTTCCTAGTCATAGTATTCTGGGCCTCCCTTGGGGTTGCCACCTGCAACATCAGAGCTTGGGAGAAGCGGGTGGCATGAGCAGAAGATCGCAGCAAGGGGCACCCTAGCAACAACAAAGTCTCAAACCGTTAAGTCAACTTTAGTACCTTGCATTTGGCATGGAAGCAAACAGGCTACTAGTGCAAGCAAGCTAAGACCGTGGAGATATGATTGAATCTCAAGTTGCCTGACACCAGCCTGGCTGTTGCATTTTGCACCCATTGCAGCTTTCATATCCTCTCCAAGGGCAGCCCCACATAGAGAGCATTGCAGTAGTCAATCTTTGAGATTACCAAGTTTCATTTTATGTGAACCCTGGCAACCAGGCAGAGTTCTCCACCAAATCCAATAATGGCTAATTTTATGAGGTGCAGGGCACACCAGGTGGTACACACAGCATTCTCTGCCGGCTGAGAAATAGAAAGGACAAGGTGGTTAATTCTGCTGACCCCCAACATCTGTTGCTTGAAGCAGTTGGCTCATTTTGCCTAATGGTAGAATTGGCTGAAAAGAACTAGATGGACTGTAGTCCGACCCTTTATTCCCTAGAAATACAGAGCAAATTCTGGTATGGAATAGGCATGGTGTCCACGGAGGCACAGGGGTAGGAACAGCTTAGGGAGCTTGCTTTTCCTGATGAGAAAGAACTTAAGAATAAGTCCTTGGAATTGCCTTTTCCCTCTTCCCTCCAGATTCCTTTTCCTCTTGCATCATGACTTTTAGAGCACGGCAGGTGGATTTCAGGTTCACCTTTCCCTTCTCTATTAGAAACCTGAGGCCCAGCAACTAAAAACAAGAAGGGAAACAGCACAGAAATGAGCCCCCTGGGAAGTGCACTTTAGAAATAAGGGATTAAAAATGCCTCTGAACATTCAGCCTCTCCCCCACCTCTCTCTCTCTCCTTTTCTCTTCAGGCAAGCCTTCCGTCTGGGACTGAGTATGATTTTTAGATGGATTGTTATGCATTAATGGGGGATTTAGTACTACTAATATTTTCCATTTCTCAGAGTGGTATTTGTTTCTTCCTTTTCAATATTTGTATACTTACTCTTTTTAGCTTTACTGTTATACTTTAATAATGTAAGCTGCCTCTTTATACTCATTGTTCATAGCTTTAACTATTGGCTTTTAATGATGTAAACCACCGTTGTATACTCATTGTTTTCAGCCTTAAATATTGGCTTTCAATGTTCGTAGCTTTAAAAATTAGCTTTTAGTGATGTAAACCACTGCTGTATACTCATTGTTTTCAACTTCAAATACTGTCTTTCTATGATGTAAGCCACCTTGGGTCCTTTTTTTCATGAGAAAGGTGGGGTAAAAATATTTTAAATAAAATAATAATTAAAAAAAATCCAAGTGTCTTGAGGAAGAAGATTTTGGTCCACAAAAGCTCAAACAGAAATCTGTTCATCCGTAACATGTCAAACTTCATCTTTTTAAAATTCTTTTTTTCCCTTTCTTGGCAATGCAATCTAGACATATCCATCTAAAACAGTATCTTTCCACTGTTCCTCACCCTCCCTCCCTTTCATGTTTTGTTCTTGCTTGTTGGTGTGTCTAATATTAGACTGTAAGCACCCGGAGGCAGGGGCCCTGCCGCCTTTGCAACACGCCTGGCTCGTTGGGCCCCGATGGTGCTTTATAAATAATAATTACCAAGGAGCTTTTGTGCAAAAAAGAGAGGTGGGTACAGGCCTCCCCCCCCCCCCCACTTTCTTGTTGGAGAGATTTGGAATTTGGCCATTCCCTTTTGATGAGGAGGAGAGAAAAAACAACAACCTGGAAGGATCAGCTCCATTTCATCCCTTCCTTCCATCCCTTGAAAAAGGGAAATGATCAGTCTGGCTACTTGTTGGTAGAAGGAAAGGAAAACTTTTGCTTATAGGACATGCTTTTTTGTTCTTTCCTATTATACAGAATGGAGCTTCGTCTCCAAATGTCTGTCTTTGGAGAGAAGAAAATGGAGGGGGAAGGAAAGGCGGCTAACAAAGGAACAGCAGGAAGGAAAGAAGGAAGGGGAGATCTCAAGAACTCCAGGCATGGGGTGCGGGAACCCTATAGTTGTCAGTGGCAGGTCGTATCTGGGCACTAGAAACAAACGGGTCATGCCCACCTCCACCCCCAATATCCAGTGTTAAAGAAGGAGCACTGATTTTTTGCAACATTTATTTCTCTGTCCTGCTCTAAAAGATACATTCGGAGAGGGTCTCGATCTCCAGAAAGTGACAATCGGACTGTCAAGTGTCCGTCCCTGCCATTCCTGCGCCCGATCCTGTACTGTCTGCCTTGCGCCCTTGGACCCTCCCTTTCCCAGGAGAGAAAAGCAAGGGGAGGAGGGCTGTCTTGCTTGCCCCAAAGCAATCCGTCCAATATGAACATCGCCCAGGTCGACTCACCCTCCTAGAAGAAGCGAGAAGCAAAGGTCGGGGGAGCTGAAGAAGGACCCAGGGCGCGCATGCAAAAAAATAAAATAAAATTAAGATTAAAAATCAAATCTTCAGTTTTGCAATGGGAAAGGCATCAAGTCCTCCCAGGCTGGCGGGGAAAAGAGCAGGAAGGGCCCCTCTCCACTATTTACTACCAGCTCCTCGTTTGGAGGGGAAAAAAAAACCTGTGTGCCACCTCTCTCAGGAAAGTGCAACTCTATCGTTTTAACCCTTGGAGGGCAGATCCAAAGCCGTTACACTAGGATGGCATCCGGGGAGTTCCGATGGATACACGGGGGCGCAACTTGAGATCGTTCCTTTTTTAGAAGGGGAAGCAGTAGAACAACTTCAAAAACAAAGTTGTAGTTAAAAAAAAACTCCAGGATATTTTAACTACTTAAAAAGTGGTTGAATCCCGGTATGGTTCCGTGACTTTGTTGGCTACGGATGCTGGGCGTTGTAGTCCAACAGTGGACATTTGCCACAATGTCTCGTGTATACTTGCATACGGGCGCACAGACTCATAGAGCCCAGAGATTTGAAGCGTTACTTTTTTTGGACAGCTGCTCCCCCCCCCCCCCGCCAGCCTTCGTCACCGATAGTTGCTGTTGGCAAACCTTGGGAGGGAGGTGCTTTCAAAGCAAGACTGAGTGATGCCTGTTTCCCCCACCCTTGCCTTTATTGCACTGCAACTTTCAACACTGCTCTTGCACGGTGGGGGAGATGGGAAGGGCATTCCACCAATACCCTGTTTTAAAGAGAGAGAGAGAGAGAGAGAAAAACTATACAGAAATGTTTTATTCCTAAATAAATAACAGTTCATACAGTTGTTGTCAGGATAAAACAAGAGGATTATGTGTAGCATACACAGACCCTAACAGGAAGGACAGGCTCAATTTAAACAGTCTCTGCAGCAAGATAGGGGCTGGAATCGATTTTTCCTGGGAGCCAAAGAGTTAGTAACAAAATAGGGGATGATAAGAAATCTTTCGTCTGAGAACTGGAAACACCCAGACACGCGTTTTGACAATACCACACACTGTTTATGTAAGGCAAGACTTATCAAAATACAAGCCAAAAGTTACCTTAGCTTGGAGAAGGTTTGTACATAACGGTAAAACAGGTTTTGGGTTTGCTGGTTTCTGGATTGTTGTTAACTAGGTTCACATTTCACAATAAACAATGGTGTAGTTTGTTGAAATTTGGCATGTAAACCCATCTTCTGCTCACAAGCTGTGGTTTGTTAACCAGCTGCAAGCCACAATCTGAACCCATGGTTTGTGATTGGTTTACAAACTTAAGTTTTTTTGTAGATGTAGAAGAGGAAGCCATGTTTATTTTTTATTACATTTTAATTTTTATTCTTTTTTCACTTATTAAGTTTTTTTACAAGGTCTGAACATGCAATTGTAGATTATCTTTAATCTTTTCATTCCAGCTGCTCAATCCTGAAACAACAGGTGACAAAAGGTACATTGGTGAGGGCATATGGTCCAGCAACCATGGGAAGCAGCTTCCTTTTCTAATAGGAAGTTCGGCCTGTCCTCGGTTCTGAAGCTTTCCAGTCAGGCCTTTCCTCCAGGTGAGCAAAATGTAGGTTTTTTTAGGTACGTATAGGGTATGGCAGGTAGAACTCTTAAAGAATTTGTTAGTCCAAAAACAAACAAGAGATATATCCCTGTTTGCCAAATCTTGGTTTCCTGTGACATCCAATGTTCCAATCATACCTAAACCTATTTTGACGAACAAAACATAGTTTATGAACCAGCAACAAACTGCAGTTAATGGCGATGAATAGTTTTTGACTTAAAAACTCTGGCTTATTGTTATGGCCAAACATGCAGCCATGGCTTATTCCTGATGGCTTTCCTCAGCTGAAATTCCGAAACAGGAGCTTAGAAAAGTAGTGGGAGAGTAACAAACCTGAAAAGGAGCAATCTCTCTGTGCTTTGTTGAAACAATGGGTGATCAAAACAACAAACCGTGGCTAACATAAACCATGGTTTAGAGCAGAGGGGGAGCAAAGTGTGCCTCTTCAGATGTCGCTGGACAGCATCTACCATCAACCTTCACCACCAAAGCTTGGTTGAACAACAGGAAAAACTTCCTAATTGTTAAAGCAGGAAGACAAGGAAGCAAATTACCTCAGGAGATGGTGAGCACTCCAACACTGGAGCCATTCAAGAGAAAATTGTGCAACCCTCTGTCAGATCTGCTTTGATTTGTATTCCTGCATTGAGCAGGGGGTTGGACTTGATGGCTTTAGAGGCTCTTTCCAACCCCAATGTTCTATGATTCTGTACAGTAAAAGCCAGTTGTGAGGAACGC
This sequence comes from Intellagama lesueurii, assembly GCA_037013535.1. Taxonomy (NCBI): domain Eukaryota; kingdom Metazoa; phylum Chordata; class Lepidosauria; order Squamata; family Agamidae; genus Intellagama; species Intellagama lesueurii. Next base: position 294,950,439 of record JBAJHW010000002.1, read on the forward strand.
TGGGAGTTGTGGTTCCATAATTGCTGCCTTAGAGTGATATAATGCAGCCACTGAATATACTGTTTTAATTTAAATTTCATTTTATTGCCATTTTACAGACCCATAGCGAGTGCTTAAAATAAGACCCTTCTCATCACAGTCCATGTGACACACACATCTTTTAAAAAAAATATTGTTAAAGTATTTCCAGTTTTTAATGTGGGTGGGAGCAGGAAAGGAAAAAATAATTCCCAGGGGGGAAAAAGGGTAGCCATGTAGTTGATACAAAATAAAATACAAATGCAAAAATAGGCAATACTTTTATAGGCAACTAAAACAAATTCATCAGACAATACACAACTTTAAAGTTCTTCACACTGGTACGAACCTGATGAAGTGGTTTTTGATCCATGAAAGCTTGTGTATTGTCCAATGATGAATTTTTTTAGTGGTCTGTAAAGGTATCGCATATTTTTGCATTAATAATTCCTAGCTAGATTTCACAAAATTGAATTTCTTGTGTGTGTGGATGTTTTCGAGGGTTGATCAGGGGCGGGTTCCCACCAAAGTCCTCATTATATGGAGTCCAACCTAAGGGCTTTCTCCTACATGCATTCTCATGTGTCTAATAAGGTTCTCCCGACGATTGAAGCGGTCCCCGCATTCCGAGCAATGATACGGTTGCTCCCCTGTGTGGATCCTCTGGTGGCGGAGCAGATCCTGACTCCAGCTGAAGCTTTTCCCACATTCGGAACACTGGTATCGTTTCTCCCCCGTGTGTATTCGTTGATGGCTGATCAGATTTTGGCTGAGGTTGAAGCTTTTCCCACACTGGGAACACGTATACGGTTTCTCTCCCGTGTGGACCCTTTGATGGCTAATAAGATACTGGCTCAGACGAAAGCTTTTCCCACACTCATAGCACGTGTACAGTTTGCTGTCCGTGTGGCTACTCAAGTGCCTGGTCAGATTCTGGCTGCGGCTAAAACTCTTCCCGCACTCTGAGCATTTATGCAGTTTTTCTCCTGTGTGAATTATTTGGTGACTACGCAGGTTTTGGCTCCGGTTGAAAGTTTTGCCACATTCTGAGCACTGATATGGTCTCTCCCCTGTATGTATCCTCTGATGACTAATCAGGGACTGGCTCAGGTCAAAACATCTCCCGCAGGCTTCACACTCGTACGGCCTTTCCCCAGTGTGGGTCCTCTGGTGTCGATTCAGGCTTGATTTATCACAGAAAGTCTTGCTGCAACGGGTGCAGGCGTACGGTTTCTCCCCTGTGTGGGTCCTGTGATGCGAAGCGAGATTTGTGTTCCGGCTGAAGGTTTTCCCGCAGTACAAGCACTGGTAAGGTTTCTCTCCTGTGTGGCTTCTGTGATGTCTTTTAAGGTTGGACTCATCTTTGAAGTGCTTCCCACACACATTGCATGCGTTCCGGGTCTCTCCAGCCCTTCCTGTTGGCTGGACTTGCGGGAAGTCTCTGCCTTCAAAACGAATAGTTTCTTTCCTGCAGTTGTTGGTGAAGTTCCCAATCTGCTTTTGCAGTCCCTCGGGATTCCCAAACTTAACCTGCACTTTCTTAGCCAGAATGGCGTCTGGTGGAATCTGGGGTGTTTTTTCCTCATCCTTGTTTTTCTGTCGGTCCTCTGCTGGAATAGAGAGAATAATGATTTGAGACAGGAAGGGAGGAAAGAGCAGCTTCTAAAAAGAGAACGAACCAATCTAGGAAGCATTGAAGGATCCGGGAATGTTTAGCCTCGGGAAGAGAATACCTTGGAATGTGAGGGTATTTTTCAAAGACCTGTAGTATTGTCACTTTAGGGGGAAAAACTCATTTCCTGCTGTTCTCCTGGAGGGTTGAAACAAATCAAACAGACTCAGCTTCCACTATGTATCCTTTTAAAGAGCCCCATTGCGTAGTGGTTAAACTGCACTACAGCTTGATATATGTTTAGTAGACGTATCCAGGTGTCTGTTTTTGGATTACACCTTCCAGAATTCCCCGGGCATTCAGTTTAGGTATCTGGCTGCGGAGCCAGAGGTTGGGAGTTCGATTCCCCACTGTGCCTCTTATGAGTACAGCCAGCCTGTGTGGCCTTGGGCAAGCTGCACAGTCCCAGGACGTCCCCAGGAGAGAAAGGGAAACCACTTCTGAGTATTCTCTTTATCTATAAGACCCTGGAAAGCATCACCATAAATCAGAATTAACTTGACGGCACATTATTATTGTAGTTTATTTGACCTATGCTTGTATGGGCTATTATGAGCCATCAAGCCACAATTATTGTTACAGTAGTACCTCGGTTTACGAAGACCTTGGTTAACGTAATTTTCGGTTTACGAAGGAAAATCCATTGAAAATACTGCCTCGGTTTACTTTTTTTTCCTGTTTTTTTTCACAGTACGAAGGAAGTTTCCCCAGGATGCATTGTGCCCAGAGGTTATAGCGCCGCCCCCGCTCCTATGGCAATCCGCGTTCCGGTTTACTAATTTTTCGCTTTACGTAACATCCCGTAGGTAGGACACATTAATTTCGTAAACCGAGGTACGCCTGTATTTCAGAGCTTTCTGGGGAGTTCTGGGAGTTTCAGTCCAAAAACCTGTCCACCTCTAGCAGTCGGCACACTCCATGGCCTTCAAATCCTGTATAACCTTAGGAAATTATTGATTAGTTACATGCTTATCCCACTCTCCTCCTCTTCCTCCTCCTCCCTTTCAGCTTCACAATGATCTTGCAAGGTAGGTCAGGGCTGAGACAGAAGGGCACCCAAGTGAGCTTCCCAGTCCAGTTTCGAACTCCGATCTCTTAAGTTCTAACCCAATCGTCTTCCCCACCACTCCACTCATTCTGGGACTTTCCTGGAAAGTGTGTGGCGTTGGAGACCCTGCTAATGGAGCATCTGCCTTGCAGAAGTGTGTCGCTGCCAGGTTGGGGGATGATGGGAGTTGTGGTCCAAAAGGAACAGAATGTTGCCAAGCTCTGCGCTGGAGCCCCTGCTTGCAAGAACTCACCGACCCCACTGCAGTTGCTCATCCTTCGCACCTGCGAGCAATCCAAGGTGCACGTTCCCACGGGAGGGGGAGGGGCCGAAGCCCGGGACGGCGTTCTACGACTCCCTCCCACTTCCCTTTTGGTCTCTCTAGGAGATGGAAACTCAGTCAACTTAACCCTTTTAAGAACCCCTCACTTTAAATGGGGAGGGAATTCTTTTGTGCTTTTTCTCTTCCAGGAGAGAAGGCCGAAAAAGGAAAAAGCATAACCAGAGAACCGATACTTTATTTATTTAAGATTAAATCTTCCCAGAACAATGGCCATGGCTGAGAAACGGCAATAAATGTAGCTTTTCATATCTGCGAAAGACAGGAAAAGACAGGGTTTGGGAAATCTGTAGCTCTCTATACGTTGCGGGGCTTGAACAAAGCCAGTAGTGAAGGAAGATGGGAGTTGTAGTCAACAACTTTGGAGGGCCAAAGATTCTTTACCCCAAAGTCAGGTGCCTTAGTTAGGCTACATGCTTCGGTGCTACCAACCCTTATTCCATGTTAACTAACCTGGATGAGCTACCTGAACCTCCGCTATACGCGGACACTTTGCAGGATAGTGTGGTGTAGTGGTTATAGAGAACGTTGGCTTTGGGAACAGAAGACCAGATGCTCAATCAGTCATGAAAACCAATGGTCAAATCTCCTCCCCCTCAGCCTCATCTACCCCAAAGGGTTGCTGTGAAGATAAAATGAAGGGGGAAGGAACTGTGGTTGTTCCATTGAATCCCATCAGATGAAATGTGAGTTAGAAATATAGTAAGTCAAACAATCCTTTTAAAACCACTCTCAAAAGAGCCAGGGAAAGAGGTGCTGCAGTTAGAGTCATCTTCTCCATGGTGGCTGACCAGAGAAATAACTAAGTGAAACGGTTAAATGCTTTTCTGTGAACCCCAAAGAACCTGTGCAGAGAGGAATCTGCCTTTTGGGTCTCTACATGATCCACTGTACTTGGATGGTGATCTTGTTGCAGTTTTGAATGTTTAGTTAAATTCCTCTAGCTGCATAGCAGAAGTCTAGGTTTCATAGAACAGAATAGCTTCACGTTCCCCAAATGAGTCCACACCTTTTCTTATTAACTGGCACTTACTGTCTCAATAACTCACTCAGATATTAGTAGTAGAAATAAAAAAATTTTTCATTACTTAAGCAAGTTGACTAATGTGACTGCTTTCAGCAACAGGCTTCAACAGACTCTAGATAGGGGAAAATCCTCTCAGTGGAGAGGCAGGGCTCTGAAATCAGAAGCAGAAGGGAACAATTGGTTAGGGCTGAATAGCCTGATAGTCACTCCAGTCCAGAAAGGTCCCTCCCATCCGAAGCTACGAAAGGCAGCCTGCAAGTCTGCAAAAACTCCAACAGATCTTTCATTCAGCACTAGTTTGGGAATAGACTGTTCGGCCACATCTGTTCATCCTGTGTGGCTCACGAAAGCTATGGGAAGAAGCACACAGGATGGCCTACTTGGACCAGCTAAAACAGTCAGCATTTTCGGGAACCTCTTCTAAGGGAAGCTAGGCTTCCTTCTTCTTGTCCTTCTTTCAACAGGCAGAGACGCCTTTATTTAAACAAGTTTGCTGAAGAATGGTATTTTTGTGGGGCTTTTGCTGTGTTTTCTCTTCTTTTCCATGATGTATTTTTCAATTGCTTAACTTCATTAAAAATGATGATCTGTTTAATTGTATTCTAATATTGCAATGGATTGTGGTAATCCTTGTATATCCTTTTTGGAATCCTTTTGGAATTATGTTCCAAACTACCTTGCTTCCCAGTCAACAAGCAAGACATAAACCAGCTTAGTGGTTTAGGAATCTGGCTGCGGAGCCAGAGGTTGGGAGTTCGATTTCCCACTGGGCCTCTTTGACAAGGGCTGGACTTGATGATTCATGAAGTCCCTTCCAGTCTACTTTCTAAGATTAATGATGATGATGATGCATTTTTGGTGCAGGTCAAATCTGCTCCTGAAGCAACCATTTCACTCTGCCCAATAGGAGAGCTAGCTATGCATTGAGGGAAGATTATTCTTATATAAGATTTTCAGGTTGATTTCAGTGCAAAACAAAACACACACAAAAATAAATCCCCCACAATCAGAAATGTTCCTATTTTGAAGAAAATAAAATATATATATTTTCTCCACCTTTGCTGTAACGGACCAAGAACTACAATGCACAGAATCCCCTGCTCCTAGAAGGATGAAAAGAGGGACCACAATTCCCAGAAACGCTTCGAACCGCTGGGCTCCTGGGGTGGGAGGGGTCTGGGGAGTCTGATTGGCTGAGGTGAAAGATCGGGGGCGGTGATTGGTCGGGAAGTAGACCGGTCTTGTGGAAGGTGCCATCGAGCCCGCCTCTCGTGCAAGCTTGAACTTAAGAATCGGCTTTGGATGCAATTCCCGTAGCAAGGAAGACGCGGCGTGGACAAGCTTTGGGTGTGCAAATGCGGGTGAGAAAGTGCAAGAAGAGCGGAGAAGGAGACGTTTCCTCTGGGTAGATCGTGGGAAGAGGATGGATGGGGAGGTGACCCTTGTTTTCCTTTCTCTTGTTGCAAAACCGGGGATACCTTTTTGCATCTTACATTATACAATCGGGTGGTGGTGGAGAAAGAGAAAAAGCAGGCACTGTGTGTGTGTGTTTTGAAATTATGGAATTGGAAAAAGGGGGGCGTGTAGACCAAAAAACCCAACAGCCGCCCAAGGAATTTTGCCGCCTGAGGCGAGTCATACCCCAGCAGACAGACTTGCCCATAGCCGAGTCAGTGCGGAGTAATGGTTAGAGCGTTGGTTTGGGATCTGGGAGGGCCAGCTTCAGGTCCCCACTGAGCCATGAAACTCATGGGGTCCCTGGTCTACTTCACAGGGTTGTTGGTAGCATGAAGCTGTGTCACCTTGCCATGAGCTCACTGAAAGGAAAAGAAAGATATAAATGTGATACAAACCATAACATTTGTTTTTTTTCCGGAAGAGTGGCTTTGTTAGCAAATAACAAAAAAATCTTGTGGGATGTTTAAGATTAGTAAGTTTTGTCAGGTGTAAGCTTTTGTGGAGTTTAGCCCACTTATTCAGATGCCTACTCAGAAATAATAAGCAAGCTCAGTGAGTCAAGGTAAACAGTTATTAAGGTGGATATGTTTTAATTCTTGTTTGTTTAATCGTTTGAATGGTTTATTGTGTGTTATACGCTTGCATTTAAATGTTGCAAACTGCCTTGGGTCGCTTATATAGGGAGAGAGGCAATGTGAATAAACAAACAAACAAACAAACATCTGCTGTCTGAGGGAGCATCTGGATGGAATGGCTCTGGCCCAACCTTCTACTTAAATTGTAAAATTCCAGAGTTAAGGTATTTTCAAGTCATGGCACAGATCTACTCTCTGTGTCGAGATTCACAGTAAGGGAAACGGCTCAGTATTTCTCAAAGAAACAGGTTCCATTCTCAATCTGCTAAAGCAACTTGTCATACTAAACACCTTTGTGAGGCACCACGTTTAAGAATGTGTTCACATATTTGGATGTGTTTTATTTTTGGATTACGTAAATACTCTGTCTTTCCTTCAATAAGCCGAGATGGTATACATGGCTCTCCTTTCTTCACAACAACCCTGTTGAGGTAGATCAGGTTGACAGAGTGTGATTGGAACAAGGTCACCTGGTGAGCTGCATGGCTGAACAAGGATTTGAACTTGGATCTTCTGAGCCCTAGCCCAATGCACTGATCACCACACCACACTGGTCCTCAAGAGTCTTATCATATCTCACCTCAAGTCACCTCCAGGCTGAAAAAATACTCAGTTTTTTCTCCTTTCCGCATTTGTTTTTCTAACTACTGCTCCTCCTCCTCCTCCTCCTCCTCCTCCTCCTCCTCCTCCTAATAATAATAATAATAATAATAATAATAATAATAATAATAATAATAATAATAATAATAATAATAATAATAATAATACTTTGTTAATAAAAATTGGAAAAACTAACAAAGTACAATCGAAACATCTCGCTTGTGGCTGAAACACACTTCAGTGGTTCCTGTAGTCATTGGGGCTTTGGGAACAATGTCAAGCTATATTGTAAGTAAAAATATTGTAAGTATTTTAATAATAATAATAATAATAATAATAATAATAATAATAATAATAATAATAATAATAATAATAATAATAATAATGTGCTCTCAAGTCAATCCTAACTTACGGTGACCCTTTTCAGGGTTTTTCAGGTGAAAAATAATCAGAAGTGGTTTATCATTCCCTTCTTGAAGAGCCCTGGAACTGTGCAGCTTGCCCAAGGCCACACAGGCTGGCTTTTCTCCCAGGAGGTACAGTGAGGAATTGAACTCCCAACCAGGTGGCTAACTCACTGAGCTATTCAGTCAGTATTTTCCCCCAAAAAACTACATATCATCTTTGTTGTCTTCTGACCTCATTCCAGTTTGTTTAAAACCGCACTCCAACTTATGGGAGTTATAGATATAGAACATTTTGATAAGACTGTACTTCAAGGGGGATTTTGGGAATTATTGTCCAAAAACCTAAAATGTCTATCGTTTGTGGGAGGCCTGGTGGAGAAAAACATAGTACGTTTCTCACTGAAGCAGGGGGTGCAGTGCACCAACCTGAAATTATCTGGTAAGTTGTTTCCATTGTTCAGGCTACAAGCCACCCATCAGGAAAAGTACCTTGTTCATTGAAAGAAGGAGAGAATTAGAGTATTTCCTCTACGCTGCTGTGGCTCAGCCAGAAATACGCGGATGGGCTTAGAGTCATAGAATCGTGAAGTTGGAAGGGGCTTATAAGGTTGAGTCCAACCCCCTGCTCAATGCGGGAATACAAATGAAAAGATATCTGCCAGGTAGTTTTCTAAATTTCTCTTAAATGCCTCTAGTATTGAAGCACCCACCAGCTCTTGAGGTCATTGGTTCCGTTGTCGTACTGCTCTAACAGTTAGGAATTTTTTCCTGATATTCAACTGAATTCTGGCCTTGTGTAACTTGAGCCCATTGTCGTGTGTCCTGCACTCTGGGATAACCGAGAACAGATCCTGCCCCTCCTCTGAATGACAGCCTTCCAAGTATCTGAAAAGTGCTATCCTATCTCCCCTCAGTCTTCTTTTCTCAAGGCTAAACATGCCCAGTTCTTTCAGTCTTTCCTCAAAGGTCTTAAATAAAGAGGGTTTCCACTACCATGTAGATACACGAACGAGGGCTATTGTGTCTTTTCAGAGGCTGGTGAACTTTGAAGATGTGGCTGTGTATTTCACGGAGGGGGAATGGACCCTCCTGGATCGGGACCAAAGAACCTTGTACAAGGAAGTCATGCTGGAAAATTATGGGAATGTGGCCTCATTGGGTAAGGAAATGTAATATTAAAATACTATATAGTAGGACTTTCTGGAATGGGCGGGGGGGCTTGGAACTGATCCCCAGCAGATACCATGATCTTATTGTACATGTGATGGACGGAATCCTATTGGTGTTCATGGTAAAGTGTATGTAACTTGGCTTGGCTACTCGACAACATGCTGGGGGTTCATCTCAGTTGGGCAGCTGGGCATCTGTTCAGACACAAAACCTTGCCAATTGTTTGCAATTAGTCACAGTAACTTACACAAACTGTGTAAACACTAGTGGGATTCTGGCCACGAAATGCAATGGAATGCAGTACAATACGCACCAAGAAAAAAGTAGAGCACCAGTCTGTTCAAATCCGTTTTTTCCTTAGCCAGTCGCTTGCCCAAAGTCTGCCTAAATTTAAAGGTCTTTGCATGCCACCAGAAGAATCGGGGGAAGAGGCAAAGCTTAACTTCCTGGGCATGAGAGTTCCACAGCTTTGGAGCAACCACAAAGCAGGTCTTCTCCAGGGACTCATATGCAGACGCACACTGCTTTTAAGTCCCAAAGATAGCATGTAGCCTTTATGACTGGCAGCCCCTGGTAGCTTTATCGTCTATGAATTTGATTTTGGCTAGAATCTACATCTGGTTGCTAGGTGAAAGGAGAGACCTTTTAATATAAAGGAGATCTCCATAATGCAAACTTCCCTCCTGTGATCCAAACCATGATAAAGCCTTCTTGATTTCCTCTCTCTTCTCCAGATCTACAACCTGGTGCCCTTCTGAATATATCGGACTAAGATTCCTGTCAGCGCCAGCCATTACAGCCAGTGACTGGGCATTCTGGAAGTTGTGCAACTCCCAGAAACTTATATTGGCTGGGGATGATAGGTGTCCTAGCGCACAATGTCTAGAAGACACCAGCTTGAGGAAGATCACTGTCACAATTTGATGTGGTACGGCCCTGATGAGATGGCCCCACAGTGAGAAATCTTTCTTGATGTCTTTCTCCTTTTGACTTCTAAAAAGGGTCTACAGTTGTAAAACCTGGCCTCATTTCCTGGCTGGAACGAGGAAAAGATCTCTGGAAGTCAGGCTTCTCTCCAGATTGGGATGAAACAGAGATCTGTGCCAACAGCTCAGGTAAAGGGGTTGAGAGAAGCAAACTAAATTGTCTGTCTTTTTCTCTTCCTTCCTTCCTTCCTTCCTTCCTTCCTTCCTTCCTTCCTTCCTTCCTTCCTTCCTTCCTTCCTTCCTTCCTTCCTTCCTTCCTTCCTTCCTTCCTTCCTTCCTTTCACTTGCAATTTATTTGTTTGTTTGTTTATTACATATATATATTGCCCCATTAACTTAGCAAAAACAAAAAATGAAATAATATGGTCATGACATAAGCAAACAAACAGAATTAAATAAATTGAAGATGTTGTGGTAGATCTCACTTATATATCCTGTTCTATAAGTTATAAGGGTGACGATGTCACAGGCAGGAGTTGACTCCCAAGTAACCCTTTTTCATTGTATGACACCACAGGACAGAAGGAGGACGTCTTTAATGACCAAACATCCTCCTCCTGGTGGTAATGCTATCCAGTGGCAGTGATTTTTAGTAAAGACTTCACTCAATGAAAGGGATGACTTGGGTGTTGGAAAAGCTTTGGGAGAGAAGTAGGATGTTTTTAATTACCAAAAATCTCTCCCTCCCCATGATGTCATCAGCCTTCCACAGGTGAAGTTTATAAAACAGAATTGCAGCCATAAAATAATACATTAATTTGCTCACCTGAATATTCCACTTGCCCTACTGCAGCAGGGATGGGAATTTTTCATCCTTGGCCTCTCCCCTAGAGTGCCCCACCATAAAAAGAAAAGAAAAGTCTGGCTGCAAAATGAACCATCATGCTTTCAGAAGCTTCTAGAAGTTGTTTGATTTTCCTATTTTATCCTTTGTGAGAAGCCCCCCTGCCCCCAAAACAAGAATCAAAACCGGCCATCTAGGTACTTCCAGTTCACATTCTCCTGCCCCTTTCTTTGGAGGTGCTGGTGGTTGTTATGTGCCGTCCAGTCAGAACTGACTTACAGTGACCCTAATAGGACTTTCAAAGTAAATTAGATATTTAAGGAGTGGTTTTGCTAGTTTCACACCCGTCCCAGCAAGTTTCCATGGCCAAATGGGAAGTCGAGCCCTGGAGTGTGTGTGTAGGTGTGCGGGTGTGCAGGTGGGTGGGAGTGTGCACGTGCACACATCGAAAATATATTATGTGGCCCTCCATCTGAAAAGTTTGGAGACCCCTGCACTACACCAAAGTGGGTATTCTTTGGAGATATCTGGGGCCATTTCGGGGCTTGATGCAGGGGATAAAGTTTTGTTCCCTAGGCCCTCCAAATTTGCCCACCCTGTTGTAGAAGCCCAGACTTTCATCCCGTTTTCCTCACACCTGACGTTCAGATTTCAGAAATATATCTTGTCTTTGACCCTTTTCTTCCTTCTGCCTCCCAAGCTGGTGACTCTGCAAAGCACCACCTGTGCCAGGTGTGTGGGAAGTGCTTCACTCAGAAACCGTACCTTGTCCAACATCAGAAGATCCACACGGGGGAGAAACCGCACAAATGCCAGGAGTGCGGGAAATGTTTTGTGCATCGTTCCGCCCTTTTGACCCACCAGAGGATCCACACGGGAGAGAAGCCGTACCGATGCCTGGAGTGTGGGAAAGCCTTTGGCCGTCGCGACGCCCTGTTGAGCCACCGCAGGATCCACACAGGGGAGAAACCCTTTAAATGCCCCGAGTGCGGGAAATGTTTTGCTCAGAAAGCCCATCTTCTGAACCACCACCGACTGCACACAGGGGAGAAACCGTACATGTGCTCAGACTGTGGAAAACGCTTTGGTCAAAAAACCCAGCTGCTGAATCACCAGAGAATCCATGGTGGGAAAAAGCCTTACAGCTGCCAAGAGTGTGGGACCGCTTTTCTCAGAAAACAACACCTCCTCAATCATCAGAGAATCCACACGGGAGAGAAACCGTATGAATGTGCAGAGTGCAGGAGACGTTTTTCTAAGCAGTCGACGCTTGTGGCACATCAGAGGGTCCACACAAGAGCAAAAGCATCATATAAATGTGCGGGTTGTGGGAAACGTTTTGTGGACAGCCGTAGCTCTGGGGCTCAAGAGAACCCCCTGGGAGGGGAGAAGCCCTCTAAATGCATGGACTGTGTTCGTCAGCCTGAAAACGTCACGCTGCTCCCAGCGGGGAACCCTGTTGGTGCCCCTCTGCCCTTGGGCACCTTCCTAATCCTCCCGCCAAATAATGTTTTGTTTGTGATGACACAATGAACGTGTCAGTCGTCCCTTGTTCAGAGTTTATGTCCACATTATCCCGGGATCCCTTTCAAGGGAGGAAGAGGAAGGGTGTGAAGAAATCTGAGTTGATTGTTGGCGGGACTTATCCATTTTAGGCATTTGCACTGAGTTTTTAAAATCATTTTTAGAGGAATTAAAGACCTAGTTGGGTGGGAAAATGAAATGATCTCTTTTCCCCCCCTTCCTTTTTAGAGTGGGCTGTTGAACTTTTTTTATGGGAGGGGAACATGCCCTTATGGGTAATACGAAAGAGTCGTATACTGTGGTATGAGAAATAAGCCGAAACTAAATTACAGTGCAAGATGGTTGGACAGTGTCATCGAAGCTACCAACATGAATTTGACCAAACTCCAGGAGGCAGTGGAAGACAGGAGGGCCTGGCGTGCTCTGGTCCATGGGGTCACGAAGAGTCGGACACGACTTAACGACTAAACAACAACAACAAAATTACAGTACGACTTCCATATCTGCAGGGGATTGGATCCAAGCCTCTCTGTGGATGCTGAAAACCGCAGATAATAGTAAATGCTATACATAGCATGGTAAAAGTATTTTCACTATGTGTTACCAAAACTGGCCACTAGAGGGAGCCAGAGACCATGCAATCTACTGTATTCTTCAACAATACATTGCATATTCTCTGGCTCCCTCTAGTGGCCAGTGTTAGTAAATACTTTGGGAAATTATGTATTTCTAGTTTTTAATATTTTCAGGCTGCGGATAAGTGAAACTGCAGATACCGATCCCATGGTTACGGGGTTCTAATTTTCTTCCTGTCTCCCTCTTACCAGACCTGTCTCTATTTTTCTGCACCTAGATTGATAAAATAATTTCAAATTTTTCTTCAACTTTTCATTCCCTTTTCTCCTTCCATTTGATTTTCCAACCTTTTTTTGGTCTTGCTTTGGGCTGCTTCAAAATGCATCTTGTGTTTGCATTAAGTACACTGTATATCAGTGTGAAATTCCTCTGGTGTCACTAGTATTTGGCAACATAAGTTAAAATACATCTTTATTTTGAAAGCACAAAAAGGCAATGGATAGCTAGATCTAGATGTATAAATGAAGAACAGGCAGTAGTCGCTCTATACCATGTTCATTGCTTACATGTTTAAGTTTGTTCTTTCTCTCTGATTCGCATCACCCTCACCCTGTTTTGGCCTCACAGCAACAATCCTGTGAGGTAGGTCAGCCTGAGAGGGACTGGCTTAAGATCATCCAGTGGACATGTGAATCTTGGAAGATGCAATTTAAGACATCTTCTTTTATTTATGCCAATTTATTTCTTCCTAGTGCTTTCAGAGCAACTTTCACTTCACTTTCTATGTGGGCTCTTCACCATCGGATTCCTCTTCAAAGGAGTCTGTCATCCTTTTGTCTCTTCTGTATAGATCTTCAGCATATTGTTTCCACCTTCTATTTTATTCTGGTCAGATAGTGTATTTCTTTTTTTGGTTTTTCAGCATTTCTAATCTAGGAGTTGGATATCATCTCCACTTTTCTGCTTCCTTCCTCCTTTGCTTAGAGCAGGGGTCTCCAAACTACGGCCCGCGGGCCACATGCAGCCTGCCTTGCCTTTTTATCCGGCCTGGGCATAGGAAGAGGAGGGAAAGGGGACCCAAGCAATCCCCCACTGCTGCTGTCTTTGCAAAGACAGTGGGGGTGGGGGATTGCTTGGGTCCTCCTTCGGCCCTTGAAAATGTGTAAAATATATGATGTGGCCCTCACACTGAAAAGTTTGGAGACCCCTGGTTTAGAGTATCAGTCCAACATCTGGCAATTCAACGTAGTGTGAGCTCTCCCACCCCTTCCTCTCCCTTCCAAGAAAAGTAGTGTCTGAGAAAGGTCTCTGTCTCAAATTTTGGGAAAAGGAAAAACAGAAGCACAAAAATGGAGAAGAATAGCAGGTGAGCGTGTGCACCCTGACTAAAAGGACCAACTTCTTTGTTTGTAAAAAGGACAGTTCTCTACTGCTTTTAATTTAGAAATGCCAAAGCTGTTTCCAAATAGCAAGTGTCCAGAACAGTAAAGGGCACTAAAATAGTAAGTAAAAATTGCTGGATAGCTCAGTAGTTTAGGTCTCTGGCTGCGGAGCCAGAGGTTGGGAGTTCAATTCCCCACTGGGCCTCCTTGACGGGCTGGACTCGATGGATGATCCCTTCTAGTTCTGCAGTTCTCAGATTATTTAAGATTAGTATCATTCCTTTAATCACAAACAGGGTAAACTGATAGTGCTAATTTGTTATTTATTTATTTGCTGCCTTTCCCCCAGAACTGGGACCCAAGGTTAAGCTACAATAAAATTGGAAATATTAAAAGAGAATCAAACTCATTCTGTTATTAAAATGCAGTGAAAAGGTACATATTTCAAAGAATCATGTAGATCTTCACTTGGCAACGGAAGCATTCAAGGCGGGGGGGACCCTGCCTACTGGCTGATCCCTTGTGGTGGATGCCACGAGAGAGAAAGCTGCCCGTAGTGCAAGAGGAGGCACCTTGCTAAGCCATGGTACAGGAGCCCCTGAACAAAAGATGCCATGCAGTGGTGTTTTTGTTATGTGCTGTCAAGTCACCTCCGACTTATAAGGATCCCATGAATGAGGGATCTCCAAAATGTCCTGTCCTCGACTTCACTGCTTAGCTCTTGTAAATTCAAGCCTGTGGCTCCTTTAGGGAGCCAGTCCATCTCCTATTTGGTCTTCCTCTTTTCCTGCTGTGTTCCACCTTTCCCAGCATCCGTTTTTTTCCAGAGAATCCTTTCTTCTCACGATATGCCCAAAGTAGGGCAGCTTCAGTTTCAACATTTTTTTTGCCTCCGGAGATAGTTCAGGCTTGATTTGATCTAGGACCCACTTGCTTGTCTTTCTGGCAGTCCAGGGATATCCACAAAGCTTTCCTCCAGCACATTTCAAACAAATCATTTTTTTTTTTTGCCTGTCCGCCTTCTTCACTGTCCAGCTTTCACACCCATACGTGGCGACTGGAAAGACAAAGAATGTGGATGATCTTGGTTTTCAGTGACCAGGACAAGAATAATTCAGTCTCTCAGCCCCATTCCCAGTATAGGTATAGCAATGAAGAACGCCTCTCTTTGCTCTCCTTGCTGAGACACGGGCTAGATACTAATGAGAGCTACACTAAGCTGTTTTAATGAGGCAGCAATTTCTGCCTGGAAAGACCTAAATAATGACTTTTTGGAGAGAGAGAGAGAGAGAGAGACAGTGGAGTGGTCAATCATTGCTTATTTGTTGGCTAAATATATGAAGGCCACTCTGGGCAGTTTACAATATACATCAACAGCATAACTAAAATACAATTTACCAGAAAAGAAAAATAATAATAAAATACAGATAAACAATACAGCCAAAACTCAAACACAAATGGGCAGAATTGTTGGTGTACATTTTGCTCCATGGCTGGCACTGGGATTCTAGGAATTGCAACTAACCCCAAAAGGAACGTTCCTGAGCTGTCTTCGTTCCTAACTACCTGCGCTACGTCGCTACCGTCTTATCCAATCACACGCCCGGATCGAGAGGACCACGGGGGCGCAATGCATGCTGGGATTTCTCAGTCCCTATTTGAGAGGCGGCGAAGGAGGCTGCCCTAGTTATATGAGAAATACTGTAGGTCAAAATTGGAAGGCGAGATCTGTTTGGACTCCAGCTCCCAGAATCCCACAGCCAGAATATTTGCTATGGGATTCTGGGAGTTGTAGTCCAAAAAAGTCACGTCCTCCTCCATGCCTGGAAATCCTATCTGTTAATATTTATTATGTCTTTTGCAAGAAGTAGAATCCGTAAGGAAATATTGGGAACAAGCTTTGGTGAACTGGAGCCTAGAGGATCAGATCAATAAATGGAATATTAATCAGTATTGCCTGCTTTCTCATCCCCATACGCGTGTATTCTTTGAGGAAGCATTTGTCTTTGAAACCGTGCGTTTTAGAAAACTGGGTCAGAGCATACTTCATTTTCCAAGGAAAGGGAAACCACAATTCCCACAATCCTGTGTCCCGAGTAGGAGGAGGACTACAAATCCTATGTGGCTTCGTGACGCAGTCCCCGTTGGCAAAGGTCTTGGATGGAAAGGGGAGCCGGGCAAGGGTGGAGCGGTATATCCGATAGAGACATTTCTTGGAGGGGGGAAAAAAGTCCGGAGTGACATCCGAATCCGTCAGCTTGTGAATGCGGGTGAGAATAGGGAGGGGCATCACGGAGGGGTGGGGAGATGATTGTACCTGTTGGAATAACAACAGTAGTAGTCGTGATGATGATGACTGGAGCAACGTCGGTGATGAGGGAGAATTTGCGCTGTTCTCTCCCTTTTGCCTTAAAACTTGCTCTGCTTGTTTTATGGTCGTTAAAATAAAATTTTCCCCAAAATAGAGTAAAAATAAAAATAAATTACTACTGGTGCAATAACCGCAGCAACAGCGGTAATACAAATTGTTGTTGTGGGCATGTGGCTTCAAGTTGTTTCCAAGGTATGGCGAGCCTATGAATCCCATGATCTCTTAATGATTCTGTCAATTAACAGCCTTGCTCAGGTCTTGCAAAGGCTCTGGTGTCGTAAACACAAATTGTATGGATAGGCTTTTGGCAATGCACCAGGACTGGGTCTAGTTTTAGATGAGTTGTACTAGATGCAGATTTAGGGCATGCCATGAAACAACAGCAAAATTAGATATTTAAATTCTTATTATTGTACTTTTACCACCAGAAAGAGGAAGGGAGGCGCTTTTGACATTTTAATCACAGGCACCAAAACAGCTTTATGTTTCAACCCAGTTTGAATTGGCTGATAAGGAACTGTACTGCATTTATTTATTCTGAATCTGGTCGCAAAATGTCTTGGATGGACACCAAGATGTATGTTCTCTTTTGAGTTGGGCTGTCATTGCCGTGGCAGGTGGGAAATGGGGTGAAAAACCTCCCCATCAAGCTTTAAAAAGATTTTTGAGAATAATGAGAAAAGAAAAACGGTAGGAGAGATTTTTCATTAATCTAATAAAACTTAGTGATGCCATTTCTGGATAAGCATTGCAGCAAATTTTTAAAAGCAAAACCACAGACACCCCCATGCAATGGCTAATTTCATAAGAATGTCATGCCAAAGACAGTTATAAAAGTCAGGATTATTTAATCCATCTGATCTGATGAGCTAATTTTTTTTTCCATAAGGGGAAATCACACCAAATTAACTTCTCTACGTGGGTAAGGTTTAAATTATAATTTCCTTTTCAAATTTGTGGCAGTGGCCTTTTCTGCTGCCACACAGAGAAAGGCAATGACTGTGAAGCAGCTGAGAAAGTAGAGACAGTTTTGGTAATCTTACTCTCTTTTTTGCCTTATAATTAATTACATTTCTGTCAAGACCCTGGACTAGAAAGTCTAGGCTGAGGGGCCCATGTGAGCCCTCAAGACTTTGATGAGCATTTTTGTAAAAAAAAAGACAGAATTTAAAACTGAGAGGAAACCATCCTTATACAATGCATTGTCCTTTTTTGTACCTCCAGAACAGCCTGGATTCACACCGGATTCTCCTCTCCTTCCTCAAGAAAGCAAATAGATGCCATGGATTCAGCTAAGGTATGAAATATTCAAGACAGGAAAAGTAACTTTTCTGAACTACAGCTCCCAGAATGCCCCAGCCAGCATAGGAATTGCAGTCCAAACACTATTCTCTTTCCCTGTATTTGGAATCTGCTGTTGCCTTTGTGTTGCAAAGGGAAAGGAAATTGCAGCAGGAAATTGGACAGAGTGAAGTGCAATGGCCGGCTGTACCAGCTGTTTTTTTCTGCCTGAAGACAGGGGTGTATTTTCCAGAAATGCCTTAAAAGCTTGTTGGCTGCCTCTAGGTGTGGTGGAGAATGCGATCCCATAACCAGTGTCTGATTAAAATTTACCTGTCCGTCTGGTCTGGGGAAAATGGATAGGGGACACGCCACCATGCCCCGTTTTTAGGCAGCAGTATGGCTTTGGATGGTCCTGAAAGACCCACGTGCCCATTCACACAACTAAGCAACCATTTCAGCTCGGAGCTTGGGAAGACATGGAAATCAGTCAATCCTTTTAAGAAATTTAAGCTGTCGATATTAAATTGTTAAAATCCAAATGATAACATTATTGTTACGTGCTGTCGAGTCACTTCAAACTTTTGGAGGCCCCATGAGTTAGTGACTTCCAGAACGTCCTGTTATTAATAACCCAGGGCAGATCTTTCTAACTGAAGACTGTGGCTTCCGTTATTGAGTCAGTCCAACTCATATTTGACCATTATCTTCTCCTGCTATTTTCAGTTCTTCCCAGCATTACTGTCTTTTGTAGAGAGTCGTTTTATGATGTGCTCAAAGTCCGATATCCTCATTTCATCCTATTTGCTTCTAGATAGAGTTCAGCCTCATTTTGATCTGGAATCCACTTATCTGCCTTTCTGACAGATCATGGAATTCATAAGGTCCCTTCGCAGCATGGCACATTTTAATTGAATCTTTTTTTTTTCTTGTCAGTTTTTTTTACTGTCCAGCTTTTACATTCATACATAATAATAATTAGAGATACCACAGGATGGATGATCTTGGCCTTGGTCCCACATGACACATCCTTACACTTGAAGGTCTTTTCTAGTTCCTTTCTAGCTGTCTTGCTTTCAACTGTTAAAGCAGAATGATAACAATAGTTTTTATGAAAGCATTGATTAATTCACTTAATTAACACAAATATGGATACCCTGTCTTTCCTCAAATGTTTATTTAAAATATGTTTACCCCACCTTTCTCCTTAAAAGGTCTCATGTTGTAGTTTAGCCATTGAAATAACAGATTTAAAAATAATTATTGAGAACATTTTAACAAATTATAGGCAATGGGTTTATTTTCAATGGCGTATTTCTGAGTTCTGGTTTGACATATCTAATATTACATATTTCAAATGACTGCCATAGACGTAAATCATTTCTGAAAGAAATCTCCATTCAGAAGTTGAGAAAGCTGGAGATTCTCAAATCAAAGAAGAAATAAGTTTTTAAAAAAATCAAAGGGGAAAAAAAGATGAAAGGAACATTTTCTCAGTGAACATCAAATGTTCAGAACTGGTATGCTGGGTGGCATAAAAAGGTGGGCTAGGATTGCCTCAAAGCATCCACTGGCCATGAACTCACCAGGTCACCTTGGTTTAGCCTCTTTCCTGGCCTGACCTACCCTATGTGGATTTTACAAAGATAAAAAGTGGAATGACCTATGTTGTTTTCAGTTCTTTTGGGAAAGAAAGACAGGATATAAACGTAGCAATGTAGAAACCTCCACGGACAACTCTCAGTTAAATAATATTGTGTGTGTGTATGTGTGCGTGCGCACCACACACACACACACACACACACACACACACACCATGTTTCCCTGAAAATAAGACAGGGTCTTATATTAATTTTTGCTCCAAAAAAACGCATTAGGGCTTATTTTAGGGGATGTTTTATTTTCCATGTACAACAATCTACATTTATACAAACACAGTCATGTCATCTTCTTCTGGTTGCTGCACAGTGGTGGAGGGCAGGGTTTCACTGAACTGGGGCTTATTTTTGGGGTAGGGCTTATATTACGAGCATCCTGAAAAATCATACTGGGGCTTATTTTCAGGTTAGGTCTTATTTTTGGGGAAACAGGGTACACATACACAGAGAGAGAAAGAGAGAGAGAGAGAGCTCTCTAAATCGTATAAACTCTCAGTTGTATATATATAAATTGTATAACTGTTAAATAATATTTTTTATATTCTAAAACAGGGGTCTCAAACTCAATTTACCTGGGGGCCGCTGGAGGTAGAGTCTGGGTGAGGCTGGGCTGCATCAGATTTTCCGCCAAGCGGAGCAAGAGCTCGAGGAAGCCGCCCAGGAGTTTCCTTAGCCCGGCTGGGGCTCCGAGGAGGAGGAGGAGGAGGAGGAGGAGGAGGAGGAGGGGCACGTGAGCCCTTGTCGCCGGCCACAACCCCTTCCGGCTCCTTCTTCACTACCACCACCACCAGCAGCAGCAGGACGAAGAAGCGGAGAAGGGAGGGAGTGCTGGCGACCGCCTAGCGGGGGGGGGGAGGGCATGACATAATTTAAAAAAAAAAAAACCCTCACAGAATCACCTTGCCAAAGGAGAAAAGCCCCCATCGGTACCTGCGAAATTAAACAGAACGGGCGGGGCCCCCCACAGGTGCGTGTGTGTGTATGCACACAAACACACACACACACGGAGGTCCGGCAACCTTCCTCTGAAGGCCCCCCCTCAAAAAAAGGGGCACTCAGCAGCAGCAGCTACCCCCACCACGACAGAGGAGCAAATTTGCGAGGCGATCCCAGGCAGCCTCCAGAGCTGAGGCGGCTGAAGCAGGATGAAGAGGAGGAGGAGGAGGAGGAAGCACTGCCAGGTGCTGAGGTGGCCGCTGGCCAGGCTGGGGGTGCCGAGAGAGAAAGAGAGCCAGAGAGCCGCTTCCCTGGAAGAGGCGGCAGCGGCAGCAGCTGCTGTTGGCGGCTTGGAGGCGCTCTTCGAGGATGGGCCGGGAGCGAGCTCCGCTCTCAGGCATCGCTCGGCGGTGGCTCGGGCACCCGGGGAAAAGGGCCGGCAGCGCGCCTCGCTCGCCGGCTCTCCCCCAAGACAGCGCCTCTTGCACCCTCCATCTGGAACTGCAGCCTGCCAGCTGGCAGACAGGTGGGCTGGCTGGCAAGCTGCAGTTCTGGATGGAGGGTGCAAGAGGCGCTGTCTTGGGAGAGAGCCAGCGAGCGAGGCGAGGCTTTTTTTGACTCTTGACAGCAGAGGCCGTGTGGGCGCTTCGGGGGGGGGGGCAGGCAAGGCGGGTGCCACAAACTATCATCCGGCGGGCCGCAAATGGCCCCCGGGCCGCATGTTTGAGACCCCTGTTCTAAAATATATTATATTTACACACACACACACACACACTTCTCTATATATTATTTAACTGAGAGTTGTCTGTGGAACCTTCTATATATATACAACACTTCCCTATCACAGCAAGAGTGCTTCTTCCCTACGGAGCACGGATTTGCGACCGCACTCGTCCTAGGCTGGCCATTTTGTGATGCTTGTTGGGAACTCCGTCTACCTAAAGGAGGTAGACCGGGCTTCTGGGAGACCTGGGCCCTGGATCTAGCTGCTCCCTGCTAGTTCCTTAAAATGAGCACTCTTTAGCACTGATTCCACTGGTACTCCGTGTTCCTGGAATGCATCCTTAGCGCCAAGCAGGGCGTTACTACATTTTTATGGGTGTTGCTGCCTAGCTGGTGGCTTCCCGGGTTACCTGAACATTCCTCAGAACATTGCAAGGTTTATGTCCTGCTTTTCCTTTTATAAGATCTTTGCGTTCAACCTTAATGTTTTTAGTAGCATAGCCATGTTTTCCGTCTGTGACGTACTTCCCCCTAGTGTTAAAAAAAAGAATCTGGTGCTTGTATAAAAATCCAAGACCAGCTGGAAATAATCCTTCACAACTATCAGACCCTTATTTTAGAACAAGGCTCAAAGGTAAAGTCTGCTGTTATTATTATATTACCACATGTTGTTGTTCCTCTGTTGTTTCCTTTAATCATGTTGTCATTTACAGAACCAGCCTTCAAAAGAACTACCATGTTTTATCGAAAATAAGACAGGGTCTTATATTAATTTTTGCTCCAAAAAACGCATTAGGGCTTATTTTCAGGTGATGTTTTATTTCTTTCATGTACCACAATCTACATTTATTCAAATACAGTCATATCATCTTCTTCTGGTTGCTGCACAATGGTGGAGGGCAAGGTTTCACTTAACTGGGGCTTATTTTTTGGGTAGGGCTTTATATTACGAGCATCCTGAAAAATCATACTGGGGCTTATTTTCAGGTTAGGTCTTATTTTCGGGGGAAATAGGGTGAATACCAAGCAGAGGTCATAAATTGTTATTAGGTGTGAAATGCAACCAAACACCACTTTCTTGCAGTGAATTTTTTGCCAGGTCGTCTCTGTGTTCTCACTCTTATGTCTGATGGAAGTGAACCATGTTCCACAAAAGCTGATATCAAAACATAGCAGTTAGTCTTTAAAGCAGCACGATGGCCTTTTTTTTCTTTTCTTTTTTCTCTTTTGTTTCTTGTTGAAGTCGTTTTTTTAAAACCACCTTCTGTCAGCTCTGATGTCAGGATACTGCCCACTGATTGAGCTCCCTTTGTTCTTACAGGGGCCTTTGGTGAGTTTTGAAGACCTGGCCATGTGTTTTACGGAGGGGGAATGGGCCCTCCTGAATCAGGACCAAAGAGCCTTATATGCAGAGGTCATGCTGGAGAATTACAAAAATGTGGCTTCATTGGGTAAGGAGTTTGCCTCATATGCTGACTGTGGGGATTCTGGGTCTCGTAATCCAAAATGTCATTTTTCCCTGCTCCGTCAGGAACAGATCCCTGACATTACCTGAATCTCTCTCTCTCTCTCTCTGCTTTCCTTGGAAGGATGGGTAGTCCCGAAGCCTGGCCTCATCTGTCTTGTGGCGCGAGGCAAAGAACCACAGCCACCCAATCCTCTGGATGTGGATGAAGATCGCTATTTCTCCAGCTCAGGTGAGCTGGCTGGGGGTGAGCCAGCAGAGCAGCACCCAAAATACAGGGACAGACACACACACACCATTTGGGGAACCCAGCTTTGCCTTCCAGATACGGGACAACTACAGACCCCACCATCACATAGGCATGGTGGCTGGGGAAAATAGCTGGTGTAGTCTAACAAGCCTGGAAGACACCAGTTTGGACAAAGCTGTGCTGAATATTTTCAGAACCTGATTTGCAGGGGGAGTAGCATGCAGAAGAATTTGTACTGCTGTTACCGATCATTGATTGAAGCAATCTTAATTATTTCATTAGAGGGACTCTTCGTTCTGACACCCATAGCCTGCAAGGGAAAGAGCTCAGACAGAGGGGTGCCACAAGAGCCTTTATAGGCCAGATGGTGGGGAGTCTGACCCAGGCCTCACATTCTCACGGGGCCTCAACTTTAGATTATTTCTAGCTGAGATTCTGCATACAGTACTGGCAGGCTTGAAAGAAGGCCATGTTGCATTGTTCTGTTCTGTGTTGAAAGCGTTAATTTGTTAAATGTAAACAATCAAAATATACCACAATTTTTGTAACTCCCGTTTTAGTATTTCATTATGTTTTTAATATAACAGGAAACTCTAAATTAGCCCAAGACTCTTTCCGCCGCTGAGAAGCCCTAGACCAGATTCTCACATTTCACAGGCCTGCAGGCTGAAAAGTCCCCCCCCCCCCCCTGTACTGAAATACGACAGGTAATTAAAATAAACCACTTCCTGCCCAGGTTAAAAATGAATTTGCTTTGTGTCTTTTCTCCCAGCAGCTGACCCTAGGATGATAAATATATGCTCAAAATATGGAATTTTCTCTTCTGAGATGCCAGGTCATCTCAGACCTCCAACACGCCATGCAAGAGGGAACCTTTATAAATGTTTGGACTGTCAGAAGTGTTTTCCTGAATTTTCCGAGCTCATGACACATCAAGAGAGCCACGTGAGAGAGCAGCCTCATGAATGCTTGGAGTGTGGCGAATATTTTACGGACAGGTCCTCCCTGCTTGGCCACAGACCAACCCACGGGGGAAAGAAACCTTTCCGATGCTTGCAGTGCGGGAGGCATTTTCCTTTCAAGTCAGTCCTCACAACGCACTTGCGCATCCACACGGGAGAAAAACCGTACAAGTGCATGGTGTGCGGGAAATCTTTTGCTCAAAAAGGAAACCTCGTTGAACACCAGAAAGTCCACACCGGAGACAAACCTCATAAATGCCTGGTGTGTGGGATACGCTACTCTCAACCTTCACAACTCGTGAGACACCAAAGAGCCCACACGGGAGACGTTGTCTTTAAATGTTCGGAATGCGGGAAGTGTTTTGCTCAAAAATGGCTCCTGGATGACCATCAGCAAATCCACACCGGAAAAGTACCATTGCAGTGCTTAGACTGTGGAAAAGGTTTTTCACGGAAGGGCAGTCTTGAGGCACACAGTAGAGTCCATACAGGAGAGAAACCTTACCAATGCTCCATGTGCGGGATGTGCTTTGCCAGCCGGTCATCCTTCACGTACCATCGCCGAGTTCACACAGGAGAGAAGCCTTTTAAATGCTCAGAATGTGCGAAAGATTTTTCTGACCGATCCGCCCTCCTCTACCACGAAAGAGGCCACAAGGGAGAGAAACCTTTCCACTGCTCGGAGTGCGGGAAATGTTTTGCCGCGAAATCGTCCTTGCTGTGCCACCAGAGGACTCACACCGGAGAAAAACCTTACCAGTGTGTGGAGTGTCTGATCAGCTTTGCAGACAAATCGTCCCTCGTTTGTCACGAGAGGGTCCACACAGGAGAGAAGCCTTACAGCTGCCAGGAGTGTGGCCGATCTTTCTCCTTCAGGGCATCTCTCGTTTGCCACCAGAGATCTCACACGGGAGAAAAACCGTACAAATGTGTAGACTGTGGGAAGTCGTACTCTGACAGGTCATCGTATATTTACCATCGAGGAACGCATACAGGGGAAGACCGCTTTAAATGTTTAGAGTGCGGGGCGTGTTTCGCGCCAAAGCCACCCCTTTCAAGAATCCACCAAAGTGCTGGGGTACAAAACCCGATTCATTACGAGACATGCTCGTTCTATCTCAAGGTTAGTGGCGGGTTCCCCTGTAAGGGCCTTTTTGATGGCTGCTCCCAGGCTTTGGAAACCCTTGCAGAGGGAATTGTGGCAGCCTTTTGCCAGTGGCCAAATGCACTTTCAGGAAGCCTTGGGCTTGTTGACTGCTGAAGGTCTAACCAATTGGGTAGTGACATTTGTTATTCTTGGGTTCTTCACTGTATTGGGTTTTATCACCCCTAGTTGCCTTGGCCAATATGAATGGTTTTTTGGGGGGGGGGGGTTTCTCAACTGCAAACCCCATAATTCTCCATTCTCAGAGTTCTGACAGACAGACAGACACCTAAATGTCTTTGAGGCCTGGTTCTGCCCAATTTTCCTGTTTCTGCCACAGTGCTAGCATAGAGCTCTCTTTCTGAACAGGAAGTTGGAGGAGCTAGGCCTAATTAGTCCTCCAAGCCTTCCAGTTTAGGCCTTTCTTCCAGGCGAGCCACATTTCCACCCCTTTTATCAGGTTTGTAAAGTGCCTGTCTTTCAGATAGAACTCCCAGAATGGAGAATTCTGGGATCTATAGTCCAAAACTGAAAATCCTATCCTTATTGACCAGTATCCTGTGGCTAGTCTCAGACAGAGTAGACCTATGTACCATTTAGGAACTGAAGTCTGTTCTTAGTTGGGACTACCCACTGGCTCAGGAGTACGTTGAGAAAAGAGAGGGTGTGGATAAATAATAGAAGTAAATAATAAATCTTACAGTAGAAATAACTACTCTAATAGCTGAAATCCTGTTGTGCAGCTCCACCTACACAATGGGAATTATGTGATCAGCATATAAGTTAAATAAATAAATAAATAATATTGCTGCTGATTAAAACCTTCCTTTTTGCAATTTCAGGGTGCACATGGCATAGACACAATGTGATGCAATTGTGTGCATGCTGAAATTTCAAAAATGAAGCCTTTCATCAGTGAAAATCTGCTGCCATTTAGGCACTAGATGTGTGGAGTATAAATGTAATAAATAAATAATATGATTCCTATTGTGCAGGTGGGCCCCTCCCAACAGGATTTTAGCCAATAAATAAATAAATAAATAGCCAGAATCCTATTAGCATTTGTGTAACTTCACATGACTAGTTGTAGCTAACTAATGAGGTGTCACAGTGGCATAGTCAGCTGCATGACGAAGCATATGAATAAGATACATTCTGGCACCTCATCATATAGTTGTGCAAGCCGCACAAATCTGACATGAACAGATTCTGGCCTGTAGCACATAAAGAGGAGGAAATCTTTGCTTAGAACTGAAATAGACCATTTGGTTGAATTCAGGTACCAGTGAGGACCTGCTGTAAAAAACCCCACCCTTTAAAAACGTTTATTAGCATTTTTAAAAGCTGGAAGTAACGTGTTCTGTTTATGAAATCAAAATAATACGTAAAAGTATATTTTAAAATTCAAATGAAGCTATGCACTTTGCCCCTGGAGGGGACCACTTTCAAAATTCTCCTTCCATGTGTGGCTCTCCCCAACAGGTTTCTGGCCTAGATCGACTTCATATTATAATCAGCTACATTTTATGAACTTTAAGGGAGGATACAGAGCTTGGAGAAGTTCCCTTTCTAGATTCCAACTCCCAGAATGCCATGCTGGCTCAGGGAATTCTGGGAGCTGTAATTCCATGTACCTTTTTCCAAGCTCTGTCATAGGAGCGCTGGACTGGAGGTCACCTCTTATTTTCAACAACAGTGTTGAGACCATCCTTAACTGGTTTTTTTTTTATGTTTACAGTCAAAAGTGCTATCGAAAATAAAAGAAAAAAAATAAGGAAACAGGCCGCTTGTCAAGCTTCAGTGATGGAGAAATAGAAGCTGCCGTCTTTACGTCTGCACAACATGGCTGTTGTTCATATGCATCACCGGAGCCGAAAATAATGTTTTCGGTGCAGAAAAGAGAAGAAAAAATGAAGTCTTGGCATTCTTAACATTCAAGCTTCTGTTGGAAATGCTTTTTGGGGACGCATTTGGCATTTAATTCCTGTAGCCTCTTGTCACTGACCAAATAAAAGTACATATAATGAAGATTTTTCTGCCAATGTTTCTCCTTTGCCTGCTGTTTTCTGAGGAATTTGTCCACCGACAACTTGTATTCAGTGGTCACAGCCACACATCTGTCTTTAGGGTCGTGAGTTATTTGCCTCCAATCAGAGATGCAGGGGGGGCACAATGGCTGTGTCTCCTGAATCAATCCCTGGCCTTTCTGATCAGCTGGAGGTCTGGATCATACCTCCTCACCTGGCCTCTTCCTCTCAGGTTATATGTCTCAGGTATAACACAGCTGGTACCTGTACCATGACTTACAAGGCTGCCAAAACAGGAGATCAAAAATCTTTATCGGCTTCCTACAACTTGGCGCCTTCCAAACGTGTTGGATGACAACTGTCATCATCCCCCTTCTCATGTGAGCAAATGGGGATGCTGGAACCTGTAGTCTTAAGAGACCTGCAGTATGCCAGGATGGAGCCAGCTGGCCTATACAAATGAACCTTCGGCTGCCACAAAATTTTCTGGGTAGCCTTAGATACCACTCCTGGGCTTTTAACTCTACCCAAGCATATACAGGTCTTCATTTATTTAAAATAGGTTTGCCTTGCCTCTCTCCTTCAAGAGGACTCAAGGTGGCTTACATCATTGAAAGACCATCTTTAAAGCTAAAAACCGTAAATATGCAAATATTTAAAAGGATCAAATACCACACTAAGAAAAATGGTAAACACAAGAAACACCGAAAACACATTCAAAGGCATAACAGCTTTGAATTCTCATATGAAACGGGAACACCTCTCTTCCCCTCCTCTGCTTTATGGGGAAATAATAATTTCTATCTATCTATTTAGTTTATCTATTTGTGGGTTTTTTAAAAATATCTATTTAGTATCTGCTTTCTGCCCATAAGTGCCAACGGGCAAACGTGGCTCTCCCTCTCCTTGTTTGTATCCTCACGGTATTTCAGACCCAGGGCTCCTGAGTCTTAACAGTCCAGTGCAAGTATAATAGCATACTTTCCCATCTCTCCTGCCCCAGCAGCACAGTCGACTGTTGGGGATGCTGGAAATTGTAGTCCAGTAATACCTGGGGGTTCAAAGTTACGGAACACGATATCACAGCAAGATAATAGATGTGAAATACCTTCAACGACTCAAAAAAGCTTTATTGAAACATTGTTTATCAGCACAGGCAATTTGCTGGTACTGGAACATCCCAGGTCCTGACGTTGTGGTTTGAGCATCAGAGAGGAGATTGACAAAGTTCTGGGTTCAGTTCCTCCCTCGGAAATGTAACTCGCTAGGCAATCCTGGACCAGCCCCTCTCTTCCGGCCTGCCCTGCCTCCCACGGTTATTATACAATTAACAAAAACTACTTATACTTGGGGAATATATATATATATATATATACTTTTTCAGATTACAACACCCTGAAATCCTGAGCCACATTGGATGGGTAATAAAGGGATATGTAGCCTAACAAATCATAACAGAAAGAAAAAAACCTTCCCAGTTTCCTGGAAGCTGGGGGAACCAGCAGCACCCTTGAGCCCCAGGAAGAAAAGAGGGAACAAATAGAAAATGAATAAATAAAATAAAACAATTATAATTATATTTTATTATAATTTATATTTATAAATTATATAATTTATATTTATAATAATATATAATTATATAATTTATATTTATATAATTCATATTTATAAATTATAATATTTATAATTATAATTACTTGTATATAATTAAATTGTATATAATTATAGTTATAAACTATATTTATAATTATAAAAAAATTATAATTATAAATATATTGTAAATATGTTTAAAATTATAAATATAAATTATAAAACACGGTACACACCATAAATCTGTTCGCCTTCGTGGTGTTGTTCAAATCTTTGCCACGAATCAAACTCATAATCCATCATAAGCAAAGCAAAGTGTGCTGCCATAGTGCTTAATCTCTCTCTGGGTGGCTTGCAATCCAATGTGCAGGCTACACATTGCCCCCCCCCCCCCCCAATCAAGCTGAGTACTTACTCAGTTTACTGACCTTAGAAGGATGCAAGGCTCAGCCAACTTTGAGCCAGCTACTTGAGCCCATTTTATGACTACCTATAACCATAATCAGGAAGTAGAAATAACAAAGAATAATCAAGTAAAATGGGGCTACTTGGATACAGGACAATTTTTTTGTGACTGGAGAAATTAAATCAACGCAGCAGTTAATAATCATCATCATATGCTGTCAAGTCAATTCCGACTTACGGTGACCCTTTTCAGGATTTTTCAGGTAGAGAGTATTCAGATGTGGTTGACCATTCCCTTCTTCTGGGGGTATTTCTGGGACTGTGCAGCTTGCCCAAGGCCACCCAGGCTGGCTCTACTCGTAAGAGGCACAGTGGGGAATCCAACTCCCAACCTCTGGCTCTTCAGCCATTTAACTAAACCACTGAGCTATGCAGCCAGGACAATTATATGCCGTCAAGTTTCCTGATTTACGACGACCCATTTCAAAGTTTTCCAGGTCAAGAATACTCAGAAGTGGTTTGCCATTCCCTTCTTCTGGGGGTATTTCTGGGACTGTGCAGCTTGCCCAAGGCCACCCAGGCTGGCTTTTCTTCCAAAAGTCACACGGGGGAATTGACTCCGCAGCCAGAGACCTAGACCACTCAGCAATTCAGCCATGCAGAATTTATGTGCATGCAATTTATGCCCCACCATGTGTGCAGAAGATCCAGCAAATGGGTGAGATGATGCTATTGGAGTAGCCCATTTCTGGTCAAAAGCAGTCTAAAGAGCTTAACCTTTTGATAAATTGTGCAGTGCTCTGGTAAAAATAAATAAATAAAATTATAATCGTAAAGCAATCTCCCTTTTTTAAACACTGTCCAGCAAATTTCTACTCTCCTTTAAAAAAAAAAAAGTTTTCTAGAGACTAGTCAGATTCCCAGTGTGGTGTAGCTAACAGAGTGATTGACTAGGATTCTGGAGATCCGGGTTCGAATCCTCACTGGGCCATGGAAATTCCCTGGGGGAGTGGAATTGGTCTAACTACTTCTTAAATTTCTCACTTACCTTGAAAGCCCTGCTAGGGTCGCTATACGTCGGTTCAGACACACATTGAATGCTTTCCTCTCTTTGGAAAGGGTTAATATCTATGGCGTCGAGATTCCTAGAAAGGCCCCTGAAGCTTGGAAGCGGGAGGGATGGAAAAAGAGAGAGGACCTTCCTGTATTATCATTATTTTTATCATTATATTTATTATTATTATTATTATTCCCTCCGCCCCCTTTCCTTTACGGACAGGTGGGTGGGGCTGCTTGTTTTGCTTTCACCCGGGGTTCAGGAGAAGGATCTGCCCTTTACAAGGCATGGGGGTGAGTTGCAAATGAAGCGGGCGATGATGATGATGATGATGGTGATGGGAGGCGGCGGGGTTTGGACAAAGGGGAGGTTTCTCCGCATTCAAGAAAGAGGGGAGCTTTGCCTTTGCAAGAAGCCTGGGATCTCTGAAAGGATGATGGATCTTTGGAAAGTTTTGCCCACAAGCAGTAGAAAACTTAATAAGAGTTATTGATCTGGTTTGGTTGGGCTGGCTTTGGAAAAACACCTGCCTGATACAGAAAAGAAGCAGTTGATACCGAAAAGAAGTTAAAGATATATATCCTTTAAAAAATCTGTTTCTGAGCGTCAGGACTCCAGCTGGAAGCACAGGAGCAGAGAGGGAGGAGATCGTTGGCAACCTAGTGTTGTTTCTTATCAGTGCTCGGGTGACAGACGATGGGGTTGTCAAATGCAGTGGGAGGCGGTGGATTGGCTCCTGTGCTTATAGTGTTGCGCAGAGGAGATAATACTATGGATTGCTTAGTTTAAATTTTTAATTATATTTTTATTCTTGCAGGGTACATGTCTCTCTTTCTCCCCACTTTATCTCACAACAACCCAGTGAGGTAGGCCAGGCTGAATGTGATTAGACCAAAGTCAGGCAGTGGTGTCCGGAAGTACCGTATATGTAGTGAGGTCGGCCACGTTCTGTTATTCATCACATATCTGCCCAGTTCAAAGTTAAACTGAGACTGATTACACCCTAAAGCAGAGTATAATCAGAAGTATCTACATATTCATACTGCCAGAACTGGTGCTGAGATATGGTGATATGTGCTGGAGCCTTGGGGAGAAGTGATTACACTGCAGTACTGCAGTCAAGGCTCTGCTCATGATCTGAGTTTGATCCGGATGGGCTCACGTAGCTAACTCAAGGTTGACTCAGCCTTCCATCATCCTGAGGTTGGTAAATTGAGTACCCAGCTTGCAGGAGGGGCAATGGTTAGCCTGCACAATTAATTTGTAAACTGCCCAGAGAGTGCTTTAAGTGCTATGGGGCAGCATATAAGCAGCACAATTATGTGTGAGATGAGGGAGGTGTCTTCTGCACAAAAGGTAAGTCTTCAGTAGAGGTCAATAATGACGATTTCATAAAGGAGCCTCCATATTCAGATGCAGTCTACCTCTGAGTGCAGTTTCTTGGGAAACAAAAATAAGGAGAAATATTACTTTCCTGATCCTGCTCATAGGCTTGTGGGAGAACTGCGCTCCTTGGAGGAAAAAGCATGAGGAAAATGTAATAAATAAATAAGAGAAATTTGGCTTGCCAGAATGCTGAGGTAGATGAACCTTTTATTTTATCCTTTGTTATACAAAGTCTTGAAGAGAAAGAGAAGGCGCCAGATCAGTCTTGCCACTTTGTTAATAGCTGATGCTGTCATCAAATCTCTGCAACTTCAACTACTGTTAAAGGTACGGGACCAGAGTTCTGATTTTTTTTAAAATTGGCAGCCTATTTACAACTCGCATAATTTTGCATCTTGGTGTCAACCACTGGGCAGACTGAACTGATGTATTAAGTGGAATCTTTAAAATACAGATTTCTGTGTATTTGGGGGGCAGGTGTGCCCTATGGGACTATATAAGGAGCAACAATGGGATAGCTCAGGGGGTTAGATCTCTGGCTGCAGGGCCAAAGGTTGGGAGTTTGATTCCCAACAGTGCCTCCTTGACAGGGGCTGGACTTGTAGGGTCCCACCCGGCTCTGCAGTTCTCAGATTATTATTATTTGGGGGTGGGTGGGTAAAAAACTCAGAAATACCCTGAGAAATGATGTGGGTATTGTTTTTGGGATCAGCAGACACCTCCTTTTGGTTTTCCACATAGATTGATCTTTCCTGTCTTTTAAAGCGAGGGACAGGGAAAAAATGTAGTACTTTGAAAGGGGAATTAAGAGATAACCTGTTCTTAAGTTGTATTTGTGAAGGATAACAAACGTTGACAGGCCTATGGATAATTTTTTTTTAACCTCCAACACCCCCGCCCCCAAGGCAATGCTGGACTTTTCTTTCTGGCACGGGGGGGGGGGGGAATGCTACAGGGTAGGTGGGGGCACATTGACAACCCTTGTGCATAATAAAGTATTGCTTGGGGGGGCTGAGAAGATGCCTCGCTGGTTTTAACTTCTCCTGTTTCTACCTTCTTTCCTTAGGGAGAAGCCTTTCTTATGGGTTACGAAATCAGTAAACATTGATGTTCCCTGTTGCCACGATCTGTGCTCCCTCCGAACAATCGTCTCACCACCTTTCTCAATGACATCGGCTTATTATAGCTGAGTGGCTTAGGTTCTCTGACTGTGGATCCAGAGGTTGGAAGTTCAATTCCCCACTGTGCCTCTCTGGCAGGGGCTGGACTTGATGACCCATAGGGTTCCTTCCAGCTCTGCAGTTCTCCGATTATTATTTTCTTATTTGATTTATTTATTTTCTCTTTCGCCTTTCTCTGAGAAACTGGGACACAAGGCGGCTTACAGTACAGTGAAAACCTCAGTACGATTAAAAATTCAAGACATTATAAATGTTAAAACGTCATATTATTTATGAACAATTTTTAAATGCATTAAAATTCATTGAATGGAAACATCATTCAAGAAGGCTAAGAAGCTCAAAGCCAGAGGCGACACCGTTCCCCCTGCAGCATTTCTGGTTGAGAGACCAAAAGTAAATGTGGAGGTGAAACCATGTCTGGGGAAGGAAGTGCCCTCAAAGTCTTAGACCTCAATTTCCAACCTTTCTTTACTCGTGATTTCTCTGTGAGGATGAAGACGGAAGAAGAAGAACCACCCAGCCTTGTGGATGGAGAGTGGCGAACAGAAGATGGAGGAGAAAGAAAGAGCTGCCATTTTGTTGAAGCTGGAACTACCAAAGAGTCTCCAAACTGGACACCAGCTTTACAGATTAAGCAGGAACACAAAGATGGTTTCAGCCAACATTGGAAGGTCCAGAGGCAGGAATTTTTGACTTGTCCTTTGGCATGGAAAGATCCAGAGTTGCAGCACGTTGATGAAAACATCAGTGAATTCTCTCGGGTCTCCTTCGCAGAGGGCGCCGAAACCAGCTGGTGCCCGAGAGCTGAAGGAGCCGTTTTGATTTCCTCGGGACTCCCTGGAGAAGCCCTCAAGGCTTATAAGAGTCCAAAGGACGAAGATGGAGGCAATCACCAGACGACAAAGGAATGTGTTCTCGGTGAAGATGGCATCAGTGCTGAGATCCAGCGTAAGCGCTTCCGAGATTTTCGTTACCGGGAGATGGAGGGACCCCGAAAAGTGTGCCTCTGGCTTGGGGAGCTCTGCCGGTGGTGGCTAAAGCCAGAAAAATGCACCAAGGAACAGATCCTTGAGATGCTGATTCTGGAGCAGTTTTTGACTGTCCTGCCCCCGGACATGCAGAGCTGGGTCAAGGAAGGGGGTCCCAAAACCTGTGCCCAAGCCGTGGCCCTGGCTGAGGACTTCTTGCTGAGCCAAGAGGAGCCCAAGGAGTGGAAACAGCAGGTGAGCTGAGCAGACAGTTGAAGGATGGTCTCAAGTGACCACCAACATGTATTTACATATTTTAACTACTCCTGCCTTACATTTGGA
Organism: Intellagama lesueurii; assembly: GCA_037013535.1. Taxonomy (NCBI): domain Eukaryota; kingdom Metazoa; phylum Chordata; class Lepidosauria; order Squamata; family Agamidae; genus Intellagama; species Intellagama lesueurii. Next base: position 294,983,812 of record JBAJHW010000002.1, read on the forward strand.
TAAGCCTGTCTGTAGATGAGATGATGCACATACAGTACTCCAAGGCAGAAATCACAGAATGATAGAATAAGTGAGTTGGAAGGGGCCTGCACTGGCCATCGGATCCCACCCCCCTTGCTCAATGCAGGAATCCAAATGAAAGCAGATCTGACAGATGGCTGTCCAATTTTTCTCTTGAATGCCGCTAGCATTGGAGCGCTCACCACCTCTCGAGGTGACTGGTTCCATTGTTGTACTGCTCTAACAGTTAAGAGGTTTTTCCTGATATTCAACCTAAATCTGGTTCGCTGTCGCTTGAGCCTGTTCTTATGTGCCCTGCACCCTGCAATGATCAAGAACAGATCCTGCCCCTCCTCTGTATGACTACCTTTCAAATATTTGAAAAGTGCTGTCATACAGAGGAGGGGCAGGATCTGTTCCATCTGTGTGTGCATTAGATTGAAAAGAGTTTGTTCAAGAAATATGCAAAATAGATAAAATGTCAGGCTTTAGGTGGTTACAAGCGGAGCAGGTAATTATCAATAATGTTCTAATAATTTATTTATTTATTATTTATTTATTATTTGATTTCTACCCCTCCCCTCTAGACGAAGTCTACTCGGGGCGGCTTACAAACAGTAATAAAACATTATAAAATACAATCATATAAAAGCATCACTGTTACTTATCAAAAATATCATAAAACAATTACATGATTGAATCAACAAATTTGGAAGTTGAAGATGGAGAAAAAGGAAAACTGAAGAGGAAAAATAAAAATAATAAGTATACACAACAGCCATTTAAACTCCACTAACAAACAACACAGTGGCTGAAATCCAGTAGTGAGGGTGCAATCAGACGGCTGAAAATATGTGTGCATGATTATTCTGGGAAGAGTTGCTTCGCAGGGAATGTTCTCCCTATTTGATCACACCCTAACCTGCAACTAAAGTAGGCCCATTGAATCAATGGGGATTTGGTGAGTCAGCGCCTACAACGGTAGACTGTGTCTAGGGGGGCGGGATAAAAAGTCTAATAAATAAATAAATAAATATACATAAATGCCTTTAATTCACTGGGGCTGCTCCAGTTGTGACTAACTTTTGGATTTCCAACAGCATCTATCTTTTTGTCCTTTACACTGATGCTAGGTTTTAGCTCATATTTTGTATTTTAACAAAGAGTAATAATAATATTACAAAGTCCCTTTTTTATTTTTGATATTGTAGTATTGTGGTTCATTTTAAATATTTCAAAATATCTGACACAATACCTTTCCAGTCTGATCTGCAAATTGGTGGATGATATTTCTTATGTCGCATCTTTGTTTCAGACATGAAGCATACAAAGTGGCCAATATTATGCCGTATTATGTTACATACAGGCGTACCATGGTTTACGAATTTAATGCGTTCTCCAGGACGTTACATAATGCAAAAAATTCATAAACCGAAACGCAGTTTGCCATAGGAACGGGGGCGGCGCTATAAACCTCCAGGCACAATGGAGGTTTATAGCCTGGGGAAACTTCCTTCGTACTGCGGGGGGAAAAATGTAAACTGAGGCATTATTTTCAATAGATTCTGTTCGTAAACCGAAAATTACGTGAACCGAGGCGTTTGTAAACCGAGGTACTACTATATATTTTTTAAAAAATAAGAAAACTAAAATAAAAATGAAAGAACCTGACAGAATGTATCAGTGGTTTTGCTAGACATTTAAATGCCGTGAAAGTGAACATTGCCAGTTTATTCTGGAGAACAGACAGATGAGAGATGATACAATAACTGTTTCTAAATATTTGAGCGTAGATGGTGAACAAATTTGTTTCTTGTTGCTCCAGATGGTAGGATTTGAACCAGTGGATTCAAATTACAAGAAAAGGGGATTTAGATTAAACATGAAAAGCACATGCTATCAGCGATTTGATTGTGGAATAGATTCCATCATAATATATGTGTCATTAGAGAGTTTATCAGGGATGTTCTAGTAGGCATTTCCTGTGAGTTGAAATAAATTATTTTTGAGGTTCCCTCAGAAGATGCTCTTCAGATTCTTTAGTAATAAAAAGATATTGTTGGAAGCAATACTGCAAGCGAGAAGGATCTTGGAAGTGTCGTAGATCACAAGCTGAATATGAGCCAACAGTGTGATGTGGCTACAAAAAAAGGCAAAAAAAGGCTGCATTAACAGAAGTATAGTTTCCAAATCCCGCAAGGTGCTAGTCCCCCTCTATTCAGCACTGGTTAGGCCTCACCTTGAGTACTGCGTCCAGTTCTGGACACCACACTTCAAGAAGGATGCTGACAAATTGGAACAAGTTTGGAGGAGGGCGACAAGGATGATCAGGCGGTTGGAAACCAAGCCCTCTGAGGAAAGACTGAACGAATTGGGCATGTTTAGCCTTGAGAAAAGAAGGCTAAGGGGTGACAGGATAACACTTTTCAAATACTTGAAAATACAGAGGAGGGGCAGGATCTGTTCTCCATCATCCCAGAGTGCACAACACGCAACAATGGGTTCAAGCAGATGATTCGGTGCAGCAATTAATTCTGGTGAGAGCTTGTGTGGTTTAGTGCAGTGGTTCTTAACCTGGGCGATATCGCCCCCCAGGGGGCAATTTTGTGTTTCAGGGGGGCGATGGAACCAAAAGGGGCGATGCGGGGGCGAAGGAACAGAAGGGGGGAGATAGGGGGGCGATAAGGGGGCGATGGAGTGCCGCTGCTGCCGGGGGACTACGTGGCCCGCGTGTCCGTCTCGGACCCGGACAAGGAGGGGACGGAGGGAAAGGCCGGCGGCATGGCGCTGAGCCTCCAGGGAGCGGTGAGGGCGCCTTCTCGCTGCAACCATCGGGCGGCGACGGCGTCTCTTTCCTGTGTGTCGAGGGGCCGCTGGACCGAGGGCATGGCCTTGCCCTCCTCATGGGTGCGTCGGTGTGGGGTGATCCAGAGGCTGGGGGGGGATGGAGAAGCATCCCTCACAGTGGGACACCCACCTCCCTCCCTGAGACACCGACCCCCAGGATCCAAATGCCCAAGGGGGGGCGAGGGTGGGAGTTGGCCGGCCAAGCGGCCTCCCTCCTTCCCTTCTCGGCCCATGCCTGGCCTTTGCTTAGTCACGGCGGGCTCCCCATCCTGAGGTGGGGCTGAAGCCCCCGGGCGGGCGGGCAAGGCGGCCAGCCACGGTTCGCCTTCCCTTCCCTCAGCCCGGCCTTGTGTGTCTCTCCCCCGCTTTTGTCTTCCCTCCCGACGGTGCTGCTCAGGGAAAGCCAAGCCCCGAGAAGGAGAGCCACCGTCCTTCCCACCACCACCCTCTCTCTCCACCTCCGCGGCCTAAGCGCTGGCCATTTTCCCCCTCAGGCGCCGGCGGCTCCAGGGCCGTCCCAAAAGCCAAGCGGAAGCCACCGCTTAGTCGCGGGGGAGGGTGAAGGCGGAAAGAAGCAAGACCCGTGGCCCCCGCAGGGAGGGGGGCGATGATAACTTCCTCAATGGCTCAAGGGGGCGTTTCTTTCAAAAAGGTTAAGAACCACTGGTGTAGTGGATCAACCGTTGAACTGAGAGTCAGAAAATCTGGGCTCAGATCTCTGCTTGGTCATTGGAGTTCAACGGGCCATGACAATGATAAACCACAGTATGGACATCTCACATGCCTTGAAAACTTTATGAGGATCACCATAAGTTGAAAGCAACTTAACAACACACAACAACAACAGTAGCCAAAATCCTGGTGCTTAGCATAGTGAGTCACACTAGAGGAGGCCCACTTCATCAATGGTGATGTGATGAGTCAACTTCTTCCCTATGTTCCATTGATTCAAACGGGCCTACTCTACTTGGCACGTACTTTAGCACAATACATTGTAGCTAGAGTAGGCCCGTTTGAATCAATGGAACACTTGGAGGAGTTGGCTCACTGAAACCCCACTAATTCAGTGGGCCTCCAGACAGTGTGGGACTGCACCTCCCATCAGCCCTCACCACCATCACAAACAGGAAAGACTGATGGGAGTTGCAGTAGAACAGCATCTTTCAAAGTGGCCACTCTAGCCCTCCTGACCAAGGGGTGTGGGGTGTGTGTGTCTGTCTCTGTTGCTCCAGGTCCTGCCGGTGTTGCCATCTGAGGAAGAAAAGCAGGGGGGATTCCGGTCCCCTTTCCTGGCTCTCGAACAAGGACAGCTGGGCCGAGGGGTCAAGGAAGAGGAAATAGACCACGAGGATCCCAGCTTGATCGGTAAGAGCTTGAGTTGCCTTGGGATAGATGTTTGGGAGAATGGGACAGGTGGAGCAACTCTGATTCTCTGGATGGTTTTGGACTGCAGTTCCCATAATCCTTCAAAATAGGCGGTGCTGACCAAAGCTGATGGGATATGTTGGCCACTCAGAAGGCAGTATTTGTCCACTTCTTGTCTGAGGGCAATCTCCATTCTGTGTATATTCTCCTTCAAGAACTGCTGGATTGCTCAGTGGCTTAGGTCTCTGGCTGCATTGCCGGGGGTGGGGTGGGGTTGGGAGTTCGAATTCCCCACTGGGCCTCCTTGAAAGGGGCTGGACTCGATGATCCAGAGGGTCCCTTCCAATTCTGCAGCTCTAAGCTTATTATTATTAAGGTCGCCTGTGTTGTTCCTATCACATCTCTTCCTTCTTCCATCTTCCCTTATTTCTTTTCCTTCTTGGTTTTAATTCATATTCTTCCTTCACATCAAAAAAAGCAAAGAGGATATACTGTCATCCCCTTAGACTATATTTCTAATATCCAGAGCTTAGAAAACGTTCATGTTTTGGAAAGGGATAGAATCGGGACTACAATTCCCAGTGGCTAGGGGATTTTGGGAGTTATAGTCTAAAAAAGTGATCCCCCCCCCACCTCTGGTGCTATGTCTCTGTGTCTATTCTTTCTGTTTCATTTATTAGCACATGCAGTCATTCATCACGATACATGAATGTCATGTATATATTATAGTCGGGTCCCCAGATGTTCTTGGACTAAAACTCTCAGATGCCTTCACCACTAGCACTGCTGGTCAGGATTTCTGGGACTTGTAGTCCAAGAACCTCTGGGGATCCAAGGTTGGGAACTACTGTCTTACACAGTAGAAGAGGAGAGGCTGTCTTCATCACGAGGTATGGAGTTTTCTGAATTTCTTGGACTCTCCATAATTCTCCATGCTGGGAGTTCCACCTGACGGATCCACGTTGATAGGCACCTAAATATGGCTCGCCTGGAAAAAAGGCCTTAAGTGGGAAGGTCTTGAAGCTTCGCCTATGCCTAGCTGCAGCCTAGCTTCCTGTTCAGAGAGGAAGTTCTCAGCTGAGCCACTGTCTCCCGACCTCACAGAGTTGCTGTGAAAAAAATGACATCTGGTGACCAAACCCACTCCCGCCTGCTCCTTGGAATCTGGATAAAAATATTTTCAATACAACCGTATATACAACCGTATATAACTGAGTTCTCACATTTTCCCCGTTGTTTCATCCTGCTTTGTAGGTGGTGGGATGACTCTTTCTATGCCTTATGGGTCATCTCCTCTTCTTGGCGCTCTGGAGCCAACCCAGGTAAGGGTGGAGAACCAGATCAGGGGCTTCTCAGAGGAATAAGGGATGGGATAGTTTGAGAGCCAGTGTGATACTGGGTTTTTAGACAGATCGTTTGCGACTGGGCGATTCCGGTCTTGACACCCACTGAGCCACGAAACTCACTTAGGTGATGTTGGGACAGTCAGCGTTCTGTCAGCCAGATCTCCGTCCCAGGGCTGTTACGAGGATAAAATGGTGAGGAGGGGACCTCTCTCCACTGCCTTGCGCTTAACTGAAGTACAGCTGGATATCCATGATAATACTGGAGATGAGGGCGGTGGTGATAATGGGTTCTTGTGTGACTGGAAATGACTGGAAGGCTGTGTTCCTCTGAGTTGCCTTTGGTGGTGGTGCTAGAATAGTGTGTGTATGGGGGGGAGGAACTTGTTGCTCCCCTGATGAGCTTGGACTACAAATCCTATTTTCCACCCACATCTGGAGGCCCACATACTCCCCATTCATGGCCAAAGCCCAGCAAGTTGGATTAATTACAGAGGGACATCCTCTCTATCCCACACAGCCTGCTTTTGTTCTCGTTGTTATGTGCTGTCAAGTTGCCTCTGACTTATAGCCACCCCACAAACGAATGATTTCCAAAATGTCCTGTCTTCAACAGTCCTGCTCAGCTCTTGAAAACTCAAGTTGATGGCTTCCTTTAGGGAGTCAATCCATCTCGTGTTTGGCCTTCCTCCTTTCCTGCTGCTTTCCACTTTTCCCAGCATAATGGTCTTTTCCTTGAGAATCCTGCCTTCTCAGGAGGTGCTCAAAGTAGAACAGCCTCAGTTTCGTCCTTTTTTGCCTCCAGAGAGAATTCAGGCTTGATTTGATCTAGGACCTCCATTTCCTTTTTCTGGCAGTCCAGGGTATCCGCAAAATTGTTCTCTCCCCCCACCCCTCTCAAGAAATCCCTTGACCCCTGTTGTAAGTGGAAGATCCCTCTAGTTTTGCCTGGTGAGCAAGAACCTGGAAGATTCTCGTGTCTTTTTCTGGACAGCAAAGACATTGAAGAATTATTATGACCATTCTTCCTTTTTCCAGGAGCCAGTGGCCTTTGAGGAGGTGGCTGTGTATTTCCGAGCGGGCGAGTGGGCCCTGCTGGGTCCTGACCAAAGAGCTTTGTACAGGGAGGTCATGCTGGAGAATTTCGGGCACATGGCTACTCTGGGTAAGGATCCTGTTGCAGGCAATTGCCTGGAAGTCACAAAGGCAAGAGGGGAGTGGCCAGAGCTGGGAAAGGTTAACTTTTTTTGTGGGGGATTCCAACTCCCCATGGTGGCTGGGTGCATGGTGGGAGCTGTAGTCCGCAAAGGTAATACTTCTCAGCTCATGTATTTTAACCATCCTGAAATGAGAGAGGCAGTCCTTATTTCCTGTTAAGGACAGCTTCGACATTTTAGTTCCCATTTTTTCCCTACAAGTGGGATGTGTTATGGAATAGTGTAGTCCAGCATGCTGTAGTTCCTGGCACCAGTTAGCCAGCCAGCCAGCCAGCCAGCCAGGTCCTTCCAGGATACTTCATCCCATCCTCCTCCACAAAAACCTGCTAGATCGAGGGAACCACTGGATATCTTAGTGGCCTGCAGAGCCAGAGGTTGGGAGTTCGATTCCCCGCTGGGCCTCCTTGACCGAGGCTGGACTTGATGATCCATAGGGTCCTTTTCCAGCTCTGCAGTTCTAAGATGAGGATGAGAATAAAAGCCAAAACAAACCCCTCAGCATATTGAAGCAATCAAATAAATTTGCTAGCCTTGGGCCAAAATCTGATGGATGTTTTCCATGGCTGTAAGGGCATTCATGGAAGTGCTCCTCACATTTTCCGGGTTCTTAATTGTGTGGCCAGTCACACAACCCATCACATGATTGTACCACCAGAGGTGTCTCCAGCACACCATAGGCAGATAGTAAAAGAGCTCATTGCTCGCATGACTGCTGTTAATAGAATCCCGTAAAACAAACAGGATTTTCATCTAGCTGCTTGTCCTTTTTTTGAACTTCAAAGGTAGCTGTGACGATCACCCACGTCACTCATGCTATTCATATTCATGAGTTGATTTGCATGAACCTATGAGAGGGCTGGAGAGGCGGAGTCAGCAGCTACATGAGGCTTGGCAGGAGAAGGAGGAGTCAGATAGGGCTGGTTAGTCAGAGAGAGAGGGAACAGATACTGAAAGAGACAGAGCTGGTTAGGAAAATAGGTAGCGAAGGTGGTAATGATATAGCAAGAGAAAAGAAGTATGTACTGAGAGAACTGTTGATGATTTGCTTGTGTATAATGTTTATCTGAGAAACTTCTGTTATTATTCAATCTGCTTCACTCCAATAAATAAGTTCTGTTTCTGTTCACAAGACAAGTGTTCTGACAAACGTCATTTATATTGTGGATTGAGGTAATCCACTGGTGGCAGCGAGAAGAAAACGCGACGTGAGCCTTTGTGAGGGAAAGACAAGCAGGGGCCACAAGGGCAAATGCCACAGTAGCACAAATCGCTCCTCACCTCTGTCTCTCTCCTTCTCTTTTCTACAGGACTTTTCGTGTCCAAACCAAATCTTGTATCCTGGGTGGAAGGAGGAGAAGATTCATTCTTCCTGGACTCTGAAGGAATAGAAAAGGAGAAAAGCAGAGGTAGCCGCTAATCTGTGTTTTGACACTGTCAGGGTCCGAGCAATTTAGAATCTCCTGGAAGGGCTGTTGGTTTATCCAAACTTCATTTCTCCATGTCCATGGCAAAAGTGAAGACAGACGAGCTTCCGTTTTCATGTCTTTAATTGTACATCCAATTGTACATCCACTTAGAAAGGGTTTTGCAAAAGGCAGCCTAGAAATACTGATCAAGCCCACATCCAAAGGTGAGCAATGCCTTTATTAGAACCAGCTAAAATTTGACAAAAGTGTGTAAGCTTTTGAGTACTACATAACTCTTCATCAGACTAAGTAGTACAATAAATTAGGAGGGGTATGAAGCAAAGAAGGCCACAAAATTTGGCCACATCTTGTGGCCACAAGGTCTCCAGTGACACTCAGCCATAGTATAATGATTGCAGACAGAGGCACTGGGGCGTTCACAGGAAAACAAAGTGTGTTGTTTATATACTACCCCATAGCGTTTATAGCACTTTGTGGGCAGTTTGCAATTTAATTATGCAAGCTACACATTGCCCACCACCTCAGCAAACTGGGTAGTCAGTTTATCAACCTTGGAAGGAAAGCTGAGTGAACTTTGAGCCGACTACCTGGGACTGAACTTGGATAATGAGCAGAGTTTTGGCTGCAGTATTGCAGTTTAACCACTGCACTACAAGGTTCCATGAAGGTAATGGTGGAGATGCATTGCTTTTCACACATTCTTTCATTCTCACTAGCCTCTTTCTGTTTTCTGAGATTCTTCCCACCCTTTGCTGGAACAGAGACCCATCTTCCTGGTTTCCTAATTTCTCTGTATCCCAACAGATGTTGCAGCTATGAATGAAATCAAAGAAGAAAACCTCCCACAGAAGGAAGTCATTGGACTGGATGGAAAACCTGAGATTCCTCCAGGGAGATCTCAGGAAGGGATTGTCTTGAAAGCTCAGGATCAAAAGAGTGAGTTATTACAAGGGGCAGCTGGAGCTTGATGGGTGAAACGCTCCCTTTGTACACAAGAAAATTCCAGGTTCAATGTCCAGCATCTTCAAACAGGTCTAGCAAGATCCATAAACCAGCTATCTACTACGATGGACAAAATGCAGCCTGCAGGCTATGTATGTAATTTGTTGATTTGGCATTTCCTCAGTCCCAGGTTAGGAAGAGCCTCGTGGCAGAGTGGTTAAACTGCAGTACTGCAGTGAAGACTCTGTTCACAACCTGAATTTAATCCTGGGCTCGGGTAGCTGGCTTGAGGTTGACTCAACCGTCCATCCTTCTGAGGTTGGTAAATTGAGTCCTGTTTGCTAGGGGTGGGAGCAATGTGTAGTCTACATAATTAAAATTCTGAATGGCCCAGAGAGTGCTTTAAGTGCTATGGGGTGGTATATAAGCCACACTTTTTGCTTTTACAGCACCCTGGGAGACAGATGTGGGCACCAGCACCCTATCACTTCTTTTTAAAATCAAGGTGTTTCTTCATGTCCCCTTAGAGTTGGGGGGCATTTTGCTACATCTTGGGATCCCCACGGTACCCTAGATTGTTTTTGACAAAACATTGAAACTAGAGAGCACAAGGGACCCCTCCTTTTGGTGAAGTTGACCACACGGGTGTATTCACTGCTGACCTAGAAACAAATCAAAGCTTGGCCTTGATTTCCTGTTTGCTTCCTGTTCACGACAATTTGGTGCCTGTTTGGAATTTTTTCCATTCCATTCCCTCTGCATACATCCCTCCTCGGCTTTTCCATTCTCCTGGTATGGTCGGCCGAGGTACTCCGTCTACGTTGGACTGTTTTTGAAGACACTCCATGTCACAGGATTGTTTCCTATTTTATCCTTCAGAAAATGTCAGAGTTCTCCCAAGCCTAACAATGCCTCCCTTCTCTGTAACTGTGACATTGTTTTGCCTAGGTAAACAATGGTGCATTTGGCATGAAGACTGGAAACAGAGAATTCCCTAACTGAAGTTCTCTCCTTCAGGGTGGGATGTAACTGAAATGAATAAACAAATCATCTAGTCCCGTGGTTCTCAACCTTGGGTCCCCAGAGGTTCTTGGACCACAACTCCCAGAAATCCTGGCCAGCACAGCTGGTGGTGAAGGCTTCTGGGAGTTTGAATCCAAGAACATGTTGGGATCCAAGGTTGGGAACCACTGTGTCTAGTCTGAAGTGATGAAACCCATATTGTCCAGTGAAAATGCTGCCTCCTCATTTTGCCTCCATGGTGGATCTTGTGACCTATTTTCCTTTCCCTCTGACATCTGGAGTGATTCCTCCGTGTGATTCCTCATATCTTCCCCCTTCAGGTGATGACACAGCCAGCGAGAAGGAGGTAGGCCCGATTCATCAGGAAGCTTCCTCTATGCCAGCAGAAGCTGATGCTACCTTACAGGGAGATTCTGATGGAGGTGTTTCTACAAAGTCTGAACCTTTTGATCAGAAGTATGAGAGTGACGGGCCACCGTGGCAGCACGCGGTGAACATGTGGGGCATCTCCGTTCAGAAAGTAGAAAGCGTGGTGGCCAATAACCTCGGCATTGTTCGCACGGGAGAGGAACGACACATGTGCCGCAAGTGTGGACAGACGTTTGAGCATCAGTCAGGACTTATCGTGCATCAGATGATTCACACGGCAGAGAGACCCTACGAGTGTCTGGAGTGTGGGAAAAGCTTCTGCCAGAGGGAGAACCTACTTGCGCACCAGAGAATCCACTTAGGGGAGAGACCTTACGAGTGCCTTCAGTGTGGGAAACACTTCAGCACTCGGTCCCATCTTATTACACACCAGAGAATCCACACTGGCGAGAAGCCGTACGAATGCCTTCACTGTGCCAAAAGCTTCAGCAACAAGTCTTCGCTCGTCACACACCAGAGAATTCACACGGGGGAAAAGCCGTACGAATGTCTGCAGTGTGGGAAAAGCTTTTGTCAAAGCGGACAGCTGATCCGCCACCAGAGAATCCACACCGGAGAGAAACCCTATGCGTGCCCCCAGTGTGGGAAATGTTTCTGTCAAAGGGGACAACTTATCCGACACCAGAGAATGCACACTGGGGAGAAACCTTACGAATGCCTTCAGTGTGGGAAGAACTTCAGCAGGAAATCGTATCTTGACATCCATGTGAGAATGCATACGGGAGAGAAACCCTACGAGTGCCCTGAGTGTAGGAAAAGCTTCTGCCAGAGCGCCCAGTTGATCCGCCACCAGAGAATCCACACCGGGGAGAAGCGTTTTTCATGTTCCCATTGTGGGAAAAGCTTCTTCCAGAAGGAAACGCTGGTCAGGCATCAGGGAACCCATGTGGAATCGAAACCATATGAATGCCCTGAGTGTAGGAAAACCTTTCCAAGGAAGGATAAGCTTATACGCCATCAGAAAACCCACACAAGGCTTGATCCAGTGTGAATGTTTCCTTTCAAAAAAATAAAGACACACTCTCTCTCACACACACACACACTCTTTCCCTCTCTCTCTCTCTCTCTGTAATAAGGTTTGGGCAAAACACATCTTATTAATTGTTTAAGATGAATCAGAAGATTTCTATTGTGGCCCGAGTGTTACCAAATATAAGGATATTGATGTTAGTAACAGGGGAAGAGTCGGACTGGATCACACCGACAGGGGCCAGCCAGATACTTTGGAAGATCACAAGTAGAGCATAAAAGATCACCTTTGTCTTTTGAAACTTTGATTGATTAGGAGACTATTTTGTGGCCTGTCAGTTGAAATCTAATTAGATCCAGTTTTGCAGCCATTAGAGTCTGTTAAAATAATTCCCCCACGACAGGAAATCATTTAACTTATGTTGTTTGAGCTGGTAGAGGGCAAGGGGAGACAGAGCCTATTCCTCAGTGGGGCACATAAGTAATTTCACCAGCTTGACTGAATCATCTCACATCACCCCAACCCTTCTGTTTTTGGAGGGCTTTTCAGGGTCATTCCACTAAGCAGGACCCAGGATGTCTGGCCCCAAATCTTGCAGTAATAGCACCACTACTTTCCCACCTTGAAAATATGTGTAAAATATCCCATAAATTGTTCTTTGTTGGTAGTGCTGGGTTGCATACATAGTTCGCAAATAACTACCGGTGTCTGTGACTTCTGAGTATCTTCTCAGTGCCTCTGGCGTATCTTAAGCCATTCAGGATGCTCTGTTCGTGTCGATGTTTTGGAAAGATTACAAATCTTGGAAATTGTTACTAGGGGCTGTGTATCAAAACATTTATCTGTTCAAGAGACAAGGTATCAAGTGAAAATTGTTTGCAAGAATGCGACTTGCTGGTCTACTGAGATTTGGAAGCTCAATGTCACTTTAGATTGAACTTCTGTTTCCTTTCCCTCACCCCTCCAGTCCAGTTTGATCTTCTGCTCCAGCTGCTGATGCCATTCCTCACTTCTGCTTCCTTCCGTACTTTTCCTGCTGCTTTTACCTGCCGGTTTGGCACCCATTTTCATGGTGACATTGCAATACACAGCGATGGTATGTTCCATAGTGACTGCCAGGTAGTGCTGCCATCATGTCTCAAAAAGCCAGAAGTAGTTTTGTGAGCAAGCAGAGAATACTAACGGATAGGTGATAAAAGCCACCTGAAAAACACAAGCAGGTTTCGATGCAGTCTTAGATATCCCGGGGGAGAAAAAGACCCCTGTCTAGAGAACCAGCCCTTGCTTTTGGGCTCTGTAATCCTCACAAAAGCTCTCCTTTTCTTGTGGGTGCCATTCCACATGCCAACTAGGCTCCACCTAGTTAATCCATCAATCCTTGGCAGCATAGGTACGGCTGAGGAATGATGGGAGTTGTAGTCTAACAAAATCCAGAGTGGCACACCTTGCTTGCTCTCACTTTAGGCCTTAAAATGCAAAGTGCTGGGTGAGCGGCCATTTTGTACTTACCTTCTGAGGCCTGTTTTAATGACATTTTCCACACTCCCTTGAACAGGAGCCTGGTCACCAGAGGTGACAATGCCATGCAGCAAGCGAGCAAGCTAGTGGATGAGGGAAGGGCAGCGTATTGTCATCCAGGGGGCTGCTAGAGGAAGGGGAACCCTGTCCCCTGAACCCAGGACAGAAATTCAGCAAACTCTTGGAAAAGGCGTTAAACCCTCCGTCTCGCCTCTTCTAGCACCTTGCAAATGAATAAATTTTACAGGCAAGTAATTTTTTATGGGTTTGTTTACAAGGTTGCCTCAGGATCCTATGCCTGCTAAAGTAGTATCTATTAAAATATAGATATATCTATAATTGCTTTTTACAGCACCTGCAATTATATTTTTTAGTATGGCCACTGATGGGGATAAGAAGACAACTTCCCTTCTCTTCCCTTCTCTTTTTCTTTCTCTTTCCTTTCCTTTGTCCCCTGAATTTCTCGATTCAGCTACTGGATCCCATGGAGCCAAAACCTCCTCTTCCTTCCTCCTGCTTTTTTTGCGAGGAATGTGTTGAACCCAAGTAGGCCATGTGTAGTCACTCAGATCTTTCCAGATTAGGTACAAAGCTCAAAAAGGGTTCTCCTAATTAGAAGACATCTCCGGAACAAAAGAGGAGGTACCAACATCGCTCCTTTTCTCTCGGATGATGGTGGGGAAGCAGAAAGTCAGACAAGGGTGTGTGCTGATCACAGGCCCTGGGGAGTTTGATAACAACTCTGTCGACTTTCAATGTGTGTTTCCGCCATGCGTTGCCCTCATTTTTCACTAATGATAGGGCCGGCCTAAATGGGAGCCGGTAGTTCACTGCAGAATCTCACTGCTTGATGCTGCCGTGTTTTATTCATGTCAGAAGCAGTCCTGTGATGCTTCTGAGTGGAAGGATCAGCCAAGAGGGTGCTGTCATTAAGTTGCCAGGCGATACGGTTTGGGATACGTTCAGGTTAGGTAAACTTTGCTTTTTAAAAACAACAACAAACGAAGAGGAAAGAACAAGTAAATGGTTACCAGGGTGGCCCAAGGAAATAGAACAGCCACATAGTAGTATCCTTGTGCCACACAGGTGGCCGGAGATGCTTTGCTACCTGGGGCAGAACACCAAATGGTGGCCATAAACCCCTCCTTTCCTCACTCATCAGTCACAGTTCAAGGCTAGACAAGCTGTTTTTCTCTCACCTGAGAGTAATTTTTTAAAAAAAGAAAAATAAAAGCACTTGTTCTCCCTTTCTGACAATCAAAATATCACCGAGAACAAATTGCTGTTGAGATAGCTGCCTCACCTTGCCTAAGGATAGGGCCGGTCTCGATGGGAGCAGGTCGTTCCCTTGGGAAAGCCTCATACCAGTGAGTCACCGGTCCTGCTCTTGTGAACGGACCAATTCTGCCCCAGATCTGTTGTCTCTTTTTACAGTGGAGTCCTGTCTGCCTCTGCCGTCGGAGGGAGCTGCTCTCCTTCCACCCCTTTGCCTTATGTGTGCAGTGTGCTATCTGTCTAATTTAAAGGGAAAACGGTGTCCTCTTGGTTTCACCTTAGATGTTTCTCAGTAGATGTGATTAGCAGTTTTGACTTGTCGTCGTCTCAACAGAGGTCGCTGGGGATGAGATGCCCCCTTTGTAGGAAAAAAAAGTAAAAAACAAAAACTTCAAGTGTCTAGTTGTCGCCAACCCACTCTGCGCCCTCCTACCCAACTGTGGGAAGCTGTGATGAGTAACACGGTCATGAAGTGAAACTGTACTCCGCCTAGCCCTGTGTTTGTGTGTGTATGACAAATGTTATTGATCCATCACTTCAGGCTTTTGGCATTTCCTCCAATAAATTATCTAAACTCTATGATATTGTCTAGCACTGAATATTGTGACAGGTGCATTCCCCTCCTCTTCACCAGATATACGATTAAGTTTTTAAAAAAAAAAAATTAAAAGAGAAATATGTTTTCTAGTCCTGATGTTGTCAGTGATCCCCAACCTTGGGTTCCTAGATGTTCTTGAACTGCAACTGCCAGAAATCCTGGCCAGCATAGCTAGCAGTTACAGAACAGCTGGGGACCCAAGACTGGGAACCACTGGTCTGGATGACTGAAACTAGATCTGGTGAGCCCAGTGACACGGTGGTTAAACTGCAGTTGTGCAGTTAAGTCTCTGCTCATAACCTGGGTTCTATCTCAATGGATTCAGGTAGGACGATCCTTTTCATTTTGTTCCTACTATTCTTTAGGATGGCTGGATCCCTCAGTGAGTTAGGTGAGTTCAATATCTCACTGAACCTCTTGCAAGTAGAGCCGGCCTGTGTGGCCTTGGACAAGCTGCACAGTCCCAGGACACCTGTGAATGGGAAACCACTTCTGTGTATTTTCTACCTAGAAAACCTTGAAAAGTGTAAGCACACGTCAGAATTGACTCAATGGTACATTATTATTATTATTATTTGACCCATGCTTGCATTGGCTATTATGTGCCATCAAGTCACTTCTGACTTATGGTAATCTTATCAACTAATGACCTTCAAAATATCCTATCCTTAACGGCTCTGCTCAGGTCTTGCAAAATCAAGGCTGTGGCTTCCTTTATCATGTCAATCCATCTTACATTAGGTCTTCCTCTGTTCCTATAACTTCCCCAGCATTATTTTCTTTTCATATATACATACATATATATGCGGGAAAGGTCACTGTAAATCAGAATCAACTTGAGGACATGCAATTATTATTATTATTATTCCTTATGATGAACTGCATTTTTATTATATTTGGTGACAAGGAAAATATTTCACCTTATTTTTAATTTCATATTTCAATATGTTCTTGTCTTTCTCATCTATTTGAAATTATATTTTTCTAATTTATTTTACTTTATCTAATTTAATTTTTTTAAAAGTGGGTTGAATGGTAGTACAGGAGAGGTGGAGAGGTGTGAGAGAAAATGCATGCCAAAAAGAAGGAAAAAAGTCAGAATGTCTGGGTTAATTCATGAGGTAGGGACCTGAGGAATTCTATTCTGGTACTCTGAGTCATGAAACTCATCCACTTCCTTTTAGGCTGACCTACCTCACAAGGTTGTTGTTGAGAGTATAAAGAAACAAGCAAACAGAATTAAAAGAGACCAAGTGAAATACTGATGAGTGTCTGGATCTCTCATCTCCTGAATCTGTATTTCAGAGGTTTTCTATGTTGTTTGTGGGAAAAGGCTTCTTTTTGACATTTGGCCTCCTGGTCAGATATCAAAAGGCTGGTTTCTATGCATAAGGCCTTGGACAAGTGAAAATAAAAATACAGTTTTGAGGTGAGGGAAAGGCTGCAGTCTCTTTGTTCCCAAAATAGTCTGAGAAACAAAAGCGATAAGAGGCTGGAATCTAGCAAGAAGTCACTAGAGAAGGTCTACTGAATCAGTAGGAATTTGGTGAGCCAACACTGATGCAAGCTCCACTGAGTCAATGGGCCTACTCTAATTGCAACAAAGTACTGGATTTCAACCCACCCCTCCTTTCCCTTGACATAGGGAAAAACACACACACATCCTCCCACCATTAATCCTTACCAATCAAAGTGGCCTCTCCATCATCTCCCATTGCAGGGGGCTCTGTCTGATTTCAGATGGAACCTTCCCTGCTGCGGGAAAAGCCAGACTGAATCTCTGCAGAGAAATTTTGGATCTGAAAAACCAATAAGGATCCAACACATGTTATGAAACGGAACAGAAAACAAATGACAAAAGTAATCATCTTGGTGGATGAGGTTTGGGTTCTGGTTGGTATGGGACATAATACTCAGTTTTGCACAAGAAAAATACGGGTAACGGGCAGGAAGTGGTAGGATTTCCTCTCTCACGTTAGCTGCAGGCAAAGTCAAGGGGAAGGAGATTGCTCCCCTGAGCCCACAGAGAGGGGTCACTACAGCTGTAACAGGGACAATAATAGATCAAAGATGTCATTAGAAAACTAAGCACACTGGGGGGGATGCACACCTTGTTTTAAAGGAGACTCAGATCTGGAACTATGATTCTGCCATAAAGCAAGGTGCACACTGCCCACACACCTTGTTTTCAAAAGTAACAGGGGGATGAGGGCAGCAACTTCCAACAGAACAGCAGAGAAGAGAGGGCAGTGAAACAGGCAGCAGACGCTAGGCCCCTGAGACGAATAGCTTTTACCTGCTGCTAGAGGAAAATAATAGAAAGGGTAAAACCAGAGATCTGTTCAAGAAAATTGGAGACATTAAAGGAACATTTTGTGCAAAGATGGACATGATAAAGGACAAAAATGGGAGGGACCTAACAGAACCAGAAGACATCAAGAAGAGGTGGCAAGAATACACAGAGGAATTATACCAGAAAGATCTGGATGTCCTGGACAACCCAGATAGTGTGGTTGCTGACCTTGAGCCAGACATCCTGGAGAGTGAAGTCAAATGGGCCTTAGAAAGCATGGCTAACAACAAGGCCAGTGGAGGTGATGGCATTCCAGTTGAACTATTTAAAATCTTAAAAGATGATGCTGTTAAGGTGCTACACTCAATATGCCAGCAAGTTTGGAAAACTCAGCAGTGGCCAGAGGATTGGAAAAGATCAGTCTACATCCCAATCCCAAAGAAGGGCAGTGCCAAAGAATGCTCCAACTACCGTACAATTGCACTCATTTCACACGCTAGCAAGGTTATGCTCAAAATCCTACAAGGTAGGCTTCAACAGTATGTGGACCGAGAACTCCCAGAAGTACAAGCTGGATTTCGAAGGGGCAGAGGAACTAGAGACCAAATTGCCAACATGCGCTGGATTATGGAGAAAGCCAGAGAATTCCAGAAAAACATCTACTTCTGCTTCATTGATTACGCAAAATCCTTTGACTGTGTGGACCACAGCAAACTATGGCAAGTTCTTAAAGAAATGGGAGTGCCTGACCACCTTATCTATCTCCTGAGAAATCTATATGTGGGACAGGAAGCAATGTTAGAACTGGATATGGAACAACTGATTGGTTCAAAATTGGGAAAGGAGTACGACAAGGCTGTATATTGTCTCCCTGCTTATTTAACTTATATGCAGAATACATCATGCGAAAGGCAGGACTGGATGAATCCCAAACCGGAATTAAGATTGCCGGAAGAAATATCAACAACCTCAGATATGCAGATGATACCACTCTGATGGCAGAAAGTGAGGAAGAATCAAAGAACCTCTTAATGAGGGTGAAAGAGGAGAGCGCCAAAAATGGTCTGAAGCTCAACATCAAAAAAACGAAGATCATGGCCACTGGTCCCATCACCTCCTGGCAAATAGAAGGGGAAGATATCGAGGCAGTGACAGATTTTACTTTCCTGGGCTCCATGATCACTGCAGATGGTGACAGCAGCCACGAAATTAAAAGACGCCTGCTTCTTGGGAGGAAAGCGATGACAAACCTAGACAGCATCTTAAAAAGCAGAGACATCACCTTGCCGACAAAGGTCCACATAGTCAAAGCTATGGTTTTTCCAGTAGTGATGTATGGAAGTGAGAGCTGGACCATAAAGAAAGCTGACCGCCAAAGAATTGATGCTTTTGAATTGTGGTGCTGGAGGAGGCTCTTGAGAGTCCCCTGGACTGCAAGGAGAACAAGCCTATCCATTCTAAAGGAAATTAACCCTGAGTGCTCACTGGAAGGACAGATCCTGAAGCTGAGGCTCCAATACTTCGACCATCTCATGAGAAGAGAAGACTCCCTGGAAAAGACCCTGATGTTGGGAAAGTGTGAGGGCAAGAGGAGAAGGGGACGACAGAGGACGAGATGGTTGGACAGCGTCATCGAAGCGACCAACATGAATTTGACCCAACTCCGGGAGGCAGTGGAAGACAGGAGGGCCTGGCGTGCTCTGGTCCATGGGGTCACGAAGAGTCGGACACGACTAAACAACAACAACAAAATTCCTGTTATTGATCCTCTGCCTGACTCAGGGGGAAGCCTTCTGCCAGGGACACTGCCTGGGAAGTGGCCCAAGATAGCCAACACCACTTTTACATTATCAACCAAATGCTTTATGGTGATCGTGTCCCCATCCAGAGTTAAAAGGGGGAAAATCCCTAACAACAAGGAGGAGGACAAAATATTGTGGCGCTTTTGAGACAAACAAACTTGTGTCAGGGTGAGCTTTCATGGCTCAAAATCCACTTCTTCTTTTTTTTAAAGACACTGGTGCCTTCCAACCATGTCTTCCCCACAGTGGTCGGTTACGACCAGGTGAGGATTCAGACCACAGAAAAAGGAACAACTGCAGCATTAACACGAGGTCTCTTTTTCCCGCCCTGTTCCTCCTCTTCCTCCTCCTCCTGTGCCCCAGATCCCTCCCCTCTTCCCCTCCAGACCCCCGGAGGGACCCGCCTTCACCCCAAGGGACAACTTCGGAGGAAGAGGGAGAGGCTTTCCAGATTCCAGGAATAAAAGGCAGGCCTTTTATTGTTCCTTACAAGAACAGAAGCCCCGTTTCCCTCCGGAGGAATTAAAAAGAGACACAGGGAGGCACTTCTTTTAGAGAGGGAGCATTTGGGACGGAAGACATGCCCGTTCCCGTCGTTCCCATTTCCGATCTAGGAATCCCGACTCTGTGCTCTTAACCCTTCGATAGGACAAGACGTGAGATCTGGGCATCAAGGTCTCTCTAAAAGAGGGACCCAGGAAACATCCTTTGCACCAATTAAGATTTCGATTTTAGAGGATGGGACCTCGGGGTTTTGAGGGGAGGGCCCTGGGGCTTCCTTGCCTAGATATCGCTCAACTGTTTTCTCTCTATTTCTTCTCGAATTCAATCCGGTACCAGCAATTAGCATCCTTGTTCCCTCCTCTTTCTTTTAATTTAAGAAGCACCAACCAGAGAAAGCAGCGAGAAGTCACGACTCTTGATTATAAGCCGTGGGAAACGGGCTTGGACACATTTACCTTTCCTATGGTTCAGAGGAGAGAAAGTGGTTGTTTTCAAATAATTAGCTGCCTCGTCTAGCAGATCTGGTTGTTGTTAATTGTGACCCTTTTATTGTGCAGTTGGTGTGTTCTACTTGGAACACATGTTCAAATAGCGTTTGTGGGATGCACACAAAACAACATCTATGTCTGCACCTTGAAATGGAGCCAGAATGCAGATTGATTAGACTGGGTTAATTCTGCCCCAACAAACACAATTTGACATGATCTAGTTAGTGCTCTGTCTTCAACCACTGACGGCAAAGCTGGTCTCTCTTACTGCCATGAAGTTGAAAATTGACTGACCTTAATAGGGCTTTCTGTTGCAGAGATTTGAATTTTTGGTTAAACTCTTCTAGCTGTACAGCAGAAGCACAGGGACTTAAAGAGCAGAATAGCTTTAAGTTCCCCAGATTAGTCCATTCCTCTTTTTTATCTCATAAACTGTCACCTACAGTCTCAATAACTCACTCTGAGACAGTAGAAGAACGAATAAAAGGTTTCATTACTGAAAACTGAACAGACCAAACAGCAAACTGACCAACATGACTGCTTTCAATGACAGACTTCAACAGATTCTAGAAAGGCAGGTTTCTCTTTGAATTCAGAGAGTCAGGAGAGAACAATTGGTTAGTGCTGGACAGACTTGACAGTCAACCCAGCCCAGAAAGGGCCCTCCCATCTACACTTTCTCCAAGCAGCATGCAAGGTTGTAAAAACTGCAGCACTTTCTAGGTACATGAGATATCTGAAGAGTGGGATTACCCCTTCCACCCCCACCCCAATGAGTTCCCATAGCTGAGCAGAGATTTAGATCCAGATCTTCTGTCACTATCTGCCACACCAAGTATCAAAGATGGTGGAGTTGGGTGCAAATATTTAAAGGCTCCTTGTTTTGTAGTACCTACAAGTGACTGGAAGAGAAAAATAATCACAAAATGAGACTGGAAAGAGAAAAAGACAAGTGTTCCTCCTTGATTGTGATTCCTGCCACTTGCACATTTTAGAAAGTGTGGGATTGTCCATTGAAACCAGTATGTGTTTTACCAGTCTTACTGTTAATTACTTCTATCAGTACTGCTGTTGTGACCTTGCTAATCCGTTTCCTTTGTCCATCTTGTATATAATCTGAGGTTTTGCTTCACTCTGATATATCTGAAGAAGTGGATGTACCCAGAAAAGCTCATACTGGAATATAGCAGTCTTTAAAATGCCACAACATTTTAGGGTTTTGTTTGGTTGGTTGGTTTTTGTCAGGATATGCATGCACACACTTTGAGCCTGTCCACATTGTCATATGAATATGACATATGGATTGCTGAGGGCACGGTTTGGATCAGAAAAAAAGACTTTGTTTGCAAGTGTTTCAGAAAGATCCTTCCCCTTTAAGAGCTGTTGTTACACATTTTTCTGGCCCAGTGGTAGGGCATGCATTCTTTCTGTTTAGCTAATTGTTCAGCTGGGAGATAGCAACCTCCAGCAGCCTCAGCTTCCAGCTGCCATCGTGAAAGAGAAAGTATGTGTGTGTGTGAACAATGGAAGGGAAGAAGGAGGGGAGAGAAAACAAGGCAGCACTGGCAGAGGGAGAGAGGAGCAATGTAAAATAATAATAATAATTTCACTTCCCCTGACCTTCCACAGATGATCAGGGGAAGTGCTTAACTGACAACTGATCGGGCTACAAGGGGTTATTTGCTGTTTGGACGAGAGGAGCATGCCAGATGGCACACCACTCCTCCCCAAGACCTCAGCAGACCCTTTGTAGCCCGATCTACTCCCACACCCAAAATGGCCAGTCTGGACAGACACTTTAACTACTTATTTGAAAACCACAACTATATATGACCTATGACTACCAGAAAAGTGTGCGGCAGCTCTTAACAGGGAACGATGATCATTCAAACTAGAAACGTGTGAAGGCTGTCCTGTGGCCCTCTGTCTAACTAGTGGAGCACTGTGTGGTGAATACTCTTTCTCCCATGCTTCATCCCTGTCCAAAATTCTAATTTTTTTCCCAATGGAAGTTCCCGCTAGATTTTATCAAGTGTTGATTTATTTGTCTTTCTGGTGGCCCACGGTGTCTCTAAAGCTCTTCTCCAACATCACACTTTGAATTAATCAATTTGTTCCCCTGTAAGCTTTCTTCCATACGTCTGTGTAAAAATAATAGATAAAATTAGAATTGGGGCGAGAAGCCTTGTTGTTGTTTAGTCGTTAAGTCGTGTCTGACTCTTCGTGACCCCCATGGACCAGAGCACGCCAGGCCCTCCTGTCTTCCACTGCCTCCCGGAGTTGGGTCAAATTCATGTTGGTCGCTTCGATGACGCTGTCCAACCATCTCGTCCTCTGTCGTCCCCTTCTCCTCTTGCCTTCACACTTTCCCAACAACAGGGTCTTTTCCAGGGAGTCTTCTCTTCTCATGAGATGGGCAAAGTATTGGAGCCTCAGCTTCAGGATCTGTCCTTCCAGTGAGCACTCAGGGTTGATTTTCTTCAGAATGGACAGGTTTGATCTCCTTTTGGAGTCCAGGGGACTCTCAAGAGTCTCCTCCAGCACCACAATTCAAAAGCATCTATTCTTCGGCGGTCAGCCTTCTTTATGGTCCAGCTCTCACTTCCATACATCGCTACTGGAAAAACCATCGCTTTGACTATGCGGACCTTTGTCGGCAAGGTGATGTCTCTGCTTTTTAAGATGCTGTCTAGGTTTGTCATCGCTTTCCTCCCAAGAAGCAGGCGTCTTTTAATTTCGTGGCTGCTGTCACCATCTGCACTGATCATAGAGCCCAAGAAAGTAAAATCTGTCACTGCCTCCACATCTTCCCCTTCTATTTTCCAGGAGGTGATGGGACCAGTGGCCATGATCTTAGTTTTTTTGATGTTAAGCTTGAGACCATTTTTTCCGCTCTCCTCTTTCTCCCTCATTAAGAGGTTCCTTAATTCCTCCTCACTTTCTGCCATCAGAGTGGTATCATCTGCATATCTGAGGTTGTTGATATTTCCTCCAGCAATCTTAATTCCGGTTTGGGATTCCTCCAGTCCTGCCTTTCACATGATGTATTCTGCATATAAGTTAAATAAGCAGGGAGACAATATACAGCCTTGTTGTACTCCTTTCCCAATTTTGAACCAATCAGTTGTTCTATATCCAGTTCTAACTGTTGCTTCCTGTCCCACATATAGATTTCTCAGGAGATAGATAAGGTGGTCAGGCACTCCCATTTCTTTAAGGACTTGCCATAGTTTGTTTTGGTCCACACAGTCAAAGGCTTTTGCTTAGTCAATGAAGCAGAAGTAGATGTTTTTCTAGAACTCTCTGGCTTTCTCCATAATCCAGCGCATGTTAGCAATTTGGTCTCTAGTTCCTCTGCCCCTTCGAAATCCAGCTTGTACTTCTGGGAGTTCTCGGTCCACATACTGCTGAAGCCTGCCTTGGAGGATTTTGAGCATAACCTTGCTAGCGTGTGAAATGAGTGCAATTGCACGGTAGTTGGAGCATTCTTTGGCACTGCCCTTCTTTGGGATTGGGATGTAGACTGATCTTTTCCAGTCTTCTGGCCACAATATTTCCAGACTCACTGGCATATTGAGTGTAGCACCTTAACAGCGTCATCTTTTAAGATTTTAAATACAGTCAACCCTCGACTTATGAACTTAATCCGTTCTGGAAGGACGTTCTTAAGTCGAAAAGTTCGTAAGTCGAATAAGCATTTCCCATAGGAATGCATTGAAAACCAATTAATCCGTTCTGGCTGTTTTTGGTTCTTAGGTCGAGGGGCGGTTTGTAAGTCGAACCATTAGTTCCCATAGGAACTAATGCAAAGCCGGTTAATCCGTTCCTACCACTAGGGGCAGATTTTTTTTTCTTTTTTTCCCTTTTAACCTAAGATGACTTAGGTTTAAAAAAAGGGTTTTTTTCGGTTTGTAACTCGAAATAAAGTTCGTAAGTCGAGGCTATATTTTTCTATCAGAGCGGTTCGTAAGTCGAAAAGTTCGCAACTAGGGCCGTTCGTAAGTCGAGGGTTGACTGTAGTTCGACTGGAATGCCATCACCTCCACTGGCCTTGTTGTTAGCCATGCTTTCTAAGGCCCACTTGACTTCACTCTCCAGGATGTCTGGCTCAAAGTCAGCAACCACACTATCTGGGTTGTCCGGGACATCCAGATCTTTCTGGTATAATTCTTCTGTGTATTCTTGCCACCTCTTCTTGATGTATTCTGCTTCTGTGAGGTCCCTACCATTTTTGTCCTTTATCATGTCCATCTTTGCACAAAATGTTCCTTTAATATATCCAATTTTCTTGAACAGATCTCTGGTTTTCCCCTTTCTATTCTTTTCCTCTATATCTTTGCACTGTTCACTTAAGAAGGCCCTCTTGTCTCTCCTTGCTATTCTTTGGAAGTCTGCATTCAATTTTCTGTTACTTTCCCTATCTCCCTTGCATTTTGTTTCCCTTCTCTGCTATTTGTAAGGCCTTGTGGGACAGCCACTTTGCTTTCTTGCATTTCCTTTTCTTTGGGATGGTTTTTGTTGCTGCCTCCTGTACAATGTTAAGAGCCTCCATCCATAGTTCTTCAGACACTCTGTCCACCAAATCTAGTTCCTTAAATCTGTTCTTCACTTCCACTGTGTATTCATGAGATTTGGTTTAGATTATACCTGACTAACCCAGTGGTTTTTCCTACTTTCTTCAGTTTAAGCTTGAGTTTTGCCATAAGAAGCTGATGACCAGAGCCACAATCAGCTCCAGGTCTTGTTTTTGCTGACTGTATAGAGCTTCTCCATCTTTGGCTGCAGAGAATATAATCAATCTGATTTCGGTACTGCCCATCTGGTGATGTCCATGTGTAGAGTCGCCTCTTGTGTTGTTGGAAAAGAGTGTTTGTGATGACCAGCTTGTTCTCTTGACAAAACTCTATTAGCCTTTGCCCTGCTTCATTTTGAGCTCCAAGGCCAAACTTACCTGTTGTTCCTTTTATCTCTTGCCTCCCTACTTTAGCATTCCAGACCCCTATAATGAGAAGAACATCTTTCTTTGGTGTCAGTTCTAGAAGGTGTTGTAAGTCTTCATAGAATTTGTCCATTTCAGCCTCTTCAGCATCGGTGGTTGGTGCATAAACTTGGATTACTGTGATGTTGAAAGGTCTGCCTTGGATTCGTATTGAAATCATTCTATCATTTTTGAGATTGTATCCCAGTACAGCTTTTCCCACTCTTTTGTTGACTATGAGGGCTCCTCCATTTCTTCTGAGGGATTCTTGCCCACAATAGTAGATATGATAATCGTCTGAATTGAGTTCGCCCATTCCCGTCCATTTTAGTTCACTGACGCCCAGGATGTCCATGTTGATTCTTGCCATCTCATGTTTGACCACATCCAGCTTACCTAGGTTCATAGATCTTACATTCCAGGTTCCTATGCAGTATTTTTCTTTGCAGCATCGGACTTTCCTTTCACTTCCAGGCGCATCCGCAGCTGAGTGTCCTTTCTGCTTTGGCCCAACCACTTCATTAGCTCTGGAGCTACTTGTACTTGTCCTCCGCTCTTCCTCAGTAGTATGTTGGATGCCTTCCGACCTGAAGGGGGCTCATCTTCCAGCGTCATATCTTTTAGCCTTTTGTTTCTGTTCATGGGGTTTTCTTGGCAAAGATACTGGAGTGGCTTGCCAGTTCCTGCTCCAGGTGGATCACGTTTAGTCAGAACTCTCCACTATGACCTGTCCGTCTTGGGTGTCCCTGCACGGCATAGCCCATAGCTTCTCTGAATTACTCAAGCCCCTTGAGTAAGTGGAAGACAGGAGGGCCTGGCGTGCTCTGGTCCATGGGGTCACGAAGAGTCGGACACGACTAAACGACTAAACAACAACAACAACAACATAAGTGAATCAGTGGTTACTGAACCCGCGGATAGGGGGGTCCTACTGTACTACACAGGCATGAACGTCCCAGAATTTAAGCAAGTCAAGAGGATTTCAGCCTTTGCTGAGTGTTAACTTGTTGTTGTTTAGTCGTTTAGTCTAAACAACTAAACTGCCTCCCGGAGTTGGGTCAAATTCATGTTGGTAGCTTCGATGACACTGTCCAACCATCTCGTCCTCTGTCGTCCCCTTCTCCTCTTGCCTTCACACTTTCCCAACATCAGGGTCTTTTCCAGGGAGTCTTCTCTTCTCATGAGATGGGCAAAGTATTGGAGCCTCAGCTTCAGGATCTGTCCTTCCAGTGAGCACTCAGGGTTGATTTTCTTCAGAATGGATAGGTTTGATCTCCTTTTGGAGTCCAGGGGACTCTCAAGAGCCTCCTCCAGCACCACAATTCAAAAGCATCAATTCTTCGGCGGTCAGCCTTCTTTATGGTCCAGCTCTCACTTCCATACATCACTACTGGAAAAACCATAGCTTTGACTATGCAGACCCTTGTCAGCAAGGTGATGTCTCTGCTTTTTAAGATGCTGTTTAGTTACGAACAACTGTAAATCTTTAGTTAACACAAATTAAATATTTGTTCAATTTTGATCCATATGTTGACTTCTGAAGACTGTGGGATTTAAAACAGAAAGCCTCACCTGCCACTTTCCTGCTTCAGTCCCTTGGTGGCTCATGAGGAAGTCCTCCACCAGGGCTACACGTCTCCGGCCTTCCTGCCTGGATCCAGCCCTGGAGGTCCAGGGGAAGGCTGGCCAGGAACTGCTCCAGGATCAGCAGCTCCAGGATCTGCTCCTTGCTGCGTCTCTCCAGCCTCAGCCACTGGGGGCAAAGCTCCTGGACTTGTGAATTTTTGGGGGGATCTTCAGCTCCCTGGCAGCAGAAGTGCCGGAAGTTCAGATGCTGTATTTCTGTCTTCAGGGCATCCCTTTGCAAGATGGCAACCTTCACTTCCCTGTAATCCTCCCCGTCTCTGGTGTCCAAACTTTGAAAGGCCCCTTCCACTATGCCATTGAGTGCAGGCAGAAGCCGGGCTGCCCACTCTTCCCTTGGCCACTGGCAGGCTTTGGCTACTTGCTCAAAGGAAGTCAGAAAAGCCTTGGCATCATCCCAGCATTATTGGGTTTTCCCATTTTGTACAAATAGGCAGCAATGACTTCAAGAATTCCTGACACCGGGTTTCCCAACGATGCTGCATCTCCTGATACAATGCCCTTTTCCTCTTTGGCAGAGCACCCCAACTATTGGGATCCAGCCCAACCTAGTAACTGGTCTATCCTGGGGACTTTTCTGGCTCTGACTGGTCTATATTGACCTTCTGGGTGTGCTGATCTTTGCTTCTTTCTTGCTTCAGAGTTTCTTCCTCAGACCTTGGGTCAGAGTCCTCTCCGGCGCACAAAAGCAGGCAAAGTGGATCCTGAAGCTTCCCATCATGCAGTCCTAATATGCTGAAAACAGAGGTGGTTGTCCAGAGACCAAGTGAAGACTCTTCGGGGAAGTTGATTTGAGGCCAAATCCTTTCCATCCGAATCCTGCTGCAACAATGGGGAAGAAAAAGCCATAGGATCTCCCTTCCGCATGGGGATTGCTAGCCTTCCAGAGTCAGTCAGATGTCTTTGGTGATTCGAGTTTTGAAATGCCCTCACCAGTCAAAGCTTGGCTCCTTCTCTTTAGCTCTCTCTACTTGGGTGCCCCCCAGATCTGTGGGAGTACAATTCCCATCTTTGAACCACTATTCTCCTTGCTTATACCTTCACTGCTTTTCCTTTCATGCTAAAATTTCTCCAGTGGTCTGGAAGCCAGAATTAACCCTTTGGGGCCCAGGAAACCAGGGTAGAGAAGCCAACTTGGGTGTGTGTGTGTGTGTGTGTGTGTTCCTGGACGCCTAGATTTTGACAGTGGCCAGGGGTGCATTTGCACAATTAAAACTAGTGTGCCAGCTGCGACCGTTCCTTGAGAGGTCTGATCCAGCCATGGTGACACATGCCTTAGTAACACACACTCTATGTGGGGCTGCCGACGGAAAGAGTCTGGAAATATCAGCGGGTCCAAAATGCAGGAGCCAGATTACAGACTGGAGATGGGCACAGGGATCAAACAACCCCTTATTACGGCAGCTCCACTGGCTGCTGATCAGTTTCCGGACACAAATCAAAGTGTTGGCTTTAACCTATAAAGATCTAAGCTGCCTTTCTATACTCACTGTTTTTAGCTTTAAATATTGCCTTTCAATGATGCAAGCCTCCTTGCGTTTTTTAAAGTAGAAAGGCAGGGTTAAAATAATTTAAATAAAACAAAATAAATAAAAAATAAACTTTCTAACTTCTTCCTCTCACTAGAAATAACTTCACCAGTGCCTTGGGACCAGTGAACGCTCCCTCCCTCCCTCCTGCTGTTGTTAATCCGTAATATTCTATGTGCACTGAAAAGATTAACAAACAAACCACTTAGATACTGAGATTTTCTTTGTACAGTTTAAAAGCACCTCAGCTGAAGCAGAAAATCCATCCAGTAAATTCCAGGGAAGGAAGAATCTGCTTACCCGCCCCATGAGACCATTGCAAAGGGCAGCTCTTCAATGAGAGCCATAGAAATAAACGCCACTGCTGGAAAGTACTTTTGCAAAGCAAATCAATGGCCTTCCGGTTTTCCAAGCCTTAGACATTTCTTTCCTTTGAGAAGTAATGGCAGCACGGCTCATAAGGAATTGTTTAAATCAAGAATATCATGTCTGTAGAGATTTAGCAACACTGTAAAGTATAACTAAAGGAAGACTCAAGACCTTTTTATAATGGAAACATTTTATTTTTTAAAAAATTCAAAAGTGGTACGTGCCGATGCTCCCTATGCCCAGAGAGGCAAAATAAATTATCCTGTACAAGATTCATGGTAATTTTTTTTTTTAAGCGAGAGGGACAAGGTTCAGAACCCACACTCCAGGTTGAGAGAGTTACTGACAGTCAAGAGTTTGGAAGTTATTTTCCATAAGTAATTAATTCCTATTACTCATGAACAGCGGTCGAAAAATAGTTCTACATTACAACACTGGAAAAGGATTTTGTTACATTATCTGGTGCACTTGCTCATTGTTTTTTTTTCTAATTTTCTGTAAGTTTGGGGAGGAAAAGACTCCTTATTGATTACCGGGCGATCATTCACTAACTGAAACATTTCCAACATGGAGGGCTTTCATATGATCGTTATGAATCCTTTCATGTTTCTTCAAGTATTTTGCCACTTTGAAGCTTTTCCCACACCAAAAGCATTTGTACGGCCTCTCTCCAGTATGAACTATCCGATGGGTTTTCAACTGGTTGCTCCGCCCAAAGCTTTTCCCACACTCCAGGCATGTGTGTGGTTTCTCTCCAGTATGAATCCTCCAGTGGTTCATCAGGTTTCCTTGCTGACTGAAGCATTTTCCACACTGAGAGCATTCGTACGGTTTCTCTCCGGTATGAACCCGCTGATGGATCAGCAAAGCTTTTTCCTGGTTGAAGGACTTCCCGCACTGAGAGCACTTATACGGTTTTGTTTTGGCTCCAGTATGGATGCCTTGGTGTCTTTTCAAATATTTTCCCAGGCTGAAGCATTTTCCACATTGATAACATTTGTACAGTTTAGCTCCAGTATGAATCCGTTGATGTGTATTCAAATTTCTTCTCTGACTGAAGCTCTTCCCACACTGATAACACTTGTACGGGATCACTCCAGTATGAGATTTCTGGTGGATCATCAAATTTCTTCTCTGAAGGAAGCCTTTCCCACACTGAGAACATTCAAACAGCCTTCCCTCACTTTGAATTCCGTGACTCTCCCCACACGCAGAATCGTTAGGGTCCTCTTCTGGACGATCACACCGATACGTGTCCAAATGATCTCCTTCCACATTTTCCAAAAATTCAGGTTTCATTTCTCCAGTTACCGCCCTCTGTTGTTTATCAGAGTATACATTTTCCTGGAATGTTTCTTCTGATGTGACACATTCATTGTGGTTCTTCCTGGTACGGATCCTGTCAGGTTCAGATTTGCAAGGATACCTTCGGCCGCACTTGAGGGTTGTGGGTGTTTCCTCCCTCGTAGACATTTTGGAAGGCTGGCATACTGTAGCTGTAATAGTATACCCATTACGTTCATTGTCTCTCTCTGCTGATTGATCCTCTTTCAACCCACATTCTTCCTCACCTATCTCAATTCTCTTCAGCAGGTTCACTTGGCTTGCCGGGGCAGCGGTTCTGGGGACATCTATCTGCTCATTTCTTTCCCACTGAGGATTCTCCATCTTGACCTGCCTTCCCATCGTGTCATCTGCAAAGAAAGAATAATTTTGCTCATTCTTTGGACTCCAGAGAAAGGCTCTGGAGCAGTGGTTCCCAACCTTGGGTGCCCAGAAGTTTTTGAACTACAGCTGCCAGAAATCCTGTCCAGCACAGCTAGTGGCGAAGGCTTCTGGGAGTTGTAGTCCAAGAACATCTGGGGATCCAAGGTTGGGAATCACAGTGATTGTTGTTAAATTTTTTGGTGGTTTTTACATCACAGGATGCCAAACACAATACTTTTGATAACCCTTTTTTTCAGGTAAAATAAGAGACAACTTAAAAGCTCTCCCTGACATTATTTTTAAAATAAGGAACAAATTAATAATAATAAAAATCATGCATTGTCAAGTCCATTCCGACTTGGGCAACCCTTTTCAGGGTTTCCCACGTAGAGAATATTCAGAAATGCTTTACCCTTCCCTTCCTCTAGAGGGTGCCCTGTGACTGTGCAGCTTGCCCAAGGATACACAGGCTGGATTTTTTGGGATGCACGGGAGGGAATCAAACTCCCAACCTCTGGCTCTGCAGCCAGATACAGTGGTGCCTCGCTAGACAATTGCCTCGCAGGACGAGGAAATCGCTAGACGATGCCTTTTTGTGAGCGCTACTGCGCTTCGCAAAACGATGTTTCCCTATGGGGAATTTCGCTAGACGATGAGGTTTCCCCATAGGAGTGCGCCGACTAGTGGTCAAAAGCTGTCAGTGCAGCTGTCAGTGCATTCCTATGGGGACCTTCACTCGCTAGACGAGGTTTCCCTATGGGAAATTTCGCAAGACGACTGCGTTTTCCCTTGGAACGCATTGAAGCGATTTCAATGCATTCCAATGGGAAAACGTGCTTCGCTAGACGATGTTTTCGCTAGACAGCGATCCTCGTGGAACGGATTAACATCGTCTAGCGAGGCACCACTGTACCTAAACCACTGAGACATCCAGCCAGATAAGTAACTAATTTCTGCCTAATAATGGATAAACATTTTATTTCTTTAAATGAAGCAACCTCTTGGAAAAACAACGAAGAATGAGGGGAAAAAGAGGTTTTATATCCAATGATGGTGTTCCACCAGCATAATGGGCACTGCTGGCAGAAAACAGTCCTGCTAACGTTTCACAAATCCACTTCGGGGAGGGAAATTCCAGTCCCTTTTGGTTAATAGAGGAGGCGGTCCATTTTCCCGCTAATTTGTAATAGTCAAAATCCTATTAATTAGGTCCACTGGTGTATTAAGCAATCCCTGTAAATTCGGGGAGCTGAATTTGTCCTGTCACTGAAAGGATAAAATGTCAGTGTAGGCATTGCCTGTTGTGCACTGATTCAGCTTGGCACACAACAAACTCCTATGCTGACTTCTTCACTTCCAGCAATTCACCACTGAGATTTACAACCACGACACCTGGTTCCCATCCTTCTCTGCTACCCGTTTCCTTACTTAACAACAATAATAAAGAGACCAAAAATGGTCTATTTCTGACACAGTTCATCGTCCTGGCAGGGGTAGCCGACAAAGCTGAAGGGCTGAGGGATGAAAAGAGCCAGGATCCTGCCTTCAAGGGAAAGATGCGTGAGGCAAAGCCAGAAGATGATGACTAATATTCATCATCCCACTCATATTCTGTCAATATTGTTGCTTTTTGATGCAAATTAGAAGGAGAAATACGAAGGTTAACGGTTGAAGGAACCCAGGGGGAAATGGCGGGAATAGAACGGAAGAAGAGGGTGGAGATAGAGGCGGTAACAGCAGATATAAAAAGGAGGGAGGAACAGTTACCTCCTGCTTGGGAATGGGTCTGGATGGAGGATCCCTGGACCGGAGCTTGGGAGAGGCTGAGAGTGCCTAAAGAGGAGGCAGATTATAGGAGGAGAAGAGAGATCCCCCGAGACCGTCTTATTGGGGAGAAGTGGAAGCCAGAGAGTGGAGGCGAAAGCTAAGAGTGGAAAAAGAAAAAGTAGAGAGAGAAAGGAGGGAGAGTTTGGAATGGAGGGTGAGCGAAATGAGGAAGAAGGGATACCGGGGGGACCCTGGAAGACCCCCACACCCGTTGGATGCTCCGTGTGAGTGGACAACTGGGACGATGACACCGTGCCCCTGCTGGAAGGTGAAGCGGGACATACGGTAGACCCGAACTTATCCGTAGATTGGCCGGGTCCATGGAACGCAGGTGAAGGGAACCCGTTCCTGGATGAAGAATGGAAGCCCCTTGCTGACCCATTGTTGGAAGGAGAAAAATGTTGGAATAACTTTGTTGACACCGGTTATTTGTTGAACACTCCAATAAACATCACACCTGTTTCTAAAGTACAAAAATTTCCTGATTTATTTGAACAAAGAAAGGAGCCACAAATCGAAACCTCACAGAGGGACAAGGCTCAGTACCCACACTCCAGGTTGAGAGAGTTACTGGCAGTCAAGAGTTTGGAAGTTATTTTCCATAAGTAATTAATTCCTATTACTCATTAACAGCGGTCGAAAAATAGTTCTACATTACAACACTGGAAAAGGATTTTGTTACATTATCTGGTGCACTGCTCATTGTTTTTTCTAATTTTCTGTAAATTTGGGGAGGAAAAGACTCCTTGATAAGGTAAGAAATAATTTTTTTTACAAAACAACTATTTCAAAGTATCTCAAAGTGCCTGTCAGATATAACTTTTGATATAACTTTTGAAAGCCACCTGAAGGGACACTCATTACAACAATGTACAACTTCCATTCAACAATACTTTTGAAAGGTAACGTTCTATACTGTGCTTACCCAGAACAGTATTTAGTTACAGATAACTATCTTGCTTATAGCTAGTTACTTCTAACTCTTGATTCTAAGGACTCTTTCCATCTCTCCATTTGCAAATAGTGTCACTTCTTCCACCACTGTTCAATCCAATTATCCCTTTTTAAAAAAAATTCTCAAATTAATTTTCCTAACTGCAACGACCTGCAGTTTTCACTGGCAGGTTCCCTAAGGAATATCCATTGGGATTTCCTCTGAAATTTAGAGCTAAATATAACTGGGAGTCCCAGCCCTAGAACACCCAAGAAATTAATGGGGTTTACTTAAGTGTTGAACTCACCACTGGGCAATTGATTCAATTGACTTACTCTAAGTCAGTGGTTCCCAACCTTGGGTCCCCAGATGTTCTTGGACTACAACTCCCAGAATCCTTCACCACTAGGTGTGCTGACCAGGATTTCAGGGAGTCATCGTCCAAGAACATCCGGGGACCCAAGGTTGGGAACCACACCTCTAGTTGGACCAGCTACTGGGCCTTTCCATCTGTAGGATATTCAAAATACAGTAGGACCCCGCTATCCGTGGGATCAGTATCCACTGGTTGATTTATCTGCTGTCTGAAAATCCCAAATACCCCCACCAAATACCTATTTATATGCATATCCAGGGTGTATATACCAGAACTGGCCACTAGAGGGGGACTGACTATGAAATGTAGTGTTTAATATTTCGGCTCGGAACCGATCCCCTGTGGATACCACAGTCTTACTGTAGTACCACCCTGTAATACTCAGATAAAGACAGACTATCTGAAAAACATTTTTCTGATGCTCAAGGCATCTGTATGGCTCTTCTCCTACAGCGATTCCCGGGCGATCATTCAGGTGAAGTCACTAACTGAAACATTTCCAACATGGAGGGCTTTCATATGATCGTTATGAATCCTTTCATGTTTCTTCAAGTATTTCGCCACTTTGAAGCTTTTCCCACACTCCAGGCATGTGTGTGGTTTCTCTCCAGTATGAATCCTCCAGTGGTTCATCAGGTTTCCTTGCTGACTGAAGC
Source organism: Intellagama lesueurii (assembly GCA_037013535.1). Lineage (NCBI taxonomy): Eukaryota > Metazoa > Chordata > Lepidosauria > Squamata > Agamidae > Intellagama > Intellagama lesueurii. The sequence goes on from JBAJHW010000002.1 coordinate 295,017,873, forward strand.
ATTTTCCACACTGAGAGCATTCGTACGGTTTCTCTCCGGTATGAATTATCCGATGGTTTTTCAACTGGTTGCTCCGCCCGAAGCTTTTCCCACACTCCAGGCATGTGTATGGTTTCTCTCCAGTATGAATCCTCCAGTGGTGCATCAGGTTTCCTTGCTGACTGAAGCATTTCCCACACTGAGAGCATTTGTACGGTTTCTCTCCGGTATGAATCCTCCAGTGGTTCATCAGGTTTCCTTGCTGACTGAAGCATTTCCCACACTGAGAGCATTCGTACGGTTTCTCTCCAGTATGAATCCGCTGATGATCCAGAAAAGCTTTTCTCTGGTTGAAGGACTTCCCGCACTGAGAGCACTTATACGGTTTTGTTTTGGCTCCAGTATGAAGCCGTTGATGTGTATTCAAATTTTTTATCTGACGGAAACACTTCCCACACTGAGAGCATTCGTACGGTTTCTCTCTGGTATGGGATTTCTGGTGGATCATCAAACTTCTTATCTGAAGGAAGCCTTTCCCACACTGAGAACATTCAAACAGCCTTCCCTCACTTTGAATTCCGTGACTCTCCCCACACGCAGAATCGTTAGGGTCCTCTTCTGGACGATCACACCAATACGTGTCCAAATGATCTCCTTCCACATTTTCCAAAAATTCAGGTTTCATTTCTCCAGTTACCGCCCTCTGTTGTTTATCAGAGTATACATTTTCCTGGAATGTTTCTTCTGATGTGACACTTTCATTGTGGTTCTTTCTGGTACGGATCCTGTCAGGTTCAGATTTGCAAGGATACCTTCGGCCGCACTTGAGGGTTGTGGGTGTTTCCTCCCTCGTAGACATTTTGGAAGGCTGGCATACTGTAGCTGTAAGATGGTCCCTGAACTCATTACGTTCATTGTCTCTCTCTGCTGATTGATCCTCTTTCAACCCACATTCTTCCTCACCTATCTCAATTCTCTTCAGCAGGTTCACTTGGCTTGCTGGGGCAGCGGTTCTGGGGACATCTATCGGCTCATTTCTTTCCCACTGAGGATTCTCCATCTTGACCTGCCTTCCCATCGTGTCATCTGCAAAGAAAGAATAATTTTGCTCATTCTTTGGACTCCAGAGAAAGGCTCTGGAGTAGTGGTTCCCGGCTCTGGAGCAGTGGTTCCCAACCTTGGGTGGCCAGATGTTTTTGAAGTATAGCTGCCAGAAATCCTGTCTAGCACAGCTAGTGGCGAAGGCTTCTGGGAGTTGTAGTCCAAGAACATCTGGGGATCCAAGGTTGGGAATCACAGTGATTTTTGTTAAATTTTTTGGTGGTTTTTACATCACAGGATGCCAAACACAATGCTTTTGATAACCCTTTTTTTCAGGTAAAATAAGAGACAACTTAAAAGCTCTCCCTGACATTATTTTTAAAATAAGGAAGTAATTAATAATAATAAAAATCATGCATTGTCAAGTCCATTCCGACTTAGGCAACCCTTTTCAGGGTTTCCCACGTAGAGAATACACTCAACCCTTGACTTATGAACTTAATCCGTTCCGGAAGTCCGTTCGTAAGTGGAAAAGTTCGTAAGTCGAAACCAAATTTCCCACAGGAATGCATTGAAATTTAATTAATGCGTTCCTATGGGGAAAAAAATTAAAACAAAGTCACTTACCAGGTACTGTAGACTGAGCCCGGCTCCTCACAGTGCCTTGGTAGCGGTGGAACAGCCGGAAAAAGACCGCCAAACAGCTGAGAGCTGGCAACCAGCAGGGAGTCGGCAGCCATTTTTTGCTCTTCTCCGCTCCCGCCCCCCCTCTCCCCGCCTCTCAGCTGATCGGCGCTGGGTCTCAGAGGCTTCCCCGGGCTTGCCCAGCACGTAAAAAGGCAGTGGAAAAGCACCCGGGGAAGCCTCTGAAAGCGGCGCTTTGCCGTGGGGGGGGGGGGGCGGGAAATGAAGAGGTTGCTTCATCTTTAAATGAAGCAACCTCTTGGAAAAACAACAAAGAATGAGGGGGAAAAAGAGGTTTTATATCCAATGATGGTCCTCCACCAGCACTGCTGGCAGAAAACGGCCCTGCTCACGTTTCACAAATCCGCTTCGGGGAGGGAAATTCCAGTCCCTTTTGGTTAATACAGGACGGGGTCCATTTTCCCGCTAATTTGTAATAGTCAAAATCCTATTAATTAGGTCCACTGGTGTATTAAGCAATCACTGTAAATTCTGGGAGCTGAATTTATCCTGTCAGTGTAGGCATTTCCTGTTGTGCGCTGATTCAGGTTGGCACACAACGAACACCTACGCTGACTTCTTCACTTCCAGCAATTCACCACTGAGATTTACAACCACGAGACCTGGTTCCCATCCTTCTCTGCTACCCGTTTCCTTACTTAACAACAACAATAATAAAGAGAGCGAAAATGGTCTATTTCTGACACAGTTAATCGTCCTGGCAGGGGTAGCGGACAAAGCTGAAGGGCTGAGGGATGAAAAGAGCCAGGATCTTGCCTTCAAGGGAAAGATGCGTGAGGCAAAGCCAGAGGATGATGACTAATATTCATCATCCCAGTCATACTCTGTCAATATTGTTGCTTTTCCATGCAAATTTCCACATGAGAGCTATATTTTAAGCAAAAAAGATGGGAACGGAATATAACTCATGGATGTATTGGTTCTTTTCAGGTACAGGACGACTCCCATATCCAGAGGGGGACTGGTTCCAAGACCCCCCCACGGAGGCTGAAAAACATGGATTATGGTGAACACTATTATAACAGTGAATGCTATACCTCAGGGGTCCCCAACGTCCGGTCCGCGGCCCATTGCCGGGCCGGGAAGAGACATCAGCTGAGTGTGGTTGCTGACCTTGAGCCAGACATCCTGGAGAGTGAAGTCAAGTGGGCCTTAGAAAGCATGGCTAACAACAAGGCCAGTGGAGGTGATGGCATTCCAGTTGAATTATTTAAAATCTTAAAAGATGACGCTGTTAAGGTGCTACACTCAATATGCCAGCAAGTTTGGAAAACTGAGCAGTGGCCAGAGGATTGGAAAAGATCAGTCTACATCCCAATCCCAAAGAAGGGCAGTGCCAAAGAATGCTCCAACTACCGTACAATTGCACTCATTTCACACGCTAGCAAGGCTATGCTCAAAATCCTCCAAGGCAGGCTTCAGCAGTATGTGGACCAAGAACTCCCAGAAGTACAAGCTGGATTTCGAAGGGGCAGAGGAACTAGAGACCAAATTGCTAACATGCGCTGGATTATGGAGAAAGCCAGAGAGTTCCCGAAAAACATCTACTTCTGCTTCATTGATTACGCAAAATCCTTTGACTGTGTGGACCACAGCAAACTATGGCAAGTTCTTAAAGAAATGGGAGTGCCTGACCACCTTATCTATCTCCTGAGAAATCTATATGTGGGACAGGAAGCAACGTTAGAACTGGATATGGAACAACTGATTGGTTCAAAATTGGGAAAGGAGTACGACAAGGCTGTATATTGTCTCCTTGCTTATTTAACTTATATGCAGAATACATCATGCGAAAGGCTGGACTGGATGAATCCCAAGCCGGAATTAAGATTGCCGGAAGAAATATCAACAACCTCAGATATGCAGATGATACCACTCTGATGGCAGAAAGTGAGGAAGAATCAAAGAACCTCTTAATGAGGGTGAAAGAGGAGAGCGCAAAAAATGGTCTGAAGCTCAGCATCAAAAAAACGAAGATCATGGCCACTGGTCCCATCACCAGAAGGGGAAGATATGGAGGCAGTGACGGATTTTACTTTCCTGGGCTCCATGATCACTGCAGATGGTGACAGCAGCCACGAAATTAAAAGACGCCTGCTTCTTGGGAGGAAAGCGATGACAAACCTAGACAGCATCTTAAAAAGCAGAGACATCACCTTGCCGACAAAGGTCCGCATAGTCAAAGCTATGGTTTTTCCAGTAGTGATGTATGGAAGCGAGAGCTGGACCATAAAGAAAGCTGACCGCCGAAGAATTGATGCTTTTGAATTGTGGTGCTGGAGGAGGCTCTTGAGAGTCCCCTAGACTGCAAGGAGAACAAACCTGTCTGTTCTGAAGGGAATCAACCCTGAGTGCTCACTGGAAGGACAGATCCTGAAGCTGAGGCTCCAATACTTTGGCCATCTCATGAGAAGAGAAGACTCCCTGGAAAAGACCCTGATGTTGGGAAAGTGTGAAGGCAAGAGGAGAAGGGGACGACAGAGGACGAGATGGTTGGACAGTGTCATCGAAGCTACCAACATGAATCTGTCCAAACTCCGGGAGGCAGTGGAAGACAGGAGGGCCTGGTGTGCTCTGGTTCATGGGGTCACGAAGAGTCGGACACGACTAAACAACAACAAAAAAGACTGAGAACTCAACAGGACTGCTTGGCCATTTAGGTGTCCTCAAGCTGCATTGGAGTTATGGTTGGTAGATTCAATTTTTTTAAAAAAAAAATGATGGTGATTACCTAATATATGATGCTGTCTTTGACTGACTCTGATTAGTAGGATCTCTCCAAAATCCTGCAGACAGACTTTTTTACCTCTTTGCTTGGTTTTTATCATCAGTCCAAATGGAGACTGCAGAAGAAGTCAGAGAAAGATTGAGACTCAGAAGGGTATCTAAGAAGAGATTCTTAAGAGTAAGGAGACCAAGGCCAGGATCATCCATAATGTGGCATTCAGGGCACTGTATGAAAGCTGGACAGTGAAGAAAGCTGCTCCCTGGGCTCGTTGCGCTCAGAATAGGTGCCAGGAAAGAGGAGCCAAAAATGTGACCAAAAAGAGAGAGAAAACTTCTGAGGGTTTTTCTTTCTTCAGGACCGACTAGTAAAGCAGAATTCATGATGGATGGAGGGCATACTTGGGCCCGAAAGTTGTAAAATTGTAGAGGCTTGACCTCCTTTCCTTCAGATTTTTGGGATTAACTTCTGGATTTATTTTTACGTACAGGTACAAAGTGTACATTTCTAAAGCCTTGCAGACACACGGATAACACTCAGCAAGCTAACTGTAGCCAAAAGGAGCAAAAAACAAACATCACTGGAGAGCTTCTTTGCAAAGGGGGAAAGACCCAATGACGAGAGAGTAGAAGACCCTAAGACTGCCAACAAAAAGAAAGCTGCATTTAAAAGAAAATACCAAGAGTCCTACTTAAATTATGGCTTCATTGCAATGGGTGATTCACATTCTCCAAGCCCGCTTTGTACAATATGTGGTGAGCAGCTATCCAACGAAGCCATGAAACCATCGAAATTGCTTCGCCACATGGAGACCAAGCACCCTGCATTAAAAGACAAGCTTTTGGAGTTTTTCAAAAGAAAAAAACGTGAACAGGAAGAACAGAAGCAATTATTGATGGCCACCACTTCATCAAATCTGTCTGCACTGAGAGCACCATTCTTAGTCGCTAACTGCATTGCTAAAGCTAAGAAGCCCTTTACTATTGGTGAAGAGTTGATCCTGCCTGCTGCTAAGGACATTTGCCGTGAACTTTTAGGAGAGGCTGCAGTTCAAAAAGTGGCATGTGTTCCTCTTTCAGCTAGCACCATAAGTAGACATTGATGAAATGGCAGAGGATATTGAGGCACAGTTGTTAGAGAGAATTAAAGAGAATTACGCACTCCATGTGGACGAGTCCACTGATGTTGACAAGGCAACAATGCTTGTTTTTGTGCGACAATGGGGCACAGGACTCGCCTGAATGTGGTTGGGGAGGGGTTCTTGTGAGACCTTCGGCCTCAAACCCGATACCGCACTACCGCAGGCCCCCCTGCTTGGGAACAACAAGAATTAAAGTTACCTGTTTAATAAAGTGTGGCCCTAATTAATCCAACACCTGTGTCTTGCCTCTTTATTTCGGGGTGGTGGGACAAAGGGCACAATACATGTAATGTGCTTGATTCAAAGCTATCCTCCAACACCTACTGCATAACAAGTACCCCCATGCACGGACGCCCCCCATTCACGGACGCCGGCGGTGGCAACCCCCCCCCCCCCCCCGGTCCTTGGAAGAATGGTCTTCAACAAAACCGGTCCCTGGCATTAAAAAGGTTGGGGACCACTGCTATACCTAGCATGGTTTCTGGCTCCCTATAGTGCTAAGTTCTGGGAACGTCATAGGTAAAAAACACTTAGGGGATTTTTCTTTTAATATTTTCAGAGCGTGGATAAGTGAATCTGTGGATACTGACTCCGTGGATAAAGGGTCCTACTGTATATGGTCTCAGAATTTGAACAGAGGTTCTCTTCTTTTTGCTTATCTGCTTTTTCCCCTTATTTCTACAAATGGCAAATCAAACGAGCAGATGTGGACGAGACCAGAGCAAAAATCTCCTTACCCAAAGAGTCGATGGTCTCGCCATCCTCCTGCAGAACTTGCCAGAATAGGGTCTGACTGCTTGGCTGGGTCAGATCCTGGTGGCTCTTGAGCAAAGACGGGCACGTTTCCTTGGCGATCATCAGTCCCTGTAGACATGGGGAAAAAACGGGAGCCACTTCCTTTCAGGTTAAGACTTTGTCATGGAAAAAGAAGAAGAAGAAGAAGAAGGCTAAGGCAAACACAACGGAAAACCATATAACTGACAGCAGGAAGTCCACCGAAAAGCATCCATGGAACAAATTTTTGAAAAAGATGAGTTTTCTCATGATTTTGCAGTATCCTAGGCATGAGGATGGCAAATCTTCCCTGCATCACTTCAGTATGAGCCTCCAGCCGCAAGCCTGTTTAAAGGAGGAAGGATAACGGTACCCTTGAAACCTTCTCCTTACTATGTCAAGATGGCTACAACTCATGGAGATGGATCTACAAGAGGAACGTGGTATCCGTGGGGGATCAGTTCCAAGCTCCGCCCCCCGTGGATGCCGGAAAAACATGGAAAATACAGTATGTTATACATACAGTAGCATGGTTTCTGGCTCCCACTAGTGGCGAGTTCTGGTAAATACACCATGGAAATACATATAAATACATATTTGTTTTTAAATTTTATTTAATATTTTCAGTCAGCAGATAAGTGGATCTGCGGATACTGATACCCACAGACAGTCGGGTCCTACTGTACATCTAAAACTCAGATGGGCAACTGGTGGCCCATAAGCCACTATGTGCTCTCTAATGGATCTGATCTAAGGTGTCTGATCTTGAGACGTCTAATCTGGCCATGGCGACAAACGCCTTAAATTACTTCCGATTTGGATTACTGCAATGCGCTCTATGTGGAACTGTTTTTGGAAAATGTCTGCAAACTTCAGAAACTCCAAAATGCTGCAGCCAAATTGTTAACTGGAGCTGGTGGCTAAAGGGACCACATAACTCCCCTGTTACGGTAACTCCACTGGCTACCGGGCCGTTTCCCTAAGCGACTTGAGTCCAAGCTACCTGGGACTGATTCTGATTCTATTATTATTATTATTATTATTATTTATTTCATTTATGCCCCGCCTATCTGGTCTTGCGACCACTCTAGGCGGCTTCCAAACAACATAAAACAACAGATAAAATCACAAAATTATTACAAAAACAATTTCCATAACAATTATAAAACAAAAAATAAAGATAAATAGAAAAGGTAAAAAGATCAGGTATTGACTGGAGGGAAGGCCTGTATAAACATCCATGTTTTTAATTGATTTTTAAAGATACCCAGCGTAGGGGCGGCACGAATCTCCGGAGGAAGATTATTCCAGAGGCGAGGAGCCACCGCCGAGAAGGCCCGATTTCTTGTTCTTTCCCTATGGGCCTCCCTCGGCGTCAAGCTCCTCAGCCTCACCTCCTGACTCGCACGGGTGATCCGGGTAGACCTTGGTGGGAGTAGGCGTTCCGCCAAATATCGAGGTCCTAAACCGTTTAGGGCCTTATAAGTAAGCATTAAAACTTTAAAGTCAATGCGGAACCGAATGGGCAGCCAATGCAATGCGGCCAGAATAGGAGAGATATGCTGGTATTTTCTCACTCCCCTAAGGAGTCTGGCCGCCGCATTCTGCACCACCTGAAGTTTCCGCATCAACCTCAAAGGCAGCCCCACGTAGAGCGCGTTACAGTGGTCTAATCTTGAGATTACGAGCGCATGCACCAAGGTAGTGAGTGCCCCCATATCAAGGTAGGGCCGCAGCCGGGCAAGCCGCCAAAGATGGAAAAAGGCGGAGCGGACTACCGACGCCACCTGCGTTTCCATGGTGAGCGCCGGGTCCAGATGGATCCCCAAGCTGCGAACCCCACTCTTAGCAGCCAAGGCCACCCCCCCAAGCGAGAGAGAGTCATCCAAGCCGCCAACCACAGGGGCACCCACCCTCAGAACCTCCGTCTTGTCCGATTCTGAAACCTTTAATGGCATTCACAAACTACAACAGCACAAACAAAATGAGAGAAGTAAAATTACACAAATTAGAGGCAAGAAGAAGGGGACAGTTTCAGGATTGCAGATGGAAAGCCAGCAACAGCTACCTGGGACTGTATCTCCTTATATGAACCTGTGTGGGTTTTAGGATCATCAGGGGAGGCCTTTGGCTCGGTCCCACCACCTTCATGGGTGTATCTGATGAGGACACGAGACAGGGCCTTCTCTGTGGCTGTTCCCAGACTTTGGAACTCCCTCCCACTGGAGGCCAGGCTGGCTCCCTCTTTGCTGTCCTTCTGCAAGCAGGCCAAGACCTTTTGATTCACAGTCTTTCTCTCAATAACTGGCTGCCTACAAGGGCTTTGGGGGGGAGGAAAGGAAAGAAACGGGTCTGTAATGTTTTTGTGGGGGTTTTCAATGTGTTTTTCGAACTGTTTCAAACTTGCATGTCTCTGCCAGTATTAATATTATGCTTGTTTAACTATTTTTAAGACTCTAACCATTTATAGTTTTGTAGCTTTTCACAGAATCAGTGAATAACGGAGTGGGAAGGGGCCTCTAAGGGCATCCTGCTCAATGCAGGAATCCAAATCAAAGCAGATCTGACAGAGTGTTGCCCAATTATCTCTTGAAAATTGCCTCCAGCGTTTGTTTTAATAAGGTTTGGGTCCTTTTGAAGAGAAAGGTGAGGTATCCATATTTTAAAATAAAAATATAAATAAACCTCATATTAACTAAAATGGCAATCCATGCAACAAGAAAAATAGAGAAAAGAAAGTCGTGCATATAGCAATTAGACCAAGCGAAACTTTTGAAAGTAACAAACTTCATCTTATTTGGAATGGCGCTTAACAGACGACATTAAACTGGCCTAGAAGACGTATTATAAATTTTGTTACCCTAATCCACGTTCTATGCTCTCTTAAGCAATACACAGGATCTCACCTGCCACTTTGCTCTCTCAGCCCCTTCCTGGCTCACGAGGAAGTCCTCCACCAGGGCCACAGCCTGGGAACACGTGTCGGGCCCTCCTGCCTGGATCCAGCCCTGGAGGTCCGGGGGAAGGCTGGCCAGGAACTGCTCCAGGATCAGCAGCTCCAGGATCTGCTCCTTGCTGAGTCTCTCCGGCCTCAGCCACTGGTGGCAAAGCTCTTGGACTTGGCTGTGAAGCCTCCTGGGGTCTTCCACCTCCTGGCAGGAGAAGTCCCTGAAGTGCTGGCGTCTCACCTCCATCCTCAGGGCATCCCCTCGCAAGATGGCAGCCTTCACTTTCCCATAATCCTCCCTGTCTCTGGCTTCCAGGCTCTGAAAGGCTTCTTCTGCTTCCCCATGAAGTGCTGGCAGGAGCCGGGTCACCCACTCCCCTTTGGGCCACTGGCAGGCTTTGGCCACTTCCTCGAAGGAGGCCAGAAAGGCCTTGGCATCATCCCACGGGGCAGCCTCGGAGATCACGGGCTTTCCCCCTCTTCTAGAACTGGGCTGCAGCATCTCCAGAAACTCCTGCCACTGGGCTTCCCAGCGCTGCTGGAGCCCCTTCTCGGCTTCCTTCTTGACCTCTTGCGATCTTCCCCAACGGCCTGCCTCTGCCATAGGCTCAGCCCGGACTCCGCTCGTAGCTTTTCCTCCTATCTTTCTTTGACTTCACTGCTTTTCTCGACCATCTAGAATAAGAATATTTTCAAGTGAGATCTCCTGTTGCACAATATCTTAGAGAATAACTGAAGCCTAATAACCTTTGGAAAAGAATATTTCTGAAAAACAAGAAAAACATTCTACCCCATTTTCTACTTTAAAGGTATGACACAGAGTAACAACCAGTGGAAAGGTGTATCATCCAATGGGTAAATAATAATTATAATAATAATCTTAGAACTGGAAGAAATTAAAGGGGAAGATGGGAGTAAATTATCGGGAAGTTGAGTCATGAAGTTGAATCGTCAAAGATATATTGGAGTAAATATTGTGGAACAAAAAATTAATGGATAATATGTCTGTAAGGTTTAAGGAAAATTGTTATCAAGTAGTGTAGAGATGGTATTGAACACCAGTGAAGTTGAATATGTTAAATAAAAATGAATCATCTCCGTGCTGAAGGAGCAAAAAAGAAAAAGGGACATATTTACATACATGGTGGTCTTGCAAAATAAGGAAGAAGGAATGGATAACGATTTTAAAAGAGATTAGGGAAATAATTGGTGTGGATGTACAAATGTCTTCAATAACTGCCTTGTTGAACATGGTTAATAATAACCAAAGGAAGAGAGGAGGAAAGGAATTAATTATCATAATGATGTCTTTGGTAAGGTTAATATTTGCAAAGAATTGGAAAAGTCATAACCAAGTTAATGTTGAGGAATGGTACAAAGAAATGTGGAATATGGCCATTCATGATAAATTGACTTGTGAAATGAAAATCAAAACAGGAATATCAAAAAGTAATGATTTTAAAGAAAAATGGAGTGCATTTTTAATATATGTGTTTCAGAAAGGAAAGGGGTATAGACCGGGAGAAGAATCCGTGTGTTTCTGGAGAGAAAGGGGCAATGTGAAAGGAAAAAATAAAGAATATGAATCTGGTCCCAAAGGGGAGGGTGGCACAGGGTTGAGAAATGAGAGTATGATTAATTTTGTTTAACTTGATTTAATGTAATGCACTGTAAATGTGTGGTTTTATTACTTTCTTTTTCTTTTCTTTTTAATTAAAAAAAGAGCATCAGAGCTGGAAGTCAACCTGTAGATCCTCAAGTCCAGCCCCTGTCAAGGAAGCCCAGTGGGGAAATAACCTCTTGCTCCACACCCCGAGGCCTAAACCGCTGAGCGATCACGATTCGTGCTGGGTCACATGGCATCGCTCACTGGCTCCGAGAAGCCAGAGGTTGGGAGTTCGATCCCTGGCTGTGCCTCCGACGGGAACCGCCAGCCTGGGTGGTCTCGGGCAAGCTGCTCCGTCCCAAGAGGCCCCCAAAAGAAGGGCATGATCCACCACTTCTAAGCCTTCTCTCTCCGGAAACCCCTCAAAAGGGCTGCCAGAAAGCAGAATGAATAGGGAGTCACCGTGGCCTCCATGGCCAGCTTGCCCTCCGCGCTGACTCTCTCGGAGGCTGCTTGGGGCACCACCTCAGCCAGTGGGGTGACCTCCGCAGTCCTGGTAAAGCCACACATGGCGGCGATTCCCTGCATTTTTACTCGCAAGGAAGTCTGCCTCCCTACTCCGGGCAAAGAAACGCCTGCCCGAGTTTCCGGGGGGCGGAGAGAGGGGTGCCTTTCCAGCACCCATGGGTGCCTCTCTGGGGCCACCGGAGCCTCCCTGTGTCATCGAAAAGAAGGCAAAAACGTAGGATTGGCGGGAGGGCAAGTCCAAAGGGCCACCTCCGGGCCAGCGGCTGCCAGACACGCACGCCTCCTTCAGCCAACAAGAGAGCTCAAGGGAAGGAAGGTCCCAGATCCTACCGGAAGCGACGAGGAGGCTTGTGTGACTCCGGCTGCTTGCTCGCGTGTTGTCTCTTCCTCTTTCTCTCTCGGCTCCTTCGCTTCGTCGGGGTGGCCGCCCGAGGCTCCGAGCCTAACCGGGAAGGTGGCCCCTTCCTGGGCTTTGGAGATGGGGAGGCGGTGGCTCTTCCCTGCGGCGGAAATCCCCGCCTTTCCTCTCGCCTTCCTCCTCCTCCTCCTCGGGGCAGAAAGGCCTGCCAGGCGTCACACGGGCGCCCCCTATGGGTTGACGCCATCGTTACACCTTCCCTTCCTTCTTCCCCCTGTTTAACCAAACAGGTGCAAGACTCACACACACACACACATATATATTTATTTCCCAAACTCAAGCCTTCGGGACTGTGAGACAGGGGGCGAGAGGGATATCCCCCTGGCTGGAGAGCCGTCCCTCCTTCGCACCGAAGAGAAGGAAACACGAACCCAGCCAACCTCAGGACCCACAAAGACCGAGCAGCAGCAGCGAGGGAGAGAAAGAGAGGGGCTGGGAAAAGAGATGCAAAGGACGACATTAGGAGGGGCTGAGGGAGAAAGGGCGGGAAAAGAGAGGAAGAGGAGGGTGGAGTTTGAGGCAGGGACAGCAGAGCTAAAAAGGAAGGAAGAGCAGTTCCCAGCAGGCTGGGCATGGGTGTGGACGGAGGATCCCTGGACTGGGTCATGGGAGAGACTTAAGAGTGCCCAAGGAGGAGGCAGAGTATAGAAGGAGAAGGGAGATCCCACCCAGACCCTCTTCTTGGGGAGAAGCCGAGGCGAGAGAGTGGAGGAGGAGAGGAAAGAAAGACTAGAATGGAGGAGAAGCGAGATGAGGAGGAAGGGTTACAGGGAGGACCCTGGAAGGATCCGGCACCAGAGAGACACTCCCTGTGGAATGACAACCGGGACGAAGAGACCGTGCCCTTGTTGGCGGGTGAGACGGGACAGACCGTAGCAGACGACCTCTTTACAGACTGGCCGGGTCCATGGAATGGCAGCGGTAGAAACCCGTTCTTGTTTGAAGATTGGAAACCCCTTGGAGACCCGTTGGCAGAAGGAGAAAAGCATCCAGATCATGTTAGGGACATTTGTTATTTGTTAAATACACCAATAAATATTTCACCTGGTTCAAAAAAACAAAAATCTGCTCATTTCTTTGAAGCAAAAATGGAGTCAAAGGTCGAACCCTCACAGTGACTAGTATCTAATTTTCTGAACTTGGTGCGCAGCCTGAAGAAGAGAAATGATCATCGAAAGCTAACTGCTTGTTTGCTTGATATTTTTGCTTGCTATGTTTTTTACAGTGGTCTAAGAAAGGTATCACATGCTCCTGCCTTTGTAGAAAATCATGTTTACCCCCTCTCAGTTCTCAGTTGGTGTTCAGTCAGTAGGTTTAGTTTGCTGTTGATCTGTTCACAACTGTAAGTAATGACAGCTTTCTATTCTTTCTCCTACAAATGTATCAGAGTGAGACCTTAAGTGCCAGTTAATAAGAAAGGGGTGGACCATCTGGAGAACTGGAAGCCATTCTCCTCTGCGAATCTCTGTACTTCTGCTGTGCAGAACAAGGAGTTTTACCAGAAATTCAAAATTCTGCACCAAGTAAGAACCGCATAACTAAGCAGGGAAAGAAACCATATAGTTAGGCCAATATTTTGACTGAAACTTTGTGCCCTGAAGAATTTTTTGACTTGTGGCAATTAGCAAGGATACTGTTTTTGTCTTCACACTTTGCCTGCCTATTCTTGCATGTTCCGCTCCTTTTGAAAATACAGATACGCTGGGAAAGCTGGCATCTTTATATGGCAGGTGAGCTAAGGCCCCATCTTCGTAGACTATCATCATTGGGTAGTTTCACAGGACCAGATGTGCCACCCCGAATAACTTGGAGGTAGGATGAATGGAACAGAAAAGGAAGGCTTCAACATACATATGAGTTGAGGATGTTAAGATAGCAGAAGGGAAGGCAGGACGGTAATGTGATTGATAGATATCCTCCAATATCTGAAGGGCTCTCATATCGAAGATGGTCCCAGTATATCCAGAATTGCTGGATAGCTCAAGAGTTTAGGTCTCTGGCTATGGAATCTGAGGTTGGGAGTTCAATTCCCCACTTGGCCTCTCGGAAAAGAGTGTTTGTGATGACCAGCTTGTTCTCTTGACAAAACTCTATTAGCCTTTGCCCTGCTTTGTTTTGAACTCCAAGGCCAAACTTACCTGTTGTTCCTTTTATCTCTTGACTCCCTACTTTAGCGTTCCAGTCCCCTATAATGAGAAGAACATCTTTCTTTGGTGTCAGTTCTAGAAGGTGTTGTACGTCTTCATAGAATTGGTCAATTTCAGCCTCTTCAGCATCGGTGGTTGGTGCATAAACTTGGATTACTGTGATGTTGAAAGGTCTGCCTTGGATTCGTATTGAAATCATTCTATCATTTTTGAGATTGTATCCCAGTACAGCTTTTCCCACTCTTTTGCTGACTATGAGGGCTTCTCCATTTCTTTTACGGGATTCTTGCCCACAGTAGTAGATATGATAATCGTCTGAACTGAATTCACCCATTCCCGTCCATTTTAGTTCACTGACGCCCAGGATGTCAATCTTTATTCTTGCCATCTCTTGTTTGACCACATCCAGCTTACCAATGTTCATTGATCTTACATTCCAGGTTCCTATGCAGTATTTTTCTTTGCAGCATCGGACTTTCCTTTCACTTCCAGGCGCGTCCGCAGCTGAGCGTCCTTTCGGCTTTGGCCCAACCACTTCATTAGCTCTGGAGCTACTTGTACTTGTCCTCTGCTCTTCCTCAGTAGCATGTTGGACGCCTTCTGACCTGAGGGGGGCTCATCTTCCAGCGTCATATCTTTTAGCCTTTTGTTTCTGTTCATGGGGTTTTCTTGGCAAAGATACTGGAGTAGCTTGCCAGTTCCTGCTCCAGGTGGATCGCGTGTAGTCAGAACTCTCCACTATGATCTGTCCGTCTTGGGTGTCCCTGCACAGCATAGCCCATAGCTTCTCTGAATTACTCAAGCCCCTTCGCCACGACAAGGCAGCAATCCGTGAAGGGGGTGAGAAGCCTAACCACTTTTAAAATCCTTCACTACACCACTGGCAGGATCTGAGTAGGGCTGTTGATGGTACAGATGTTGCAAGATCTGAGCGGGACTCTTAGCAATAGGACCTTTGCAAGACCTGAGCAGGGCTGTCAAAGTAGGACTCTTGCAAGACCTGAGCCGGGCTTTTAAAGGCAGTACCATTCGGAGGACATGAATTCATCAGGTCGTCACTAAAAGTAGGAAGAAAGGACACATAACAACAACAGTGATGCTCCTGAACAGCCTGACAGACCCGTGGCTTAAATCTCCTGCCCAGATTTTGAGACAAGAGGTTTCTTTGGCTCTTTTGCAGTGAGGCAAGGAAGTGAGAAGCCATCTCAGGGTTAAAGTCAGAGAGACTAACTTCACAGAGTGGTCCTGGAATTTCTGCATTAGGTTGCCCACCCTATAAGATCAGCAGCCCCTCCCTCCTGTCAGGGACTCTTAAATGGTCCTGCAGACAAGAAAGGAGGTGAGTGGGAGGGAAATGCAAGGCAGAAAAAAAGGGGAGGAGGCTAGTTGTAAATAAAGAGAATCCAGGATGTAACTCCTTTCCTGCCCATGGCTAGCATGGGGTCCAGGCTCCTGCATCAAGGTCTACTTTCTTTTTTCTTTCTGGCAAACTGAGAGGGGGGGGAAAAAGAACAAAAACCAGACGCCACGAGGGTGGTGTGAGACAGAATGCCCCAAATCCATACCGGAACCCCAGAATCCCCAAATTGTATGGGAGGGCTTTCCAAAGGATTCAGATGCCCCCCAAATCAGGCAGGGGGAGGAATGTGGGGGCTGCACGGGTAATTTGCTTTTCTTAGGTCTTCTCTAGAGTCACCCCAAGGCTTGGTGGGGTGGGAAGAGTGTGTGCAATGAAGTTTGATCCTTCCCTGATTTAGACCTCTGGCTGCAGAGCCAGAGGCTGGGCGTTCAGTTCCCCACTGGGCTTCCTTGACAGGGGACTCCATGATCCTTTAGGGTCCCTTCCAGCTCTGCTGTTCTAAGAGGATCATCATGAAGATTTTTTTAAAGACAAGCCCCACTCCCCAAATGAAAACTGGCTTCTTTCAAATGGGAGCTCAGAGTGGTCTCCTTTCCATATATATATATAAAAAAACCAGCACAGGCAGTTGATACATTCCCCACCTTGGAGATCCTTCCAGATGTGAGGTTACGTTCAAAGGGGGAGTACAATGCAAATTGGATCGCACCACCGGTTTGTGGGACGTTGCTCAAGACTCTTGCCTCTGAATTTGAAGGAATTGGTTCATACCTCTTTACCTTTGCAAAGCAATAGAGGAACAAGGAAGGGGCTGGATGAGGAAAAAGCCACTTGCCCTGTTTTCCCCCGACCCCTGCCAGATACATAACTGAGCCAGACGTTAGGAGTTCGATCCCCTTCTGTGCCTCCTTGCCAGTGTAGAGCCAGCCTGGGTCGCCTTGGGCAAGCTGCACAGTCCCCAGGGTGACTGGAAGAAGGGCATGGGAAAACCGCTTCTGAGAACTCGCTTTCTGGAAATCCCTGTAAAGGGCCAGAATTAACTTGACGGCACAGAATTGTTCCTTGCTAACTGGTGAGTTTGTGATCTGTGGCTGAGTGTATTAAGACTAGTTCCCCTCCACCAAAAGCGGAAATGATAAGAGAGTCTCTTGAGGGAAGAAGGAACCATGGGAATGAGAGGAGAAAATAAGAGAATATTGTGGAGTCCTTAGGGTTTGTGCACTGCTTTCCACCCACCTCTTCTTGGTGCCCTCTCCGCCTTAATAGTCCCTTCTCTTTCTTGTAGGAAGAAGACAGAACTTTCCATTCTCTGTTGTGCGTGGAGGTCTTTTTGCCCGACATCCAAAATGAATGTAGACAGAAGGGCTTGGGGGCATCTGCCTGATGTCATTCCTCCACACAACCCTAGTTCTGTCCTTGCCTTTTGAAACAAAGCAAGGGGGTCCTTGGAGTCCTGTCAAAGAAGCAGAACGTGGCCGGTAGAACAAAGATGGAAGGACAACCTTCAGCTGGACCTGAAGCAGAAAGAGGACGTCCAGATGCCACTAAGCCTGGAAACAGGGGAGAAGCACCAGTCCAGAAGAATCCAGCCACAGACCCTGGCAACTTGGATGTACGGCGTCGATGCTTTAGGAGGTTCTGTTACCAGGATGGCAAAGGGCCCCGGGACGTCTGTAGCCGACTGCACCACCTTTGCTCTCAGTGGCTGAAGCCAGCATGCTGTACAAAGACTCAGATCCTGGACCTGGTGATCCTGGAGCAGTTCTTGACCGTCCTGCCCCCAAAGATGCAGAACTGGGTCCGAGAATGTGGAGCGGAGACCAGTTCCCAGGCGGTGGCCCTGGCCGAAGGTTTCCTCCTGAGTCAAGCAGAGGAGAAAGGAAAGGAAGTGGAGCAGGTGAGAGCATTTCCCCTTGAGCATTCAAAAGGTCAGAAAATGGCTAATGTTATCACTAGCTGCCTGGTTGTCCTCAGACAGGAGTCTCCATCCCTTGAGTCACTGGTAACATTTTGGTGGATTTGGTCAAAGAGGGCTGATAGTGGTGCTCTCCTTCCAGGACCAGCAGTGAGCTTGCGTTAGCAGCTATCCAAATCATTGTACGAATTACAGAAGTTCCAGACAAGCAGGGGATGCCTGGGAGCTTCTGGCTTGATCAGCCTTCCCTATCCCCTGCCTTATTTATTTTCTCTGTGTAAAGAGATGGCTTGCCTCTAACAAGGACTGGGAAGAATGTGTTTGCCCACAGCATGAAGAACTTTCATCAGGAGGGCTTTAAACTGAATTGGAAGGGGGAGAAAGACGCAAGCACAGAGTTAAGGGTAGATGAAGCCTTAAGAGGAATGGACCAAGCTGATTAAAAGGGCAACAATAATAACATTAACAATAATAATCACAATAATAATCATAGCAATAATTATAACAATAATCATAATAATTATCATAATAATATTCATAAAAATGTACAAAGACAAACAGGCCACAAATCACACAACTTCCAGTGTCTGTACATGAATGCCGGGAGTATGGGAAACAAACAAGAAGAACTGGAAATTTTAATTCAGGAGGGTAAATATGACTTGATAGGAATAACTGAAACTTGGTGGGAGGACTCCCATGACTAGAATACAGCAATTGAGGGATATAAAGTGATCAAAAAGAACAGAGAGAATAAAAAGTGATGGGACGTAGTAGTGATGGGAGATTTCAATTATCCAGATATATGTTGGGAGGCAAATTCTGCCAAGTATGGCCCTTCCAAGAAATTCCTGGCTTGTGTGGCTGATAATTTTCTCCTACAAAAAGTGGAGAAAGAAACTAGAGGATTTGCTATCCTTGACTTGATTCTGACCAACAGAGATGACTTGGTGGGGGAAGTGGCAGTAAGGGGAACTCTAGGCGAGAGTGACCATGTCCTTCTAGAATTCTTGATTTCAAAGGAAACAAAAGCAGAGTGTAGCCGCACACTTCTGCTGGATTTTTAAAAAGCCAATTTTAATAATCTCAGAACAAGGATAAGTATGGTCCCATGGCAGGAGATCCTAACAAGAATAGGAGTCGAAGAAGGGTAGGAGCTTCTAAAAAAAAAAAAAAGAAATTCTAAAGACACAACTACACTTAGAAAACAATGCAGTAATAACGAGAAGCTAGAGATGGGGAATACAAATATCCCTGCAGAGGTGGTGTTAACGAGGGTCTAGCCCCATGGGGTGGATGGTCCACTCACCGATCCGCCACAGACGCGGACGGCGCAATTCGACCAATGGCTCTGCAGCGTGTGATCCACTCGCCACTCTTTGACCTTGCAGCAAGGTTTGTCCTCCCGCTTCCTGCCAGGAGTGGTGAGTGGATCGCGTGCTGTGGAGCCATTGGTAGAATTGCACCGTCCGCGTCCGCGGTGGATCGGTGAGTGGACCATCTGACTCCATGGGGCTGGACCCTCATTAATGTCACCTGTGTGGGGATATTTGTATACGAATACCCCCATCTCTACTAGAAGCCAACACAGATTTGTCAAGAACAAATCCTGCCAAATCAATTTGATCTCGTTTTTTGATCAGGTCACCTCCCTGACAGACAGAGGAAATGCTGTAGACATAGTATATCTTGACTTCAGCAAAGCTTTTGACAAAGTGCCCCATGATATCCTGATTAGCAAGCTAACTAGGTGTGGGCTGGAAAGATCAAGGGTCAGGTGGATACGCAATTGGCTACAGAATCGTACTCAGAGGGTGATGATTAATGGGTCCTTCTCTAACTGGGAGGAGGCAACAAGTGGGGTACCCCAAGGCTCAGTCCTGGGCACGGTGCTCTTCAGTATCTTTATTAATGAATTGGATGAGGGAGTGCAGGGAATGCTTGTCAAATTTGCAGATAATACCAAATTGGGTGGAATAGCTTGTGGGGGAACGCCCCTCCCCAAAGTTGCTAAGCTGTTGTCTGATTCTACAGTAGTAGAGAACACTCTCCTGGATGATGTCACAGCTGCTTCTGAGAGGAGGCGTGGCTACCAATTCTTCCTCTTTCTCATAGAGATAGAGAGCTAACTTCAAAGCCTTTCTTTGACCAATCTAATTGGCATTATGTAACCACTGTCCTATCTGAACTCTGTCAATAATCTGTATACTGTCAACTATCTGTGAGCTTGTTAAAGTAATAAAGGAGAGTCCTCCTGGGGGCGTTGCATTCTTAGTCGCCCATCTGGAGCTCTGCTGGCAGACATCTCTGTGTGTGATTGACTTCTTTAACTTCTCTCTCTAAGACTATTTGCTATCCTAATTATCTGGTGATCACCTAAACTATCAGCCTTCTCATTTCATGACCCCAACAATAGCTAATACCCTAGAACAGGGGTCCCCAACCCCTGGTCCGCAACCTGGTGCTGGTCCATGGTCTGGGTCGGACCGGGTCATGGAGACAGATCTCCCACCCACCCCGCAGGCACTCCCTCCCCGCACAGCCCCTTCGCGCATGCACGCGAGTGTGCATGCGCCTGCATGAGCGCCCCCTGCTCATTTGCACATGCGCATGAGTGTGGGGGGGTGCCCCGCCTTCCCCAACCGGTCCGAGGTGTTAAAAAGGTTGGGGACCACTTCCCTAGAAGACAGAAACAAAATTAAAATGACCTTGATAGGATGGAGCACTGGGCCAAAAGCAAAAGAATGAAATTCAACAAGGATAAGTGCAAATTACTACACCTTGGAAAAAGAAACCAATTGCATAGTTACAAGATGGGGGATACCTGGCTCAGCAAAACTACGAGCGAGAAGGATCTTGTCGTAGATCACAAACTAAATATGAGTCAACAGTGTGATGTGGCTACAAAAAAGGCAAATGCTATTTCAGGCTGCATTAATAGAAGTATAGTTTCCAAATCCCGTGAGGTGCTAGTCCTCCTCTATTCAGCACTGGTTAGGCCTCACCTGGAGTATTGTGTCCAGTTCTGGGCACCGCACGTCAAGAAGGATGCTAAGAAATTGGAACAAGTTCAGAGGAGGGCAACAAGGATGATCAGGGGGCTGGAAATCAAGCCTTATGAGGAAAGGCTGAAAGAATTGGGCATGTTTAGCCTTGAAAAAAGAAGACTGAGGGGTGATATGATAACACTTTTCAAATATTTCAAAGGCTGTCATACAGAGGAGGGGCAAGATCTGTTCTCGATCATCCCAGAGTGCATGACACGCAACAATGTGCTCAAGTTAAAGGAAGCCAGATTTCGGTTGAATACGAGGAAAAATTTCCTAACTGTTAGAGCAGTACGAGAGTGGAACCAGTGACCTCGGGAGTTGGTGAGTGCTCCAACACTGGAGGCATTCAAGAAAAACTTAGATAATCACCTAGCAGATATGCTTTGATTGTATTCCTGCGTTGAGCAGGGGGTTGGACTTGATGGCCTTGTAGGCCCCTTCCAACTTCACTTTTCTATGATTCTATGATACTATAGTCGGTACTAGGTGTATGTGCAGAAAGAGGGTGTTCCAGAGTCAGGGTGCCACCATAGAAAAGGCCCTGTCCTTTTATGTCCAAAATGCAGTTATCTCAGGGTCACTGCACCGTGGAGGGACTCAGTAGATGACCTTAATGTGGAGAGAGGACATTGTGGGAAGAGGTGCTCTGCCAGATGATCAGATCCCAGCCAGCTGAGGGTTTCTGCCTTGATTTGGGCTCAGAAGCAGATAGGCCGCTGGTCTGATTCTTTCACTGAATTGCCATCTTTGATCTGCATGCCTCCCTTCCTTTTTGCCTCTTTCCCTCTCTTCTATCTTCCCTCTTCTTTCCAATGCAGGCCGTGTTAGGCAAAAGAACTGCTGTGTTCCACCAGGCAGAGAAAGGCACAAAGGACGCTAGACAGCAGATAGAGTTGAGGCAGGTTGTGCAGGAAAATGATGGAGGTGCTGCCTTGCCAGGTAAGGGATTCTCTGATCTCCATGTTTCTTGAGTAGGCTTGACATTCTTGGCTCTTTTCTCACTTGATTTGGGCCTGGTTGGGAGATGAAGGGTGTGTTACATAGAGCGGAGGAATCTGAGCCCACTGCACATTGAATTGTATGGGAAAGCATGATAGAGACATTTCTATCTTCACCGATTACTTCACTGCCTGTTTTTTTGGAAATGGGTTTGGAGGGGCTGCTTTCTAAGACACCTGCTCCAAACACCAGCTAGACAGGGGAATTTGAAGCAATCTGGGTCATATCTGAAAAGCTTTAGTGTGATGTATTTTGTCTCGCACTTGAGTAATCGTTACATTTATGTGGGAGACGTTTCTTCTCCCATAAGAAAGTTCCTTTGTCAGCACTTTGAATTGCTCCAATTTGTCTCCCTTTCAGTTATTGACATCCCCTTCTCTGACCCTTTCTCCTCCTTTTGTTGCAGCTGTCTTTCCATGATCTGCAGCTACTTCTCTCTTTTTTGAGTTCTTTTTAGTAAGTGGAATAGCGCTACAGCAATACATCAACTTAGCATGGATACTCCCTGATATCTGAAACAGCACTGTGTCACTCAGGAGAATGTTAAACAAAATTGTGAGAAGAGAAAAATAGAGGAAGGGGTTTCTCTGCCTTCTTTTCTACTGTCACAAACAACTGCATATGTCACAGGGTTGTCACCAAAGATAATGCCACCCATAGCTCTAACAAGGGTGAGAATGAAGCTACCACACAGATTGCAGAACAGGATAATCAGTCGCACCAAGTAAACTGCAGCCCTTGTGCTCTGCTAGAACGGAGCAGGAGCAGCTTGCAAAAAGGGAGAGAAGGATCACATGTGTCTTACTTAAAACACATGTAATTGCCGGAAAAGAGGGAGAACCACACCACACCAAAAGCAAACCAAATAAGGAGCTATACGGTTGTCTGATTGACCCTTCAGTGCAGGAAATGTGGGCCTAGAAAATTTCTGCCTGGTTGCTCTCCAGTCCAGGGAATGCATTTGCCAATTGCGTTTTGAAGACAAAGTCTCCACCCTTTCTCCTCTGTTCGGTCTCTTAGATGGTGGAACAAGCTGTGGGTCTTCAGCTGTCACTATGGAAACGGATTCAGTCCAGCCCGATCAGGTAGGAGAAGTTGAATCGGAGAGAAGTGCTGGGAATGGTGGGAATGGGAAGACGGCGTCTGGATGTCCCGGTTCCAAAATACGAATAAAGAAAGCCTTTACTGGATCTGTCCAACGGCCCATCTAGTCCGGTGTAGTGTCTTCTACAGTGGCCAGCCGGATGCCTCTAGGGAGCTCAAAAGCAGAACAGGAGAGCATTGAATCCTCTCCTTTTATTCCTCCTCAGCAACTGGTATACAAACTCCCGTTGCCTAGAGATATAACTGGATAACCCTCCTGTGTGTATTAGTCACCGGTAGCCTTCTATTCCATGATTTTGTCTCTTCTTTTCATTCCTTTGGTATTGGTGGTATTTCCCCTCATATCCAATTCTCTCATAGCATGCCTAATTGTATTCACCTCTGTCTTATCCCTCCTCCTTAGTTGTCTTCTAAAATAAACCAAAATGTTCCAATATTACATTTTGTGAAGGTTCGAATATAGCCTCCTTCTTTTTGCCAAATAAAACAGGAATCTCTTTTTGATCGTAATCCAAACTGTCCTTTATTTTGTTAAACAGGGGTGAAACGTCTTTTATGGTATCTTGTGGCAACATCTCTTGCGGCGTCAACGGACGTTGCAAGGGTATCCAAAGACTCGTATCAAACGGGTTCAGGGATTTCTCTTCCCATGGACCGGGCAAAAAGGGGTTATAACTGGGAATGTCTTGTTCTTCTCCCTCATCTCTTAATAGCGGTAGGGTCTCTTCATCTCCGTCCTGTCTCCAGATCGGGTCTCCCGTTCCCTCAAAGGTACTCCATGGTCCCGGAGATACGCCACTCTCCGTGCCTCCTCCGCACGCCATGCCCGACGCTCCTCCGCCTCTCTGGCCACTATTTCCCTTTCTTCCTTTAACCGTCTCCTCCACTCTCTCGCCTCAGACTCTCCCCAGTACGACGGTCGCTGGGGAAGCCCCTTCCTCCGGCGATAATCCGCCTCCTCTCACGGAACCTTTACCTTTTCCCATTCCCCAGTCCACGGGTCTTCTACCCATATGAGCTTCCAACCCCCGGTATATTGTCGTGCTCCCTTTTTATATCTCCTATTCCCGCCTCCACTACAGACCTCCCCCTTTCTGCTTTTCCCGCCAAATCTCCTTCCGTCTGAGTCGCCACGGTCAAGCCCCGTAGATTCGCTTCCAGCTCCCGGGTGTCTATTCCCTGGTGTACTCTTTCACAAGGGGTTGGCGGAGGAGTGGTCTGCACCTCTTTAGATATCTTATGGGTGGACGGCACTCCAACGAGAGCTTCTAGACTCTCCTCTCGCTTGTCACACATTTCCTCATAGGATCCCCCCACTCCTAGTTCCTTGTTCTTGATTCAGTTTCCATACATTTTCCATATGCTTTTGATGACGGGGAGGGTAGTACACAGCTTTCAAAGTGTGGATTCTGCTCCATAAGATTTTTGTGATAGCATTACAGTCTTGGTGGTTTTATGGGAATAGATCATGAGAAAAGGGAAATGCCTTAATGTTAGGTTTCTGGGGGCGGGGAGGGACAGGGTGGGCGTGATCCACTCCTCAGAGACAGCAGGCCCAGTTCCCCTTCCCAGAGGCAGCTGCTGCCTCTGTGCACTGCACGGGGAAGCCTGGCCTGCTGCCTCTGAGGATGGTGGCTGCCACAGGAGCAGGTAGAGAGGCCCAGTGGCAGAGGTCAGTGAGTGGGGCAGTGATGGAGTAAGGCGTGGTGGCAGAGGGAAAGGGGTAGTGGCAGCAAGGGGCGGGCAAAAGGATTTGAGACTCGAACTTGGGCCTTCGGACCCAAGACTCAAACTCAGGAGTCGGAGCAGAAGACCTGTCAACATCACTGGGAACCGTCTCCTCTGGTAATAACATGACCTTCTAATTTCAGAATCTAAAGATGTTTGAGGCGGTGGCTGTGAACTTCACAGAGGAGGAGTGGACTCTGTTGGATCCAGACCAAAGAGCTCTGCAGCAGGAAGTCATGGAGGAGATTTCTAAGGATCTGGCCTCTCTGGGTAAGGCTCTCTCCCTGCCTTGTCTGGGAGACCCTGGAAACAGGAATGGCTGCTGCCGTTTGTCTACACCAACGGAGTCTTGAACGTGGGCCATGCTGGCTAAAGGATCCTCTATGTGGCATTGTGAGAAAGCAACTTTTCCTGGTATTAGAAGTTTAGGATATAATGCAGGTGTATTTATATCTAAACGATGGGAGGAAAATTTTATGGACGAACAGGCCTAGTTGAACATATACATATCAACCAAGAGTCTTGTTATCTTTGACTTGGCCTTTGGTTCACCTCGCCCATGACTGCCCCTAGCATAGTCTCCTGCCAATCCTTATGACTCTTCATGGAGACTCCAAGGTTAAGATGTGTCAGAGCATATATTAATCTAGAAAGAGCATTTGTTTCTAAAATTGCACTCTTAGTCATACTAAATCAGTGGTTTCCAACTTTTTTCAAATCATGACCCCCTCTTTGATAATAGCCAAGTAACCTGAGACACCCCCCCTGCCACATTTGCATAAAAATGCATGTTTAACGAGGTAAAATCATCCTTTCTCAGAAAGTAGAGGCTTCTTTCTTCCCCAAAGGGCCTTTTTGTCATACACACAAATACACACTAACTTTGATATCCGGCTCCGAAAAGTCAAGGAATACATTGTTTGACAAGGACTACAACACGTGTAAGGTGACCAGTGACCCTCCAGAAAACACTTTGCAACCCCCTTGGGGTTCATGATCCCTAGGTTGGGAAACATTTTATTAAATAGTTTAATTTTACTTCAGGTTTTTTTTTCTTCCTCATCAGTGTCAAGAACCTCAAGAGTGCCCTACTTTTAAGAAATGTATCTAAATCTCAGTCTGCAGAAAAAAATTAAGTATTACGAGAAACCTTGACTTCTGTCCTCTACAGTTGTTCCAAAGAAATGAGTGCTCTTTCCTAGGTAGCAATTATAAGAACCCACCGGACAGCATACGACGAAGTAGGTGGATGATACCCGATGGATGTCCACTATGCCATGAGGTGCTAGGGTGCCCTGTTTATAGATCCAGAGGTTCTCCCTCTTTTCCAATGTGATTAGATCTAATGGTATTTCTATCCCAATCCCATAGGTTGTGATGTTCTGGATTAAAGTGTATACCTATTGGTTGTTCCAAATCTCATGGTCAAGTTGACAGGCTTAGGATTTCCATTATTGTTTTGCTTACATGTACCATATTTTTCCGTGTATAAGACACCCCCATGTATAAGACGCCCCCAATATTCTAATCCAAAATTCAGAAATCAATATTTTAAACATTAGAAAGGAACACATTTTTAGTAAATAGGCAACATTTACATACCAGTACTATTATATTATGCATCACATTTAGCTGAGCAAATCACTTAATTCAGCCTAATTTGCATAACTGATTACATTCAGTTTGAATTTTGCA
Organism: Intellagama lesueurii; assembly: GCA_037013535.1. Taxonomy (NCBI): domain Eukaryota; kingdom Metazoa; phylum Chordata; class Lepidosauria; order Squamata; family Agamidae; genus Intellagama; species Intellagama lesueurii. The sequence continues at coordinate 295,043,735 of JBAJHW010000002.1, forward strand.
AAGTAAGACATTTGCCTATTTTCTTTTTTATTTTCTGACATATTTATGGGCTCAGTGATCTTTACCGGTCACTGTCGCACTCCCTACATGCTCTCCTCCGCATCAGCTTACATCATTTGCATAAGGCTTGTGATTGGAGGAAGCCTGTTTGCAGAGACAAGCTATCGGCAGTTTCACTTGTAACTGGAGGCAAACTGGTTTGCAGAGACATGGGCAGTTTCTCAACTGTGCGGTTTTCTTCTCGGCTTACTTCCGTGTATAAGACGACCCTCAATTTTTAGTCTAACGGTTTTAGGAAAAGGTAGTGTCTTATACATGGAAAAATACGGTAGTAGGTGGCATTTTGCATGCCTCAGTTCAATGATATTAACTTGATTGTCCGACCTCCAGGTGATAACTTCATTCCGTTCCTGCTATTTATGGTTTTTCATACCCAAATTCAAAGTATGTGATCTAGGATTGTTGACTGGTTCTTGGAGAACAGCTTTGCATATACTAGTTTCCATAAGTTTAGAGACCACCAGAAATCTGCATTTTCTCTGTTCTTCAACTACCATCTTGATTAGAGTACCTTTTTATTCAGAGCAACTCAAGACAAGCTGAAACATCTTGCTATGATATTCAAATGGTTTTGGTTTTAATAGTTGGACTATTAAATGGCTTGTATCCTATTGCATAGCACTGCCAGTGCAAAGGGAATGACGTCACCAGCCGCAGCATATTGAAACAATATTGGCTTTGATTTCAGGGTGCGCATGACTTTGTCCCATTGCGTGTGAATCACATGAAGCCTGAAATCAAACCAGAAACTCTTTAAGTACTGGCAATCTGCTAGTGATGTCATCTCTGTTGTGCAGGTGTTGTTACACAACAGGATTTTGGCTAATACGCTTTAGGTTATTGTGGCAATACAATTTTCAAGTTATTATATTTCTTACTTATTATTTTTTATTTTATCTGTTAGTTTTATTTGTATGCTACATTTCTCCCAACAAAGGGACCCAAGGCGGCTCACAGCATTAAAATTCATACAATTAAAACATAATAAGTTAAATAAAGACAAATTAAACAATATATGATTTAAAATAAAATTAAAATATTTAAACATGGAAACATGAAAAAGATTAAAATTATCTGCTAAAATGGGGTTTAAGGATTCAGTTGTAATTGTTAAAAGCCTGCCTGAAGAGACAGGTCTTTAGCTTTTTTTCGGAAGGATAAAAGGGAAGGGGCCATACTCATAAGATCAGTATGAGAAATAATCCATCATTAAAACAATAGATAAGAGTAAACAGTAGTATTCAAAGATAGCTGCAGTTTCGTTTGTTTGTTTTAACTCCTTTCCTGCTCACAGAAGTGCATAATGGCTTCTTTGCAGGGGAGGGGGATCCACTCTAAGCTTAGAGGAGTCAATCCAAGTGGCCAAGTTGACCATGGCCATTCGCCTCATTGGCCTCTTCTATGTCCTCATCCAAACTGGGGTGTTCTCTGAATTGAGGATCCCTTCCTTCTGGATCATGTTTCTATTTTTATTCCTGCAGGTTGTGTGAGAAAGAGGGACATGGAAGACCATGACCAGTGGAGGGAGAAATCTATCAGTACCCAAAGAACAGCCTGTCCTGATGTTCCACTGCTGGAAGAACGACACACCAGGAAGGAAAGAGTAACATTCCCTCAGTGGGCAAATAATGTAACTCGGACAGCAAATGTTAGCATACCTGGAAGAACACGTGAAGCAAAAAAAACATTTAAATGTTCAGAGTGTGGAAAAGACTTCAGGTGTAGGGTACATGTCATTGTACATCAAAGAACCCACACAGGGGAGAAACCATATAAATGCTCAGAGTGTGGCAAGAGCTTCAGCCAGCGGGGTAACCTAGCTACCCATCGGAGCACCCACACAGGAGAGAAACCTTACAAATGTTCAAAATGTGGAAAAAGCTTCAGGCGAAGGGATAACCTTGCTACCCATCAAAGCATCCACACAGGTGAGAAACCATATAAATGCTCCGTGTGTGGAAAGAAGTTCACACACAACAGTAACCTTAGTAGCCATCAAAGAACACACACAGAAGAGAAACTACATAAATACTCAGATTTTGGAAAGAATTTCAGTCAGAGGGAAAACCTTGTTCCCCATCAAAGCAGGCACATAGGAGACAAACCATACAAATGCTCAGAGTGCGGAAAGACCTTTTTGCACAGCAGTACTCTTGCTGTCCATCAAAGAACCCACACGGGAGAGAAACCCTATAAATGTTTCGAATGTGGAAAGAGCTTTAGCCAGAGGGGCAACCTCGCTGCCCATCAAAGCACCCATACAAAAGAGAAACCGTTTACTTGCTTAGAGTGTGGAAAGCACTTCAGGGAGAGCAACCACCTTGTGAACCATCAAAGAACCCACTCAGGAGAGAAACCCTATAAATGCTCAGAATGTGGAAAGAGCTTCACCCAGAGAGGTAGCCTGTCTGCCCATCAGCGAACTCACACAGGACTGAAGCCATATACATGTTCAGAGTGTGGAAAAAGTTTCAGACAGAGGGGTAACCTTGCTTCCCATCAGAGAACCCACACAGGAGAGAAGCCATTTAAATGCTCAGAGTGTGGAAAGAGTTTCAGACACAACAGTACCCTTACTAACCATTTAAGAACCCACACAGGAGAGAAAGCGTATAAATGCTCAGAGTGTGGAAAGAGTTTCAGACACAACAGTACTCTTGCTAATCACCAAAGGACCCACACAGGGGAGAAACCGTATAAATGTTCAGAGTGCGGAAGGAACTTCAGTCGAAGGGATAACCTTGCTCTGCACCAGAAAAGCCACAGTTGTTCACAGTTTACAAATGAAGGTTGTCTTGTGTGAGGGAAATGATTTGCTTGAACTCTGAAATGAGAGAAAGGCTCAAAACAATGAGGTGTGAAATATGGCCACTCTTGGTAACCTTTGCATGTTCCATGTCTTCCTACGAGCAGAAAAGGAACAGAAATGGGAGGCATTTCTCTGAAAACAGTGGGAGCATCTGTGAGGTTTTTTGCCCCCTGCTAAGTCTGTTACCAATCTAGCACTGAAAGAGACAAGGAGGGGAAAAAATAAAGGATGAAAAAGGAAGCAGGAGATCTTGTCAGTATTGAGAAGTCGAAAGAGTCTGCCCCCTTTGTGTGGATGTTCTGTTTCTCAGCGTCTGAGTGGTGTCACATTTTGCTAGGATACCTTTCTTTGCTTTTCATTTTATGATTTACTCCATGTTGTTTTCTCTCTTCTATTTGGGGAAGGGAGGTTTTTTCCCCCCACGAAATGTCCAATTTCCATGATTAAAATCCCTCTTTCTATCCTTTCTAAAGGGCTGGCCTTCTAGATCTGGTTACATGGCTCATTTTCTGAAATGTACGACCAATCTATGATGTTGCTCTTCGCTTGTTAAGTTTATAGGCAGGATATCTTTTTTTAAAAAAAAAAGACTTTGTAGGAAACATTCCATCAAGTGAGAGAGCAGCCCTATCTCATTAGTCCTGTTGCTGCCTCGTTTCCTTCAGGTCATTTTCTTTAAGCCATCAAGCAATGTTATTTTTCTTGTCACAAGCACTTTCTTTTGTTGTTGTTCACCCAAATTCCCATATTTTCAGTCATTCCCTTCCCTTTTCCCACTCTCTCCAAAAACCCCAAACACCCGCTTCTCCTTTCCACTAAGTGCTAAGTGGGACACAAGGTGGGCCTCTTAATGATACCACTTCTTTTTTAGAGAAGATTATCTCTGGACCCCCTCATGCATACCCGTTTGTGGCCTAAAAGGCTGATATATGAGGTACAGGGAGAAATAGGTGTGACATGTGGCAACAGGACCTATTGGGGAAGGTGTGGGCCCCCAACATAATGACACTCTCCAGCCCTTGAGAGCTGCCATTCTCAACAACCACAAACACAACATGAAAGAAATATAGGCTGAATCAGGATTGTATAAGTAACGTAAAAGACCTTATAAGGTGGGTGAAGAATTGTTTCTAGGCTGTGGCCCCCCTTCAAATGTGGCAATCCCACCCCCCAACGGGGGCCATACAGCCCCTGTTGAAAATTGATGCTTTAGAAGAGAGTATTAGGGGGTTGGCTGGAGAGGACGACCCCGTGAAGGTGAGCAATGGAGGGGCCTGGGATTGGGTGTGCCGAGCCCCTATCCGTGTGACCCCTGGTTGGCCTTTATGTCCAGACTTCTGCCAATGGCCACGGCAGGTTGGGCAAACAAGTCTCAGGCCCACCGTCCTCAGAGAACCCAACCTTCTTTTTCTTGCCATGCTGGACTTCACACAAATGTTGTGAGGGAGGCAAGAAAAATCTATCCAATCCTTTCTGTGACTTTTACTGGTGCCTCCAGGACACTTGATGCCAACAGTTGGGTGTCTTTGCATGACAGGATAAAGAAATGCTGACAGGAATAAAGATTCCCATCACCTTGCCTTCGTTCGGTATTTTTTTTTAATGGAGCCTTTCAATCTTATAAAATTACTAGAACAATCCTTCTGTGCAGGAACTCGTGACAAATGGTTGCTTCCTGCAGTAACCGGCCGGAAAATGGACGGTTTTGTGGTTTGTGGTGGTTCGGACCCATTTCTGCACACACACACACACACACATACACACACCCGTGACCTGGAGTACCCGCTGCCGCCACCAAACCTCAGGCTCCCTGGGTGGTCCGGAGAGGCAAGGGCAGCAGCAAAGCCAGAGGTTGCAGCCTCTGCCCATGTGTTTGCCAACGAGCTGGTTGCCAGGAAAGCCTGGTGCTGGGGCCTCGCTGGCAACCAGCCTTGCACTGGGGCTTCCCTGGCAATGAGCTGGCCAGTGGGCACATGCACGGAGGCAGCCACCCGGCTCCTGGTGAAGGGAAGTCAGGCCCCTGTCTCTGAGCATGGCACATGCTAGAGGCCCAGCTTCCCTACCAGGGGTTGCTGCCTTTGAGGAGGGCACCTGGGGCTCAGGGCACCCGGGCAGCAGCAGCAGCAGATAGGCTGAGGTGACAGGGGGTGGCGGGAATGGGGTGAGTGGGCTACCCCAGTGTGCCGAAGCAAACAAACTGGGAAGGGAAAAAGTTCAGTGTTTCATTCTGCTTTGGCAAAAGGGAAGCCCTGAACCAGCCTGGTTCACTGGGCTTTTTGGTTTGTTTCATGCCCATCTCTATATACCACCCCCTTATTGTTAGTCAGTTTTACCTCAACTGGCAATGGAGCCTCAGTTTTACTCACAAGTCTTCCTATATATCAGAAGAACCATCAAAACGTATTGTTACATAGTATGAGTTTAATTAGTTAACTTAATTATTTGATAGACTCTTAACTGCTGATTCCATTACTGTCAGACTCACGGAACACTGACAGAGCCTAACTGACACAGAATTTGGACTGAGTTATAAAAGGCAGGAAAAGGAATCTGATCTTAGAATCTTATAACTGAAAGGATCCTATGGAGCACGGAGTCCAGCCGCTGTCGAAGAGGCACAGTGGGGAGTTGAACTCCCACACTCTGGCACTGCAGCTAGATGCCTAAAACCACGGTTCAGAGAGGGAACAATTGGCTGCAACGATGTGGTTGACATTCACTCAAAGTCCCTCCCATCCAAACCTCTTAAAGACGTAATATTCAGGTTGTTAAAATTCCAAGAGTTCTCACCTACTTCTCATCTCAGTGGCATGAGAACCAACCCACTTCCTCTGGTCTAGATCTTTTATGGCCGTTTTCCCTTTGTTGTTCAAGAACAGGTCCAAAGAGGACCCAGTTCCATCACTGAAGAGTGATTTTCTGCAGGGGGTGGTGGTCCAAATTATGGCCTAAATCCAATGGCTAGTCTCAACTAGAGTAAATCTAAGGAAAGGTCAATCAACACTTAATGTAAACCCCGTTGCTTCATAGGGTCTTCCTGTACTTGAGAAGAGCAACTGGATTTCGGCCTTTTGTGAAAGAGGGATAGTGAAACTTTGGGTTTCTAGCACAGACCTCGAGGAAAAGAGGTGCTCCAGGATGCCTCTGAATCTCAGTTGCTTGGGAACATGAAGAGGAGGCTGCTCTGTGGGTCTCACTGGGTCCTTCTTGTGACCTTCCTTTCCGTCTGGGAGCTGCATTACAGAGACCAGGATGAATGAGGTGGGCAGTCTAACAGTCTCCATTTTGATCCCTTGGTGGCTCAGTGGTCTCTCTTCCTGAGCTGGTCTTGGGGTGCCAGCCGCCGCCTCTTGGCTTCTGGTGCTGGGTGGTGGTGGTTTCAACTTTCACACCAATCCTGCTTTGCTAGGAGTGGCTCAGGACCTCATGTCGTCCGGGACAACTGTGACATTTCTCCCAAATGGTGTCTGGTCCCATTCGTAGAGCAGAACACCCTCCGGACCTGGTTTCTCTTCTGAAACCATGAGAATCATGATTTCGGTTTGGAGAAACCCTTTATTTTTCTTATCATGCCCTCCAATAGTCTTTGTGTTGCTTTCTTACACTTGATTATATCCAGTAGTTTCACATATTTAGTGGCTGAATGTATCTAATTGTGTCTGAATATATAAATATAATTGCCTATGTTATCTTTTGCTGTGTTGTCTTTCATACATGTTATGAACTGTGTTGCATGTTGCACTTATGAGAAAAGCGAGTTGATTGGTAAGTAATTATGTAAATAAATAAATAATCACTGCAGCTTTCCGTTGGCCAAGATAGGGAATAGGATGACAGCCAAGCCCTCAGGCGCCTCCCTTTCTCTGATCCAAGCGAGCTGTATTTGCTCTCTTCTTTCCTCTACAGCTGGCTTCAGAGACAATTAGCCCACTTAGGGGTCATCCCTATGATCTCTGATCCCTACATGGCTGAGAGATTCCTTTAGATTGATGCTCTTTTGCCTGCCTCCCATCCTCCCCAAACAGACAGAAAAGACAGATAAGAGGCGGGAGTGGGAAAGGGATAGCAATCTGTTGGCCCAGATAATGAGAGAAGGAGGAAAGTTGGTGAGGGGTGTCTGAAGTTGTGTTGGTGGAGATTGTGAGAACAGCATTGGGATAACCAGGGAAGGCTTGTGTGTTTGGTGGATTGGCAGTGTGTGTATTTCTTCTGTGTTATTTGGAGTAGGGCTTGCCTTTCAGGAAAATGGTTCCCCTTTTGGAGCAGAAGATTGGGTTCAAAGGAGTGAGTGGTCTTCTGGACGTTTTTTGGGAAATGGAACATTTTGATCAACCGTGTCCGAGGGTGGCTGTCTTGTGAGGTATCAAATCCTGACCTGCCACGACAGAGTCTGAAGTGTTTTACAGAAAGCCTACCATTTTAATTTCTCCTCAGATTACAGGAGGAATCTCCAGATAAGGAGACTTAATTTCTTTTAGCAACAAGCATTTATTCGTGTGCAACGGGGTGAGGGTGGGAAATGAAATTTCTGAAACCTCCTGGCCAAGAAGTAAAGTATGCCTTTGAGTATCAGTTGCTACAAGACTTGAGCAGGAGTGTGATCTTTTCCACACAATGTCCTCAGTTTAGGCCTCTCATCATCATATTCACTATCATCATAATTACCATTTTATTATTTCTATGTGTCCGTTTATCCCAAAAAGGACCCAAGGCAGGGGGGATGTTGGTAAGTCTTTGGGTCCAAGCCCCGAATCCCAATTGGTGCAACAGCTTTAACATGAGATTTTTAATAGGAAAAGAAATAAAATAGCAGGTTTAGTTCATATCTAGCAAACTGAATCGTAAAACTCACAATTTATAGTCTGTTATGTTGGATTAACCACTTCTGTGTTAATTCATCCTTGCCTTTTCAGGTTTGGAGTCAAAATTTTTTAATTTATTTCATGAATTTGATTCTATGCTCCTAAACAGTCCAAGGGTCCCTTGCAAAAAGTTATTGCATTTATTTAAACATTGGTTCTACATTTCTAACGTTTTTTTAAACGTCTGTATTCTGCAATGAATTACAAGACTTGTTAGCCCTACCAAATACCACCTAGTTTCTTTTTTTAAAAAATTGCTTTCCCCCCCCTTGGTATATTCTCCCTCTCTAAGCAAAGAAACAAGCTTCTTTTAGAAAAGCAGTTTTCTTGTTTGGGTGATATAAAGATTGTAAATATTCCGGCTGAAGTGGCTCAGCTTTAACAGAGGTAGAAAATCTCTTCCAAGCATTCTCCTACATATGCCTAACACAATTCAAAATACTTTGTAAAAGAAAAAAGAGTTGGATACTACAAAATGCAAGAGTACATATCAGACCATAAAAAAAGTATATTGATATAAATAGTCAGCACAAGGACAAGCTTAGTTGTTAAAACAGCAAGGTTTCCACATTTTGAATGCTGTTTGTGGCATTCACCCTGTCCAAAGTCGGTGGAAGACTTGAAAGACACAGTATGCTTTTTTTTTAACAGCGCAAGACATACCCATGCATTCAAACCAAAGTCAGATTTAATTTCCCACTCTCACCCCATTGCACACAAATAAATGTTTGTTGCTAAAACAAAACAAAACAAAAAACAATTGAGTGGATGGTCTACTTTGCAGGTCTCTAGCAAAATGTTTTATGGACCCTTCATAATATTTTCCTAACACGCTTCATAGAAAAGTGAAGTTGGAAGGGGCCTACAAGGCCATCCAGTCCAACCCCCTGCTCAAGGCAGGAATATAATCAACGCATATCTGCCAGGTGATTATCTAAGCTTTTCTTGAATGCCTCCAGTGTTGGAGTCAACTCCCGAGGCAACTGGTTCCACTCTCGTACTGCTCTAAGTTAGGAAGTTTTCCCTGATATTCAACCGAAATCTGGCTTCCTTTAACTTGAGGCCATTGTTGCGTGTCCTGCACTCTGGGATGATTGAGAACAGATCTTGCTCCTCCTCTGTAAGACAGCCTTTCAAATATTTGAAAAGTGCTATCCTATCACCCCTCAGTCTTCTTTTCTCAAGGCTAAACATGCCCAATTCTTTCAGCCTTTCCTCATAAGATTTGGTTTCCAGCCCGATTGTGGAAACATCTCAGCTATTCAGCATGACTTCGTATCCACAGAATGAATGCTATTTACCTGATAACATGCCTCATGTTGGAATACAAAGAGAACTTGCTTTTGAAGCCCCAGGCCTCAACCTCTACTCCTATCTCTTTCTCTGCTATTTGCCTCTTCTCTCCTCTCCTGTCTTCAGGTGAGTGTTTGTTCAAAGCTGCTTCTTGTTCAGGGTGTGGTGTCCCCCTGCCCCAAAAATAGGGACTTGACAACTGTGACTTGGCGAAAAATGGGTCAAATTGCAAGTCAAGTTCAAGTCAAGTCGCTGGTACAACATAGGTGCTGTGAGTCTCAAGCTGCAAGTCCCCATCCCTGGCCCAAGGTGGCTTTACAATCTTAGAACGGACAATATTAAAAACTAAACAACAACAGTAACAGACAGGTTATGACGGTATCAAAAAGCAATGAACAAATTCATTAATTCATTCTTTTAGAATATTTATATCCTGCCTTTCTCCTGAAAAGGACCCCAGGCAGTGTACAGTATTAAAAAGAAACAGTATGAAAAGCTAAAAAACAATAATTACAATATTTTTAAAAGAATTAAACAAATATTATTTATTAGTACGTAAAAATAGATTTCAAAGCAATTCTAAAATAAATAAAAAGACACAATAGCCTTGTTTTTAAAAGCTCACCCCCAGCTCATTTGGGAGACACTGCAGGACACGGTTGCTCACTGCAGGAGTGCATCTCTTGAGGCATCAGGCTTAGCTTCCAGTTTCTCATATTTTGTGACATGTGGGATGAGATGAAATAGCCTGAACTCTTTGCCTTAAACCTGCAGGTTTCTTGAACATCATACTGTACCTGGTTTTGGAACATGATCTAACCGTTCCCCTTTCAAAGGTGTGGTGAAGGAGAAGAAAAACGCTAGTTCCCAACCTCGTCCTCCTCTATGTCCATTTGCATTTCATCCACAATTCTACATGTTGGACAAATGCATCAATTTATGGGATGGTCAGAGACATGGAGTTATAAGATCCATGATTTATAGATTACAGGGAAACTCTCAGATTACTGCAACAAGGTGTAATAAGTGACCATGCCACCAAATATTGTTGCATAAATCAGGTTGTAAATCAGGATTTTGTTTTTTAATTAAAACACTCACATAAAATTCTAGCCACCAAGACCTGTAACTGCACATGAAGAATGTTGCATATGTAACAAGCGACATTGGAGGCTATGTAGACATGAAGGGTATCCTTGGTTTCTTCTTCAGCCAATGACTTCAAAAAACTAGGGCTTCCACTCTAGCTATGTCTTTGGGGTGTGGGATGGAGGGATTTCCATCTGCTGAGTGTCTGTCCGTGCAATATCAGCTTCATTACCATTTTATTATATATAGCTACATGTACCTGCTGTTGTTTTCTCTAGTAGCCTTGAGAATGAGTCCAGATAATGTAACCTTATCATGCTGGGTTTGGTTCCACGTGAACCATGAACGTAGATACTGCCAATAACTGATATGAACCTCCAGCAGCAAAGGCAGTATATCTCACAGCAGTTGCCACTTACGGAAGGCATGAGGGAAAGACTAGTGCCCTGCTCATGAGTTTCTCAGATGCCACCTGTCTAGCACATGTTGGAAGCAAGACAGTGAATTACCTGGATTTTTGCAGACTATTCAAAAACTGCATAGTCTGACACTCTATGCTTTTAAATGATTTATTTTTTTGGTAAGGTTTTTCTTATTTTAAAAAATGTAATAGATCAAGAATGGTTCTCCAAAATTTAGAGCACTGATGAGGCTTTTCTCCACAGAGTATTTACAAATCTGAGCAGTGATCAAAAACCTGTCCACATCATAAAAGGGATAGGGTTAGTCTCATGTATGGATTCACTGGTTATCTGAGAAAAAGGGAAGAAATTTCCAACACTTAGACCTTTGGTTGGGCTTCTCTCTCGTTCGATCTTATAAGAAAACCTTTCCCCACACTCCAAATATTTCCACGCTCCCTGTATCACATGAGCTATATTCTTCGGGAATACAGCTTTGGGTGACTTAGAAAAAATTGCCTCCTGATGTTGTGGGTGCCCCATTGCTGGAGGTTTTCAAGAAAAGATTGGACAGCCATCTGTCCGGGATGGTATGAGGTCTCCTGCCTTGGGCAGGGGGTTGGACTAGAAGACCTCCAAGGTCCCTTCCAACCCTACGACGATTCTATGAAATGTTATCAAACCTCAACAGTTTGATAAATTTCTCTCCGATGGATCATATATTTGGGTCTCAAAACAAAACATCTGCCACACTCTTGGCATTTATACAACTTGTCTCACGTGGCTGACACAGTCTGGATTTGAAGCAATATTATTCATGGCCCTGATGCCTCACATTTCTATGGTTTCTCTCTGCTGTAAATATTAATCATGTGCGGTGACAGGTTCTGCTTTGAAACAGAACATTACCAACAAACTGGGCATTTCTGTTCTTACTCTCTCACATATGGATTCTCTGATGCCTCAAAAGGGTTGAATTGCGAGTATAACATTTCCCACACTCCTCACATTTGTATGGTTTATTTCCTGTGTGGACTCTCTGGTGGATCAGAAGATTGGAATTCTGAGAAAAACATTTCCCACATTCCTGACACTGATATGGTTTCTCTCCAGTGTGGACTCTCTGGTGGTTCATAAGGTATGAACTGCCAGCAAAACACTTCCCACACTCCGGGCATTTGTATGGTTTCTCTCCCGTGTGGATTCTCTGATGGATGAGAAGGTTTGAATTGTGAGAAAAACATTTCCTGCACTCCTGGCATTGGAATGGTTTCTCCCCTGTATGGACTTTCTGATGATCCACAAGCTTTGAATTGTAAGCAAAGCATTTCCCACAGTCCTGGCATTTGTATGGCTTTTCTCCTGAGTGAACTCTCTGGTGGATCAGAAGATTGGAATTCTGAGTAAAGCATTTACAACAGACTCTGCACTTGTATGGCTTCTCTCCTGTGTGGACTCTCTGATGAGTCACAAGGACTGACTTTTGAGCAAAACATTTCCCACACTCCTGACATTTGTAGGGTTTCTCGCCAGTGTGGACTCTCTGATGAATCACAAAGACCGATTTTTTAGCAAAGCATTTGCCACACTCCTGGCACCTGTACGGGTTCTCCCCTGTGTGGTCTCTTCGATGTTTCACAAACTGGGAACGGTAAGCAAAACATTTTCCACATTCCTGGCATTTATACGGTTTCTCTCCTGTGTGGACCTTCTGGTGAGTCAGAAGGTTTGAATTCTGAGAAAAACATTTTCCACACGCCTGGCACTGGAACGGCTTCTCACCCGTGTGGACTCTCTGATGATTAATAAGGGATGAACTGAGAGCGAAACATTTCTCACACTCCTGGCATTTGTATGGTTTCTCTCCAGTGTGGACTCTCTGATGAATCACTAGGATTGATTTTTGAGCAAAACATTTCCCACACTCTTGGCACTGGTATGGATTATCTCCTGTGTGGACTCTTCGATGCTTCACAAACTGTGAATGGTAAGCAAAATGTTCCCCACATTCCTGGCATTTGTATGGTTTCTCGCCTGTGTGGACTCTCTGATGACTTATAAGGCATGATCTGTGAGAAAAACACTTCCCACACTCCTGACATTTAAATGGTTTATCTCCTGTGTGGACCTTTTGGTGAGTCAGAAGGTTTGAATTCTGAGAAAAACATTTCCCACATGCCTGGCACTGGAATGGTTTCTCACCCGTGTGGACTCTCCGATGATTAATAAGGGATGAACTGAGAGCAAAACATTTCTCACACTCCTGGCATTTGTATGGTTTCTCTCCGGTATGAACTCTCTGGTGGGTCAGGAAGCTTGAACTGTGAGCAAAACACTTACCACATGCCTGGCAATTGTACGGTTTCTCTCCTGTGTGGACTCTCCGGTGGATCAGGAGGTGTGAATTGCAAGCAGAACATTTCCCACACTCCTGGCACTTGTATGGTTTCCCTCCGGTGTGGGCTCTTTGATGGCTCACAAAATGTGACTTGTGATCAAAACGCTTCCCAGACCTTTCAGTGATCAAGCGCTTCTGTCCAGTGTTAACTCTCTTGTGAAGCAGAAGTGCCATCTTTATGGCAAAATGTTTCCCACACACAGTGCATTTATAAGGATTATCTTCAGTGCCATTTTCCTCTGTGTGGATTCTCTGGTGTCTGGCAAGCTCTAGTTTGTGTGTAAAATTCTTTCCATATTTGAGACATACTTTTTTCTCCCTGCAGTTACCTGCTAGGAAGAAGAAGAAGAAATGCAGAATAGATGCAATTAAGAGACAAACAGATTTACAAGAGAAGGTGGAGCACAGCAAAAGGTCAGGGCAGGGAAAGCCAGTATGGCTGTCAACTTTCCAGAATTGACTGAGACTGCTTCAAAATTAAATCACAAACCACAAATCGGAGCATTAATAGATGTGACATTTATGACAACTGGCCTGTTCTGTTATTTGCTCCTCTAAATGGCTTCCCCATTCTGATACTTTCCATACTTGCACAAACCCCATTTTCTGGTTCCTGGCTAGGAATTGTGTAATTTTTTTCTTAAAGTCCAGTGCATCTAGAAACTGCCAGGTAAGGGAAGGCAAGCCTAAAGCACAGGGTCAAACAGCCTGTGCAATTTTGTATTCAAACTGATCTCCTACATATACTCTCTACTCTATCCTTTAGACTTCTGAGCTTCTTTGTAATTAAAGTAACACCTTCAGCAATTTTTCCCCCTGAATGTTCAAAATTCTGGATCTCAGGGTCTTAGTGATTTAAAAGCTAAATGTGAGTCAACATTGTGGTGCAGCAGCAGAAAAGGTTAACGCCTTATTACAAAAGTACCCCTGAAATAACTTCATACAGAGAACTGTTTCATTTTAACATTAATTCCAATTTGTCATAAATATGACACTACGTAAGCTAGAGAGAGACTTTCCAAAGTCAGCCAACATAACAGCCTTTGAGCTATATTGTGTTAGCTGGTCTATATGATGAGCCCCCTGGTCTGCAGAAACTTTAGCCTCTTCCCAATTTTCCCCGTTTCCAATTCTCCAATGGAGAAATGTGCTAAAGTTTAGAAACTATGGTAACGGCAGATGGACTTCAGCACATCTGGAGGGCCACAGATTTCCTAGTCTGGTATTATGGACCCCACAGTGGCTAGCATGACTTGGGACACCATTCTGACACAGAAGCATAATTGTTGCCCTTGTAATTAGTGTCCTTATTGCACTGGTAACAAGAGAGATTAGCATCAGCCAGAAAAAGAGGTCATCTTACCAAGAGAGGAGACAGTTTGCCAGTTCTCCTCCATGACTTCCTGGTGGAGGGCCCTCTGGTCAGGATCCAGTAGCGCCCACTCCTCTTGGGTGAAGTGCACGGCCACCTCCTCAAAGGTCACTGGACCCTAAAAATGGAAAAGGAAGGAGACCATCCTCATAGGTTTCATAAAGATAACCTTCTGTATTCAAAAGAATAATTAAAGAAAAATGGCAGGGTCTTATATTGTAGATTTTAACTTTCATTAATGGCCTACACAGCCTTTGTATTGGAGAACACGTTTACCAAGGGCTATTATTCACCTTGGTGACGTGCTCCCTCCAGAAAGAGAGGCCTCTAAATTCCAGTTGCTGGGGAACAACGCGGGACACAAAGGGCCGTCGGTGGCTTTTCAGCCTTGGGAGGTTCCTGGAAGTATCTAGGAATCCTTTGTGAGGACCAAGATGCTAGAGTCAATCAGCCTTTGGCCTGATCCAGTGTGGCTCCTCTTACACTCTCAGCTCTCCCACAAGAAAATGGAGGCAGAGAGCTCTATTCAGACTGAGGGAACAGGGAGACAGAAATAATCCTTGCCGTCCCCATAAATATTTTTTGAAAAACCTCAACTCAAAGATCTTAGACCATTTTTCAAAACTGAAGAGAAACAAAATTCTTCCTCATTTACCACATCCAGATATAACAAGTACAGCTATTTCTCACATGGAGAGGGCCGTGCTCCACCAGCTTGCTCTATAAGCACTGAAAACATGGAGCATTTCATACTTTTAACTATCTTATCCATACCTGATCTGGTTCTTTTCCATCACAAGGAAGAGATGAAGGAATCCTTGTTGCTGGCATCCTTCTGGCCCCTGCAGGAGAGACAAAGGGGGTGGGAAGTCAGTCACATAATCTTCTCTGAATAATATTCATAGAAATGCTTGCGAAAAACAAAATCCTTTGAGCATAAGGGGATTCACATCCCAGTAAAAGGCACTGGTTCCCAAAGTGAAAAATGCAAACCTCTGAAGAGCATGTATAAATGAAATTCCAAGAGGACTACAAGGTTTTGATTTACTTCATAAAGAAATATTTTTATTAAGTAAAGAAATTTATCCAGGTTAGCCATACTTTGAGGATGTCAGAATTCCAGCATGTCAGAAAATATTTTTCATTATTTTAAAGCCATGGGACTACCTATGGAGAAACACGTAGCACATGCACCAATTTTTTTCCACACCTTTTTGGGAAATACAAATAAACAAAGCAAGTTTTCCACTTCCTTCATTCCACTCCACTTTCTCCAAAATGGGTGGAAAATCTTCCCTATTTCTCTTTCTGTCTCAAGTCTGTTTTTCCCATTTCTCATTGGTGCCAAAAGGTGGAAGAACTTCTAAGAACACAAAACTCTCCTCCTGCTCTGAAGTCATTGCCTTTAAGGGCTTCCTCTGGTCACCCCTAACCTTGTCTTGTCAAAGATTCTTCTGTTCCTGAGAATTATTGAGCTATATGGCCCTAGGCCAGATGGTGCGGTATAAAAGTGTAATCAATCAATCAATCAATCAGTCAGTCAGTCAGTCAATCAATTTTTGAAATGGTGGAGGGTCTTTCTCATTTGTGCTATTTCTTATAGGAAATTCCATTTCCATTAACTTTTTTTGATAAAAAAACTCTTTTGCAATTTTTAATTTTATTTTATATTACAAATAGAGATGGGGGTATTCGTATACAAATATCCCCGCACAGGTGGCGTTAACGAGGGTCCACTCACCGATCCACCACGGACACAGACGGCACGATTCTACCAATGGCTCCGCAGCGCACAATCCACTCACCACTCTTCGACCTTGCAGCGAGGCTTCTCCTTCCTCCTCCCGCCAGGAGTGGCGAGTGGATCGCGCATTGCGGATCCATTGGTAGAATCGCACGGTCTGCGTCCGCGGCAGATCGGTGAGTGGACCGTCCGGCCCCATGGGGCTGGACCCTCGTTAACGCCACCTGAGCGGGGATATTCGTATTTGTATACGAATACCCCCATCTCTAATTACAAACTGAATGTTTGGCTTAAAACATGTTGAATGGCTGCAATGGAAACAAGGGGGAGCACAAATGTTTCTCAGGAATGTAAAAGAGGTTGTGATGCCAAAACATTTTGGACCCATTGGGTGTGAGGCGGTGACTTCGGTGATCCCATTCTGGTCCCTGCTGAGCCATGAAACCTACTGGGTGACGTTGAGCCATCCACTCACTCTCAGCATGACCTCCCACACAGGACACTTGAGGTGAGGATAAGGCAATCAAGGAAGACAGTTGTGAGCCTATCAGAAGACATGTGGGACAAACAAATAAACACCAATTATGGAAGCATACAAGGTTAAAATACGGATGTGTGTCAGGATTTCTGCTATCCTTAATTTGTACTTCAAAGGCTTCATCTCATTCTCTCTCTCTCACACACACACACACACACACAGTTTTTCCTTTCACACAGGAAAAAACACACCCTCTAAGTATTAATGTTTACCTATCAAGGTGGCACCTCCTTCATGGCCCTGATGGAACGTTCCTTGATGGGGACTCTGTTTGGTGTCATATGGAGGTTTCTCTGCCATGAAGAAATCAGACTGAACTTCTACAGAGAGATTTATCATCTGAGGACCTGCGACATGGAATAGAAAGGCAGAAAAGAAAAGACAGAAGCAAAGATCTCAGTGGGCAAGGCTGGGACTTCCGAGATCCGGGTCAGGATTCCAGAATTTTCTCAAGAAAACACAGGCAATTAGCAGAATGTTGTAAAATTTCCTTGCTCGTTTTCTTGACCCCTTGAAGTAGCCATGGACTGTAAATCCTCCTAACGAAAGGTACTGAACCCTGCTTTAGTGATACACTGGGTGATAAACCAAAGGCAGAAGTAATCCTGTAATTTCTTTAAAAAACTAAGCACAAAGGGAGGCGTACATTTTATTTGAAAGTAGACCGTGTTTCTGGGACTAAAATTCTGCTTTTTTAAAAAAGGTCCACACAGCCCACACACTTTGCTTCCAAGGGTAACATGGAATGAGGGCATCAAGGTTCAGCAGAATAGCAGCACACATGATGACTGCAAGAGCCATGGGTGCCCGCCTTGGCTTTCAAGCCCTTAGACTGAGTTGCTTTTACCTTTTGCTCTTCCTACATTTTTTTCCTCTGCCTAACTCAGATTTAGGAAGCCTTTTTCCATGGCCACTGCCTATTACTAGTCTCAGCTCCACATTCTGTCACCCAGTTCAACATCTCGGAGGCCGAGGGAGGATGGTCAGGAACTGCTCCTAAATCGCCAAGTCCAGGATCTGAATCTTTGTGTGTTGCTCTGGCTTCAGCCACTGACAGCAAAGGTGGTGGAATTGAGTGCAAATCTATCAAGGATTGTCAGCCTCCTTGCAGGAATTTTTCTGGTGTTGGGACTGTGTGTCTGAGCTGGGCGTCTCCTCGCCTCGGACCTTCTCCACCATTCTTTCCCAGCATGTCTCAAGGCTTCCTGCCTTGATAACATCCATGTCTCTTCCTGATCTGGGGCCAGATGTGTGTTGATCTGTCATTTTATTCTCTACCCAACAATGCCTCCAACACTGTCCTGGAACGATTCTCCTCCTGCTGGGCAAAAATTACCTTAAATAGTCCATGCTATGGAAGTTCTGCAAAGCCAAGGCATTCCCAAGTTTGCATGGACAATTTGGAAAAAACGTAACCCAACAGGATCCGACCAAGTCTCATCTCCAAAGGAAAGGCAGGAGAATCCCAAGGCTGAGATGGAAGACAGGCATGTGGGGTTGTCTCTTCAACTGACAGATACAGACCAATGTGCTTGAGAACATGAGAGGGTCAGAAGAGGAAGCATCTCCTCTGAGTCTGATCTGTTTCTAACCATTTGAATCCATTCTTCACCAAAAAAAACCCAAAACAGAAGCCTTCTCCCTGAGTTTCTTTTACATTTTGTTACCCTATAATTATGTGTTCATTAAGCTTCTTTCTCACTGGAAGAACTCTTAACTGGAAGAGAAGCATTCTTTCACTTTTAAAATTCTATGTATCAATCAACATAGTGTGGATATTCGTAAAACCTATACATTCTTGTGAACCTGACACTTGTTTTTTATTTTTGGTAGCCTTTCTTCTACGTTCAGTTACGGTACTTTTAAAAAGTAAAACAATTTCATACCACTATTCCCTGCCTTAGTCAGATACAGTGCTGCAGCAGATAGAGGTTCTATTCCTAAGTAATCCAGCTATAAGCTGCCTCGCTGGAACAAGAAAATGTTCGGCACAGGCAAGCATCCTTGCTCTATAGATCTTGTAATTCCGCCCCCCACTTGCCTAGTGTCAGTTAAAAATTCCCCCTTCCCAAAATACACAAATAAAAATAAAGATGCAGAATGAGTTCTCCTTCCCTCCCTTTCATGGGGCCACTGCTAAGCTAGAGAGAGAAGGCTCTACTGCTTGGTATCCTCTCCACAGCAGCCCCCAAAGGGAACCTTTCGCCCTCCAAGGGAGCCAACGGGGAACCTTCTCCCCCCTGCAGGTGGCTTGGAAGGTGCAGGATTAGCCCTTTTGCGGGCATGAGAGGTGGAAGGAGGGGGTGGACGTGGCCCTTCAGGCAGCAGAAGGGCTTGGCCACAAACAGCCCTTGGGGGCTCCCCTCCGGCTGCCTCTCCTGCCCGGTCTTGGGGGGCTTCCCTTCCCTCGGCTGGGCTTGGAGTTGGGGGGCATCCCCTCCCGCCCCTCTCCTCCCTCCGGCCTCTCCCAGTCCTCCCCCCCTCACCCTCCCAGGCAGCCCTTCTGGGACAGACTCACCATCCCTCCCAGTTGCAACGGGGGGGGGGCAGGGGGAAGGAGGGAGCTCCCCAGACCCCAAGCAGCCTTTCCAGCTCCCCAAGCCCCGCTTCCCCTCCGGAGGAAGAAAAAGAAAGGACCGGAAAGGACATCTTTGGAGAAGGAGCATTTCCCACGGGGAGGGAAAGGTCTCCTGCTCCCAAGGTCCTCTTCCCTTCTAGGAAGCCCAACTCAGTGCATTTAACCCTTAGTTGCCAAGTGGATTCCATAGGCATCCCAACGTGTGTGTTTGCGTTGTCAAGTCGGAACTGACTTATAGCGATCCTAACAGGACTTTTAAGGCAATTGAGATATTTAAAGAGTGGGTATGCCAGTTCCACTCCCTCAATGAGTTTCCATGGCCAAGAGGGGATTTGAACCCTAGAATCCAAGTCGGTCACTCTTTCCACTACACCATACTGTGAATCCATATATCAAAACAGAGACAGGAAAATACCCAGTTTTTGGCTTCTCAGACTCCGGGATCTGTGACACTGTCCTGAGTTCGAGGGAGGGCTGCATTGCCCAAAAATTGCTCAGCTCTTTTCCGGCTTCTTCTTCCCAGCCCTGTCCTGCACCAGCAACTCTCAGCTGGCTCTCTTGTGCTTACCTTCTTCCGCATG
Source organism: Intellagama lesueurii (assembly GCA_037013535.1). NCBI lineage: Eukaryota > Metazoa > Chordata > Lepidosauria > Squamata > Agamidae > Intellagama > Intellagama lesueurii. Next base: position 295,063,460 of record JBAJHW010000002.1, read on the forward strand.
TCCAGGATTTGAATATAAAACAATAGCTTTAAAAGAATTGTGGTGAGATTTGATTAAAGAAATTAAAGGAGAAGATTGGAATAAAATGTGGACTAAAAGAATAATGAAAAATATGTCTGTAAGGGTTAAAGAAAATTGTTATAATGTAGTATGGAGATGGAACTTAACACTTAAAATGAATTTAGTATTACATAAAACTGTATCATCTTTATGTTGGTGATGTAAAAAAGAAAAGGGGCCATATTTACATATGTGATGAACTTGCGAAATGAGGAAGGAGGAATAGTTAATGATTATTAAACAGATTATGGAGATTATGGGTATTGATGTATAAATGTCTCCAATGATAGCTTTTGTTAATAATAATCAACTAAAAGGGGAACAAAAGTAATTACTTATTATTATGGTAACTTTGGCAATGCTGATATTTGTAAAGAATTGGAAGAATAATAATCAACTTAATATCAAGAAATGATATAAAAAATATGGAATATGGCTACTAATGATAAATTAACCTGTGAAACCAAGATTAGAAAAACAATATCGAATACAAATGATTTCAAAGAAATATAGAATTTATTTTTGGTACATATGTTTGAGAAAGAGAAAAGTTATACCCCCGAAGATGGATCACTATATTTTACAATACAAAACATAAAGTAAAATAAATACAGCAGGACCCTCATATCCACCAGGGATTGGTTCCAACCACCCCCTGGATACTGAAAATTGCCGATAATAGCAAGCGAGTGAAAGAGAGAGAGAGAGAGAGAGAGAGAATGGCAAAAAAGGAAATAAACGAAGAAAAAAATATTTTCACATGCATTACCAAAAAAGGCCACTAGACAGCACCAGACACCATGCTATGTATTGTTCACTAACAAGTACTGTATTTATAACACAGTCCCTGGCTCCCTATAGTGGCTGGTTCTGGTAGCACATTTGAAAAAAAAAAATTATGGACTTTTTTCTTTTAATATTTTTAATATTTTCAGACCATAGATAAGTTAAACCGTGGATATTAATCCCATGGATACATGGGTCCTACAGTATGTAAATTAGTCCCAAGGATGAGGGGAGCAGAGAGTGGTAAATGTATGTTATAACTGTGTTTCTTTTTTCTTTTCTTTTAAAGTTGAAAGCCCCCATATCTGTTGCGGGGAAAGGCCTCTTCTCCTCATGCAGAAAAAAAAATACAGAATTGCCAAATCAGGGCAGAACCCATATGGTCATGGTATGCTCAGAATCAGGCGTTCCTCCCATGCCATGTGAAGCTCTGGACACCAAAATTTTAGTTACAATCCTGGTGCCATACCACAAAATGCCATGGTGCCCCTCCCCTCATCTTGTTCATGTGGAATCTGACCCATAAACAAAACATTTTCCATGTTACTGGCATTTAAAAGGTTTCTCTCCTGCATGGATTCTCTGATGGCCTGCAAGGCCTAAATTCTAGCAAACATCCACACTCCTGGCATCAGAACAGTTTATTTTCTCTGTGGACTCTCTTATGACTAACAACCTGTGAGCTCTGAGCAAAATGTTTCCCACACTCCTGGCATTTGTATGGTTTCTCTCCTATGTGGAGTCTCTTATGACACAAAAGGCTTGAATTCCGAGTAAAACATTTTCCACACTCCTGGCATTTGTAAGGTTTCTCTCCTGTGTGGACTCTCTTATGAATCACAAGGTGTGACTTCTGAACAAAACATTTCCCACATTCCTGGCATTTGTATGGCTTCTCTCCTATGTGGAGTCTCTTATGACACAAAAGGTTTGAATTTTGAGCAAAACATTTCCCACATTCCTGGCATTTGTAAGGTTTCTCTCCTGTGTGGACTCTCTTATGACTCACAAGATGTGAATTTGAAGGAAAACATTTCGCACACTCCTGACATTTGTAAGGTCTCCCTCCTGTGTGGACTCTCTTATGACTCACAAGATGTGAATTTGAAGGAAAACATTTCCCACACTCCTGGCATTTGAAAGGTTTCTCTCCTGTGTGGACTCTCTTATGACTCACAAGATGTGAATTTGAAGGGAAATATTTCCCACACTCCTGGCATTTGTACAGTTTCTCTTCTGTGTGGACTCTCTTATGATTCACAAGGTCTGAGCTCAGAGTAAAACATCTCCCACACTCCTGGCATTTGTATGCTTTTTTTCTTGTGTGGATGCTCTTATGCTTGAAAAGGCTTGCATTCCAAGAAAAACATTTCCCACACTCCTTGCATTTGTACGGTTTCTCTCCTGTGTGGACATTCTTATGTTGCACAAGGTGTGAGTTGTCAGTAAAACATTTCCCACACTCCTGACATTTGTATGAGTTCTCTCCTGGGTGGAGTCTCTTATGATTTGCAAACTGTGAATGCTGAGCAAAACATTTCCCACACTCTTGGCATTTATACGGTTTCTCTCCTGTGTGGACTCTCTTATGGTTCACAAACTGTGAACTGTAGGCAAAACATTTCCCACACTCTTGGCATTTATATGGTTTCTCCCTTGTGTGGACTCTCGTATGACTCACAACCTGTGAGCTCTGAGAAAAACACTTCCCACACTCCTGGCATTTGTAAGGTTTCTCTCCTGTGTGGACTCTTTTATGCCTCTCAAGGTGTGAATTACATTCAAAAGATTTCCCACACTCCTGACATTTGTACAGTTCTCCTCCAGTTCGGACCTTTTTGTGAAACCTCAATGCTATCTTCATTGCAACATATTTCCCACCTGCCATGTATTTGTAGGGCTTGTCTCGAGTACAGCACGCTTCTTTTTCTGTGCAGGTTCTCTGGTGACTGGCAAGCTCTAATTTCTGTGTAAAACTAATTCCATTTTTCGGACATACGTTTTTATCCCTGCAGTTATCTCCTAGGTAGGACGAATGAAAAAAAGATTGAACTGAAGAAAATTAGAGATCTACAGGAAAAATGTTTTTCTGAAGAAACAAGATTTGATGCAAGAATGTCCACATAGAAAGAACTCTGTTAGTATTTTTAAGTATCACAACAGTTTGTCCTTTTCTCCTACTTTCCCCCCTCCCTTTTAATTCTGCCATCCCACCTACAGACATATCAAAGAAAACCAAGAGAAATGTCATGCTTTCCTTCATGGGCACCTGGTATCTATATTACACTCTTATAAGGTCCAGGTGAAGGCCTTTTTGGTTTCACAAGTTATTTGAAGAATTTTATTATGGTTTTTAACTCTTTTTACTCTCACCTAGCCCTGGTTTAATTTAATATGCTTCAAGTTATTGTTCTTTTATGTACGACCACCGTAGGAACACATTTAGCAGAGGGTGGAGTGCAGCAACCTGCCAGGACAAGGAAGGCCAGAATGGCTATCACCGTTCCCTAGTTGACTGAGGCTGCTCTAAAATTCACTGGCAAAACCACAAACTAGAGTATTCAGAGGACTGACCTTTGTGGCAACTCACCTTTTGCTCTTTGAAATGGCCTTCTCCCACCCTGGCACTTTCCATACTTACAGAAACCCCCTGTTTCTGTTTCCTGGCTAGGAATGGTGTGATTTTTTTAGCATATCTAGAAAATTCTGGGCCGGGGAAGGCCCCCCCTAAAGCACAGGATCTAACAGCTTTTGCCATTATGTATTCCAACTGATCTTCATCTAATCTCTATTCTCTATTTATTGTACTTTTGATCTGGCTGATGATTGCTCCTGGTGGCCAGGAGTGTTTTTTATCAACTCCAGTTGATTGTCCAATTGTACCCCTACCATGTTAAGAAATATCTAGTAACAGTGGTTCACACATTGGAGAGACCAAAAATAGACTACTGTAATACTCTATATGTAGGGCTACCCTTGAGGACAGTAAGGAAACTTCAGCAGGTCCAAAATGCAGTGGCCAGACAAATTTCTGGAACTAGTGCATTCAGACCCCAGTTGTGCCTTCATTGGCTCTTGTCCATTTTTCTGTTCAGTTCAAGGTGCTGGTCATGACGTATAAAGCCTTTAACTGTTTAGGCTCTCTATACTTGTTGGAACATCTCTCTCAGAAACCACCTACCCATTTCACCCACTCCTCTCAATGCATGTTGCTAAAAGTGGCCACACTGCTGCTGTTGTTACATGCCATTGAGTCACCTCTGACTTATGGTGACCCTATGAATGAGCAACTCCAAAATGTCTTGTCCTCACCTGCCTTGCTCAGCTCCTGTGGCTTCCTTTAGGGAATCAGTCCACCTTGTATTTGGCCTTCCTCTTTTCCTGCTGCCTTCCACTTTGCCCAGCATTGTTGTCTTTTCAGAGAATCCTGTCTTCTCAAGAAATGCCCAACATAGGACAGTCTCAGTTTTAACATGTTTGCCTCCAGAGATAGTGCAGGCTTGATTTGATATAGGGCCCACTAGTTTGTCTTTGATCTGGAGCTCAGTCCATCTGGAAGGCCAGAGGTTTCCCAGTCTGGTATTACATATCCCACAGTGGTTACTGTGAGTTGGGACACCGTTCCAATATGGAAGCATTATTGTTGCCATTATTATTACTAATCTTATTCCACTGGTAGAGGGAGTTCAGCATCAGCCAGGGAAAGAAGAGAGCCTTACCAAGAGAGGATACCATTCGCCAGTTCTCCTCCAGGACTTTCTGGTGCAGAGCCTTCTGGTCAGGATCCAGCAGTGCCCACTCCTCCTGGGAGAAGTAGACGGCCACATCCTCAAAGGTCAATGGACCCTAAGTGAAAAACAAAGCAGGTGTTCCACACAGGTTGGCTACCTGCTCTACCTGGAAGAGAGGCCTCTGAATCCTAGCTGCTGAGGATTCGGGGGGGGGGGTGGTGTTGTCTACTGGTGACCAGTCTCCTATGAGAGCTTCTTGGAGGCATCTAGGAAGCCTCTGTGAGAAACAGAATGCTAGATTTTATTGGCCTTTTTTCTGATCTCGCAAGGCTCTTCTGACACTCTCGGCTCTCCCACAAGAAAACAGAGGCAGAGATATCTATTCAGAATGAGGGAACAGGGACAGGAAAGTAATTTGTATTTTGAAAGCCCTCAAACGACTCATGGACTATTCTTCAAATCAGAAGAGCAACAAAATTCCTCCCCATTTGCAACGGCCAGATATATTAAGTACTGATATTCTCCACATGGAGAGGGTCATGCTTTACCAGCCTGCTATGTATGCATTGATAACATGGAGCCATTCATTGAAAAGAAACGACCAGACTCATTAAGAACTAAAATGGTAAAATAAAAAGGGATTCAAATACACAAAGTGTCATTTATTCTTCTTGTCCAGACCTGATCTGGTTCTGCTCCATCACAAGGACGAGACGAAGGAATGCTTGCTGCTGGCATCCCTTCAGCCCCTGGGGAGAGAGAAAAAGGGAGAGAAGTCAGTCTCATAGGCTTCTCTTAAGATCATCATCCTAGAAATATTAGTTAAAAAAATAAACCCTTGAGCACAAGAGGATTCACATCCTGGTAAAAGGCAGTAGTTTACATAATGAAGAGTGTGGTCTTCAGTTAAAGAGTCTGAGAAAAATTCCAAGAGGGATAGTAAACTGAGGTTTTCTTAATGAATACATTTTTAATTGAGTAAAGACATTTCTCCAACAGTTCGCAAAGCAAAAAAAGCAAAGTGTGTTGCTTATATACCATCCCATAGTGCTTAAAGCAGTCTCTGTACGGTTTACAATTTAATTATGTAAGCTACACAGTGACCTCCCCCACTGCAAGCTGGGTACTCAATTTACTGACCTTGGAAGGATGAAAGGCTGAGTGAACCTTGAGCCGACTACCTGGGATTGAACCCTAGGTCATGAGCAGAGTTTTGGCTGCAGGACTGCAGTTTAACCACTGCTCCATGAGACACAGTAGTTAAACACTACAAAACTTCAGAATTTCTCCTGCATGTCAGATAATATTTTTATTTATTTCAAAGCATTCAACCGAGTCTGGAGACTGCCCATAGAGAAACATGGAGCACACCCACCAAATTTTTTCCATACTTCCTCACGAAATATAAAACAAATGAAGCAAGTTTATATGTTTGACTCAGCATTTAACAAAATGAATAGAAAAGCTGGTGGGATATTCCTTGCTTCTCTCTCTGCCTCCTCCAAAGTAATTCCCTTTAGGTGGGGCTGATGTTGCCTCTGGGTCTCCCTGCTCCTTTCCAGCCCATGCTTCCTTCACTCTTACAAATGGTTAAGCTAAATTCTTCAAATGGTGGAGGGTTTTTTGTGTTTTATTTCAGCTATTTCCTACAGTAAATTTTCCATTACCATTTTGTGACAAAAGGAAAAGGTATGTTTTCTTCAAAAAAAGAAAAAGGTGGATGATAGGAAAGGAGACATAGGGAAGCCAGAGTGTTTCTCAAGAATGAAAAAGAGAAAGTGATGTCAACACATTTTGGACCCACTGGGTTAAGGTGTGGGGCAGGGGCTCAGGTGATCCCATTCTGGTCTCTGAAGAACCATGAAACCTACTGGGTGATGTTGAGCCATCAGACTGGCCTCCCTCACAGGGTTGTTGTAAATAAGAAAAGCAATTAGGAAGACAGCTGTAAGCATCTCAGAAGAAAGGTGGAATATAAATATAAGAGACAAATAAGTACCAATCATTGAAGCATGCAAGATTAAATACAGATAGGTGTCAGGATCTCTCCTTTCTTTTTCTATTTCAAATGGGTAAAAATGCATATCTTTGCATTTGGCCGTCAGGAAAAAAATGGAGGAATTGGTTGCAATGTAAAGGCTCTTGGAAGACTGAAAATCAAAACACCGTTTTGAAGTATAGAAAGAATGAAAGAATAGGGTGCACAATTCACCCACCCCAAAAGAATCAGGGAAAATATACACAGACTCTCCTTTCCTTTCCTCTCACACAGGGAAAAGCACACACCCTTTTACCATTAATTCTTACCCATCAAGAAGGCACGTCCCTCATTGCCCTGATGGATCTCTCGTTGCTGGGGATTCGGTTTGGTGTCAAACTGTGGTTTCTCTGCCGTGAAATCTGTTTGATCATCTACAGAGAGATTTCTCATCTGAGGATCCGTAACATGCATAAGAAGGTAGAGAAGAAAAGGCAGAGGCAAAGATCTCAGTGGATGAGGCTGAGACTTAGGAGAGAGGGGATATCATCCTCAGATTTGGCAATTGGTATAATTTGTAAGATTTCCTCGCTCATTTTCTTGACCCTTTTGAGTAGCCATTGAAAACCTGGAGCGGTGGACAAGTCCCACCTGAACCCACTGAAAGGGATTGCACCCTGGCCACTACACCTGCCACTGGGCTGAATCGACTGCTGTGTCCATGGCAAAAAAGAAACCTATGATAAAAACTAGGCACACAGCATGAACTCCTTTTTTTAAAGTGGAAGAGGGTCACCCAGAGGTCAGGAACTGTGATTCGGTTTCCAAATATGATGTGTACAGACCACACATCTTGCTTTCAAGGACGTTTTGGAATGGGGGGGAGAGCAATTTCCACCAGAAGAGCCACACTCCTTACAGGGAGAGGGGCAGCAGGGGCTGTGGGGGGCCCGCATCAGACTCCAAGCCTCCCAGGGGACCCCTGGGAGGAGGGAACAGCTCTCACCTTTCGCTCTTCCCGCTTTTGGTCTTCTGCCTGACTCAGACTCAGAAAAGCTTCTCCCAGGGCCACCGCTTGGGAAGTGGTCTCTGCTCCACATTCTCTCACCCAGCTTGATATCTCCAGAGGGAGGATGGTCAGAAAGTGCTCCAGGATCACCAGGTCCAGGATCTGAGCCTTTGTGTGTTGCTCTGGCTTCAGCCACTGACAGCAAAGATTGGTGGAGTCGAGTGCAAACCTGTCGAGGACCATCAGCCTCCTCGTAGGAGAATTTCCTGAAGTGTTGGCCCTGCGTGTCTGAGCTGGGCATCTCCACACCTCGGACCTTCTGTGCTGTTCTTTCCCGGTATGTCCCAAGGCTTCCTGCCTTGATAACATCAGAGTCTCCTCCTTCTCTGGGACCATATCTGTGTTGGTCTGTCATTTTATTCTGTACTCAACAATTCCTCTACGGAAGTCGTAGAACCCCTCTTCTCCTCCTGGGCAGAGATTGCGTTAAGTGTCCATGCTTCTGAAGCTCTGCAAAGTCAAGACATTTCCATTTATACTGGACAAGATGAATAACGCAACACAACCAAAAACCAACCAAGTTTCTTCTCTAATGGAAAAGCAGAAGAATCCCAAGGTTGAGACAGAAGACAGGCACGTGGGGTTGTTCCTTCCCCTGACAGCTACAGACCAATGTGCTGGAGACCCTCAGAGAGTCAGAAGAGGACGCATCTTCCCCTCAACTGAGCTGTTTCTAACCATTCAATCCATTCTTCGCCAAAAGATCCTAGACAGAAGCTTTCTCCCCGAGTGTTGTTGTTTTTTTAACATTTTGCTTCCTTAAAATGAAGTGTTCATTAAGCTTCTCTCTCAGTGGAAGAAATCTTCATGTGAACCTGTCAGTTGTATTTTATCTTGATAGTCTTTGTTTAACATTTCGTTATTTTATAAAAATAACACAACCATTCTCTGCTTTTCTGAGGAGCGGTGCTGCAGCAGATGGAGCTTCCATTCCTATAACCATCCCAGATTGGAGATGCCTGACTAGAACAGGAAAAAAGACAGGACCCCGGATCTGGAGATCTCATAATTTCCCCCCTTGTCTAATAAACATCTCGTCCCCTTATATTTCCCCTCTCCTAAATATAAAAAAAATCATAGTCAGTTCTCCTTTTTGTGGTACCAGTGCTGAGTTAGAGTGAGTGGAATCTACTTCTTGGGGTAACGGAGCTGTCGGTCTCCCCTCGGCCTCACCTGCAGCCCCCAAAGGCAACCCTTTGCCCTCCAAGGGAGCCAACAGGGAAATGTCGCCCACCTGCAGATGGCTTGGAAGGTGCAGGATTAGCCCTTTTGTGGGCATGAGAGGTGTGAGTGCATGTGGCCCTTCAGGCAGCAGAAAGGCTTGGGCCACAAACAGCCCTTGGGGCTCCCCTCCGGCTGCCTCTCCTGCCCGGTCTTAGGGGCTTCCCTTGGAGGGAAGCTGGGCTTGGAGTTGGGGGCCCTCCCTCCTTCCCTCCCCTCTCCTCCCTCCGACGTCCCCCAGTTCCCCCCCCCCCACCATCCCAGGCAGCCCTGCTGGGACAGACTCACCCTCCCTTCCAATTGCAATGGGGGGGAAGGAAGGAAGAGGTGCCCCAGATCCCTGAAAGGGAGAAGCAGATCCCAAGCACACTTTCCAGCGGTTTAAGCCACGCTTCCCCACCGGAGGAAGAAGGAGGAGGGACAAATACTGGGACTTCTTTGGAGAGGGAGCATTTCCTATGGGGACCGAAAGGTCTCCTGCTCCCAAGGTCCCCTTCCCTTCTAGGAATTCCAACTCAGTATATTTAACCCTTAGCTGCCAAGCGGCTTCTCGGAAACTAGGGCCAGGGCAACATCCTTTGCACTACGTAAGAGTTTTAGCTTCTCAGACACCGCGATCTGTGGCTTCCTCGTTTACCTTCTTCCCCGTTTCCAGGATTCAAGTTTTTCTTTTTTCCAAAGAAAGAGGAGTCCGGCTGGAGCTTTTAAGGGAACTGGATAAAAGGTGGATCTATGTTATCGAATCATAGCCTATCATAGGTCCCATCCATGCACAGGAATCATGGGTTGTTCAGCGCATGGCTTTGCAGTGGCACAAAATCATGGTTTTGAGACATGGATCTTTACAGATCCACATTTTGAAACTCCCTGTGAAATCACGGGTCCCAGCTGTGCTCACAAACTAGCACAAAAATAATGGGTCCTTTGGCGCATTGCTATGGAGCAGCATAAAAATATACACCTGAAACAGGGATACTCATGGATCCACACTATTTTTACGTGACATCTTCCATAGAACACCATCAACACACAGCTCCCATTTCTACCCAGTAACTACAATGCCAAAATCATGGGTTCTTTGACTCATGTCTTTGCAGTGATATAAAAATATGGATAAGAGGTAAAAATCCTCACAAATCCATTATTTTTACATGAGATACTCCCCAAAGCATCCACAAATCACAGGTCCCATCTGTACCCACAGACTAAACCACAGAAATGCTGGAAGGTTCGGTGCATGGCTTTCCAGTAGCACAAAATGGGACAGGACGGGACGAATGGTTTTATGCTAGTTTGGGGACGATCCCAGGTACAATTTATAAAGACCTGTTTTTCTATTTCATGGATCATCCTTTAATTCCCCCCCCCCCCCCAACCTCCTTGATCCCTCTTTCACCATTTCCAGGATCTGGTCCTCTTTCTTTGGACATAAGAAGCACCAGCCAGGGAACACACTGAGAGAACCACCTCACCTCTGATCATGAACTGTGGGAAACAGGCTTGGATCCATTTTCCTTTAGTATATTTCCAAAGAGAGAAATGTGAGTGATTCAAAACCTGGCAGTCTCATTTATGAGCTTTGATTATTACTAAGAAGAGGTTGACCTCATTATTATGCTGTTGGTTTGTTCTAAATAGCACACAAGTTTTACCTGTGTGTGAGGGATACACATGAAACAACGTTCATATGTGCACCTTGAAATGAAATCAGACTGTAAACTCAAGCAGTGCTTGGTAGGACTGGTAACCCTTCAGTGATCAACTTCCTTTTTGAAATCCAGGGAAATGCAATGATTTAGAAATGCTGCTTATTAAAAAAAAAAAAAGGTGATGGCTTTTGCCCACATGCCACAGTCAGAAAATTGGAAGCAAAACCTCCTGCCTCAAGGGAAGTGTCCTTGGTTGAGATACGCTCATCCGCCTTAAATTTATTTTCCGTGTACAACCCCGCTCCCGAAACTTTGGATTCACCTTTGCAGTGCAAATCAGATATTGAGAATGGAATCTGCAAATGTGGTCTGCAAAGATGTCCCAGATAGTCTTCTGAGAACGTCATCTGGACAAAGAGCTTTCTCTTCAGGTTGGCTTTCCTGATTGACCATGTGGGAGGGGTTTCTAAATGAAGTGTTGTGTTTTAAGGAGAAAGGTGGGGTGAAAATATTTTAAATAAATAGCTACTTGTTGTTTCTCACCACCCATTTATTCTGGGATCAGGTGTCCCACGTGGCCAGATTGCTTGATTCCTGGGAGGTGTCAGGAGCATCACCAAAGATATCCAAGACTAAATACTAAATATGGAAGGCAATACTAAAAACACAGTTAATGCAGTAATGCGTAACAATCCATCTGAAAATCCCACTCAGGCTGGCAGTCATGAAGGGAAAGCTTGCCTGAAGAGAAAGGTCTTTGCTTTGTGGAAGGACAGCAAAGAGGGAGGCCGCCTGGCCTCCAGTGGGAGGCAGTTCCAAAGTTCGGGGGCAGCAACAGAGAAGGCCCCTCTCCTGTTTACCCAACCAAAGGCACCGGTGAGGTTGGTGGGGCTGAGGGAAAGGCCTCTCCTGATGTCCTTAACACCTGAGCAGACTCATAAAGTGAGACACAGTCCCTGAGATAGCTTGGCCCAAGCCGTTTAGGGCTTTATAGGTCAAAACCAGCACTTTGAATTAGAAAGTGGATCCATGAAAGCCAAAAAGGATCTACAGTATATGATTTCATATGATTTTCAAATCGGTTGTTCCCCAAACCACCCTCAAATCACAGGTTCCATTGTCCACACAGAAGACATCATGGAAATCATGGATTTTTCACCGCATGAGTTTCCAGTGGCGCAAATCCATAGAGGAGGATTCCAAACTGGAGAAGCCAGAAAGGATCTGCTATGCTCTTGGTGCTTTTTTGGGCTGCAGTTCCTTTGCCGAGGGGTGAAAGGAAGGTCACTGCTCAGCCCAGAGTGGCTTCTTCAAAGAGGCAGCTGGAGGGGGATCCATTCAAGAGGGCTAAAGCAGGGGTCAAGGAACTTTTTTACCTTTTACCCCCCCCCAAAAAATTTATATACGCCGACATTGCCCCGCCCCCTCCCAGCACCGCCCCTCCACTCTTGCCGTCCGTGGCCGACCCCCCCTCCCCGCCTCTGCGCTTGCCCAGGACCTGCTGCCACCGCCCGGGCAGCCAGTCTGGAGCCGCCACGCTGCCGGGAAAGCGCGTCCTTGGTGAGGGGAGGCGGGCGCCGTAGGGCCGGCAGGTCCACCGGCCATTAGCTCAGGTGAGGCAGGGTGGGAAGGGGGCCTCCTCGCCAGTGCACTGGGCAGGCGGGCCCCGGGCAGGAAGGAGAGCCCTAGCCAGGGCTCCGCTGGGCAAAGAGTCCAGCTGGCCTGGTCCGCAGCCCTCCCCCCACTTTGGAGGCGAGGGCAGGTGGGTGCCCTGTGCAGTTCCTCACCGGGGCTTGCTCTCCCCATGACGAAGTGCCCGCCTACACACAGCATCGTCGGAAATAAAATTCCTGGGGGTAATGAGGATGGTCGCGCTGCCGCGACCATCCTCATTACCCCCAGGATTTTCATTTTTACCCCATTTGGGGTAATTTATCCCTGCTACCTGACCACTGGGCTAAAGGGACCCAAGACCTTCTGCTACCTGAGGCAAAGGACAATATCCTGCCTCCGTACATGTGTGCATCACACGGACAAATAAACTGAATAAATTTTCCAATTTCAACATTGGAGGTGGGACAGTATTCAATATTGGCTCCAAAGGAGAGTAGCAGTACATCTCTGCAGGCTGGATAGGAGAAAGACCAGGGGTGGTGGTGGTCAAAAAGGATATTGGGGGCCATCAGGGCTGACCCTCCAGTCTCTGCTGAGGCAGTCATCTTACTGTTCCTAATGTTCATGGTTCTCCATTCCCACATTAAAGGGAAAATAACCCCGTTAACAGGAATCTAGCACAGGCATTGCCCTGCTCATGTAATACCGCTCATGTAATACCATACTTTGCTCAGAAAATTCATCTGCAAAAATTTCCAGCATTTCAAATGACTCCAAGGAGGAGAATGAGATTGGTAGTCACACTTAGTTTCTCTCTCTTTTCTCTCTCTCTCTATTCCTGTTTCCTGTACCAAAAAAAGGCCATGTCCTGAAGGGTGGGCCACATATTTTCCATGCAGATGATGTCAGCTTAATAGGACCATTGGACCAACAATCCCTTGCCTAGACAAGGAAAAGCTGCTGTGGGATCCTCCCAGAGGAACAAAGCTCTCCCTTGGGCAATACTTTCTTGGAGCACTAAAACATTACAAACCACAAGAGTTTTTGAATACTGAGGTATGGTTCTGGTCCAGTACATAACCTGGCAGGACTCCAGAGAGTCCAGTCAGGAAATAATGGCTAGGAGGTTGCTCTGGCAGCTTTTGTTCTGAAGAACATAGGGGTGGGGAGAAATACAATGGCATTTTGAGTTAAGAAACCAGACGTGTAACTACTAACTGGTGTCCACACGGCTTTTGTATACAAAGGAAAAAGATGGAAGATTTAGGTAAGAGGCCTAATTCTATGCATACAGTTAACTTATGTGTTCTGCTACTTTCTTCTTCATTATGATAAACAAAAACGTATCCACATGCAAGTCATTTGTAAGATCCCCCTTTTATGATTACTCTCTGGTTGTTCACAACACGTGGAAGTTGAACCATAAACAAAACATTTTCCACATTACTGGGATGTGAAAGATTTCTTCCTTGCATTGATGCTCTGATGGTGCACAAGGTGTGAAATCTTGGCAAAACATTTCCCACTCTCTTCGCATTTCTATAGTTTATCTCCTGTGTGGGCTCTCTTATGATTCAGAAAGTCTGAACTCCAAGCAAAATACTTCCCACACTTTTGGCATCTGTATGGTTTCTCTCCTGTGTGGACTCTTGTATGAACCACAAGGTTTGAACTGTGCGCAAAACATTTCCCACACTCCTGGCATTGGTAAGGTTTCTCTCCGGTGTGAACTCTTGTATGAATCATAAGGCTTGAAATCGAAGCTAAACATTTACCACATTCTTGGCATTTGTATGCTTTTTCTCCTGTGTGGACCCTCTTATGATTCTCAAGGTGTGATCTCAGGGAAAAGCATTTTTCACACTCCTGGCATTTGTATGGTTTCTCTCTTGTATGGACTCTGTTGTGGACCAGGAGTTGTGAATTCCAAATGAAAGATTTCCCACACACCTGGCATTTGTAAGGTTTCTCTCCTGTGTGGACTCTTGCATGAATCGCAATGTATGAATTCTGAGCAAAACACTTTCCACACTCCTGGCATTTGTATGGTTTTTCTCCTGTATGGACTCTCTCATGTTTCACAAGGTCTGAATTCTGAGCAAAACATTTCCCGCACTCATGGCAAGTATATGGTTTCTCTCCTGTGTGGACTCTCTCATGACTCACAAGATCTGAATTCCGAGGAAAACATTTCCCACAGTGCTGGCATTTGTACGGTTTCTCTCCTGTGTGGAAGGTCTTATGCCTCTCAAGTTCTGATTTCCGGATAAAGCATTTTGCACATTCCTGGCATTTGTAAGGCTTTTCTCCTATGTGGATTTTTGTATGACTCACAAGGCTTGAATTCTGAGCAAAACATTTCCCACACTCCTGGCATTTGTATGGTTTCTCTCCTGTGTGGACTCTTGCATGAATCACAATATATGAATTCTGAGTAAAACATTTCCCACAGTCCTGGCATTTGTATGGTTTCTCTCCTGTGTGGACTCTCTCATGCCTCAGAAGGTCTGAATTCTGAGCAAAATATTTCCCACACTCCTGGCATTTGTATGGTTTTTCTCCTGTGTGGATGGCCATATGCCTCTCAAGCGGTGACCTCTGGGTAAAGCATTTTCCACATTCTTGGCATTTGTAAGGTTTCTCTCCTGTGTGGACTCTCTCATGCCTCAAAAGATCTGAATTCTGAGCAAAACATTTTCCACACTCCTGGCATTTCTGTGGTTTCCCTCCTGTGTGGAGGCTCTGATAGCTGACAAGGTGTAAACTGTGATTTAAATGTTTCCCAGAAACTTCACTTTCATAGTGCTTCTTTCCAGCGTGGTCCCTTTCATGAGGCATCGGTGCTATCTTCATGGCAAAACATTTTCTCCACATCGCAGAGTCACAGAGGTTTTCTTGCATATAACTTTCCTCTTCTGTATGGGTTCCCTCGTGTCCAGGAAGCTCTAATTTCTGTGTAAAAGTGTTTCCACACTTGGGGAATTCATTTTTCTCCCTCCAGTTATTTTCTGAGAAGAAAGACAAATGCAGAAAAGAATAAACAAAGAGACAAACGGATCTAAAGAAAAAAAGGAAAAGCAAAATGCACTTCTTTTCTGAAGAAGTGCATTTTGATGCATAAAAGTGCATATGGAAAGAAATCTGTTAGTCTTTGTCCTTTTCCCCTCCCGCCTGCCCCCCATTTTTAATTCTGACATCTCATCTACAAAGTATCTAATGAAAACAAGAGACCCTGCCTAACTTGGCTTCCATTCCCTCCCTGGCACTTTTCACACTTGCACAAACACCAATTTCTCTTTGCTGCCTAGCAAAGGATTTCGAGCTCATAGATCCATCACTGACATGGTATTCTCCCTCAGACAGTTGCAGGAGAAATGTAGGGAACAACGACAGCCACTCTTTATGGCCTTCATAGATCTTACAAAAGCCTTTGATTTGGTTAGCAGGGATGGCCTTTTTAAAATACTTCCCAAGATTGGATGTCCACCTCGACTCCTTAACATCATCAGGTCCTTTCATGAGGGAATGAAGGGCACTGTAGTTTTTGATGGCTCAACATCAGATCCCTTTGACATCCGAAGCGGAGTGAAACAGGGCTGTGTCCTCGCGTCGACCCTGTTTGGGATCTTTTTTGCTGTCATGCTAAAGCACGCCTTTGGAACTGCAACAGAAGGTGTCTATCTCCAGACTAGATCAGATGGAAAGCTCTTTAATCTCTCTAGATTGAGAGCGAAGACCAAAGGCCAGCTGAAATGCATGCGGGACTTCCTCTTTGCCGATGATGCAGCTGTTGTTGCCCATTCTGCTGAAGACCTCCAACAACTCATGAATCGTTTTAGCAAGGCCTGCCAAGACTTTGGATTAACAATCAGCCTGAAGAAAACACAAGTCATGGTCCAGGGCATGGACTCACCTCCTTCTATTACCATCTCCACACAAGAATTGGAGGTTGTTCATGACTTTGTGTACCTTGGCTCAACGATCTCCGACACTCTCTCCCTAGATGTTGAGCTGGATAAACGCATTGGCAAAGCAGCTACCATGTTCTCTAGACTCACAAAGAGAGTATGGCTCAATAAGAAGCTGACGACATATACCAAGATCCAGGTCTATAGAGCCTGTGTCCTGAGCACACTCCTGTACTGCAGTGAGTCTTGGACCCTTTGTGCATGGCAGGAGAGGAAGCTGAACACGTTCCATATGCGTTGTCTCCGACACATTTTTGGTATAACCTGGCAGGACAAAGTTCCAAATAGAGTAGTCCTAGAACAAGCTGGAATTTTCAGCATGTATAAATTACTGAAACAGCGACATCTACATTGGCTTGGGCATGTAGTGAGAATGGCTGATGGTCGGATTCCAAAAGATCTCCTGTTGGAGAATTAGTGCAGGGAAAGTGCCCCAGAGGGAGACCACAGCTGCAATAAAAGGATATCTGCAAGCGGGATCTGAAGGCCTTAGGAATGGACCTCAACAGATGGGAAACCTTGACATCTGAGCGTTCAGCCTGGAGGCAGGCGGTGCATCATGGCCTCTCCCAATTTGAAGAGACCCTTGTCCAGCAGGCCGAGGCAAAGAGGCAGTCCCGAAATCAGCAAAATCAGGGAGCTGGACAGGGGACAGATTGTATTTGTCTTCAGTGTGGAAGGGATTGTCACTCTCGAATTGGCCTTCTCAGCCACACTAGATGCTGTTCCAAGTCCTCTATTCAGAGCACGTTACCATAGTCTCTCGAGACTGAAGGATGCCTAATCTAAAATATTTAGAAACTGCAAAGTAGGCGAAAACTGCCCCATGAGACCTAAATGCCTCTGTAATTACATTTGCCAACTGATCTCATACATCTATTATATACTCTCTCCTGATTTGACGTTTGAGCTTCCTGATGATTAAGGAAATATGTTAAGCCTTCTTTTCTGATTGTTCCAATCTCTGGATCTCTGGGTCTTGATGGACTAAAAGCCAAAGGTGAGTCAGCCTTGTGAAGGAGCAGCAGAAAAGAAAAAGAAAAAAAAATTAGAAAAATTCCCCTGAAATAATGCGGTACAGAGAACTGTGTTATTGTAACGCATTACTTTCCATCTGTCCTAATATTATGATGGCTAAGCTACTGAAATACTTTCTTTAGTCAGCCACGAGGACAGCTTCTGGGCTGTGTTTTCTTAGCTGGCTTTGCTGACAGGTCACCCGATCCAGCAGGAGAGAATTTGGCTTCTCTCCAGTCTTCCCCCCATTTCCCAGTTCTCCAATAGAGAGAGGTGCTGAAACTCCGGAAACCTGAAGCTAAGTTGGAGAAAGGAGAAAGCAGTGAGAGTCTGAAAGGAGTCAAAAAGGGGCACCATATCTCTGTACAGTTTTGAAATTTGTCATTTGAACCCACTGGTTGGACTGATTTGTCTGGCTTGCTCAATCTTCTGTGTGGCCACCCAAATATTTACAGAGAGCAATCACATCCCCTTGGAACCTTTTCCTCTCTGGGTTAAACACACTCCTCTCCCTTAACTGCTCTTCACAGGGCTTGTAATTCGGACTCTTTACTGGTTGCCTTTTCTGGATCTGTTCCAGCTTCTCACTGTCTTTCATGCTGGATAGCTCAGTGGTCTAAGCCAAGGCATCTGGCTGGAGTCTGATTCTCCACTGTGCCTCCTTCACAAGGGCTGGACTAGATAGGGTCCCTTTCAGCTCTGCAGTTCTTAGATTATTATTATTGTTGTTGTTATAAATAGCACTATCAAGAACTGACACAGCATTCCAGGGGAACTCTAACCAAGGCGGATTATAGTGCTACTTTCCTATGATCTGGATATGATATTTCTGTCAATTCAGCTTAAAATCATATTCATCTTTTTTGCCACTGCATCACACAGCTAACTCACATTTAGCTGTTCAGTAACTAAAATGTGAGATCCAGAGTTTGGAGCATCCAGGAAAAGTACTTTATGTGTTCCATTAATCAACAGTGGTCTCGAAAATCCAATCTGTTTCCATGTGACCATGATGGAGACTGTTTAGGGGTTAAGTAACTGTTACATTAATCATTAAAACTGCTATGTAACCAATGAAGGATTCCAGAGAATTTTAAAACTGGCGCCCTCTTGCAACATTTTGCTAGGTCCAAAGAAAGGTTTAAGTGTGATGTAGTTCTTATTTCTCCAGGAACTATTTGTGTGTGTTTGTGTGTGAGAAGTAATATAGTATTCTAAATTTACCTCACAATACTTTTATATACACTTTTAGCTGCTCTAACATGGACAATTAAAGACAATGCATTATAAATAAGAAAATATAATTATTCTGATTTCATATTAAATCAGAGAACAGCTAAAATATTTTTAAATTAAAATACTTACAATCAATAGAGAAGTACAGGACATCCATAAAAGCCCCTGTCTTTGGCAGTCAGCTTACTAAATCTTATGTCATCAGCAGGTAGCTTACGAACAAATGCCTTCACAATTAAGTGCCAATCCCCATTCCCAAATAGAGCTACACCTACTCCTTGAATCTTCTAGTGCAGTCTGGGAACCTTCAGGTCTCAAGATATTGATGAATGACTCTTCTCAGTATGATTTCACATTAGCAAAGTTGGCTACGGGTGATGGGAGCAGGAGCTCAACACATCTGGAGGGCCAGAGGTCGCCCAGTCCAGCAATAAGGATCCTAATGTGGCTAGGGTAAGTTGGAACACCACTCCAACATGAAATCATTGCAATTATTGTTACTAGTCATTACTGCACAAGTAACAACATAGATCAGCATTGGATGAGGAAAAAGGGCACCTTACCCAGAGAGGATACCGTGCACCAGTTCTCCTCCATGACTTCCTGGTGGAGGGCCCTCTGGTCAGGATCCAGCAGCGCCCACTCCTCCTGGTTGAAGGACACAGCCACCTCCTCAAAAGTCACTGGAACCTAAAGGAAAAAAGAAATCAGGGCTTCCTCATAGGATGCATAAAGATAACCTCCGCTGCAGCCCCCAAAGGGAACCCTTTTGCCCTCCAAGGGAGCCAACAGGGAAACGTCTCCCCCCTGCAGATGGCTTGGAAGGTGCAGGATCAGCCCTTTTGTGGGCACGAGAGACGGAAGGAGGGGGTGGATGTGGCCCTTCAGGAAGCAGAAGGGCTTGGGCCACAAACAGCCCTTGGGGGCTCCCCTCCGGCTGCCTCTCCTGCCCGGTCTTGGGGGGCTTCCCTTCCCTCGGCTGGGCTTGGAGTTGGGGGGCCCTCCCTCCTTCCCTCCCCCTCCCGCCCCTCTCCTCCCTCCGGCCTCCCCCAGTTCCCCCCCCCCCTCGCTCCCTGGCAGCCCTTCTGGGAATGACTCACCATCCCTCCTTATTGCAAGCGGCTCCTCGGATCCCAGGCAGCCTTTCCAGCAACCGAAGCTCCACTTTCTGTCCGGAGGAAGAAAAAGAGGAGGACCGGAAGGGACTTTTTTCGAAAGGGAGCATTTTCTATGGGGACTGACGCCGCTCCCTCTTCCAAGATCCCCTTCTAGGAATAGCGACTCTGTGCGTTTAACCTTTCGTTTCCTGGACTCAAAAAAGAGGGCCAGGGAAGCATCCTTGGCACCGCGCGGAGGTTTGGCTTCTCCAGCCCCGGCATCCGTGGGTCCTTCCGGGGTTCGAGGGAAGGGATCCAGGGCTCCCTTGCCCAGAAATCGCTGGGCTCCCCCCCCCCCCCACCCCAGCCTCCTTTTCTTCTTCCCAGCTCCCTTCAGCACCAGGAACTCCCACCTGGCCTCTCGGTTTGCCTCTTTGTCCATTTCCATTGAAAACCAGTTGGTTGGAGCCTTGCAACAGAAACGGGTAAATTCCAATCCCTATAATAATAACAAAAGATCTTCATGATTGAAACGGATTCCTATGTAGGATCCCCTCCAAACCCTGGTCAGCAGGTCCCGACTGTGCCCACAGAGGGCAACACCGGAAGCAACGGTCCTTCTTCAGTGCATGGCTTTGCATGTGCACAAAACCACAGATCATTCAGCGTGGATTCTCCTGGATCTGCATGATTTTTACGTGGGACCAAACCCAAACCCAGGATTTCTGTGGTGTGGGACACAGATGGGACCTCTGATTTGACAGTAGTTTGTTGAAGAATGTAGTTAATAATCATGTGGATCCATGAGGATCTGTGACACAAATCCAGGTTTTTGCAAATTCATGCGCTGAATGATCCATGAGGCCCGGGGTGTAGTCTGTAGGCATGACATTTTGGGGATGATCACCATAATCATATGCAATCATAAGGATCCATTTTTCATTTCATGGACCTCCCTTTTCTTTCTCTTACGTTGTTCACTCAGTCACCATTTCTAGGAATCCGAACAGTGAATTCCAAGTAAAACATTTCCCACACTCCTGAGATCTGTATGGTTTCTCTGTGTGGACTCTCTTATGCCTCACAAGATATGAATTCTGAACAAAGCATTTGCCACACTCCTGATATTTGTAGGGTTTCTCTCCTGTGTGGATGCTCTTATGACTCTGAAGCTGTGAGCTGAGAGGAAAACATTTTCCACACTCCTCGCACTGGTATGGTTTCTCTCCTGTGTGCATTCTCTTATGCCTCACAAGATGTGAATTCTGAGCAAAACATTTCCCACTCCTGGCATTTGTAGGCTTTCTCTCCTGTGTGGATTATCCTATGACTCTCAAGCTGTGAATTCCAAGAAAAATTTTTCCCACAGTTGTTGCATTTATATGGTTTCTCTCCTGTGTGGACTCTCTCATGACTCACCAGCACAGAACTGTGAGCAAAACATTTCCCACAGTCCTCGCATTTGTATAGTTTCTCTCCTGTGTGGAGTCTCTTATGTCTCAAAAGATGTGAATTGCGGATAAAACATTTCCCACACTCCTGGCATTCATATGGTTTCTCTCCTATGTGGATTCTCTTATGACTTTTGAGCAGTGAATTCTGAGCAAAACAATTCCCACACTCTTCACATTTGTGTGGTTCCTCTTCTGTGTGGACCCTCTCCTGTATCACTACAGCTGAATAGTGGTGCAACGAAGAGATGAAGGACTACTTGTCATTGGCTTCCTGCCAGCCCCTGCGGGAGAGACGAAAGAGTTGGGGAGCCAGTCCTAGAAGCTCCTCGCAAAAGAAGATCATAATCCTAAAAACGCGGACTAAAAACTAAAGTCTTTATTTAGCACCTGAGGATTCCCGTCCAAGCTAAAGGCACACGTTTGGATACTAAAAATTCTGCCATTTCAGGAAACTGTGAGTGATATTCCAAGAGGGCAGAAGACTGAGATTTTTTTTTTTTAAAAAAAAAAATTTATTGAGTAAAAGAATTTCTCCAAGAATTAAAAAACACTAAATGTCATGATTTCTCCTTTTTTCCAGATACTGCAGTTCCACCGCTGCGTCAGAATTTTTCTTTTATTCTGGGGGAAGGGGTGGAGCAATGGCGGCGAGAACAGGGGAATCCTAGAGCTCTGGGAACCTCTGTGTTTACTCTGAGTCAGCGGACCCCCCAGGGACGGGGGGGCAAGTTTTCCACAGAAGAGTGGGCTTGCAGCAAGTAGGGCTTGGAACCTCCGAATCTCAGACGG
Source organism: Intellagama lesueurii (assembly GCA_037013535.1). Taxonomy (NCBI): domain Eukaryota; kingdom Metazoa; phylum Chordata; class Lepidosauria; order Squamata; family Agamidae; genus Intellagama; species Intellagama lesueurii. The sequence continues at coordinate 295,085,129 of JBAJHW010000002.1, forward strand.
CGGTCTGTCTTTGGAAGTATTTCCTTCCTATCGAGCAACTGACTTAAATGAGGCACCATAAGGGTGAGTAAGCCGCCAGGAGTGGGGAGACATGAAGATTTATGTCTGACTGCATGAACAGAAACTAATTGACCCTGACACAGCTTCAGCAAATATAAATCAAACTTAAGAGGCTGATTTTAAAGAAGACAGTGTAATTTCAAAGCGGCAAAAAAGCTTTTAAACCCAGAATCATCGGTAAATTATTACTGCGTCACGCCTGAAACAGAAACAGAAACCAGATAAAGACACGGATGCAGACAGAGACTTCTCTCTTTCTCATCCCCTGTACTCTGATAGATGGAATAACTTTTACAATATAAAATTAGAAGTCTAAGGAGGCTGAGAAATTTAAGCAATCTTGAACTGTGCTGCGAGAGGTGGATTATAAATTAAACGGATTTTCATCATGGCTGGATCTACAATTGGAGCTGTGTGGTGAAAGTTGGAGTCTGGGCTAGCATAATAAATTACGAGCTGTGCTGAGCAATTGACTTTTATTACTTAATTATTTTACGGCTCTTGGCTGGAGGAAAGAATAAACAAGCCGATCTGGTGGGATTTTGGGAGAAAATAGAAGAACTTTTTTCTCTGCGACAGAAAGCGTTTTTGTATGCGAGATTCATATCCAGGAACTAGAGAGTACGCTGCCCAACTCAACAATGGAGGGCTACGTTAAGGACGCTTTACAGGAGTTCCAAATTAACATTGTTAATTATATGACGGCCCAGATTTCTGAAGTTAAGGCGTTGTTCTCAGGATGGATCGGAAAAGAAGAGGATCCGAAGACACTAGACCAGCCTATCGAAGCAGAGGCAGCACCAGAGAGAATGACTTTATCTGTTGTTAGGAAGGAGGGTAAAACCCCCAAAAAGGAGGCCAGAATAATGAATTTGTATGGTGAGAGGGAGGGTCAGGTGGATGAACGAGGGATGCATATAAAGGAGAAGATTACTCCAAAAATAGACATTAATTTGATGGAAGAACACTCAAAGCAGGGAAGTGGGAAGGCGAAGCTGGAAGGGCAACAAAATGTTGATTACAGACTAGATACTGTTTGGCTCCAAAGGCAGAATATGATTGATAGAGGGATAAATTTAGTAAATCGGAGAGAAAATGGCTTAAAGAGATTTTATAGATGGCACTTCAAAGCTGGTAAAAAGGATGCAAGAAATTAATTCTAGGTTTATAAGGCTACAAGTAATTTGGGATCCCAGGTCTATACATGGAGCTGAGAAATATAATAAAAAATTGGAAAGTTACTTGCTGAATGTTTTAAATGGTTGATAAGTGCATATAACTTTTAAATTAGAATACGTATTTTGAATATAATTGTTAGAAGTTATTGATGACAAGATAGAAATATAAAGACACTAAGTAATATATGAATCATAGTATGACTATGTAGTTAAGGTTTTATATATAGATATCCGTTTTCTTTTTAAAATATTGATTTTTGTTGATGTGTAAGCACTATTATTTTGACACTTAATTGGATATAATAAGGATGCTGGGATACAAATATATTATGATATAGTGTTAGTAATTGTTGACTTTCACATTTATGGGTAATAGATAAGCATATGAAAATCTTAAACTAGAATGTCTCATGTTAAATATAACAATAGAATTGTTTAAATATAAGATCAATATAGTTCTAAGTTTATATTTTAGATAATGTATGTATGTTAATCATTATAAAGTTAGGAAGTCACGTTTTGATCTTAATAATGGTCTAAATATGTTAGTAGGGTAATATGGTTTATGTAGTCAGAATTATATACTAGATGGATATGGTCTAAATATGTTAGTAGGGTAATATGGTTTATGTAGTCAGAATTATATACTAGATGGATATGGTCTAAATATGTTAGTAGGGTAATATGGTTTATGTAGTCAGAATTATATACTAGATGGATATGGTCTAAATATGTTAGTAGGGTAATATGGTTTATGTAGTCAGAATTATATACTAGATGGATATGGTCTAAATATGTTAGTAGGGTAATATGGTTTATGTAGTCAGAATTATATACTAGATGGATATATGGAAATTATCTCCCCGCATATATGTTTGTGTTTGTCTTGTATGTTTGTTTGTGTTATAATTAAAAAATAAATAAAAATTAAAAAAAAAAAAGAATTTTTCTTTTATTCTGGATCATATTTTTTTTTATTTATTACCACATTTTTTTCAGGAAATAAAAACAAACAAACCAAGCTTTGTCTTTCTTTGTTTTAACCCACATTGTACAAAATGAATGGAAAATCTGGTGCGGTGTTCTTTGTCTCTCTCCACCTGCTCTGAAATCATTGCCTTCCTCTGTGTTTCTTTCCCCCTCTCCACCCCGTGATTCCTACCTTCTTCCCAACTGTTAAGGTCAGTTCTTCAAACATTAGGTGTAGAGAGGACAAGTGGTTAGGAAAAGGTATACAGGCATCTCAAAAGGTGTGTAGGATATATAACAAAAAAACAAGTACCAATCATTGAACCATGCAAGGCTAAATACAGAAGTATTACCAATTTCAAACTGAGCAACATATTAATATGCAGAATGCAAGATTGCTATGTAGGAGATCACACTGCCCACCCCTCTTAGTGAAATGAGTACATTCTCCAGAAGAGTCTCCCTTCATGGAACCATTTAATATTAGGAGATCCCTCCTTCTTGTGAACTGAGCAAAGCAATACCCTGCATAATTGCATATTTTATATTTGGATTTTTGACAACTTTCCCCCAATATATAATAATCTGAATCCAATAACCCAATAAAAATGGATATATAAACTTTCATCATTAGCACCTAAGTGTACATTGAAATATCCTGCAATAATTAATATTGCCTTAGATTATAGAGATTCAAGATGTTCTACATAGTTATCAATAGTAACCCAGATGTTATTGATATGTTCTTGGATCAAGGTGGCATGTAAACATTAACCAAAGAAAATTCAGAGAACAAAATATGGCAAGCAATCACATAGAAGTTGCAGGGAGTCATCTGAGAAAATGCAATAACAGGTAACGGAACTAAGCTGATGTGGATGGCTCCAGGTTTATTAGAAACCAGGATTCCAAGGCCTCCTGTGGAGCTGGGATCAGCTTTTGATAAATAGCTTACAAAACCGTCTAGCTCCAACTCTTCCATCTCCCAGGTCTCCTGAAGGAGTCCTGTATCATATTCCCTGATAAAGCTTTGAAAAGAGGGGTCCGCCACCTTCCCTCACGAGCCCGTAATGTTCCAGGAAAGAAATGTCAGCGAGAGATCTTGTTGATGGATTAAGGGTCATTCAGAAGCAGACGGATCTGAGGTGAATGTTTTCTTTCCCACAGCACGGTTGAGGGGGTTATCACTCTGAGAAAACTACTTGGTTTGTCCACATTGGGTAAACATGCCAGGAAGTTGGAAAATTGTTCCCCCGAGCCTCTATATTAGAGAAGTAGGCTACAGCTCTCTCACGAGGTGAGGATCTGCTTCTTTCTGGGACCTGGTCTTCCCCCCTAGATGCCTCAACAAAAATCATATCTTCATCTGCAGATTCAATCAGCCCCATCGATGGGCTCTCTCTGCTTACATCATGGACATAATGGGAAAGGCAGGGTTTAATGAGCAGCTTACCTTCTCAATGACTCTCTCAGGGGAGCCGATTTCCTCCTTATCCAGTTCTCTCATTTGGGTCCCGGTAGATGAAGTCATCATTTCTGGTTTTGGAGCAGGGGTCAGATCACTAGGAACCCCTCCTGGAGCAAGCTTACTCAACAGGGGATTTAATTCCACTATGGACTGATGTTGTGCAATATGTATCTTCCCACTCTTGAGGCTCTAGATTCCTTTCAGAAGAGTCTGTTTCTCCTCTATCCGGTTCTTTTGTCTGTGACCGAATAGGAGGAACAGTTGTGACTGATTTTAAAGTAGGGGTCTCTCATCACTGAAATTATTCTCTAGGGTAGTCTTGCTCCATAGAGGATTTCTTCTCTCTGGTGACTGGCATTGCCAAGTTTGTGTCTTTCTGCTCTGAGGTTCTGAACCAGCAGCTTCCTCGTTCTTAGATTTATTGTGTCTGAGCGTTCCATGTCCCGGTGGAGTTTCTCGTGGTCATTTAATCCTCCCTTCCTTGCCTTTATTTCTATGAGGTGGCCCTTTAAAAGCTCAAATCTGTTAATTAGGGCATTTTCCACTTCATAAGGTAAAGCATGGGGAGATTCCAAGCGGTTCTTCTCATCAGGATCCAAGGGTTCTGTGGGTTCTTTTGCCCACTCCATTGGCGGCTGTGGATCATTCTCTACCAATTCTATAGCACTAGGGTTTTTTTCCGGATGGAGATTTCCCCCCAATAGTGCCAGTAGTGTCCAGATCAATTAAATTAGAGCTATCATTTTCTTTCCCTTGAATGCTTTTAGCATCATCTGGCCTGCAAAGCCCCAGTGCCAGAGGGTGAGCACAGTTCTCAAAAACGCTTACAACAGATATGCCCATCTCAGTCAGTGCATCTTTCGATTCAGACACCCATGGCCTTGAGGTCTTCCTGGGTGTCTCGTTCCTATTGCCTTCTTGCAGACTCATATATTTGTCTCCCAGCTGTTGTTGAACTCCCCTTTGCTATGTTTTAGAAACTTTTCTGTTCATGCTGGGAGTTCAATCCAGGGATAGACTGTTCAGATGGTGTCTCTTTCCCTGATCAGATTAGTAAAAAAAGCATTTCTTGATTAAAAGGCTGAAGTCTTCAGAATTCTTACAGCAACTCCTACATATTAACTTCAGAAACCACGATCTCAAAATCACTCAGAATCACAGCCAGAGATGTAAAAATAAAAAATGAGTTTGACTAAAAGGCTCTATATCAAAAATGACATAAAAACTATGTGGGAAGGAGTTCGTTAAAACTATTGAGCTATAAACACTATATAAAAAGGGAGTTAGATAAAAATGAGGAGTGAATGAGCAGCAAAGAGAGATGCTACTACCACACCCTATCAGACCGGGAACCTCCCTCCCGATCCCAAATTTACATCTGAGAGGTTTTCCGTTTCAGATGGGAAAAATGCATCTTTTCACACATGGTCTTCTGGACAGAAACAAAGGAACTGGCTGCTATATAATAAGGCTTGGAAAACTGAAAAACTAAAGAGGCAGGTTTGAAATATAGAAAGAACAAAAGAAGAAAGTCACTCCATCCTCAGCTGAAAAGTCAGAGGGAAAACATACACAGGCCCTTCTTTCCTTTCCCACAGGGAAAAAAAACACACACCTTTCTAGCACAAAGCCTCACCTATAAAGCTGACCCCCTCCTTCATTCCCTTGATTGATCTCTTGTTGCTGAGGATCCTGTTTGGTGTCGAACTGAGGTTCCTCTGCTCTGGGGAAATCAGACTGATCTTCTACAGAGAGATTTCCCATCTGAGGATCCGTGACATGCAATAAGAAGGTAGAGAAGAAAAGAAAGAGGAAAAGATCTCAGCGGATGAGGCAGGAACTTGGAAGAGAAGGGACCTTTTCCACAGATTTTCTAAGAAAAATATTGGCAATTGGTAAAATTTGTAGGATTTCTACCCTAATTTTCTTGACCCTTTGGAGTAGAAAAAGACAATCCCCACCCGAACCCACTGAAAGGCATCATATTGTGTCATTGCACCTACAACAGTGCTGGATTGAGTGCTGTGCCAAGGGTAGAAGTAAACCTGAACTTTCCTTAGAAAGCTATGCAGATGAGGAGGATGCACCTTGTTTTAAACTAGAAGAGGGTCTCCCCAATTTTGGGACGGTTATTCAGTTTCAAAATAAAATGAACATGGATCCCACATCTTCCTTTCAAGGACCATAAAGAATAAATTCCAGCAGAACAGCCTCAAACAGGGAGCGAGTGCAGGGGTCATGGGCTCCCCATTTCAGATTCTAAGTCCCTGGCATGGATTGCTCTCACCTCTGGCTCTTCCTGCTTTATCTCTTCTGCCTGACTCAGACCCAGGAAACCTTCTGCCAGCGACACCGCCTGGGAAGTGGTCTCAGCTCCACATTCTCTCACCCAGCTTGACATCTCCAGCGGGAGGACAGCCAGGAACTGCTCCAAGATGACCAGGTCCAGGATCTGAGCCTTTGTGTGTTGCTCTGGCTTGAGCCACTGACGGCAAAGGTAGTGGAGTCAGGTACAAACCTCTCGAGGACCATCAGCCTCCTTGGAGGAGAATTTCCTGAATTTCTGGCACTGTGTATCTGAGCTGAGCATCTCCTCAACTTGGACTTTTTCCACCGTTCTTTCAGAGCATGTCCCAAGGCTTGCTACCTGGATAACATAAGGTTGTCTTCCTGCTCTGGGGAGAGGGGTGTGCTGGTCTGCCATTTTATTCTGTACTCAACAATACTTCCAACGCAGTCCTCGCACTACTCTCATCCTGCTGAGCAAATAAGTTCCTTAACAAACGATATGACTGAAGCTCTGCAAAGCAAAGACACTCCCATGTGAGCATGTGCCAGACCAAAAAAAAAAAATGCCACAAAGTGAAACCAACCAAGTCTCATCTCCAAAAGGGAAGACAGAAGGATCCTAAGGTCGAGATGGGAGAAAGGCATGTGGGGCTGTCCGTTCACCTCAGAGGCACGGACCAATGTGCTTGAGACCATCAGAGACTGAGAAGTGGAACCATCTTCCCTTTTTTCCTGATCTCTTTCTAAGCATTCAGATTCATTCTTCACCTTAAGCCGCCAAAACATAAGCCTTTCCCCTGACTTTCTTTTATACTCTGCTGTCTTAACATTAAGGGTTCACGGAGCTCCTTTTGATGTGGAAGAAATCTTCAGGCAACCATCGCTTGGCTTTTAAAAGGCTAGGCATCAATCCAAGCAGTGCATCTGTTCATAACATCTACACAATCACTTGTATTTTGGTTTCTTATAGTCAGTGTTGTACATTCAATTACCGTATTTTTCCGTGTATAAAACGACACTTTTTCCTAAAATAATTAAAGGAAAAATAGAGGGAGGAGAGAATGACTGACTAGATTAGAGGAAGAAAAGGCAAAGGTTGGCGGGGAGGGGGAGAAGGAAAAAGAGCAGTGTTAGAGACGGAGGCAGGAGTGGTGGAGGCAGGGGAAAGTGAGAGATAGAGGGGAGACAAGACACTACCACCTGGGTGGGAATGGATCTGGATGGAAAACTCCTGGACGCAGAAGTGGGAAAGGTGGTTGGGGCCTAGGGAGGAAGTCAACCATAGACTTCCTCCCTAGGAATGGTCATTCCCCAGGGACCATCATATTGGGGGGGGGGGGGGGGAGAGACTGAGGCAGTGGTTTTATCAGTTCCACTCCCCCTGTGAGTTTCCATGGCCAAGTGGGGATTTCTCTCCTCCCTCCTTTCCCGCCTTTTCTAACTGATCTCTCGGCTCTTCCATCCCCCTCAGTCTCCTTGGCCCTCCTGAAGGAATTTGCACCAGCTGTCTCTGAGAGAACTGTTATTCCTTAACTTCTGCTCCTTTTTCTCTCCTCCGACAGAATGGACGGTGCTCCGGCGAGAGGTGTCTCCATCTCGCCTCCTTGCTCACACTCACTGAAGCAAGAGAGTGGAGGTGTAAAGTGAGAGAAGAAAAAGTGAGGGCAGAACAAAAAAGGAGGGGTTTGGGTTTTTCAGAAGAGTGTGTGAGGCAGCTCAGTTTCTATACTGCTAAAACTCAGGTTAAAGCAAAGACTCATACAACTCTGTATTCAAACATAAGTAAATTTATTCGGCACCCCTAGGATGGTACCCCTTTTCAAAAATATATCTCCTCCACCTTATTTTGCTGGCCTCATAAGCTCTGAGCACCGAAAAACCTCCACTAGGCACATCAACAACAGATATGCTGCCACTTATTGTTATTAAAGGCCAGTACAAAGGAATGCTATATAACGCAAGAGTATGCTTCTATGACCAGAAATAATTGGAAAATTAGGTATGTGTCTGTGGTGTTCACTCCGTGGCCCCTGCTTGTTCCATCAAACCCCAGAGCTCACAAAGGTATCTCAACACGCACTATGACACGCTGCCACCAGTTGATCTCTTTATCAACTTAATTTTCTTATAAAAGACGAAGGTCCATCCAGTACTGACTTTTTAACAGAACAGGTTTATTGATTACATGTGGTTTCCAGAATAATTCTTAAGCACATTCTTTAAGTTTCACCAACCTTCAATATTTTACCTTCTATATTAATTAACACAGGTCACACTCTGACTAATCACTGTCTAATCATTCTTTAAACACTCTCTGCCTCCAAAACCCCAAACTATTCCTTCTCTAGCTCTCTCTGACTCTGACTGAACTCCTTCTCTCTGGCTCCGCCTCTCAGCAGCTCCTTAGGCCCCGCCTCACAACCGCATTAACATATAACTTATGAATAATGCATAACTATAATGCATAACTTAGGGTGAACGCCACATTGTCATACTTTACTATTCCTAATTTGCAGCAGAGTGTGCAAACTACTGGAATTTATCTTATTTATTTTTATTTATTTATTTATTTATTTCATTTATACCCCGCCTATCTGGTCAATTGTGACCACTCTAGGCGGCTTACAACACACAGTATAAAACAATTAAACAAATAACATATAACATAATTTGCATAAATAAAAAGAAATAAAGTTTTTTCCCAAAGATGGCAAGAAACAAAGTGTATTGTAGTGAAAAAAGAAAAAAGAGTAATTAGGAATTAACTGGAAAGGGGGAAGGCCTGCCTAAACATCCATGTTTTCAGTTGTTTCTTGAAAATACCCAGCGAGGGAGCTGCGCGAATCTCAGGAGGTAAGCTGTTCCAGAGGCGAGGAGCCACCGCCGAGAAGGCCCGGTTTCTTGTTTTTTCCTTCCGGGCCTCCCTCGGCGTCAGGCTCCTCAACCTCACCTCCTGACTCGCGCGAGTGACACGGGTAGAATTGGGTGGGAGTAAGCGTTCCGACAAGTATCGAGGCCCTAAACCGTTTAGGGCTTTAAACGTAAGCATCAAAACTTTGAAGTCAACGCGGAACCGAATGGGCAGCCAATGTAACGCGGCCAGGGTAGGGGAGATGTGATGGTGTCTTCTCACTCCACTTAGGAGTCTGGCCGCTGCATTCTGCACCACTTGGAGTTTCCGCATCAGCCTCAAAGGTAGCCCCACGTAGAGCGCGTTACAGTGGTCTAATCTTGAGATTACAAGCGCATGGACCAAGGTGGTGAGCGCCCCCACATCGAGATAGGGTTGCAGCCGGGCTATCCGCCAGAGGTGAAAAAAGGCGGTGCGGACCACCGACGCCACCTGAGTCTCCATGGAGAGCGCCGGGTCCAGATGGATCCCCAGACTGCGCACCCCACTCTTTGCGGCCAGGGTCACCCCCCCAAACGAGAGGGAGTCACCCAAGCCGCCAACAGTGGGGACACCCACCCTCAAGACCTCCGTCTTGTCCGGGTTCAGCCTCAGCCCATTCTCCTGCATCCATTCCAGTACAGTCCCCAGGCAGCGCTGAAGGGACAGGACGGCATCACCTGCAGTTGGTGAAGGAGATGTAGAGCTGGGTGTCATCCGCATACTGATGACACGATGCCCCACATCCCCTGATGACCCCACCCAGCGGCCTCATGAAGATATTAAACAGCATTGGGGAGATAATCGACCCCTGTGGAACCCCACAATTGAGACTCCACGGGGCCGAGACCCTCTCCCCAAGCTGTACTCTCTGGGGACGGTCCTCCAAGAAGGAGCGGAGCCAGGCAAGCGCCAGGCCACCAATTCCCAGATCGGAGAGCCTCCCCAGGAGGATACCGTGGTCGATGGTATCAAAGGCCGCCGAGATGTCGAGAAGGACTAACAGAGAGGTTTTTCCCCTGTCAGCCTCCCTCAATAGGTCATCGTACAGGGCGACCAATACCGTCTCTGTTCCGTGGTGTGGCCTGAAGCCCGACTGAAACGGATCCAGGGCATCCGTTTCTTCCAAGAGAGCCTGAAGCTGGTCGGCCACCACCCTGTCCACCACTTTGCTCATGAAAGAAACATTGGCGACGGGCCTATAATTGCCAATTTCGTCCACCGCCAAACTAGGTTTCTTTCTTATGGGCCTAATGAGTGTTTCCTTGAGGGCAGAAGGAAACCTGCCCTCAAGGAAAGACCCATTTATTATTGCAGTGGCCCATTTTGTTGTTATCGGCCTGGCTGCTTTGATTAGCCAGGCCGGGCAAGGGTCAAGGGAGGAGGTGGTGGCTCGACAGCAATCAAGGACCTTGGCCACAGAATCGGGCGTGACAGGCCGAAAGGTGTCAAGAGTTACCGGGCAAGACGGAGCGCTGGACGTCTCTGCTCGACTCACTGTGTTCAAAAAAGAAGAGAGGTCCCGGCGGATGGCCTCCACTTTAGATTTAAAAAAGGCTGCAAACTGGTCAGGTGAGAAACTAGGGGGAGGCCTATCACCCGGATCAGTTCCGGATAGGTCGCGCACTATACGGAATAACTCCGCCTGCTGGTTGGACGCTTCGCTTATCCGGTTAGCGAAGTAAGTTCGACAAGCAGCCTTTACCTTAGACAGGTAAAGGTTAGTTGCGACCCCGACAGCTATCCAATTATAATCCGTCGGGTTCTTCCTCCACCTGCGCTCTAGCCTTCTCCTATGTCACTTCAGTGCTCGGAGCTCCTGGTTAAACCAGGGTGCCGGGCGGGTTCTGCGACGGAGAGGGCGTTTAGGCGCGATCATGTCTACGGCCCTGGTGGCAGCCGTGGACCAGCTGTCAACCAGAGCGTCGACAGGAGCGCTAGCTCCTGACATTTCTTTCGAACCGAAATGTCATTTCTATGGTTTCTCTCCTATGTGGCCTCTCTTATGACGCACAAGCAATGAATTCTGAGCAAAACATTTCCCACACTTTTGGCATTTGTAGGATTTCTCTCCTGAGTGGACTCTGTTATGTTTCACAAGCAGTGAATTCTGAGAAAAATATTTCCCACACTTGTGGCATTTGTACGGTTTCTCTCCTGTGTGGACCCTCCCATGACTCACAAGCTGTGAATTGCGAGCAAAACACCTCCCACACTCCAGGCATTTGTATGGTTTCTCTCCCGTGTGGACTTTCTTATGCCTCACAAATAGTGAACGTTTTGCAAAACATTTCCCACACTCCTGGCACTTGTATGGTTTCTCTCCCGTGTGGACTCTCTTATGTTCCACAAGTAGTGAATTCTGAGCAAAACATTTCTCACACTCATGGCATTTGTACGGTTTCTCTCCTGTGTGGACCCTCTTATGCCTTACAAGATGTGAACTGTGAGGAAAACATTTCCCACACTCCTGACATTTGTATGGTTTCTCTCCTGTGTGGACTCTCTTATGCCTTACAAATAATGATTTTTTTGCAAAACATTTCTCACACTCATGGCATTTGTATGGTTTCTCTCCAGTGTGCACTCTCTTATGTTCCACAAGCAGTGAATTCTGAACGAAACATTTCCCACACTCCTGACATTTGTATGGTTTCTCTCCTGTGTGGACTCTCTTATGCCTTACTAGATGAGAACTGTGAGCAAAACATTTCCCACACTCCTGGCATTTGTATGGTTTCTCTCCTGTGTGAACTCTCTTATGTTCCACAAGAAGTGAATTCCGAGAAAAACATTTCCCACAATCCTGACATTTGTACGGTTTCTCTCCTGTGTGGACTGTTTTATGTTCCAGAAGCAGAGAACTGTAGCTAAAACACTTCCCACACTCTAGGCATTTGTATGGTTTCTCTCCTGTGTGGACTCTCTTATGTCTCGTAAGCTGTGAACTATGAGGAAAAGATTTCCCACAGTCTTGGCATCTGTATGGTTTCTCTCCTATGTGGACTTTCTTATGGTTCACAAGGTATGAAAATAGAGCAAAACATTTCCCACACTCCTCACATTTGTATGGTTTCACTTCTGTATGGATTTTCTTATGTCTCACAAGCTGTGAACTATGAGGAAACGATTTCCCACACACCTGGCATTTGTATGGTTTCTCTCTTGTATGGACTTTCTTATGGTTCACAAGGTGTGAATTCTGAGGAAAACATTTTCTGCACTCGTGGCATTTGTATGGTTTCCCTATTGTGAAGACTCTTTGATGGTTCACAAAGTGTAAGTTGTTAAAACTGTGATCTATAGGTTTCCCAGAGACGTCACTTACAAAGCACTTCTTTCTTGCAATGACTCTTTTGGAACGCACCAGTGACATCTTCACGGCCAAATGTTTTCCACACATGAGGCATTTGTAGGACTTGTCTCCGATACAGCTTTCTTCTTCTGCGTATGTTCTCTTGTTTCTGGCAAGCTCTATTGTGTGTGTAAAACTCTTTCCACATTTGGGACAAACATTTTTCTCCCTCCAGTTATCTGCTGGGAAGAAGGAGAAATGCAGAAATTACTGAACTGAACAAACAAAGAGCTCAACAGGAAACAAAGAGAAGGTTTTCTAAAGAAGTAGATTTTGACAAATGAAATCTCTCATAAAAACAAATCTGCTAGCCTTTTAAGTGTCACAATTGTTTTTCTTCCCACCTTTTCCCGTTTAATTTGACCATCATGTTTTAAAAACGCATGTAAGAAAACTAAGAGAAACTTCATGGGCATCAGGTACATACATTACATTTTTTTAGGGTCTAGGGAGAAGGCCTTTATATTTCACATGTTATTTTAAGAACCGTATTAGCGCTTTACAATCCTACATTGTTCTGGTTTTATTTTAGTTTAACATGGTTCAAGAAAATTTCATTGTTCTTTTATGTTTGACCACCATAGAAACTAATTTGGCAATGCGGCAGAGGGCAGAGACCACTCAAGGCAGGGAAGACCAAGATGGCTGTCAAATTTCCATAGTTGACTGAGACTCTCTAAAATAAACTGACAATGCACAAAGCAGAGCATTCATAGGTGTGATGTTTGTGTCAACTGTTCTGTTTTGTTATTTGCTCCTTTGAAAGGCGTTCTCCACCCTGGCACTTTCCACACTTGCACAAAATCCACTTCCTGTTTGCTGGCTACAAATTGTGTGATTTGTGGTCCAGCATATCTAAAAACTTCCAGGGAGGGGAAGACTCCCCTAAAGCACAGGAGCTAACTCCCTTTGCCATTATATATTCCAACTGATCTCTTACATTTATTCTCTCCTCTCTCCTTATCACACATTTGAGGTTGCTGTAATACCTTTTTCCTGAATGCTCCAAATTCAGGACCTCATATTCTTAGTGCACCAAATGCTAAATGTGAGTCAACACTGTGATGCAGTAGCCAAAAAGGCTAATGTCTTATTACAAAAATATCCCTAAAGTAACTCAGTACAGAGAATTGTGTTATTTTAACTCATTACTTCCCATATGTGTGGAATATTATGATGGCTAACCTACTGAAAGACTTTCTTTTGTCTGCCACCATAACAGCTTTTGGGCTGTGTTGTGTAAACTCGCCAAGCTGATGAGTCACCCAATCTGCTAGTAGATTTTCCTAGCTTCTTTCCAATCTTCCCTCTGTTTCCAATTTTCCAGTGAAGAAATGTCCAGTCTGGCATTATGGACCCCACAGTGGCTAGTGTGAGTTGGGTCACCACTCCAAAACAGAAATGTCTCATTGCCCTTATTGTTACTAGTATTTATTGCACTGGTAACAACAGACATTAGCATCAGCTGGGGAAAGAGGGGTCCTTTACCTAGAGAGGAGACAGTCTGACGGTTCTCCTCCATGACCTCCTGGTGGAGGGCCCTCTGGTCAGGATCCAGCAGTGCCCACTCCTCCTGGGTGAAATACACAGCCACCTCCTCAAAGGCCACTGGACCCTAAATGGGGGGGAAAAAAGCAGGTCTTCCTCATGGGGTTCATAAAGAGAACCTCCTCAATACAAAACAACAAATGAAGAGAAGTGGTGGAACTTATATTGTTGGATTTAACTTTCATTCATGGCCTTCACAGCCTTAATATTGGGGGACCCTAAATGAAAAAGAAAGCAGGTCTCCTCATGGGATTCATAAAAGTAATTTAAGATTAGGTCAGAGAGTCTGACATTCAAGAGTGCTATATGACTTTATAGGCCTTTGGGGAAGAAAATCAGAAGCCTGTGTTCCTCACAGCTGCCATTTATCCCCAAATGGTTAAGTCTAGTATGAAATAGAGGAATATTTTGCACCGTACAGAATTTACTCCCTTCTCCTGAATATCCTTGAACTTCTTTGCCCCTTGCACTGAACATCCAAGAAAATCTTTACTTTTCTTCTTTTTATTGAACAGGAACTTGCAAGCAGACAATAAATGTGACATATGCCGTAGTTTTCAATGTACTGAATATCCAAAAACTGTAACTACAAAAATTAATACAATGTTCTAGAAACATAACTATGAGAGCTTAATTAAATGAATGGAACCCCTAAACTTGCCCACCGCCACATCCCCATCCTTTTATATGCGGACAACGCTGTTCTACTGTCATGTTCCCAAATTGGATTGAGGCGTTTATTACGTCAAGCTATGACCTACCTCAACGTTAATGAGTTAACCTTAAATCATGGGAAAACAAAGATTTTAGTTTTCTCTAAATCTTGGAAACAACGTTCATGGTCAATACAGGGAAACTCTATTGAGCAGGTCAAAACAGTCAAATATCTGGGGATTAATTTTTCCTATAATGGGAGCTGGGTAACCCATCGCAAGTGCGCTCTATCAGTGGCAAGAACCAGTGCCTTGGCTATTGCCCGTTTTTTTAATCTGAAAGGGAATCGATATGTCCCCATGGCCCTAAGAGCTTTTAACGCAAAATCCAGCCCCCAACTTTTATATGGTGCCCCTATATGGATCGAAGCCTTCGATCACACCACCGAAGGCTTACAATCCCTTTTTTTGAGGAAAATACTTGGACTACCCAACTGTGTCCCTTATGCTGCACTATGCATGGAGACTGGATCGTTACTGCTGGAATCCCGCGCCTGGCTCTCGACTTTTAAGTTTTGGCTTCGCCTTTTATTTAACCCTGACCAGAACTCTCTCATCTTTTTGATGCTGCTGGACCATCATGCATCTAAATGGTTGACAGTGATCCAGAAGAAAATTATATCCCTAGGAATTTCCTTGGACGCATTTTATCTGTCCTCTGCCCCGGCCTTATTTCAGTCAATTAAATGCAGACTGTTAGATATCCAACTGCAACATCTGACTGAGGCAGCTCGGAAAACCTGCTCCCCTAGTTACCTGGGTCTATCCCAGAATCCAGAGCTTCTAGCTCCCTATTTTCTTTTTCTAACTGATCCTCACCAAAGAAGAGCATTCATGCTGGCAAGATTTAATGCATTACCGTCGGCCATTTTATTTGGTAGATATTGCAGAATCCCACACAATCTTAGACGATGCCCTTGTAGCCAAGGAGCCATCGAAACAGTTTCCCATGTTCTTTTGGACTGTCCTCTCTATAACAGCCCCCGAGCAAGATTTTTAGATCCATTGCTCTCTGGCTATCAAGGTCTTTCTGACAATGCCAAGGTTTGCTTTTTAGTCCAGGGGAAAGTCAAGCATGTCACCACTTACGTTGCTTGCTTTTTACAATCTGTGATCCAAACTAGAGAGACTATCTCTCAGGTATAGCCTATGGCTGTACCAATCCCCCCAATTTTAACCAGGTTAAAGGTTCTATCATTCCTTATAATTCCTCTATCGGTCTAAAGTATACTGTACTTTTAATGCCAATAAAGGTCTGTCTGTCTGTATGTCTGTATGTCTGTGTGTATGTATGTATGTAATTAAATGAATGGAAAATATAAGTATTCTAACAAAGCTTAATGCTTTAGAGTACTATACAACTTCAGCTAAAGTGTTACAAATACTTCATAAAAAGTACTACAAAAGTATATTAAGTTAGAAAAATTCTCTGTTAAGTTACATCTGTGGAAGTATCCTAGACTATGTAATCAATAGAGCAGAGCATAAGCAATTACATTAACATATTGTAAAGAATCTTACACACACATAGCAGAGTTTTCTCTCCTCTACCGCTGCTCTCCTATCATCCTTTGCTCATTTCCCCAGTTCTCTTTTCTGAATGTTCTTTATGAGCTTATCTTTCCCCTATCAACTGTCAGCATTCCCTTCCACTGGGCCAGTACGTTACAGGGTCTTGATTCACAATGAAAAAAAATATAGTATACATTTCTGTTGCTTTTATTATTATTATTAGTTTTATTTATTTTACAACTCCTGTAAAACATGATTCTTTTAAATCAGAACCTGGCAAGCTGCCACCATGACAATGAGTGTTATTATTTTGACTGACAGGGACTAAGACAACGGGTTATACAAGGTGTAAGTTATTTGGGTACGAATCTACTGGGTAGGCAACATGCTATGGGTCTAAACTGCTAGCAGGCCAACTTACATAAGGACCAAGATTTTTGTCAATTGTTTATTCCACGCTAGACCGACAAGGATGAAAGAGATTCTTATGCAAGTCAGTGTTATTGTACAGTTATTGTACCTTGCTTCCAGACTTGGCTGAAGAGCTGGCTGATTGTTTCACAGTGACATTGAGTAAACTGCTGTTTAAAGTGCATTCTTAAAATACAGTGTACAGGTTCAGGGACGCTTTTTCTACATGCTACTTAATTATTTAACACTCTGTACATTCAAAAATTCACATCCTGACACCTAAAACCAGGATGTGGAAAGGGCTACTGGTGGCCTGCCGGCCTGCCTTGGGAGCTTCCTGGAAGTATCTAGGAAGCCTCTGTGAGAAACAGGATGCTAGACTAGATCGGCAGTTAGTCTTATACAACACGGTTCCTCTGACACTCTCGGCTGTCCCACAAGAAAACAGAGGCAGAGAGATCTATTCAGAATGAGGGAACAGGAACAGGAAAGTAATTTGTATTTTGAAAGCCCTCAAACGACTCATGGACCATTCTTCAGATCAGAAGAGCAACAAAATTCCTCCCCATTTGCAACGGCCAGATATATTAAGTACTGATATTCTCCACACGGAGAGGGCCATGCTTTACCAGCCTGCTATGTATGCATTGATAACATGGAGCCTTTCATTGAAAAGAAATGACCAGACTCATTAAGAACTAAAATGATAAAATAAAAAGGGATTCAAATACACAAAGTGTCATTTATTCTTCTTGCCCAGACCTGATCTGGTTCTGCTCTGTCACAAGGACGAGACGAAGGAATTCTTGTCCCTGGCATCCTTCCAGCCCCTGTGGAAAGAAAAAGGGAGATAAATCAGTTGCATAATCTTCTCCTAGAATAAGATCATAACCCTAGAAATGTTAGCTAAAAACTAATCCCTTGAGCACAAGAGGATTCACATCCCAGTAAAAAGCACTAGTTCACAAATGGAAAAGTGCACTTTTGTAGCTGTGAATGAAAGAAATTCCAAGAGAGGTACTAGACTGGAGTTTTCTTAATGAATACAATTTTTTGATTGACTAAAGTCATTTCCCCAACCGTTAACAATACAAAACTTCAGAATTTCCCCTGCATGTCAGATAATATTTTTATTTATTTCAGAGTATTCAATGGAGTCTGGACACCACCCATGGAGAAACACATAACACACCCAACACATTTTCCACACTTTTTCAAGAAATAAAAACAAATGAAGCAAGTTTATTTGTTTGACTCAACATTTAACAAAATGAATGGAAAACCTGGTGGAATATGTTTCTCTCTTCCTGCTCTAAAGTCCTTGCCTTTATATAAGGTTGATGCTTCCTCTGGGTCCCCCTGCCCACCTACAGCCCATGATCCCTCTGTTCCTCCTAATTATTACACTAAATTTTTCAAATGTTGCAGAGGGTTTTTTGTAATTTATTTCAGCTATTTCTTATAGTAAGTTTTCTATTACCATTTTGTGACCAACAAGAAAGAAAGAGAGAGAGAGAGAGAGAGAAAAAAAAGGGGAAGGGGGAAAGTATGTTTTCATTTAAAAAATGCTTGATGATTGTAAAGGAGACATGGGGAAGCCTGAGAGTTTCTCAGGAATGAAAATGAGGGTGTGATGCCTAAATTTGGGTGATCTCACTCTGGTCCCTGCTGAACCATGAGCCCTACTGGGTAACATTGAGCCGTCCACTCTCCCTCAGCTTGATCTCCCTCAAAGGATATTTGTACTAAGGATAAGTTGATTAGGAAGAAAGCTGTGAGCATCTCAGAAGAAATGTGGGATATAAATATAACAGGCAAACAAATAAGCATCGATTACTGAAGCATGCATGGTTAAATACAGATATGTTTCACCATCTCTCCTATCCTGAATTTTCAAATGGGTAAAAATGCATCTCTTGGCATTTAGACTTCAGGACTAAAAGGGAGGAACTTGGTTGCAATGGAAGACTGAAAATCAAAACACAGTTTTGAACTACAGAAAGAACTAAAGAATATAGTCCCACTTCCCATACCCAAAAGAGAGTCAGGAACAAAATATATATATATATATAAATACTTTCCTTTCATTTCCTTTCACACAGGGAAAAGCACACACCCTTCTACCACTAATCCTTACCTATCAAGAAGGCACGTCCCTCATTGCCTTGATGGATCTCTCGTTGCTGGGGATTCGGTTTGGTGTCTAACTGTGGTTTCTCTGCCGTGAGGAAATCTGATTGAACTTCTACAGAGAGATTTCTCATCTGAGGATCCGTAACATGCATTAAGAAGGTAGAGAAGAAAAGACAGAAGAAAAGATCTCAGTGGATGAGGCTGGAACTTAGGGGAGAGGGGATATCATCCTCAGATTTGGCAACTGGTATAATTTGTAAGATTTCCTCCCTCATTTTCTTGACCCTTTTGAGTAGCCATTGAAAACCTGGTGCGGTTGACAAGTCCCACCCGAACCCACTCAAAGAGATTGCACCCTGGCCACTAAACCTGCCACTGGGCTGAATCGGTTGCTGTGTCCATGGCAAAAATGAACCCAGGATAAAAACCAGGCACACAGCACGAACCCCTTGTTTTAAAGTGGAAGAGAGTCTCCCAGAGGTCAGGAACTGTGATTCGGTTTCCAAATACTCTATGATGTGTACAGACCACACATCTTGCTTTCAAGGACCTTATGGGATGGGGGCAGAGAGCAATTTCCATCAGAGGAGCCACACTCCTTACAGGGAGAGGGGCAGCAGGGGCTGTGGGGTGCCCGCATCAGACTCCAAGTCTCCCAGGGGACCCCTGGGAGGAGGGAACCGCTCTCACCTTTCGCTCTTCCCGCTTTTGGTCTTCTGCCTGACTCAGACTCAGAAAAGCTTCTCCCAGGGCCACCGCCTGGGAAGTGGTCTCTGCTCCACATTCTCTCACCCAGTTCCTCATCTCCAGTGGGAGGATGGACAAGAACTGCTCCAGGATCACCAAGTCCAGGATCTGAGCTTTAGTGTGTTGCTCTGGCTTGAGCCACTGACGGCAAAGATGGTGGAGCCGAGTGCAGGCCTGTCGAGGACCATCATCAGCTTCCTTGTAGGAGAATTTCCTGAATTTCTGGCACTGTGTATCTGAGCTGGGCATCTCCGCACCTCGGACCTTCTGCGCCGTTCTTTCCCGGTGTGTTCCAAGGCTTCCTGCCTTGATAACAGAGTCTCCTCCTTCTCTGGGGCCAGATGTGCTTTACTCTGCACTCAACAATTCTGCTGGGCAAAGATTGCCTTAAGAGCTCGTACTTTTGAAGCTCTGCAAAGCCAAGACATTTCCATTTTAGTGTGGGCAAGAGGAAAAATACAACCCAACAGCAACCAACCAAGTTTCTTCTCGAAAGGACAGGCAGGAGAATCCGAAGGATGAGAAAGGAGACACGGGAGTGAGGTTGTTCCTTCCCCTGGCAGCCACAGACCAATGTGCTGGAGACCATCAGAGAGACAGAAGAGGAAGCATCTTCCCTTCGACTGAACTGTTTCTAACCATTCAAATCTATTCTTCACCACCAGAAGGGCTTGGGCCACAAACAACCCGACTCCCCTCCAGCTGCCTCTCCTGCCCGGTCTTGGGGGCTTCCCTTCCCCAGGTTGGGCTGGAGTTGGGGGGGGGGGCTCCCTCCTTCCCTCCACTTTCTCTCTCTGGCTTCCCCCAGTTCCCCCCACCCACCATCCCAGGCAGCCCTGCTGAGACAGATTCACCATCCCTCCCAGTTGCAATGGAAGGGGACGGAAGGAAGAAGCTCCCCAGATCCCAGCAAGGGAGAAGCAGATCCCAGGCAGCCTTTCCAGCAGCTAAATCCCTACTTTCCTCCGGAGGAAGTAAAAGGAGGGACAGGAAGCGACTTCTTTTTTTTTTTGAAAGGGAACTTCCTCTGGGGACGGAAACGGTCTCCTGCACTCAAGGTCCCCTTCTCTTCTAGGAATCCCAACTCAGTGTATTTAACCCTTAGTTTCAAGGTGGATTATCATGGATCCGCATCATTTTTCTGCTGGATCTTCCCTAAACCATTGTCCAATCACAGGGCCCATCTGTTCCCAGTGGACTTCACAGAAATGATGGGTCCTTTTGCACATTCTTCTGCAGTGGTGCAAACACATGGATCTGAAGAATGGATCCAAATGGTTCCACATTGTTTTTATGTAGGACCATTCCTAAGCCATTCTCCAATCATAGGATCCATCGCTACCCAAAGACTAACACCCAGACGTTGTGGGTTGTTGAGCTTGTGGCTTTGCAGCAGTGCAAAAACATGGGATCTAAGGCACAGATCTTGATGGAGCCACATGGTTTTTAAGCAGGATAATCCCCAAACCACTCTCCAATCATAGGCCCCATTTGTGTCACTAGAGCCCAAGACAGAAATCATGGGTCCCCCTAAGTATGGCTTTGCAGTGTGGCAGAAACATGGATCCGACATACAGATCTTCATTGATCCACATTATTTTTATGAAGGATCATCCTCAAACCACTGAACAATCATCACTCTCATCTATGCCCACAGACTACACCACAGAAATGTGTTCCTCAGCACATGGCTTTGGAGTGAGGAAAAAATATCCATCTAAGGCGCGGATCCCCAGAGATCCACTTGATTCTTAGGTAGGATCATCCCCCAAACACTGTCCAGTCATAAGACTCATTTCTGTCTACATACTACACCACAGAAATCATGGATTGATCAGTGCACAGCTTTGGAATAGTGCAAAAACATGCACCTGATGCACAGATCCTCATGGGTCTACATGATCATCCCAAAAGCAATGTATAATTGTAAGAACCACACAGAAATCATGGCTCCTTCAGTCCATGGCTTTGCACTGGCACAAAAGCAGCAACCTTAGACACAGATCTTCATAGATGCACAGGATATCTGTGTAGGATCATCCCCAAACAACTGTCTATGAGGATCCATGCCTTAGATCCATATTTTTGCACCACTGTAGACCGTGCACTCAAGGAACCATAATTTTTGTGTTGTAGTCTGTCTGGGCAGATAGAAACTATGAACTAATGAGGTTTTACGGATAATTTCATCTAAAAATCATATGTAATCATGAGTGTTAGGATAATTGTGTTTGACTTATTCAGAGAGAAAAGAACTGGCCCCGTAAAAGCGGGCCCGACCCCTCCCTTCCTTTTTGCTTTTCTTCTTGACTCAAGGACTAATGTTTCTTGAAAGACAAAGGATCCGTTTACTGAGAAACAACGCTGGTAGTAGATAGAAACAACATGCTTTGTAGTAGATAAGAATGGAATGCAGGGGCCCCAGGGAGAGAAGAAGATCCGGTTATCTGTTCTGCGCATGTTTGAAAGGTGTTTTTACTAATCCAATGAATTTTCGCCAACTAACTTTCTGACCCCTTTAAGGAGATTGTGCGCCCACCCCAAATCGCCCGGAAGGGACAGGCTATAAGAGATTGTACCACTCCTTTTGTTCTTTGGAGAAAAGCCTTTGCCCCGCGTGGTGAATTGTTTTTCTCCCCGCTTTCTGCAGCAGGCGTTTTCCTTTGCAATAAAATAACCTCACAAGAAGCCTTCGTGCCTCAGTCTCTCATTTTGGGAGCTTCCTACCTGGGGAAACCGGATAACAGTTTGGGGGCTCGTCCGGGATTTCCTAACAGCCCCGGTTGGGGCTGGGCCACAGCCCAGTTGAGGCCGAGCAGAACGAGGGCGGCGGTGAAGTGAACCGGAGGGTACCCCTGTCTCCTTTTGGCAGCCGCTTCCTTCCCGACGCTTCGGCTGCTCGGCATCAAGAACTCGGAAAGAGGCACGAACGCAAGAGGTCCTCCAAGCCGGCCGGCCAACGGACATTGGTAAGTTAAGGTGGGGAAACTCCGAATGGGTTGGTTGTTGTTGGATGAGTGAAGGATTGAGTGGGCCTGCAGTTCCCTACGGTAGCCGTTGTGTGATCCGGTACCCTGGGTCAGGTCGAGAGAGTGGTTGTTGCAATCCTATTGTGTCTGCGCTCAAGAGACCCCTTACTCTTGTCGCAAAACCCCTTTTCCCTTTTGTATTTGTCTCCCGTGGGATGGGAAACCAGGTGTCTAGGAAGGAAAAGAGGTCCAGCGGGGACCAAAGGAGGAATTTCGAGGGGGACGCCCCGGCACCAACTCCGAGAGGCGGAGGGGAGCTAGGAATTCCTAGCAACAGCCCATTGGGGAAGCTGTTGCTAAATTGGGAATCGGTGAAAGTACAGGAGTTTCAGTCAGAGCAGGAAATGGTCCGTATGTGCACAGAGGTCTGGACCAATCTAGAAATCAGTCCAAGATGGCCAAAACTCGGATCCAATAATTTAGATGATATTAAAAGGGTGGACAACTTCTATGTTGCTCATCCGCCCCGTACTGCCTATGTCGACTCCTGGATGTGGTACATTATAAAATTTGGACCAGGAGTTAAATTGGCAGTAAGCAGAACCCTATTAGATACCAAGCTGAAGGGTGAGGAAATGTCTAAATTTGACCCCTTAGAGTTTGTTAACTATCAGCAGCCCATAGCACCACCAGGGGCTGCTGAGCAGTTAGCAGCGCCTCCCTCTTACGAAGAGGCAGGGCGGGAGGGTAGGAATTTGGGCCCAACCCAGGCCAGTCCCTTAAGCACTGCCTCCACCATAGAGTATTCCCCCCCTTTAGATCCACTTAGAGAACAAATTAATAAACTACAGAAGACCGTAGAACAGATGGGGCAGACCCCATCTCGACCAAACACCAGGTCTAGGACACGGGCAAAGGAGGCAGCTGAAATAACTGATGAATGCCCCGGTGCATCAGCTCAGTACCCATTAAGGGAAGTCCCAATGGGAACTAGGGTTGGATATGTAGAGGTCCCTTTAACTAACTCCGATATTCGGGTAATAAAACAACAACTGCCTAATCTTCCAGAAGACCCCATTGGGTTCGTGACAGGACTCAGGGACGCTCTAGGGACTATGGTTTATAAGCCCACTGAATTGTTACATATTTGCAAACAATTAGCAGGAGTAACGTATACCAACCAAGCGTTGGGTCATGCTAGAAGGCTTTGGCAGGCGCAGGATGGCGCCCGAACAGAACAGATGGCTAGGGAGAGATTCCCTGAGATAACCCCGGGGAACTGGGATTTTCAGGCTGATAATATTAGGGAGCAGTGTGGGGAAATGAAAGATTTCTTATTAAAGGGACTAGAAGCAACAGTCCCTAAAACCGTTAGCATGAAATTAGCCTTTGGACAGCCCCAAGGAAAAGATGAGAGTCCAGTCGAGTATTTAGAAAGGCTAAAACGAAATATGCGACGGTATACCGGACTAGACCCAGAGGATCAAGCAAATGTAAATATTCTGAGGCTGGAGTTTGTGTCGGGGTGTTACCCGGACATAAAGTTCAAACTACAGAAAATTGATGACTTGACAACTAAACCTATAGGAGATTTGTTAACGGAAGCTCAGAAGGTAGTGGTAAGGAGGGAAGACGAGAAGGAAAAGAGAAAGTTGAAATTGATGGCACAGATGATGGAAAAAGTTGTAGATAAAAGGAAATAACCCTCCATGGGTCGGGACTCGTGGACGGGGCCGTGAGAGAGGAGTGTATAGTAACCAGGGAGGTAGAGGAAAGCTTGTGGAAGGTAGAAAGAATTAAGAGGGACAAGGGCAGGTGAGGGGCTGCCTGGTAAAAAGTCCTGCCTGCGCAGAGCCCTTGTTAACTTTGCAGGTGGGCAAAGAGGGAAAGGAAATCGAATTTTTGGTAGACTCAGGAGCCACGAGATCTAGCCTGAGCCAACCTACCTGGGAAGGACAACTTCCTCTTTCTGGGGGACATTGTAACATAGTAGGAATAGAAAACCTAACGCAACGGGTTCCTGTTCTAAAACCCCTAGAGGTGCTAAAACCTGGGTCACATGAAAAGCTGTGGCATGATTTCGTGTGGACCCCAAATTCAGGAGTGAACCTACTAGGTCGAGATTTAATGGCCAAATTAGGAATCCTTATATGCTATAAGGACCAAGCCGCATAGCACTACAGGACTCTCGCCCTTTGAGAGTCTATATGGAATGGGAATTTGGGATGTTAGCACACAGAGAATTAGCCCCAACCTAGAACTTTTCAAAGATGCCTTTATAAGAAAATATCTGCTGGCCCTGTTCTCTATTCTCTCCGATAATAGGGAACGAGGCATCGCGGTGCAGCGAACGCCATTGGAGGTAGCAGTGCATTCCTTCCACCCCGGGGATTGGGCTTACATCAAGGCATGGAGGAGTGAACCGCTCGCCCCAAGGTGGCTTGGCCCGTTCCAGATCTTGTTGACAACAGAAACTGCCGTCAGGACCAAAGAACTAGGCTGGACTCACCACACTCGCGCCAAACAAGGACGGTGGGAAGCCGTGCATGTGTCTGAGGACGGACTAAAGACTATTTTTAGGCGACAAAAGTAATGTCCAGCAGGCAACTGGCGCATAAGTGTTGCCCCTTCTTTAGTGTGTTCTTGGAAGCAAGGAAGGTCAATAATCTGGTTCAAACTTGGAAGGTATCCTTAAAAATTAGCAGGAGTCGGTGGGGGTTCTATTTCTTTAAAGGGTATTCAATTGGAGATCAAGTAGTATTGGAAGACGAGGAGACAATCGATAGGGAGGAGGAAAGAAGAATTTTTAACGGGGTTTTTACAGAATTGTGGGATTCTCAGTGGTGGCACAATCAGTACTGTAAGGTCTGCCCTATTACGAAGAATCAGGAACTGTGTGAAATTACCGATACTGAGAGTAGTTCTGAAGGAGAATCAGAGGAGGAGTGTGTGATTTCATTATCTGATGACGAGGAGTTAGATGAGGATTGTCGGATTACATTGTTTGGACGAATATTGTAGAGTAATGTCCATAGTTCCCTATATAACAGGTAGTGTTTGCCCCTGGTTTTCCTGTTCAATCAGTCGAACACCAAAGGGAGAGGTAGAGGCGTGGATAGTGCAAATACAAACTACTTCCTATTGGGACACTGAATACGAGGGGTTGGCCTGGGGCAACCAGTTGATGGTATACCAGGCGATATCCGGAACTTAAAAGATCCCTTGCTAGGGATAGATCCCTTTGAGCCCCATTGTCTACTATATTGCCACTTTTGCCCTCACCATTGGTGTGCCAGAATAACCAAATTTGACGAAAGCCCGACATTGAGGTGGTATGTGCTGAAGGTGGGATATCCCGAGAGGTTGTGGGCCGAAAGTCTGTGGGCTGTGGAAACACCAGTCGCAAGCTATCAGTGGAGGGTTCGACCCGATAGCTCGACGCAGGCAAAAGCCATTCCTAAGGGATGGCTCCGCTACGCATCTTCGGTACACCACGAGACGTGTTGGAAGTGCAGGAGCGAAAGCCCTTGGTCCGTGCCCAGCCCAGACTCAGAGGACGAGGAACGTAACTCCCGCTGCCAGTGGCGGTAAAGCCTACCCCTCTGATGTCTTGGAAAAACATCAGGCAGATGCTTATTGGTAGACCAAGGGTAGACGGCAAAGTGATTACAGTATTAGGGATCTTTCTGAGCCTTATTCTGCAAGCGACAGGGTCTACTTGTCCTTGTGTGATAACTACCAGGAAAGGAAATCAGGAACATCAAACATTGCTCTACAAGTCCGTCTATAAATGCATGGGCAATACCTCTGTATGTCGATTTAACAATGTAGAATATACTGTCTGCAGTAAAGGGAGTCAGGAGCCAGTTTGTTTTGATCCTAAGGAAGATCCTGAAAGGATCTGGGTGGAGATCTACACCCTGGCAACCCTTCAACGACACTAAGTGTGGGGGAATGGAATGGGTAAAATACTATAAGGCACAGCACAAATATATGGGATCCACTAGAAAATGCGGCCCCATGGGGGATCATGGATTTGGATTCCACACTAATCCAACTTGCATAGTATGGGCTACCTGGTCCACTGCAGATAAAACTGCAACCTTGAGATCAATACCTGCAAAACCTGACTGCACTTGGGGTACCTGTAACTTTGTTAACTTTACCATATTACAACCAAAGATGTGGGATGAGAAGAACAAATGGGGAACTTCCATGTGGGATCAGACGTTCAGTATACTCATAGAGGGAAAAGGAAGCAAACCTAAAGTGTTCCTTAAAATTGTCCAGACTAAGGAATATAAAATAGGGGAAGATTTGAGGAGATACCAGACCTTCTGGAGAGAGATGGAAACGGATCCTTGGGAACAATCTTTGACTCCCAGGACAACTAATCTGTTTGTTGAACTGGCACAAACAATAGCTACCACTATGAATGTTTCAAATTGCTACATTTGTGGCGGTACTCTTAAGGGAGATCAGTGGCCTTGGGAGGTACTTGAGTGGAGTCATACTGTACCATACAATCTCACAGGACCCCAATCTATATGCTCAATAGAATTATAAGACTCCAAGCTGTAGTAGAGTTGCTCACTAGGGAAAATGAACAAGCTTTATTATTGCTAGCCAAACAGAACACGCAAATTAGGAATGCTATATATCAGAATAGATTAGCTCTAGATTACTTATTGGCTTCGGAAGGAGGTGTGTGTGGAAAGTTTAATTTGACAAATTGTTGCCTTGAAATTGGAGATACACAGGACGCAATTGCAGAAATTACCGGTCAAATGCGGAAATTGGCTCATGTCCCTATTCAAAAATGGGCTGGAATTATGGATGACACTGGGTGGTTAGGAGGGGTTTTCAACAACTGGAAACAAGCACTATTCTTCCTAGGTATGATTATGTTTGGATTAATTCAGCAGTTCAGGCGGCAATGCCAAAAACGCAGATGACTGTAAGAGAAACTGAAATAAGCTACAAAATCATCCCAGCCCAGGACGAAATTTATAATTGTGAATAAGTCAAAGTGTGTAGAAAAAGAAAAGGAGGGATTTGTTAGGATAATTGTGTTTGACTTATTCAGAGAGAAAAGAACTGGCCCCGTAAAAGCGGGCCCGACCCCTCCCTTCCTTTTTGCTTTTCTTCTTGACTCAAGGACTAATGTTTCTTGAAAGACAAAGGATCCGTTTACTGAGAAACAACGCTGGTAGTAGATAGAAACAATATGCTTTGTAGTAGATAAGAATGGAATGCAGGGGCCCCAGGGAGAGAAGAAGATCCGGTTATCTGTTCTGCGCATGTTTGAAAGGTGTTTTTACTAATCCAATGAATTTTCGCCAACTAACTTTCTGACCCCTTTAAGGAGATTGTGCGCCCACCCCAAATCGCCCGGAAGGGACAGGCTATAAGAGATTGTACCACTCCTTTTGTTCTTTGGAGAAAAGCCTTTGCCCCGTGTGGTGAATTGTTTTTCTCCCCGCTTTCTGCAGCAGGCGTTTTCCTTTGCAATAAAATAACCTCACAAGAAGCCTTCGTGCCTCAGTCTCTCATTTTGGGAGCTTCCTACCTGGGGAAACCGGATAACATGAGGATTCCTGCCTCAGGTCCATATTTTTGTGACAAGACTGGGTAAAAAAATAGATCCATGTAATAAAACAAATCCTCAGGATTTCAAAAGAATTTTTTACAGATCTTTCCCCAAACCACTGTCAAATCAGAGGTCCCATTTGTGCTCACGGAAGACGACACAATCATTGGTCTTTCGGTGCATGGCTTTACAAAGGTACAAAATCACGGAGACAAGATGTGGATCCTCATGGGTTCACGATTTTTACAGGGACTGGATAAAAGTTGGATAACAGGATCATAGAATTTTCACACTAAACAGCTCTCAGAAAACTGGGCAGAGGAAAGACCAGAGAGTTTCTTGGAGCGAAAAAGCGGTTTATTTTTGAGCTCAGAAATCACAAAAAGATCACAAATGCATTTGTGGGTGCCCAGAAACCTCAGGGGACCTAGAACAAAGGATGACCAGCTGTCTTATACCCTTACCTAGCATGATATTCAATCCTACATCTACATACAGCTAAAAAAAACCCTCCTCTCTTTGCTTATTCATTGAGATATATATATTTTTACTATGCGTTAGGGATCTACGCTATGTTAGCTTGATACATGAAATGAAGGTATTTCTTTTAATTAGCACAGTGAGGTATCAGAAAAGACATTCCTCAAGATGTCTCTATTTTATCTTCTCTAAGGGCTCAAAGCAACTGAAACCAGTTTCAGCCAAGCTCCAAAGTGGGGGCTCAGGAATGCTAAAAATAACTCAATTGTGTGAGGGTCAACTTTTGCTCGCTTAGAGCTCATGGCTACCTGTTTATATATTTTGTATGTCTTATTCACTTCACAGAATACTGGAGTTGAAAGGGTTTGGTAAATCCATCAAGCCCTGTTTGGGGAAACCTGGAGAACCAACCTAGTAACTAAGGGTTAAAAACATCGACTTGGGATTCCTAGACGGGAAGGCGACCTTTGAAGCAGGAGACCTTTCCCTCCCCATAGAAAAGGGTCCCTCTTCAAAGAAGTCCCTTCCTGTCACTCCTTTTTCTTCCTCCGGAGGAAAGCGTGGCTTAAACTGCTTAGAAGGCGGACTGGGATCTGGGGAGCCTTCGCCTCTTTCCCCCCTATTGCAACCGGGAGGGATGGTGAGTCTGTCCCAGCAGGGCTGCCTGTAAGGGTGGGGGGAGACTGAGGGAGGTCAGAGAAAGGAGGGAGAGGGAAGGAGGGAGTAGGGCCCCCCAACTCCAAGGCCTGCCGAGGGAAGGTAAGCCCCCAAGACCGGGCAGGAGAGGCAGCCGGAGGGGAGCCCCCAAGGGCTGTTTGTGGCCCAAGCCCTTCTGCTGCCTGAGGGGCCACATCCACCCCCTCCTTCCACCTCTCGTGCCCACAAAAGGGCTAATCCTGCACCTTCCAAGCCACTTGCAGGGGAGGAGAAGTTTCCCCCTTGGCTCCCTTGGAGGGCAAAGGGTTCCCTTTGGGGGCTGCCGGGCAGGCCGAGGGGAGACCGACAGCTCCGTTGCCCCCAAGAGGTAGAGCCATGTTTCTGTGTAAGAGGGGCTGTGCTGGATCAGACCAAAAGCTGTTCTAGTTTAGCATCCTGTTCCCTACACAGGTTTTCTAGATGCCTCCAGGAAGATCCCGAGGCGGTGTCCCCCAGCCAACTGCGATCCAGTGACTTCTTCCTGGAGGAAGGAGTTTTCAGCCAGGGGGACCAGTATCAGTAAATGTGTTCTGTAAAAGAAAGGTGTGAAGGCCTTTTAAAAAGCTAACAGTTATCATAAAGGAACCAGCCATTTTTCTTTTAATGTTCTTTTGGTTTTAGGAGATTATCTTTATGAAAAATACGAGGAAGACCCCCCTTCTTTTTCACTTAGGGTCCAGTGACCTTTGAGGAGGTGGCCGTCTACTTCTCCCAGGAGGAGTGGGTACTGCTGGATCCTGACCAGAGGGCTCTGCACCAGGAAGTCATGGAGGAAAACTGGCAAACTGTATATTCTCTTGGTAAGGCTCCCTCTCTCCCCAGCTAATCTCTGTTTACCAGCACAATAATTTCTAGCAACAATAAGAGCAAGAATTATGCTCCGGTGTTGAAATGGTGTCTGAGCTCTCACTAGCTACTGTGGTATCCTTAATGCTGGATTGGGCAACCTCTGGACCTCCAGATGTGCTAAATTCCTATCACAGAAGCCTTCATTTGCCAAAGTGGAATCGGGATGACAATAATCACTGACCTGACGATGCTGTGACAATTTAGAAAGCTGATGACATGATGATTTCCTAAGGACAGGGTCTTTTCGGGATATGGTGTACTTTACTATTGCTTCACAATAATAATTTTATCTGCATATTTTAAAAAGAGCTTTGGTCATCTTCTGCTTTAATATGAGAACTGATTTAATTATATTTTCATATGTGTAATGTTTTGCCTTAAATTCTACTTGATAAGCACTGGTTAAAGCAGAGACACCTCGCACCCCTGTGATAAAGCAGTAAAAAACACACAGAGAGAGAGAGAGAGAACCAAGAGCTTCATAGGCATTTTAGAATCACTCACCTTTTTCTGGCCGACTGTTGACTTTCTTGTGGTTTTGGTTTGAATGATTAACAAAACGATAATACCTAAAAATCTTCATCCACTGTACATGAAGAGAGATTAGATTTTTTAAATGCCTGATAATTAATGAAACGTATTGAGCTCCTTTTTCTGAAGATCTGTTTGTCTCTTCAGTTCAGCCTTTTATGCATTTGTCCTTCTTCCCCACAGATAACTGGAGGGACAAAGAGGTATGTCCCAAATGTGGAAAGACTTTTACGCACAAATTGAAGCTTAGCAGACACCAGAGAAGCCACACAGATGAAAAAAGCTTTATCCGAAGAAAGCCATACAAATGCATTGGGTGTGAAAAACATTTTGATACGATGATAGCACTGGTGTTTCACAAAACAGTCCATGTTGGAAAGAAGTGTATCATAAGTGAAATGTCTGGGAAAAGTTTAGATCGCAAGTTAGACTTGGTTAGCCATCAAGGAGGACAAACAGGAAGGAAACCACACAAATGCCAGGAGTGTGGGAAGTCTTTTGCTCGGAATTCTCACCTTGTATATCATAAGAGAGTCCACACAGGAGAAAAGCCGTACAAATGCCAGGAGTGTGGGAAAAGTTTTGCCTACAGTTCACTTCTTGTGAATCATAAGAGGGTTCACACAGGAAGGAAACCGTATAAATGCCAGGAGTGTGGAAAATGTTTTGCTCGAAATTATCACCTTGTGTATCATAAGAGAGTCCATACAGGAGAAAAACCATACAAATGCCAGGAGTGTGGGAAATGTTTTGCTCAGAGCTCACAGCTTGTAAATCATAAGAGACTCCACACAGGAGAGAAACCATACAAATGCCAAGAGTGCGGGAAATGTTTTGCCCACAGTTCACTGCTTGTGAACCACATGAGAGTCCACACAGGAGAAAAACCATACAGGTGCCAGGAGTGTGGGAAATGTTTCGCTCAGAATTCACAGCTTGTGAATCATAAGAGAGTCCACACAGGAGAGAAACTGTACAAATGCCAGGAGTGTGGGAAATGTTTTGCTCAGAATTCACACCTTGTTCGCCATCGGATAGTGCACACCAGAGAAAAACCGTACAAATGTCAAGAGTGTGGGAAATGTTTTTCCCACAGTTCACTGCTTGTGAATCATAGGAGAGTCCACACAGGAGAGAAACCGTACAAATGCCAAGAGTGTGGGAAATGTTTCGCCCACAGTTCACATCTTGTGAGTCATAAGAGAGTCCACACAGGAGAGAAACCGTACAAATGTCATGAGTGTGGGAAATGTTTTGCTCAGAATTCACACCTTGTGAGTCATAAGAGAGTCCACACAGGAGAGAAACCGTACAAATGTGAGGAGTGTGGAAAATGTTTTTCCCACAGTTCACGGCTCGTGACTCATAAGAGGGTCCACACAGGAGAGAAACCCTACAAATGCCCAGAGTGTGAAAAATGTTTTGCTCAGAAGGCTTATCTTGTGCATCATATGAGAGTCCACACAGGAGAGAAACCCTATAAATGTGATGACTGTGAGAAATGTTTTGCTCAGAATTCACAGCTTGTGAATCACAAGAGAGTCCACACAGGAGAGAAACCATATAAATGCCTGGAGTGTGGAAAATGTTTTGCTCAGAATTCAAATCTTGTGGGTCATCAGAGAATCCATTCAGGAAAGAAAACCTGTAAATTTCGGTAACATGTAAAATGCTTGCTTACGGTTCAGATTCAACATGTTGCAAACCACTAAAGGTTTACCATAGGAGAGGAACCATACAAATGACAGGAGTGTGGATATCGTTTTGTTTTCCATTGTGGGATTGTAGTCAGGAAATAATGTGTAAGAGGAGGCTCTGGCGGCTCTTGTCTTTGTAAAATAAAAGTAAGGGCACTGTGATCAAGTACCAGTGCTGTAACAACTAATTTTGTTCGCTGGATCTTCAGATGGAATTGGTGTACAGAGGGAGAGGATGGAGGAAATGGGAGGAGTGCTTAGTTCTGAGCAAACAATGACCATATAGGTTCTACACTGAGTGTGCTGTTTTGTATTTTTTTTCTGCCTGGGTAGAAAAGACTGGACAGAGTATCCATTGAGTCTCACACCTTTCCATCAGCAAATGCCAATGGGCAGGCTCACACCTCTCAGAAAGCAACCTGGATCAAAACCCCAGTGGCCTTTAATTCTTGAAGGCACCTTCCAAATTCTGACCAAAAGCCAAGATGGAGAATAAGAAGTGTGAGATTGCCCCAAAACCTTCTTTTCTCACCTATTTGCCCCAAACAAAATATTTTTTAATAGAAAAGAAAGCTCCCAATAAATGTATGGGTTTTTCCCTTTGATGCACTCTTCTCTCTCTGCTGGTGTAAAATATTGGAATTAAAAACACCACCCATGCCTGGGTTCAGTGGATGTTAAGAAGCGCGAGGAATGTATTTTGATTGTCAAAATTTTGATCCCATTCTGAGAAAAGAATGGAAGTCTTCGGTAGATTCAAGAAGTACATGAGGGGCCCCTTAAAACCTAATCTCAATCCAAAACACTCAGTTCATTAAAATTACAGAGGGAGCAGAAAACAACTCAAAGCACTCTAAGCATAAGGTTTCTTTAACTCCTGGTGGATAAAGTTATTGCTGAATTTGTCATTTGCTTTGAATGCTTTGGCATTAGTACATTAGGTGTTTTAGCCAAAAACTGACCTTTTGAAATTATTCCTCCTAGCATAGATCTGGATTGTCAAAAGAGATGACAGACGGCCCAATTTGGGTATATTTTAAAACTTTTTGTATTATATTTCCAGGAAAAGTGATTCCCTGCTTATGTTTTCCTCAGTTATCATATAACATAGAGTCTGTGACTTTAAAGAGGTAATGCACATGGGGTGGACTTCTCTCTCTATCTCTTTCTCTCTCTCTTTCTCTCCCCTCCACCTTCTCCTAGAAAGCTGAGAGCTCTCTAACAGCCTGTTGTTAATGTGGGCTATGCCAGTTATATTAAAATTGTATTGATATTGGGTCCTGAGGAGCCAACCATCGGCTGGATTCCTACTATTGTTTGTGTAAGGTATATACGATTTGATGTGGTTAATGACAGCTAATTGGCGAGGCGTTGAAGCTCATCTCTTTTCTGCCCTCCCAACACTTTTTCAATTAGCTGGAGCAAGTTACACAAACCCCTGTAAGATTTTGGCCATGAAATGCTTGCCCAGTTTGAGGCCTCATATGCTAAGGAGCTGGTTGGACAGCTCAATGAGTTAGATATGTGGCTGCCGATCCGGACATTGGGAGTTCTGTCAGATTAGTGCAGATATTCATGAATTCCAGCCCTTCTTGGCGTTAGTCCTCTCAGTGAAGAAAAACACAGAAACAGCCGTTTTCACCAGCAAGTCTGTTTACAGCAGCACAGAATTACACAGCAGTCTTGCAGCAACTCCATCCTCAGGCCTTAAAATCTTAGACCAGTTTTCTTCTACCTGAGGAGAAGAGACTGAACAGGTTATCTGTGCTTGAGGTGAGGAGGATTGCACCCTTCCAGCAGCAAATATCAATGGGCAGGTTGACACCTCTGAAACAGCATCCCAGGTCAAAGCCCTAATTGCCTCCCCCTCGATTCAGTCTATAAGGCACCTTCTGAACTCTCACCGTATGCCAAGGTGGGGAATCAGAAGAGTGCGATTCCACCAAGTCCTCCTTTCCTCAGCTACTGGCCCTGTCCAATATTATTTTTATAGACAAAAAATATATTGCGGGGGAGGAGGCCCAATAAAGGTATGACTTTTTGCTTTTGGGTCACTGTTCTGTCTTGCTGATGTAAACTTAAATACCGTCCATGGATGGATTTTGTGAACCATAATGCAGAGTTGCTTGAGGGATGTCTCCTGGTTGTCAGAACCTCAGACCCATTCTCGAATGGGAGTCGAATTCTCCGTAGATTCAGGAAGTAGAAGAAGAGCATCTTGAGCCATGAACTCAATCTCAGCCACTCCATTCATTAGAACTACAGAAAATAACACACCACACACCCAGGGTGTTGTTTTTCTAACTACTGATGCATAAAGACTGGACGACCATTACTACTAAATAGCGATATTTGCTATTTGCTTCAAACACTTTGGTGTTAGGGTCTTGTTAGATGAACTTACTAGATCTTCAGAGGAATTTAAATCCGCAATGGCTCTTGGTGAATAGTTACTTGGATGCAAGACATCTGGTGCTGAAGTGCATACAGTAGAGCAGAATAAGCAGCCTTTATCCCCGTTTTGAACTACGCTTGCATGAAGTGCAGTGTTGGAAATTGTGGTGAGGAATAATCAATAGTTAATGATTTCCCCCTTGTATCCCTTAATATGCATCAGTTCATGCAACTGGGCACACAGGGAGGTATACAAGCATGAACTTGGTCATTAGTAGCAATTGATTGCTGCAATTCACACCACTGCACTGATACTGGGGTTCCTCACCGTTCAGGTTCTAGCCAGTATGTTCTGTTTGGTGCAATCTGTAGGAAAACACATTAGTATCAATTGCACAATTTGGATTAAATCTCAAGATCTATTGATAGAACAGCATGGTTCCAGGGCACAAGCAGAGTTCAGTACAATAGCAAGCTAGATGACCTGTTCAAGCAAGCTAGCGAGCAAAAAGCTGCTCAAAGTGATTTGCCAGGAGCTGGTTAACCGAAACCATTCTTCAGACTGGCCTTATATCCCCTCATCCCTTCATGATAATCACGTCATTTAGGACTTTAGAGGTTGGAACCAGCACTTTGAAGAGCACCTTGATATGGGTTATGAAAAAGGAGCATTAAAAGAAGCACTTGCAAGCCTCCAGTCTGACTCTTTTTACTGGGAGGGGAATAAAAGAGAGCGAAAACTCGAAGCCTGGCCATGGGGAAGAAGGTAAGCACAAGAAAGCCAGGTGAGAGTTGATGGTGCAGGATGGAGCTGAGAAAGAAAGGGGGGGAGAAGACTAGGGAAGAAAGCCCAGCGGTTTCTGGGCAAGGGAAGGTTAGAAAGATGGAGTACATCCACCCCTAAAACCTGAGGGGATGATTGCGGAAACTCCTGCTTTGAGGGCAGGAATGGCTGGTTTGAAAACAGAAACCCTGGGATGAGAAAGCCCAGGATGAGAAAAGCCATTAGGAGCTGCCTAGCTGTCACCATGAAACAGCAACCAGACTCCTGACTTCTATCTAAGAGGCAACTCTGGCAAAACTCATATGGCCAAGAATTTCTGGTCTTAACATCTAAAGGCAACTTTCCTGGCAAAATACATCTTGCCATGTACTTTCGAACGTTAAGCTTTAGGCTTTTAAGTTCCTCACACTGGCACAAACCTGAGGGTGGTGTTTTAATCCACGGAAGCTTGCTTATTTTATGATTATTATTTGAAGTGCTCTATAAAGGTATCATCTATTTTTACCATTAGCATCGGTCATTTTGAGCATTAAAGAAGGGGATGGAGGGTATGTGTGTGAAAGTGGAGTATTGGATGGTCTGTTGGAGGCCTTACAGTCAGGATTAGCTTTCCGTAGGAAAAGAGGACCTTGCCAAGCAAACAGCAGAGAGAGATCATAAAGGAAGACCCCTGGGCTGGGGAGTGGGTCCCCCAGAGAGTTCCCAAAGAAGTGGAGGAAAGGGAGTGGAGAAGTAAGAAGGTGTGGAAACACCCTTCTTGGAGGAAGAAAAGAAGAGAGAGAAGAAGGAAGGAAGGAGTATTTTAAGAGAGAGGCGAAGAACAGAGAGAATTGAACATGCATTAATGTTATGCATTGCTGCTTTGACTGGATTTTTAGTGCTACTTGTGTTTTCCACTTTTGTTTTTTCCTTTTCTCAGAGTGGCGTTTGTTTTTTGTTTATATTTATATACTTATTGTTCATCACTTTAAATACTGTCTTTTAATGATGTTAACCACCGTTGTTACACTCGTTTTTAACTTATCATTCAATGTTGTAATCCGCCTTGGATCATTTTCAAGGAGAAAGTGAAGGTATGTATCAATCAATCAATCAACCAACCAACCAATCAATCAATCTCATGCTCCCCCTAGAAGCAATCTTGAAAGGAAACCCTTCCCCTCAAAAACCCACAGAGGCATCACCCTGAAACCCGGGTGACTTATGGTGCTGATATGTTATTGCCTGATGCAAATATAGTTAAGATCTCTGAGGGGGATGTTGTAAAGAAAGGACATTTGACCCCCAAGAGACGATACTTGGTGATGGAAATGGAAAGACTATGTTAACTTCCTTTAATAAAAACCATGACTGACCTTTCTGCTGCGGATCTGGGTCTCATATTGGGAGGGGTCTCGCATGATCCTCACAAAGAGCCCTTCCCTTCAAAAGCCCAGGAGGGAGCTACGCATCCAAGGGACCAAAACTCTACACAATGTTTCCCTGGACTTCTTTTGGTTGACGAGGCAACTAAGGGTGAAATACACCGAGTGGGGATTCCTAGAGGGGAAAGGGAGCTTGGGAGAAGGAAACCGTTCCGTCCCCATTGGAAATGTTACCTCTCTAAAAAAAAGCCCCTTCCTGTCCCTCCTTTTTCTTCCTCGGGAGGAAAGCGAGTTTTGAACTCCAAGGCCAAACTTCCCTGTTGTTCCTTTTATCTCTTGACTCCCTACTTTAGCATTCCAGTCCCCTATAATGACAAGAACATCCAAGGCAGATCTTTCAACATCACAGTAATCCAAGTTTATGCACCAACCACCGATGCTGAAGAGGCTGAAATTGACCAATTCTATGAAGACTTACAACACCTTCTAGAACTGACACCAAAGAAAGATGTTCTTCTCATTATAGGGGATTGGAATGCTAAAGTAGGGAGTCAGATAAAAGGAACAACAGGGAAGTTTGGCCTTGGAGCTCAAAACGAAGCAGGGCAAAGGCTAATAGAGTTTCGTCAAGAGAACAAGCTGGTCATCACAAACACTCTTTTCCAACAACACAAGAGGTGACTCTACACATGGACATCACCAGACTGGCAATAACGAAATCAGATTGATTATATTCTCTGCAGCCAAAGATGGAGAAGCTCTATACAGTCAGCAAAAACAAGATCTGGAGCTGACTATGGCTCTGATCATCAGCTTCTTATAGCAAATTCAAGCTTAAACTGAAGAAAGTAGGAAAGACCACTGGGCTAGTCAGGTATTAGGATTAGGCATCCTTCAGTCTCGAAAGACTATGGTAACGTGCTCTGTATGGAGGACTTGGAACAGCGTCTAGTGTGGCTGAGAAGGCCAATTCGAGAGTGACAATCCCTTCCACACTGAAGAGAAATACAATCTGTCCCCTGTCCAGCTCCCTGATTTTGCTGCTTCCGTGACTGCCTCTTTGCCTCGGTCTGCTGGACAAGGGTCTCTTCAAATTGGGAGAGGCCGTGATGCAACGCCTGCCTCCAGGCTGAACGCTCAGATGTCAAGGTTTCCCATCTGTTGAGGTCCATTCCTAAGGCCTTCAGATCCCGCTTGCAGATGTCCTTGTATCGCAGCTGTGGTCTCCCTCTGGGGCGACCACAGTCAGGTATAATCTAAACCAAATCCCTTATGAATACACAGTGGAAGTGAAGAACAGATTTAAGGAACTCGATTTGGTGGACAGAGTGCCAGAAGAACTATGGATGGAGGCTCGTAACGTTGTACAGGAGGCAGCAACAAATTTATTTATTTATTTATTTATTTATTCGATTTCTATCCCGCCCTTTTAGACAAAGTCTACTCCGGGCGGGTTCCACCAAACATTATAATTAAAACAGTTAAAAACAATTCAAAACAATAATGATTAGTAATGCTCAAGATGGGAAAACAGAAAATTATGATAAAAATAAGAATAAGTCAAGTATTGACAGGAGGGAAGGCCTGCCTGAAGAGCCAAGTTTTTAATTGGCTCTTAAAAACACCCAGCGAGGGAGCCAGGCGGATCATTGATGGGAGGCTATTCCATAGTCGAGGGGCCACTGCCGAGAAGGCCCGGTTTCTTGTTCTTTCTCTCCAGGCCTCTCTCGGCGTTAGGCCCCTCAACCGTCCCTCCTGGCTATGGCGAGTGATTCGGGTAGATCTAGGTGGGAGAAGGCGATCTGCCAAGTATCAAGGTCCTAAACCATTTAGGGCTTTATACGTCATCATCAACACTTTGAAGTCAATGCGGAAGCGAATGGGCAGCCAATGCAAGGCAGCCAGAGTGGGAGAGATATGCTGGTATTTTCTCACCCCACTAAGGAGTCTGGCCGCCGCATTCTGCACCATTTGAAGCTTCCGCATCAATCTCAAAGGTAGCCCCACGTAGAGCGCATTGCAGTGGTCTAATCTCGAGATTACA
This sequence comes from Intellagama lesueurii, assembly GCA_037013535.1. Lineage (NCBI taxonomy): Eukaryota > Metazoa > Chordata > Lepidosauria > Squamata > Agamidae > Intellagama > Intellagama lesueurii. The sequence goes on from JBAJHW010000002.1 coordinate 295,123,800, forward strand.
AGCGCATGGACGAGAGTGGTGAGGGCCCCGCCATCAAGATAGGGTCGCAGCTGGGCAATCCGCCACAGATGGAAATAGGCGGAACGGGCCACGGACGCCACCTGGGTTTCCATGGTAAGCGCCGGGTCCAGATGTATCCCCAAGCTGACGGTATCGAAGGCGGCTGAGATATCGAGGAGGACCAACAAGGACATTTTGCCCCGGTCAGCCTCCCTCAACAGGTCATCCATCAGTGCGACCAGTGCCGTTTCTGTGCCATGGCGCGGCCTGAAGCCCGACTGGAACGGATCCAGCGCATTGGTTTCATCCAAAAGAGCCTGAAGCTGATCAGCCACCACCCTCTCCACCACTTTGCTAAGGAAAGAAACATTGGCGACGGGCCTGTAATTGCCAATATCGTCCGCCGCCAAATTTGGTTTCTTCCTGATGGGCCTAATGAGTGTCTCCTTGAGGGCCAGGGTAACCTTGCCCTCCTGGAGAGACCCATTAATTATCACTGTGGCCCATTCCGTTGTTATAGGCCTGGCTGCTTTGATTAGCCAGGCCGGGCAAGGGTCAAGGGAGGAGGTGGTGGCCCGACAGCGATCAAGCGCTTTGTCCACCATGTCTGGTGTCACAGGCTGAAAGAATTCAAATCTCACCGGGCAGGACAGAGCGCTGGACATCTCTGCTCGATCCATTGTATTTAAAAAAGGAGAGAGATCCCGGCGGATGGCCTCCACTTTAGATTTAAAAAATGCTGCAAATTGGTCAGGTGAGATATTAGTAGGAGGCCTGTCACCTAGACCAATTCCGGATAGATCGCAAACTATACGGAAGAGTTCCGCCTGCTGATTTGAAGCTTCGCTTATCCGGTTAGCGAAGTATGATCGTCTAGCAGCCTGCACCTTAGCAAGGTAGCGGTTAGTCGCGATCCTGACAGCTTTCTTATTATAGACCGTCGGTTTCCATCTCCATTTGCGCTCTAGCCGTCTCCTGTTTCGCTTCATAGCTCGCAGTTCCTGGTTAAACCAGGGCCCTGGCCGAGCTCTGTGCAGGAGAGGGCATTTAGGAGCGATCGTGTCTACAGCCCTAGTGGCGGCAGCAAGCCAGCCATCAACCAGAGCCTCGACAGGAGCGCCAGACAGATCAGCTGGAATCTCTCTCATGGCATCCTGGAATCACAATGGATCCAGTAGCCTTCGAGGGCGAACCATTAAAATAGGTCCCTGCTCCCTGCGGGGAGGGACAGCCACTGAGAGGTTACATTTTATTAGGTGGTGATCTGACCATGACAAGGGAACTGAAACAAGATCAGTCACCATCAGACCACACTCGCTCCGCTCAGTGGACAACACCAGGTCTAGCATATGACCGCCCACGTGGGTGGGGCCGTTAACATGTTGGGACATGTCCAAGGAAGCCATGGTTTCCAAGAACTCAAGAGCTGGACCGGCAATCTCTGCCTCCGCATGGATGTTGAAATCACCCAGGACCAAAAGCCGCGGGGACTCCAACAGTGCCGCGGAGACAAAGTCCGCCAGCTCCGGTAGGGAGGTGGCTGGGTCGCGGGGAGCGCGGTAACCCAGCAAGATCCCAATACCATCCCTGGCCCCAATCCACACGTGGAGGGCCTCCAAACCCGGCTTCACCACCGAAGAGCGCCTAATAACCCCCAAGGTATTTCTATAAACAATGGCTACTCCCCCCCGCCCCTCCAGTCTACCCTGGTGCTGGACTGCATAACCAGGAGGACAGGCAAGGGTCAGAGGAACTCCCCCTTCCCCGCCCATCCAAGTTTCGGTTATGCACGCCAGGTCTGCATCCTCCTCCAGAATAAGATCTTGTAGAATCTGGGGTTTATTGGACACAGACCTGGCGTTCAACAGCACCAGTTTTAGAGTGGAGGGCCGGCTCTCAAAAACCATCCCAAAGAAAAGGAAATGCAAGAAAGCAAAGTGGCTGTCCAACGAGGCCTTACAAATAGCAGAGAAGAGAAGGGAAACAAAATGCAAGGGAGATAGGGAAAGTTACAGAAAATTGAATGCAGACTTCCAAAGAATAGCAAGGAGAGACAAGAGGGCCTTCTTAAATGAACAGTGCAAAGATATAGAGGAAAATAATAGAAAGGGAAAAACCAGAGATCTGTTCAAGAAAATTGGAGATATTAAAGGACCCTTTTGTGCAAAGATGGACATGATAAAGGACAAAAATGGTAGGGACCTAACAGAAGCAGAAGACATCAAGAAGAGGTGGCAAGAATACACAGAGGAATTATACCAGAAAGATCTGGATGTCCCGGACAACCCAGATAGTGCGGTTGCTGAGCTTGAGCCAGACATCCTGGAGAGTGAAGTCAAGTGGGCCTTAGAAAGCATGGCTAACAACAAGGCCAGTGGAGGTGATGGCATTCCAGTTGAACTATTTAAAATCTTAAAAGATGACGCTGTTAAGGTGCTACACTCAATATGCCAGCAAGTTTGGAAAACTCAGCAGTGGCCAGAGGATTGGAAAAGATCAGTCTTCATCCCAATCCCAAAGAAGGGCAGTGCCAAACTTATTTAACTTATTTAACTTTTTAAACTTATATTCAGAATACATCATGCGAAAGGCAGGACTGGATGAATCCCAAGCCGGAATTAAGATTACCGGAAGAAATATCAACAACCTCAGATATGCAGATGATACCACTCTGATGGCAGAAAGTGAGGAGGAATTAAAGAACCTCTTAATGAGGGTGAAAGAGGAGAGCGCCAAAAATGGTCTGAAGCTCAACATCAAAAATACTAAGATCATGGCCACTGGTCCCATCACCTCCTGGCAAATAGAAGGGGAAGATATGGAGGCAGTGACAGATTTTACCTTCTTGGTCTCCATGATCACTGCAGATGGTGACAACAGCCACAAAATTAAAAGACGCCTGCTTCTTGGGAGGAAAGCGATGACAAACCTAGACAGCATCTTAAAAGGCAGAGACATCACCTTGCCGACAAAGGTCCGCATAGTCAAAGCTCTGGTTTTTCCAGTAGCGATGTATAGAAGTGAGAGCTGGACCATAAAGAAGGCTGACCGCCAAAGAATTGATGCTTTTGAATTGTGGTGCTGGAGGAGAATCTTGAGAGTCCCCTGGACTGCAAGGAGAACAAACCTATCCATTTTGAAGGAAATCAACCCTGAGTGCTCACTGGAAGGACAGATCCTGAAGCTGAGGCTCCAATATTTTGGCCATCTCATGAGAAGAGAAGACTCCCTGGAAACGACCCTGATGTTGGGAAACAAACATCAAACAAACAAACAAACAAACAAACAAACAGTGTGCAGATATAATGGGAAATATAACATAGCACCATCAGTTGCACAGTTCTCTCATTTAACCACCAAAATCATAATCAGGAGTTATGTGGTCTGTTTTCTATGTTTATGGCAGGTATACCTGCCTAGTTCAGCACATGTGTGCATTTTTATATTTGACAGCAACAAGCAGATATTTCCAAATTTAATATTTCATTCTGTTACCTGAGCTTTTAAAAATATTTCCAAAAGTACCTCCAGCTATTGTAAATATGTCATGATTTATGCCAACTTCAAGAGACAGTGGGGAGGCAGACTGTTCCACATAGCACTGCAAGATTAAATTGTGCCTGTGTTGTACATGCACATAAATTATCAGTGCATCAGAAGAACACCGTTTAAAGCAGAGGGAATTGTGAAGTGGCAGAGAGAACCATCACTAACAGCGATATCCGTGATCTTAATGAGCTCTTACAATTCCTGCTCATGGTACACTTATTAATTCGTATACAGACAGTAATGATCTCAAATTGTTTTTCATCTCTTTATAATGAGCACTTATTCTAATGTGTTATGAAAAAAGATATTTAGATCTCAACATCAATGTGGCTTTTATTTACTTTGCCTTTTTTTGGTAAGGGCTGGATCAACATGGTATTCTACTCTCATTGATTTTTTTTTAATGAGCATATTGCTTCATGTTCCATTCCTGACTTCATTACAAAAGGTATTACTTAACATTGTGACTTACTTGGAAAACTGGCATCAAAGTGAAAAAGAATACTAACACACCATTCTGTATTATACATCTTGCTAATATGTCAAAAGTGTTGTTATATCATTATTATATATATTATATAGTATATTATATACCATGGAAACTCAGGTGGCGTCAGTGGTCCGCACCGCCTATTTCCACCTTTGGCGGATTGCCCAGCTGTGTCCCTATCTTGATGTTGGGTCGCTCACCACTCTGGTCCATGCGCTCGTAATCTCGAGATTAGACCACTGTAATGCGCTCTACGTGGGGCTACCTTTGAGATTGATGCGGAAACTCCAAATGGTGCAGAATGCGGCGGCCAGACTTCTTAGTGGGGTGAGGAAACACCAACATATCACTCCCACCCTGGCCGCCTTGCATTGGCTGCCCGTTCGGTTCCGCGTTGATTTCAAAGTATTAATGATTACATACAAAGCCCTAAACAGTTTAGGACCTCGATACTTGGCGGAACGCCTCCTCCCACCTAGATCTACTTGTATCACCTGTTCTAGTCAGGAGGGGCGACTGAGGAGCCTAACGCCGAGGGAGGTCCGGAAAGAAAGAACGAGACACCGGGCCTTCTCGGCGGTGGCTCCCTGTCTCTGGAACAAACTCCCCTCCGAGATCCGTTTGGCCCCCTCGCTGGGCATTTTTAAAAACCAACTTAAGACCTGGTTATTCAGACAGGCCTTCCCTCCGGGCACTACTTAATTTTTCTTTTTATTCTCTTCATCTTGAATTATTGTCTATGTGCTGTTAACTGCTATTTTATTTTAATTGTTTTACTTTGTGTTCTGTGAGCCGCCCAGAGTAGACTATGTCTAGATGGGCGGCATACAAGTTCAAGAAATAAAAGAAATAAATAAATAAATGAAAGTGTGAAGGCAAGAGGAGAAGGGGACAACAGAGGATGAGATGGTTTGACAGTGTCACCGAAGCTACCAACCTGAATTTGACCCAACTCCGGGAGGCAGTGGAAGACATGAGGGCCTGGCGTGCTCTGGTCCATGGGGTCATGAAGAGTTGGACATGACTTAACAACTAAACAACAAACAAAAGCCATGCACCGAAAGACCAATGATTGTGTCGTCTTCTGTGAGCACAAATGGGACCTCTGATTTGACAGTGGTTTGGGGAAAGATCTGTAAAAAATTCTTTTGAAATCCTGAGGATTTGTTTTATTAGATGGATGTATTTTTTACCCAATCTTGTCCCAAAAACATGGACCTGAGGCAGGAATCCTCAGGATTTCATATGATTTTTAGATGAAATTATCCGTAAACCCTCATTAGTTCATAGTTTCTATCTGCCCAGACAGACTACAACACAAAAATTATGGTTCCTTGAGTGCACGGTCTACAGTGGTACAAAAATATGGATCTAAGGCATGGATCCTCATAGACAGTTGTTTGGAGATTGTCCTACATAGAAATCCTGTGGATCTATGAAGATCTGTGTCTTAGGTTGCTGCTTTTGTGCCAGTGCAAAGCCATGGACTGAAGGAGCCATGATTTCTGTGTGGTTCTTACAATTATACATTGCTTTTGGGATGATCATGTGGACCCATGAGGATCTGTGCATCAGGTGCATGTTTTTGCACGATTGCAAAGCTGTGCACTGATCAATCCATGATTTCTGTGGTGTAGTATGTGGACAGAAATGAGTCCTATGACTGGACAGTGTTTGGGGGATGATCCTACCTAAGAATCAAGTGGATCTATGGGGATCCGCACCTTAGATGGATATTTTTTCCTCCCTCCAAAGCCGTGTGCTGAGGGACACATTATTTCTGTGGTGTACTCTGTGGGCATAGATGAGAGTGATGATTGTTCAGTGGTTTGAGGATGATCCTTCATAAAAATAATGTGGATCAATGAAGATCTGTATGTCGGATCCATGTTTCTGCCACACTGCAAAGCCATACTTAAGGGGACCCATGATTTCTGTCTTGGGCTGTAGTGACACAAATGGGGCCTATGATTGGAGAGTGGTTTGGGGATTATCCTGCTTAAAAACCATGTGGCTCCATCAAGATCTGTGCCTTAGATCCCATGTTTTTGCACTGCTGCAAAGCCACGAGCTCAACAAGCCACAACGTCTGGGTTCTTGTCTTTGGGTATTCATGGATCCTATGATTGGAGAATGGCTTAGGAATGGTCCTACATAAAAACAATGTGGAACCATTTGGATCCATTCTTCAGATCCATGTGTTTGCACCACTGCAGAAGAATGTGCAAAAGGACCCATCATTTCTGTGAAGTCCACTGGGAACAGATGGGCCCTGTGATTGGACAATGGTTTAGGGAAGATCCAGCAGAAAAATGATGCGGATCCATGATAAACCACCTTGAAACTAAGGGTTAAATGCACTGAGTTGGGATTCCTAGAAGGGAAGGGGACCTTGAGTGCAGGAGACCGTTTCCGTCGGAAATGTTCTCTTTTAAAAAAAGAAGTCGCTTCCTGTCCCTCCTTTTACTTCCTCTGGAGGAAAGTAGGGATTTAGCTGCTGGAAAGGCTGCCTGGGATCTGCTTCTCCCTTGCTGGGATCTGGGGAGCTTCTTCCTTCCGTCCCCTTCCATTGCAACTGGGAGGGATGGTGAATCTGTCTCAGCAGGGCTGCCTGGGATGGTGGGTGGGGGGAACTGGGGGAAGCCAGAGAGAGAAAGTGGAGGGAAGGAGGGAGCCCCCCCCCAACTCCAGCCCAACCTGGGGAAGGGAAGCCCCCAAGACCGGGCAGGAGAGGCAGCTGGAGGGGAGTCGGGTTGTTTGTGGCCCAAGCCCTTCTGGTGGTGAAGAATAGATTTGAATGGTTAGAAACAGTTCAGTCGAAGGGAAGATGCTTCCTCTTCTGTCTCTCTGATGGTCTCCAGCACATTGGTCTGTGGCTGCCAGGAGAAGGAACAACCTCACTCCCGTGTCTCCTTTCTCATCCTTCGGATTCTCCTGCCTGTCCTTTCGAGAAGAAACTTGGTTGGTTGCTGTTGGGTTGTATTTTTCCTCTTGCCCACACTAAAATGGAAATGTCTTGGCTTTGCAGAGCTTCAAAAGTACGAGCTCTTAAGGCAATCTTTGCCCAGCAGAATTGTTGAGTGCAGAGTAAAGCACATCTGGCCCCAGAGAGAAGGAGGAGACTCTGTTATCAAGGCAGGAAGCCTTGGAACATACCGGGAAAGAACGGCGCAGAAGGTCCGAGGTGCGGAGATGCCCAGCTCAGATACACAGTGCCAGAAATTCAGGAAATTCTCCTACAAGGAAGCTGATGATGGTCCTCGACAGGTCTGCACTCGGCTCCACCATCTTTGCCGTCCATCCTCCCGCTGGAGATGAGGAACTGGGTGAGAGAATGTGGAGCAGAGACCACTTCCCAGGCGGTGGCCCTGGGAGAAGCTTTTCTGAGTCTGAGTCAGGCAGAAGACCAAAAGCGGGAAGAGCGAAAGGTGAGAGCTGTTCCCTCCTCCCAGGGGTCCCCTGGGAGACTTGGAGTCTGATGCGGGCACCCCACAGCCCCTGCTGCCCCTCTCCCTGTAAGGAGTGTGGCTCTTCTGATGGAAATTGCTCCCCCCCATCCCATAAGGTCCTTGAAAGCAAGATGTGTGGTCTGTACACATCATATTTGGAAACCGAATCACAGTTCCTGACCTCTGGGAGACCCTCTTCCACTTTAAAACAAGGGGTTCGTGCTGTGTGCCTAGTTGTTATCATGGGTTCATTTTTGCCATGGACACAGCAACCGATTCAGCCCAGTGGCAGGTGTAGTGGCCAGGGTGCAATCCCTTTCAGTGGGTTCGGGTGGGACTTGTCCACCGCGCCAGGTTTTCAATGGCTACTCAAAAGGGTCAAGAAAATGAGCGAGGAAATCTTACAAATTATACCAGTTGCCAAATCTGAGGATGATATCCCCTCTCCCCTAAGTCTCAGCCTCATCCACTGAGATCTTTGCCTCTGCCTTTTCTTCTCTACCTTCTTAATGCATGTTACGGATCCTCAGATGAGAAAACTCTGTAGACGTTCAAACAGATTTCCTCACGGCGGAGAAACCACAGTTTGACACCAAACCGAATCCCCATCAACGAGAGATCCATCAGGGCAACGAGGGACGTGCCTTCTTCATAGGTAAGGATTAATGGTAGAAGGGTGTGTGCTTTTCCCTGTGTGAAAGGAAACAAAAGGAAAGTATATATATATATATTTTGTTCCTGACTCTCTTTTGGGTCTGGGAAGTGGGACTCTATTCTTTAGTTCTTTCTGTAGTTCAAAACTGTTTTTTGATTTTCAGTCTTCCATTGCAACCAAGATCCTCCCTTTCAGTCCTGAAGTCTAAATGCCAAGAGATGCATTTTTACTGATTTGAAAATTCAGGATAGGAGAGATCATGAAACATATCTGTATTTAACCATGCATGCTTCAGTAATTGGTGCTTATTTGTTTGCCTGTTATATTTATATCCCACATTTCTTCTGAGATGCTCACAGCTTTCTTCCTAATCACCTTATCCTTAGTACAAATATCCTTTGAGGGAGATCAAGCTGAGGGAGAGTGGACGGCTCAATGTTACCCAGTAGGGCTCATGGTTCAGCAGGGACCAGAGTGAGATCACCCCAATTTAGCCATCGCACCCTCTTTTTCATTCCTGAAAAACGCTCAGGCTTCCTTGTGTCTCCTTTAAAACCATCAAGCGTTTTTTAAATGAAAACATACTTTTCCCCTTCCCCTTTCTTTCTTTCTTTTTCTTTCTTTCTTTCTTTCTTTCTTTCTTTCTTTCTTTCTTTCTTTCTTTCTTTCTTTCTTTCTTTCTTTCTTTCTTTCTTTCTTTCTTTCTTTCTTTCCTTCTTTCTTTCTTTCTTTCCTTCTTTCTTTCTTTCTTCTTGGTCAGAAAATGGTAATAGAAAACTTACTGTAAGAAATAACTGAAATAAAATACAAAAAACCCTCTCCACTTGAAAAATTTAGTGTAATAATTAGGAGGAACAGAGGGATCGTGGGCTGTAGGTGGGCAGGGGGACCCAGAGGAAGCATCAACCTTATATAAAGGCAAGGACTTTAGAGCAGGAAGAGAGAAACATATTCCACCAGGTTTTTCATTCATTTTGTTAAACGTTGAGTCAAACAAATAAACTTGCTTCATTTGTTTTTATTTCTTGACAAAGTGTGGAAAAATGTGTTGGGTGTGTTATGTGTTTCTTCATGGGTGGTGTCCAGAGTCCATTGAATACTCTGAAATAAATAAAAATATTATCTGACATGCAGGAGAAATTCTGAAGTTTTGTATTGTTAACGGGGAAATGGCTTTACTCAGTCATAAAATTGTATTCATTAAGAAAACTCCAGTCTAGTACCTCCCTTGGAATTTCTTTCATTCACAACTGCAAAAGTGCACTTTTCCATTTGTGAACTAGTGCTTTTTACTGGGATGTGAATCCTCTTGTGCTCAAGGGATTAGTTTTTAGCTAACATTTCTAGGGTTATGATCTTATTCTAGGAGAAGATTATGCAACTGATTTATCTCCCCTTTTCTTTCCACAGGGGCTGGAAGGATGCCAGGGACAAGAATTCCTTCGTCTCGTCCTTGTGACAGAGCAGAACCAGATCAGGTCTGGGCAAGAAGAATAAATGACACTTTGTGTATTTGAATCCCTTTTTATTTTATCATTTTAGTTCTTAATGAGTCTGGTCATTTCTTTTCAATGAAAGGCTCCATGTTATCAATGCATACATAGCAGGCTGGTAAAGCATGACCCTCTCCGTGTGGAGAATATCAGTACTTAATATATCTGGCCGTTGCAAATGGGGAAGAATTTTGTTGCTCTTCTGATCTGAAGAATGGTCCATGAGTCGTTTGAGGGCTTTCAAAATACAAATTACTTTTCTGTCCCTGTTCCCTCATTCTGAATAGATCTCTCTGCCTCTGTTTTCTTGTGGGACAGCCGAGAGTGTCAGAGGAACCGTGTTGTATAAGACTAACTGCCGATCTAGTCTAGCATCCTGTTTCTCACAGAGGCTTCCTAGATGCTTCCAGGAAGCTCCCAAGGCAGGCCAGCAGGCCACCAGTAGCCCTTTCCCTCCCCCTGTTGCTCTGTTGCATTATCCTGGAGGCCTAATGTAGGCAAGGTGACTATTGGTAAACTGGTCCTCTAAGAGTAAGGCTCTGAAGTCCATTCATGAAAATTAAAACCTACAATGTAAGATCCAGCCATTTCTCTGTAATTATTCTTTTGGTTTTAGGTGTCAGGATGTGAATTTTTGATTTTCTTCCCCAAAGGCCTATAAAGTCATATAGCACTCTTGAATGTCAGACTCTCTGACCTAATCTTAAGTTACTTTTATGAATCCCATGAGGAGACCTGCTTTCTTTTTCATTTAGGGTCCCCCAATATTAAGGCTGTGAAGGCCATGAATGAAAGTTAAATCTAACAATATAAGTTCCACCACTTCTCTTCATTTGTTGTTTTGTATTGAGGAGGTTCTCTTTATGAACCTCATGAGGAAGACCTGCTTTTTTTTCCATTTAGGGTCCAGTGGCCTTTGAAGAGGTGGCTGTGTATTTCACCCAGGAGGAGTGGGCACTGCTGGATCCTGACCAGAGGGCCCTCCACCAGGAGGTCATGGAGGAGAACCATCAGACTGTCTCCTCTCTAGGTTAAGGACCCCTCTTTCCCCAGCTGATGCTAATGTCTGTTGTTACCAGTGCAATAAATACTAGTAACAATAAGGTGTGAAGGTTCGAACTGTGCTCTAGCCTCAGTATCAAAAAGACCAGGAGACGGTTGTATCTCTAAATTCAAACTGGGGTTTATTATATCTTTTAACGGGAACTCATTGATTAAGGGTTCAGTTCTTAACTTCTCCTGGGACGTCAACGGACGCCTCAGGGGTATCCACGCTTCTTGTTCAAACGGGTTCAAAGATTTGGTTGCCCAAGGTCCAGGTAAGAAGGGATCTGGAGACAGCGGACGTAGATCTTCATCTTGATCCCCTAACAATGGTAGGGTCTCTTCCCCCCCATCTCGGCTCCAAAACGGCTCCGTCCCTCGTCCCAGGGAACCCCACGGTCCTGGGGGTACAATTTCCTCCTCGCTTCCTCCGCTCGCCATTGTCGTCTTTCCGCTGCCTCTCTGGCCACCTGTTCCTTTTCTTCCTTTAACCTTCGTCTCCACTCCCTGGCCTCGGACTCTCCCCAGTACGAAGGCCGTTGTGGTAAACCCCTCCTCCTTCTATAATCCGCCTCTTCTCGAGGTACCTTTACTTTTTCCCATAGTCCTGTCCAGGGATCCTCTACCCAGATCAGCTCCCAGCCGCCTGGTATCTTGTCTCTCTCTCCCATCTTTATATCCCCCATTCCCGCCTCAATCATGGACCTCCCCCTTTCTTCCTTTCCCGCCACTTCTCCTTCAGTCTGAGTGGCTACTGTCAAACCCCGGAGATTCTCTTCTAGTTCCCGGGTATCTATTCCCTGGTGTACCCTCTCGCGAGGAGTTGGCGGCGGAGTGGTCTGCACTTCTCTGGAAACCTTAGAGATGGACGGCACTCCGATGAGAGCCTCTATACTCTCATCACGTTTCTCACATAAGGGCAATGAGACGCTTCTGTGTTGGAGTGGTGACCCAACTCATACTAGCCACTGTGGGGTCCATAATGCCAGACTGGACATTTCTTCACTGGAAAATTGGAAACAGAGGAAAGATTGGAAAGAAGCTAGGAAAATCTACTAGCAGATTGGGTGACTCATCAGCTCGGCGAGTTTACACAACACAGCCCAAAAGCTGTTATGGTGGCAGACAAAAGAAAGTCTTTCAGTAGGTTAGCTGTCATAATATTCCACACATATGGGAAGTAATGAGTTAAAATAACACAGTTCTCTGTACTGAGTTACTTTAGGGATATTTTTGTTATAAGACATTAGCCTTTTTGGCTACTGCATCACAGTGTTGACTCACATTTAGCATTTGGTGCATTAAGAATCTGAGGTCCTGAATTTGGAGCATTCAGGAAAAAGGCATTACAACAACCTCAAATGTGTGATAAGGAGAGAGGAGAGAATAAATGTAAGAGATCAGTTGGAATATATAATGGCAAAGGGAGTTAGCTCCTGTGCTTTAGGGGAGTCTTCCCCTCCCTGGAAGTTTTTAGATATGCTGGACCACAAATCACACAATTTGTAGCCAGCAAACAGAAAGTGGGTTTTGTGCAAGTGTGGAAAGTGCCAGGGTGCAGAACGCTTTTCAAAGGAGCAAATAACAAAACAGAACAGTTGACACAAATATCACACCTATGAATGCTCTGCTTTGTGCATTGTCAGTTCATTTTAGAAGAGTCTCAGTCAACTATGGAAAGTTGACAGCCATCTTGGTCTTCCCTGCCTTGAGTGGTTGCTGCGCTCTGCCTTCTGCCGCATTGCCAAATTAGTTTCTATGGTGGTCAAACATAAAAGAATAATGAAATTTTGTTGAACCATGTTAAAATAAAATAAAACCAGAACAATGTAGGATTGTAAAGCGCTAATACGGTACTTAAAAATATTATGTGAAATATAAAGGTCTTCACCTAGACCCTAAAAAAATGTAATGTATGTACCTGATGCCCATGAAGTTTCTCTTAGTTTTCTTACATGCATTTTTAAAACATGATGGTCAAATTAAACAGGGGAAAAGGTGGGAAGAAAAACAATTGTGACACTTAAAAGGCTAGCAGATATGTTTCTATGAGAGATTTCATTTGTCAAAATCTACTTCTTTAGAAAACCTTCTCTTTGTTTTCTGTTGAGCTCTTTGTTTGTTCAGTTCAGTAATTTCTGCATTTCTCCTTCTTCTCAGCAGATAACTGGAGGGAGAAAAATGTTTGTCCCAAATGTGGAAAGAGTTTTACACACACAATAGAGCTTGCCAGAAACAAGAGAACATACACAGAAGAAGAAAGCTGTATCGGAGACAAGTCCTACAAATGCCTCATGTGTGGAAAACATTTGGCCGTGAAGATGTCATTGGTACGTTCCAAAAGAGTCATTGCAAGAAAGAAGTGTTTTATAAGTGACGTCTCTAGGAAACCTAAAGATCACAATTTTAACAACTTACACTTTGTGAACCATCAAAGAGTCTTCACAATAGGGAAACCATACAAATGCCACGAGTGCGGAAAATGTTTTGCTCAGAATTCACACCTTGTGAACCATAAGAAAGTCCACATAGAAGAGAAACCATACAGTTCTCTGCTTCTGGAACATAAAACAGTCCACACAGGAGAGAAACCATACAAATGTCACGAGTGTGGGAAATGTTTTCCTCACAGTTCACATATAGTAAGGCATATGAGAGTCCACACAGGAGAGAAACCATACAAATGTCAGGAGTGTGGCAAATGTTTTACTCACAGTTCACATCTAGTAAGGCATAAGAGAGTCCACACAGGAGAGAAACCATACAAATGTCAGGAGTGTGGGAAATGTTTTGTTCAGAATTCACTGCTTGTGAGGCATAAGAGGGTCCACACAGGAGAGAAACCATACAAATGCCATGAGTGTGAGAAATGTTTTGCTCAGAATACACGACTTGTGGAACATAAGAGAGTTCACACAGGAGAGAAACCATACATATGCCAGGAGTGTGGGAAATGTTTTGCTCACAGTTCACATCTAGTAAGGCATAACAGAATCCATACAGGAGAGAAACCATACAAATGCCAGGAGTGTGGGAAATGTTTTGTTCAGAATTCAGTGCTTGTGAGGCATAAGAGGGTCCACACAGGAGAGAAACCATACAAATGCCATGAGTGTGAGAAATGTTTTGCTCAGAATACACGACTTGTGGAACATAAGAGAGTTCACACGGGAGAGAAACCATACAAGTGCCAGGAGTGTGGGAAATGTTTTGCAAAACGTTCGGTATTTGTGAGGCATAAGAAAGTCCACACTGGAGAGAAACCATACAAATGCCTAGAGTGTGGGAGGTGTTTTGCTCGCAATTCACAGCTTGTGAGTCATGGGAGGGTCCACACAGGACAGAAACCGTACAAATGCCACAGGTGTGGGAAATATTTTGCTCAGAATTCACTGCTTGTGAAACATAACAGAGTTCACACAGGAGAGAAATCCTACAAATGCCAAAAGTATGGGAAATGTTTTGCTCAGAATTCATTGCTTGTGTGTCATAAGAGAGTCCACATAGGAGAGAAACCATAGAAATGACATTTCTGTTCAAAAGATAAATTCCAGTAGTTTGCATACTCTGCTGCAAATTAGGGATATTAAAGTATGACACGTACCTAATTTTCCAATTATTTCTGGTCATAGAAGCATACTCTTGCGTTATATAGCATTCCTTTGTACTGGCCTTTTATAACAATAAGTGGCAGCATATCTATTGTTGATGTGCCTAGTGGAGGCTTTTCGGTGCTCAGAGCTTATGAGGCCAGCAAAATAAGGTGGAGGAGATATATTTTTGAAAAGGGGTACCATCCTTGGGGTGCCGAATAAATTTACTTATGTTTGAATACAGAGTTGTACGAGTCTTTGCTTTAACCTGAGTTTTAGCAGTATAGAAACTGAGCTGCCTCAGACACTCTTCTGAAAAACCCAAACCCCTCCTTTTTTGTTCTGCCCTCACTTTTTCTTCTCTCACTTTACACCTCCACTCTCTTGCTACAGTGAGTGTGAGCAAGGAGGCGAGATGGAGACACCTCTCGCCGGAGCACCGTCCATTCTGTCGGAGGAGAGAAAAAGGAGCAGAAGTTAAGGAATAACAGTTCTCTCAGAGACAGCTGGTGCAAATTCCTTCAGGAGGGCCAAGGAGACTGAGGGGGATGGAAGAGCCGAGAGATCAGTTAGAAAAGGCAGGAAAGGAGGGAGGAGAGAAATCCCCACTTGGCCATGGAAACTCACAGGGGGAGTGGAACTGATAAAACCACTGCCTCAGTCTCTCCCCCCCCCCCCCCCCAATATGATGGTCCTTGGGGAATGACCATTCCTAGGGAGGAAGTCTATGGTCGACTTCCTCCCTAGGCCCCAACCACCTTTCCCACTTCTGCGTCCAGGAGTTTTCCATCCAGATCCATTCCCACCCAGGTGGTAGTGTCTTGCCTCCCCTCCGTCTCTCACTTTCCCCTGCCTCCACCACTCCTGCCTCCGTCTCTAACCCTGTTCTTTTTCCTTCTCCCCCTCCCCGCCAACCTTTGCCTTTTCTTCCTCTAATCAGTCTTTCTCTCCTCCCTCCTTTCCCGCCTTTTCTAACTGATCTCTTGGCTCTTCCATCCCCCTCAGACTCCTTGGCCCTCCTGAGGGAATTTGCACCAGCTGTCTCTGAGAGAACTGTTATTCCTTAACTTCAGCTCCTTTTTCTCTCCTCCGACGGAATGGATGGCGCTCCGGCGAGAGGTGTCTCCATCTCGCCTCCTTGCTCACACATTAATCATTACCCGAGGAGAGGGGTAATGTTTTTCTGAGAGGATCCCATGGCTATCCTTTTCTTTCTAGGCAGGGGGGTCTGTCTGTCCCATTGCTGAGCATCTGTCCTTTCTGACTGAAGGTGCTCCCATTCATCTGGGACCTTCTGCATAGAAAGTACCATGTGCTCTGCCCTTCAGGACGTGGCCTTATTTTGGTATGGAAAACAAGAATAAACAGAGACAGGAAAAATAAAAAATATATAGAGGCTTTGTGGATGACGAGAGAAAGAGAAAACGAGAGAAGGGTAAATGTGACTGCCTATCTTCCCCCCTCCCCCTTTGAATCATTTGAAATGTTGATAAATTGTGAGCAGTTTTACATGAACAGGGTGATGCCAGTTTTAAATTCCTGTTAATAGCATTATCTGCCCTTTAGTATGGAAATGGAGAACCATGAACATTGGAACATCAAGGTGACTGCCTTGGTCGGCAGAGGCTGGGAGGTCAACCCCAATGGCCCCCAACCCTCCCTCCTGAGATCTTCCCTGGTCTTTCTCTTGTCGGGCCTGCTGAGCTGTACTACTGCTCTCCATTGGAGCCAATATGTAACTCTGTCTCACCTCCATTGTTGACAGTGGGTAATTCACTCATGTTATTTGCCTGTGTGATGCATATGTGTGCAGAAGCAGGATTCTTGTCCTTTGCCTCAGGTAGCAGAAGGTCTTGGGTCACCCTCTTGAATGGTTTCCTCTTTATTTATTTTATTTTATTTATTATTTGATTTTTACCCTGCCCATCAAGACCAAAGGTCTACTCTTCAGCTGCCTCTTTGCAGGAACCACCCTGGGTTGAGCAGTGACCTTCCTTTCACCCCTCAGAAAAGGAACTGCAGCCCAAAAAAGGTGGATGGAGGGATGTTGTGGTTTTTTTTAATTTTCTTTTTGTTATTATTATTTATAAAATCCATTCTTGCTTATTTAACATTGTGTCACCTGGGTTCAGCTTATAATCATTTGTTAATACAACTACAATACATATTAAGCTCTTAATCTATACAACGTGCTTCTAACCATTGATAAAACAAGTTCCATGTTTGATAATATTCTGCATCTTCCTTTCTTTGATTTTCAGTGTCACTCTATCCATTTCGGCGCAGTCCAATATTTGCACAATACTGGAAAAATGAAGAAACACCGACAGATCAAGAAATAATTAAAAAGATATTATATCCAATAATTTTTGCCCATTGAACCATCGTTTCTTTGATCTGTTCGTCGTCCTCCATTTTCCAATTTAAAAGAAATTTATATATTTTCCTAATTAATTTATCATCTGATGTTAACATTATTTGGTCAAACGTCTGTTCTTTATAAAAATGATACATTTTTTAATCCCTTTCATATCTAGATTGTATTTGCATTATGGGCCACCACAATGCGTCTAATCCCCGGCCTATAAGGTCTTGTTTCGGTTTTAATCTCCTATCTATATTTAAGATATCTGTAAAAGTAAAAAAAAATTCATAATTCAGAAGATTGGGATGAACAAATGCTTCTATAGGTGAAACCCATCCTTGTATTTTTGTGTACATTTTCATTTTTATTTTTTCCCATATTATATACAAGGAGTTTCTAATATAGTGGTTTTGGAAATACCTATGGGTTTTAGCTTCCTGATACCATAAAACGGCATGCCAACCCAACTGTAAATCATGCCCCTCTAAATACAAAAGTCTTTTGTTTTTCAGACTAATCCATTCTTTCAGCCACATTAGGACAGATGATTGGTAATATAAGGTCCAGTCCGGTAAACCAAAGCCTTCTTTTTCCTTGGATTCTTGGAGCATTTTCAATTTGATTCTGGCTTTCTTCCCTTGCCAAATAAATTTTAATATCGCCTTGTTTAGATCATCAAAGTATTTCTTCTCTGTTTTCACTGGCACTGTTTGGCAAGATGTTCATTTTGATCGTTGCAATTCTTCCTAGTAGTGATAGTTGTAGATTTTTCCACTTTTCTAGGTCCATTTTTATTTGGTTAAGTAGTTTTATATAATTATCTTCTTTTATAGTTACACATCTGGCTTCAAAGCAAGAAGGCTTCATTTAGAAACCCACCCCACATGGTCAGTTACTAAATGATAGCCTTTCTAAAGATAAGCATCTTCATCCAAGATGTCCTTCTCAGACGACAGTCTGAAGCCTCTTTGCAGGTCACAGACTGTTCTATCCTCAACATCTGATTTGTGCTTAATAGGTGAATCCACAATTTTAGGAAGGAGGTTGTACAAGGAAAATAAATTTAAGTTGGCTGAGTATATTACATTGCCCATGGTCTCTCACTGAAGGCATGAGACTCAACTTCCAGTTTTCTGGCTTTGTGGCATGCCATCTCTTTTTCTGAAAAAAGCAGCATTTCTGAATCATTGCATTTCCCTGGATTTCAACAAGACGTTTATAACTGAAGATTTAACAGTCCCACCAAGCACTGTTTCGAGTCTGCAATCTGATTTCATTTCAAGATGCACACATGTATGTTGTTTCATGTGTACCCTTCACATGCAGGTAAAACATGGGTGCTCTTTAGAACAAACTATCAGCATAATAATAGGGTCACCCTTTTCTTAGTAATGGGATGCAGGTGGTGCTGTCGATTTAAAGGTCAGCAGTTCGAATCTGCAGAACAGGGTGAGCTCCCATTGCTTGTCCCAGCTCCTGCCAACCTAGCAGTTTGACAGCATGCAAATGTGAGTAAATAAATAGGTGAGAAGGTTATGGCATTCCATGTCTAGTCATACCAGATGGTGTCTACAGACAAACGCCGGCTCATTGGCTTACAAACAGGGATGAGCACTGGCCCCTAGAGTCAGACACGACTAGACTTAATTGTCAAGGGGAACGTTTACTTCCTTAGTAATATCCAATGGTCATAAATGAGACAGCCAGGTTTTGAGTCACTCATGTTTCTCTCTTTGCTTTTTTAAAACAAGAGGTGGCTTTTGGCCCACAGGTCACAAAGTCAGAATAAAGATATATGATGTCTGTGGTGCCATCTTTGCAAAGATGGGACCTACGTTTTAACAGTGCTTTGGCAAGGGTCCTAAGTAAAAATCAAATGGAATCATGATGATTCATTATTATCCTGTCCCATCTTGTGCCACTGGAAAGCCATGCACTGAACCTTCCATGATTTATTTGCTTTAGTCTGTAGGCACAGATCGGACCTATGATTTGTGGATGCTTTGGGGAGTATCATGTTTTGGGGAGTATCATGCCCACGTCACTCATGCCATTCATATTCATGAGCTGATTTGCATGATCCTATGAGAGGACTGGAGAGGCGGAGTCAGCAGCTACATGAGGCTTGGCGGGAGAAGGAGGAGTCAGATAGAGATTGGGATGAGATCCAGATAGAGATAAAGGCTGGTTAGTCAGGGAGAGAGAGAGAGAACAGATACTGAGAGAGATAAAAGCTGGTTAAGAAAATAGGTAGAGAAGGTGGTAATGATATAGCAAGAGAAAAGAAGTATGTACTGAGAGAACTGTTGATGATTTGCTTATGTATAATGTGTATCTGAAGAACTGTTATTCAATCTGCTTCACTTCAATAAATAAGTTCTGTTTCTGTTCACAAGACAAGTGTTCAGACAAACGTCATTTATATTGTGGATTGAGGTAATCCACTGGTGGCAGCGAGAGGAAAATGCAACATGAGCCTTTGTGAGGGAGACAAGCAGGGGCCGCAAGGGTGAACGCCACAATAGGTGGCAGCAGTGGGATATGCGACGTGAGCCTTTGTGAGGGAAACAAGCAGGGGCCACAAGGGCGAACGCCACAATTGGTGTCCAGCGGCGGGATACGAAATAATCCAGTAAAGCCAAAGTTTAAAAGTGAAATTTCTGGAGTCGTGGGTACCTTTTAGTCAGAGGTCTGTGGTGAAGAAGTGGGTGACCTGCTAGAGCTTTTGTGGAAAAGCTTAGTGGCAGGGCTTCTGAACGCTGATCTGGGGGAACTAAAGATAGGGAACCGACTCTAAAGGGAAAATTCTTTTTTTTTTTTGTTTACCTCAGGATTTGAGAGACCCAGTGGCTAGCTTGAAATCCAAGGCTCTGAGAGATAAGGGAGCACTGGTGGATAAAAAGTGGAAGCCAGGTCAGAGCGGATCTGAGGTGATAGGAAAATAAAAAGCAGAGGCTTGAAAATAGAATTTGTTTGGTGTCTGGAGGCAAGAAGGTTGTCTCAGACCAAGAAACATTGTGGCTGGTGTGAGTCCAGATAAAGTGTAGCCATCTTTAGCTGCCAATTGAGAGCTACATAGTACCCCAGAAAAATACTGGAAAAAGAGAACAGCAGTAAAAGTGTTTTAAAAAAAAGAGGCCTGACTAATTCAGCAATAGAAATCAGTCTCTCTTATCAAGGAAGTACATACTTATGCCACCCAAAAGAACTAAAAAGCCAGTAATGGAGGAAATTGATCCTCAAGAAGCACAAAGTTTACTTCAGGAAGTGGAGGGAAATGGAGACCCTCTAGCTCCAGTGGAACAGGAGGAGACTGATGAGGGTGCCTCAGAGAGAGAAAGTGTCCAAAGCTCCCTAGATCTGGAGAAATGGAAACTAGAATGGGAGTATAGACTCAGAGAAAAAGAATTGGAAATTAGAGAAAAGTCCAGACAAAAGGAAATAGATTTTGAAATGGAGAAAGAAAGGGCCAGAGAAAAGGAGAGGGCTGAGGCCAGACAAATGGCATTTGAGCAGGAAAAAAGACAAATGGAATTTCAAATAGAGATGAAAAGACTGGAAATTGCTGCTCAAAATAACAACAACAATAATAACAGCTCTAGTGAGGGAAATCTCTCAAAGATTGATCTAAATAAATTTCCCCAATATAGGAAAGGAGATTGCCCTGAATCTTTCCTCATTTCATTTGAGAGAGCATGCTGGGACTTTGAGATTAAGGATGATGAAAGGATGATAATTTTGAGATCACAAATAAGTGGAGATTTAGCTGAGCTTTATTCTCAGATGCCTCTGGAGCAGGCTAGAGATTTTGAGGCCTATAGAAAAATTGTATATTCTAGATTTGGCATAAATGCAGAACACCTGAGAAGAAAATTTCGTTCCCTTACCAAAAAAGCCTGAAGAATCTTATGCCCAAGTGGGGGCTAAATTGATTCAATTTTTGGACAAATGGATGGAACGTGAGAAAGTTACCTCTCTAGATCAAATGAAAAATGTGATTGGGCTAGAACAATTTAAATCTATTTTGCCTGGGGAATTGCGTTATTTGGTCAAGGACAAAAATCCTAAAAATGTATTAGAAGCATCTGAAAATGCTGATTGCATTAGTGAGATTTGAGACCCCAAGTTTTCTGAGGTAAAAATTGGTAGAAAGGTGTGGGACGACAGGAGGAGAGGGGCCCCACCCAGTAGAGATTACCTCAGAAGTACCCAAGCTACTGGAAGCCATTTTGGAGACAGACCCTCATCTCCAGAGCACAGTTATCTGAAACCTAATAGTCCTGAGGGAAAAGTTAATAAGGCCCTTTGTTTTGAACCCAAGGCCAGTAAACAATGTTATGCTTGTGGGGAGAAAGGTCATTTTTGGGCTCAGTGTGAGACTCAAAAGACTAGGGATTGTAATCAGCATAGGGGTGGAGATTCTAGTCCCCCTAAGAAGGTGTTTTGTGTACAGCATCATGGAACAGCTAAGAATGCAGCAGTTGAAGCTAGCCATGGAGCTGTTGCCATAGCAACAGAAGTAACAGAAGGGTCAGAGAGCCAAGGTCTCCCTGAGGCCAGGGTTGTCCAGTGCTTTCTGATAGAAAGCGATCAGAATCTTCTTCTACATAGCTCAGGAGATGTTATCTATGCTGATAATAATAAGTATCTAGCTCTCAAAGATTCTTGTTCACAAGTTACAGTATGTCACCCTGATATAGTCCCTAAGGAGAATATTTTAGACCATGAAAATATTTCTATTAAAGGGATTAGTTCTGAAATAGTGCCGTTGCCCATGGCAAAAATACCAATGAGATATAAGGGATGGTCAGGAATTTGGAAGGTGGCCATATCTGATCAAATTCCTGCCCCGTGTTTAATAGGTCTGGATTTAGCTGAGCATGTGCAGAGTGTTTTTGTGACAACTCGCTCTCAGGGAAGGCAAATTGAAGCCACTGAGGGAAATGATGGTAATCTTCATGAAATAGGAGAAGTGAGAGAGACAGTTGATCTGGTTATTCTGAGAAACCCTAAGAATCTATCTTTCATCAAAGAACAGAAGGAAGACCCTACATTAAGAGAATGCTTTGCGCAAGTTAAGGAAATTCCACTGACCCCTGAAAATCCTGAACGATGTCCCAGTTTAGAGGAAAACCCTGAGATAGCAGAAAGGGTTGAGGTGGTCATATTGGAGAATCCTAATAATACTTCTTGTATTGATGAACAGAAGGAAGATAGTACTTTAAATGATTGTATCAGAACACCTAATGAGAATCCCATTCCACTGACACCTGAACACCCAGAGAGGTTTATAGCTCATAAGAACCTGGTATATAGAGAGGTTTTATCAATACCTCATAGGAGCGGAGATGGACATCACAAACAATTATTTGTCCCTGTAAAATACAGGGAGGAGGCCTTAGAAGTCACAGAGCCAAGCTTGGAGGGTACTCATGGAAAGGAGAAAGGCTTGTATGAGGCCCAGGAAAGAGCATTCTGTCCTGAGGACAAAGTAGTGGGGCTGAGACCCATGTTGTTTAGTCGTTTAGTCGTGTCCGACTCTTCATGACCCCATGGACCAGAGCTGAAACCCATAGAGGGGAGTAAATTGCTTTTGGCAGGGTCAGAACCTGTGGATTTGTTGCAGCAGCACAGGAGGGCTAAGAAGTCTAGTCGCTCTGCAGCTGCAAAAGCCCTTAAAACCTTGCAATGCAAACCCCTACCTAAGAAACCAAATATTAAAGATATAGAACAAGATGATTAAAATCTCAATGCATCTAAAATAAACCAAGTGTTTGAGATTACACTTAAAAGAAACATGCTTGTGAATTTGGAAGTAACCCATGATAGTGGTCCCCCACATAAGGAGAACTTTGCAACAAAAGTACCTGTGGGTGAATTTGTTGGTGAGGAGGAAGGCATAAGCAATAAGATCTCAAGGAAGAACACAGTCATAGCTGTGCTGGAGAAGGGGAAGAAACTGCCTAACCTTCCCACAGCTGAGAAAATTAAGCCACTATTCAGTGAGAGAACAGGCTTAACCCGGAAGAGGCGAGCCGAGGACATCCAGTGGACTTCAGAGTGCTCGATGACTGCCAGTCGACAGAAGAGAGCGCGGACTTCAAGATCTGCCTTTGTTGCGCCGAACTATGACCGGAAGTTCATCGTATACATCGATGTGTTGAGTGTGAGTCTGGGAGCCATGCTGTGCTGAGTGGACCACAGAGGGAATCTACACCCAGTGACTCTGATCAGCAGGAGATTCCGACCTGGTGAGAGACATTTGTCTGCCAACATGAGGGCGTGCCTATAAATTGTTTGGACGCTGCAAAGACTGAAACCCTACATTAGGGGAAGGAGGTTCATCCTTTGCACCAACCCTTTCCCTCTGGTGTGGCTACAAACTATGAAAGACGCTAACAGTAAGCTTGCAAGATGGATACTGAACCTGCAAGACTTTGACTTTGACATCCGCAGCATAAAAAGGACTCAGAATACGGTTGCTGACGCCTGGTCTCGAAGGCCAAATGATTAATGAATGGATAAAAGAGTGTAATGTTGTGTTAAATGTTCTGTTTATGTATAGTTGTGAAATATGATTAAAATGCAAAGTTTGGATGGTGATGAACTGAGAGGTGTAGAATGACGGTAAAAATAATAGTGAGTAGCGTTATTATTGTAGAGGTAATGGAATCTGTCTTAATGTGAGTAATGTGAATGTTTGTAATTGCATTGATTGTTTTAAATGTTTAAAGTAATAAGTTTGATCTAGTGGGCATAATAATAGAGAGAAAACTAGTATAAGGTATCTATAAGTATATGGTAAAATATGGTATATGATTTAGGACATAACTGGTAAGCATATTATTATGATGGTGTTTTGTATGTAATGTTCCCTGTATGTTCCGTTGTTCATAAGGGTAAACTGTAAGGTTTCTCCTCCTGAAATAAACTTTTTCTTAGGGGGGAGGAATGTGACGATCGCCCACGTCACTCATGCCATTCATATTAATGAGCTGATTTGCATGATCCTATGAGAGGCCCCTTCATGGATTGCTGCCTTGTCGTGGCGAAGGGGCTTGAGTAATTCAGAGAAGCTATGGGCTATGCCGTGCAGGGACACACAAGACGGACAGGTCATAGTGGAGAGTTCGGACTAAACGCGATCCACCTGGAGCAGGAACTGGCAAGCCACTCCAGTATATTTGCCGAGAAAAACCCATGAACAGAAACAAAAGGCTAAAAGATATGACGCTGGAAGATGAGCCCCCCTCAAGTCAGAAGCCGTCCAACATGCTACTGAGGAAGAGCGGAGGACAAGGACAAGTAGCTCCAGAGCTAATGAAGTGGTTGGGCCAAAGCCGAAAGGACGGTCAGCTGTGGACGCGCCTGGAAGTGAAAGGAAAGTCCGATGCTGCAAAGAAAAATACTACATAGGAACCTGGAATGTAAGATCTATGAACCTTGGTAAACTGGATGTGGTCAAACAGGAGATGGCAAGAATAAACATTGACATCCTGGGAATCCGTGAACTAAAATGGACGGGAATGGGCGAATTCAGTTCAGATGATTATCATATCTACTATAGTGGGCAAGAATCCCGTAGAAGAAATGGAGTAGCCCTCATAGTCAACAAAAGAGTGGGAAAAGCTGTACTGGGATACAATCTCAAAAATGAGAGAATGATTTCAATACGGATCCAAGACAGACCTTTCAACATCACAGTAATCCAAGTTTATGCATCAACCACCGATGCTGAAGAGGCTGAAACTGACCAATTCTATGAAGACTTAGAACACCTTCTAGAACTGACACCAAAGAAAGATGTTCTTGTCATTATAGGGGATTGGAATGCTAAAGTCAAGAGATAAAAGGAACAACAGGTAGGTTTGGCCTTGGAGTTCAGAACGAAGCAGGGCAAAGGCTAATATAGTTTTGTCAAGAGAACAAGCTGGTCATCACAAACACTCTTTTCCAACAACACAAGAGGCGACTCTACACATGGACATCACCAGATGGGCAGTACCGAAATCAGATTGATTATATTCTCTGCAGCCAAAGATGGAGAAGCTCTATACCAGGGGTCTCAAACTTGCGGCCAGAAAAACCAGAGATCTGTTTAAGAAAATTGGAGATATTAAAGGAACATTTTGTGCAAAGATGGACATGATAAAGGACAAAAATGGGAGGGACCTAACAGAAGCAGAAGACATCAAGAAGAGGTGGCAAGAATACACAGAGGAATTATACCAGAAAGATCTGGATGTCCCGGACAACCCAGATAGTGCGGTTGCTGACCTTGAGCCAAACATCTTGGAGAGTGAAGTCAAATGGGCCTTAGAAAGCATGGCTAACAACAAGGCCAGTGGAGGTGATGGCATTCCAGTCGAACTATTTAAAATCTTAAAAATGACGCTGTTAAGGTGCTACACTCAATATGCCAGCAAGTTTGGAAAACTCAGCAGTGGCCAGAGGATTGGAAAAGATCAGTCTACATCCCAATCCCAAAGAAGGGCAGTGCCAAAGAATGCTCCAACTACCGTACAATTGCACTCATTTCACACGCTAGCAAGGTTATGCTCAAAATCCTACAAGGTAGGCTTCAGCAGTATGTGGACTGAGAACTCCCAGAAGTACAAGCTGGATTTCGAAGGGGCAGAGGAACTAGAGACCAAATTGCTAACATGCGCTGGATTATGGAGAAAGCCAGAGAGTTCCAGAAAAACATCTACTTCTGCTTCAATGACCACGCAAAAGCCTTTGACTGTGTGGACCACAACAAGCTATGGCATGTTCTTAAGGTGGTCAGGCACTCCCATTTCTTTATCTATCCCCTGAGAAATCTATATGTGGGACAGGAAGCAACAGTTAGAATTGGATATGGAACAACTGATTGTTTCAAAATTGGGAAAGGAGTACGGCAAGGCTGTATATTGTCCCCCTGCTTATTTAACTTATATGCAGAATACATCATGCGAAAGGCAGGACTGGATGAATCCCAAGCCGGAATTAAGATTGCCGGAGGAAATATCAACAACCTCAGATATGCAGATGATACCACTCTGATGGCAGAAAGTGAGGAGGAATTAAAGAACCTCTTAATGAGGGTGAAAGAGGAGAGCGCCAAAAATGGTCTGAAGCTCAACATTAAAAAAAAAACTAAGATCATGGCCACTGTCCCATCACCTCCTGGCAAATAGAAGGGGACGATATGGAGGCAGTGACAGATTTTACCTTCTTGGGCTCCATGATCACTGCAGATGGTGACAGCAGCCACGAAATTAAGACGCCTGTTTCTTGGGAGGAAAGCGATGACAAACCTAGACAGCATCTTAAAAAGCAGAGACATCACCTTGCCGACAAAGGTCCGCATAGTCAAAGCCATGTTTTTTTCCAGTAGCGATGTATGGAAGTGAGAGCTGGACCATAAAGAAGGCTGACCGCCGAAGAATTGATGCTTTTGAATTGTGGTGCTGGAGGAGGCTCCTGAGAGTCCCCCTGGATTGCAAAGAGAACAAACCTATCAATTTTGAAGGAAATCAACCCGGATTGCTCACTGGAAGGACAGATCCTGAAGCTGAGGCTCCAATACTTTGGCCATCTCATGAGAAGAGAAGACTCCCTGGAAAAGACCCTGATGTTGAGAAAGTGTGAAGGCAAGAGGAGAAGGGGACGACAGAGGACGAGATGGTAGGACAGTGTCACCGAAGCTACCAACATGAATTTGACCCAACTCAGGGAGGCAGTGGAAGACAGGAGAGCCTGGCGTGCTCTGGTCCATGGGGTCACGAAGAGTCGGACACGACTTAACGACTAAACAACAACAACAACAAAAGTAGAACATCTTGAATCTCTATATCCTAAGGCAATATTAATTATTGCAGGGGATTTCAGTGTACAATTAGGTGCTAATGATGAAAGTTTATATACCCATTTTTATTGGGTTATTGGATTCAGATGATTATATATTGGGGGAAAGTTGTCAAAAATCCAAAGATAAAATATGCAATTATGCAGGGTATTGCTTTGCTCAGTTCACAAGAAGGAGGGATCTCCTAATATTAAATGGTTCTGTGAAGGGAGACTCTTCTGGAGAATGTACTCATTTCACTAAGAGGGGTGGGCAGAGTGATCTCCTACATAGCAGTCTTGCATTCTGCATATTAATATGTTGCCCAGTTTGAAATTGGTAATACTTCTGTATTTAGCCTTGCATGGTTCAATGATTGGTATTTGTTTTTTGTTTTTTTGTTATATATCCTACACACCTTTTGAGATGCCCGTATCTCTTTTCCTAACCACTTGTCCTCTCTACAGCTAATATTTGAAGAACTGAGCTTAACGGTTAGGAAGAAGGTAGGAATCACGGGGTGGAGAGGGGGAAAGAAACACAGAGGAAGGCAATGATTTCAGAGCAGGTGGAGAGAGACAAAGAACACCGCACCAGATTTTCCATTCATTTTGTACAATGTGGGTTAAAACAAAGAAAGACAAAGCTTGGTTTGTTTGTTTTTATTTCCTGAAAAAAATTGGTAATAAATAAAAATATGATCCAGAATAAAAGAAAAATTCTGATGCAGTGGTGGAACTGCAGTATCTGGAAAAAAGGAGAAATCCTGACATTTAGTGTTTTTTTAATTGTTGGAGAAATTCTTTTACTCAATAAAAAAAATTAAAAACATCTCAGTCTTCTGCCCTCTTGGAATACCATTCACTCACATTCCTGAAATGGCAGAATTTTTAGTATGTGAACGTGTGCCTTTAACTTGGACGGGAATCCTCAGGTGCTAAATAAAGACTCTAATTATTAGTCTGTGTTTTTAGGATTATGATCTTCTTTTGCGAGGAACTTCTAGGACTGGCTCCCCAACTCTTTCATCTCTCCCGCAGGGGCCGGCAGGAAGCCAACAACAAGTAGTCCTTCATCTCTTCATTGTCATGGAGAAGAAGCCGATCAGGTAGGGCAAAGTCCTTGCGTCTTTGAATCATGTATTTTATGCTTACAATTTATGCCTCTTGATGTTTCTGAAGTTAAAGAAACTGTGGTTTCTTTAACTGCTTATTTCATGTATTATTATTATACTATGTAATTTCTCTGAACCACCCAGAATAGTGCATGAGAGTAATGGAGCAGTATATAATTTAAGAAAGAAGTAAACAAATAATAAATCCCTGTGCATATAACCACTTTAGACCTGTATCAGTCTGGCCCTTTCTTTTTAACAAAAGGCTCCATTTTATCAATGCTTATATAGCAGGCTGGTAATGTCTTCCATTTTGGGGCTTAGAAGTACCTCCCCATCCATTTAAAGGCCTAATTCAAAGTCCTGTTTCTTACCTATAAAACCCTGTAGGATGACCTGTCGGACTGTCTCTCCCCATAGGAGCTTTCTTGACTCATAAGGAGACCCACCTCTGGGCCCCACTGCCATGGCAGGTACACTTGATGGGGACATGAGAAAGGGCCTTCTCTGTGGCAACTCCCAGCTTGTGCAATGTTCTGCCTCTGTAGATTAGGTGGACCATCCTTTTCTCCTTCCACGGACAGGTTTTTATAGGTTGAGCCCTGCATGGTGGTTTTTAACTTTGAGAGTTTCTTTTTGAGGTTGTAAATGTTTTTAATCCTTTCATGTATTTTTAATCATTCTTAGGGTTTAATTGCTTTTTAATGTATAATTGTGATTGGGTTCATCAAAGATCTGAAGCAGTTCCTCCTTTTTGGTGGGAAATGATGACTGAGTCTCTTTTGAAACGTTAACAGATTTATTTAGTTTAACATTAGATGAGTCTACAACAACTTCGATTGGTTCAAAACAACTAAGATCTGGTAACTGTCCAAATTGTGAGGACGATAACTCTGTCTGGAAATTGACAAGATTCATTGAGGGGCTGGCCCAAAACATTCCCGATCGGTGGGCTTCCTCAGCGGAGCACTCCGGACCGCGCATATTGTCCCACAACAAGGGTGTCTGGCCCAATCTCCCTCCGGCGTTGGATAGTTGAAGGAAGGATCCGGCCGAATCACCTTCCTCGAGTGACCTTGTCCCCGCGGAAAGACCACAACCGTCCATTCTAGAGCTTCTGCCGATGTCCCCTTTTCTTTAGACTTGTCCGGGTCAGGTAGCAACCCTCCTACCTTCAAATTAGGGAAGTCCTCCAACACCCCGCATATTCTATCATATTCGTATTCTCTTTTCTCCCCCTCTTTTTCCTCCCCTTCCTTCTTTCTCTCTCTCCTTGGTATACTGAACTGTCTCCTCCCATTTTGTTCCCATATATCCTCCTCCCACATGGGCAAAATTAATTCCTCCTCCCCTTCTCCCTCTCTCTCTTCCACTAGACAGATTTCAATCTTCTCCTCTTTCCCCTTTGATTCCCTTCTTTTCCCTTCCTCCACATTCAACTCCTCACTTTCTATTGTCTTCCCTACTTCTATATCTCTCTCCCGCTCAGGCGTCTCTAGCTGAGGGGAAGGCTCACTCTGTTCTTTCTCCTTTGGGTCTACTGCTCCTTTACAATAATTTATTCTTTTTTTAAAACTCTAATTGTTTTTCACATTGTGAGCTATCTTGAGTCCCTTCATTGGGAGAAAAGTGGTCCACAAATAAATTAAATAAAAAAATGCCTATTATATCTAGCTTTTGTAAATAGAAAATAAGATTGTTTCTTCTCTCTTTTGAATTTGGTTTGAAGCGCTGGGCATTGTTTGAGGTTTTTCAAAAGGACATGAGAGGAGGAATCCCTTTCCTGTCCCTCTTCCCAAAGGCTGGTCCAGTCCAGCCACCTGTTCCTCACAGAGGCTCCCTTGATGCCTCCAGGGAGTTCCTGAAGAACTGACAGCTGGCCAATAATAACGCTTTCTCTACCCCTATTCTTTTCTCACCAACTGGGACTCGGAGGCCTCTCTTCCTGGAGGGAGCACATGGCCAATGGACTACTAGCCGTTGGTAAACTTGTCTTCCAATATTAAGGCTGTGAAGGCCATTCATGACAGTTAAAACCTATAAGATAAAGATCCAGCCTTCAAGTATTGTTTTGGATTAAGAAGGTTGGTTTTATGAATTCCATGAGGAAGGCTTCCTTTCTTTTTCATTTTAAGGGTTCAGTGACCTTTGAGGAGGTGGCCGTGCACTTCTCCCAGGAGGAGTGGGCACTGCTGGATCCTGACCAGAGGGCCTTCCACCAGGAAGTCATGGAGGAGAACTGGCAAATAGTATCCTCTCTTGGTAAGGCTCTCTTCTTGCCTGGCTCATGCTAATTTCCTTTGTTACCACTACAGTGATGACTGGTAACTATAACAACAACTATAATGCTTCCGTGCTGGAGTGCTGTCCCAACTCTATAGCCACACATAGCAAATTTGTTCCTATAGTGGTCTCACAGAAAAGAACAATAAAACCATCAAGAACTATGCTAAACTAAAATGGAACCAGGTAAGAATAACAACAATGATAATTCTTTCATGTTGGAATGGTGTCCCAACTCAGTATAACTACTATTATATTGTCAACTTTCTTCCTACGGTAGTCACACAGAAAAGAACAGTAAACCATCAAGAAGCATGTTAAGCTAAAATGAAACCAGGATAAGGGAAGAGTAATAAGATCTAAAGGTCCTCATTCAGTCCTAATACGGTGAAAAGTCCTTCAGCTGGAGCCTATAAAGAGTGTAATGTCCACACCCGATGTCCATAAAGGAAAGTTTGTCGTTACTTATTTTTCTTATATTAGTTTGTAGGTCTATAGCAGAATTAAAAGAGGGGAAATGGAGAAAACCTTTATTACACTTAAAAGACCATTTCTTCTTTCATTTAGAGATTTCATATCTCAAAAACCTTTTTTTGTCTCTAGATCTGTTTGTCCCTTCTGTTTACCCTTTTCTGCACTTGTCCTTCTTCCCCACGGATAGTCGGAAAGAGAAATATATAAGGACTGGATGAGCAAAATGAGATCGAAAGAATTGATTATGTCTAAACTTCAAACTAATAAACTATAATGGTATAATTTTATTCAGTTAGACACCTGGACAAATTATTGGTTGAAAACTAATGGCAAATGTAGAGAACTCACCAAGTACGAATAATTTCTGTCATCACATGAAGATATGCAAGATACAATGTTGAAAGGAATCGTAAGTAAAATATATAATATAATTTTGGAACAAGAGGAAAAAGAATGGGGAACAGAAGGTTTGAAATTAATTTGGGAAAATGATTTAAAGATAGAAATTAAAATAGAGGATTGGATAAAAATGTGGAAGATGAGAGTTTTAAGATGTTGACAAGGATAAAGGAAAAAATTTTCAAAATCTGTTTAAGATGGTATTTGACTCCTGTAAAACTTAATATAATAAACCCAGCATACCCCAAAGCATGTTGGAAATGTGATGAGGAAATTGGTACGTATTTTCATATGTGGTGGGAATGCAAACTGGTTAAGAAATTTTGGAAATTGATTTTTAAGGAAATGTGTGATATATTTGATAAAGATATTGATTTTAATGCTAAAATTGCTCTATTGTCAATTTTTGATAACATAGATTTGGATTATTACTCGAAAGAATTGATCACTAATTTTATGACAAGTGCTAGAATATTAATAGCTAGGTTTTAGAAAGACAAAAATGATATTAAATTAGAAGATTGGTATAGTGAAGTATGGGACATTGCATTAAACGATAAATTGACTATTGAACTCAAAATAAAAAGAGGGGAAATAAGTTCTAACAATTTTTATGATATTTGAGGTAAATTTGTGGAATTTGTGTTAGTGAAAGGAAGGGGGAAAGCCTCTAAAGAACACTGTATACAATTTTGGAAAGGTAGTCCATAATAAAAATATTGTTAAATGGGGGTCCCATGGGTATGGGGTGCACGTTAGAATTTAGTCTGTAATAAGCACTATTATTTGTATTTTTTGTATTTTTGTTGTTGTATTTGTTTTGTTTTTTTTGTCTGAAAAAATAAATAAATAAATATTTTTTTAAAAAAGAAATATATATGTCCCAGATGGGGAAAAAAATCTAGCCACAAATTAGAGCTTTCCGGATATCAAAGAACCGACACAGAAGAAGAAAGCTGTATCCAAGAGAAGTGGTACAGCTGCATCGTGTGCGGAAAACAGTTTGATCTGTTGGTAACACTGATGCTTCACAAAAGAGCACACACTGGAAAGAAGGACTTTTTCAGCAAAATGTCTTGACATTGTTTAAACCACAAGCCCCACTTTCCGAGACAACAAAGAGTTAACGGCAGTGGGAAGCTGTACAAATGCCAGGAGCGTGAGGAATGTTTTGCTCACTATTCAGTTGTAGTGATACAGAAGAGGGTCCACATAGGAGAGGAACCACACAAATGTGAAGAGTGTGGGAACTGTTTTGCTCAGAATTCACTGCTCAAAAGTCATAAGAGAATCCACACAGGAGAGAAACCATATGAATGCCAGGAGTGTGGGAAATGTTTTATCCACAATTCACATCTTGTGAGACATAAGAGACTCCACACAGGAGAGAAACCATACAAATGCGAGCACTGTGGGAAATGTTTTGCTCACAGTTCTGTGCTGGTGAGTCATGAGAGAGTGCACACAGGAGAGAAACCATACAAATGCAACAACTGTGGGAATTTTTTTTCTTGGAATTCACAGCTTGAGAGTCATAGGATAATCCACACAGGAGAGAAACCATACAAATGTCAGGAGTGTGGGAAATCTTTTGCCTGCAGTTCACACCTTAAGAAGCATAAAAGGGTCCACACAGGAGAGAAAGCCTACAAATGCCAGGAGTGCGGCAAATGTTTTGCTAGCAATTCACATTTTGTGAGGCATAAGAGAATGCACACAGGAGAGAAACCATACAAATGTCAGGAATGTGGGAAATGTTTTACTCAGAATTCGCTGCTCATGAGTCATAAGAGAATCCACACGGGAGAAAAACTGTACAAATGCCAGGAGTGTGGCAGATGCTTTGCTCAGAATTCAGATCTTGTGAGGCATAAGAGAATGCACACAGGAGAGAAACCATACCACTGCGAGGAGTGTGGGAAATGTTTTCCTCTCAGCTCACAGCTTCAGAGTCATAAGAGAATCCACACAGGAGAGAAACCATACAAATGCAATAACTGTGGGAAATGTTTTTTTTTTTTTTTTTTGGAATTCACAGCTTGAGAGTCATAGGATAATCCACACAGGAGAGAAACCTTACAAATGTCAGGAGTGTGGCAAATGCTTTGTTCAGAATTCATATATTGTGAGGTACAGTGGTGCCTCGCTAGACGATTGCCTCGCAGGACGAGGAATTCGCTAGACGATGGCTTTTTGCGATCGCTAATGCGCTTTGCAAAACGATGGTGTCCTATGGGCGATTTTCGCTAGACGACGAGTTTTCCCCATTGGAATGCATTGACTAGCAGTCAATAGCTGTCAGTGCATTCCAATGGGGACCCGCGCTCGCTAGACGATGTTTCCCTATGGACGATCTTCGCAAGACGACGAGTTTTCCGTTGGAACGCATTGAAGAGATTTCAATGCATTCCAATGGGGAAACGTGCTTCGCTAGACGATGTTTTCGCAAGACAGCGATCTTCGCGGAACGGATTAACATCGTCTAGCGAGGCACCACTGTATAAGAGAGTCCACACAGAGAAACCATACAGATGTCAGGAGTGTGGGAAATGTTTTACTCGGAATTCACTGTTCGTGAGTCATAAGAGAATCCGCATGGGAGAAAAACCGTACAAATGTGAGGACTGTGGGAAATGTTTTGCTTACGGGTCACATCTTATAAGTCATAAGAGAATGCACACAGGAGAGAAACCATACAAATGCCAGGAATGTGAGAAACTTTTTTCTTAGAATTCACAGCTTGTAAGGCATAAGAGAATCCACATAGGAGAGAAACTGTACCAATGCCAGGAGTGTGGGAAATGTTTTGCTCTCAGCTCACAGCTTTTAAGACATAAGAAAATATACACAGGAGAGAAACCGTCCGAATGCCAGGAGTGTAGGAAATGTTTTGCCAGCAGTTCGCAGCTTGTTAGTCATAAGAGAATCCACACAGGAGAAAAACCACACAAATGTCAGGAATGCGGGAATTTTTTTGCTTGGAGGTCACAGCTTGTGAGTCATAAGAAAGTCCACAAAGTATTGAAACCATACAAATGCCAGGAGAGTGAGAGCAGTGAAGGTCAAGAGGGAGCCTACCACACTTGTATGCAGTTTTGAAATTTCTTATTTGAAACAATTGTTTGGAATTCTTTCTCTGGAGCAGCTTTTAAAATGCTTGCTCCTTCTTTGTGTTTCCACCCAAATATTTCCAGAGAGTCGTCACATTTTTTCTCAAACTTTTCCTCACTGGAATAAACATACTGAATTCCTCAAACTGCTTTTCTCAATACCTGCTTTTGGGACTTATTAATGTCAACATTTTCTGGAGCTGTTCCACCTCCTCACTGTCTTTCTTCAAGGGTGATATCCAGAACTGGACACAGCATTGCAGGTAACCTCTAACCAGAGCAGAACAGAATGCTATTTTCCTATGACACTGATATCATCTTTCTATGGGTGCAGCTTAAAATCATATTAGTCAGTTTTGCTGTTGCAACACCTGGCTGACTCACACGTAGCTTTTAAGCAACTAAGACTTTGAGATTTAGAGTTTGCAACATCAGAAAAAGCCTCATCTTTCACAAAGCCTCTGGATTTCGAAAAATCTAATATGTTTCCATGAACACTAGATGGAGTGTTGTAATGTTTTAAATTAATTAGGTTAATCATTAAAACTAAAGTATCAAGAGTGTGTCAAACAAGTGTGGGTAATTCTGAAAGTCTATGTCAGTGGTCCCCAACCTTTTCAGAACTGCGGACCGGTTGGGGTGGGTGGGGTCCGTGTGTGGGGGAGTGGGGGCACCCCCCGCGCTCGTGGGTGGGCATGGCATGTTCACGGGTAGGTGTGGCATGTTCATGGATGGGCATGGTGCACTCGCGCGCACACATGG
The DNA here is from genome assembly GCA_037013535.1 of Intellagama lesueurii. Taxonomy (NCBI): domain Eukaryota; kingdom Metazoa; phylum Chordata; class Lepidosauria; order Squamata; family Agamidae; genus Intellagama; species Intellagama lesueurii. Next base: position 295,158,409 of record JBAJHW010000002.1, read on the forward strand.
TGAGCAGGGGGCACTCGCGCGCATGTATGTATGGGTGGGTCGCACTTGCGGTTGAGTGGGCCGCACATGCGCGCAAGCGCACCATGCCCATCCCCGAATGTGCCACGCCCATCCGAGAACGCACATGCGTGCAAGTGCCACGCCCACCATGCGTGTGTGTGTGTGGGGTGGCTGGGAGATCTGTCTCCACAGCCCGGTCCTGCAAAGCCCATGGACCGGCACCAGGCCACGGACTAGGGGTTGGGGACCCCTGGTCTATGTAACGGTGAGGGTTTGTCCGACGGGACAGATTTTTTTAAGTTCTGAGTGTAGTGACAGATTAGACTCCTCAGATTCTTTCAAACATTCTATTTATTTCTGGCACGTCAAATTTAACATTGAACAGCTTTTCTGAACTTACAGAATTTATAGCAGGGTTCTTCTCATGAACTGGAAAAGGGTTCTCAAACGTTTGTTCCCATAGTCCTCCAACACCTCCCGTCTCTAAGTCCATCAGTGACGGCTCTGGTGATAACGGCAACAGGGACGACTGTTCTGATGGGTTTTGGTATTGAAAGTCCCAGATCCTGGGGGTGAACATCTTCTCGACTCGGACTGATTCATCCATCTTTCCCCTCTGTCTCTTTTCTCTTTCTCTCTTTGCTCTCTCTTCCCTGATCTTTCTTCCTCACTCCCGAGCTTCTTTCTCACCCCAACACAAGGGTTTCTGGAGTACCCTTTCTCCCCTTCTCTTGTCAGCTTCCTCCAAGGGACCATTAGCTTCTCCCACTTATGCAGCCATGGGTTGTCCACCCAGATCCTTTCCCACCTTGGGAGGAGGGTCTTTTTCTCCCTTCTCTGCTCCTCCTGCTTCTGCCTCTTCCCTTCCCTCTCTCTCTCCCTTTTTCTACCTCCCTCTTCTCTATGCTCAATCTCCTTTCTCCACCAATCACTGTCTCCTTCCTTCCTGCCTCTTTTAATTGTCTGATTCCCCTTTCTTCCCCTTGGTTTTCCTCCTCCACCTCTCGAGAAGTCTCCTGTGTTTCCTTTCTTTCTTCAGCTCTCATCTGTCATCTTCTTCGGGGTTCCCTTGTCCTGAGGGATGGACGGTGCTCTGGCACAGACTTTATGAGATCTGCCCCCAGTCTCACAGTAACCAATGAAACATTCCAGAAAACTTTAAAACTTGCACATGTTTGAGACCGCCTTCTGTTCTCAGAAAACCTGGAGCCCTGCTGTAACTCTTTATTTCTCCAGATACTACCTACAAGCAAATAGGGTTTGTATAACCCAGCAGGTTTTGCACTTCCACATATCTGGTTTCTGAAGTTCCAAGATGGGAGAAAGGCAGACAATAAATACCACAAGCTAGACGCAGGGAGAAATTTAAGGGCTCTGGATTAAAACCAGGACTGAGCTCCAAAAATATAACAGCATGAATGTAATCTGATGAACTCACTATTTTAGCCTATCTCAATACAATTACGGTCAAATACCAGCTGTAACTGACTAATCTATCTCCTAAGTAAAGTATTCAACAGTTTCTAAAGTACTGACTTAAATGGACCTAACATGCATGTTTCTTGCCCCACTTTTAGCTGTTTTTACTGTTATTTCATGTTGGTCTGATTGATTGTGACTGCTTTGTCTTGCCATGGTCTTTGACTGGTGTCATAATTATTATTACTGTTATCAGTAGTAAAAGAAATAAATATATAAATAAGGTGTTTCCCAGACCACAAGGTTGAGAGGAAAGCAACAAAGCATTCACAGTTCACCTGGTAATATTTTAACATACACTTCTACTACTCTACCACAGGTGTAGAGAATGTTTCCCCCTTTAGCCTGTACTTCTGAAGTAGAATTAAAGGAAATGTGTTTAATAGGAAAACAGAATTAAATCGGTTTTCCTTTTAAATCATAAGATGGCAAAATATAAACATATAAACAGTAGAAAAGTATAGTGTACCATTAAAATCATCTGTTGTTCCTAAATCCTCATGCCATCACTTACTAAACCGTCACACCATTAACAGGCAGCTTAGCAATGAATATCCCCCCGTATGCCACCAGCCCAGATCCCCCTGCTGGCGAGAGAGGGCTCTCTTCCTCCTGGAGATTCCCAGCACGCAGTTCACCTGTGGACTGGGGCATTCACAGTGGAAATGCAGATACTGTGTTTTCCCGAAAATAAGACAGGATCTTATATTAATTTTTGCTCCAAAAAAAATGCATTGGGACTTATTTTCAGGGGATTTTTTTTTCATGTACCACAATCTACATTTATCCAAATATAGTCCTGTCATCTTCTGGTTGCTGCACAATGGTGGAGGGCAGGGTTTCACTTAACTGTGGCTTATTTTTGGGGTAGGGCTTATATTACGAGCATCCTGAAAAAATCATACTAGGCCTTATTTTTGAGGGAACAGGGTAACACTGAGGAGGCCACCCATGTAGCCTTGGCTGGGTGGAGATTGGTAGAGGAGAGCAAGGGGGAGCTGACCTCTTCAGTTGGGAGGTATTCCAGGCCAAGTGGTGTTGGCGTTACTGGAGTGCTTGACAACCGGCTGGGAAATTATCTCGCTGCGGAGATCCAGGTATTTGGCATCGGGAGGAGTTCTTGGTGTCTCGGGAGGAAGCGGCACAAGTATACCAGGCTGAGGCGAGGCGAGAAGGCTGGAGAACCAGTGACGGGCGCTTTGGCGGCAGAGGAAGCCGCGGGGGGCAAGTGGCCCTCTAGCAAGAACCTCTAGGACAATCTAATAGGCAACCATCATCTGGCCTTCCTCACTGCCTTCTCTGGTTGGTGCTTCTTATGTCAAAACAAAGAGGAAGGGATCCTAGAAATGGTGACTTGAGTGAACAATGTAAGAGAAAGAAAGAAATAGCAGGTCCATGAAATGAAAAATGGATCCTCATGATTGCATATGATTATGGTGATCATCCCCAAAATGTCATGCCTACAGACTACACCCCGGGCCTCATGGATCATTCATGATCATTAACTACATTCTTCAACAAACTACTGTCAAATCAGAGGCCCCATCTGTGTCCCACACCACAGAAATCCTGGGGGTGGGTTTGGGGAGGATCCCACGTAAAAATCATGCAGATCCAGGAGAATCCACGCTGAATGATTTGTGGTTTTGTGCACATGCAAAGCCATGCACTGAAGAAGGACCGCTGCTTCCGGTGTTGCCCTCTGTGGGCACAGTCGGGACCTGCCATCTGACCATGGTTTGGTGGGGATCCTACATAGGAATCCGTTTCAATCATGAAGATCTTTTGTTATTATTATAGGGATTAGAATTTACCCGTTTCTGTTGCAAAGCTTCAACCAGACTGGTTTTCAATGGAAATGGACAAAGAGGCAAACCGAGAGGCCAGGTGGGAGTTCCTGGTGCTGAAGGGAGCTGCGAAGAAGAAAAGGAGGCTGGGGGGGGGGGGGAAGAGCCCAGCGATTTCTGGGCAAGGGAGCCCTGGATCCCTTCCCTCGAACCCACGAGGGACCCCACGGATGCCGGGGCTGGAGGAAAGGAAGGGTTAAACGCACAGAGTCGCTATTCCTAGAAGGGGATCTTGGAAGAGGGAGCGGCCTCAGTCCCCTTAGGAAATGCTCCCTTTCGAAAAAAGTCCCTTCAGGTCCTCTTCTTTTTCTTCCTCCGGGCAGAAAGTGGAGCTTCGGTTGCTGGAAAGGCTGCCTGGGATCCGAGGAGCCGCTTGCAATAAGGAGGGATGGTGAGTCATTCCCAGCAGGGCTGCCTGGGAGGGCGAGGGGGGGGGGGAACTGGGGGAGGGCCGGAGGGAGGAGAGGGGCAGGAGGGGGAGGCCCCCCAACTCCAAGGCCAGCCGAGGGAAGGGAAGCCCCCCAAGACCGGGCAGGAGAGGCAGCCGGAGGGGAGCCCCCAAGGGCTGTTTGTGGCCCAAGCCTTTCTGCTGCCTGAAGGGCCACGTCCACCCCCCTCCTTCCACCTCTCGTGCCCACAAAAGGGCTGATCCTGCTCCTTCCAAGCCATCTGCAGGAGGGAGAAGGTTCCCCGTTGGCTCCCTTGGAGGGCAAAAGGGTTCCCTTTGGGGGCTGCAGGTTAGGCCGAGGGGGACCCCGAGAGGTAGAGCCATGTTTCTGTGTAAGAGGGGCTGTGCAGGATCAGACCAAAAGCTGGTCTACTTTAGCGTCCTGTTCCCTACACAGGCTTTCTAGATGCCTCCAGGGAGCTCCCGAGGCAGGCAAGCCAGCAGTGGCCCTTTCACTGCTCCCGTTGTCCCCCAGCCAACTGGGATCCAGTGGCTTCTTCCTGGAGGAAGCTTTGAGCCAGGGGGACCGGGAGCACTTAGTAAACGTGTTTTCGAAAAGGAAGGTGTGAAGGCCTTTCAGAAAGTTAAAAGTTATCATAAAGGATCCACCCATTTTTCTTCAACTATTCTTTTGGTTTTAGGAGATTATCTTTATGAAAAATATGAGGAAGACACCGCCTCCTTCTTTTTCCTTTAGGGTCCAGTGACCTTTGAGGATGTGGCCGTCTACTTCTCCCAGGAGGAGTGGGTACTGCTGGATCCTGACCAGAGGGCCCTCCACCAGGAAGTCATGAAGGAGAACTGGCAAACGGTATCCTCTCTTGGTAAGGCTCCCTCTCTCCCCAGCTAATCTCTGTTTACCAGCACAATAATTTCTAGCAACAATAACGGCAAGAATAATGCTCCGGTGTTGAAATGGTGTCTGAACTCTCACTAGCTACTGTGGGATCCTTAATGCTGCACTTGGCAACCTCTGGACCTCCAGATGTGCTAAATTCCCATCACAGAATCCTTCGTTTGCCAAATGACAATATCATTTGAAATGATCGGGATGACAATAATCATTGACCAAGAGAAGAGCTGAAGGTTCTCAAATTGCACTAGAAGGTTCTAGGAGGCAGCTCTAAGTGGGAATGGGGGTTTGGTCCTGACAACTTACTCAGCAGGCTGTTCATAGATAGTAGCCTGATGATGGTGTGATGATTTAGAAAGCTGATGAGATGATGATTTCATAAGGACAGGGTCTTTTGGGGATATGCTGTACTTTACTATTGCTTCACAATAATTATTTTATATGCATATTTTACAAAGAGCTTTGGTCATCTTCTGCTTTAATATGAGAACTGATTTAATTATATTTTCATATGTATAATGTATTGCCTTAAATTCTACTTTATAAGCACTGGTTAAAGCAGAAACACCTCGGGAATGCTCTGCTCTCTCTCTCTCGCTCTCTCTCACACACACGGACACGGACACGGACGGACATACATTTTCTGAAAAACTGGTCAGAAATGAAGAGACCAGAAACAAAAATACAAAATTTCTGAGTTATTCAAACCGAGTCTCCCTGTCTGGGTAGTAGCTGCTTCCTTGAGAAAAAGGGGCAACAGCAGGGCTATACCTTTATTGAGAACTACCATATTGTTGCAAGAATATACAAATTTTAAAGTTATCTGCAGTGCTTTGTTGGCATTTTAGAATCATTCACCTTTTTTTGACTGACTGTTGACTTTATTGCGGTTTTGGTTTTAATGATTAACAAAACGGTAACTTAACACCTGAAAATCTTCATCCACTGTACATGAAAAGAGATTAGATTTTTGAAGTGCTGATAATTAATGAAACATATTACGTTCTCTTTTTTTGAAGATCTGTTTGTCTCTTCAGTTCAGCCTTTTATGCATATGTCCTTCTTCCCCACAGATAACTGGAGGGACAAAGAGGTATGTCCCAAATGTGGAAAGACTTTTACGAACAAATTGAAGCTTACCAGACACCAAAGAAGCCACACAGATGAAGAAAGCTTTATCCAAAGAAAGCCATACAAATACACTGGGTGTGAAAAACATTTTGATACGATGATAGCACTGGTGTTTCACAAAACAGTCCATGTTGGAAAGAAGTGTATCATAAGTGAACTGTCTGGGAAAAGTTTAGATTGCAAGTTAGACTTGGTTAGCCATCAAGGAGGACACACAGGAAGGAAACCGCACAAATGCCAGGAGTGTGGAAAGTCTTTTGCTCGGAATTCTCACCTTGTATATCATAAGAGAGTCCACACAGGAGAAAAACCATACAAATGCCAGGAGTGTGGGAAATGTTTTGCTGAGAGCTCACAGCTTGTAAATCATAAGAGACCTCCATACAAGAGAGAAACCATACAAATGCCAAGAGTGTGAGAAATGTTTTGCCCACAATTCACTGCTTGTGAACCACATGAGAGTCCACACAGGAGAAAAACCATACAGGTGCCAGGAGTGTGGGAAATGTTTTGCTCGAAATTATCATCTTGTAAATCATAAGAGATTCCACACAGGAGAGAAGCCCTACAAATGCCAAGAGTGTGATAAATGTTTTGCTCAGAATTCATACCTTGTGAGTCATAAGAGACTCCACACAGGAGAGAAACCATACAAATGCCAGGAGTGTGGGAAATCTTTTGCTTCTAGTTCACACCTTGTGAGTCATAGGAGAATCCACACAGGAGAGAAACTGTACAAATGCCAGGAGTGTGGGAAATGTTTTGCTCAGAATTCACACCTTGTGAATCATAGGAGAATCCACACAGGAGAGAAATCATACAAATGCCAGGAGTGTGGGAAATCTTTTGCATACAGTTCACACCTTGTGAAGCATAGGAGAATTCACACAGGAGAGAAACCGTACAAATGCGAAGAGTGTGGGAAATGTTTCGCTCAGAAATTCACACCTTGTGAGTCATAAGAGAGTTCACACAGGAGAGAAACCATACAAATGCCAGGAATGTGGGAAATGTTTTTTTGGCAGTTCTCACCTTGTGCACCATAGGAGAATCCACACAGGAGAGAAACCATACAAATGCCAGGAGTGTGAGAAATGTTTTGTTGAGAGCTCACAGCTTGTAATTCATAAGAGAGTCCATACAAGAGAGAAACCATACAAATGCCGAGAGTGTGGGAAATGTTTTTCCCACAGTTCACGGCTTGTGACTCATAAGAGTGTCCACACAGGAGAGAAACCCTATAGATGCCCAGAGTGTGGAAAATGTTTTGCTCAGAAGGCTTATCTTGTGAGTCATAGGAGAGTCCACACAGGAGAGAAATCGTAGAAATGTGAGGAGTGTGGGAAATGTTTTCCCCATAGTTCACATCTTGTGACTCATATGAGAGTCCACACAGGAGAGAAACCCTATAAATGTGATGACTGTAAGAAACGTTTTGCTCAGAATTCACAGCTTGTGAATCACAAGAGAGTCCACACAGGAGAGAAACCATACAAATGCCCAGAGTGTGGAAAATGTTTTGCTCCGAATTCAAATCTTGTGGGTCATCCCTTTGAGACACTCTTCTCTCTCTGCTGGTGTAAAATATTGTCATTAAAAACACCACCCATGCTTGAGTTCAGTGGATGTTAAGAAGCCCGAGGAATGTATTTTAAATGTGAACCTATTAGATTTGACATTATATCAGCTTTGCACATTCATCGTGACTCAGCATGATACAGCACTTCCTGTCACATGGTCCAATAATGCCCTGTTCTGTTCATGCTTGTAAATTCCTGTTCCATTTTTTTTTATTTGAATATCCTGAGAGTCTGTCGTAAGAGAGAAGGAGAGAATCCATACAAATGCCAGGAGTGTGGAAAATGTTTTTCCCTCAGTTCATCCTTTGGGAATCGTAAGAGGATGCACACAAGAAAGAAACAGTAGAAATGCCAGGTGTGTGGGGAATATATTACTCAGAATTCAGCTGTTGTGAATCATAGGAAAGTCTGTAGAAGAGAAAAATGATAAATGCGAGGATTGTGAAAATATTTTCCTAGGAATTAAGATTTTGTGAGACAGAAGAGAGTCCACACTGGAGAGAAACCATACGGATTCCAGGAGTAGGGGTGATGGTTTGCTGAGAATCCAGACTTTGTGGGCCATCAGAGATCCGAGCAGGAGATAAACTCTTGAAATCCCAATAACATGGAAAATGTTTTGGTTTTGGATTCCACATGTTCTGAATCACCGGAGTTTCACCACAGGAGGGAAACCATGCAAATGTCAAGTGTGTGGAAATGTGTTTTCTTTACCTTTGAGAGACTCTAGGGTATCCAGGAAATAGATAAGAGGATGCTCTGGTGTTCCCAAACCTCAGGATGCTCTGGTGTTCCCAAAACCTGAGGTTTTGGTCTGAACCAAATGAGGGAAAGAGCCCTATGGCATTTTGTGGTAAGACACCGGAGTTGTAACTACAAATTTGGGTGCTAAGAGCTTCTGATAAACACAGAGAAGGGATGAAGGTATTTCTATAAATCATTGACTATCATAAGAATTCTACATTGAAACTACAATTGTCTATTTTCCTTCTGCCTGAGGAGAAGAGACTGGACAGGTTATCTGTGCTTGAGGGTGAGCAGGATTGCACCCTTCCAGCAGCAAATACCAATGGGCAGGATGAGACCTCTCAAACAGCATCCCAACTCAAAGCCCTGGTCGCCTCACTCTCCATTCAGTCTGTAAGGCACCTTCTGAACTCGCACTGTATGCCAAGGTAGGGAATGGGAAGAGTGCGATTCCACCAAATCCTTCTTTTCTCAGCTACTGGCCTTGTCCAATATTTTTATAGACAGAAAATATCTTGCGAAGAAGGAGGCCCAATAAAGGTATGACTTTTTGCTTTTGGGTCTCTGTTCTGTCTTGCTGGTGTAAAATCAAATACCATCCGTGGATGGCTTTTGTGAACCATGATGCAGAATTACTAGAGGGATGTTTCCTGATTCTCAGAACCTCAGCCCCATTCTCGAATGGGAGTTGAATTCTCCATAGATTCAGGAAGTAGAAGAAGAACATCTTGAGCCATGAACTCAATCCCAGCTACTCCATTCATTAGAACTACAGAAAATAACACACAACACACCCAGGGTGTTGTTTTTCTAACTTCTGATGCATAAAGACTGGACAACAATTACTACTAAATAGCCATATTTGCTTCAAACACTTTGGCATTAGGTGTTGTTAGATGAACTTACTAGATCTTCAGAGGAATTTAAATCCGCAATGGCTCTTGGTGAATAGTTACTTGGATGCAAGACATCTGGTGCTGAAGTGCATACAGTAGAGCAGAATAAGCAGTTCTTAGCCCCGTTTTGAACTACGCTTGCATTAAGTGCAATATTGGAAATTGTGGTGAGGAATCATCAGTAGTTAATGATTTTCCCTTTGTATCCCTTAATATGCATCAGTTCATGCAACTGGGCACACAGGGAGGGATGCAAGCATGAATTTGGTCATGTAGTAGCCATAGACTGCTGCAATTCACACCACTGCACTGAGACGGGTTCCTCACTGTTCTTGTTCTGGCTGGTATGTTCTGTTTGGTGCAATCTGTAGGAAAACACATTGTAGCATCAATTGCACAATTTGGATTAAAAATTAGTTTTCTGAAAGAGGAGAAATTACATCAGTTTTATTTGTTGTTGTTTAGTCGTTTAGTCGTGTCCGACTCTTCGTGACCCCATGGACCAGAGCACGCCAGGCCCTCCTGTCTTCCACTGCCTCTAGGAGTTGGGTCAAATTCATGTTGGTAGCTTCGATGACACTGTCCAACCATCTCATCCTCTGTTGTCCCCTTCTCCTCTTGCCCTCACACTTCAAAATCAGTTTTATACTGGACACAATTATGTCTATTTCGGAGATAACTGTCTAGTTCACCTTGGCGTTGGTATTGCACTGTGGATGATGTCTTCTTGAAACACTTAGGAGGTGCTGTGAGGAATGCATCATCTCCACAGGGAGGATCCACAACTACGCTTGTTTTTACCTGGTGTGAGTACGTGCCAGGTGGGGACGGTGTGCTGAGGTTTGGGAAGGCTTCTTGTGAACTCCTTCCCCCAACACCTTTCAGCCCCTTGCTCACGTAGTGCTCCAGGGAGAGCAAAACATGCAGGCAGTTGCTCCCGGCTGCAAACCATCCTTACAGGGAAGAAAACTCAAAACCCACTAAATGTTCAAAGAGACATCCGAGTTCAAGACACTGGCTTTAGTACCAACAATCAATCCTTTAAGTTGTCTGAATGAAAACACTGCTGTACAATCCTATTATTTTTTATTAAAGGTGTTTTAGTTAAACATGTAAACTCCAAAGCAAGCTTCATGACTCTGAAAGGATGATGATGTAAAGCAGTTCCATAATGAGGGTAAAACAAAACTTATTCAGAGGTTTAGGCAATCAAGGGGTTGTGCCACAGAAAATAACAAACGTCGTCTAATCTCAAGCTCTATTGATAGAATAGCAGGGTTCCAGGGCACAAGCAGAGTTCAGCACAATAGCAAGCTAGATGACCTGTTCAAGCAAGCTAGCAAGCAAGAAGCTGCTCAAAGTGATTTGCCAGGAGCTGGTTAACCGAAACCATTCTTCAGACTGGCCTTATATCCCCTCATCCATTCATGATCATCACATCGTTTAGGGCTTTAGAGGTTGGAACCAGCACTTTGAAGAGCACCTTGATACGGGTTATGAAAAAGGAGCATTAAAAGAAGCACTTGGCAAGCCTCCAGTCTGACTTTTTACTGGAGAGGAATAAAAGAGAGCGGAAACTCGAAGCCTGGCCATGGGGAAGAAGGTAAGCACAAGAAAGCCAGTTGAGAGTTGATGGTGCAGGATGGAGCTGAGAAAGAAAGGGGGGGAGAAGACGAAGAGGGGAGAAAGTCCAGTGGTTTCTGGGCAAGGGAAGGTGAGAAAGATGGAGTACATCCACCCCTAAAACCTGAAGGAAACTCCTGCTTTCAGGGCAGGAATGGATGGTTTAAAAACAGGAACTCTGGGATGAGAAAGCCCAGGATGAGAAAAGCCATTAGGAGCTGCCTAGCTGTCACCATAAAACAGCAACCAGACTCCAGACTTCTATCTAAGAGGCAACTCTGGCAAAACTCATATGGCCAAGAACTTCTGGACTTAACATCTAAAGGCAACTTTCCTGGCAAAGGACGTCTTGCCATGTACTTTTGAACGTTAAGCTTTAGACTTTTAAGTTCAATACAATACAATTTATTTTCATTGAACATATATACACTGTATACACATACAACGAAATTCACAAAGAACACTCAGAGACCAGATCAAAACACACACACACCCTCGTAACAATCCCCTAAGTCCCCAAAACCCCACCCAGGAGCTCATAGTATCCACACAACATACAACACAACAGACCAAGTAATAGTAATACAGTCCAACAACTCACTGCTGATGATTCTTAAGTTCCTTGTTAAGTGCAATTATAGCTCTAGGATAAAAACTGTTCAAAAAGCGTATCATCTGAGTTTTAAGTGCTCTGTATCTTCTGCCGCAAGGCAACAGTTCAAAGAAGTTATAAGCAGGGTGGGAAGAGTCTCTGAGAATATTAAATGACTTCCTCAAGCAGTGAGGTGCAAAGATGTTCCTCACACTGGCACAAACCTGAGGGTGGTGCTTTAATCCACGGAAGCTTGTTTATTGTATGATGATATATTTTTAGTGGTCTATAAAGGTAATCACCTATTTTTACCATTAGCAGATGCTGTTTTGGGAGTTAAAGAAGGGGATGGAGGGGGTGTGTGTGAAACTGGAGTTATGGATGGTCTGTTGGAGGCCTTACAGTCAAGGTTAGCTTTCCGTAGAAAAAGAGGACCATGCCAAGCAAACAGCAGAGAGAGATCATAAAGGAAGACCCCTGGGCTGGGGAGTGGGTCCCCCAGAGAGTTCCCAAAGAAGTGGAGGAAAGGGAGTGGAGAAGTAAGGTGTGGAAACGCCCTTCTTGAAGGAAAAAAAGAAGAGAGAAGAAGGAAGGGAGTATTTTGAGAGAGAGGCAATAAACAGAGAGAATGGGACATGCATTTATGTTATGCATTGCTGCTTTGAATGGATTTTTAGTGGTAATGTGTTGTACTTGTGTTTTCCATTTTTGTTTTTTCCTTTTCTCAGAGTGCCACCTGTGTTTTTTTATATATTTGTATATTTATTGTTCATCACATTAAATATTGCCTTTTAATGATGTTAACCACCGTTGTTACACTCGTTGTTTCCAACTTCTCTTTAAATAAATAAATAAATAAATAAATAAATAAATAAATAAATGCAATACTCCCCGCTGGAAGCTATCTTGGGAGGAAACCCATCTTCTCAAAAACCCACAGAGGCATCACCCTGAAACCCGGGCGACTTATGGTGCTGATATGGTTATTGCCAGATGCAAATATAGTTAACAACTCTGAGGGGGATGTTGTAAAGAAAGGACATTTGACCCCCCCCCCCCCGAGACGATACTTGGTGATAGAAATGGAAAGACTATGTTAACTTCCTTTAATAAAAACCATGACTGACGTTCCTGCTGAGGATCTGGGTCTCGTATTGGGAGGGGACTCGCAATATCCTCACAAAGAGCCCTTCCCTTCAAAAGCCCAGGAGGGAGCTACGCATCCAAGGAACCAAAACTCTACGCAATGTTTCCCTGGACTTCTTTTGGTGGACGAGGCAACTAAGGGTGAAATATACCGAGTGGGGATTCCTAGAAGGGAAGGGGAGCTTGGGAGAAGGAAACCGTTCCGTCCCCATCGGAAATGTTAACCTCTCTAAAAACAAGTCCCTTCCTGTCTCTCCTTTTTCTTCCTCGGGAGGAAAGCGAGGCTTGGGCGGCTGGAAAGGCTGCCTGGGATCTGCTTCTCCCTTTCTGGGATCCGGGGAGCCTCCGCCTCTTCCCCCCCCCCCATTGCAACCGGGAGGGATGGTGAGTGTGTCCCAGCAGGGCTGCCTGGGAGGGGGAGTGGGTGGGGGGAGGACTGGGGGAGGCCGGAGGGAGGAGAGGGGCGGGAGGGGGAGGGAAGGAGGGAAGGCCCCCAACTCCAAGGCCAACCGAGGGAAGGGAAGCCCCCAAGACGGCAGGAGAGGCAGCCGGAGGGGAGCCCCCAAGGGCTGTTTGTGGCCCAAGCCTTTCTGCTGCCTGAAGGGCCACATCCACCCCCTCCTTCCACCTCTCATGCCCACAAAAGGGCTAATCCTGCAACTTCCAAGCCATCTGCAGGTGGGAGAAGCTTCCCTGTTGGCTCCCTTGGAGGGCAAAGGGTTCCCTTTGGGGGCTGTGTGAGGGTTAGCTCTCTGGCTCTTGTTTTTGTTCGAATAAATCAGCAGACTTGCGAGGCTTTGAAACAGGTGTAACGTTTATTGCTGTATTTAACAAATAACCAGCATCTGCAAAAGCATTCCAACATTTGTCTCCTTCCGACAACGGGTCGGCAAGCAGTTTCCATTCTTCTCCCTTGAAAGGGTTTCCTCCTCCCGGGTTCCACGGTCCGGGCCAGTCCAAGGACAGATCTGCATTTAGTACCAGTCCTGTCTCTCCCTCCAGTAAGGGGACTGTGTCATTGTCCCGGTGGTCCAACCAGATGGGTTCCCGGGTGGGGGTGAAGGTCTGCCATGGTCCTCCGGGTATCTCCTCATCTGCATTTCCCTCACTCTCCATTCCAACCTTTCACGTCTCTCCCTTTCCACCTTCTCCTTCTCCACTCTTTAGCCTCCGCCTCACCCCAATAAGAGGGTCTCGGTGGTATCTCCCTCCTCCTCCGGTAATCCGCCTCTTCTTTCGGCACTCTGAGCCTCTCCCACACGCCAGTCCTGTATCCAGATCCACTCCCAACCTGGCGGCAACTGCTCTTCCCTCCTTTTTATATTCGCTACCCCCTCGGCATCCGTTCTCTTCCCGCCGTTTCTTCTGGGTTCCTCTAACGGTTAACCTCCACATTTCTTTTTCTGCTTTCCCCGGGTCTGTCTCCGGCAGCTCCGTTTTCCTAGGAGGAGAGGCGATCATAGTCTGAATCTCCTTCTCTGCAGTGAGAGGGAGGGACGGCACTCCAGCGAGAGTGATAGTACTCTCGCCTCCGGTCTTACAGGCTGCAGCGCAGGCCAAGGAGAGACCCCGAGAGGTAGAGCCATGTTTCTGTGTAAGAGGGGCTGTGCAGGATCAGATCAAAAGCTGGTCTACTTTAGCGTCCTGTTCCCTACACAGGCTTTCTAGATGCCTCCAGGGAGCTCCCGAGGCAGGCAAGCCAGCAGTGGCCCTTTCACTGCTCCCATTGTCCCCCAGCCAACTGGGATCCAGTGGTTTCTTCCTGGAGGAAGTTTTGAGCCAGGGGGACCAGGAGCACTTAGTAAACGTGTTTTCGAAAAGAAAGGTGTGAAGGCCTTTCAAAAAGTTAAAAGTTATCATAAAGGATCCACCCATTTTTCTTCAACTATTCTTTTGGTTTTAGGAGATTATCTTTATGAAAAATATGAGGAAGACACCCCCTCCTTCTTTTTCCTTTAGGGTCCAGTGGTCTTTGAGGATGTGGCCGTCTACTTCTCCCAGGAGGAGTGGGTACTGCTGGATCCTGACCAGAGGGCCCTCCACCAAGAAGTCATGGAGGAGAACTGGCAAATGGTATCCTCTCTCGGTAAGGCCCCCTCTCTCCCCAGCTAACCTCTGTTTACCAGCGCAATAATTTCTAGCAACAATAATAGCAAGAATAATGCTCCGGAGTTGAAATGGTGTCGGAACTCACACTAGCTACTGTGGGATCCTTAATGCTGGATTAGGCAACCTCTGGACCTCCAGATATGCTGAGTTCTAATCATGATAGCCTTGGTTTACCAAAGTGGAATCATGATGAGAATAATAATTCATCAACAAGAGCTGAAGGTTCCCAGATTGCACTAGAAGATTCTGCAGGGGGGCAGCTCTAAGTGGGAATGCGTATTTGGCCCTGACAACTTACTCAGCAGGCTATTCGTTAGTAAGCAGACTGCTGAAGGTGTGATGATGTAGAAAGCTGATGAGATGATGATTTCATAAGGACGGGGTCTTTTGGGGATGTGCTGTACTTTACTATTGCTTCACAATAATTATTTTATCTGCATATTTTAAAAAGAGCTTTGGTCATCTGCTTTAATATGAGAACTGAATTAATTATATTTTCATATGTACAATGTATTGCGTGAAATTCTACTTGATAAGCACTGGTTAAAGCAGAAACACTTCGCACCCCTGTGATAAAGCAGTGAAAAGTATACATAAAATATTATGAGGTAAATTGGGAATGCTGTTTTGTTTCCCTCCACACACACACACACCCATTTTCTGGAAAACTAGTCAGAAATAAAGAGACCAGAAACAAAAATACAAAACTGCTGAGTTATTGAAACTGTGTCTCCCTTTCTCGGAGTAGTAGTTACTTCGTGGAGAAAGAGGGGCAACAGCAGGGCTATACCTTTTTTGAGAACTACCAAAATGTCACAAGAATGTACAAGTTTTAAAGTTTTCTGCAATGCTTCATTAGTGACTTAGCATTTTAGGAATAATTTGGCTGATTGTTAACATTCTTGTGGTTTCAGTTTTAATGAGTAACATAATAATAACACCTAAAAAATTTCAATCCACTCTACATGGAAACAGATTAGATTTTTGAGATATCTGATAATTAATGAACCACATAAGACAATTTTTCTGAAGATCTCCTGGCCTTTTCAATTAGTCTTTTCTATATGTGTCTTTCTTCCCTGCAGATGACTGGAGGGAGAAAAATGTATCTCCCAAATGTAGAAAGATTTTTACACACAAATTCAAGCTTGACGGACACCAGAGAACACACAAGGAGGAAGAAAGCTGTATCCGAGAGAAGCCATATCAATATGAAAAACATTTAGCCATGAAGATATCCCTTCTGCTTCACAAAAAGGTCCACACTGGAGAGAAGTGCATCACAACTGAAGTGTCCGAGAAAAGCTTAGATCACAGTTTACACTTTGTGAGCCATCAAAGAGGCCATATAGGAAGGAAACCTCACAAATGCCATGAGTGTGGGAAATCTTTTACTTGGAATTCTCATCTTGTAAATCATAAGAGACTCCACACAGGAGAAAAACCATACAAGTGTCAGGAGTGTGGGAGATGTTTTGCCTACAATTCAGTGCTTATGAATCATAAGAGGGTCCACACAGAAAGGAAACCATACAAATGCCAGGAGTGTGGGAAATGTTTTGCTCGGAATTGTCATCTTGTGAATCATAAGAGACTCCACACAGGAGAAAAACCATACAAGTGCCAGGAGTGTGGGAAATGTTTTGCCTATACGTCAGTGCTTGTGAATCATAAGAGAGTCCACACAGGAAAGAAACCATACAAATGCCAGGAGTGTGGGAAATGTTTTGCTCGGAATTATCATCTTGTAAATCATAAGAGACTCCACACAGGGGAAAAACCATACAATTGCCAGGAGTGTGGAAAATATTTTGCTCAGAATTCACAGCTTCTGAATCATAAGAGAGTCCACACAGGAGAGAAACGGTACAAATGCCAGGAGTGTGGGAAATGTTTCGCTCAGAATTCACACCTTGTTCGCCATCAGATAGTGCACACAAGAGAAAAGTCGTATAAATGCCAGGAATGTGGGAAATGTTTTGCTCACAGCTCACAGCTTGTGGATCACAAGAGACTCCACACAGGAGAGAAACCGTACAAGTGCCACGAGTGTGGGAAATGTTTTGCCTATAGTTCACTGCTTGTGAATCATAAGAGACTCCATACAGGAAGGAAACCATACAAATGCCAGGAGTGTGGGAAATGTTTTGCTCGGAATTATCACCTTGTGAATCATAAGAGACTCCACACAGGAGAAAAACCATACAATTGCCAGGAGTGTGGTAAATGTTTTGCTCAAAATTCACAGCTTGTGAATCATAAGAGAGTCCACACAGGAGAGAAACTGTACAAATGCCAGGAATGTGGGAAATGTTTTGCTCAGAATTCACACCTTATTCGCCATCAGATAGTACACACAGGAGAAACACCTTACAAATGTGAAGAGTGCGGGAAATGTTTCGCCTATAGTTCAGTGCTTGTGAATCATAAGAGGGTCCACACAGGAAAGAAGCCATATAAATGCCAGGAGTGTGAAAAATGTTTTGCTCGTAATTGTCACCTTATAAATCATAAGAGACTCCACACAGGAGAAAAACCATACAAATGTCAGGAGTGTGGGAAATGTTTTGCTCAGAATTCACACCTTGTTCGTCATCAATTAGTGCACACAGGAGAGAAACCATACAAATGTCAAGAGTGTGGGAAATGTTTTGCTCAGAGCTCACAGCTTGTTAATCATAAGAGAGTCCACACAGGAGAGAAACTGTACAAATGCCAAGTGTGTGGGAAATGTTTTGCTCAGAATTCACTGCTTGTGAATCACGTGAGAGTGCACACAGGAGAAAAACCATATAAATGCCAGGAGTGTGGGAAAAGTTTTGCTCAGAATTCACACCTTGTTCGCCACCAGATAGTGCACACAAGAGAGAAACCGTACAAATGCCCAGAGTGCGGGAAATGTCTAGCCCAGAGTTCACATCTTATGAGTCATATGAGAGTCCACATAGGAGAGAAACCCAGAGAAATGCCAGGAGCATGGGAAATGCTTTTCCCAGTATTCACATCTTGTGACTCATAAGACGATCCACACAGCAGGGAAACCATTCAAATGACAGCATGTGGGAAATGTTTTGCTAATAATTTTAATCTTGTGGGTCATCAGAAGTTTGAAATTGTACCAAATCCTTCTTTTCTCACATTCTTGTCCCATACAAGTTTGTTTTTTTATAATAATAAAAAAGGACAACCCTAAAAAATGTTTGTCTTTTTCTCTTGGAGGCACTATATTCTCCCTGCAGGTGTAATATAATCGGATTAAAAACACCACCCATGGTCGAATTTGGTGAGCTTTGATGCTGAGAAACCTGAGGAATGTATTAAGATTGTCAGAATTTTGAACCTGTTCTAGGCAAAGTGTGGAAGTCTTCAGTAAATTCAGGAAGGCTCAAGCTCCCCTTCCCTGCTTTCTA
Organism: Intellagama lesueurii; assembly: GCA_037013535.1. Classification (NCBI taxonomy): domain Eukaryota; kingdom Metazoa; phylum Chordata; class Lepidosauria; order Squamata; family Agamidae; genus Intellagama; species Intellagama lesueurii. The sequence goes on from JBAJHW010000002.1 coordinate 295,176,270, forward strand.
GTCAAAGATGGATGGCAAGGTAAAAAGAGAAATGAGAAGCAGCATAAGATAGTTAAGACTACGGCTTGCTTTGCCAGATATGCAGAGTATAGCCTTAGTTGCAAGATAATTGCATGCCTACTTGGAAAAGGATTTAGGGGTATAGAAATGGGAAAGTCACCAACGTCAGTCGTTATCTTAACAATGATTGTCTAAGAAACAATCATTGGAAAGTCACAAGCTCAGCCTTAGGTATGTAAAGGCTGCCTCACTATTGTGTCTGGGTAATTCTATATATAGGGACGTGGTGGCGCTGTGGGTTAAACCGCAGAAGCCTGTGCTGCAAGGTCAGAAGACCAGCAGTCGTAAGATCGATTCCACGCAACGGAGTGAGCTCCCATCGCTTGTCCCAGCTCCTGCCAGCCTAGCAGTTTGAAAGCATGTAAAAATGTGAGTAGATAAATAGGTACCACCTCGGTGGGAAGGTCACGGCGTTCCGTGTCTAGTCGCGCTGGCCACGTGACCACAGAAACTGTCTTCGGACAAACGCTGGCTCTATGGCTTGGAAACAAGGATGAGCACCACCCCCTAGAGTCGGACACGACTGGACTAAATGTCAAGGGGAACCTTTACCTAATTCTATATATAAGGATGTCTCCACTACTATTATTTTTCTTTGTTTCCAAATTAACAAGCATATGGACTTGCCTTTACTTTTTGATTTGTGTCCCTAAAAAAAGCACACACACACACACACCCCTTCTCTGGTTTAATGGCTGCTTCTCTTTTTTGTTTTCTTCCTCTGTTATTCCATATAAAAGGGTGATCCTAATATTATGCTTTCTATTTTATCTCATTCAGAAACATATTTACTTGTATTTATTGTATGATCCATGTTAAAAAAAAAAGGATCCTGCTGTCCACCCTGGTTTTAACCTTCTAAGACCCTGCCTGGTGAGGTCTTGACAGCTTCTTCCCTTTTCTTATCACCTCAGTGTTTTTTTAACCAAAATTTGGGATCATAAATGAAACCAGAATGCAGAATGAAATGTTGCTTGCTTGGAATGGTAACAGTATCAAAACATTTCCTTTTCAAAACTCAGAGGAATGCAATGATTTTTTTAAAAAATACTGATGATTTTACTGCAGAGTTAAGGTATTTCGTGTTCCCCCACATACCACAATCCCAAGAAACTGGAGGCAGGGCATCCACTATCCCTATCATAAGAAGATCAGGCCAAGGGCCCATTGGGTCCTGCTTCCTGTAGCTCACAGTGGCCCCACCAGATCCCTCTGGGAGCACACAAGACAATGAGATCCCTGTCTCCTGATTCCCCCTCCCCTGCATCTGGCCTTTCGAAGTACCTTCCTTTTAAGCCTGGAGATTATACATCCCCATGACGGCTTGTAACCAGCGATGGACTTTTCCTCCAGAAATCTGTCCAATCCCCTTTTCAAGGCATCTAGGCCAGATGCCATCACCACATCCTGTGGCAAGGAGTTCCACAGACTAACAACATGCTGGGTAAAGCCGCCTAGAGTGGTCACAATTGACCAGATAGGCGGGGTATAAATGAAATAAATAAATAAATAAAATAAAGAAAGTTTATCTTTGGTCTGTTCTCACTCTCCCAACACTCAATTGGAGTGGATGTCCCCTGGTTCTCGTATTTCATGAGACGGAAGTGAGCTTCCCTCTATCCACTTTATCCATCCCCTGCGTAATTTTATACGTCTCAATCATGTCCCCCCTCAGGTGCCTTTTCTCTCGACTAAAGAGCCCCAAACGCTGTAGCCTTTCCTCATAAGGGAGGTGCCCCAATCATCATTTGAGTCACTCTCTTCTGCACCTTTTCCAGTTCCACAATGTCTTTTTTGAGGTGCAGCGACCAGAACTGTACGCAATACTCCAGGTGCGGCCTTACCAGCGTTTTGTACAATGGCATCATCATGTTGGCTGCTTTATTTTCAATCCTCTTTTTAATGATACCTAGCATGGAATTGGCCTTCTTCACTGCTGCACACTGGGTTGACACTTTCATCGAGCTGTCCACCAGCACACCAAGGTCTCTTTCCTGATCCGTCACAGACAGCTCAGAAGTAGAGATGGGGATATTTGTATAGGAACACCCTTCCACAGGTGGACATAACAAGGGGCAGGCCACCTGTGGCCGAACCGTCCACTCACCTGTCCGCCACTGCTGTGGGCTCCGCACTCCCTTCCAATCACTTGGGAGCTCGCGGTCAACTAGCCACGCTCGTCTTCCCTCCTAGGAGACAGATTGCATCTAAGGCCTCCACTCCTGTTGAGTGAGGGATTTTCTATATGCCCATATATGGCCTCCCTGATGCTTCTCTCAAACCGCCCATGTTCTCCATCCAAAATGAGTACAGCTTGGTCATCAAATGAGTGTCCTTTGCCCTTCGCATGAAGGCGCGCTGCTGAGTGTGGTCCTGAGCCATTGCCCCTCCTGTGCTGGGCCGTTCTCCTGTTTAGTGGCTGTTTGGTTTCTCCAGTGTAGAGCTCCGAACACTCCTCTTTGCATTGGACTCACTGGGTGGTTTGGGGAAGAGTAGAGCAGTGTTACCAAGTGAGGCTTCTTAACCCTGTCCCCTGCCTCCATAAACTCTTTTTACTGGAAGAGGAATAAAAGAGAGGAAAATACTCAAAGCCTGGACATGGGGGAAGAAGGGTAAGCACAAGAAGAAAGCCAGGTGAGAGTTGGTGGTGCAGGATGGAGCTGAGAAAGAAGACTTTGTGAAGGAAAAGAAGAGGGAAAATGAGCCCAGCGATTTCTGAGCAAGGGAGACCCTCGAACCCAGAAGAAGCCACAGATGGTGGGGCGGGAGAAGCCAAAAATTCATGCCGTGCAAAGGATGTTTCTCTGGCTCTCTTTTGGGAGAAAACGAAGGGTTAAACGCACTGAGTTGCGATTCCTAGAAAGGAAGGGGACCTTGGGAGCAGGAGACATTTCCCTCCCCATAGGAAATGCTCCCTCTCCAAAGAAGTCCCTTATTTGTCCCTCCTTCTTCTTCCTCCGGAGGGGAAGCGTGGCTTAAACCGCTGGAAAGTGTGCTTGGGATCTGCTTCTCCCTTTCAGGGATCTGGGGCACCTCTTCCTTCCTTCCCCCCCATTGCAATTGGAAGGGAGGGTGAGTCTGTCCCAGCAGGGCTGCCTGGGATGGTGGGGGGGGGGGGAACTGGGGGACGTCGGAGGGAGGAGAGGGGAGGGAAGGAGGGAGGGAGGGCCCCCCACCTCCAAGCCCAGCCGAGGGAAGGGAAGCCCCCCAAGACCGGGCAGGAGAGGCAGCCGGAGGGGAGCCCCCAAGGGCTGTTTGCGGCCCAAGCCTTTCTGCTGCCTGAAGGGCCACATCCACCCCCTCCTTCCACCTCTCATGCCCACAAAAGGGCTAATCCTGCTCCTTCCAAGCCACTTGCAGGGGGGGAGAAGATTCCCCGTTGGCTCTTTCCTTTGGGGGCTGCAGGTTAGGCCGAGGGGAGACCGACAGCTCCGTTACCCCGGAGAGGTAGAGCCTCCTCCCTCCACCTTATCTCGGATGCCACGAAAAGGAGGGAAGGAGAACTGGTTAGGATTTTTTGGCATTCTGTTAGGGAAATTGAAAGGGAAGGCAAGAGACGTTTAACTAATACTGTTTAATTAACGCTGGACAAGGGGGGAAATTATGAGATCTCCTGAACCAAGATGCTGTCCTGTGCAGAGCTTCTTCCTGTTCTCGTCGGGCAGTTCCTGATGGTGGTAATTAGGAACAGAACTTCCATCTGCTGCAGCACTGTACCTGAGAAAAACAGGAAACAGTTTTAAGAGATTATATATATTTTAATGTAACTGAATTTAGGACTATTAAATATAAAATTTCAAGTGACAGGTGCCTGAGAATTTATAGATTTATAAACTGATGCAAAATGCTGGTTACGTGAAGATTTCTTCCACTGAGAGAGATGTAATGAATACTGTACTGATTTTTATGTAGCGAAGTATACAATTGAGAGAGAAGGCTTATGTTTTGAGGGCTTTGGGTGAAAAATGGATGCAAATGGTTAGGATTAGTTGGTGGGGAGATGCTTCTTCTTCTGACTTTTGGTGGCTGCAGTATTGCATTTTTTGGCTTAACTGTGTTAACACGGCAGGGTCTTGCCTTTGCAGAGCTTCCATAGTCTGGTCTCTTAAGGCAGTCTTTCCTCCGCAGAAGGAGAGGGGTTCCAGGACTCCGTTGGAGGCGTTGTTGGCTACAGAATAAAATGGCAGCCCAACACACATCTGGCCCCGGGGAAGGAAGAGACCCTGATGTTCTCAAGGCAGGAGGTCTTGGGACCTGCTGGGAAAGAACAGCACAGAAGGTCCGAGGTGAGGAGATCCTCAGCTCAGATACACAGTGCCAGAAATTCAGGGAATTCTCCTACAAGGAGGCTGATGGTCCTCGAGAAGTTTGCACTCAACTCCACCACCTTTGCCATCAGTGGCTCAAGCCAGAGCAACACACAAAGGCTGAGATCCTGGACCTGGTCATCTTGGAGCAGTTCCTGACCATCCTCCCCCTGGAGATGTTGAACTGGGTGATTGAATGTGGAGCCGAGACCACTTCCCAGGCGGTGGCCCTGGCAGAAAGTTTCCTCCTGAGTCGGGCAGAGGAAAAAAGACAGGAAGAGCAGCAGGTACTAATAACTCAATCTAAAGGCTTGAAGGCCAAAGCAGGCACCCCATGGCCCCTGCTGCCTTTCTTGCTATCATTATGTGTGCTGCTGTTCTGCTGAACCTTGGTGCCCTCATTCCATGTTGCCTTTGAAAGCAAGATGTGTACCTTTTTAAAAAACCAGTTCAGGACTGTGGCTGGTGTAGTGGCAGGGTGCAATCCCTTTCAGGGGAAAGCGATTGCCCATCCCTTTGGTTGTCCATGGCTACTCTAAGGGGCCAAGAAAATGGGACAGGAAACCCTACAAATTCAAATTCTGCCAACGGCCCATGTTTTTCTTGAGAAAACCCAAAGATGAAGTTCCATATCAAGTCCCAGCCTAATCCACTGAGATAATTGCCTCTGTCTTTTCTTTTCTCTCTTCTTCCATGTCATGGATCCTCAGATGAAAAATCTTTCTGTAGAAGTTAAGTCTGATTTCCCTATGGCAGAGAAACCTATCTTCAACACCAGACAGAGTCCCCTGCGATGGACAAACAGTAAGGATAATGAGGGAGGCGGCACCTTGATAGGTAAAGATTAATACTGTGTTTCCCCGAAAATAACACAGGGTCTTATATTAATTTTTGCTCCAAAAAACGCATTCAGGCTTATTTTCAGGGGATGTTTAATTTTTTTTCATGGACAACAATCTACGTTTATTCAAATACAGTCATGTCATCTTCTCATTGCTGCACAAGGGTGGAGGGCGGGGTTTCACTTAACGGGTTATTTTGTGGGGTAGGGCGTATATTACGAACATCCTGAAAAATCATACTAGGGTTTATCTTCAGGTTAGGTCTTATTTTCGGGGAAACAGGGTACTAAGATGGTGTGTATTTGAAGAATTTAGCGTAATAATTCTCAGGAACAGGAGAATCCTTGACTAGAAAGTGTATGGTTGGCTAGAGGAAACATCAACACCACATAAACGCAATGATTTGGAGGGGGGGTCAGATTCTGTGTCCTTTAGGTATCCAGTCCTCCAGCCTTTGGCACCAGGGAAACTTGGAAAAACAGGCTCAAGACAAGGAGAGAAACAATCCTAGAATAGTTGACTTGGAAGTTGCCTAGAAGGCCATCGAGTCCAACCCCCTGCTCAAGGCAGGAATCCAAATCAAAGCAGATCTGACAGAGGGTGGTCCTTGAATGCTTCCAGTGTTGGAGCACTCACCACCTCCCAAGGCCATTGGTCCCATTGTCATACTGCTCTAATGGTTAAGATATCTGGCTCCCGGTAGCTTGAGCCCATTATTATGTGTCCTGCACAGGTAATACCTGGCACACTTTCCCCCTATTTTGTATAATGTGGAGACAAATAAGGCAAAAACTTCGTTTGTTTGCTTGTATTTCCCAAAGAAGTGTGGGGGAAAAAATGGGTAGGTGTGCTATATTGTCTCACATGCTGGAGTTCTGTATGGAATTTAGTATGGCTAACTGTTGCAGAAATTTCGGTACTCAGTAAAAATATTTCTTCATTAAGTAAATCTCACAGTCTTGCAACCCTCTTGGAATTTCATTTCCACACACACCTCTGTGAAAGGCAACCTTTTTAGTTTGGGGACCAGTGCCTTTTACTGGGATGCGAATCCTCTCATGCTCAAAGGGTTTAGTTTTTAGCTAGCATTTTTAGGATTTTAATCTTATTCTGAGATAAGTTTATGCAACTGGCTTCCCACCTTTGTCTCTCCTGCAGGCTGCAGAAAGAGACCAGGCACAAGTATTCCTTCATCTCGTCCTTGTCATGGAGCAAAACCAGATCAGGTATGGACAAGACAGTTAAAAAAGACACCTTGTGAATTTTATTCCACATGTATTCAACCATTTTTCCTAAATCAGTTCTGGACATGCCTTTAAAAAAAAAACACTCCACATTTTTGATACATAGCAGGCTGGTATGACATGTTCCTCTTCATACCAGAAATAGCATTCCTTATTGTATCTGGCTGTCGCAAGTGGGAAGAATTCTGTTTCTCTTCAATTTTGAAGAGTGGTCCAAGATCTCTGAGTTATTTGAGGTTTTTTAAAAATGAATATGGGGACAGCAGGAATTACTTTCCTGCCCCTATTGCCTCTTTCTGAGTAGATGTTTGTCCCTCTCTTTTCTTGTGGGAGAGCTAAGAATGTGAGAGGCGCCTCGCTGGATCAGACCAGAGGCCGATCAAGCCTAGCACCCTGTTTCTCACAGAGGCTCCCAAATGCTTCCAGAAAGCCACCAAGGCTGGTGGCCATCCGTAGCTCTTCCCTTCCCCTTATTGTTCCCCATCAACTGGGATTTGGAGGCCTCTCTTCCTGGAAAGATCAGGTAATCAAGGTGATTAGTTGCCCTTGGTAAATTTGTCATCCATAGGAAAGCTGCAAATTCCATTGATGAAATAATTTATTCTGTTTTAAGATCCTGCCACTTTTCTTTAATTATTCTGTTGGATACAGAAGGTTATCAGGATGAAACCCACGAGGAGGGTCTCCTTTTCCGTTTGTAGGGTCCAGTGACTTTTGAGGAGGTGGCTGTGTCCTTCACCCAAGAGGAGTGGGCACTGCTGGATCCTGACCAGAGGGCCCTCCACCAGGAAGTCATGGAGGAGAACTGGCAAACTGTGTCCTCTCTCGGTAAGGCCCCCTCTTGATGCTAATCTCTGTTTTTTCCAGTGCAGTGATGACCCTAACAATAACGGCAACAATGATGCTTCCATGTCAGTGTGATGGTGCAATTCGCACTAGCCACAGTGGGATCTGTAATGCCAGACGGGTCAACCTCTGGCCCTCCAGATGTGCTGAGCCTTGGTTCCCATCACCGTTGCCCACTTTGCCAAGGTGGAATCATGATGAGAATAGTCATTCATCAACCTCAGAAGAGCTGAAGATTCCCAGATTGCACTAGAAGATTCTGAGGTTTTGGTCCTGACACCTTAATTGTGTGGCCAGTCATGAGTGAACTACCTGCTGATGCCATGATGATTTTGTAGCTGAATGCCAAGGAGAGGGGCTTTTAGGGATATGCTGTGCTTATCTATTACTCATTTTTAATCATTTTAACTGCATTTTTAAAATATATGTTGCACATATTCTGTTTTAAGGGGACAACTGATTTAATTATATTTTCAGATTTATACTTCATTATCTTGATTTGTACTTGAGAGGTACAAGCTAAAGCAGAAACACCTCCCTGCTATCATGTTAGAGAGGGTAAAAGTATATGTTAAAATATCAAAAGGGGGATTGAGAATACCGCATTGCTTTTTCTTTTGTACCTCCAGTTGTGTGAGAAATATCTTGGAAATACAAAGACCAAAGCATAGCGATGCAAACTTTCTGAATTATAGAAACCCTGTCTGATTCTCTGGGCAGTAGATAGTTCCTGGCGAAATGGGAGCTACAGCAAGGCAAGAGTGTGCAAATTTTTAAAACTCTCCAGAATCCTGGAGTTACATTGGTTATGTAGCATTTTAGAATCGCTCATCCTTGTTTCATTGACTGTTGAAATTCCAGTGGTTTCAGTTTTAATGTGAACATGGAAAAATATTAGATTTTTGAGATCACTGATTGTTCATGAAACATGTTAAGCCCTTTTTCTGAATGTTCCAAACTCTGAAGCTCAAAGTCTTAGTTGCTCAAAACCTATGTTTGGGTCAGCCGTGGCTTGTTGCAGTGAAAAAGACTAATATGATTTTCCAAAGAAAAACAGAATCCAGATCACAGGAAAGTAGTACTTGCTTTGGTTAGAGTTTCCCTGGGATTCTGTGTCCAGTTCTGCATATCACCATTTAAGAAGGATAGTGAGAAACTGGAACATGTCCATAAAACGCAACCAGTAAAGAGTATTTGAAGAGCAGTTAAAGGAGAGGAGTATGTTTATCCTGGAGGGGAAAAATTGCAAGAGGATGTGATAGCTCTCTGGAAATATTTGGGTGCCCGCACGGAAGGTAGAGCAAGCTGTTTTCCTGCTGCTCCAGAGATAGAATTCCAACCAGTGGTTTCAGATTACAAATTTTGAAACTGCACACAGAAATATGGTTGCCTCTCTTTGGGTCCCTCCAGACCTTCACTCTTCTCTCCTTTTCCCAACGTAGTTTCTAGTTCCAAAGCTGCATTTCTCCATTGGAGAACTGGAAACATGGGGAAGACTGAGAAGGTCAAAATGTTGATACCAGATTGAGCGACTCATCAGCAAGGCCAGCTAACAAAACAAAGCCCAAGAGGTGTCCTGGTGGTTAACAGACGTCTTTCACTAGCTTAGCCATCATAATATTAGGACAGACGGGAAGCAGTGAGTTAAAATAACACCTGGAACCTACAAATGTGTAGGTACTAGAGGCCCATAAAGAAACACATGAAGTGTCTCTTGATTTTCTTAGATCTGTCTGTAGATGGAATGGCAGAATTAAAGGGAGGGAAAGGAGGGGAAAAGGACAAACTGTTGTAACACCTAAAAGACTAGGAGATTCCTTCCCCATGAGCTTTCATTGATCAATAATACACTTCTTCAGAAAATCTTTTTTCCCCCCTGTAGATCTATTTGTTGCTTCAGTTCAGTCATTTCTGCATTTCTCCTTCCCAGCAGGTAACTGCGGGGAGAAAAAAGTATGTCTCAAATATGGAAAGAATTTTACACATAAACTAGAACTTGCCAGACACCAGAGAATCCACACAGAGGAAGGAAATGGCACTGATGAGAATCCCTACAAATGCACTGTGTGTGGAAAACATTTTGCCATAAAGATGGCACTTCTGCGTCACAAGAGAGTCCACATTGGACAGAAGTGCTTGATCACTGAAAGATCTGGGAAACATTTTGATCACAAGTCACATTTTGTGAGCCCTCGAAGAGCCCATACAGGAGGGAAAACATACAAATGCCAGGAGTGCGGGAAATGTTTTGCTTGCAATTCACACCTCCTGATCCACCAGAGAGTCCACACAGGAGAGAAACCGTACAAATGCCAGGCATGTGGGAAGTGTTTTGCTCAAAATTCAAGCTTCCTGATCCACCAGAGAGTCCACACAGGAGAGAAACCATACAGATGCCAAGAGTGTGGGAAATATTTTGCTCTCAGTTCATCCCTTATTAATCACCAGAGAATCCACACGGGTGAGAAACCATTCCAGTGCCAGGCATGTGGGAAATGTTTTTCTCAGAATTCAAACCTCCTGACTCACCAGAAGGTCCACACAGGAGATAAACCTTACAGATGTCAGGAGTGTGGGAAGTGTTTTTCTCTCAGTTCGTGCCTTATGAGTCACCAGAGAGTCCACACAGGAGAGAAACCATACAAATGCCAAGAATGTGGGAAACGTTTTGCTTATCATTCTCAGTTTGTCAAGCATCGAAGAGTCCACACAGGAGAGAACCCATACCGGTGCCAAGAGTGTGGGAAATGTTTTGGTTATATGGCAGACCTTATGAAGCATGAGAGAGTCCACACTGGAGAGAAACCGTACAAATGTCAGGAGTGTGGAAAATGCTTTGCTCAAAAATCAGTCCTTGTGACTCATCAAAGAGTCCACACAGGGGAGAAGCCATACAAGTGCCAAGAGTGTCATAAATGTTTTACTCAGAATTCAAGTCTTCTGATCCATCAGAGAGTACACACAGGAGAGAAGCCATATGTATGCCAGGACTGTGGGAAATGTTTTGCTTACAATTCACAGCTTGTGGATCATCAGAAAGTCCACACAGGGGAGAAACCATTCCAATGCCAGGAGTGCGGGAAATGTTTTTCTCAGAATTCAAACCTTGTCATTCACCAAAGAGTCCATACAGGAGAAAAACCGTACAAATGCCCAGAATGTGGGAAATGTTTTGCTGGCAGTTCATACCTTATGAACCACCAGAGAGTCCACACAGGAGAGAAACCATATCAGTGCCAGGAGTGTGGGAGATATTTTTCTCAGAATTCCAATCTTCTGATCCATCAGAGAGTGCACACAGGAAATAAACCTTACAAATGCCAGGAGTGTGGGAAATGTTATGCGTATAATTCATACCTTACTAATCATCAGAGAGTCCACACAGGGGAGAAGCCATACAAATGCCAGGAGTGTGGGAAATGTTATACTCGCAATTCAACACTTTTGAGGCATCAAAGAATCCATATATGAGAGAGAAAGCACAGAAATGCTTCGGTCATTGTTAATATTTTGTTTGGAAGCAGAACCTCTGACCACCAATGACCAAATGATTCCACTACTATGAGTGTGGGAAATATTTCACTCTTGATTTAAAAAAAAATTTTTTTTAGCTGTACACCTAAGAAAAATTAGTTAAGTGGCCATTTTGTAATGAAATCAGCGTGCTGAATTATAAGTAAACTATAGTGTGGCCCATATTGGTGATACAGTTATTTAAAGTGGTGAAACAGAATGCTGATATAATGAAATCTCCCATTAGATTCACATGTGTTGATTGTGAGTAATATTTCAAGGCAGGTCATTCCAGAAGATTAGTTGTCTTGATGTAGAGTAAATTGTTGAGATATCATCATTAGCATGGACAATAAAAAGATATAGTTCCATGAATTTACCAGTCTTTTCCTTTAGTTGTTCTGAGGGGACTGGATTAGGGAACTGGAGGCCCTGTGAGGGAAGACTGAAAGAACTGGGCATGTTTAGCCTTGAGAAAAGAAGACTGAGATGACATATGAGTAGACTCTGTCTAAAAGGGCGGGATAAAAATCAAATAAATAAATAAATAAATAAATAAATAAATAAATAAATAAATAAATAAAAATATGATAACACTTTTCAAATACTTGAAAGATAGTCATCCAGAGGAGGGGCAGGATCTGTTCTCAATCATCCCAGAGTGCATGATATGTAATAAGGGATTTGAGTTACAGGAAGCCAGATTTCAGCTGAATATCAGGGAGAACTTCTTAACTGTTAGAGCAGTACGACAATGGAACCAACGACCTTGGGAGGTGGTGAGCACTCCAATGCTAGAGGCATTCAAGAGAAAGTTGGACAACCATCTGTCAGATCTGTTTTGATTTGGATTCCTGTACTGAGCAGGGAGTTACATAAGAAGAGCCCTGCTGGATCAGGCCAAGGGCCCATCTTGTCCAGCTTCCTGTAGCTCACAGTGGCCCCACGAGAGACTTCTGGGAGCACACAAGACAACTAGATATAACTGTTTCCTGATCCCCCTCCCCTGCATCTGGCATTTGGAGGTACCTTCCTTCTAAGCCTGGAGATTATACATCCCCATCATGGCTTCTAACCTGCGATTGACTTTTCCTTCAGAAATCTGTCCAATCCCCTTTTCAAGGCATCTAGGCCAGATGCCATCACCACATCCTGTGGCGAGGAGTTCCACATACTAACAACACACTGGGTAAAGAAATATTTTCTTTGGTCTGTTCTCACTCTCCCGACACTCAATTGGAGTGGATGTCCCCTGGTTCTGGTATTGCGTGAGAGGGAAAAGAGCTTCCCTCTATCCACTTCATCCATCCGCTGCATAATTTGGTTGGACATGATGACCTTATAGGCCCCTTCCAAACTTCATTATTCTATATTTCTAAGTTTGTGTGTTACTCTTCCTAGGAAAGACTTTCCAAAATTTTGTCTTTTATTTAAATTCTATCTAGCCACAAACATGATTTTAGACATTCCATAGCTTTCCAATTTGTAGCCTCTTCTAATCTGGCTGCTATAAACACAGCCAGAAAATCTTCATTCTCTCAAATAAATGTTGACCAAAGAAGAAAGTCAGCACCAAATTTAAGAGGTTGACTTCTGATTTGGCTTAATGCCTTATTTAGCTAATTGCCAGAATTTGCTGTTACAGGGCATTTCAGCCATGCAGGTAAGCTAAATACTGTTCTGTCCACATGCTCATCATCAGCAAGCTAACCATATTTTAATTAGGATAAGAAATTCTGATTGGGCTGAAATGCTTTCACAGATGGTGAGATCCACAAGCTGTCCCATTGGCCAGTCAGTTCCCAAATCTGACTCTGAGATTATATGTGCTGTCTAATTTCTGTGTCCACTGGTTTTCCAGCCACCTATCAATTGTGGACACATGACTCTTTGTTACATATGCAAAATTTTTCATATGGATTTACAAGTCTTGGTGACCAAGAATTTTATGTGGGGGTAATAATAATAATAATAATTAATAATAATAATAGTAAGATCTCAGAAATCTCACCATCAGAGCTACAAAAAATGGCAATATTAGGAACAGCACACATACTGGGCCAATCTTGATTGCCTGTGCCTGGTGTGTTTGAATAACAGCAACAATAATAACTATTATCAAAAACAATAGGCACAGTCAATCAAAATTATAAAAACATTGACTGGTATTATATAACACATATAAGTTTTAGCCAAAACGTGCCATGTCTCCTGTGTTACTCGGTGGGGTTCAAAGCAGGTGAAAATCACATTCTCAGTTCAGCTCATCACGTTTTAAAATATATATTTAGGTCCATGGATCTCTTTTCTTCTCTTCCAGACCATCATGTGTTGATTCGCTGCCTCCCTCCTGATCCCAAACTGATTCCCTAGAATAGCAACCCATACCTTGACAGAAGCTTCCTAGGGCTGTGACTCGCCCGGTCCATGTTGTGCTGCCTGTCCCAGGGATGACTAGATCAATGATTCTAGATCAAAACGTTCATAGTGCGTAACCAGTGAGTACAGCTCTCCATGAGCCCTTTCGGATAGAAGGGGCAGTCCAAATGAAAAGTTATAAACATCTAAATTCTTGAATGAGGACCATATCTGGCACAGTGGGGGTAGACAGTAGCGGTTTGCTGGTTGGCGAACATTGGAGAAGTTTGGATGAGCAGTCTTGAAGTTCCAGTTTTGGGTTGCTGGTGTTTTTTTTAAACTCCCGTCTCCCAGTTAACCCATCTCCCAGTTAACACCAAGCCACCTTGGTACTTTTAGGAGCAAGGTGAGAAAAAAAATTCTCACCTTTTTCCTACACAATAACAAATTATAATATTAAAAAGCAATGAGTGAGTGAATGTGTATGTGAGAGTTCATTGCTTTTTATTATTGTAATAATTTGTTGTTTAGCTTTTAATATTTTCTCTTTGTGATTGAGTTCCTGTTCCATATTAAGCAGTTCCTCTTCTTTAATGAGATTTACCACAGGAGACGTGTTAACATTAACCAAAGGTTTAATCCCTTTCAACGGGCGGGATGTACAACAACTTCAGTGGGTCCAACGGGACCAACAACCACAGACGTTTCAGGCCACATTCCGTGTAAAACTGTCATAACTAACAAGTCCTTCAATGAGGGGACATTTCAAATATCTCGCGGTCGGTAGGTCTCCTCAGTGGTTGACTCCTCACCGCACAAATAGTCTCACAAGGGTGTCGAGCCCAGTCTCCCTCGAGAGGTGTAGCTGTGGAGATAGGATCCAGATGCACCACCTTCTTCAAGGGACCCTTCCCTCTCAGATAGATGTAAACGGTCCATTCCGTTTCACCCAACTAAATCTCAATCCCCACGCTTCCATGTCCTGGCGAGGTGCCCTTTCAGCTCTCACTTTTTGTCTCTCCCTTATGAGGAAAGGAGAACACATAGGGACCCTCCTCTCCCTTTGACAGCAGCCCTTCTTCCTTCTTCCCCTCTGTCTCTGGACTCTCCCGCTCCTCTGAGCCCCAGCTCTTCTTCCTTTCTCCTCCGTCCCCCGTGTTGCTTACCCTCCCCTCCTCCTCTGTCATTAAGAAGCCCTCAACTATTGGCTGTTCCTTTCTTGCCTTTTTCTTCCCGTCTCCCTCTGACCTTCTCCTATAATCAGATTCTGAACCATAGAAGGTAGTGCAGTCAAGATGGTGTTGACTCCTTCTGCCCTAGATGATTGAGGGGACGGCTCACTTCTAGGTTTAACCGTTCTAATGATGGAAGCTGCTTTGGGTCCTTTTTGGGAATAAGAAGAGGTGTTTTTTTTACAAATAATACTAATTATAAGATGATGGTGATGATGGTAATGATAATGAGAGACCTAAACTGAGGACATTGTGTGGAAAAGATCACCCTCCTGCTCATGTCTTGTAGCAACTGATACTCAAGGCGGGGTATAGAGAAATACCATCGTGTCTGGAGATTCCTCCTGCAATTTGAGGAGAAATTAACATGTTAGGCTTTCTGTAAAATACTCCACTCTGTCATGGCAGGTCAGGGGTTTGATACCTCGTGCTACGGCCACCCTGGGACACAGTTGATCAAAATGGCCCATTTCCCAAAACAAAAGCCAGAAGAGCACAAGCTGCAAAAAGGGAACCATTTCCCTGAAAGGCAAGTCCTCCTCCAAATAATACAGAAGAAATATACACACCATGAATCCCCCTAAAACACACACACACACCACACACACACACACACCTTGCCCTGGTAATCCTGATATTCATCTCAGTCCTTTCTCTCACACCCACCCACACAGCCTTCGATTTGTCTCACAGCCACCATCACCACCCAGCCACCCTTCCCTCGCTTTCCTCCTTCTCTCATGATCTGCGCTGACTTTGGGCCTTCCGATACCCACCCCTTTCTCATCCCCAGCTCTGCCTGCCTTGCTGTTGGGGAGGGTGGGAGGCAGGCCAAAGAGCAACAATCTAAAGAAATCTCTTGGCCAAGTCAGCATCAGAGATCGTAGGGATCGAGGGGATTTGTGTCAGAGAAAGGGAGGCTTTGAGGATCCAATGAGGGACAGAGCAGCCTCCTCTTCATGTACCCAAGCAACTGAGATTCAGAGGCACCCTGGAGCACCTCTTTTTCTCAAAGTCTGTGATATAAACCCAAACAAAGGTTCACTATCCCTCTTTCACAAAAGGCCGAAATCCAGTTGCTCTTCTCAAGTACAGGAAGACCCTATGAAGCAACGGGGTTTACATTAAGTGTTGATTGACCTTTCATTAGATCTACTCTAGTTGAGACTAGCCATTGGATTTAGACCATAATTTGGAACCCCCTGCAGAAAATCACTCTTCAGTGATGGAACTGGGTCCTCTTTGGACCTGTTCTTGAACAACAAAAGGAAAACGGCCATAAAAGACCAAGACCAGAGGAAGTGAGTTGGTTCTCATGCCACTGAGATGAGAAGTAGATAGCTTTGGGTGTGAACTGTTGGAATTATAACAACCTGCATATTACTGTATGCCTTTAAGAGGTTTGGATCTTTCACTGCCTCCCGGAGTTGGGTCAAATTCATGATGGTAGCTTCGGTGACACTGTCCAACCATCTCATCCTCTGTCGTCCCCTTCTCCTCTTGCCCTCACACTTTCCCAACATCAGGGTCTTTTCCAGAGAGTCTTCTCTTCTCATGAGATGGCCAAAGTATTGGAGCCTCAGCTTCAGGATCTGTCCTTCCAGTGAGCACTCAGGGTTAATTTCCTTTAGAATGGATAGGTTTGTTCTCTTTGCAGTCCAGGGGACTCTCAAGAGTCTCCTTCAGCACCACAATTCAAAAGCATCAATTCTTCGGCGGTCAGACTTCTTTATGGTCCAGCTCTCACTTCCATACATCGCTACTGGAAAAACCATAGCTTTGACTATGCGGACCTTTGTCGGCAAGGTGAGGTCTCTGCTTTTTAAGATGCTGTCTAGGTTTGTCATCGCTTTCCTCCCCAGAAGCAGGCGTCTTTTAATTTCGTGGCTGCTGTCCCCATCTGCAGTGATCATGGAGCCCAAGAAGGTAAAATCTGTCACTGCCTCCATATCGTCCCCTTCTATTTGCCCAGGAGGTGATGGGACCAGTGGCCATGATCTTAGTTTTTTTGATGTTGAGCTTCAGACCATTTTTTGCGCTCTCCTCTTTCACCCTCATTACGAGGTTCTTTAATTCCTCCTCACTTTCTGCCGTCAGAGTGGTATCATCTGCATATCTGAGGTTCTTGATACTTCTTCCGGCAATCTTAATTCTGGCTTGGGATTCATCCAGTCCAGACTTTTGCATGATGTATTCTGCATATAAGTTAAATAAGCAGGGAGACGATATACAGCCTTGTCGTACTCCTTTCCCAATTTTGAACCAATCAGTTGTTTCATATCCAGTCCTCCTCGACAGAGGACGAGATGGTTGGACAGTGTCATCGAAGCTACCAACATGAATTTGACCCAACTCCGGGAGGCAGTGGAAGACAGGAGGGCCTGGCGTGCTCTGGTCCATGGGGTCACGGAGAGTCAGACACAATTTAACGACTATACAACAATATTTGAGGGAGACTTGTAATTACTGTATAATACTCTGTTCTGTAAGTCCCTGTATGGAAGTCTGAAGCCAGCTATTTCTACACTCTGCCAATAAGAATGCGCAGAAATTTGTAGACCAGGATGCATCTAATTCAGCTGTTAAATGCCAGCAACAAAGTGCCACGAAGTTCTTCTATCGGGAGACCAAGTAGCTTTGACATGTTTTCCCACCAACTCATAACATTTCTGTCACAATTTTTTGAAGTCAAAAAGACACATGGAAGCTTAGATCAGGGGTCCTCAAACTCAAACATTTTAAACAGGGGGCCAGTTCATTGTACCTCAGACTGTTGGGGGGCCGGACTATAGTTTGAAAAAATATGAATGAATGGATCAAGTAAAAAAAAAAAAAGGACCCAAACTGTTTGGGGCCCACCAAACCTCCTCCATCTCCCATTCAACTATTCCAATTCTTCTTCTTTTTTTTTATAGTTATACATTTATTACTCCAAAATATATATATTCCACAGCAGCTGGAAACCGATCCGAGGATCCGACAGCCCTCCGTCCTCCGCGCTTTTCCCAGTCCTAAAGATTACCGCACATAAACTGAGAGAGGCGCTACATTTCCCCCCCCCCCCCCAATCCCTCTTCAGGACAAAATGCTACGTACGTACATCTCGTTACAGCTTGTCACAATAACAAGCCCACCAGCCCCCCCCCAGAGAGAGAGAGAGAGAGACACACACACACACACACACACACACACCTGCCCCATTTCATGGCGGGAGGCAAGAAAGAAAAGGCGCCTTCCCTTCCCCCGGGAGATCCAGACTCGCAGACGGTTCTCGCTGCTCTCCAGGGAGCATCCCCGGCTGGGTGCCCCAGTGAACCGCTGGTCTGCGCATCCCAGAAACCACAGCATCCGAGTGCCCACGTGGAAGGGGCTGGCGCTGGCGGCGCCCTCCCCCCCCCCCCCGGGCCCCTCTGTCCGAGCGATCCCTGCTTCCCGACCCGGGTAAGACACCCGCCAGGCTTCCCCAGATAGACAGGCGCCCGGCTTCCCTCCCTCCCTCCCTCCCTCCCGGGGCGGCGGCCGAAGCCTAGCCGGGAGAGGGCTGGCCGAGGAGCCGCCGAATGCTGCTCAACCCAGACGGCACGGAGGGTGCACAAAGAAGTTCTGGGCCAAAATGGAGGGAGAGACCCGGAGGTTCCCCCCTCACTCGGTAGACTCCGGCCCGCCAGAGGTGCCCTCCTGATGCAAGGGCGCAGCGCCCCCAGGTCAGAAGAGGTTCCCGCGAGCTGCCGCGGTGGAAGGAACTCTCCAGCGCAACAGCACCTTCCAGGGCTTCATCCAGAGCCCGCCCGCTCTCCCCCTTCCGAGGCAGCAGATGCACAAGTTTTAGCAGGAACCTCCCCCTCCCCACCAAGGAGGCCCAGAAGCTCTACTAGCCTGGATGGTGCAAGAGTACTTGCTGTAGTTCAGGAGACGACTGAGAACTGCTGCCTCGGGGTCCGGGCAGGGCGAGAGGATGCACCGAGCGGAGCCGAGCCCGCCGCCTGAGCCGTCACTGCTGAGACCAATCAGGGCTCGGCGCCGCCTTTGACAGGCTGAGGCACAAACCAATGAGCCGCCTCTGCTCGAGTGGGAAGGAGGGGCCCCTTCGCAACCACCAGCTGCTGTTGGTGCAGGTGACAGCAAGTAGTGCTGACATCATCCCGCGGGCTTTCCTCTGATGGGTGGAGGAGGAGCGGAGGAAACAGCGAGAACAGCAAGGCGGCGGATGTGGCCCGCGGGCCGTGTTTGAGGACCCCTGACTTAGATCCTGGAGCAAGTTACCCGGGAGTAAATCTTCACTGTCCCAGACCCCAGTGACAGAGCTGGGACACAAGGTTGTAGCGCAAGCATCATTTCCAAGACTGTGGCCCTGGCAGAAGGTTTGCTCCTGACCAAAGAGCAGGTGAAGAGAGAGAAGGGAGAGCAGTAACCTTAGACTACACATTTTTTCCCCCCTGCTGCAAAGTGAAGTTGGAAAGATTCAGTCTTTCCTTTCAGCTTCCTGGATTTGTGAAACTTTAGTGGGGGGAAAAAAGCTGTAATGCTACTCTTAAACTAGCAGGCTTTTGGGCCATTGAATAACACACCAGTTTAGCCTGGTTAAAGAATCATGTGACTCTTGCATAAATCAACTGTTTATGCTATGATGGAGTAACGTTTTTACCACACCACCGATTCGCGCCAGTGATGAGCTTAGTCCCTTCCAAGCTAGAAAACACATACAACTCTATAGATTAAATGAGAGGAGGAACATTATGGAAGTTCTGTCTAGGCCAGAGGTCCACAACCCCCAGTCCACGACCCGGCAGTGGTCCGCAGCCTATCTAGAACCAGGCCGCGGACACAGATCTCCTACCCCCCCCCCGTGAGCACCCCCCCGAGCATCGTTGCGCGCGAACGCATCCTGCCCCCCTGCGTGCACTGCATGAGCACCCCCACGAGCGCTGTCACGCACATGTGCGCGAGTGCATTCCGCCCCATGAGCGTGATGTGCGGCATGCATGCAAGCAGCCCCGAGTGTGATGTGCGCATGCCGCATGAGCTCCGCCCACTGCGGGCGCACCACACACCCCCAACCGGTCTGTGGTTGGGAAAAGGTTGGGGACCACTGGTCTAGGCAACCATGTGATCTAGAGCAACTATTTAGAACCTTAGAACTGCAGAGCTGGAAGGGAACCTGTGGATCATCGAGCCGAGCCCATCAAGGAGGCACAGTGGAGAATTAACCTCTGGCTCTGCAGCCCGATTTCTAAACCACTGAATTATCCAGCAGCATTTTAATATGAAGAATAGAGTACACAACAAAACATAAAAGCAGCTTTTAGAATGCGCACTGTACCATGCTATGTGCTGTTCATTCTACTGAAAGGCACGGGTTTGTGAACTTTGACACAGTTGATTAAAAAAAAAGATGTGAAATGTGGATTTATTGAAGGATGCTAGGAAGTTTTTGTAACTGGGAGGGTGACATGATGCACCTCCCTTTAGCTCCAAAAGGCAGATTTTTAAAGGGGAAGATTGTAGGACACCTGTTATGCTGTGGAGAACCTAGATTAGGCATCCTTCAGTCTCGAGAGACTATGGTAATGTGCTCTGAACAGAGGTCCTGGAACAGCGTCTAATGTGGCTGACGAGGCCAATTCAAGAGTGACAATGCCTTCCACACTGAAGACAAATACAGTCTGTCCCCTGTCCAGCTCCCTGATTTTGCTGGTTTCAGGACTGCCTCTTTGCCTCGGCCTGCTGGACAAGGGTCTCTTCAAATTGGGAGAGGCCATGATGCACCGCCTGCCTCCAGGCTGAACGCTCAGATGTCAAGGTTTCCCATCTGTTGAGGTCCATTCCTAAGGCCTTCAGATCCCGCTTGCAGATATCCTTGTATCGCAGCTGTGGTCTCCCTCTGAGATGCTTTCCGTGCACTAATTCTCCATACAGGAGATCTTTTGGAATCTGACCGTCAGCCATTCTCACAACATGCCCAAGCCAACGTAGACGTCGCCGTTTCAGTAATGTATACATGCTAAAAATTCCAGCTCGTTCTAGGACTACTCTATTTGGAACTTTGTCCCGCCAGGTGATACCAAAAGTGCATCGGAGACAACGCATATGGAACGTGTTCAGCTTCCTCTCCTGCCATGCACAAAGGGTCCAGGACTCACTGCAGTACAGGAGTGTGCTCAGGACACAGGCTCTATAGACCTGGATCTTGGTATATGCCGTCAGCTTCTTATTAAGTCATACTCTCTTTGTGAGTCTAGAGAACATGGTGGCTGCTTTGCCAATGTGCTTATCCAACTCAACATCTAGAGAGTGTCAGAGATCGTTGAGCCAAGGTACACAAAGTCATGAATAACCTGCAATTCTTGCGTGGAGATGGTAATAGAAGGAGGTGAGTCCATGCCCTGGCCAATGACTTGTGTTTTCTTCAGGTTGATTGTTAATCCAAAGTCTTGGCAGGCCTTGCTAAAACGATTCATGGGTTGTTGGAGGTCTTCAGCAGAATGGGCAGTAACAGCTGCATCATCGGCGAAGAGGAAGTCCCGCATGCATTTCAGCTGGACTTTGGTCTTCACTCTCAATCTAGAGAGATTAAACAGCTTTCCATCTGATCTAGTCCGGAGATATACACCTTCTGTTACAGTTCCAAAGGCATGCTTCACAGCGCGAGGACACAGCCCTGTTTCACTCCGCTTTGGATGTCAAAGGGATCTGATGTTGAGCCATCAAAAACTACAGTGCCCTTCATTTCCTCATGAAAGGACCTGATGATGTTAAGGAGTCGAGGTGGACATCCAATCTTGGGAAGTATTTTAAAAAGGCCGTCCCTGCTAACCAAATCAAAGGCCTTTGTAAGATTTATGAAGGCCACAAAGAGTGGCTGTCGTTGTTCACTACATTTCTCCTGCAACTGTCTGAGGGAAAATACCATGTCAATGGTGGATCTATGAGCTCGAAATCCACACAGTGATTCTGGATAGACTCTGTCTGCGGAGAACCTAAATTGCCAAACTAATCACTGTCTATAAAATCCCTGGTCACTGATTTTGCTAGAACTCCAAGTTTGGGAAAACTACTGTTTTGTCTGCAAGCAAGACTCGACGCCCACTTGAAACTGCAAGAGGAGTAGGAAAAATCTAACATATAGCTTCTGTCAAGGTGGAGATCATTGCTTGATCAGAGATTGAATTTGTTGATTAATGTGAAAAATCATCCACTCTCCCCTGATGTGTTCCCCCTTTAGCTTCAGTCCTGGTTATTCCCCTTACTTTTGCTGTATGACAAACTGGAATATTTATTGGTTTCTTGCTTAAACTGCTATCTCAACTAAAATGTCTGCCTATCAACATGTAGAATCTGAACCATAAACAAAACATTTCCAATGTTATGGGGTTTTGAGGGGTTCCCCTCCTGCATGGATTCTGTAATGGTCCACAAGGTTTGAATTACGAGCAAAACATTTCCCACATTCTTGACATTTGTATGGCTTCTCCCCTGTGTGGACTCTCTTATGACGCACAAGCAGTGAATCCCGAGCAAAAACATTTCCCACATTCCTGGCATTTGTAGGGTTTCTCTCCTCTATGGACTCTTTATGATTAATAAACTGAGAACTGTGACGAAAACATTTTCCACACTCTTGACATTCATACGGTTTCTCTCCAGTGTGGACTCTTTTATGACTCAAAAGCTGTGAGCTTTGAGCAAAAGATTTTCCACACTCCTGGCATTTGTAGGGTTTCTCTCCTGTGTGGACCCTCTTATGACTCACAAGATTTGATCTGTCAGCAAAACATTTCCCACACTCCAAGCATTTGTATGGTTTCTCTCCTGTGTGAACTCTCTGATGACTCACAAGTTGTGAACTGTGAATAAAACATTTCCCACACTCCTGACATTTGTATGGTTTCTCTCCTGTGTGGACTCTCTTATGACTCAAAAGATTTGATCTGTCAGCAAAACATTTTCCACACTCCTGGCATTTGTATGGTTTCTCTCCTGTGTGAACTCTCTTATGACTCATAAGTTGTGAACTGTGAGTAAAACATTTCCCACACTCCTGGCATCTGTAGGGTTTCTCTCCTGTGTGGACTCTTGTATGACTCATAAGTTGTGAACTATGAGTAAAACATTTCCCACACTCCTGGCATTTATTTGGTTTTTCTCCTGTGTGGACTCTCTTATGCTTCACAAACTGTGAACTCTGTGCAAAACATTTCCCACACTCCTTGCATTTGTACGGTTTCTTTTCTGTGCGGACTTTCTTATGACTCACAAGCTGTGAACTATGGGTAAAACATATCCCACTCTCTTGGCAATTGTATGGTTTCTCTTCTGTGTGGATGCTCTTGTGACTCACAAGCTTTGAACTCTTAGCAAAACATTTTCCACATTCCTGGCAGCTGTACGGTTTCTCTCCTGTGTGGACACTCTTATGACTTACAAGTTGTGCATTCTGAGCAAAACATTTTCCACACTCTTTGCATTTGTACGGTTTCTCTCCTGTGTGGACTCGCTTATGACTCACTAGCTGTGAGCTTTGAGCAAAACATTTCCCACACTCCTGGCATTTATATGGTTTCTCTCCTGTGTGGACTCTCATATGACTCACGAGCTGTGAGCTTTGAGCAAAACCTTTTCCACATTCCTTGCATTTGTACGGTTTCTCTCCTGTGTGGACTCGCTTATGACTCACTAGCTGTGAGTTTTGAGCAAAACATTTCCCACACTCCTGGCATTTGTATGGTTTCTCTCCTGTGTGCACTCTCTTATGATTTACAAGCAATGAAGTGTGGGCAAAACATTTCCCACACTCCGTACATTTGTAAGGTTTCTCTCCTGTGTGGACTCTCTTATGACTCACAAGGTGTGAATTCCAGTCGAAACATTTTCCACACTCCTGGCATATGTATGGATTCTCTCCTGTGTGGATTCTCTTATGACTAACAAGCTGTGAATTCCAAGAAAAACATTCCCCACACTCCTGGCATTTGTATGGTTTTTCTCCTGTATGGACTCGCTTATGATTCACTAGCTGTGAGCTTTGAGCAAAACATTTCCCACACTCCTGGCATTTGTATGGTTTCTCACCTGTGTGCATTCTCTTATGACTTCCAAGCAATGAAGTGTGGGCAAAACATTTCCCACACTCTGTACATTTGTAAGGTTTCTCTCCTGTGTGGACTCTCCTATGACTCACAAGGTGAGAATTCCAATCGAAACATTTCCCACATTCTTGGCATTTGTAAGGTTTTTCCCCTGTGTGTACTCTTTTATGACTCACAAGTTGTAAGCTCTGAGCAAAACATTTTCCACACTCTTGGCATTGGTAGGCTTTCTCTTGTCTGTAGATATGCTGATGATTTACCAAGTTTGAATTCTGAGGAAAACATTTCCTCACCTGGCATTTATATGTTTCCCCTCTTGTGTGGAGTCTTTGATGGCTCACAAAGTGTAACTTGCACTCAAAACCTTTCCCAGACTCTTCACTTAGAAAGCTCTTCTTTCTTGTGTGGATCCTTTTGTGAAGTATCAGTGATATCTTCATGGCAAAATGTTTTCCACACACAAGGCATTCATTGGGTTTCTCCCGGGTACAGTTTCCTTTTTCTTTGTGGGTTCTCCTGTGTCTGGCGAGCTCAAATTGGGTTGTAAAATTCTTTCCACATCTGAGACATATGTTTTTCTCTTTCCAGTTATCTGTTGGGAAGAAAGACAAAATGCAGAAATGACTGAATGAAAAGAATACCAAACGTCGAGAAAAAAAGAGAAGGTTTTCTAAAGAAGTAGATTCAAAGTTCCCTCTTATTTTTCCCAACTACTGAGCAGAACTTTTGATGCTTTGAGGAAAGATATTTTAAATTCAAAGCTACTATGCAACATTCAAACTTTCATGCAGCTATCCCAGCACACATTTTCAATTAAAAATTATGATTGTGTTAAGTGCCTTATTAAGATTTATAAGAAACTACAAGCATAAAAGCCATTGTGACAGAGCTGTTTATGTGAGCAGGGACTTGGAAGATCCAGGTCCGAGTTGTAACCAAGCCAGAAAACACTTTGGACAATCTTGTACTAACAAATATGTACATTAAATCAAGCGGTGGACATCAATTGATTGTTGCATTGAGATCTGGACTTTCAAGAATTAAGCACGGGTGTTGTTTCTGTTGTTTTCTATTATTACTGGGGGGGAAGGAGCAAAGGAGAATGGTCCATGCAAAAAATTATGGCTAGTGGGAAAGATTTTTTACGATATACAAAATGTTTTTATTGTTTATTTATATAAACTGTTTTCCCCCCACCTTTTTCCTTAAAAGGACCCAAGGCAGCTTTCAAGAATTAAAAGATTTATTATTATTTATTATTTGAATTTGTATCCCGCACCATCTGGCAACCAAGCCACTCTGGGCGGCTAACAACAATATAAGGGGAAAAAAATTAAAAACACGATAAAAATAAATTAATACATGACAGATAGGGAAATGAAAACAGACGGCAGTAAAGGTGGTAAAAAGGCTGATGGAGAGGATGACAAAACAAATGGTAAAAAGGGAGGGCAAGATCCTAGTGCTCCGGGAAAGCCTGGCGGAAGAGCCAGGTCTTCAATGCTCTTTTGAATCCATCCAGCGAGGGTGCCAAGCGGATCTCAGTAGGCAGGTTGTTCCATAGCGGGGGGCAACCACCGAGAAGGCCCGGTTTCTTGTTCTTTCCCTCCAGGCCTCCTTCGGGGTCAAGGCCCTCAACCGCCCTGTCTGTGAAGAACAGGTATTACGGACAGATCTGGCTGGGAGCAGGCGTTCTGATAGGTACTGAGGTCCTAAACTGTTTAGGGCTTTGAATGTTATCATCATAACCTTGAAGTCAATGTGGAAACGAACCGGTAACCAATGAAGGGTGGCCAGAGTGGGGGAGATGTGCTGGACTTCACCCCAGTTATTAATCTGGCTGCCGAATTCTGGACCAGTTGAAGTCTCCACATCAGCCTCAAGGGTAGCCCCATCTAGAGAGCACTGCAGTAGTCTATTCTTGAGATTTTCTTGAGATTACGAGGGCATGAATCAGCGTCGTGAGTGCCCCCGCGTCTAGATAGGGATGCAGCTGGGCAATGGAAATGAGCTGCCCGGACCACAGATGCCACCTGGGTTTCCATGGTGAGATCCGGGTCCAGGCAGATGCCCAATGTGAACCTCACTCTTCGTGGGAAGAGTCACCCCCCCAAAGGAGAGGGAGTTTCCCAACCCACTGACGCCGGGGCCGCCCACGTGCAAGATTCCGTTTTGTCCGGATTCAACCTCAGTCCATTTACCCTCATCCACCCCAGAACGGTCCCCAAGCAGCGTCACAGGAGATACTAGAGGGAGGCCTATCACTGCAGCCAACTTCGGAAAGATCGCATACTATACGGAAAAGTTCCGCCTGCTGGTTGTGAGCTTCGCTTATCCGGTCTTCTAGCAACTTTTACCCTAGCTAGGTAAAGATTAGACGCGATCCTGGTGGTTTTTAAATTAGTTTCCGTCGGCGCCCTTCTCCAGATGCTCTCTAGCCTTCTCCAATTACACTTCATGGCCCTCAGCTGCTGGTTAAACCACAGAGCTGGTTGGGCTCGGCAACAGAGAGGGCGTTTAGGTGCGATCATGTCGACTGCCCTGGTGGCGGTGGTACATCAGTCATCCACCAGAGCATTGACAGGAGCGCCAACCAAGTCAGCCAGAATCCCCCGCATGGTATCTTGGAATCCGTCAGGATCCAGTAACCTGCGGGGACGGACCATCTTAATGGGTCCAAGCTCCCCGCGGGAGGGAAGTGACACTGAGAGGCTGCATTTAATTAGGTGGTGATCTGACCATGACAAGGGGGCCGATACCAAATCGGCCACCATCGGAGCACACACTCTCTGCTTGGCAGCAAAGACCAGATCCAGCATATGGCCGCCCACGTGGGTAGAACCGTTGACTTGCTGGGTCAAGTCCAAGGAAGCCATGGTTTCCAGGAACTCATGAGCTGGGCCAGGAACCTCAGCCTCCGCGTGAATGCTGAAGTCCCCGAGAACCAATAGTCTGGGGGACCTCAACAATGCCGCGGAGATGAAATTCGCCAGCTCTGGCAGGGACTGTGCTGGATTGCAAGGAGCGCGGTAAGACAGCACAATCCCAAAGCCTCCCCTAGCCCCAAACGACACGTGGACAGCCTCTAGACCTGGGCTTGCCACCGCAGAGAGCCTAGCAGCCTCAAAGATGTCCTTATAAACAATGGCGACTCACCCCTCCACCTGCCCGGTCTGCCCTGGTGTTGGATGGCATACCCAGGTGGGCATATGAGGGAAAGAGTAGCTCCACCCCCAGTGCCCACCCACGTCTCAGTTATACAGGCCAGGTCTGCCCGTTCCTCCAGGATCAAGTCCTGGATGAGCTGGTTTTGTTGTAGGCAGACCTGGCATTTATCAACACCAGGGTCAGAGAGGGAGGCCGGCTAGGCTGGTTGCCTAGGTTCGAACAGGTGGCAGCAGAGCTAGAACAGGGGACAGCCTTCAAACACCTGTCCGTTGTTCTACGTTTGATCGCTACTGCGCCAACACCATATCTTTAATAATATTTAAATACTAAAAACAGTGAATATACAAATATTAAAAAGAATTAAAGAAGTATTAATTAAAAACATACAAAAGGTAAGTACAATAGTCGTAATCCTATGAGTTATGCCTATGAGTGTCCTGACCCACACACCACATGAATGATTTCCTACAAGCTTTCTAAACTTTTAATACATTTTCTTCACTGGAAAGATTTATTTGCATTAAGATTGTCAATGGGAGGAAGCAAGGGAAAGTGCTCCTCTGGCTTTCAGAAAGGAAAGAGGTTCAATGAATTACGTTTTATTTGCATGCTGGTAGCCTCAGGGGATGAATAGGCGAAAAGGCTGTGTCTTTCTTCATGCCTAGCGGAGCAGGAAGCAGCAGGGGACGGTCTTTATGATGTGGGGCATCTCCAAACTCTGTCAATCTTTAAAACAGGGGTGAGGAAATCTGTGGCTCTTCAGATGCTGTTGGGACTCCAGCTCCCCATCAGCCTTAGCCAGCATCTCTGAGTGCTCATAGCTGTAGTCTAACAGCATCTGGAAGGGCAAAGGCATCCCTCTCTTCACTTTAAGGTGCCACATTTATACTACCGTGTTTCCCCGAAAATAAGACAGGGTCTTATATTAATTTTTGCACCAAAAAGCACATTAGGGTTTATTTTCAGGGGATGTTTTATTTTATAGTCATGTCATATTCTTCTGGTTGCCGCACAATGCTGCACAATGGTGGAGGGTTGGGTTTCACTTAACTAGGGCTTATTTTTGGGGTAGGGCTTATATTACGAGCATCCTGAAAAATCATACTAGACCTTATTTTCAGGTTAGGTCTTATTTTCAGGGAAACAGGGTAGCTAGTTGGTTGGAAAGTCACACTATGGAACAACTCCATTCTTTCCCAGGATACGAAGTGGGGGGAGAGAGAGAAAAAAAACGACAGCTGGATGAGAGCCCGTTCAAATGCTTTCCTATCTCTTCCAACCACACACTCCACACTTGGGCAAGGTGACGGAGCACTCACCTTCAAGGATCCCGCAGCCTCCAGGCACCTCGGAGGCAACCTCATGTTCCACATTCCCCTTCTCTTTTATACACCCAACCACCTCTGTCCCTCTTGCTCTCACAACTGGTGGGGGCAGCCTGGGAGGCAAAACAGGCAGCGAAGAAGGTATGAACCCCCTCTCCTCACATTCACATGAGGAAGAGGGAAAGTTTTCATGTCGGGATGGACCAACAGGTGTCACACTCACTGGCTGGCTTCTGCCCACCACCTTTTTTTCCCCGGTCAACCCTACACAGGTGCCTCCTCCTCCTCCTCTTTCTTGGCTCCGGCACCTCCTCCTCCTCCTCATACTCTTCGGCTGTCACCCTGTCACAAAAATGTGTCGGCTTTGTGGCTTTCTCAGGTGCCCTGCTCTCGAGTTTAATCTTCTTTGCTGGAGCTGCTTCTCTCTCTCTCCCTCTGAATTAAACTAACGGAAATGGGTTGGACCTCTGGAGTTTTCCTCTTCCACCCCTCCTGCTCCCAGTTTCTTTAACTGAAAGTAAAACCTGCCCTGTGAAATATTCTCTCCCTCACTGTGCCTTCTGAGCTTAACTTGGGCTGTAACTGAGCCCACTGTAACTAAGCGACAGAAATGTACAGTGAATTGCGGCAACATTTTGATGTGTGCGGCATCAATACAACGGCGGCGCAGCCGTGCACCCACGCAGCTTGGAGGCAACTCTGGGTGGATTTTGATGCATGAAAGCTCAGATGGAAATTAATCCGATAGTCTTTTAAGTGCTACGACATTTAGTCCTTTTTGCCTCTTTAATTTTTGTATCACATCCACAGACATGTTGAAGTTAAACCAGAGACCCTTTGTGTTTTTGCTTTCTTTCATGGCCTTCATTACACACTTTCAGGGTCCAGGTGAAGGTCTTTTTACTTCATCTCTCATTTTGATCACTGTATTGGGGCTTTTAAATCTTACCATGCCCTGATTTTATTTTAGTTTTGCCTGCTTCAGGATGGTTTTATTCTGCTTCCATGTGAGACCAACGCAGGACCACATCTGGGAACGTGGCAGAGGTTGGAGCTCAGGAACAGGGAAGGCCAATACAGCTGTCAACGTTTCCTAATTGACAGAGATTTTTCTAATTTTGATGGGCAAACCACACATCAGAGCATTCATAGCAGTAACATTTGTGGCAACTTTCCTGTTTGTTATTTGCTCTTGTAAATGGCCTTCCTCACCCTGACACGTTCCACACCATGAAGCCAACACGAACAAATCCTGCCAAACTAATTTGATCTTGTTTTGATCAGGTCACCTCCCTGATAGACAGAGGGAATGCTGTAGACGTAGTATATCTTGATGTCAGCAAAGCTTTTGACAAAGTGCCCCATTATATCCTGATTAGCAAGCTAACTAGGTGTGGGCTGGATAGATCAAGGGTCAGGTGGATACACAGTTCGCTACAGAATCGAACTCAGAGGGTGATGATCAATGCGTCCTTCTCTAACTGGGAGGAGGTAACAAGTGGGGTACCCCAAGGCTCAGTTCTGGGCCTGGTGCTCTTCCATATTTTTTATTAATGACTTGGATGACGGAGTGCAGGGAATGCTTGTCAGATCTGCAGATGATAACAAATTGGGCAGAATAGCTAATACCCTAGAACACAGAAACAAAATTCAAAATGACCTTGATAGGATGGAGCACTGGGCCGAAAGCAACAGAATGAAATTCAACAGGGATAAGTGTAAAGTACTGCACCTCGGAAAAAGAAACAAATTGCACAGTTACAAGATGGGGGATACCTGGCTCAGCAAAACTACAAGCAAGAAGGATCTTGGAATTGTCGTAGATCACAAGCCAAATATGAGCCAACAGTGTGATGTGACTACAAAAGAGGCAAATGCTATTTTAGGATGCATTAATTGAAGTATAGTTTCCAAATCCCGCGAGGTGCTAGTCCCCTCTATTCAGCACTGGTTAGGCCTCACCTTGAGTATTGTGTCCAGTTCTGGACACCACACTTCAAGAAGGATGCTAACAAATTGGAACAAGTTCAGAGGAGGGCCACAAGGATGATCAGGAGGCTGGAAAACAAGCCTTATGAGAAAAGGCTGAAAGAATTGGGCATGTTTAGCTTTGAGAAAGGAAGACTGAGGGGTGATATGATAGCACTATTCAAATATAGAAAGGCTGTCATACAGAGGAGGGACAAGATCTGTTCTTGAACATCCCAGAGTGTAGGACATGCAACAATGGGCTCAAGTTAAAGGAAGTCAGATATCGGTTGAATATCAGGAAAAACTTCCTAACTATTAGAGCAGTACGACGGTGGAACCAGTTACCTCAGGAGTTGGTTCAAGAAAAACTTAGATAATCACCTGGCAGATATGCTTTGATTGTATTCCTGCATTGAGCAGGGGGTTGGACTTGATAGCCTTGTAGGCCCCTTCCAACTTCACTTTTCTATGATTCTATAAACAAACCCCACTTTCTGTGTGTTGACATGGAACTGTGTAATTTGTAGTCCAGCACATCTAGAAACTGCCATTAAGCTAATAAATAAAACTGAAACCATATTGAAGGAAGACAAGATTATCCTGAAATTCTATGTAATCTATGAAGAATTCCAGAGAACTAGCTCCGATTTCTCCAGGAAGTAGCTACTACCAGAGAAGGAGACACCGTTTCTATAACACAGCAGGTTTGCATTGTTATGTTTCAAGTTTCTGTAATACCGAGATGTTTTCCAGGTAACTGGGGATGGGGAAGCAATGCAAGAGTCTCAATTTACCTTGCAATATGTTAACAAAACACTAATACCCGTGGGGGCACGGGATATTTCTGTTTAGCTTGTAACTCTCAAAACAATAAAAGGGCAATGCATTATAAAAATATAATTAATTTGAATCACATATTAAACAAAAATGCAGTGAAAATTTCTTTTATAAATGCAGTTAAAACAGTGACAAACAAGCAAAAGGGAATGTGCAGCATAACACTAAAAGCCCCTCTCCTTGGCACTCAGTTTACTAAACCATCACGCACAAGGGGCTTATTAACAAATGCCCCACAATTAAGCCCATTCCCAATAACGATGCAACTCTCCAAAACATTCCAGTGCAATCTGTGAATCTTTATCTCTTCAGATCTTGATGAACGACTATTCTCACCACAATTCCACATTGACAAAGTTGGCTACAGTGATGGGAGCTGGAATTCAACACAGCTGGAGGGCCACAGGTTGCCCAATCTGGCAATACTGATCCCACAGTGGCTAGTGTGAGTTGGGACACCACTTTGACACAGAAACATTATTGTTGCCCTTATTGTTAGGGTTATCAATACATTGCAAATTACAGAGATTAGCGTCAGCTGGGAAAAGAGGGGGCCTTTACCTAGAGAGGAGACAGTTTGCCAGTTCTCCTCCATGACTTCCTGGTGGAGGGCCCTCTGGTCAGGATCCAGCAGCGCCCACTCCTCCTGGGTGAATGATACGGCCACTTCCTCAAAGGTCACTGGACCCTAAGTGAAAAAAGAAAGCAGGTCTTTCTCGTGGGTTTCATAAAGATATCCTCTTGAACACCAGAAGAATAATTTAAAAAGAGAAGTGGCTGGATCTTACATTGTAGGCTTTAACTTCCATAAGTGGCCTTCACAGCCTTACTACTGGAGGAGATGTTTACCAAGGACTACTAGTCACTCTGAGTATGCGCTCCCTGCAGAAAGAGAGGCTTCTGAATCCCAGTTGCTGAGGAACAACAGGGGGAGGGAAAAAGCTATTGGTGGTTGGCCTGCCTCTGGAGCATCTTGGAGGAATCTAGGGATCCTGTGTGAGAAACAGGATGCTAGACGATGAGTCTCGTGGTGCAGTGGTTAAGTGTACTGCAGCCAAAACTGTGCTCACACCCCGGGGTTCAGTCCCAGGTAGCCAGCTCAAGGTTGACTCAGCCTTCTATTCTTCCGAGGTCAGTAAAATGAGTAACCAGCTCGCTGGGAGGGCAATGTGTAGCCCGCATAATTAAGTTGTAAACTGCCCAGAGAGTGCTTGAAGCACTATGGGGCAGTATATAAGCAGCACACTTTGCTGGGGGAGAGATCTATTCAGAATAAGGGAATAAGAAGAGGAAAATATTTTTTGATCTGAAAAACCTCAAACAATTCACAGATCTTGTACCATTGTTCAAAACTAAAGAGAAACAAAATTTTCTCCATTTGTAACAACTAGGTATGATAAGTACTGCTATTCCACATAAGGAGAAGACCATATTATAACACCCTGCTATATAAGCATTAAAAATGTGGAGACTTTTGTTAAAATTGAACCAGCCTCATTCATGATTAAAGTGATTTTATACACTAGGATTCAAATACACAATGTGTATTTTAATCTTCTTGTCCGTACCTGATCTGGTTCTGCTTTACCACAAGGAAATGATGAAGGAATCCTTGTTGCTGGCATCCTTCCGGCCCCTGCCGGAGAGAGAAAAAGGAGGTGGGAAGCCAATCACATGCACTTCTCTCAGATTAAGATCATAATCCTATAAATGCTTGCTAAAACTAAACCCTTGTTAATCAGGCCCAACTCTTAGGGATAAAGGTACACTGGGCAAAAGTCATGTGGACATGTGGATCGGACTGGCCTACAGATATACTGAACGGACTACCAGCTTACAGAACGGCATGGAGGAAATCTTTGGTTTGTTTCCTAAACACCATGATTGACAGTTTCCTACTGGCAAAAAAGTTTGAGAATTTCTCCCTGCCTGGACTTTTGCTTGATGGAAGTACAGGATTCTGTGGCAACAAGTCTTTAGCCCAGCTGGAAGACAATGGAACAGTATGGACCGGTAGCAAGCTTGGATACTTTCAATGGCCCAGAGTGTACCCTGGGAGGTTGCTATAGTCACACTGTGTGCCACAGGGACAAAGGGACTACTTTTACTTTCTGAGAAGAAAGGTAGGTGGAGAACCGTGCAATACACTTTTCTCCCAGCTTGCCATCTACCAGAACAGAACAGGAATTTTAAGGGTGAGAGTAAGGAGCCAACCAGAAGGCAGAAAACTAAGGGCTGTCAGGGGAACAAAAAGCAATTGTTGCTTTGGACAAGTAGATTCAGATTCAGAGTCACATCTAGTTCAGATATTGATGATGGAAGGCATGTAACCTTTAAAGATGCCCCAGACTGTCTTCAGAGAAGGAACTAGCAGCTGTTTCTCACTTCTGATTCTCCTGGGATCAGCTCTCCCACATGGCCAACTGGAGAGAGGGAAAACCCTTCAGAGGGACAAAGGAACTTCTTCCTGGTCTTTTAAAAATCCCTCCATCCACCTGATGGTCTGATTCCTTTGAAGCATCAGGAGCAACACCAAAGATATCCCAGACTGTCTTGCTTTGATAACCCTTTCTAACCTTTCCATATTTGTTGGAAAACCTTTCCTCCCTTTATATGAATACCTGGCATAGATTAAAAAATTAAATAAATCCCAGAATTCCAACTCCAGAGGTGGGACAAAGTTTCACGTTGTTTCCAATGGAGGGCAGCAGTACAACTTCACAGGCCTGACAAGAGAAAGGCCTGGGGGCTCAGGCGGGAGGCCATCAGGGCTGCCCCTCTAGCCTCGGCCGACTGAGGCTCTTAATGCTTCTGGTTCTCCATTCCCACATTAGACGGCTGGGATTCCCGTCAGTAGGAATTTAGCCCTGACATTCCCTGTTGCTATAACGCTCCCCACGTGTTTTGCTCAGCATACTGATCTGCAAAAATTTCCAAGCATTTCAAAGGACTCAAAGGGGGTGGAAAGAGATGGGGAGCCAAAGCTTCCTCCTTCTCTTCTTCTCACCAGGAGATCCCTTCTCTCCTTGGCTTTCCTGCCCAGAAATAGCTCTCCTCTTCCCTCCACTTCTTCTTCCCGGGTTTTCCTTTCCCAGCAAAATTCAGAACAAATAATACTCACAGGCTTCTCTTTTGGTCCTTCTCCCTCGAAGGCAACTGGCCGCGGTTGCTGTTTCCAAACTGTCCCGTTTAAAGTTGCCTACCTTTTCCATCTGGCTGGGTGTGGGACGAGGAAGGCCCACTTTTTTTTTGAAATAAGGTGTAAAACCTGTTTTCTTCTTCCTGTCACGTGACTGAAGCTAAGCCAGACTCCTGGCAGACCAAATGCAGACCTACCCAATATGCTCTCTGAGTCCATGGATGAGCAGTATTGTTCTCTGCCAATTTCTCCATTGCATGATTCAGGAAAAGGAACTTATTTAAAGGCACAATGTGCCACGGAAAGACTTCATCCACAAAGGCTCTACAATTTTATCTTTTTTTGTATCGGCCTTTTCCTAATTCTTCCTAAACTAGGTAAGATACGACTAATCGCAGTTCAACAGCACCACCTTGGACTCTCTTTAAAATCAGCCACCAGGACTTTTGAAGAAACATCTACTCATCAAGCCCTATGAGGAAAGACTGAAGGAACTGGGCATGTTTAGCCTTCAGTGAATTTTTCTTTTATGAGTACAGTTAAATAGTCACAAACATGCCATAGGGAAAGTACAGCACAATACAGTACTAAAAGTCCCTCTCCTTCGCACTCAGCTTACTAAACCATCACACACAATGTCCCACAATTAAGCTCTCAGGACCAAAAGCACATTCCCAATTAGGATGCACCTCTCCAAAACATTTTAGCGCAATATGTGAATCTTTGTCTCTTCAGATGTTGAGAATGTCTATTTTCACCAGAATTCCACATTGACAAAGTTGGCTACTGTGATGGGAGCCGGAGTTCAACACAGCTGGAGGGCCACAGGTTGCCCAATCTGGCATTACAGATCCCACAGTGGCTAGTGTGAGTTGGGACACCACTTTGACACAGAAGCATTATTGTTGCCCTTGTTGTTAAGTTTATCAATGTTGAGATTTTGATATGAACATGTATTAAATATTAATGTTGTGTAGTTAAACGTAAAATGGCTGATTTTACCTGAGTCACTGTACTGATTGTATTCAGGTGTGGGTATCAAGGATTAAGACTTAATGTTGTACAGCTGTGTACATAATGAAACTTGGTGTAACAGAAAATGAAGTAATGTATTTTCTGATTGGTCACAGAACTGTACATAAGTCATGTGTAAAATGAACGCCTTTATCTGCTGTAAGTCAGATCACTTTTTCCTATGCTGTGTGTTGCTTCATGTCATGTCGTGCTGCCAGAGGAATGTCTATTCTCTATGTATATATGTAAATAGACTAAGTTGTTCATTTTACTCTCTCAGTGTCATCGTGTCATAAGTATCTCTGCTAACCAATATCTCCTTACTCTGCTGATGTTATGAGAATACACATTATAATCAAAATTCTCAACAATCAATGCATTGGTAACTACAGAGATTAGCGTCAGCTGGGGAAAGACGGGGCCTTTACCTAGAAAGGAGACAGTTTGCCAGTTCTCCTCCATGACTTCCTGGTGGAGGGCCCTCTGGTCAAGATCCAGCAGTGCCCACTCCTCCTGGGTGAAGAACACGGCCACCTCCTCAAAGGTCACTGGACCCTAAGTGAAAAAAGAAAGCAGGTCTTTCTCGTGGGTTTCATAAAGATATCCTCTTGAACACCAGAAGAATAATTTAAAAAGAGAAGTGGCTTGATCTTACATTGTAGGCTTTAACTTCCATAAGTGGCCTTCACAGCCTTACTACTGGAGAAGATGTTTACCAAGGGCCACTAGTCACTCTGAGTATGCGCTCCCTGCAGAAAGAGAGGCTTCTGAATCCCTTCTGGCCCATCCTGAAGAGGGAAAGGGGGTGGGAAGCCAGTCACATACACTTCTCTCAGATTAAGATCATAATCCTAGAAATGCTTGCTAAAACTAAACCCTTGTTTGTTGTTGTTTAGTCGTTAAGTCGTGTCCGACTCTTCGTGACCCCATGGACCAGAGCACACCAGGCCCTCCTGTCTTCCACTGCCTCCCGGAGTTGGGTCAAATTCATGTTGGTAGCTTCGGTGACACTGTCCAACCATCTCGTCCTCTGTCGTCCCCTTCTCCTCTTGCCTTCACAATTTCCCAACATCACGGTCTTTTCCAGGGAGTCTTCTCACCCTTGTTAATTAGCTCCAAATTTTAGGGCTAATAGTACACTGTGCAAAAGACATGTGGACATGTGGATCAGACTGGTCTACAGATATATGGAATAGACTACCAGCCTGCTTACAGAACAGCATGGATGAAATCTTTGGTTTGTTTCATAAACACTGCAATTGACTGTTTTCTGTTGGCAAAAGAGGTTGAGAAACCTAGGGCCATCAGTGGAGCAAAAAACAACTGTTTATTGGGACAAGGAGACTCAGATTCTGAGTCACATCCATTCATGCTCACATGCAGATGCTATTAAGTTCACTTTTTTCTCATGCAAGTTTAACTTTTCCAGATTATGACTGCTGTCAGGCCTTTGGCCTTAAGTTTGTTCTGCTTCTGAGAGAAGCTTCAGTTTTTACAATGGGTTAGACTACTGCTTCTACGGAATTCAACACTCCCCTTATTGTTTTCTTTTATTATGAATTACAAATACACATGCACACACCAGTAACTTCACTACCCTATTTTACATTTTTCCTTCTGATTTTTCCAATTCAGATTGTTCTGGATCAATTCTGCTGTACATTCCCCTGAATCTTCAGGAATCTGTGCCATGGAATAGGTAGCTATATGTCTTTCTTCCTCAATCTTTAGGCCAAAGACTATTAAAGATAGTGAGCTTCAACTAGAGGGCTGGTGGAAGATTGGGGGAAAGGTAGGTGTTTTTTTTTTATAAATAGCTAACTGGCTAATTTTACATAAATATACTTTCATCTGATACTTTAATACAGGTTGTTCTGTTTTGCATTTTTCCTTTCACCATTGTGTCCTATTGTGTTAGAAATGCATTGGTTTTCTTTTGATTTCTTTTATCCTGTGCCTTCATTTTGTGGATCTTATTCTTTGTTTATCTGCTGTGATGTATATAAACCTTCAAATTAATTGCAACTGTGAATTGCCTCAGATCATCTCTGGGTACACCTTTTTGCCTAGAGGCAAATGAAGGACTTCATTTTCACCTTTGAGAGGATTTACATACCAATAAAAGGCACTGGCTCTCAAAAGGTAATGTGTGCCCTTTCCAAACATTTCCAAATGAAATTTCAAGAAAAGTACTAATCTGCAAAAGATCGATGGATCCTGCGGTTTAGTTTGTGGCCACAGATGGGATCTAGGATTTGAGGTTTGGGGAAGATCCCAGATAAGAATCATATGAAATCATAAGGATGTGTTTTTCATATTAATGGATCTGCCTTTTACTTTCTCCCTCTGGCCTCCTCACTCTCTCTTTCACCATTTCTAGTATCTCTCCCACTTTCTTCCGACATACGAAGCACCACCAACTGGAGAAGGTAGGAGGATGAGGGAACTACGGCCACATCTTTGATTATTAATGTTGAAAAATAGACTTGGATCCATTTTCCTGTCCTAGGTTGAGTAAATCTGTGCAAAGTAATACATTTGGCTGGCTTAATTTTTTTCCATGTACAACCCCAACCCGCTTCACAAAATATGAGTACACCTTTTAGGGTCTACATTTGATGTTGAGGATGGAAGGCCTGAGACCTTTAAAGATGCCCCAGACTTTCTTCAGAGAAGGAACTAGCAGCTGTTTCTCACTTCTGATTCTCCTGGGATCAGCTCTCCCACATGGCCAACTGGAGAGAGGAAAAACCCAGCAGAGGGACAAAGGAACTTCTTCCTGGTCTTTTAAAAATCCCTCCACCCACCTGATGGTCTGATTTTTGTGTGGCTTCAGGAGCATCACCAAAGATTGTCCTGCTTTGATAACCCTTTCTATCCTTTCCATGCATGTTGGAAAACTATAATGCATATCTTAAGAGAGGGAAGAAAGCAGATCTATGAAATAAAAAAATGGATCCTCATGACTGAGTGTGTTTTTCCGATGGGATCTTCTCCAAACGATCCTCAAGGTCCCATCGTGTGCACAGAATACACCACGGAAACCATGGATCCTTTCGTGCATGGCTTTGCAGTTCTTTACAACCATGGAGGAGGAGGAGGACTCTAAATCAGAGGAGCCAGACAGGATCTGCAGTGCTTTGGTTTTGAAGCTGTGACTTCTTTGCCCAGAGGAGAAAGCAAATCCTCTGCTCAAGCTCAGGGCGGGTCCTGCAAAGAGGCAGAAAGAAAGGGGAACCCATTCAAGATGGGTGGGGTGGTCCAAGACATTCTGCTGCCTGAGGCAAAGGGGAAAAAATCCTCCCCCCCCTCCCTTTAGATGAATACTTGACACAAACAAATAAATTAAACTCCAGAGGAATACAGTCAATACGGTAGGAATTTATCCCTGGCATCGGCTCCTTCATATAACGCTCCCCACGTGCTTTGCTCACCAAATTCACCTGCAAACATCTCAAAGGACTCAAAAGGAAGGAGGGGGACTTGATGGGGAGCCACCGTTTTCCTCTTCCTTTTCTTCTTCTCACCAGGAGATCCCTTCTCTCCTTGGCTTTCCTGCCCAAAAATGGCTCTCCTCGTTCCTCCACTTCTTCCTCCCGGGTTTTCCTTTCCCAGCAAAAGTCAGAACAAATAATACTCACAGGCTTCTCTTTTTGTCCTTCTCCCTCGAAGGCAACTGGCCACGGTTGCTGTTTCCAAAGCGTCCCGTTTAAAGTTGCCTATATAGCTTTTCCATCTGGCTGGGTGTGGGAGGACGCATGCGCACTTTTAAAAAAACTTTTCTTTTTCCTCTCATGTGACTGAAGCTAAGCCAGGCTCCTGGCAGGGCAAGCACAGACCCATGCAATCGCCCCTCTGAGCGCATGGATGAGCAGCACTGTTCTCTGCCTCTTTGGTCATTGCCTCGGTCAGGAAAAAGAACTTACTTAAAAGCATCACCTACTAGGGAGAGGGATCATCCACAAAGCCTCTACAATTATATATATATATATTTTTTTAATTGGCCTTTTCCTGAGTCTTTGTGGACTATGTAAAATGCCTTTAATGGTCCTTCAACCTTGGATTCTCTTAACCTCAGCCATGAAGTCTTTTGATAGGTAAAAACAAAATAAAAATAAGACTAATACAAAAGACTAAAACGTGGTGGCACTTTAAAGACTAACTGCTATATTTTAATGTGAGCTTTCATGACAAGACCACTTTCTCGGACAGAAGAGAGAAAGGTATAGCATGGCAAATAGTAATACATAGCATCAAAATACAGAGATCGTGGTTGGTTGGTAAGAAATTCAGTGGGTATTTAACGGTTGGGTGGTAGCCTATTTATTCCACTGAAGCTTGTGATGTTTGGGCCACAAACACCAGCAGAGCTTCAACAAAAAAGAAGGTCTAAAACTCAACAAAGCCTGGCTCCCAGCACTGAAAAATACAGCCTGCAAAAGGTCAACGAACTCTACCCAGCCACAAGGACCGGTGATCACTGCTCACAAAAGACCAGCTAACGACACCCATCAATCACAGTGACAGATAATCTCTCCCCCTTATCACAACAATACACCCACAACAAAAAACACGCTGATCACCATAATCACCCAATCTCCTGAAAAGGACAAAAGCTGATCCCCTAGCTATAAATACTCAACTATCCCACAAAACTGCACCAGAGCACAGACAGATTTCTAGGTCCTGTCCTCTGAAGATGCCGGCCACAGAGACTGGCGAAACGTTAGGAAGAACAACCTTCAGAACACGGCCAAATAGCCCGAAAAACCTACAACAACCATATTATCCTATTTCCCCGAAAATAAGGCCTAACCTGAAAATAAGCCCTAGTATGATTTTTTCAGGATGCTCATAATATAAGCCCTACCCTCAAAATCAGTCCTAGTTAAGAGAAACCCCGCCCTCCACCAGGGACTCATTGTGCAGCAACTGGGATTGAGTCCATATTGTCCGCGCAGGCCAGCGAGATCCATACTGCCCCCCTCCCCCTCCCACCTCAACAAGCAAGTGCATTCCCAAAACGAGACAGAAACCGTCTGGTCCTGCGGCGGAAGGGGTTTGAGGCCAGTTCATGTTCAGGCCCTTAACGCCAACATCACCGCCGCCGCCGCCACTCCTCCTTCCCTGGAGGTAGTCACAAAAAATTCAGGCCAGAATTCGGGGTTTGGAGAGTTATGACAATGTTCCAGAAGAAGATGACATGACTGTATTTTAATAAATGTAGATTGTTGTACATGAAAAAATAAAACATCCCTTGAAAATAAGCCCTAATGCATTTATTGAAACAAAAAATTAATATAAGACCCTGTCTTATTTTTGGGGAAACACGGTACTTGTGATACTCTCGGCAATAAGAGATTATTTATTTTGGAGAACGGAAATCCATTAAATATTGGTTTTGGGACTCCATGTTAATCCTAGGGTACTAGAAACATCAGGTAGAAATTTCTTGGGGTAGTAGAATAGTCAAAATATAGGTACTTGTTAATTCCCCCCCCCCCCCCCAATCCAGGAAATCTGAGTAGATGCAATACTTGTGAGATTGTATATTACAGTTGCAGATACAGTAGTTTTCTACTATAGTAAACCTGCGTGGGGCAGAAGACAGTTGTTTGCAGTTAGTGAAGGTATAAAGCTAAAGGTATAAATATAATTGAGAGCAAATAGCCAGTTTAAGGAGGGAAAATAAGAGTTACAGCAGGGCTATAGTTTTATGAGACCAGAAAGAGGTCACAAACATGTGCAAGTTTTAAAGTTTTCTATAATGTTTAATTGGTTACTGTGAGCCTGAGGGCAGATTTCATAACATCTGTGCCAGAGCACCGTCCATCCCTCAGGACAAGGGAACCCCGATGGAGATGACAGATGAGAGCTGAAGAAAGAAAGGAAACACAGGAGACTTCTCCAGAAGTGGAGGAGGAAAACCAAGGGGAAGAAAAGGAAACCAGACAGTTAAAAGAGGGAGGAAAGGAGACAGTGATTGGTGGAGAAAGGAGATTGAGCATAGAGAAGAGGGAAGTAGAAGAAGGGGAGAGAGAGGGGGAAGGGAAGAGGCAGAAGCAGGAGCAGCAGAGGGAAGAAAGGAGAAGAAGACCCTCCTCCCAGGGTGGGAATGGATCTGGGTGGACAACCCGTGGCCGCATGGGAGAAGCTGATGGTCCCTTGGGAGGAAGCTGACAGGAGAAAAGGAGAAAGGGTACCCCAGAAACGCTCATACTGGGGTGAGAAAGAAGCTCGGGAGTGAGGAAGAAAGATCAGGGAAGAGAGAGCAAAGAGAGAAAGAGAAAACAGAGAAAGATGGATGAATCAGTCCGGGTCGAGAAGATGTTCTCCCCCAGGGTCTGGGACTTTCAATACGCACGAGATGACTTCCAGGCCACCCAAAACCCATCAGGAGAACAGTCGTCCCTGTTGCCATTATCACCAGAGTTGTCACTGATGGACTTAGAGACAGGAGGTGTTGGAGGACTATGGGAACAAACGTTTGCGAACCCTTTTCCAGTTTATGAGAAGAACCCTGCTATAAATGCTAAGTTCAGAAGAACTGCTGAATGTTAAAGTTGATGTGCCAGAAATAAATTGAATGTTTGAAAGAATCTGAGGAGTCTTAATCTGTCACCACACTCAGAACCTAAAAAATCCATCTCGTTGGATAAGTCCTCACAGTTACATAGAACTTCAAAATTACCCACACTTGTTTGACTCGGTCAAACAAAGCAGTGT
This sequence comes from Intellagama lesueurii, assembly GCA_037013535.1. NCBI lineage: Eukaryota > Metazoa > Chordata > Lepidosauria > Squamata > Agamidae > Intellagama > Intellagama lesueurii. The sequence continues at coordinate 295,217,938 of JBAJHW010000002.1, forward strand.
GCCCCAGGAATCTGTCCTGGGACTGGTGCTTTTCAACCTGTTCATCAATGACCTGGAGACAGGGATAAGCAGTGAGGTGGCCAAGTTTGCAAATGACACAAAACTTTTCCGGGTGGTAAAGACCAGAAGGGATTGTGAAGAGCTCCAGAAGTGTCTCTCCAAACTGGGAGAAGGGGCGGCAAAATGACAAATGAGTTTCAATATATGAAAATGTAAAGTAATGCACATTGGGGCAAAAAATCAAAATGTTATCTATCAGCTATGGGTTTTGAGCTGTCTGTAACAGATCAGGAAAGGAAAGAGATCTTAGTGTGATGGTGGACAGCTGGATGAAAGTGTCAACCCAGTGTGTGGCAGCAGCAAAGAAGGCCAATTCCATGCTAGATATCATTAAAAAGGGGACTGAAAATAAAACAGCCAACATGATAATACCATTGTACAAAATGCTGGTAAGGCTGCACCTGGAGTATTGTGTACAGTTCTGGTCGCCGCACCTCAAAAAAGACACTGTGGAACTGGAAAAGGTGCAGAAGAGAGCGACTCAAATGATGACTGGGCTGGGGCACCTCCCTTCTGAGGAACGGCTACAGCATTTGGGGCTCTTTAGTCAAGAGAAAAGGCGCCTGAGGGGGGACATGATTGAGACGTATAAAATTATGCAGGGGATGGATAAAGTGGATAGAGGGAAGCTCATTTCCATCTCATGCAATACCAGAACGAGGGGACATCCATTCCAATGGAATGTTGGGAGAGTGAGAACAGACCAAATAAAAACTTTCTTTACCCAGCATATTGTTAGTCTGTGGAACTCCTTGCCACAGGATGTAGTGATGGCATCTGGCCTAGATGCCTTTAAAAGGGGATTGGACAGATTTCTGGAGGAAAAGTCCATCGCAGGCATTTGGTGGGAGCCATTGTGAGATACAGGAAGCTGGACTAGATGGGCCCTTGGCCTGATCCAGCAAGGCTCTTCTTCTGTATGTTCTTATGACTCACTCTTGACATTCCTGTGGTTTTAATTTTAGTTATTAACATAACAGTAACTTAAAACATTACTAGATTTTTCGAGATCCTGAGGCTTTATGAAAGATTAGGCTTTTTCTGACATTGCAAACTCTGAATCTCAAAGTCTTAGTTGCTTAAAAGCTAAGTGTGAGTTAGCCAGGTGTTGTAGCAGCAAAAAAGACTCATATGATTTTAAACTTCACCCATAGAAAGATGATATCCATATCATAGGAAAATAGCATTCTGTTCTGCTTTGATTAGAGGTTACCTGCAATGCTGTGTCCAATTCTGAATATCACCCTTTAAGAAAGGAATATATAATTATTCACAAAGTCACATAGTCATTCTCTAGACTCACAAAGAGAGTATGGCTTAATAAGAAGCTGACGGCATACACCAAAATCCAGGTCTATAGAGCCTGTGTCCTGAGCACACTCCTGTACTGCAGCGAGTCCTGGACCCTTTGTGCACGGCAGGAGAGGAAGCTGAACACGTTCCATATGCGTTGTCTCTGACACATTTTTGGTATCACCTGGCAGGACAAAGTTCCAAATAGAGTAGTCCTAGAACGAGCTGGAATTTTTGGCATGAACACATTACTGAAACAGCGACGTCTACGTTGGCTTGGGCATGTCGTGAGAATGGCTGACGGTCAGATTCCAAAAGATCTCCTGTATGGAGAATTAGTGCAGGGAAAGCGCCCCAGAGGGAGACCACAGCTGCGATACAAGGATATCTGCAAGTAGGACCTGAAGGCCTTAGGTATGGACCTCAACAGATGGGAAACCTTGACATCTGAGCTTTCAGCCTGGAGGCAGGCGGTGCAGCATGGCCTCTCCTAATTTGAAGATACCCTTGTTCAGCAGGCCGAGGCGAAGAGGCAGTCCCGAAACCAGCAAAACCAGGGAGCTGAACAGGGGACAGATTGTAGTTGTCTTCAGTGTGGAAAGGATTGTCACTCTCGAATTGGCCTTCTCAGCCACACTAGACGCTGTTCCAAGACCTCCATACAGAGCACGTTACCATAGTCTCTCGAGACTGAAGGATGCCTACTACTATATAATTATTCAGATTGTATTTTTCTTCAGTGTGGAAGGGATTGTCACTCTCGTATTGGCCTTCTCAGCCACACTAGACGCTGTTCCAAGACCTCTATTCAGAGCACGTTACCATAGTCTCTCGAGACTGAAGGATGCCTACACACATATAATTACTTAACTGAAAACTCCCTATACCCAACTGAACAGAAAGGGAACTTTAAAAAGTCGAGCAAGAGGCACAAAATATCAGCTGCTTATTGATAAAACGATACTGAAGAATGCAAAAAGACAAAAAAACAAACCTTAATATGGCCTGGATAGACTATGAAAAGGCATTTCACTCATTGCCACACAGCTGGATTAACACCTGCCTAAAAACATTAAGAAGTTCCTCAAGAAATACATGGAAAAATGGAAAACTATCTTAATGGCCCATAGTGAAGAAACTGGGGAAGTTAGCATCAAAAGAGGAATATTTCAGGGGGATTCTTTGTCACCACTGCTGTTTAACATCTCACTAATTCCCATGTCAATAATTTTAAATAAAACTGGATTGGGCTACCATATTTCAGAACAAGCAGGAAAAATCAATCATCTGTCATACATGGATGACTTAAACTATATGCAAAAAGTTCCCACGGAGACAGATCACTGCTAAACACAGTGCAAATATTTAGTGAAGATATCCAGATGAATTTTGGAATTGGCAAATGTGCAGCTCTGTCTATACACCGTGGCAAGATCCAAAAACTAGATGGAATAGAGTTAATAAATAGCAATATTATAAAATAACTCTCAAGTGATGAAAATTATAAATACTTTGGAATAGTAGAACCAGATAACATTGTGCACACAAAAGTTAAAAGAACTGACAGAAAAGGAATATATCAAAAGACTGCGAAAAATCTTATAATCACATGATGGTCCAGAGGAGAAGAAAAGAGATCCATGCACCTTCAACAGTTGGCCTGCAATTATCAGGCTGCATAGATGATTTCCCCACAGCTACAAATGAGAAACTACCTAATCAAATGGATCTTCTTGATAAATCAGGTGATGCATATCTATAAACTAAATTCTCTATTCAGCTGATCACAATATATTTTATCAGCTGAACTGAGAATGTGATTTTCACCTGCTTTGAAACCCACTGAGACGTGCCACATTTCTCTCTTGTCCCATGCCTCGCACCTTCCTTATGAATCCTGCTAAGCACACACACACACACGTGTTGATTCCCTGCCTCCCTCCTCATCCCAAACTGATTCCCTACAATGGCAACCCATACTTGTGTTCATTGCTTTTTATTATTTTAATAATTTGTTATTTTTGTTTAGTTATTTTTAATATTGTCTCTTCTAATAATATAAGCTGCTTTGGGTCCTTTTGGGGAGTGACAAGAGGGGTTTTTTTTACAAATAATAATAGTAAGATGATGGCAGTATTAATGAGAGACCTAAACTGAGGACTTTGTGTGGAAAAGATCACCCTCCTGCTCATGTCTTGTAGCAACTGATACTCAAGGCAGGGTATAGAGAAACACCACCATATCTGGAGATTTATCCTGCAATTTGAGGAGAAATTAACATGCTTTCTGTAAAAGACTCCACTCTCTCATGGCAGGTCAGGGGTTTGATACCTCGCGCTACGGCCACCCTGGGACACGGTTGATCAAAATGGCCCATTTCCCAAAAACAAAGGCCAGAAGAGCACAAGCTGCAAAAGGGGAACCATTTCCCTGAAAGGCAAGTCCTCCTCCAAATAATATAGAAGAAATACACGCGAATCCCCCCCAAAACACAGGAGCCTCAATTTTTCCAGGAAGGTCCATCCCAAATGACTGGCTCCCCACCCCCCACTCTTTGCAGTGTAGCCTGAGTCCTCTCTCTCTCTCTCTCACACACACACACACTACCTCACCCTGGTAATTCTGATATTCATCTCAGTCCTCTCTCTCACACCCACCCACACAGCCTTCGATTCGTCTCACAGCCACCATCACCACCCAGCCACCCTTCCCTTGCTTTCCTCCTCCTCTCATGATCTGCGCTGACTTTGGGCCTTCCGATTCCCACCCCTTTCTCATCCCCAGCTCTGCCTGCCTTGCTGTTGGGGAGGCAGGCCAAAGAGCAACCATCTAAAGAAATCTCTTGGCCAAGTCGGCATCAGAGATCGTGTAGGGATCGAGGGGTTTTGTGTGAGAGAAAGAGAGGCTTTGAGGGCTTGGCTGCCATCCTATGCCCTACAGCAACCACCAAGAAAGCTGCAGTGATTATTTATTTATTTACATAATTACTTCCCAATCAACTCGCTTTTCTCATAAGTGCAACACGCAACACAGTTCATAACATGTATTAAAGACAACACAGCAAAAGATACCACAGGCCATTATATTTATATATTCAGACACAATTAGATACATTCAGCCCCTAAATATGTGAAACGACTGGATGCAAACAAGTGTAAGAAAACTACATAAAGACTTTTGGATGGCGTGATAAGAGAAACAAAGGGTTTCTCCAAACCCAAATCGCCATTCTCATGGTTTCAGGAGAGAAACCAGGTCCGGAGGGTGTTCTGCTCTACGAATGGGACCAGACACCATTTGGGAGAAATGTCACAGTTGTCGCGGACGACATGAGGTCCTGAGCCACTCCTAGCAAACCAGGATTGGTGTGAAAGTTGAAACCACCACCACCCAGCATCAGAAGCCAAGAGGAGGCTGCTGGCTGTTTATTTGTAGAATTTCTACATCAAGGAGGCACAGTGGGGAATGAACCTCTGGCTCTGCAGCCAGATTTCTAAACCACTGAATTACCCAGCAACATTTTATTATGAAGAAGAGAGTACACAACAAAACATAAAAGCAGCTTTTAGAATGGGCACTGTACCATGCTATGTGCTGTTGATTCTACTGAATGGCATGGGTTTGTGAACTTTGACACAGTCAATTAAAAAAAAAAGACACGTAAAATGTGGATTTATTGAAGAATGCTAGGAGATTTTTGTAACTGGGTGGGAGACCAACAAGAATTATTAATGACAGTGAATCCATTGGACCAAGGAATGCTAAAGCACATAACATGCAACAGACTAGAATACTTTGGTCATATAGTGAGAAACAAAAATTACAGATTGTTATTACAGCTGATAATTCAAACTAAAATGAATGGGGTGGTGAGCAGGAAGGAGTAAAATGTGTCATTCGATCAACCTCAGAAACTGTTCAGGTGCAAAACGACACCATGGTTTAGAGCTGCCGTGTCCAAAGTCAGAACAGCCTTCCTGGTGTCAGACAATTTGGTGCGGGAAGAACAAAAAGAGTACAAATCTACAAGGCAGATTCCTGAGAGCTTTGTTTGGAAATGGAGCAAGATCAGGGCAGGATTCAATATGAAGGAAGCAGGAAATTCCTGATTTTAGGTAAAAATAGAAAAGGGAAAATATTGAAACATGAAGTTTGTATGAATATGGAAACAAGAGGAAAGATAATTTAAAAAATTGTGTTGGAGGATTAAACACTACAGATTAGAAGCTGTACTTGTAAAGAACAGGCCCAGCGATATTCATTGTCTCTTGGATCACCTACTAGGAGATGTCCATCCTCTCCATGCAGACGTCCTATGATGCACCTCCCTTTAGCTCCAAAAGGCAGAATTTTTAAGGGTAAAAAAACTGTAGGACACCTGTTATGCTGTAGAGAACCTACATTGCCAACTAACCACTGGCTATAGAATCCCTGGTCACTGATTTTGCTAGCTAGGGCTTCCCAAATTTGTAATCCAAGAACATCTAGAGCAGGGTTTCCCAACCCCTGGTCCACGGCCCAGTGCCGGTCTGTGGCCTTGGCAGGACCGGGCCTCGGAGACAGATCTCCCACCCCCCGAACGCATGCTCCCCCCCCCCGCATGCACGGCCCGCCCAACTGAGTGACCTGCCTACCATCGTATGCGTGCCCCACCCATTCGTACGAGCGCCCCCGCCCACCCCACGAGTGCACCATACCCACCCACAAGCGCGGGGGTGACCCGCCACCGCGCACACAGAGACCGCCTCCCCAACAGGTCCGCGGTTTGGAAAAGGTTGGGGACCACTGAGCTAGAGAACCCCAAGTTTGGGAAAACTACTACTGTACTTTGTCTGCGAGACTCGGCGCCCACTAGAATTTGCAAGAGGAGTAAGAAAAATCTAACATATAGCTTCTGTCAAGGTGGAAAACATTACTTCATTAGAGACTGAATTTGTTGGTCCATGTAAAAAATCCTCCAGTCTCCCCTGATGTGCTCCTTCTGTAGCTTCACTCCTGGTTATTCCTCTCACTTTTGCTGTATGACAAATGGGACTATTTCTTGGTTCCTTGCTTATACTGCTATCTCAACTAAAACATCTGCCAATCAATAAACAATGAACCATAAACAAAACATTGTCCATGTTACATGGTTTTGAGGGGTTCCCCTCCTGCATGGATTCTGTAATGGCCCACAAGGTTTGAATTCCGAGCAAAACGTTTCCCACATTCTTGACATTTGTATGGCTTCTCCCCTGTGTGGACTCTTTTATGACGTAAAAGCAGTGAATTCCGAGCAAAACATTTCCCACACTCCTGGCATTTGTAGGGTTTATCTCCTCTGTGAACTCTTTTATGATTAACAAACTGAGAACTGTGAGCAAAAACATTTTCCACACTCTTGGCATTTGTACGGTTTCTCTCCAGTGTGGACTCTCTTATGACTCACAAGCTGTGAGCTCTGAGCAAAAGATTTCTCACAATCCCTGGCATTTGTAGGGTTTCTCTCCTGTGTGGACTCTCCTATGACTCACAAGATTTGATCTGTCAGCAAAACATTTCTCACACTCCAAGCATTTGTATGGTTTCTCTCCTGTGTGGACTCTCTTATGACTCACAACCTGTGAACTGTGAGCAAAACATTTCCCACACTCCTGGCATTTGTATGGTTTCTCTCCTGTGTGGACTCTCTTGTGACTCACAAGCTTTGAACTTTCAGTAAAACATATCCCGCACTCCTGGCATTTGTATGGTTTCTCTCCTGTGTGGGCTCTCTTATGACTCACAAGTTGTGAACTGTGAGTAAAACATTTCCCACATTCCTGGCATTTGTATGGTTTCTCTCCTGTGTGGACCCTCTTATGCTTCACAAGCTGCGAACTCTGAGCAAAATATTTCCCACATTCCTGGCATTTGTATGGTTTCTCACCTGTGTGGACCCTCTTATGCTTCACAAGCCATGAGCTGTCGGCAAAATATTTCCCACACTCCTGGCATTTGTACATTTTCTCTCCTGTGTGGACTTTCTTATGACTCACAAGCTGTGAACTGTGGGCAAAACATCTCCCACACTCTTGGCATTTGTATGGTTTCTCTCCTGTGTGGATTCTCTTATGACTCACAAGTTGTGAACTATTAGCAAAGCGTTTTCCACACTCCTGGCAGCTGTACGGTTTCTCTCCTGTGTGGACTCTCTTATGACTTACAAGGTGTGCATTCTGTGCAAAACATTTCCCACAATCCTTGCATTTGTACGGTTTCTCTCCTGTGTGGACTCGTTTATGACTCACTAGCTGTGAGCTTTGAGCAAAACATTTCCCACACTCCTGGCATTTGTATGGTTTCTCTCCTGTGTGCACTCTCTTATGACTCACAAGCAATGAAGTGTGGGCAAAACATTTCCCACACTCTGTACATTTGTAAGGTTTCTCTCCTGTGTGGACTCTCTTATGACTCTCAAGGTGAGAATTCCAATCGAAACATTTCCCACATTCTTGGCATTTGTAAGGTTTTTCCCCTGTGTGTACTCTTTTATGACTCACAAGTTGTAAGCTCTGAGCAAAACATTTCCCACACTCTTGGCATTGGTAGGCTTTCTCTTGTCTGTAGATATGCTGATGATTTACCAAGTTTGAAATTTGAGGAAAACATTTCCTCACCTGGCTTTTATATGGTTTCCCTCTTGTGTGGACTCCTTGATGGCTCACAAAGTGTAACTTGCACTCAAAACCTTTCCCAGTCTCTTCACTTAGAAAGCTCTTCTTTCCAGTGTGGATCCTTTTGTGAAGTATCAGTGATATCTTCATGGCAAAATGTTTTCCACACACAAGGCATTCATTGGGCTTCTCCCAGGTACAGTCTTCTTTTTCTTTGTGGGTTCTCCTGTGTCTGGCGAGCTCAAATTGGGTTGTAAAATTCTTTTTGAGACATATGTTTTTCTCTTTCCAGTTATCTGTTGGGAAGAAAGACAAAATGCAGAAATGACTGAATGAAAAGAATACCAAACGTCGAGAAAAAAAAGGTTTTCTAAAGAAGAGGATTCAATGTTCCCTCTTATTTTTTCCCAACCACTGAGCAGAACGTTTGATGTTTTGAGCAAAGATATTTTCAATTCAAAGCTACTGTGTGACATTCAAACTTTCATGCAGCTGTTCCAGCACACATTTTCAAGAAAAAATACATTTGTGTTGAGTGCCTTATTAAGATTTATAATAAACTACAAGCATAAAAGCCATTGTGACAGAGCTGTTTAGGTGAGCAGGGACTTGGAAGATCCAGGTCTGAGTTGTGACCAAGTCAGAAAACACTTTGGACAACCTTGAGCCATCCTATCTACTTCACAGGGTTGTTGTGAAGAAAAGAAGATAGTCATGTCCTGAACCTACAAGTCACTGAAGAAACAGTGGGATATTTGTAACTGACAAATATGTACATTAAATCAAGCGGTGGACATCAATTGATTGTTGCATTGAGATCTGGACTTTTAAGAATTAAGCATGGGTGTTGTTTCTGTTGTTTTCTATTATTACTGGGGGGGAAGGAGCAAAGGAGAATGGTCCAATGAAAAAATTATGGCTAGTGGGAAGGATTTTTTACGATATACATAATTTATTTATTGTTTATTTATTTAAACTAATTTTGCCCCACCTTTCTCCTTAAAAGGACCAAAGAATTAAAATATAATATTTAAAAACTAAAAACAGTGAATATACAAATATTAAAAACTTGGAAAAGGTAAGTAAAATAAATAGCCATAATCCTAAGAGCTATGCCTACGACTGTCTTGACCCACACATCACATGAATCATTTCCTACAAGGTTCCCAATCTTTATACATTATACATTTTCTTCACTGGAAAGTTTCTGTAATTCCAAGATGTTTTCCAGATAACGGGGTGGAGAAGCAATACAAGTCTCAATTTACCTTGTAATATGTTAACAAAACGCTCATACCCATGCTAACATGGGGGCATAGAATATTTCTGTTTAGCTTGTAACTCTCAAGTACAGTAAAAGGGCAATGAATTATAAATATAAAAATATAATTAATTTGAATCACATATTAAACAAAAAAGCAGTGAAATTTTCTTTTATAAATTCAGTTAAAACAGTGACAAACAAGCAAAAGGGAATGTACAGCATGACACTAAAAGCCCCTCTCCTTGGCACTCAGTTTACTAAACCATCACGCACAAGGGGCTTATTAACAAGTGCCCCACAATTAACCTCTCAGCATCCAAAGCCCATTCCCAATGACGATTCACCTCTCGAAAACATTCCAGTGCAATCTGTGAATCTTTATCTCTTCAGATCTTGATGAACAACTATTCTCACCACAATTCTACATTGACAAAGTTGTCTACAGTGATGGGAGCTGGAATTCAACACAGCTGGAGGGCCACATACTGATCTCACAGTGGCTAGTGTGAGTTGCGACACCACTTTGACACAGAAACATTATTGTTGTCCTTATTTTTAGGGTTATCAATGCATTTCTAATTACAGAGATTAGCGTCGGATGGTGGAAAGACGGGGCCTTTACCTAGAGAGGAGACAGTTTGCCAGTTCTCCTCCATGACTTCCTGGTGGAGGGCCCTCTGGTCAGGATCCAGCAGTGCCCACTCCTCCTGGGTGAAGTACACAGCCACCTCCTCAAAGGTCACTGGACCCTAAGTGAAAAAAAGAAAGCAGGTCTTTCTCGTGAGTTTCATAAAGATATCCTCTTGAACACCAGAAGAATAATTAAAGAGAAGTGGCTAGATCTTACATTATAGGCTTTAACTTCCGTAGGTGGCCTTCACAGCCTTACTACTGGAGGAGACATTTACCAAGGGCTACTAGTCACTCTGAGTGCTCACTGGAAGGACAGATCCTGAAGCTGAGGCTCCAATACTTTGGGCATCTCATGAGAAGAGAAGACTCCCTGGAAAAGACCCTGATGTTGGGAAAGTGTGAAGGCAAGAGGAGAAGGGGACAACAGAGGATGAGATGGTTGGACAGTGTCATCGAAGCAACCAACATGAATTTGACCCAACTTCGGGAGGCAAGTGGAAGACAGGAGGGCCTGGCGTGCTCTGGTCCATGGGGGTCACGAAGAGTCGGACACGACTAAACAACTAGTCACTCTGAGAATGCGCTCCCTGCTGAAAGAGAGGCTTCTGAATCCCAGTTGCTGAGGAACAACAGGGGGAGGGGAAAAGCTATTGGTGGTTGGCCTGCCTCTGGAGCGTCCTGGAGGCATCTAGGGATCCTGTGTGAGAAACAGGATGCTAGATTAGATTGGCTTTTGGCTTGATGCTGCATGGCTCCTCCTACAGTCTTAGCTCTCCCAGAAGTAAACAATGGGAGAGAGATCTATTCAGAACAAGGGAATGAGAAGAGGAAAATAATGATAATTACAGCTATTCCACATAAGGAAAAGACCATATTATAATAGCCTGCTATATAAGCATTAAAATTTTTGTTAAAATGGAATGACCAGCATCATTCAGGATTAAAGGGATTTTATATACTGGGAGTCAAATACACAATGTGTATTTTAATCTTCTTGTCCGTACCTGATCTGGTTCTGCTTTACCACAAGGAAAAGATGAAGGAATCCTTGTTGCTGGCATCCTTCCGGCCCCTGCCGGAGAGAGAAAAAGGAGGTGGGAAGCCAATCACATGCACTTCTCTCAGATTAAGATCATAATCCTAGAAATGCTTGCTAAAACTAAACCCTTGTTAATCAGGCCCAACTCTTAGGGATAAAGGTACACTGGGCAAAAGTCATGTGGACACGTGGATCGGACTGGCCTACAGATATACGGAACGGACTATCAGCCTGCTTACAGAATGGCATGGAGGAAATCTTTGGTTTGTTTCCTAAACAGCACAATTTACAATTTCCTGCTGGCAAAAAAGTTTGAGAATTTCTCCCTGCCTGGACTTTTGTACAGGGTTCTGCAGGAAACAGAAACTTTTAAAGATGGCAAAGACTGTCTTCTGAGAAGGAACTAGCAGCTGTTTCTCACTTCTGATTCTCCTGGGATCAGCTCTCCCACATGGCCAACTGGAGAGAGGGAAAAAACCCATCAGAGGGACAAAGGAACTTCTTCCTGGTCTTTTAAAAATCCCTCCACCCACCTGATGGTCTGAATCCTTTGAAACATCAGCAGTGACACAAAGATAACCCAGACTGTTTTGCTTTGTTAACCCTTTCTAACCTTTCCATGCATATTGGAAAACTATAATATATCTTAAGAGAGGGAAGACAGCAGATCTATGAGATAAAAAATGGATCCTCATGATTGAGGATTTTTCACTTGGAATCCTGAAAGCATAGGTCCCATCGTGCGCACCGATCCTTTTGTGCATAGTTTTGCAGTTGTTTACAACCATGGAGGAGGAGGAGCTGGACTCTAAATTGGAGGAGCCAGGAGAGGAGAAAGCAATTCCTCTGCTCAAGCTCAGGGCGGGTCCTGCAAAGAGGCAGAAAGAAAGGGGAACCCATTCAAGAGGGGTGGGGTGGTCCAAGACATTTTGTTGCCTGAGGCAAAGGACAAAAACCTTTCCTCCCTTTACATGAATACCTGACATAAACAAAAATAAATAAATAAATCCCAGAATTCCAACTCCAGAGGTGGGACGATGTTTCCCGTTGTTTCCAATGGAGGGTTGCCCCTCTAGCCTCGGCCAACGGAGGCTCTTAATGCTTCGGGAATCCCGTCAGTAGGAATTTAGCCCTGGCATCGTCTCCCTCATATAACGCTCCCCCGCGTGCTTTGCTCAGCAAATTCATCTGCAAAAATTTCCAAGCATTTCAAAGGACTCAAAGGGGGTGGGGAGAGATGGCGAGCCAAAGCTTCCTCCTTCTCTTCTTCTCACCAGGAGATCCCTTCTTCTCCTTGGCTTTCCTGCCCAAAAATGGCTCTCCTCGTTCCTCCACTTCTTCCTCCCGGGTTTTCCTTTCCCAGCAAAAGTCAGAACAAATAATACTCACAGGCTCCTCTTTTTGTCCTTCTCCCTCGAAGGCAACTGGCCGCGGTTGCTGTTTCCAAAGAGTCCCGTTTAAAGTTGCCTCTATAGCTTTTTCATCTGGCTGGGTGTGGGAGGACGCATGCGCACTTTTTTGAAAAAAAGGTGTAAAACTTATTTTCCTCTTCCTGTCACGTGACTGAAGCTAAGCCAGACTTCTGGCAGAGCAAATGCAGACCTACCCAATATGCTCTCTGAGTGCATGGATGAGCAGTATTGTTCTCTGCCAATTTTTCCATTGCATGAGTCAGGAAAAGGAACTTATTTAAAGGCAGGCACAATGTGCCAGGGAAAGATTTCATCCACAAAGGCTCTACAATTTTATCTTTTTTTGTATCGGCCTTTTCCTAATTCTTCTTGAACTAGGTAAGATACGACCAATGGCAGTTCAACAGCACCACCTTGGACTCTCTTTAACATCAGCCACCAGGACTTTTGAAGAAACATCTACTCATCAAGCCCTATGAGGAAAGACTAAAAGAACTAGACATATTTAGCCTTCTGTTCTCAACCATCCAAGAGTGCAGGACACATAATGATGGGCTGAAGCTACAGGAAGCCAGATTTCACCCTGAATATCAGGAAAAAAACTCTTTTAACTGTTTAGAGCAGTACAACAATGGGACCAATGTGTAGGCATCCTTCAGTCTCGAGAGACTTTGGTAACGTGCTCTGAATAGAGGTCTTGGAACATTGTTTAGTGTGGCTGAGAAGGCCAATTCGGGAGTGACAATCCCTTCCACACTGAAGACAAATACAATCTGTCCCCTGTCCAGCTCCCTGGTTTTGCTGGTTTCGGGATGGCCTCTTTGCCTCGGCCTGCTGGACAAGGGTCTCTTCAAAATGCGAGAGGCCATGCTGCACCGCCTGCCTCCAGGCTGAACGCTCAGATGTCAAGGTTTCCCATCTGTTGAGGTCCATTCCTAAGGCCTTCAGATCCCGCTTGCAGATATCCTTGACCCCGGGAGGTATTGAGCACTCCAATGCTGGAGGCATTCAAGAAAAAATTGGACAACCATCTGTCAGATCTGCTTTGATTGGTATTCCTGCATTGAGCAGGGGGGTTGGAAATTGATGGCCTTATAGGCCCCTTACAACTCAGTTATTCTCTGATTGTATCTACTGGACTAATTTGGCTATAATTGATTCCCTGTGCCTTTGTGAATAAAGTAAATTATAGACCCCACCTTCTAATAGAGGTTGCTCTGTCTCTGAATTGTTTTTTCCCCCAACCCAGAAAAAATATATATTTCAGGAGCAAGCATTGGGACAGCGTGGGGGGTGGGGGTGCGGGTGGGGAGAGCTGTAATGACCAAGTCCTTTGTTTGGAGTTTGGGGTGGAAAATTCCACCCATGCTACTGTACTGAGAAGGATGCTGACACCATAACTCCCAGCTAACGTGACTTCACCTCATATAAGCAGACACAGGCATGGCTATCTGACATGAGTTTTTGCGACTCAGTTTTAAGCAAGTTTTAAGCACTATCCATGAAGAGGCGATCCACATCCTGAAGAAGTGAGATTTTTAGTCAGAAAAGATTTAGATTTCTGTGGGTTTTTTTTTTAGTGGTTCAATAAAGGTATCTCCCTACTCCTGTATTTATGTACTCTTGTTTGATGTACCAAAATCATTCCACTTCCAGAAATTACTAGACAGCCTACCCTGTTTCCCCGAAAATAAGACCTAACCTGAAAATAAGCCCTAGTATGATTTTTCAGGATGCTGGTAATATAAGCCCTACCCCCAAAATAAGCCCCAGTTAAGTGAAACCCCACCTTCTACCATTCTGCAGCATTGTGCAGCAACCAGAAGAAGATGACTTGACTGTAAAATAAAACATCCCCTGAAAATAAGCCCTAATGCATCTTTTGGAGCAAAAATTAATATAAGACCCTGTCTTATTTTCGGGGAAGCACGGTAGGATTTCTTCTCTGATTCAATGCATCTGTCTATTCTAGGTATTGCTAATTTCCAAAGTCCTTTCTGCATGCTTTGCAAAATGGTTCTGGTTCACTACATAACTAGGCAGGAATTCTGTAGGTAGAGATCTATCCTCCCCCCCCCCCCCCCCACCAGCACAGCTGAAGCAGAATGGGTTTTCATTCTCCAACACTTGCTTTGCTTTTTAGCGAGCTAATAAGCATATTATTGAAGGAGGAAATTCTCCACCTCTCCTACTAGGGCCTTTAGTAGAGTCACTGCTATTAGTGAGGCACAGTATTTTAATCTGAACTCTTTGGCAGTGTTCTGAGATGCAGAAATCGAAATGAGAATCAAGTCTCAGGAATGATGTCTAAACAATGTAGATCAGATGTGGCAAACTCAAGGCCTGCCGGTCAAATCCGGCCTGCTGGGCCGTTTCATGTGGCCCTCGCAGTGTTGGAGGGATAGGGGGCCCGGAGGGCCACCCTGCTACTGTGCAGTAATCAGTATACATTTCTCTCCTCAGCGCTGTGTGCGCCGGGTTCGCCTACCCGTGGGCGACAACAAAATGGCCACCGCCTGCATTAGCAGATAGGTCTCTTCAGTGCTGATGGTGGCGATCCTGAAGCCGGCTCATCAGCATTAGAGACCTGGGAACTGCGAGTGAAGCCTCTGCTTCTGGTCCAAAACACACATACTTGCTGCCACCCCCCACAAACACACACAACGACTATAGCTAGGTTAGAATTGAATGCTTACGCTGGGTGCACACTGGTCGGTCCACCAGCACAGCCGCACCCAGCGTTTGCTTGTGTTCCGTCCTGCAGGCTGGCCGCTCTCCGGCTGGCGAGTGGGTCGTCTATGGCAGACTCCCCAGTGACTGGCCATACATACCTGCAAGTGACATGCGGTTGTGTGTGGATGGCAAACGGGTCCACGCCCTGGCCAGACAGTGTGTACGGGGCCGTGCTTGACTGCACCATTACAGATTGCAGCCTGATAAAGGGGACAACCCCAAAAGTGCTTGTACCTATCTATACCTTGCACTTTAAAATATAAAAAAGGGGTTAACACCCCAACTTGAAGCAGTAGATTGACTTCTGTGTTCACCCTTTTTTTGTTCACAGCAATTATTTGTTTTGCCATAGTTCTCCCTGTCTCAACTAGGACCAAACAGTTAAACAAAGTTAATATAATAAACACTGCTTGGTAATATTTGATGATTAAAAATAATATTTCTGTTACTAAAACTCACTTTTCAATAAATTGTACAATAGTTGTACACTCATATATCTGCTTGCTATTATTTCTAGACTTTCATCACAGACTTTTACTTTCAGAGCTAGTTGTTACTTACGTGATTACTAAAACCAGCAATAATTAAATGAGGAGGATTATATTTAATATGATAAAGAGTAGATACATTTATATAGTCTTACAGATACAACCAGCCTTTTGAGGGCAACCATAATGCCGATGCGGCCCAATATGAAATTGAGTTTGACACCACTGATGTAGATTATCTTTATTCTAATTTTAAAATGCTCAAAGTGTTTTGGCACTTGGCCTTCTTCAGGAGCTATATGTAAAAATAAAAATACATTAGTTTGTAAACAACAAGCTCAGGACAACTGTAACTGTCCATAACTAGTACTCATTTTCATATCCATGCAGACAATATTGTATTGATGACTATGCATTCAGTTTTTCACAGCACGATCTAAATTTCTAATAGTGATAATCAACCAATATGAATTGATAACAACATTTGTGGTACATACCAAAATGTTATAATCAAAATTTAATTAGATCATTTGGTCTGCACCAGCTCTGACTACTGATCAAAACCACAATTCCAGGAGGGGCAATATTATTATTTTTATTTATATGCCACATTTCTCCCAACAAGGGACCCAAAGCGGCTCACAAGGGACCCAAATATACACTTTATTTGTAGCTAGCAGCTCAGTCAAGGACGATTAGATAATCCGCAGGACTGTAGTTGGAACTGGTATAGTCATAGATACAATATTGTCTGTATGGATATGAAAATAAGTACTAGTTATAGAGAGATGGTTATGGGATGCTGTAGTTGTCCTGAGCCTGTTGTTTATAACGAATGGATTTTTATTTTTATATATAGCTCTTGAAGACGGCCGAATGCTAAAATGCATTGAGTATTGCAATCAGAATAGAGATTATCTCCTTTTTGTTTTTTTTAACATTCTGAGACTTGTCTCTCATTTGGATTTCTGTCATCATTGGACATGCTAGTTCCTTGTGTTCTGCAGTGTTTTGAGATTTTCCTGAGTGATTTAGGCTCTTTGTGCAATTGCAGAAGTGGTCTCTGCTCTGAATAATTGGTTCTAAGGAAGGGGTAGGACCTCCAACATGGACAGTGGCCGTAGGTGTGTCTTCACCTCCCTTCCGGGGGACTCCTGCTGAGAGGAAGTGAGCCGTTGACTTGCTTGGTGAGAGCTGCCAGGTCTACAGCTGCCCTCCCTCACTGGGAGCTTATGAGTGAGAGTGTAATCTGAAAAAGGTGTTCATAGAAACTATTTCTTTGACCATTTATCTGAAAAGTTTGAAGGGAAGGCTAGGAGTGCTGTGTAAACAAGCAATATAGAACCAAAAGGCATGACAAGAACAATGAAGGTGCTGTAGTGACCTGCAACCTGTGCCGTGTTTGTTTTCCTGCTTGAAGATACAGGAAACTACACTGCCAGGACAAACCGGTTGCCCTCCTGGAAGAGAAGATAAAACCGTTTGAGGCAGGGCTGACCAAGCCATTCGCCAGGCTGAAGCCTCAAGTAGGACACCACCCATCCTTACCTCCTGGCCAAGGCGTTCTTCCCATGGCTGGACATGGCGTGTCTGGGCAATGGAGGGAGGGGAGTGGCAGTGGTAAGGAGCCTCATATGTGTTACCAACCACTGCCCTGCTCTTCCCCACCACCACAGGGCTGGAGGCAACGCTTCTGCTCATCAGGGAGGAATTCATGTTTTCTGCCAGAACAGAGGAGGCTCTTTTAAAGAGAAACAGAGGATGGGGATGCTTGTGGGGAAAGGAAGGAATATCTGACTCAGGAGGAAGCAAGCTCTGGGAAGAATGTGACACTCAAGCACAGTAACCAGGGAGCATACCTGCACCTCCGGAGCACAATCAATCACTATCCGGCCCTCCAGACTCTTAAGCGAGCTTAGGAAAAGTCCCAGGCTTCAGGAAGCACAGCAGCGGGCAGAAGAAAATGGAAGGATTCCTATAATTTCTCAGGTGGTGTGGAGGTAGGGATAGCCGATACGTCTTATGAGGCCAGTTAAAAATAGCACCGAAAAGGGAGGAAACTTTCAAGATTATGATGCCTTCATCAGACAGGACTTCAGCAAGGTAAACTGGGCTGGGGTGGGAAGGGGCTTTGTTTTACTTGTACTTACTGAATAATACATGCAAGTCAATATGTTTCCTAATGAGAGAAAAAACACATGACAGTAGGGGCACTCTTATATATGGAGTTATGGAGAAAGAGAGAGAGGCAGCCATGATCTATATGAGGATGTCCTTATCACCTCCCAATGACTGTTTCGTAAACAACCACTGTAAAGATCATAACTGAACCCCTAAATCTTTTCAAAGGAAGTATACAGTTATCTTCTAAGGCTACACTCTGCATAGCTGAAAAAAATGGGCCACAGGCCTGCAAGACTTTGCATTGTTATTTTCCTGGACTATTTTATGCTGCCTTTTGTTTCTATTTTCTCCTTGGCTACAATCTTTTCTTAGACACCAAGAAGGGGAAACTTTAGACCCATCCCTAACCAAGTCCTCTGAAAGGATTAAGGCTGAAATGCCAGATTTATCTGTGAGCAGCAATCACGTGTTTCTTCCATATTGTGCTAGAGAAAATATTTGTTTTCAGTGTTTAATTGTTTCAGAGATCAAGAAATGCCATTAGATTTATATTTATATTTACCCAGCTGAATAATGAAAGTACCAGAAGTCATATGTGAAATTCCTGGGCTTTCCTGAACCTGTCTACGTGGTTGATGAGCATATATTTTCCTTTAAAACCACAATTTAAAAATGGGAGGAATCTTATGATGTATCCCAAAGCTGGTCTTTGGTCCTCAAAACCAATCCCTAGGAAAACCCAAGCTGTCCAGTTTTACACTCTGTAAAAGACTAAGTGTACCTATAGCACACATGATTCTCCTCAGAAACCAAGTTTGCCATATCTGGAAGTTGAGTCATAGCAATTGGACTTCTTTCTTACTGAAAGGTTTCGCTACTCATCCAAATAGCTTCCTCAGTCTGAAGAAGCTACTTGGATAAGTAGCGAAACCTTTCAAACTAATAAGAAAGAAGTCTAGTTGCCGTGAGTCAACTTCCCTCATCTGGATGACCGAGAATCTTCAGAGATACAAGTTTGCCACACTAAAACAAATTTAGGAAAAATGGTCACTTAAAAACCAAACAAATTTGGAAGCTCTCTCTGGAGGCGCTTGTGTAGGCGTATATGGTCTCAGGATGAGAAAAGGAAGAACCAAACTAGCAAAACATCTGAATGAAATTCTTGTTTTGAGTATAATTTTTTTAAAATGTCTAGCTTGCCTCAGTATAGAGGCCTGCACTTCCAACAATTGCTCCACTGAGTGCAATCAGGACCACTTTTGAGGAATAAAATCACCCATTCAGATAAAATGGTCTTTAGCAGATGGCACTTGAAAACTGGCAAGCATTTAGTAGCCAGAAATCACGGCCACAGTCCTACTGGCATTTGCATGTGGTTTGTGTAGCTTGCTGTAACTAAATGACACAGTGCTCGGGGTGCACTATAGGGACGCAACTTAGCATCTCATTAATTAGCTGCAATTAACAGCAGCAAATTAAGCAAATTTTACAGAAATGTCAGAAGGAATCCAGGTGATGGTTGGCTTGCCAGGACCCAATGTGAATATATTTTAAAAATAACTGGCATAGCCCACAGTGACAACTGGCTGTTAGAGAGCTCTCTACATTTGGGTGGGTGGGTGGGCCTGGATAGAGGGAGGTCAGTCCACCCTATATGCATTGACACTTTAAATACAGTGGTGCCTCGCGGGACGAAAAACTCGCAAGACGAACGGGTCTTGTGAGTTTTTTGGTGCCACATGGCTGCTGCCTCTCTAAAATGGCTGCTGCCTCTCTGCTGGTTGCCGACTCTCAGCTGTTCGGCACTCTGCTCACACAGAGTCCAGCTGTTCCGGGGCTACCAAGGCACTGTGAGGAGCGGGGCTGGGTCTACTGTACCTGGTAAGTGACTTTTTTCTGACTTTTTTTGGTTTCTGACTTTTTTTCCCCATAGGAATGCATTAATTAAATTTCAATGCATTCCTATGGGAAACCGCTTTTCGCAAGACGAAAATTTCGCAAGACGGCGCTACTCGCGGAACGAATTACTTTCGTCTTGCGAGGCACCACTGTAATTCTTATGGACTTTAGCACAATAGAGTTAAGCATAGAGGTTAATAAAAAATCCAGACAAAGCTGGTGAGTGTAAAGCAAGTATTCAGATATGATTGGAGCAGGGAGATCTTCAGACCATGGAGGGTTAGTAGCACATATTTTGCTTTTCAGCTCTGAAATATGAGATTCTGTACCACAAGGACACACAGGACCCATCTTACTGATTGTCCCGAAATCCATAGTCACAGGAGTATAATTTAAGAAAATGTGAACATCATCCAAGATCAGAGACTCTTCCCCCTAAAGGTCAACTAATCAGAATCCTAATATTCCATCAGAAAGAAGTCACCAAAGGGCACCTCTGAGATGTTTTAGGGAAGCACTATCCATGTTGCATCACCGACACCAAGGTTTAACAGACATTTCCCAAACAGATAAAATGAGTTCCAGTATAATACTGATATAATTTCTGCTGTTTCAACAATTAATTTTTAATCTAAACCATGCATACTCATGTTAACATGGCTTCTCACTGATTACACCAAACAGAACATGCTGGTTACAATCCTCTCAGTGGGGTAGCCCAGTATCAATGCAGTGGTGTGAATTGTGGCAGCAAATTGATAGTAATTCACAAGTTCATGCTTATGTCCCTTGCTGTGTGACCAGTTGCATAAATTGATGCATAATACGAGATATAGCAAATTGTTAACTACTGGTGATTCACCGCTGTTAACTTCCATCTTTGCATTTAATGTGAGGGAGACTCCCCAAGAGGATTCTAATTGATAATTTCTCATTCTGCTTGACTCCAAGTGCTTCAGCATCAGATTTCTTTAATTGCAATAACAATTTGCGAAGAACAATATAAATTTCTCTGAAGGTCTGGTAAGTTCATCCAACAATAAACTAATGCCAGTGTACAAAGCTATTAGAAAAACCTTATCCTGAGTGTGCCGTTTCTTTCTGAATGAACTAAGACATTAGAACTGAGGTTAGGGTTTAAAAGGCTCTTCTTGTACTCCCTGAATCTATGGAGAATTCCACTCTCTTCCCAGAATGGGGCTGAGTTTCTGACAATCATAATACATCCCCCGGACTTTTCAGCATGGCAGTTGACCAAACCCTAGCATAGGTTGCTTTTGATCCCAATATTGTACACTGGCAGGGACAGAACAGAGCACCAATGGTGAAAAGCCTTACATTTCTTGGGACTTTTTCCAGCCAGAGGTTGTTTCTCTATTTAAAAAAAAAGTTTGTATATCAATGAGTAGTTGAGAAAGGAAGGATCTGGTGCATTTACACACTTCCCCTACTCACCTTCTTGTCCATACTCTTCTCCTCAGGTGAAAGAAAATAGGAGAACCAGTGCAGAACCAGTGTGGGCATTATATGCTTCAAACAAGGTGTTCCTCCCAATTCCTCCATCGGCTCTCTGTGTATACCAATGCCATCTGAAACTCTATGAACCAAAATTAGTAGTTACAACTCTAATCCCCTACTACTAAACACCATAGTGCCTCTCCCTGATGGAGCATCCTTCTCTTCCAGGAGTATCTCAATTATAAAGAAAAAATTCCACACTCCTGGCATTTGTATGGTTCCTTTATTATGGTGACTCTCTTGTGTGGTTCACAATATATCAAATCTGAACCATAAGAAAAAATTTTTCTTTGTTACTGGGTTTTGAAGGGTCTCCCTTCTGCATGGATTCTGTAATGGCCCACTTACAAAGTAAGAATTCTGAGCAAAACATCTTCCACACTTCTGGCATTTGTACGGTTTCTCTCCTGTGTGCATTCGCTGATGACTCACTAGATGAGAACTATGAGGAAAACATCTCCCACACTCCTGGCATTTGTATGTTTCTCTCCTGTGTGGATTCTCTTATGAATCACAAGCTGTGAGCTCCGAATAAAACTCTTCCCACAGTCCTGGCATTTGTATTGTTTCTCTCCTGTGTGGACTCTCTTATGCCTTACAAGACCTGAACTGTGAGCAAAACATCTTCCACACTTCTGGCATTTGTATGGTTTCTCTCCTGTGTGCACTCGCTTATGACTCACTAGATGTGAACTACGAGCAAAACATCTCCCACATTCCTGGCATTTGTATGGTTTCTCTCCTGTGTGGACTTGTTTATGACTCACAAGCAACGAGGTACGGGCAAAACATTTCCCACACTCTGTACATTTGTATGGTTTTTCTCCTGTGTGGACCCTTTTATGAATCACAAGGTGTGACTTGCAATCAAAATATTTACCACACTCCCGGCATTTGTACAGTTTCTCTGCTCTGTGGACCCTCATATGACTCACAAGCCATGAACTGTGAGCAAAACATCTCCCACATTCCTGGCATTTGTACAGTTTCTCTCCTGTGTGGACTTTCTTATGACACACAAGGTGTGAGCTCTGAGCAAAACATTTCCCACACTCCATACATTTGTATGGTTTCTCTCCTGTGTGGATTCTCGTATGAATCACAAGCTGGTAGCTCCGAATAAAACTTTTCCCACACTCCTGGCATTTGTATGGTTTCTCTCCTGTGTGGGCTCTCTTATGCCTTACAAGATGTGAACTGTGAGCAAAACATTTCCCACACTCCTGGCATTTGTATGGTTTCTCTCCTGTGTGAACTCTCTTATGACTGACTAGGTTTGAGCTCCGAGCAAAAGATTTTCCACACTCCTGACATATGTACGGTTTATCTACTGTATGCACTTTCAGATGACTCACTAGCTGTGAGCTGCAAGCAAAAGATTTCACACACTCTTGGCACTGGTAGGCTTTTTCTTGCTGATGATTTACCAGGTTTGAATTCTGAGGAAAACATTTTGTTATTTGCCATTTATACGGTTTCCCTCGTGTGTGGACTCCTTGATGGCTCACAAAGTGTAATCTCCCACATTCCTGGCATTTGTATGGTTTCTCTCCTGTGTGGACTCGTTTATGACTCACAAGCAATGAAGTACGGGCAAAACATTTCCCACACTCTGTACATTTGTATGGTTTTTCTCCTGTGTGGATCCTCTTATGAATCACAAGGTGTGAATTGCAATCAAAACATTTACCACACTCCTGGCATTTGTACGGTTTCTCTCCTGTGTGGACTTTCTTATGACACACAAGGTGTGAGCTCTGAGCAAAACATTTCCCACACGCCGTACATTTGTATGGTTTCTCTCCTGTATGGATTCTCATATGAATCACAAGCTGTGAGCTCCGAATAAAACTTTTCCCGCACTCCTGGCATTTGTACAGTTTCTCTCCTGTGTGGACTTTCTTATGACACACAAGGTGTGAGCTCTGAGCAAAACATTTCCCACACTCCATACATTTGTATGGTTTCTCTCCTGTGTGGATTCTCGTATGAATCACAAGCTGTGAGCTCCGAATAAAACTTTTCCCACAATCCTGGCATTTGTATGGTTTCTCTCCTGTGTGGGCTCTCTTATGCCTGACAAGATGTGAACTGTGAGCAAAATATTTCCCACACTCCTGGCATTTGTATGGTTTCTCTCCTGTGTGAACTCTCTTATGACTGACTAGGTTTGAGCTCTGAGCAAAAGATTTTCCACACTCCTGACATATGTACGGTTTATCTACTTTATGCACTCTCTGATGACTCACTAGCTGTGAGCTCCAAGCAAAAGATTTCACACACTCTTGGCACTGGTAGGCTTTTTCTTGCTGATGATTTACCAGGTTTGAATTCTGAGGAAAACATTTTGTTATTTGCCATTTATACGGTTTCCCTCGTGTGTGGACTCCTTGATGGCTCACAAAGTGTAACTTGCAATCAGAACGTTTCCCAGTCTCTTCACTTAGAAAGCTCTTCTTTGTAGTGTGGATCCTTTTGTGAAGTATCAGTGATATCTTCATGGCAAAATGTTTTCCACACACAAGGCATTCATTGGGCTTCTCCTCGGTACAGCTTTCTTTTTCTTTCTGGGTTCTCTTGTGTCTGGCAAGCTCATATTTAGTTGTAAAACTCTTTCCACATTTGAGAAATATGTTTTCTTCCTTCCAGGTATCTACTGGGAAGAAAGATAAAGGCAAAAATGACTGAATGAAGAGAAAAACAAATGTAGAAGGGGAATAAGGTTTTCTAAAGAAGGATTTTGATGCATGAATGCTCAGATAGAAATTAATGTGCTTCAATATTTTTACTTTTTTGCCTCCTTTTTTCCTCTTTACTTTTGGCATTACATCTACATACAGTGGACCCTCGACTTACGGAATTAATCCGTATTGGAACGGTGGCTGCAGGTCGAAAAGTCTGTAGGTCGAGGCTCCATTGACCTACAATGCATTGAAAACCGATTAATCCGTAACCGGCCGTTTTTGGTCCATTTTGTTTGATTTTCCAGTCTGTAGGTCAATTCTCCGGCCGCAAGTCGAACCTAAATTCTGCGGCCAGAGAAGTCTGTAACTCGAAAAGTCTGCAGGTCGAGCCGTCTGTAAGTCGAGGGTCCACTGTATATCAAAGTAAGACAAGAGCCTGTATACTTTTGCTTTCTTTCATTGGCATCTGATGCCTTCATTAAACTCTTGTAGGGTCCAAGTAAAGGCCTTTTTATTTCATCTCTTGTTTTAATCTCTGTATTAAGACTTACAAATTTTACCAAGCCCTGATTTCATTTCTGTGTCACAGGTTACTATATGGTTTTATTTTGCTTTCATGTGAAACCAGCATAGGAACATATTTGGGAATATGGCAGAGAGTGGAGCTCAGGATCCTGTCAGGGTAGGCCGGTATGGCTGTGAACTTTTCCTAGTTGACTGAGACTGCTCTAAAATTGATGGGCAAACCACACATCAGAGCATTCACAGAAGTGTCATTGGTGGCAACTTTCCTGTTCTTTATTTGCTCTTTTAAATGGCCTTCCCCACCCTGGCACTTTCCACATATGCACAAACCCCACTTTCTAAGTTCTTGCAAAGAACTGTGTGATTTGTAGACCAGCGTATCTCGAAACTGCCATTAGACTCATCAATAAAACTGAAACCACAAGAATGTCAACTGTCATTGAAAGAGTGGGTGATCCTGAAATTCTATGTAACCTACGAAGAAATCCAGAGAATTTTAAAACTTCCACACTTGTGAAATTTTGGTAAATCTCAAAATGCCATACTGTAGCTCCTATTTCTCCAGGAAGTAGCTACTACCGAGGGAAGCAGATGTAATTTCTACAACTCAGCTGGTCTGCACTGTTATGTTTCAAGTCTCTGTAATTCTGAGATGTTTTTCCACATAACTGAGGGGGTGGGTACAAGTACAATAAAAGTACAATATAAGTACATTAAAAGGCAAAGCTTTATAAATATAAATGTAATTCATTCAGGTTTCACACAGTAGGACCCCCTCCCCCATATCCATTAGGGATCAGTCCTAGGCACCCCCCAGGTACTGAAAAACACAAAATACCATTGTAATAGTGATCTCTATACATAGCATGGTCTCAAGCTCCCTTCAGTGCCAGTTTGTATATCTATAGGCTAGTCCAATATGTATTAGAGATGGGGATATTTGTATTCATAAATGAATATAAATATCCCCGTCCCAGGTGGACCTAATGAGAGTCCAGCCCGCAGGACAGGCCCGTCCACTCACACATCCTGGCACCACAAAGGTCCCACTAATTGCACCAGGAATTCTGCTGGCCACATCGCTTACAAATATCCCCATCTCTAATATGGTTTTCATTTATTTATTTATTTATTTATTACATTTATACCCCGCCCATCTAGTCAATCGACTTTAATATTTTTAGACTGTGGTAGGACAATCAGCGGATACTGATCCTGTGGATAATGGGGTCCTACTATATTATGCAAGAATGCAGTGAAAAATTATTTTATAAATACAGCTAAAATAGTCACAACCATGCAATCGGGAAAGTACAGCACACCACGAAAAGCCCCTCTCCTTGGCACTCAGCTTACTAAACCATCACACACAATGCCCCACAATTAAGTTCTCAGGATCAAAAGCCCATTCCCTCTTGAAAATATTTTAGTGCAATCTGTGAATCTTTGTCTCTTCAGATGCTGAGGAAAGACTACTCTCACCACAATTCCACACTGGCAAAGTTGGCTACAGTGAGGGGAGCTGGAATTCAAAACAGCTGGAGGGCCACAGGTTGCCCAATCTGGCAATATCGATCCCGCAGTGGCTAGTGTGAGTTGGGACATCACTTTGACACAGAAGCATTGTTGTTGCCCTTATTTTTAGGGTTATCAATGCATTGCTAATTACAGAGATTAGCGTCAGCTGGGAAAAGACGGGGCCTTTACCTAGAGAGGAGACAGTTTGCCAGTTCTCCTTCATGACTTCCTGGTGGAGGGCCTTCTGGTCAGGATCCAGCAGCGCCCACTCCTCCTGGGTGAAGAACACGGCCACCTCCTCAAAGGTCACTGGACCCTAAGTGAAAAAAGAAAGCAGGTCTTTCTCGTGGGTTTCATAAAGATATCCTCTTGAACACCAGAAGAATAATTTAAAAAGAGAAGTGGCTGGATCTTGCATTGTAGGCTTTATCTTCCATAGGTGGCCTTCACAGCCTTACTATGGGAGGAGATGTTTACCAAGGGCTACTAGTCACTCTGGCTATGAGCTCCCTGCAGAAAGAGAGGTGTCTGAATCCCAGTTGCTGAGGAACAACAGGGGGAGGAAAAAAGCTATTGGTGGCTGGTCTGCCTCTGGAGCTTCCTGGAGGCATCTAGGGATCCTGTGTGAGAAACAGGATGCTAGACCAGATTGGCCTTTGGCCTGATTCTGCATGGCTTCACTAACAATCTTAGCTCTCTCACAAATAGACAGATCTATTCAAAAGAAGGAAATAGAGAGAGGAAAATGATTCCTGTCCTGAAAAAGCTCAAAAAATGTAGTTTTTGCAATATTACTCAAAACTGAAAAGAAATAAACTTCTTATCCATTCGCAACTGCCAGATATAAGTATTGCTATTTGGGATGTCACTTCCGCTCGGGAGGAATGGGCAGCTAAGAACTAAACCTCCGCGTCGCCGATATGGTAAACAACTTTTAAAATGCATTTCTTCCTTTTGAAGACTGTTTTTTTCTACATAAACCTTCGGAGGGAAAGATAAGGAATGTGTACATCTAGTTAAACTCTTTAAAGACTGTGTTGATTTAGAGTGGAATACTGCTTTCGTTTTTGAGTCTGATAAGCTGTTAGAGTTTTTAGAGCCCTGCTTCTAATGAGAGCTTCTGACAATAATATCCATTCCTAATTATTCTTCTCTATGCCAAAGAGGAAGGACAAGGCTGTTAAAATTCCTGCTTGGACAAGAGATAAAGCTTTAGATAAAACTTCTGACAAGTCGTCGGATCGCAGCCTGGAACGCTTGAGGAGGGTGGAGGCTGCATTAGAAAAAAAAGAGTCAGAGAGCAAAGTCTCACCATCCCAAGCTGTAGATAAGCAAGAAGCAATGGACGAACTGACACGGGTTGTGAAGGACATGTCCTGTAAAATGAGTCAGGAGTTTGAGCAAGCAGAGAGATGAGCCAAGTCTATTGAAATGAGCATTAATAAACTTCAAGATCAAGTCGTAGGAATGACACAGGAGTTGAAAATTGTCAAACAGAAAGTTAAGGAAGTGGGAGACAGGGCAGAATCAAATGAGACCAAGATAAGCAGGTTGGATCAGAGAATCAGTGAAACAAACAAAAAGCTGATTTATCTGGAAGACAATTCCAGAAGGTCCAACATTAAAATAATGAATCTTCAATTGCAACATGGACAAGACCTCAAAAAAGAGATTATAATGTGGGTTAACTCCATAATGGGCACACAACACTTGGATGAACAGGATATAGAAAGAGCTCATTTTGTTGGTAATCCCAAAAGCCCAAGGTCAAGATTTAAGCAGTGACTCTTTAAATTGGAGAAAATCTATGAAGCCTGTTACAGCAGTATTGATTAAAAATAATCTCAAATACCAATGGGGTCATCCTGTTTTTTTGAAAATTTGGAAAGATCAGGTTCTGTTTTAAATCTACTCATGTGAAGAAGGTAAAGACCTGTTGAAGGCATGGAAACTCTGGCAGGAGGAAGATGGAGGTCAGGAATTAACTCCGACTTCAAGCAAAAAAACAGAAGGTTGAAGCAGAAAGGACCAGATTCCTGAAGGGTTAGAAGACCGACCACTTGTTGTCTCCCCCCCTTCTAAATCTTTTAATTTTTTTTTACTTTTACTTTTCTTCTCTCTTTCCTTCATTCATTTACATCGATTTTTTTCACTTTCTTTCTTTCTAGTTTTTAGTATTAACTATACTAATTATATTAATAATAGATAGCAATAGTAATAATAAAGCTAAAATTATTAATAATTCTGGATTTAATTGTTTGTTTACTTATAATTATACAGGGGAGAGAGGGGGTCGAGAAGGGGGCTTCAGTGTTATCAAATATTAAGAAGAAATGCGAAAATTTAATAAAAAGAGCAGAGGCGAGGTTCTGGTTGCGGTTCTGCCGGAGAATGATGGCATCCTCCCCCCACCTTGTGCCCTCGCTAGTAGTTATAATGGGGGAATATGGTGGGGTGGGAAAAAAGATAAATGTTCAATGGGTTGTTAGGGGTAAAGCATTATATGTTTGGGTTATGTTGAGTTTAATTTTTAGTGTATTTTTGTTTGTTTGTTGGGGGGATGGGTTGCACACGGGGCCTGTTAGGAGAAGAGACTTTGAACTGAAATGGGCAAGAGAATAAGACTAGCTACTTTAAACGTGAAAGGCCTGGGATCAATAGTGAAAAGAAGAAGAATAGAAGCATTATTGAAGAAAAATAAGGTGGACACTGCCTTTTTGCAAGAGACTCATCAATCAGAAGATGGAGTCAACGAACTTAAGATGAATAATATAGACATTTATGAAAAAAACTTTGGAACGTCTAAATCTAGAGGTGTGGCAATCATAATTTTTAAAAATTGTGAATTTACAGTGAAACAGGTAGTAAAAGATTTGAATGGTAGATTTATAATAATACAGGGTAAAATGGGTTTGGAAGAATATACTTTGGTTAATGTTTACACACCTAATAATAAACAAGGAGATTTTTATGACACGGTTATTAAAGAAATGGAGAAGGTAAAGAAGGGTTATGTTATTATGGCAGGGGATTTCAATATGGTTATGGATAAGATAAAGGATAAAACTTTTTATGATCGGAATGATGTTCTCCAAAGAAATACAATATTGAGCAAGAAGGTAAAAAATAACCACTTGAAAGATATTTGGAGGGTAATGAAAGGTGATGAAAGAAGATATACTTATTTTTCAGTAGTATATAATAGTTATTCCAGAATAGATTTCATATTCACATCTCAAGATTTAATTCCTAAGATAGTTAATACTGAGATTAATTCTACAAAAATAACAGATCATGCTTTGATGTCAATGGAGATTGAGACTAAAAAAGATTATAAAGACTCTAAAAGATGGAGAATGGATATTAACATTTTCCAGTACTCAGAGGTAATAGAAAAGATAAAGAAAGAATGGTTAGAATTATGGACAATAAATGAAGCAGGAGGTACAAAATTAGGCCTGTTGTGGGACATGATGAAAGCAATTTCAAGAGGAATAACAATAAGGGAATCCTGTAAACTGAAAAAAATTAAGGAGATAAACGTGAAAAAACTGGAAGAAGACTTGAGAAATTTGGAAAGCAAGGTTTTTTTAGAAAGAGATAGAACGATATTGGCAGAAATTCAGGCAAAGAGAAAGGAACTAGAAAACCTAGAGATAGAGAAAGTTCAGAGGGATTTGATGTATATAAAGAGGAATTTTTTTGAATTTAGCAATAAAAACTCAAAATTATTAGCTAGAATGTGCAAAAATAGAAGATTAAAAAACACGATTGGGATAATTAAAGATAGAACAGGTAAGAGGTGTAATATAATGAAAGATAAATTGAAGATTTTTCAAGAATTTTATCAGAAATTATATAAAGGAAACAATGTACTGAAAGAGGATATAGAAAATTATATAAATGAGAATTTAAAAACTAAATTATTGGAATGTGATAAAAGAATATTAGAAGAAGAGATTAAAGAAGAAGAAATTGCTGAAGTCATTAATAAACTGAGAAATGGTAAAACACCAGGCCCTGATGGATTGGGTCCAGCATATTATAAACATCTTAGTTCCATTTTGATACCTAAGCTAAAAATGTTTCATAATAAAATATTGGAAGGAAAGACAATGCCACCTTCTTGGAAACAATCATTAACGATTCTTATTCCAAAACCCAACAAGGATCTAACAGATCCAGGATCTTATAGACCTGTTGTTGTTTAGTCGTTTAGTCGTGTCCAACTCTTCGTGACCCCATGGACCAGAGCACGCCAGGCCCTCCTGTCCTCCACTGCCTCCCGGAGTTTGGTCAATTTCATGTTGGTAGACCTATATCTCTAATAAATCAAGATGCTAAGATTTTTACTGCTATATTAGCAAATAGATTAAATAGATTTATAGCAAATTATATTAAAGAGGATCAATGTGGCTTTATAAAGGGAAGACAAATGGATAATTCAATTAGGCTAGTTTTGAACATTATATATGAGGTAGAAAAGGAAAAAACAAAGGCAATTGTTTTATCACTAGACATATTTAAGGCCTTTGATTGTGTGGAATGGCCAACATTAAAGCTGCTTATAAAGGGTTGGGGATTTGGTAGAAGATTTATTGGGGTTATAGATCAATTATACTCAGATAATACTTTAGAAGTAATAGTTAATGATGGTTTAACAGAGCGGATTTTTCTAGGCCGAGGTACAAGACAAGGCTGTACACTTTCACCAATATTGTTTTGCATGATTATAGAACTGTTAGCTAATGCAATAAGAAATGATGAATTAATTAAAGGATTAGATAAAAATGATACAAGTAAGATTAATTTATTTACTGATGATTCATTATTAACTAATAAAAACCCATTAGAAAGTATGGATAAAATTAAAAATCATTTAGAAAAATTTGGGGAAATAACAGGATTAACTATTAACTGGCAAAAAACACAAATAATTATGTTTAATTACAATAAATATGAACAAGAAACGTTTGTAAATAAATATGGTTTTAAAATGTGTAATTATATTAAATATTTAGGTATAAATATAGTTAAAGTGACTCAAAAGTTAAAGAAGCAAAATTTTAACAAATTAAAAAGTGATATTAAAGATAAATTGCAGGAGTATTATAAATTGAAACTATCATGGTTTGGGAGAATCGCTATGATCAAAATGAAAATATTACCAAAAATTACTTTTTCATTCAGGATGCTCCCAATACAATTAGAAGAAGATATCAAGTATTGGCAGGGATTCATTAATGGATTTTGTAATCAAGGTAAAAAATCAAGAATAAATAAAAGATATTGGTATAAGGCTCAAAAAAATGGAGGTTTAGGTATTCCTAATATAAAAAATTATTATATAGCGAATCAACTAAGATTTATTGGAGATATTATATATAACAAAGGAAGGTTAATTCGGTGGGATATGGAATACTCAGAAATAAATGGGAATATTGAAAATTATTTGTTTAATGTAGTAAAAAGAAATACAATAAATCAGGTGAACAACCCTTTTTTGAGAAACATGTTAAATGTCTGGAACAGATATAAAAAGAAGTTACGTCCCTTTACTTCACCACTAAAATTAGTGACCGAAATAGAAAATTTCCCAGCAAACTTGAAGGGTTTAGCTGATTTGTTTAAGAATAAAAAAGTTGCCAGATTGAAGGATTGGATGATTAAAATGAGACTGAAGGATCAGATTATAGTTAAACTTCAAACTAATAAACTATCATGGTATAATTATATCCAATTAGACAGCTGGACAAATGAATGGTTGAAGACTAATGGCAAATGTAGAGAATGTACTATGAACAATTTCTATCATCACCTGAAGACATGCAGAAAGATGCTTTGAGGAAGGGAGTAGTAAGTAGAATTTATAACCTAATTTTGGAACAAGAGGAAAAAGAGACTGAAATAGATGGTTTGAAATCAATTTGGGAACATGATTTAAAGACAGAAATTAAAACAGAGGATTGGACAAAAATTTGGAAGATGAGAGTTTTAACATTAATGTCGGTAAGAATAAAGGAAAAAAATTTAAAAATTAGTTTAAGGTGGTACATGACTCCGGTGAAATTGAACATAATAAATTCAGACTATTCTAAGGCTTGTTGGAAATGTGATGAAGAAATTGGCACATATTATCATATGTGGTGGGAGTGTGAATTGATTCAGAAATTTTGGAAATTGATTTTTAAGGAAATATGTGATAAATTTGGAAAAGATATCGAACTTAATTCTAAAATTGCTTTGCTGTCAATTTTTGATAAGATAGAACTTGATTATTGCTCAAAGGAATTGATTTCTAATTTTATGACAAGTGCTAGAATATTAATAGCTAGATTCTGGAAAGATAAAAATGATATTAAATTAGAAGATTGGTATAATGAAGTATGGGACATTGTGTTAAATGATAAATTGACTACTGAATTTAAGATGAAAAGAGGGGAAATAAGTTTAAATATTTTATGCTATTTGGGGTAGATTTATTGAATTTGTATTAGTGAAAGGAAAGGGGAAAGCCTCTAAGCAACAATCAATACAATTTTGGAAAGGAGGTTCGTAATAAAAGTATTGCTCCAAAGGGTCCTGTGGGTATGGGGGTGTACTGTGTTTTAGATTGTATTAGTAAGTATTTTGTATTCTTGTATTTGTTTTGGAAATTAAAAAAAATTTTTTTTAAAAAAGTATTGCTATTTACAAAAGGAGAGGACCATGTTATAGCAGCCTGCTATGCAAGTATTAAAAATGTACAGCTTTTAATTAAAAAAGCATGGTCAGCCTCATTCACGATTAAAGCGATTTTATATACAGGGATTTAAATAAACAAAGTGTCATTTATTCTTCTTGTCCATACCTGATCAGGTTCTGTTCCATCACAAGGAAGAGATGAAGGAATCCTTGTTGCTGGCATCCTTCCAGCTCCTGCTGGAGAGAGAAAAGGGGTGGGAAGCCAGTCGTATACACTTCTCTCAGATTAAGATCATAATCCTAAAAATGCTTGCTAAAACTAAACCCTTGTTAATCAGGCCCAACTTTCAGGGATAAAGGTAAAAAGCATCACCAACTGAAGAAGGTAGCAAGTTCAAAGAAGCACAGCGACATCTTTGATTATTAATGCTGGAAAACAGGCTTGAACCCATTTTCCTGCCCTGCGTTGAGGAAAACTGCAAAGTAATACATTTGGCCGGCTTAATTTTTTGCCATGTACAACCCCAACCCCCTCACAAAATATGAGTACACCTTTTAGGGTCTACATTTCATGTTGAGGATGGAAGGCCTGTGACCTTTAAAGATGCCCCAGACTGTCTTCAGAGAAGGAACCAGCAGCTGTTTCTCACTTCTGATTCTCCTGGGATCAGCTCTCCCACATGGCCAACTGGAGAGAGGAAAAACCCAGCAGAGGGACAAAGGAACTTCTTCCTGGTCTTTTAAAAATCCCTCCACCCACCTGATGGTCTGATTTTTTTGTGGCATCAGGAGCATCACCAAAGATATCCCAGATTGTCCTGCTTTGATAACCCTTTCTATCCTTTCCATGAATGTTGGAAAACTATAATGTATATCTTGTTGTTGTTGTTGTTTAGTCGTTAAGTTGTGTCCGACTCTTCGTGACCCCATGGACCAGAGCACGCCAGGCCCTCCTGTCTTCCACTGCCTCCCGGAGTTGGGTCAAATTCCTGTTGGTAGCTTTGATGACACTGTCCAACCATCTCGTCCTCTGTCGTCCCCTTCTCCTCTTGCCTTCACACTTTCCCAACATCAGGGGCTTTTCCAGGGAGTCTTCTCTTCTCACGAGATGGCCAAAGTATTGGAGCCTCAGCTTCAGGATCTCTCCTTCCAGTGAGCACTCAGGGTTGATTTCTTTCAAAATGGATAGGTTTGTTCTCTTTGCAGTCCAGGGGACTCTCAAGAGTCTCCTCCAGCACCACAATTCAAAAGCATCAATTCTTCGGCGGTCAGTCTTCTTTATGGTCCAGCTCTCACTTCCATACATCGCTACTGGAAAATACATAGCTTTGAATTGTATATCTTAAGAGAGGGAAGAAAGCAGATCTATGAAATAAAAAAATGGATCCTCATGACTGAGTGTGTTTTTCCGATGGGATCTTCTCCAAACGATCCTCAAGGTCCCATTGTGTGCACAGAATACATGACGGAAACCATGGATCCTTTCGTGCATGGCTTTGCAGTTCTTTACCACCATGAAGGAGGAGGGCCCCCTTCACGGATTGCTGCCTTGTCGTGGCGAATGGGCTTGAGTACTTCAGAGAAGCTATGGGCTATGCCGTGCAGGGACGCCCAAGACGGACAGGTAATAGTGGAGAGTTCTGACTAAACGCGATCCACCTGGAGCAGGAATTGGCAAGCCACTCCAGTATCTTTGCCAAGAAAACCCCATGAACAGAAACAAAAGGCTAAAAGATATGACGCTGGAAGATGGGCCCCTCAGGTCGGAAGGCGTCCAACATGCTACTGAGGAAGAGCGGAGGACAAGTACAAGTAGCTCCAGAGCTAATGAAGTGGTTGGGCCAAAGCCGAAAGGACGCTCAGCTGTGGACGCGCCTGGAAGTGAAAGGAAAGTCCGATGCTGCAAAGAAGAATACTGCATAGGAACCTGGAATGTAAGATCTATGAACCTTGGTAAATTGGATGTGGTCAAACAGGAGATGGCAAGAATAAACATTGAAATCCTGGGCGTCAGTGAACTAAAATGGATGGGAATGGGCGAATTCAATTCAGATGATTACCATATCTACTATTGTGGGCAAGAATCCCGTAGAAGAAATGGAGTAGCCCTCATAGTCAACAAAAGAGTGGGAAAAGCTGTACTGGGATACAATCTCAAAAATGATAGAATGATTTCAATACGAATCCAAGGCAGACCTTTCAACATCACAATAATCCAAGTTTATGCACCAACCACCGATGCTGAAGAGGCTGAAATTGACAATTTCTATGAAGACCTACAACACCTTCTAGAACTGACACCAAAGAAAGATGTTCTTCTCATTATAGGGGATTGGAATGCTAAAGTAGGGAGTCAAGAGATAAAAGGAACAACAGGTAAGTTTGGCCTTGGAGTTCAGAAAGAAGCAGGGCAAAGGCTAATAGAGTTTTGTCAAGAGAACAAGCTGGTCATCACAAACACTCTTTTCCAACAACACAAGAGGCGACTCTACACATGGACATCACCAAATGGGCAATACCGAAATCAGATTGATTATATTCTCTGCAGCCAAAGATGGAGAAGCTCTATACAGTCAGCAAAAACAAGACCTGAAGCTGATTGTGGCTCTGATCATCAGCTTCTTATAGCAAAATTCAAGCTTAAACTGAAGAAAGTAGGAAAAACCACTGGGCTAGCCAAGTATAATCTAAACCAAATCCCTTATGAGTACACAGTGGAAGTGAAGAACAGATTTAAGGAACTAGATTTGGTGGACAGAGTGCCTGAAGAACTATGGATGGAGGCTCGTAACATTGTACAGGAAACAGCAACAAAAACCATCCCAAAGAAAAGGAAATGCAAGAAAGCAAAGTGGCTGTCCAACGAGGCCTTACAAATAGCAGAGAAGAGAAGGGAGACAAAATGCAAGGGAGATAGGGAAAGTTACAGAATATTGAATGCGGACTTCCAAAGAATAGCAAGGAGAGACAAAAGGGCCTTCATAAATGAACAGTGCAAAGATATAGAGGAAAATAATAGAAAGGGAAAAACCAGAGATCTGTTCAAGAAAATTGGAGATATTAAAGGAACATTTCGTGCAAAGATGGACATGATAAAGGACAAAAATGGTAGGGACCTTACAGAAGCAGAAGACATCAAGAAGAGGTGGCAAGAATACACAGAGGAATTATACCAGAAAGA
Source organism: Intellagama lesueurii (assembly GCA_037013535.1). NCBI lineage: Eukaryota > Metazoa > Chordata > Lepidosauria > Squamata > Agamidae > Intellagama > Intellagama lesueurii. The sequence continues at coordinate 295,253,628 of JBAJHW010000002.1, forward strand.
TCTGGATGCCCCGGACAACCCAGATAGTGTGGTTGCTGACCTTGAGCCAGACATCCTGGAGAGCGAAGTCAAGTGGGCCTTAGAAAGCATGGCTAACAACAAGGCCAGTGGAAGTGATGGCATTCCAGTTGAACTATTTAAAATCTTAAAAGATGACGCTGTTAAGGTGCTACACTCAATATGCCAGCAAGTTTGGAAAACTCAGCAGTGGCCAGAGGATTGGAAAAGATTGTTCTACATCCCAATCCCAAAGAAGGGAAGTGCTAAAGAATGCTCCAACTACCGTACAATTGCACTCATTTCACACGCTAGCAAGGTTATGCTCAAAATCCTCCAAGGCAGGCTTCAGCAGTATGTGGACCAAGAACTCCCAGAAGTACAAGCTGGATTTCGAAGGGGCAGAGGAACTAGAGACCAAATTGCTAACATGCGCTGGATTATGGAGAAAGCCAGAGAGTTCCAGAAAAACATCTACTTCTGCTTCATTGACTACGCAAAAGCCTTTGACTGTGTGGACCACAGCAAACTATGGCAAGTTCTTAAAGAAATGGGAGTGCCTGACCACCTTATCCATCTCCTGAGAAATCTATATGTGGGACAGGAAGCAACAGTTAGAAGTGGATATGGAACAACTGATTGGTTCAAAATTGGGAAAGGAGTACGACAAGGCTGTATATTGTCCCCCTGCTTATTTAACTTATATGCAGAATACATCATGCGAAAGGCTGGACTGGATGAATCCCAAGCCGGAATTAAGATTGCCGGAAGAAATATCAACAACCTCAGATATGCAGATGATACCACTCTGATGGCTGAAAGTGAGGAGGAATTAAAGAACCTCTTAATGAGAGTGAAAGAGGAGAGCGCAAAAAATGGTCTGAAGCTCAACATCAAAAAAACTAAGATCATGGCCACGGGCCCCATCACCTCCTGGCAAATAGAAGGGGAAGATATGGAGGCAGTGACAGAGTTTACCTTTCTGGGCTCCACGATCACTGCAGATGGTGATAGCAGCCACGAAATTAAAAGATGCCTGCTTCTGGGGAGGAAAGCGATGAGAAACCTAGACAGCATCTTAAAAAGCAGAGACATCACCTTGCCGACAAAGGTCCGCATAGTCAAAGCTATGGTTTTTCCAGTAGCGATGTATGGAAGTGAGAGCTGGACCATAAAGAAGGCTGACCGCTGAAGAATTGATGCTTTTGAATTGTGGTGCTGGAGGAGACTCGAGAGTCCCCTGGACTGCAAGGAGAACAAACCTATCCATTTTGAAGGAAATCAACCCTGAGTGCTCACTGGAAGGACAGATCCTGAAGCTGAGGCTCCAATACTTTGGCCATCTCATGAGAAGAGAAAGACTCCCTGGAAACGACCCTGATGTTGGGAAAGTGTGAAGGCAAGAGGAGAAGGGGGACGACAGAGGACGAGATGTTTGGACAGTGTCATCGAAGCGACCAACATGAATTTGACCCAACTCCGGGAGGCAGTGGAAGACAGGAGGGCCTGGCGTGCTCTGGTCCATGGGGTCACGAAGAGTCGGACACGACTAAACGACTAAACAACAGGAGGAGGGCGCTAAATCAGAGGACCCAGACAGGATCTGCAGCGCTTTGGTTTTGAAGCTGTGACTCCTTTGCCCAGAGGAGAAAGCAAATCCTCTGCTCAAGCTCAGGGCAGGTCCTGCAAAGAGGCAGAAGGGCGGGGAACCCATTCAAGAGGGGTGGGGTGGTCCAAGACATTCTGCTGCCTGAGGCAAAGGAAAAAAAAAAACCCCTTCCCCCCTCCCTTCAGATGAATACTTGACACAAACAAATAAATTAAACTCCAGAGGAATACAGTCAATACGGGAATCTATCCCTGGCATCGCCTCCTTCATATAACGCTCCCCCACGTGCTTTGCTCCCCAAATTCAACCTGCAAACATCTCAAAGGACTCAAAAGGAAGGAGGGGGGATTTGATGGGGAGCCACCGTTTTCCTCTTCCTTTTCTTCTTCTCACCAGGAGATCCCTTCTCTCCTTGGCTTTCCTGCCCAAAAATGGCTCTCCTCGTTCCTCCACTTCTTCTTCCTGGGTTTTCCTTTCCCAGCAAAAGTCAGAACAAATAATACTCCAAGGCTTCTCTTTTTGTCCTTCTCCCTCGAAGGCAACTGGCCGCGGTTGCTGTTTCCAAAGCGTCCCGTTTAAAGTTGCCTCTATAGCTTTTCCATCTGGCTGGATGTGGGAGGACGCATGCGCACTTTTATAAAAACTTTTCTTTTTCCTCTCATGTGACTGAAGCTAAGCCAGGCTCCTGGCAGGGGCAAGCACAGACCCATCCAATCGCCCCTCTGAGCGCATGGATGAGCAGTCTTGTTCTCTGCCTCTTTGGTCATTGCCTCGGTCAGGAAAAGCAACTTACTTAAAAGCATCACCTACTAGGGAGAGGGATCATCCACAAAGCCTCTACAATTATATATATATATTTAATTGGCCTTTTCCTGGGTCTTTGTGGACTATGTAAGATGCCTTCAATGGTCCTTCAACCTTGGATTCTCTTAACCTCAGCCATGAAGTCTTTTGATAGGTAAAAACAAAATAAAAATATGACAAATACAAAAGACTAAAACGTGGTGGCACTTTAAAGACTAACTGCTATATTTTAATGTGAGCTTTCATGACAAGACCACTTTCTCGGACAGGAGAAAGGTAATAGCATGGCAAATAGTAATACATAGCATCAAAATACAGAGATCGTGGTTGGTTGGTAAGAAATTCAGTGGGTATTTAACAGTTGGGGTGGTAGCCTATTTATTCCACTGAAGCGTTGTGGTGTAAAAAAGGATGTAAGAACCTCCCTTATGAATGACTACAGGCTGAAGAAACACCTACTCACCAAAATCTATTTGACTAATTTGGCTATAATTCGCTCCCATGTTCCTTGGTGAATAAATTAAATTATACCCCCCACCTTCTATTGTTTCTTCCCCCCCCCCCCCAACCCAGAAAAAACTGTTTCAGGAACAAGCAATGGTGTAGCATGGGAGTTGCGGAGCAGTCATAGAGCAAAGTGAGCCACACACTTGACTATTATATGCTGCCTCTTATTTCCGTTTTTTACCTTGGCAATAATCTTTTCCCGTTGTGGTTTGTTGCTTAAGAGATCAAGAAATTGTCCCCAGATTTTCAAAATTTGAATTTATCCAGTTGAATAATGAAATTACTAGCAGCAGAGTAGAGCATTCCTGGACTCTTCTAAATCATCTGGGACAATCTGAAATATTACTGGTGATGCTCTCGGCAACAGGATATAATTTTTTTTTTGAGAACGGAAATCCATGAAATATACGTCTTGGGCCTCCATGTTAATCCTAGGGTACAAATTTCCTGGGGTAGTAGAACAGTCAAAATATAGGTACTGTACTTGTTGATTCCCCCCCCCCCCCAAATCCAGGAAATCTGAGTAGATGCAATACTTGTGAGATTTTATATTATAGTTGCACATACAGCAGTTTCCTACTATAGTAAACCTGCATGGGCAGAAGAAAGTTGTTTACAGTTAGTGAAGGTATAAAGCTAAAGGTATAAATATAACTTGAGAGCAAATAGCCAGTTTAAGGAGGGAAAACAATGCCTGTTAAGCATCACTAAAAGGGAAGAAACTCCGCTGAAGAGGATGAGACTTTTTTATGTAACCGTATAACCTGCTTATGCTGTAGAGATGGTACTGAATTAATTTGGTCCCTAATGATGAAAGGAATTATGTACCCTTTTCCTAGCCCACTGGACTGGCTGGGCCACTTACCTTTCATTGTGTGCCACTGGAGGAGGCAGGACGGGGATTCTCCCCACGCAACCAATGAGTGTGTTCAGCTGCTGGGCGAGGTGGGGACAGGCAGCTCAGGCTCCTGCCCAGATTCAAACACCACCAGAGATGAAGGACCCCCACGAAAGGTAAGTGGCCCAGTTGGTCCAGGGGTTGGAAAAGGGTGTGGTCCCCTCTCTACTCTAGATTTAAGTTTGAATACATTTTGTTAAAGTATATTTAAGACATTTTAGAGATGTGACTTAATAGTTTATAGCTGAGATATTTTTCTAACTTAGGAGGCTATCTTTTTATAACATAAAAACATATTTAACGCTTTGCAATACTTTAGTTTTTTCAAGTATCATATTCAGTTTGGTTAGAACATTCATACTTACGACTTTCATATATTCACCTTTTGGTTTTTATAATTTCAGTTTATTAAATCGAGGATCTTAAGTTTTTTTTCTTTCGTTTTTAAAGTCCTGAACATTTTATTCACACAAACATCCATAGATTCTCTTAGATTTGCTCATTTGTGTGTGAGAAATAAAATGAACAAAAATTATAAATCTTTCAGACATTCAGTCTGTTTCACTTGGGGCTGAAAAATATGTAAAGGACATCCAGAAGAAGGAACAGAATTACAAAGAACTCAAAGGAAACAAAAGGCTCTCTAAGCCACATTGGGATTACTTTTTTGAAATTGATGCCAGCGGTGAGAGCACAGGATTCTGATTTTTCCCTGCCGGTGCCTAATTTTCGAGGACACTCAAGGAGTTCAGGCTCCATTTCATTGGGCTGACAAGCTGGAAATAAATGGCCCTCACATGGTTGATGAGCATACATTCTCCTTTAAAACCTCGATTTAAAAATGGGGCAGGAATCATATGATGAGTGGGCAGTATGTGTCACCCAAAAACTATTTTAGGAAGAAAAAAAAACTTCTTAAGTTTTATATTCTGGAAAAAAAGAGACTATATCAGACATATATGGAGGAGCTGGCGGAGGCCTATATGGTCCTGGGACGAGAAAAGAATCAGATTGGCAAATCATCTGAATAAAACACTTCCTTAGAGTATTAATCTTTAAAATGTCTAACTTGCCTTAGTATACAGATTTGAAATTCCTAAATCGCTTCACTGACTTCAAATGGGAACACTCTGAGGAATAAAATCACCCATTAAAATAAAATGGTCCTTAGCACATGGTGCCTCAAAATTAGGGAAGCGTTTAATGGCCACTGGTCCCTAAGATTCCTACTGGATCCGGCCAATGCTTGGCTCTCCAGAACCAAATAGTTTGAAAATAACTGGCATAGCCTACAGTAATAACTGGCTGTAAGAGAACTCTCTCCTTTCTAGGGGGAAGTGGTGACAGAGAGAAACCAGTCCACCCCATGGTGCATTATCTCTTGATTCTTAGGGACTTTATATGAACATCCAGGGAAAGTTAAGTAGTGGATTACATTTCCTGGAAATATAATGCCAAAATACATAAATCAGACCTGAAATGTCTCATCAGACAATCCAGACAGCTGCTAGAAGGCATACTTTCCAAAGCCCAGTTTTTGGTCAAAATGCATTTCACTATTTTTGTCATTATTATTCAAAAGGAGAGTAGAATTAAAAACAATGTGCAGCTAATACTGAAAAAGAAAATAACAACAATATAATTAAGCATATAGGTTTATAAAATATCTAGACAAAGCTGGTGAGTATAAAACATGCATTCAGATATAACTGGAGCACTGAGATCTTAATTTAGAATCATAGCACCATGGCTGGTACCATATGTTTCACTTCCCAGCCCTGATGTAGGAGCTTCTGTACCACAAGAAGGATGCACAAGATGCCCTGGTCAATAAAATAACATTGTATATTCAAAGTGGCTGAAAAAAGGAAGGATTTGATGCAATCACAACTCTTCCTATTTTCTATCTTGGCTCAAGGTCAGAGCTTGGAAGGTGAAATACAGAATGTAGCTAAGGTGGGCTGACTGGGGCTTTGACCCAGGATGCTGTTTGAGGGGTTTCAATATGCCTTTTGGTATTTGCTGCTGCAAAGGTGCGAACATACCCACCTGAATAATGGATTAGGACTTGGTGGCCTTATAGACCCCTTCCAACTTCACTATTTTATGATACCGTCCAGCCTCTTCTCCTCAGGCACAATACAATATAGCAGATTCAGTGTAGAACCTAAATGGTCACTGTATGCTCAGAAACAGGCCTTCCTCCCAATTCCTCCATTCTCTCGCTGTGTATACTGATGCCATGAGGAGTGATGGTCACCAATATTAGTAGGTACAGCTCTGGTGCCTTACCACAAAATTCCACAGTGCCCCTCTACCCGTCTTGTTCAGCCCAAGAATGCCAGAACATCCTCTTATGAATTATTTCCTGACAGGACTCCCAGGAGTCTCTCAAAAGCAAACAAAGCATTTATTTTGTTTACTTTTGTCATTAGCATGGGTCACCATTTACGGTGAATGCCTGCTGCTTCACAACATGTGGAATCCTAACCATTAACTGAATGTTTTTTTTGTAACAAAGATTTGAAGGGTTTTTTTCCTGTGTGGATTCTTTGATGGCCCATAAGGTGTGAATTCTGAGCAAAACACTTCCCACACTCCCGGCACTTGTACGGCTTCTCTCCTGTGTGCACTCTCTTATGTTTCACAAGGTGTGAGCTGTGAGCAAAACATTTTCCACACTCCTGGCATTTGTATGGTTTCTCTCCTGTGTGGACTCTCTTATGACTTACAAGCTGTGAGCTCCGGGCAAAACATTTTCCACACTCCTGGCATTTGTATGGTTTTTCTCCTGTATGGACTTTCTTATGGTTCACAAGGTACGAAAACTGAGCAAAACTTTTTCCACACTCCTGGCATTTGTATGGTTTCTCCCCTGTGTGGACTCTCTTATGGCTCACAAGCACCGAATTCTGTGCAAAACATTTCCCACACACCTGACATTTGTATGGTTTCTCTCCTGTATGGACTCTTTTATGACTCAAAAGCTTTGAACTGTGAGCGAAGCATTTCCCACACTCCTGGCATTTATAAGGTTTCTCTCCTGTGTGGACTCTCTTATGGCTCACGAGCTGTGAATTCTGAGCAAAACAATTTCCACACTCCTCACACTGGTATGGTTTTTCTCCTGTGTGGACTCTCTTATGACTTACAAGCACTGAATTCTGAGCAAAACATTTTCCACACTCCTGGCATTTGTATGGTTTCTCTCCTGTGTGGATTCTCTTATGAAACACAAGGTATGAGATCTGGGCAAAATATTTCCCACATTCCTGGCATTTGTATGGTTTCTCTCCTGTGTGGACTCTTTTATGACTCAGAAGCACTGAATTCTGAGCAAAACATTTCCACATTCCTGGCATCTGTATGGTTGTTCTCCTGTGTGGACTCTCTTATGCTTCACAAACTGTGAACTGTGAGCAAAACATTTTCTACACTCTTGGCATTTGTATGGTTTCTCTCCTGTGTGGATTCTCTTATGACTTACAAGCTGCGAATTCTGAGCAAAAGATTTCCCACATTCCTGGCATTTGTATGGTTTCTCCCCTGTGTGGGAATCTCTTATGACTCAGAAGCACTGAATTCTGAGCAAAGTATTTTCCACATTCCTGGCATTTGTACGGTTTCTCTCCTGTGTGGACCCTCTTATGACTCAGAAGGTTCGAATTCTGAGCAAAACATTTTGCACACTCCTGACATTTGTACGGCTTCTCTCCTGTGTGGACTCTCTTATGTGTCCTCAGTAGTGAAGTGTGAAGAAAACATTTTCCACACTCCTGGCATTTGAATGGTTTCTCTCCTGTGTGGATTCTCTTATGCTTCACAAGCAGTGAACTATGGGCAAAACATTTCTCACACTCCTGGCATTTGTATGATTTATCTCCTGTGTGGACTCTCTTATGTTTCACAAGCTATGAACTGTGGGCAAAACATTTCCCACACTCCTGGCATTTGTACAGTTTCTCTCCTGCATGTACTCTCCTATGACTCTGAAGGTGAGAATTCTGAGCAAAACATTTACCACACTCCTGACATTTGTATGGTTTCTCACCTGTGTGGACCCTTTTATGCCTCAGAAGCCATGAACTGTAGGCAAAACATTTCTTGCATTCCTGGCATTTGTACAGTTCCTCTCCTGTGTGGATCCTCTTGTGGCTCACAAGCTGTGAGCTCTGAGCAAAACATTTCCCACATGTCTGACATGTGTATGTTTTCTCTCTTCTCTGGACCTTTCGATGGCGCACAAAGTGTAAGTTGCTATTGAAACATTTCCCAGAAACTTCACTTAGAGACTGTTTCTTTCTTGTGTGGAACCTCTTGTGAAGCATGTGTGGCATCTTTATTGGCAAATGGTTTTTCACACATGAGGCATCTGTAAGGATTCTCCTGGATATACCATTTGTCTTCTTTGTGGAGTCTCTGGTGTTCCGGAAGCTTAAATTTGTGCCTAGAGCTTTTTCCACATTTGGGACATATATTTTTCTCCCTCCAGATATCTGCTGGGATGAAGGACAAATGCAGAAAAGATTAAACTAATGAAACAAACAGATCTACAGGAAAAAGGAACCTTTTTTGCAGAAGTATATTCCAATGTATGGAAAGAAATCTGTTAGTCTTATCTGTTAGAAAGAAAGGTTATCCTTTCTTTCACTTTAATTCTGGTTAAGAAAAACCAATGGAGACTGCATGTTTTCCTTCATGTAATACTGAACTGAAGAGACAAATTGAGCTACAGGGAAAAAAAGGAAGGTTTTCTCAAGATGAGTATTTTGATGCTAGCCTTTTATGTGCCTAACACTTTTGTCCTTTTTCCTCCTTCATTGCCATAAAATCTACAGGCATATCTAAGAAATCCAAGAGAAATTGTATGCTTTCCTTCATAGGCACCTGGTATCTACGTTACACTCTTTTCAGGTCCCGGCCTTTTCATTTCACATGTTATTTTCAGAACTGTATTAGGACCTTTAAACCTTTTCACTCCATAGTTTTATTTTAGTTTAATATGCTTCAAGATGGTTTCATTGTTCTTTTATGCATGACCACCATAGGAAGACATTTGTCAGAGGGTACAGTACAGCAACAAGTCAGGGCAGAGAAAGGCTAGTATGGCTGTCAACTTTCATTGTACACTGAAACTCCTCTAAAATTAAGTGGCAAACAACAGATCAGATCATTCATAGGAGTGACGTGGAAACTGACCTGTTTGGTAAGTTGCAACACCCTGGCACCTTCCACACTTGCCCAAACCCATTATTTTCCTGTTTGCTGGCTAAGAATTGTGTGACTTGTAGTCTAGCATATCTAGAAACTTCCAGGTAGGGGGAAGGCTACCCTAAAGCATGGAATTTAACAGCCTGTGCAATTACATTTTCTGACTGATCTCCTACATCTATTTTCTCCTCTCCTTATTAGACTTATTAGTGTTCGCTGATGATTAAGGACACACGTTAAAGTTTTTAAAAAAATGTTCCCAACTCTGAATCCCAAAATCTCTCTTAGTAGACTAAAAGCTAAATGTGAATCAACACTGTAAATAGCAGGGGGGGGGGGGGGGGGAATCAAAACAAAACTAAGCTCTTATTACAAAAGTGGTCCAAAGTAACTCAGTACAGAGAACTGTTATTTTAACTCATCACTTCCCATCTCTCCCAAATAAGCTAGTGAATGACTTTCTAAAGTCAGGCATCATAAGAATTCATGGGCTGTGTTGTGTTAGATGGCCTTGCTGATGAATCTCCCAGTTTTGGTGGCGGAGATTTTGATTTCATTCCAGTCTTCCCATTTTTTCAATTCTCCAGTGGAGAAGTGCACTGAAGCTTCGGAACTAGAAACTGAGTTGGGGAAAGGAGAGAGCAGTGAGGGTCAGGAGGGAGCCAAAAAGGGGCACCATACCTGTGTGCAGTTTAGAAATTTGTAATCTGAAGCCACTGGTTGGAATTTTATCTCTGGAGCTGCAAGAGAACAGCTTGCTTTGCCTTCTGTGTGGCCACCCAAACATTTCCAGAGAGTTATCACATCCCCTTTCGATCATTGCCTTTGCTGTGTCATCACACTGCTAACTATGATGATTTTGAGCAACTATGACCTTGAGGTGAAGAATTTGGAACGTTCAGAAAAAAGGGTTCACATGTTTTCATTAATCATCAGTGATCTCAAAACATCTAATTTCTATCCATGTACAGGACAGAGACTTTTTAGGTGTTAAGTTACCATTCAGCTGCTCATTAAAACTGAAACCATAGGAGTGTCAAACAGTCAATCAGACAAGGGTGGGTGATTCTAAAATGCTGTGTAACCAATGAAGCATTTCTAATAACTTTAAAACTTGTCTACTCTTGTGGCATTTTGGTTGGTCTCAAAAATAGTATTACCCAGCTATAGCTCCTATTTCTCAGGAACTGACTGCTATCAGAGAAACTGACAGGTTTATGACTCAATAGGTTTGCATTTTTATGTTTCTGTTCTTTGTATTTCTGATCCATTTTCCAGGCAACAAGGGAGGGGGGTAGTGAGAAGCAACATAGCATTCTCAATTTATCTCATAATACTTTCACATACACCTTTAGCTGCTCTAACATGGGGACGGAAAGTGTTTCTGCTTTAGTCTGTACCTCTCATGGACAAGTAAAGACAACGTATTATGAATAAGGAAATAAAATTATATCGATTCTCATACTAAAACCAAATACAGCACCTGACATTGGTAATCATCTTACTACGCCATCACGCATCATCAGATAGTTTAGTAACAATTAAGCTGCCAGGACCAAAACCACATTGCCAGTTAGACCTGCATCCCTCCAGAATCTTCTAGTGCAATCTGGGAACCTTCATCTCTTCAGATGATGATGATGAACTATTCTCAACCCAATTCCACATTAGCAAATTGCAATGGTGATGAGAGCTAGAGCTCAGGACATCTGGAGGGCCACAGGTAGCCTATTCTGGCACACAGTGGGTTGAAACACCATTCCAACGCAGAAACTTTATCGTTGCCCTTATTGTTACTAGTCATTATTGCTCACGTAACAAGAGTGTTTAGCATCAACCAGGGAAAGAGTGGGCCTTACCAAGAGAAGATACAGTTTGCCAGTTCTCCTCCATGACTTCCTGTGCAGGGCCTTCTGGCCAGGATCCAGCAGTGCCCATTCCTCCTGAGTGAAGTACACAGTCACATCCTCAAGGTCACGGAACCCTAAATGAAAAAGAAAGGAGCCTTCCTCATGGATTTCATAAATATCACTTCCTCAAGCGGAAAGAGTAATTAAAGAGAAGTGGCTGGATCTCACATCATAGAATCATAGTATAATGAAGTTGGGAAGGGGCCTATAAGATCAAGTCCAAATCCCTGCTCAATGCAGGAGTACAAATCAAAGGGTATCTACCAGGCGGTTGTCTAAGTTTCTCCTGAATGCCTCCAGCGTTGGAGCACTCACCGACTCTCGAGGTCATTGTTTCCACTGCCCGTAGTGCTCTAACAGAAAGCATTTCTTGATATTCAACTGATATCTGGCTTCCTGTAACTCCTGCCAATACTTGATTCTTACTTTTCTTGGTTTTTTGTTGTTTATCTTCCCATCTTGATATATTATTATTGTAGAATTTAATAGTTGTTTTTTAAATCTGTTTTGTGCACAATATATTGTGAGCCGCCCTGAGTAGACTCCTGTCTAGAAGGGCCGGATAAAAATCTAATAATAAATAATAAATAAATAAAAATAAATTCATTGTTGCGTGTCCTGCACTCTGGGATGATTGAGAACAGATCCTGACCCTCCTCTGAATGACAGCCTTTCAAGTATCTGAAAAGTGCTATCATATCTCCCCTCAATCTTCTTTTCTCAAGGTTAAACAAGCCCAGTTCTTTCAGTCTTTACTCATAGGGCTTGGCTTCCAAACCCTTGATAATCCTTCTTGCCCTCCTCTGAACTTGTTCAAATCTGTCAGCATTCTTCTTGGAAGTGCTGTGTCCAGAACTGGTTTCGTAGATTTCAACTTTTATGAATGGCCGTCAAAGCCTTAGTATCGGAGGACAAGTTTACCAAGGGCTACTGTCACCATGGCTGCTACTGTTCAAATGGCTGCCACAAGGTGATTTCCCCCCCCCCCCACACAAAATGGCCGCTTCCCCCAGCCTGCCTTATAAGCTACAGAGGCACCCTCTGGAGACGTTTGGTGAAGGAACATCTGGAAATGGCAGGGCTTTGTGTTCTGAAAATGACTGGCACCCTGGTTTTGGTGGGAAATAGCCCCAGCCTGCAGGTTCCCAGCCTGCTTGCAAACCCTGTGTTGTTGCTGAACCATGTTCTCTGACTCAATGGTTAACCACTGTTGTATATTCATTGTTTTCAACTTTAAATATTGTCATTCATTGTTGTAAGCCGCCTTGGGTCATTTTTAAGGAGAAAGGCGGGGGGTAAAAATATTTTAAATAAATACATTTAAAGCCCTTCCTTACTGTTGGCATGAAGAGGCTTGGGGCTGAGCCTGAGGCACAAGATGTGGCTTCAAGCCCCTTTCTTGCTGCTGATAATGTGGAAGAAGTTCGGGGCTGAGCCTGAGGTGTAATCAGTTTCCACTTCTGATACATCTTCTGCATCAGTCGGGGTTAAGTCAATTTTTTTGCCTCTGTCTACACACACCCCAGGCAGTGGGTGACCCCAAACAGTGGGTGACCCCAAACCATACAAAACCTCAGGAGGCAATACTGCAGGGATGGCGTGGAGATCCAGAGAAGGGAGCACCTGCTGCCCATATGCCTGACAGAGCTGGGTGGAGAAGCCACAAGGACAGTGCTTAATGGAAGAGGATTTTGGAGAGGCACTTGCCAGGTTATCCACTGAAGCAAAAAGGAAGAAAATACAGCAGGAAAGGCTCAAAAGAATTACGGGAAAAGATACAAGAAACCTCTTTCTTTCTTTTTTAAAAAGAAAACAAGAAGAAAATGAGAAAATTGAAAGAAAGGAGCATCAAACAAGGCCAGAAAACAAGAAGAGAGATATCAAAGGTCAGAAAGAAGAGAGAGGAAAAATTGAGATCCATTCTAGGCAAAGGGAAGAGAAGACGAATTGGAAGGAGGCTTGTGGAGCATGACCGTGAAGCTCTTTTAAATTCAATCCTCCCTGGACTGGGACAAGAAAGGACCCATTCTTTAATAGCTCCTTCCTGCAGACGGAGAATTAAGCGTTCATTAAGCTTCTTTCTCAGCGGAAGAAAACTTCACATAACCATCACTTGACTGTTATAAGTCTAGGCATCAATTAACTCATTGAGTATATTTATAAAATCTACACATCCTCACGGACCTGTCATTTGTAATTTATTTTAACTGATATTTTGTTACTTTAGTATCACATGACACTATTTCCTGCTTTTTGTCAGGTACACTGCTGCAGTAGATGGAGGTTCTATTCCTAATTACTCAGCATGGAGTTGCTTTATTAGAACAAGAAAACTGTCTGCACAGGGCAGCATCCTGGTTCTGGACGTCTCATAATTTTTCCTCCTTTTCAGTATTAGCTAAACACCTCTTTCACTTTTAATTCATCACACACAAAAATAATCATTTCTCCCCCTTGTTTTGCAAGGGGCCCCAGCGCTAAAGTACCGTGAGATGACCACATTAGATAGATGACGGAGTAATGAGTGGATGAAGCTGTGATGTCTGCCGATCATCACCCCAATTTCTTTTCTCGGGGTTAGAGAGCTGTATCTCTCCCCAGCCTGCCCTGCAGCTCCCAAAGGAAACCGCCTGCCCTCCAACCCTTGGGGCTCCCCTCCGGCTGCCTCTCCTGCCCGGTCTTGGGGGTTTCCCTTCCCTCGGCTGGTCTTGGAGTTGGGGGGCCCTCCCCCTCCTCCCTGTGGCTTCCCCCAGTTCCTCCCACTCACCCTCCCAGGCAGCCCTGCTGGGATACACTCACCATCCCTCCCAGTTGCAAGGGAGGGAAAGAGGATGAGGCTCCCCAGATCCCAGAAAGAGAGAAGCAGCCTTTCGAGCAGCCGAAGCCCCACTTTCCTTCCGGAGGAAAGAGAAGACGGGACAGGAAGAGACCTTTTTTTTAAAAGCACGAGCATTTCCTATATAGGGAAACTAACAGTATAAGCAAGTCTCAGAGCGTCCCAAGATCTTTTCCCTTCTAGGAATCGGAACTCAGTGTATTTAACCCTGAGTTGCCAGGTGGATTCTCCAGGTCTCTCAAAATAGGACCGGAGAAAGATCCTTTGCAGCGCATTGGATTTTGGTTTCACGCGTGCCGGGATCTGGAGCTCCCTCCTGGCTTTTAGGGAAGGACCCAGAAATTGCTTTGCTGTTTCCCCTTTTCTTCTTACCAGTTTTATTCAGTAGCGGAATTCCCACTATTTATTTATTTATTAGATTTTTATCCCGCCCATTGAGACAACGTCTACTCTGGGCGGCTTATAGTAAAATATCATAAAAACAATTAAAACAACAATTTAAATCAATAATATTAGTATTATTTCAAGATGGAAAAGTATAAACTGAAAATTAAAGTAAAAAGTAAAGTCAAGTATTGACAGGAGGGAAGGCCTGTCTAAAGAGCCAAGGTTTTAATTGGCTCTTAAAAACACCCAGCGAGGGAGCCAGGCAGATCTCACTAGGCCTCCTTCTTCCCCATTTCCAGGATTCGTTTTATCTGTCTCTTTTTTTACCAGAGTAGTTGGAGCTTTGCAACAGAACTCGGTGAAAGACGGATCAATGTAATAACAGATCCTTATGATTTCATATGATTTTTATGTTGGTATCCTGGTCAAACCATCTTCAGTTCATAACCTCTTCTATGCCCACATACTACAACCAGGGATCAAATCAGGGATCCATCAGCACATAGCTTTGGCAGTAGCATAAAAACATAGATCCAAGGTGCAGATCTTCAAGGGTGCACATGACTTTCAGATGTGATTTTCCTCAAACAACCATCAGATCACAGATCCCATCTGTGCCTGCAGACTGCGCCACAGAAATCATGGCTCTTTCAGTGCATGATTATGCAGTGGTCCAAAAGCACGGATCCAAGATACAAGTCCTCATTAATCTACAGAATTTTTATATGGGATCTACTCCAAACCACTGTCCAGTCATAGATTCAATCCATGTTCACAGACTACAAAAATATATATATAGATAATTCAGTGCATTGCTATGCGGTGGTGCAAAATCATGGATTTGAGGTATGGATACTTACAGATCCACGTGATTTTCAGGCGGAATCCTCTTGAAACCACTGTAAAATCACAGACTCTATCTGTGCTCACAAAGTACAGCACAAAAATCATGGGTCCTTTGGGACTTTTTGGCAAAAATCATGGGACCTAATGGCTCTGCAACAGAACATCTGAGGCATGGATACTCTTGGATGCACATGGTCTTTACATAAGAACTTCCCCTAAAATGCCATGAAATCACAGGAACCAATTTCGTCCAGAGACTACTGAAACCATGGATTCCTAGGCACATAGTTTTACAGTGGTACAAAAGTATGAATCCAAGGCACAAATTGTCATAGAGCCACATGATTTTATATGGGATACTCCCCAAAACATTCACAAATCACAGGTCCCACCTTTGCCCCACAGACTACACCACAGAAATAATGGATCTTTCTCTGTATCGCTTTGCAGTGGCACAAAATCATGTCTCTGAGGCACAGGTCCTCAGGGATCCACATGATTTTTGCTTGGGATACTCCTCAAACCACTGCTTACAATTTATCTGGTGTAGTCTGTATACATAGCTGGGGCGCATGATTTCCCAATGGTATGGAGAAAATCTCATGTAAGAATAATTTCAAATCATGAGGATCCTTTTTTTAAAATGGATCTACGTCTACTTTCTTCCTCCGGCCTCCTTGCTCACTCTTCTACCATTTCCAGGATCCCTTCCTCTTTCTTTCAACATAAGAAGCACCTGCTAGAGAAGGCAGTGAGAGGAGAGAAAAACAGCCAAAACACTTGATAACTATTATTGTCATTATTGGAAAGGAAGGCAGAATTAAAAACAATGCTCAGTTCCTACTGAAAAAGAAAACATCAAAAACAGAGTTAGGCACATAGGTCAACAGACGCCGTCCATATATCAGAAAAATACCTTGATTTATTTATTAGATTTATACCCCACCCATCTAGACCGAAGTCTACTCTGGGCGGCTAACAATAAAAAATGGAATAAAAACAATATAATAAAGTAAAAAACAATAGTAATGTGGCACAAGATGGGGAAAAGAAAAAAAAATTCAAGTGATGACAGGAGGGAAAGCCTGCCTAAAGAGCCAGGTCTTAAGTTGGCTCTTAAAAACACCCAGCGAGGGAGCCAGACAGATCTCTGGGGGCAGACTGTTCCAAAGTCGAGGGGCCACTGCCAAGAAGGCCCGGTTTCTTGTTCTTTCTCTCCGGGCTTCCCTCAGTGTTAGGCCCCTCAGCCGCCCTTCCTGGCTAGAACGAGTGATTCGGGTAGATCTAGGTGGGAGGAGGCGTTCCGCTAGATATCGAGGTCCTAAACCGTTTAGGGCTTTATATGTCATCATTAACACTTTGAAATCAATGCAGAAACGAATGGGCAGCCAATGCAAGGCAGCCAGAGTGGGGGAGATATGCTGATATTTTCTCATCCCACTGAGAAGTCTGGCCCCCGCATTCTGCACCATTTGAAGCTTCCGCATCAATCTCAAAGGTAGCCCCACGTAGAGCGCATTACAGCAGTCTAATCTCGAGACTACAAGCGCATGGACCAGAGTGGTGAGCGCCCCAACATCAAGATAGGGATGCAGCTGGGCAATCCGCCACAGATGGAAATAGGTCCATAGAGCGGACCACTGACGCCACCTGGGTTTCCATGGTGAGCGCCGGATCCAGATGGACCCCTAAGCTGCGAACCTCACCCTTTGCGGTGAGAGTCACTCCCCCAAAAAGAGAGGGAGTTTCCCAAACCACCAATGGAGGGGCCACCCACCCTCAGGATCTCCGTCTTGTCCGGGTTCAGCCACAGTCCATTCTCCTGCATCCATTGCAGTACAGCCTCCAGGCAGCACTGAAGGGACGGAACGGCATCCACTGTGGTTGGAGAAAAGGAGATGTAGAGCTGGGTGTCATCAGTGTACTGATGGCACGAAGCCCCACACCCCGACGACCCCCCCCAGCGGCCTCATGTAGATATTAAACAGCATTGGGGAGATAATCGAGCCCTGCAGAACCCCACAATTGAGGCTCCACAGGGCCGAAACACTCCCCCCAAGCTGTACTCTCTGAGGACGGTCCTCCAAGAAGGATCAGAGCCAGGCAAGCGCCAGGCCACTGATTCCCAGCTCGGAGAACCTCCCCAGGAGGATACCGTGGTCGACGGTATCGAAGGCGGCTGAGATATCGAGGAGGACCAACAAAGACATTTTGCCCGTCAGCCTCCCTCAGCAGGTCATCAAATGCTGGTGAGTCTAAAATGTATTCAGCCTCCCTCAGCAGGTCATTGATAACGCTGGTGAGTCTAAAACGTATTCAGATATAAATGGAGCGGGGAGATCTTCAGACCTTAGAGTGGCTGGTAGCACATATTTTACTTTCCAGTGTGAAGTAGGAGCTCCTTTACCACAAGAAAGAAGCACGGGCCCCAATGGCATCATCCTTCCCCAGGTCCCCAAGTCACAGGAGCATAAAATGAGCATCATCCAGGATCAACCTTTTCTCCCCAAAACAAAAATATGTGAATCCTAATATTCAGGCAGAAATAAGCCACCAATAACAGCCCCTAAAAGTCTGAAGGACGCTTGCGCCTCATTCACCAAAAACCAGATGAACTAGAGAGCTATTTCCTCAACAGGAAAAACGGTGTCCAATATAAGACCATAATTTATCCAGTTTCCAAAAAAAATTTTTTTTTTTAATCTAAACTATGCATATTGATGCTAAAATGTTTTCCTATTGATTATGCTGAACAGAACAAGCTGGCCAGAATCTGGTGAGGTACCTTGACATCTCTTGGTAAATTGTAGGAGAGAAAAGCTATTAACACATTTATGCTTCTATCCCTCACTTCTCTCCTGTGTGGATTCTCTTATGCTTTACAAGTGCTGAACTGTGGGCAAAACCTTTCCCACACTCCTGGCATTTATATGGTTTCTCTCGTGTGTGGATTCTCTTATGACTAGCCACTTGAGAGCTCCGAGCAAAACATTTCCCACATTCCTGGCATTTGTAGGGTTTCTCTCCTGTGTGGACTCTCTTATGACTCACAAGCTGTGAATTCCGAGCAAAACATTTTCCACAGTCCTGGCATTTGTACGGTTTCTCTCCTGTGTGGACACGCTTATGACTCACAAGATGTGAGCTCTGAGCAAAACATTTCCCACATTCCAAGCATTTGTACAGTTTCTCTCCTGTGTGGACCCTCTTATGACTCACAAGCAGTGAACTGTGGGCAAAACACTTCCCACAATCCTGACATTTGTATGGTTTCTCTCGTGTGTGGACTCTTGTATGACTCACAAGCAGTGAACTGTGGGCAAAACATTTTCCACACTCCTGGCATGTGTACGGTTTCTCTCCTGTGTGAACCCTCTTATGATTCACAAGCTGTGAACTGTGAGCAAAACATTTCCCACACTCCTGGCATGTGTATGGTTTCTCTCCTGTGTGGACTCTTTTATGACTCACAAGCTGTGAGCTCCGAGCAAAACATTTCCCACATTCCAGGCATTTGTAAGGTTTTTCCCCTGTGTGGACTCTCTTATGACTAACAAGCTGTGAACTGTGGGCAAAACACTTCCCGCACTCCTGGCATTTGAATGGTTTCTCTCCTGTATGGACTCTCGTATGTATTGCAAGTAGTGAATTCTGAGCAAAACATTTCCCACATTCCTCACATTTGAATGGTTGCTCTCCTCTGTGGACTCCCTTATGACTCACAAGATGGGAATTCTGAGCAAAACATTTTCCACACTCCTGGCATTTGTAAGGTTTCTCTCCTGTGTGGACCCTCTTATGACACACAAGGTTGGAGATCTGAGCAAAACATTTTCCACACTCCTGGCATTTGTACGGTTTCTCTCCTGTATGGACCCTCTTATGACACACAAGGTTGGAGATCTGAGCAAAACATTTCCCACACTCCTGGCATTTGTACGGTTTTTCTCCTGTGTGGAGTCTTTGAGGGATCATAAAGTCTTTTCCAGACACTTCGCTTACAAAGTGCTCCTTTCCAGTGTGGTCCTTTTTGTGAAGCACCAATGCTATCTTCTTGGCAAAATGTTTTCCACACACAGTGCATTCATCGGGATTTTCTCTGGTACAGCTTTCGTCTTCTCTATGGGCTTTCTGGTATCTGGCAAACTCCAAGTTGTGCATAAAGATCTTTCCACATTTGGGACACACATCTTTCTCCCTCCAATTATCTTCTGGGAAGAAGATGGAGTGCAGAAAAGACTCAACTGAAGAGACAAACAGATCTACAGGAAAAAGAGGAACGTTTTCAGAAGAAGTGGGTTTTGATGCATGAAAGCTCATATGGAAAGAAATCTGTTAGTATTTTAAGTGTACAACATTTTGTCCTTTTACCCTTCTTTTTTCCTCTTTAATTTTGCCATCATATCTACAGATGTATCTAAGAAAGCCAAGAGAAACTGTATGTTTTCCTTCATCGACACCTAGTACCCACATTACACTCTTAGGGTCCAGGTGAAGGATGTTTTATTTCACATATTATTTTAAAAACAGCATTAGTGCTTTTAGATCTCATTACTCTTACTTTATTCTAACTTTATTTTAGTTTAATATGCTTCAATATGATTTTATTACTTTTTATGTGTGACCACTGTAGGAACAAAAATGCCCATGTGGTAAAGGGTGGAGCGCAGCAACCAGTCAGGACAAGGAAGGCCAGGATGGCTATTAGTTTTCCATAGTTGATTGAGACCGTTCTAAAATTAACTAGGGAATCAGAGATCAGAGCATTCACACAAGAATCGTCACATTGTTTGGGACAACTGACTTGTTTTATGATTTGCTTCTTTAAAGGGCCTTCTCTACCCTGGCACCCTCCATACGGGCACAAATTCTCACTTTCTGTTTCCTGGCTGGGAATGGTGTGATTTGTAGTCCAGCACATCTAGTACCAGGCAGGAGATGGCTACCCTAAAGCATGAGTTCTAAAAGGCTGAGCAATTACGTTCTCTGATTCATCTCTTACATCTCTACTCTCTCCTTATTAGACTTTTGAGCTTCTTGATGATTAAGGAAACATGTTAAGCCTTTTTCCCCAGTGCTCCAAATTCTGGATCTCAGGGTCTAAAATGACTAACAGCTAAATGTAATGGTTGTTGTAGGTTTTTTGGACTGTTTGGCCGTGTTCTGGAGGTTTTTCTTCCTAATGTTTCACCAGTCTCTGTGGCCGGCATCTTCAGAGGACAGGAGTTAGCACTCTGTGTTCTGTTGTAGTGTGTGGGGATAGTGTGTGGGATAGCTACACCAGAACACAGACAAGAGTTCTAACTCCTGTCCTCTGAAGATGCCAGCCACAGAGACTGGCAAAACGTTAGGAAGAAAACAGCCCGAGAAACCTACAACAACCATCAGATCCCGGCTGTGAAAGCCTTCGAGAATACAGCTAAATGTGAGTTAGTACTGTAATATAGCAGCAAAAAAGATCATTACCTTAGTACAAAAGTACCCACAAAGTAACTTAGTATAAAGAACTGTGTTATTTTAAGTCATTACTTCCCATCTATCCAAAACAGTTGGATTTTCTGGATATGTTCAACCTTCTCACTGTCTTTCTTAAACAGTGATAACCCAGAACTGCAGAAGGGGTAGCCACGACAGTCTGTGGAAGCATTACAGGTAAAAGCGAAATGGAAATAATAATGATTTAAAAAAAAAAAAAAACATGGTGGCACCTTAAAAACTAACTGTTCTATTTTTTAATGTGAGCTTTCACGGACAAGTGCATTTCATGAAATGTTAGAGAACTTTATTTATTTCCTTGTGGGCAAAATTGATTAGTTGCATTTTAACCTCTGTTATCACTCCAGAGTAGTGCTTAGGCACTAGACGGGAAGGATATAAATGTAAGAAACAAAAAAACAAACAAAATCATATTAGGCTTCTTTGCCACTGTATCACACAGCTGACTCATATTTTGTTTTTGAGCAACGAAGACTCTGAGATCAAAAGTTTGGCATTAAGGATCCCACAGTGACTACTGTGAGATGGGGCATCACTCCAACACAGAAGCATTATTGTTGCCGTTGTTGTTCCTAGTCATTATTGCACTGGTAACGAGAGATTAGCATCAGCCAGGGAAAGAGAGGATCTTACCAAGAGAGGATACCGTTTGCCAGTTCTCCTCCATGACTTCCTGGTGGAGGGCCCTCTGGTCAGGATCCAACAGTGCCCACTCCTCCTGGGTGAAATACACGGCCACCTCCTCAAAGGTCACTGGACCCTAAATGAAAAATATAGTATTTATATAGATAACCTCCTAAAGTTAAAGCCAGGCCACTCCTGGGTGTGAACAAGTTGGACCACATCTCTGTGGTGCTAGCTAGCTTGCTTTGGCTTCCTGTTTTGTTTTGTTCTGAGCTAGGCTCAAGGTTTTGGTTTTAGCCTATAAAGTCCTTAATGGTTTGTGACTCCATTACTTGTTGGAGCACCTTTCCCATAAAACATCACTCCATACCACCTGATCTTCACAGGCCTTGTTCCTGTAATGGAAAATTTTAGGGGGTTTTTGTGTGGGCAAATTCCACTCAGAAGAGGGGAAAAAGCTTGAGACGTTTCTGCTGTTACATGAGATATTTTAGAATATGCTGACATTAACGGAAATGTTGGACGCAGTAACCACAAGGCCTATAGGAAGTAAAACATCTGTTGAGCAAAAGGGCTGTAATCACGGTCAAATGTGCAGGACAGAGAAGAGGGAGGGGGTTTCCAGGTCATGCTGACCCGATACTGAAACACATGGCCTAAAATAAAGTTGCTGATTGTTGCCATATGATCTGTACTATTAATCACAACTGCATGAGATAAAACAGTAGAGAAGGGGAAGAGAGGGTGGGCAATGTATGACATAGCCAGAATGTGAGCTTATTGGTCAACTGACTGGTAAGACAGGGAGGGAAATAAACTATATAACCTTATGCTGCTAATGAATTCTTTGGAGTCTTCAGGGTGGTGACACGTTGCCTACCTGGAGTTCTCCCCGCTGCTGCAGTTGCGTAAATAAACCTTCTTCTTATATTTACCTCAGAAGTGTGTGTGTGGAGTTACTGACTCTACTTACTATATGTGGAAATTTCCATAACATTCCTATGGGTTACCACTCCAAGAGAGGCAAAGAAGACTTCCACTGCAAACTGTGTGTTCTTGGTCATGGCTTCATCCTTGTGGAATGGGCTCCTGTTGCATGTGCATCAAGGTCCCTTCCTCAGCTTTTCAGGGGACGTTGAAAACCATACTTTTCCAAGAAACGATTAAGGACATCCTTTCTTAAGTTAATTTATACTTGTTTACCTTGATTCTGCTATCGTTTGGGTTTTTTTAAAAAATTACTATTTTTAAAAAACCATTTCACTATAAACAAAAGACACAAATTTATACATCAAAAAATTTGTTGTTGTTTAGTTGTTTAGTCATGTCCAACTCTTCGTGACCCCATGGACCAGAGCACGCCAGGCCCTCCTGTCTTCCACTGCCTCCCGGAGTTGGGTCAAATTCATCTTGGTAGCTTCGATGACACTGTCCAACCATCTCGTCCTCTGTCGCCCCCTTCTCCTCTTGCCTTCACACTTTCCCAACATCAGGGTCTTTTCCAGGGAGTCTTCTCTTCTCATGAGATGGCCAAAGTATTGCAGCCTCAGCTTCAGGATCTGTCCTTCCAGTGAGCACTCAGGGTTGATTTCCTTTAGAATGGATAGGTTTGTTCTCCTTGCAGTCCAGGGGACTCTCAAGAGCCTCCTCCAGCACCACATCAAATAATAATTGATAACAAAAGCGTAAATGACAAATACAGTAATAACTCAAATATACATGGTAACCCACCACCTTCAGAAATCTCTTTCTCTCTCTTAACCAATACATTTTGTCTTAATTTGTATCATATGCTCCGTGTCTTTCGAAAAATATAATGATTCTTGTGTTGAGGTATATCTGGGCTTTTTAATTATTCTTGTTTGTTCTATTTTTGGGGTGTCAATGTTAGCTTTTAGTTGGGTTGCTGGATTTTTCTTTACTGTACACCGCCTAGAGTAATGCCTTTCACTAAGTTGGGCAGTATATAAATACATGAAAGAAAGAGAGAGAGAGAGAGAGAGAGAGAGAGAGAAAGAAAAAAGAAAGAAAGAGAGAGAGAGAGAGAGAGAGAGAGAGAGAGAAAGAAAGAAAGAAAGAAAGAAAGGCTGGATCTTGTATTGTAGGTTTTAACTTTCATAAATTGAATTGACAGCCTTTCTGTTGGAGGACAAGTTTACTAAGGGCTGCTAGTCACCTTGGCTACCTGCTCACTGCAAGGAAGAAACGCTTATGAATCCCAGTTGCTGGGAAAGAACAGGGGAGAGATAAAGGGCTACTGGTGGCCTGCCTGCCTTGGGAGCTTCCTGGAGGCATCTAGGAAGCCTTTGTGAGAAAAAGGATACTAGACTAGATCTTTTGGTCTAATCAAGTATGACTTCTCTTACAGTCTTTGCTTTCCCTCAAGAGGGAGAGAAATCTATTCAGAATGAGCAAATACGAAAGTAATTCCTGCTGTCCCCATATTTGTTTTTTTTTAAAAAACTCAAGCAACTCACAGATCTTGGACCATTCTCTAAAACTGAAGAGAAACATAATTCCCCATTTGCAACAGCCAGATATAATCAGTGCAGCTATTCCCTGCATCTAAAGGACCATGCTCTACCATCCTGCTATATAAGAATGGAATATGTGGGGCATTTCATGAAAAAGGAACGGCCAGCCTCATTCAGGTCTAAATAGGATGAATACACAGGGATTCACATACACAAGGTACTTTTAACTCTTGTCCATACCTGATCTGGTTCTGCTCCATCACAAGGAAGAGGTGAAGGGATACTTGTTCCTGGCATCCTTCCAGTCCCTGTGGGAGAGACCAAGGAGGAGAGAAGCCAGTCGCATGAGATAGCCTCAGAATAAGATAATCTATTATATGTATGTAAATAATAGAAAAAGTCTATTATTTGACTGCCATTGCCCTTCAGAATTACATTGAGAGGTGCTAGGAAACAATGAATGAAAAAAGGTAATGCAGCAGCAAACCCAACCACTTTATGGACATCAACTGCTCAAATGATCATTAAGTTTGAGGAAAAGCCTTCTAAATACTAAATCAGAAGATGCTAGGCTAGGTTTATGGAGCATAAAAGTAACACACCTTGCTGAATGCTGAAAAAATTGGAACAAGTTCAGAGGAGGGCAACAAGGATGATCAGGGGGCTGGAAACCAAGTCAATTTTTCTGTGACTGTGGAGAAATTGAATGAATGTAGCACATATCTGCATGCAATACATGCCCCAGTAAGTGTACTAAAGAAGATTTAGTAAATGGCCAAGATAATGCTATTGAAGTAGCCCGCTTATGGTCAAAAGTAGTCTAGTTAACATTTAATATTGTTTGGACTTTATCTTGATATCATAATAATAACCATGTGCCATCAAGTCAATTCCAACTTATGTTCATCCTTTCAGGGTTTTCCAGGTAGAGAATAGTCAGAAGTTGTTTATCGCGTCCTTCTTCTGGGGGTGCTCTGGGACTGTCCAGCTTGCCCAAGGCTACACAGGTTGGCTGTACTTCACAGAAGGCACAGTGGGGAATCGAATTCTCAACCTCTGGCTCTGCAGCTGAACCACTAAGCTATGGAGTTATCTAGCCAGCTGTACATAATAATTTTAAATTGTCCAACACTCTGATAGAGAGGGAGGGAGGGAGGGAGGACTCTCCCTCCTTCTTAAGCTACTCCTTCTCTGAAACACTATTTCCTATTCTTTCCCCTAAGGGTCATTCATTATGCCACTTTCCCACTTTTCTCTCTTCTCTCTTTTTATTCAGAATGAAAAAAAAGGGTTGTGATGCCAAAAGATTTTTTAACAATTCAGTTAGAGGGTGGGGTGGGGATTTGGGTGATCCTATTCTGATCCCTGCTGAACC
The DNA here is from genome assembly GCA_037013535.1 of Intellagama lesueurii. NCBI lineage: Eukaryota > Metazoa > Chordata > Lepidosauria > Squamata > Agamidae > Intellagama > Intellagama lesueurii. The sequence goes on from JBAJHW010000002.1 coordinate 295,278,602, forward strand.
ATGAGACCTACTGGATTCTGTTGAGCCATTCACTCTCATTCAGCCTTGCCTACCTCACAGGAGAGTTGCAGTGAGGATAAGGTGAGGTGATTCAGAAGACAGCTGATCGCAGATGAAATGTGGGGTATAAATATATATATATATTTGCACATCCATATATATATATAAATATATATGTGTGTGTGTGTGTGTGTGTGTGTGTGTGTATAATTTTTAATATATATTTATTATATATAAGTTATAATCGGTTCTCCTTCCCTCTTTTTCATGAGACCGAAGATAAGGTGGAGGGAGGAGGCTCTGCCTCTCGGGGGTAACGGAGCTGTCGGTCTCCCCTCGGCCTGCCCGGCAGCCCCCAAAGGGAACCCTTTGCCCTCCAAGGGAGCCAACAGGGAACCTTCTCCCCCCCCTGCAGGATTAGGTGCAGGATCAGCCCTTTTGTGGGCACGAGAGGTGGAAGGAGGGGGTGGACGTGGCCCTTCAGGCAGCAGAAAGGCTTGGGCCACAAACAGCCCTTGGGGGCTCCCCTCCGGCTGCCTCTCCTGCCCGGTCTTGGGGGGCTTCCCTTCCCTCGGCTGGGCTTGGAGTTGGGGGGCCCTCCCTCCGCCTCCCGCCCCTCTCCTCCCTCCGGCCTCCCCCAGTTCCCTCCCACTCACCCTCCCAGGCAGCCCTGCTGGGACAGACTCACCATCCCTCCCAGTTGCAATGGGGGGAGAAGCAGCCTTTTCCAGCAGACGAAGCTCCCCTTTCCTTCCGGAAGAAAATGAAAAGGGGCAGGAAGGGACTTACTGTATTTGGAAGAGGAGCATTTCCTATGGGGACGGAGAGATGTCTTAAGCCCCATCTCGCCTTCCCTTCTAGGATTCGCAACTCGGTGCGCTTAACCCTTAATTGCCAGGTGGACTCTCCAGGTCTCCCAGCATAGGACCAGGGAAGCATTCAGTGCCCCTTCTGGCGTTTCGGCTTCTCAGACACCCGGATCTGTGGCTTCCTCCTGGGTTCGAGAGAAGGGCTGTAGGACTCCCTTGCCCGCAGATCGCTTGGCTCCTTCACCTCCTCTTCGTCTTCCCAGATCCTTCTTTCCTACCTCCTTTCAAGCACTGGAAATTCTCACCTGACTCCTTGAATAACTTTTTCTCCATTTCCAGGATTCAGTTTTTCTTTTTCTCCATCGTAAAAATAGCCCAGTTTGATCTTTGCAAGGGAACTGGGTAAAATGAAGATTCATGTAATCAAAAACAGATGCTCATAATTTCATATGATTTTTACATCAGGACAGGATATGTGGGACAGGAAGCAACAGTTAGAACTGGATATGGATCAACTGATTGGTTCAAAATTGGGAAAGGAGTACGACAAGGCTGTATATTGTCCCCCTGCTTATTTAACTTATATGCAGAATACATCATGCGAAAGGCAGGACTAGATGAATCCCAAACCGGAATTAAGATTGCCGGAAGAAATATCAGTAACCTCAGATATGCAGATGATACCACTCTGATGGCAGAAAGTGAGGAGGAATTAAAGAACCTCTTAATGAGGGTGAAAGAGGAGAGCGCCAAAAATGGTCTGAAGCTCAACATCAAAAAAACTAAGATCATGGCCACCGGACCCATCACCTCCTGGCAAATAGAAGGGGAAGATATGGAGGCAGTGACAGATTTTACTTTCCTGGGCTCCATGATCACTGCAGATGGTGATAGCAGCCATGAAATTAAAAGACCCCTGCTTCTTGGGAGGAAAGCGATGACAAACCTAGACATCTTAAAAAGCAGAGACCTCACCTTGCCGACAAAGGTCCGCATAGTCAAAGCTATGGTTTTTCCAGTAGCGATGTATGGAAGTGAGAGCTGGACCATAAAGAAGGCTGACCGCCGAAGAATTGATGCTTTTGAATTGTGGTGCTGGAGGAGACGCTTGAGAGTCCCCTGGACTGCAAAGAGAACAAACCTATCCATTTTGAAGGAAAACAACCCTGAGTGCTCACTGGAAGGACAGATCCTGAAACTGAGGCTCCAATACTTTGGCCATCTCATGAGTTGAGAAGACTCCCTGGAAAAGACCCTGATGTGGGAAAATGTGAAGGCAAGAGGAGAAGGGGACGACAGAGGATGAGATGGTTGGACAGTGTCATCGAAGCTCCCAACATGAATTTGACCAAACTCTGGGAGGCAGTGGAAGACAGGCGTGCTCTGGTCCATGGGGTCACGAAGAGTCGGACACGACTTAACAACTAAACAACAACAAAGAGGTTCTCAAAGTATCAGGAAAATCTTCCTAACTATTAAAGCAATATGACAGTGGAAACAATTACCTTGAGAGGTGGTGAGTGCTCCAACCCTGGAGGCATTCAAGATTAATGTAGACAATCACCTGGCAGATATCCTTTGATTTGTATTCCTGCCTTGAGCAGGGGGTTGGACTTGATGGCCTTATAGGCCACTTCCAACTTCACTATTCTATGATTGATTCTATAGTTTCTATGAAATCATCCACGAGAAGCTGGGTCTTCTTTTCTGTGGCAACACTTTGGAATCAGCTCCCAGTGGAGCTGCACCTGGCTCCTTCCCTCCTAAAAGCACTGCTTTTCAGATAGGTCTTTCCTTGCAACCCTGCTTGATTTTTATCATTCCTGCTCCATCTTTTGTTTGGAAACGATGCCTGTGGTGGCATGCTGTATCTAACTGGTTGACTATTTTATTGATTATTCTTTGATTGTTTTTATTTTACTTGATGTTGTAAACTGCCCAGAATAATGCTTTGCACTAATGGGATGGTGTGTAAATTAAAGAAATAAAATAAATAAAAGCCAAACATGAGCTGAGATGAGCAAGAAATGCTAAAAGCAACAACAACCAAAAGCATTCTTCGGGTATGTGCATAGCAAAAGACAGAGAAAAGGAACGGTGGCTCAGCTATTCAATGAGGATGGAAAAATGATAAGATACAACAGAGAAAAGGCAAAAGTGTTCAATTCCTACATCACCTTGGCTTCCCCCCCCCCCCCCAAAAAAAAGCCCTAAGGCCACATCCTTTGCTAGTAAGCAAGCAGACAATTCGATTATGGCTCTTCTGGGTCTTTGGTCACTGATTTACTATTTTATGGTTAAGTTTACTAACTACGAACATTTATGTTTAGATATGGTTGATGCATTTTAGATATTAGAATTTTAATCCTGAACAAAATTTTAATTCAAACTATTGTATACTGTATCATATTATTTTTTTATTGTGTAATTTGCAAAGGCCTGTGTGCTAAAGCAATAAATTGAATTTTTTTTGTTCATTTGACTGTTGTCTTTTTTATTGGAAAGGAGAAAAAAGGCAGAACAAAAATCAATGCACAGTTAATACTGAAAATAAAACATAATCAACAGAGTTGAGCACATACACTGACACAAGCCATCAATATACCAGAAAAATATCCAGTCAAAGCTGGTGAATATAAAACATGTACAGTAGAACCCCCTTATTTGTGGGAGGGATAGGTTCCAAAAACCGCAGATAATTGTGAACCCTATACATACCATGGTATTTCAGCCAAAGCTGAGAATAAGCTGAGGTTAGCTAGAAGCAACAAAAGAACATTCTTCAGGTATGTGCGTCGCAAAAGACAAAGAAAATAAACAGTGGCTCAGGTACTCAATGGAGATGGAAAAATGATAACAGACAACAACAAAAGAGGCAAAAGTGTTCAATTCCTATTTTACCACAGACTTTTCCCAAAGGACAGACTATGATCCTCCAAAGAAATGTGAAGTGCAACTGGAGGGGACAGGATTGAAGCTGGAGATTGATAAACAAAGAGTCAAGGAATACCTTATTACTTTGAACAAGTTCAGATCTCCAGAGCTGTATGAACTGCATCTAAGAGTACTGAAGGAAATGGCTGAAGAACTCTCAGAACCACTGTCCATTATTTTATTTAAATAATGGGAAATGGGTGAGATGCTAGATGATTGGAGGAGGGCTAATGTCCCTGTCTTCAAAAAGGGCAAAAAGGAAGAACCTGGGAACTACGGACCAGTCAGCCTGACATCAATCCCGGGGAAAATTCTGGAACAGATTATAAAGCAGTCACTATACAAGTACCTAGAAAACAACGCAGTAATAACTAGAAGCCAACACAGATTTGTCAAGAAGAAATCCTGCCAGACTAATCTGATCTAATTCTTTGATCAGGTAGCCTCCCTGATAGACAGAGGGAATGCTGTAGACATAGTATATCGTATATCTTAATTTCAGCAAAGCTTTTAACAAAGTGCCCCATGATATTCTGATTAGCAAGCTAACTAGCTGTGGGCTGGATAGAACAACTGTCAAGTGGATACACCGTTGGCTACAGAATCATGATGATTAATGGCTCCTTCTCAAACTGGGAGAAGTAAAAAGTGCAGTACCCCAGGGATCAGGGCTCTTCAACCTTTTTTTAAATGACTTTGATTAAGGATACAGGGAATGCTAACCAAATTTGCAGATGACACAAAATTGGTGGAATAGCTAATACTTTGGAAGACAGAAACAAAATTTAAAATTATCTAGATAGTCCTGAGCACTGGGCTGAAAACAGAATAAAATTCAACAGGGATAAATGTAAAGTACTGCACCTAGGAAAAAGAAGCACACAGTGATGAGATGGGGGATACCTGGCTCAGCGATATTAGTGAGAAGGATCTTGGAATCATTGTATATCACAAGCTAAATATGAGCCAACAGTGTGATGTGGCTACAAAAAAAAAGGCAAATGCTATTTAGGCTGCATTAGTAGAAATATAATATCCAAATCCCGCAAGATACTCGCTCCCCTCTATTCAGCACTGGCTAGGCCTTGTCTTGAGTCCTGTGTCCAATCGAAAGCATGTAAAAAATGCGAGTAGATAAATAGGTACCACCACAGTGGGAAGGTAACGGTGTTCCGTGTCTAGTCGCACTGGCCACGTGACCACGGAAACTGTCTACGGACAAACGCTGGCTCTACGGCTTCGAAACGGGCATGAGCACCGCCCCCTAGAGTTGGACACGACTGGACTAAATGTCAAGGGGAACCTTTGTGTCCAATTCTGGACAACTCACTTCAAGAAGGATGCTGACAAATTGGAACAAGTTCTGTGGAGGGCAGTAAGGATAATCAGGGGGCTGGAAACCAAGCCCTATGAGGAAAGATTGAAAGAACTGGGCCTGTTTAGCCTTGAGAAAAGAAGACTGAGGAGAGATATGATAGCATTTTTCAAATACTTGAAAGGCTGTCATACAAAGGGGGGGGGGCGAGATCTGTTCTCCATCAACCCAGAGTGCAGGATATGCAACAATGGGCTCAAGTTAAAGGAAGCCAGATTTCGGTTGAATATCAGGAAAAACTTCCTAACTGGTAGCACAGTACGACAATTGAACCAATTACCTCGGAAGATGGTGAGTGCTGAAGGAATTCAAAAGAAAATTGGACAACTATTGGTCAGATCTGCTTTGATTTGGATTCCTTCCTTGAGCAGGAAGTTGGACTCCATGGCCTTATAGGTCCTTTCCAACTTCATGATTCTATGGCCTCTGATGCACTCTAGTTGCTAGTTCTCATAATTACTGTACATTGTGGAAATATGTATTTGTTTTTTTCTTTTAATATCTTAAATATTTTCATACTGTAGATAAGTGAAACTGCAGATACTGATCCCCCAGATATGGTGGTCCTGCTGTATTCAGATATAATTGGAGCAGGGAGATCTTCAGACCACAGAGTGGCTGGTACTGCATATTTCACTTACCAGCCAGGCATGAGCTTCTTTACCACAAGAAAGATGCACTGAATTTACTTGCATCATCCATCCTTAAGTCGCCAAGTCACAATTTAAGAGAATACGAGCATCATTCAGCGTCAATTTTTCCCCCTAAGGGGCACCTCCAAAATGTTTAAAGGAGGCATCATCCATGCTTCACCATGAACATCAAGGCAAACTAGACAATTATTTTTTTTAAAGGGAAAATAGTGTCCAATAATACTGGGTGGTTGTAGATGGTGGAGTCTGCTGATGACTCTAAGGGCTTAAGTTCTTGGGTTGTTTAGGCGTTGCTTCTAGTTTCTTGGGTTGTTAATTATCCTGGGTGGGCTTTTTCCATTTCTTTGATAGGGAAGGACTTAAGTCTCAATGTGGTTGAATCTGAGGGTTCTGACTTGAAGGAACTGGTTTTGAAAACAGAATCGACTTTTAAGGTGGAACCAAGTCTATGTCTTTTGAATGGGAATGCAACTGATCTAAGGTCAGGAGAGCCAAGTCCACTTGGGCTCTATGGGCTGGGTCGACCTGGGTGGAATCCATAAGGGTGGATTCTGCTGGAGTCTTGCAGATCAAAATGGGTGTTGTGGTGGCTACCATTGAGATGTTATTGATAGCTCTTAAGAGATTTCGCCCAAAGATATAACCAGAGATGCGCACGAAGCCCAAAAGAAATCAGGAAATTCGTGAAAATTGCCAATTAATTGCTTTGGATCGGTTTGGGTTCATCCAAACCGGAGAACCCAGACCTTCCAGAAGCAATGAATTTGGGGGTGATTTACAAACCTCCTGGTTCATTGCTCCCCCACAGCTTTCCCCTGCCCCTTTCCCACTCCTCCCTTCCCCATTTCCATCACCCCTGTTGCCTCCCTACCTTCTGCTTGTCTGCCTCCACCACTGCTGCAGCTTCCCTTAGGGCAGCTGATCAGTGGGCCATAGGTAGACAGGGCAGAATCCGCTGCTCCAAGGGAAGCCGCAGCTGCCATCTTTGCAAAGGGCAGCCCAGTTTCCCTGAGGGCAAGCTCACATGATTGAACGTGGCAAGTAGGTGAGAAAGGAAGGATTTGGTGCCAACACACTCTTCCTATTCTCCAATTTTATTTCATGGTCATAGATTGGAAGGTGTCTTACAGAAAGTAGATAGGGTGGGGTGACTGGGACTTTGACCCAGAATGCTGTTTGAGGGGTCTGAACCTGCTCATTGGTTTCTGCTGCTAGAAAGCTATGAATAATGGATAATACATGCAGCTTCTCCTCAGCGAGAACAAAATACAAAACAGCAGTTTCAGTGCAGAATCCATCTGGTTATCATAAGCTCCGAACCTCGCAATTCTTTCATCTTCTTCCTATGTATACAAATGCCATCTGAAGACCTAGCAAACGGAATTAGTAGTTAATAGCTCTGGTGTTTTACCTCAAGATGTCATCATGCTGCTCCCTGAATTTTGTTCAGGCCAGGAGCAGCCAGAGCATTATATCTATTATTTCCTGACTGGACTCCTAGTAGCCTCTAAATGATAGAAAAATGTTTTCCATACTCCTGTCATTAGTGTGGTTCCTCCCCTATGGTAACTCTCTGAAGAATCACAACATGTGGAATATGAACTATAAAAGATTTCTCCATGTTAACGGGATTTGAAGGAGTTATTACCCTGCATGGATTCTCTGATGGACCACAAGGTGTGAATTGTCAGCAAAGATTTTCCCACACTCCTGGCATTTGTATAGTTTATTTCCTGTGTGACCTTTCTTATGATTCACAAGCCCAGAATTTCGAGCGAAACACTTCCCACACTCCTGGCATTTGTATGGTTTCTCTCCTGTATGCACCCTCTTATGCCTCACAAGACATGAACTGTGGGCAAAACATTTCCCACACTCCTGGCATTTGTACGGTTTCTCCCCTGTGTGGACCCTCTTATGTTTCACAAGCAGTGAACTGTAAGCAAAACATTTTCCACACTCCTGACATTTATATGGTTCCTCTCCTGTGTGGACTATCTTGTGATTAACAAGTTCTGAATTCTGAGCAAAAGATTTTCCACATACATGGCATTTGTATGGTTTTTCTCCTGTGTGGACCCTTTTATGCCTCACAAGCCATGAACTGTGGGCAAAACATTTTCCGCAGTACTGGCATTTGTATGGTTTCTCTCCTGTGTGGACTTTCTTATGCTTCAGAAGTAGTGACCTTTGGGCAAAAGAAATTCCACACTGCTGGCATTTGTATATTTTCAATCCTGCGTGGATCCTATTATGACTCACAAGTTGTGAATTCTGAGCAAAACATATCCCACACGCTTGGCATTTGTATGGTTTTTCTCCTGTGTGGACCCTATTATGACTCACAAGCTGTGAATATTGAGCAAAACATGACCCACACACCTGGCATTTGTATGGTTTTTCCCCTGTGTGGACTCTTGTATGATTCACAAGCTGTGAATTTCGAGCAAAACATTTCCCACACTCTTGACATTTGTACGGTTTCTCTCCTGTGTGGACTCTTTTATGAATCACAAGTGGTGAATTCTGAGCAAAACATTTCCCACACTCTTGGCATTTGTACGGTTTCTCTCCAGTGTGGACTCGCTTATGAGTCACAAGCTGCGAGCTGTGAGCAAAATATTTCCCACACTCCTGACATTGATATGGTCTCTCTCCTGTATGGACTCTCTTATGACTCACAAGCTGTGAGCTGTGAGCAAAAGATTTCCCACACTCCTGGCATTTGTACGGTTTCTCTCCTGTGTGGACTCTCTTATGCTTCACAAGGAGTGAACTTTGGGCAAAACATTTCCCACACTCCTGGCATGTGTATGGTTTCTCTCCTGTGTGGACTCTCTTATGTTTCACAAGCAGTGAACTTTGGGCAAAACATTTCTCACACTCCTGGCATTTGTATGGTTTCTCTCCTGTGTGGACCCTCTTACGCTTTCCAAGAAATGAACTGTGGGCAAAACGTTTCCCATACTCCTGGCATTTGTATGGTTTCTCTCTTGTGTGGACTCTCATATGCTTCATGAACTGTGAGCTATTAGCAAAACATTTCTCACACTCCTGGCATTTGTACGGTTTTTCTCTTGTGTGGACTTTCTTATGCTTCAGAAGCACTGAATTCTGAGCAAAACATTTCCCACAATCCTGACATTTGTATACTTTCTTTTCTGTGTGCACACTCCGATGCTTCAGAAGACTTGAAAACTGAGTAAAACATTTTTCACACTCATGACATTTATATGGCTTCTCTCCTGTATGGGTTCTCTGATGAGTCACAAGTTCTGATTTGCGACCAAACCACTTCCCACATTCTTGGCATTTATATGTTTTCAGTCCTGTGTGAACTATCTGATGAATCACAAGGTGTGAATTTTGAGAGAAACATTTCCCACACTCCTGGCATCTGTATGGTTTTTCCCCTGTATGGATTTTCTGATGAGTCACAAGGTGTGAATTGCAAGCAAAACATTTCCCACACTCCTGACATTTGTATGGTTTCTCCCCAGTGTGGACTCTTTGATGGACCAGAAGACGTGATTTGTAAGGAAAGCCTTTACCACAATTCTGACATCCATATGGTTTCTGTCCTGTGTGAATTATTTTATGCTTGAGAAGCTGTGAATTATGAGCAAAATACTTCCCACACTCTTGGCACTTAAATGCTTTTTCTCCTGTATGGAGTTTCTGGTGGATCACAAGGTGTGACTTCTGAGAAAAACGTTTCCCACATTCTTGGCATTTGTATGGTTTTTCTCCAGTGTGAACTCTCTGATGGACAAGGAGGCTTGAGTTCCAAGCAAAAGATTTTCCACAGTCATGGCATGTGTATGGTTTCCCTCCTGTGTGGACTCCTTGATGCCTCACAAATTGTGACTTCAATTTGTCACAATGTTCCCAAGATTCTTCAATTACAAAGTGCTGTTTCCCATTATGGAACCTTTTGTGAAGCATGAGTGCTATCTTCATGGAAAAGTGTTTTCCACACACAATGCATTTGTAGGGCTCCTCTCGGGTAAAGCTTTCTTCCTTTGTGTGGGTTCTCTGGTGTCTGGCAAACTGTAACTTGTGCGTAAAATTCTTTCCCCATTTGGGGCATGCATTTTTCTCTCTCCAGCTATCTTCTGGGAAGAAAGGCGAATGCAGAAAAGACTGAATTGAAGAGACAAACAGATCTACAGCGGAAGAAAAAGAAGGTAATCTGAAAAAGTGGATTTTGATGCATGAAAGTTCAGGTGGAAATTAATCTGCTAATCTTTTAAGTGCTACAACATTTTGTCCTTTCCCCCCTTAAATTTTGCCATCATATCTACAGAATATGTATCTAAGAGGACCAGGAGACACTCCATTCTTTCCTTCATAGGCACTTGAAACTAACATTACACCCTTTTAGGATTCAAATTAAGGTCTTTTTATTTCATATTGGATTTTAAGAACTGTGGCTTCATGGAACCATGAACGGATGGGCTTTTTCAGCACCAAACTGAGCCCACTGGCCAAATACCAATTCTGAACTGTTACATCTCAGGCCTTGGAGTGTTTAGGTCTGCATGCATTATTTCCAAATGGGGGCTGCATCAACTGCAGTGGCAGTGGGATTGGAGAGGGAATTGGTGGGTGGAGATCCCACAGCTACAAGCGCTAGGTGCACTCACTAGTCATATACTCAGGCGTGGATTTAATACTGCTCGTTTGTTTTGGCTGGAGGCAGAAGCATATGCTCCTCTGTGGAGACGGCATCCCGTTTTGATCAGTCTGAGAAGCAAAGGCATTGGCAGTGGGTCCCCATGTGGGGCTTGGCATGGCTGGCATCTTTGGAATGGAAAGGAAGATGGGGAGGTGTTGGGAGGGCCTTTTGCCCTGTTTAGGAGGGGGGGAACAGCTTTGATTTGGATTCTTGCACTGAGCAGGCAGGGGTGGCTGGACTCCATGGCCTTATAGGCCCCTTTCAACTCCATGATTCTATGATCTTATGAATGGCAGCTGTTGGCCTTGCAAATTTTAGTGGTACATTTAGGGTACAATGATGTTGGCTTGCCGAAAGGAAAAGGAGGCGATTTTGAGGGCAGTGAGGGACCTTCATGAGGTCAGCTGCAGCTGGCCAAGGGGTGATCATGATTTGGTCAGCCATCCTGGCATGGCATATAGAGAGAGGGGACTGTGGCCCTCGTTGTTTGGACCATTCACAGAGGGGGAATCAACAGAGAAATGAAAGCCTGGGCACTGAAGCAAGGGGGATTCTACTTGGAACACACAGGCATCCAGTCTGAGTTGTTCCTGGGTGACGGCGTGCACTTGTCAGTTGCAACCAGAGGAGCTGGAGGGCAGCACATCTGGAGGGCGACCTGTTGTCCCACATGGCATTAAGGATCCTAGAGTGGCTAGTGTGACTTGGGACACCACTCCAACAGAAAAGTGCTATCATTGTTGTTATTGTTACTAGTCATTACTGCACTGGTAAACATTGATTAGCATCAGCAGGGAGGAAAGGGAGGGGTCTTACCCAGAGAGGAGACAGTTTGCCAGTTCTCGTCCATGACTTCCTGGTGGAGGGCCCTCTGGTCAGGATCCAGCAGTGCCCACTCCTCCTGGGTGAAGTACACGGCCACCTCCTCAAAGGCCACTGGACCCTAAATGAAAAAAGAAAAGAAAAAAAGCAGGTCTTCCTCATGGGGTTCATAAAGATAACTTCCTCAATCCAAAACAACAAATGAAGAGAAGTGGTGGAACTTATATATTGTTGGCTTTAACTTTCATTCATGGCCTTCACAGCCTTAATATTGGAGGAAATGTTTACCAAGAACTGCCAGTCACCTTGGCCATGCCCTCCCTCCAGGAAGAGAGGCCTCCGAATCCCAGGTGCTTGGAAATAATAGGGGGAGGGAAAGGGATACTGATGACTAGCTTGCTTTGGGTGATTCCTGGAGACATCTAGGGAGCCTCTGTGAGAAATAGGATGCTAAACTAGATCAGCCTTTGCTCCGATTGTGTATAGTTCAAGAGAAACAAAATTCTTCCCCATTGCAACATCCAGATAGAATAGGTATCGCTGTTCCTCACAGGGAGAGGATCATGCCAGGCTGCTATGTAAGCATGAAAAAGGTGGAACATTTTGTTAAAAAAGAATGACCAGATTTCTTCAGGGATAAAATTGTTGAATACACAGAGATTGGAATACACATGGCGTCTTTTAACTAACATGATCATACCTGATCTGGTTCTGCTCCATCACAAGGAAGAAATGAATGAATCCTTGTTGATGGCATCCTTTGAGCCCCTGCAGCAGAGGAAAAAGAATGGGAAGCCCGTCACATAAACCCCTCTGCAGAAAAGATCAAAATTAAAAAAAAAAAAAAAGTTGCTGAAAACTAAGCCCTTGAATACAAGAGGATTCACATCCCGGTAAAAGGCACCAGTTCCCAAAGTGTAAAATGCGGTCCTTTGGGAGAGTGCGTGCAAATGAAATTCCAAGAGAGCAACAAGACTGTGAGATTAACTAAATGATAAAAAAATATTTTCATTTATTTGAAAGCATTAAAAGTGTGTGGGGGCCCTCCCCAAGGTTGCTAAGCTGTTGTCTGTTCTTCAGTGTAGAGCACACTCTCCTGGATGTGACACAGCTGCTTCTGAGGGAAGAACGGATACCCATCCTTCCTCTTTCTCATAGAGATAGAGAGCTAACTTCAAAGGCTCTTTTAAGCCTATCCTAATTGGCATTATGTAACGAGTACCCTATCTGAATTCTGTCAACTATCTGTATACTATCAACAATCTGTAAGGTTAATAAAAGGGAGTCCTCCTGGAGACGTTGCCCAGAGTTGGTGTATGGCGTGGTGTGTGTGGGGGACTCTGCTGGCAGACATCTCTGTGTGTGACTGACTTCTTTAACTTCTCTCTCTAAGACTAATTGCTTTCTTAATTATCTGGTGATCACCTAAATTATCAGCCTTCTCATTTCGTGACCACTCCATAAAAGCAGTCTGGAAATGGCCAATGGAGAGCCACATTGCACATCCACCAAATTTTTTTCGCATGTTTTGGGGAAATACAGACACGAGACAAGTATTTGCCTCATTTGTTTTGCTTCCACTTCCTCCAAAATGAATGGAAAATCTTGTGAAGTGTTACTTGTTCTTCTGTCTGTCCCAGGCCTCTCTTTCCCAATTTCCACTGATGCTGAAGGTTGGAGGATGGGATGTCTAAGAACACAGGCAACTGTTATTTTAATTCATTACTTCCCATCTGTTCCAAGTGTTATGATGGCTAAACTAGTGTTTTTGCTGTCTGTATTTCTGAAATATTTTCCATACAACAGGAGGAAGTAACACAGCATTCTTAATTTACCTCATAATATTTTAACATACACATTTAGCTACTCCAACATAAGGTGGAGGGTGTTTCTCCTTTAGCATGTACTTCTCCAGTACAATGAAAGACAGCGCACTGTAAGTATGAAAATTTAATTAAATCAGCTTCTATTAAATCAGAATATGACCAAGACATATTTGAAAAATGCAGTTAAACAAGTTATAGAGAAGTACACATATCTCTAAAAGCCCCTGTAATTGGTAATCATGTTACTAAATCATCACTCAATCATCAGATAGCTTACTAACAAATAATTCCACGATTAAGCTGTCATGACCAAAAACCCATTCCCAGTGAGGGCTACATCCTTCCAGAATCTTCTAGTGCAACCCGTGAACCTTGAGCTCTTCAGATGTTGGTGAAACACTATTCTCACCATGATTCCACTTTGACAAAGTTGCCTACAATAATGGGAGCTGGAGCTCAGCACATCTGGAGGGTCACAGGTTGCCCAGTCTGGCATTACAGATCCCACAGTGGCTAGCATGAGGCGGGACACCATTCCAACACAGAAACATTACTGTTTCCATGCTAGTTAGTGTCATCATTGCACTGGTAACAAGAGATATTAGCATCGGCCAGAGGGGTCTTACCGAGAGAGGAGACAGTTCGCCAGTTCTCCTCCATGACTTCCTGGTAGAGGGCTCTTTGGTCAGGATCCAGCAGCGCCCACTCCTCCTGGGTGAAGGACACGGCCACCTCCTCAAAGGTCACTGGACCCTAAAAATGGAAAAGAAAAGAGGCCTTCCTCATAGGTTTCACCAAAATAACCTCCTAAATCCAAAACACAATTAAAGAGAAGTGGCTGGATCTTTATCATAGATTTTAACTTCCATGAATGTCCTCCACAGCCTTTCTACTGGAGGACAAGTTTACCAAGGTCGACTAGTCATCTTGGCCACAAGCTCCGTCCAGGAACAGAGGCCTCAAAATCCCATTTGCTGGGAAAGAACAGGGGAAGGGAAAGGGCTACCGGTGACCAGCCTGCTTTGGGTGATTTCTGGAGGCCTCTAGGGAGCCTGTGTGAGAAACAGGAGGCTAAACTAGATCAGCCTTTGCTCTGGTCGTGTACGGGGCCTCTTACATTCCTAGCTCAAACCTCAAAGAACTTACAGATCATGGGCTATTCTGCACAACTGAAGAGAGAGAAAATCTTCCTCATTTGCAACAGCCAGATAGAATAAATATTGTTATTCCTCGCATGGAGAGGACCATGTCATACCAACCCGCTATATAAGCATTGAAAACATGGAGCATTTCGTTAAAAGGGAATGCCAGACTAATCCAGAACTAAAATGGTTAAATACAAAGGGATTTAAAAACACAAGGTGTCTTTTAACTGCTTTCTCTGTACCTGATTTGGTTCCACTCCATCAGAAGGAAGAGAGGAAGGTGTTGGTGGCATCCTTAGGGCCTCTGTGGGAGAGACAAAGGGGGTGGTCAGTCAGTCACATGAGCTTCTCTCAGGCTAAGATCATAATCCCTAGAAATGCTACAGCTTGAGAGGATTCACATTCCAGTAAAACACATTCGTTTCCAAAGTGAAAAGTGTGCCCCTATGCAGAGCACGTGCAAATGAAATTCCAAGACAGTGAGATCTTTTCCAGAAATTACTCCAACAGTTAGCAACAGTAAACATCAGGATTTCTCCCGCATGTTGGAAATTTTTTTCCACTATTTCAGAGCAGCCTGGAGACTACCTATGGATAAATGCATAGCCACCAAATTTTTCCCACTCTTTACAGAAATACAAACAAACAAAGCAAGCTTTCATCTGATTCTTTTGACTCTTGGTTCTCCAAAAGGGATGGGAAATCTGAGAGCGTATTATTGGCTTCTCTCCCTATCCCCAGCCTGTTTTTCAACATTTCCAATGGTGCCCAAGGTTGGAGGGCTGGATGTCTAAGTCACCTTATCTGGGGCTGATGCTTCCGCTGGGTCCCCCTGCCCCTCTCCAACCAATGATTCCTCTGTTCTTGCTATTTGTTGGGCTGATTTATTCAACCGGTTATTTGTGCTATTTCTTACACTAATTTATTTTTCCATTATGACACACAAAAAAGAGCCTTTCGCTGGGCTTGGGAGTTTGGGGCCTTCCCCTGCCACCCCTCTTCTCTCTCTGGCCTCCCCCAGTTCCCCCCACCCTTCCAGGCAACCCTACTGGGATATATTCACCATCCCTCCCCAGTTGCAATGGGGAGAAAGAGGAGGCAGCACCCCAGATCCCTGAAAGGGAGAAGCAGATCCCAGGCAGCCTTTCTAGCAGCCTAAGCCTTGCTTTCCTTCCCACTTTCCTCCAAAGGAAGAAAAAGAGAAGGATGGGAAGGGTATTTCTTTTAGAAGAGGGGTTATTTCCTATGAGGACGGACACTTTTCCCGCTTGATAGACCGCTGAGTCTGCAAGAACTGAGCAGGGTTGTGGAAAACTGGGCATTTTGGAGATTGCTCATTCACATTTCCAGGACGACTTGACAGTACATAATGGAAGATTCCTTCGCCAAGAGGATAATGGAGCGTCTCTGCTCAGCCCAGGGTGGCATCTGGAGGGGAAGCCATTCAAGAGGTGTGGGGTGGCTCAAGACATTTCGCCGCCTATGGAAAGGACCAAAGTCTCAGCAGGGATGGTCAGGGGCCATCAGGGCAGCCCCTCCATTCTTTGCTGACAATGCCAGTCCCCTCACTGATCCTAATGTCTATTCTCACCCCATAAATAGGAATTTAGCACTGGCATGGTTATTATACCGTTGCTCATGTGCTTGGCTCAGCAAACTCATCTGCAACCATTTCCAAGCATTTCAAACGGCTGAAGTGGGGACGAGATTGGCAACCAAAAATTTATCCTTCCCTCTCTTCTTCTCTTTAAGAAATCCCTTCTCTCCTTGGCTTTTCTGTCCACAAATGTCTCTCCTGCTTCCTCCCCTCCCCCTGCCTTTCTTCATTGTCTCCTTCCTGGATTTTCCTTTTCCAGCAAAATCCAGAAAAAATAATACTCACCAGGACCCTGCTTTTTTGGTTTTTCTCTCTCTTTCTGTTAAGAAAACAAGCTGCGGTGTTGTTTCCAAAGCATCCTGTTTAACGTTGCAAAGCTTTTCCTCCTGGCTGGGTGTGGGAGGACGCAACACACGGTTTTTTTAAAACAATACTGTATGTGTAAGACTTGAGTTCCCCTTCCTATCACGTGACTGAAGCCAAGCCAGGCTCCTGGCAGGGCGAGCACAGACTCGCTCAATCTCCTCTCGGAGCGCCTGGATGGGGAGTCTTGGTCTCTGCCTCTTTGGGTCACTGGATCAGGCAGGAAAAGGGAATTTATTTGAAAGCATTATTTGCCAAGTAGAGAAGTCATCCACAAAGCCTTTAAATATTAACTTTTTTCTGTTTCTCTCTGTGCTCCTCCTTCCTGTGTCAAAATAATCCTACTTCCTGAGATTACTGGACAGTTTTAGATTTCTTCTCCAATTTAAGGCACCTCTCTCTTTTTGGTACTGGAAATGTCCACAATGCCTTCAGCGTACTTCACAAAATACAAGAGAACAGGTCCCTGACCTAAGGAGGGTCACAGATACTTATTTCTTTAAAATATTTTTACCCCACCTTTCTTCTTAAAAAGGACCCATTATCATTGCGATTCCCAGGAAGCAACATTTGATTTTGCACCCTGGTTTCGTTTGAACATTCTGAATTTGATTTCAAAACGCACACTGGCCAGATACGTTCTATGAGGCCAACTTAAAAAGGCATAAAAAAGTCAGCAAGCTTTCAAGATTGCCGGGTCCAGATGGTAGAAAAGTTGCACTCTGTCCTCCTTGGATTAGAAATTCCCTGAAATATTGTGTCTGGTTTTGAATTATCGCCAATGCCATTTAAGAAAAACAGGGAAAAGGCGAACCATGTCCAAAAAGGCAGATTTGCATTTAGTCTTGGTTGTCTGCCCCTCAAAAAGACGACTTCCCTTCTTTCCTTTTTAAGTTCTTGCCTAGTGAAGACAAGGCTCCTAACTGCTGTCATTATTGTCACTAGTCATTATTGCACGTGTAACAACAGAGCCTAGCGTCAGGTCCTCCTCCATGACTTTGCAACGTTTTAACATTTATTTTAGGAACATCAATAAAACTGTTTATATCAATTTGAACATCGTCTCTCTCCTTTTCTTCCAACGGAGCTGAAAAGGGTTTCCAATCGTCTTTAACAAACAGGTCCCCGTAACTAAGGTCCCAAGGTCCCAGTTGCTCTGCTGGTAGCCAGTCCTTTACGGTTGTCCCCGTCGATAATGGCAACAGGGACATGGACGCATCTCCCAGGTATTCTCCCCAGGTTCCATGAACTCCCAGGTTCCCAAGGCCCTCGCCTCCTCCTCATCTCTTGCGCTCGCCATTCTGTCCCTTCTCTCCTTTCTTGTTCTACTCTCTCCTTCTCTTCCCTGAGCCTCCATCTCCAATCTTGGGTTTTTGCCTCTCCTCAGTATGATGGTTTCAGGGGAAAGACAGCTCTCGACCTGTGAGTCAGCTTCTTCTCTTGGCACCATCAATCTCTCCCCCCTATGGGTCCAGGGGTTTTCTAACCGAATCCATTCCCATCCCGGTGATAGGTTTTTCTCCATTCTCTCACTCTTGCTTTCTCCTGCCACTACTACTGTTACTTCCCTCTCACTTGTCCTTTCCCCCCTTTCTTCCTCCTTTGATTGGTCCCTCTCTTCACTCTTTTCCCGCCTTTTCCAACTGCTCTTTCAACTCTCCCATCCCCCTCAAGCCCTCAACGGCTCTTCCTTCTGGAGCCCTCTTGAGGGAACTGGTAGAAGTGGTCTCTGGAAGAGCTGTCCCTCCTGAGCTTTTTTCTCTTTTCCCCTCCTCTGATGGAGTGGATGGTGCTCCGGCGAGAGGTGCCTCCATCTCACCTCCTTGCTCACACTTGGAATTTGCAAAATATTATGGAAATGTATTTTGATAAAGTGAAAACGAAGATAATCTCTAAGTTAAATTTTATATTTTGGATGTTACCCATAAAGATAGGTGATAAGGAATTAAAAGAATTGCAGAATATGATTAATATGTTGTACAATGGAAATAAAAGAGCAAGAATATATAAACATTTATGGCATTTATCTCAAAAAGGAGGTTTGGGTATGCCAAATATTAAATTACACTATATAGCAAATCATTTGAGGCACTTTCCAGAGATTATAGCAAACAGGAGAGAGGCAATATGGAGTTTATAAGTACAAACAGAGTATGGAGAATATTTTTGAAGGAAAATATTTAAAATTGTAAAAAAAAAAAAAAAGATAATCCTTTTTAAAGTAATATGTTACAAAGTTGGGAGAATTATAGGAAAGTGTCGAGTCCGAAGATTTCTCCTTTGAGTGAAGTGGTGGAATTAAGAAAATTTCCAGAAATCCTTAAGAGAAAGTTACATAAAGTTATGATAGGACAAGGAGTTATAAAAATAAAAGACTGGATAAAGAAGATGCATAAGAGAGCAAATAAAATAATTTTTTAGGACAAAAAAGAATCACCTGATTCAATATAATGCAGTTAGGAAATTGGACCAAGGAATGGAGAATGTAGAGTGATGACTAAATATGAACAAATTATTGAAAAAAGGGAGAAGATGTAATAAAATAGAAAAGGGATAATAAGTGTAATATACAAGAAATATGTTAATAGATGATTATAAAATAACAGCTCTTAAAGAGGTATGAAGAGGAGATATAAATAAGAAATTAGTGTAGATGAATGGAAGAATATATGGAATAAAAGAATAATGAAGAATATGTATGTAAGGGTTAAAGAAAACTGTTACAAAGTAATATGGGGATGCTATTTAACTCAAAATGAAACTGAATACGTATAACGAACAAAGAAGTACTGTATCAACCTCATGCTGGAGATGCAAGAAAGAAAAGGGAACATGTTTATATATGTGCTGGACATGTGAAATTAGGCAGTAGTAATGGGAGAGATTTTCAAAGAGATAAAGGAAGTTATGGGTTTTGAAATACATAAGTTGTCCAATAGCTTTGTTAAATACGTTTGGAAATATTAAATTAGAATGGGGAAAAAAGAGAACTAATCATTATTGTGTTAAAAACAGCAAGACGGATATTTGCAAAGAACTGAAAAAATTATAATCAATTTACTATGGAGGATTGGTACAAAGAAATGTGGAACAGGGCTATTAACGATAAATTAACTTGTGAACTGAAAATTAGAATGGGGATATTGAAAACAAAATTTTGTAAGGAGATATGGAATGTTTTCTTAACACATGTACTTGTTTTTTTTTAAGGTTATACCCAACACAATAATCATTATATTTCTAGAGAGAGAGGGGACACGTAATGTAAAATACAAAACAAAGCCAAAAACAAAATAAAATAAAATCTCAAGGGTGGTGGGGAATACTGTGTATTTTGAGTTATGTTTGTATTTTAGTTTATGTTTTTGTTGTTAAATTTTGTTCATTTTAAAAAACTAAATATGCATTTTTTAAAACTAAATATTTTTCCATGCTCCCTATTGGATGTGGGCATCTTAACACAGAGGCAGGCTCATAAAGGCGGGGTAGAAATCCAATAAAATAAATAAATAAAATTAAGGGAAATGAAGTCCGTGCGATAGCTTGGGCCCAAGACATTTCGAGCTTTCTCAGTTCAAACCAGCACTTTGAACGGTGCCCGGAAACGGAGCTGCTGTAACTGGGGTTATGGGATGCCTGGGACCAGCCCTGGTTGACAGTCTTTAAAGGGAGTCCAGAAGGATGGGACGGACCACAGCGTTACTACGAACTGCAGTCTTCATTACACATCTCAAGCCTCCCCTTCTGGTTTCCCCTCCGTAAATAGAGAAATCTCCTCGCCAGTTCTCCTTCCCTCCTTTTCGTGGCATCCGAGGTAAGGTGGAGGGAGGAGGCTCTACCTCTCGGGGGTAACGGAGCTGTCGGTCTCCCCTCGGCCTGCCCGGCAGCCCCCAAAGGGAACCCTTTGCCCTCCAAGGGAGCCAACGGGGAACCTTCTCCCCCCTGCAGATGGCTTGGAAGGAGCAGGATTAGCCCTTTTGCGGGCACGAGAGGTGGAAGGAGGGGGTGGACGTGGCCCTTCAGGCAGCAGAAAGGCTTGGGCCACAAACAGCCCTTGGGGGCTCCCCTCCGGCTGCCTCTCCTGCCCGGTCTTGGGGGGCTTCCCTCCCCTCGGTTGGCCTTGGAGTTGGGGGGCCTCCCCCTCCCGCCCCTCTCCTCCGGCCTCCCCCAGTCCTCCCCCCACCCACTCACCCTCCCTCCTTGTTGCAAGCGGCTCCTCGGATCCCAGGCAGCCTTTCCAGCAACCGAAGCTCCGCTTTCTGTCCGGAGGAAGAAAAAGAGGACCGGAAGGGACTCTTTTTCGAAAAGGGAGCATTTCCTATGGGGACTGACGCTCCTCCCTCTTCCAAGATCCCCTTCTAGGAACAGCGACTCTGTGCGTTTAACCCTTCGTTTCCTGGTCTCCCAAAAGAGGCACCGCGCGGAGGTTTGGCTTCTCCACCCCCTCATCCGTGGGTTCCCTCGTGGGTTCGAGGGAAGGGATCCAGGGCTCCCTTGCCCAGAAATCGCTGGGCTCTTTTTCCCCGCCTCCTTTTCTTCTTCGCAGCTCCCTTCAGCACCAGGAACTCCCACCTGGCCTCTCGGTTTGCCTCTTTGTCCATTTCCATTGAAAACCGGTCTGGTTGGAGCTTTGCAACAGAAACGGGAAAATTCCAATCCTTATAATAATAATAATAATAAAAAAACAGATCTTCATAATTGCAACGGATTCCTATGTAGGATCCCCTCCAAACCATGGTCAGATGGCAGGTCCCGACTGTGCCCACAGAGGGCAACACCGGAAGCAACGGTCCTTCTTCAGTGCATGGCTTTGCATGTACACTAAAAGCACAGATCATTCAGCGTGGATTCTCCTGGATCTGCATGATTTTTACGTGGGATCCTCCCCTAACCCACCCCCGGGATTTCTGTGGTGTGGGACACAGATGGGGCCTCTGATTTGACAGTAGTTTGTTGAAGAATGTAGTTAATAATCATGTGGATCCATGAGGATCTGTGCCACAAATCCAAGTTTTTGCAAAGTCATGTGCTGAAGGATCCATGACTCCAGAGGTGTAAAATGTAGGAATGACATTTTTGGGAAGATCACCGTAATCATATGCAATCATGAGGATCCATTTTTCATTTCATGGACCTGCCTTTTCTTTCTTTCTCTTATGTTGTTCACTCAGTCACCATTTCTAGCATCCCTTCCTCTTTCTTTTGACATAAGAAGCACCAACCAGAGAAGGCAGTGAGGAAGGCCAGATGATGGTTGCCTATTAGATTGTCCTAAAGGTTCTTGCTAGAGGGCCACTTGCCCCCCACGGCTTCCTCTGCCGCCAAAGCGCCCGTCACTGGTTCTCCAGCCTTCTCGCTTCGCCTCAGCCTGGCATACTTGTGCCGCTTCCTCCCGAGACACCAAGAACTCCTCCCAATGCCAAATACCTGGATCTCCACAGCGAGATAATTTCCTAGCCGGTTGTCAAGCACTCCAGTACCGCCAACACCACTTGGGCCTGGAATACCTCCCAACTGAAGAGGTCAGCTCCCCCTTGCTCTCCTCTACCAATCTCCACCCAGCCAAGGCTACACGGGTGGCCTCCACGGTGTTACCCCATTTCCCCAAAAATAAGACCTAACCTGAAAATAACCCCTAGTATGATTTTTCAGGATGCTTGTAATATAAGCCCTACCCCCCCAAAAAAGACCCAGTTAAGTGAAGCCCCGCCCTCCACCATTGTGAAACAACCAGAAGATGACATGACTGTATTAGGATAAATGTAGATTGTGGTACATGAAAAAAATAAAACATCCCCTGAAAGTAAGTCCTAATGCATTTTTTTGGAGCAAAAATTAATATAAGACCCTGTCTTATTTTCGGGGAAACACGGTATCTGCATCTCCACTGTGAATGCCCGAGTCCGTAGGTGAACTGCGCATGAGGATTTATAACAACAGAGACTTTTAGGGGTACACTGTACTTTCCCACTGTTTATATGTAATTATTTTAACGGCATGTTTTGAAAAGGTTTTTTGCATCTTCTGATTTAAGATGAAAACTGAGGAAACACAGGAGACTTCTTGAGAAGTGGAGGAGGAAAACCAAGGGGAAGAAAAGGGAACCAGACAGTTAAAAGAGGCAGGAAAGAAAGAGACATTGATTGGTGGAGAAAAGAGATTGAGCATAGAGAAGAGGGAGGTACAAAAAGGGGAGAGAGGGAGGGAAGGGAAGAGGCAGAAGCAGGAGAGGCAGAGGGAAGAAAGAGAAACAGACCCTCCTCCCAAGGTGGGAATGGATCTGGGTCGAGAACCTGTGGCCACATAAGTGGTCCCTTGGGAGGAAGCTGACAAGGGAAGGGTAGAAAGGGTACCCCAGAAACTCTTGTATTGGGGTGAGAAAGAAGCTCGGGAGTGAGGAAGAAAGATCAGGAAAGAGAGAGCAAAGAGAGAAAGAGAAAAGAGAAAGATGGATGAGTCAGTCTGGGCCGAGAAGATGTTCACCCCCAGGATCTGGGACTTTCAATACCAAAACCCATCCGGAGAACCCATATCTGTTGCCGTTATCACCAGAGCCGTCACTGATGGACTTAAGAGACAGGAAGTGTTGGAGGACTATGGGAACAAATGTTTGAGAACCCTTTTCCAGTTCATGAGAAGAACTCTGCTATAAATTCTACAAGTTCAGAAAAGCTGTTGGATGTTAAAGTTGACGTGCCAGAAATAAATAAAATGTCTGAAAGAATCTGAGGAGTCTAATCTGTCACTACACTCAGAACCTAAGAAATCCGTCTCATTGGACAAACCCTCACAGTTCCATAGACCTTCAGAATAACCCACACTTCTTAGACACACTCTTGACACATTAGTTTTAATGAT
Source organism: Intellagama lesueurii (assembly GCA_037013535.1). NCBI lineage: Eukaryota > Metazoa > Chordata > Lepidosauria > Squamata > Agamidae > Intellagama > Intellagama lesueurii. The sequence continues at coordinate 295,301,662 of JBAJHW010000002.1, forward strand.
TAATCTAACAGTAACTTAAAACATTACAAAAATTCCATCTAGTTTTCACGGAAACATATTAGATTTTTTGAGATCCAGAGGCTTTGTGAAAGATGAGGCTTTTTCTGACGTTGCAAACTCTAAATCTCAAAGTCTTAGTTGCTTAAAAGCTACGTGTGAGTCAGCCAGGTGTTGTAGCAGCAAAAACGACTAATATGATTTTAAGCTGCACCCATAGAAAGATGATATCCATATAATAGGAAAATAGCATTCTGTTCTGCTCTGGTTACAGGTTACCTGCAATGCTGTGTCCAGTTCTGGATATCACCCTTGAAGAAAGACAGTGAGGAGGTGGAACAGCTCAAAAAATGTCAACATTAATAAGTCCCAAAAGCAGGTCTTGAGAAAAGCAGTTTGAGGAATTCAGCATGTTTATTCCAGTGAGGAAAAGTTTGAGAAAGAATGTGACGGCTCTCTGGAAATATTTGGGTGGAAACACAGAAGAAGGAGCAAACATTTTAAACATTTCCAGAGAAAAAATTCCAAACAATGGTTTCAGATAAAAAAATTCAAACCTGCATACAAGTGTGGTTGGCTCCCTCTTGACCTTCACTGCTCTCACTCTCCTGGCATTTGTACGGTTTCAATACTCTGTGGACTTTCTTATGACTCACAAGCTGTGACCTCCAAGCAAAAAAATTCCCGCATTCCTCACATTTGTATGGTTTCTCTCCTGTGTGGACCCTCTTATGACTAACAAGCTGTGAACGGCGAGCAAAACATTTCCCACACTCCTGGCATTGGTACGGTTTCTCTCCTGTGTGGATTCTCTTATGAATAACAAGCTCTGAATTGCAGGCAAAGCATTTCCCACACTCCTGGCATTGGTACGGTTTTTCTCCTGTGTGGATTCTCTTATGCCTTACAAGCTGTGAGCTGAGAGCAAAACATTTCCCACACTCCTGGCATTGGTACAGTTTCTCTCCTATGTGGAGTCTCTTATGCCGTACAAGCTGTGAATTCCAACAAAAACATTTCCCACACTCCTGGCATTTGTACGGTTTCTCTCCTGTGTGGATTCTCTTATGACTTTTGACCAGGGTACTTGAAGCAAAACATTTCCCACATTCCTCACATTTGTATGGTTTCTCTGCTGTGTGGATTTTCTTATGACGCGCAAGCAGTAAATTGCGTGTGAAACATTTCCCACATTCCTGGCATTTGTATGGTTTATCTCCTGTGTGGATTCTGTTATGACTCTTGAGCAGTGAATTTGAACCAAAACATTTCCCACACTCCTGACATTTGTATGGTTTATCTCCTGTGTGGATTCTCTTATGACTTACAAGATATGAGCTGTAAGCAAAACATTTCCCACAGTCCTCACATTTGTGCGGTTTTTGTCCCGTGTGGATTCTCTTATGAGTCACGAGCAGTGAATTCCGAGTAAAACATTTCCCACACTCCTGACATCTGTATGGTTTCTCTCCTGTGTGGACACTCTTATGCCTCACAAGATGTGAATTCTGAGCAAAACATTTGTCACACTCCTGGCATTTGTAGGCTTTCTCTCCTGTGTGGACCCTTTTATGCTTCACAAGGTGTGAACTGCAGGCAAAACATTTCCCACACTCCTGACATTTGTATGGTTTCTCTCCTGTGTGGATTATCCTATGACTCTCAAGCTGTGAGCAGAGAGCAAAACATTTCCCACACTCCTGGCATTGGTACGGTTTCTCTCCAACGTGGATTCTCTTATGTCTTAAAAGTTGTGAATTCCAAGGAAAACATTTCCCACATTCCAGGCATTTGTACGGTTTCTCTCCTGTGTGGATTCTCTTATGCCTTAGAAGATGTGAATTCTGAGCAAAACATTTGCCACACTCCTGGCATTTGTAGGCTTTCTCTCCTGTGTGAACACTTTTATGCTTTACAAGGTGTGAACAGCAGGAAAAAAATTTCCCACACTCCTGGCATTTGTATGGTTTCTCTCCTGTGTGGATTATCTTATGACTCTCAAGTTGTGAGCTGAGAACAAAACATTTCCCACACTCCTGGCATTCGTATGGTTTTTCTCCTGTATGGATACTCTTATGCCTTACAAGCTGTGAATTCCAAGAAAAACATTTCCCACAGTTGTCGCATTTGTATGGTTTCTCTCCTGTGTGGATTCTCTTATGACTAACGAGCACTGAAGCGTGAGCAAAACATTTCCCACACTCTTCACATTGGTATGGTTTCTCTCCTGTGTGGATTCTCTCATGACTCACCAGCACTGAACTGTGAGCAAAACATTTTCCGCACTCCTCGCATTTGTATGGTTTCTCTCCTGTGTGGGCTCTCTCATGACTCACCAGGAGAGAACTGTGACCAAAACATTTCCCACAGTCGAAGCATTTGTATGGTTTCTCTCCTGTGTGGAGTCTCTTATGTCTCACAAGATGCGAATTGCGGATAAAACATTTCCCACACTCTTGGCATTTGTATGGTTTCTCTCCTGTGTGGATTATCCTATGTCTCTCAAGCTGTGAGCTGAGAGGAAAACATTTCCCACACTCCTGGCATTGGTACGGTCTCTCTCCTATGTGGATTCTCTTATGTCTTAAAAGTTGTGAATTCCAAGGAAAACATATCCCACATTCCTGGCATTTGTACGGTTTCTCTCCTGTGTGAACTCTCTTGTGACTCAGGAGAAGTGAATTCTGAGTAAAACATTTCCCACATTCCTCACATTTGTACGGTTTCTCTCCTGTGTGGAGTCTCTTATGTCTCACAAGATGTGCATTGCGGATAAAACATTTCCCACACTCCTGGCATTCATATGGTTTCTCGCCTGTGTGGCTTCTCCTATGACTCTTAAGCAGTGAATTCTTAGGAAAACATTTCCCACACTCTTCACATTTGTATGGTTTCTCTCCTGTGTTGACCCTCTTAGGAATCATCATAGCTGAATAGTGAGCAAAATATTCCCCACACTCTTGGTATTTGTACGGCTTCCCACTGCTATTAACTCTTTGTTGTCTTGGAAAGTGGGGATTGTGGTTTAAACAGTACCCAGACATTTTGCTGAAAAAGTTCTTTTCAGTGTGGGCTCCTTTGTGAAGCATCAGGGCTACCATCAGATCAAACTGTTTTCCGCATACGATGCAGCTGGATGGCTTCTCTTGGATACAGCTTTCTTCTGTGTTGTTTCCTTGATATCCGGAAAGCTCTAATTTCTGTCCAAAATTTTGTCCCCATGTGGGACATATATTTCTCTCTCTCTGAATATCTGCAGTGAAGAAGGACAAGTGCAAAAAAGGGTAAACAGAAGGGACAAACAGATCTAGAGACAAAACAAAAGAAGGTTTTTGAGATATGAAATCTCTAAATGAAAAATGAAATGGTCTTTTAAGTGTAATAAAGGTTTTTCCTTTTCCCCTACCCCTCTTTTAATTCTGCTATAGATCTACAAACTAATATAAGAAAAATAAGTAACGACAAAATTTCCTTCATGGACATCCGGTATGGACATTAAACTCTTTATAGGCTCCAGCTGAAAGTCTTTTCACTGTATTAGGACTGAATGAGGACCTTTAGATCTTATTACTCTTCCCTATCCTGGTTTCATTTGAGCTTAACATGCTTCTTGATGGTTTTTCTGTGTGACCACTATAGGAACAAATTTGGCTATATGTGGCTATAGAGTTGGGACACCACTCCAGCACGGAAGCATTAGAGTTGTTGTTATTGTTCATCATTACAGTGGTAACCATGGAGATCAGTATCAGCCAGGCAAGAAGAGAGCCTTACCAAGAGAGGATACCATTTGCCAGTTCTCCGCCATGACATCCTTGTGCAGGGCCCTCTGGTCAGGATCCAGCAGTGCCCACTCTTCCTGGGAGAAGTGCATGGCCACCTCCTCAAAGGTCACTGAACCCTTAAAATGAAAAAGAAAGGAAGGCTTCCTCGTGGAATTCATAAAACCAACCTTCTTAAACAATGCATGAAGAGAAATGGCTGGATCTTTATCTTATAAGTTTTAACTTTCATGAATGGCCAATGGTTGACCAACGGCTAGTAGTCCATTGGCCACGTGCTCCCTCCTGGAAGAGAGGCCTCCGAGTCCCAGTTGGGGAGAAAAGAAAAGGGGTAGAGAAAGCGTTATTGTTGGCCAGCTGTCAGTTCTTCGGGAACTCCCTGGAGGCATCAAGGGAGCCTCTGTGAGGAACAGGTGGCTAGACTGGATCAGCCTTTGGGAAGAGGGACAGGAAAGGGATTCCTCCTCTCCTCTCATGTCCTTTTGGAAAACCTCAAACAACGCCCAGCGTTTCAAACCAAGTTCAAAAGAGAGAAGAAACAATCTTGTTTTCTATTTACAAAAGCTAGATATAAATGGCATTTTTTATTTAATTTTTTTGTGGACCACTTTTCTCCCAATGAAGGGACTAAAGACAACTCATAGTGTGAAAAACAATTTGAATTAAAATAAGAATAATTTATACAATATAAAGCAATTAAACCCTAAGAATGATTAAAAATATACAAAAGGATTAAAAACATTTGCAACCTCAAGAAGAAACTCCCGAAGGTAAAAACCACCATGCAGGGTGCAACCTATAAAAACCTGTCTGTGGAAGGAGAAAAGGATGGTCAACATAATCTCCACAGGCAGAGCATTGCACAAGCTGGGAGCTGCCACAGAGAAGGCCCTTTCTCGTGTCCACATCAAGTGTACCTGCCCTGGCAGTGGGGCCCAGAGGTGGGCCTCCTTATGAGTCGAGAAAGCTCCTATGGGGAGAGACAGTCCGGCAGGTCATCCTATAGGGTTTTAGAGGTAAGAAACAGGACTTTGCATTAGGCCTGGAAATGGATGGGGAGGCACTCTAAGCCCCAAAATGGAAGACATGCTTTACCAGCCTGCTATATAAGCCTTGATAAAATGGGGGCTTTTGTTAAAAAGAAATGGCCAGACTGATACATCTCTAAAGTGGTTGTATGCACAGGGATTTATTATTTATTTCCTTATTTCTTTCTTAAATTATATATTGCTCCATGACTCTCATGCACTATTCTGGGTGGTTCAGAGAAATTATATGTAATAATAATAATATATTAAATAAGCAGTTAAAGAAACCACAGAAACTTTAAGAGGCATAAATTGTAAGCATAAAATACATGATTCAAATATGCAAGGCCTTTGCCCTACCTGATCGGCTTCTCCTCCATGACAACAAAGAGATGAAGAACTATTTGTCGTTGGCTTCCTGCCGGCCCCTGCGGGAGAGACGAAAGAGTTGGGGAGCCAGTCCTAGAAGCTCCTCACAAAAGATCATAATCCCAAAAACTAAAGTCTTTATTTAGCACCTGAGGATTCCCATCCCAGTTAAAGGCACACATTCACAAACTAAAAATTCTGCCATTTCAGGAAACTGTGAGTGAATGATATTCCAAGAGGGCAGAAGACTGAGACTTTTATTTTTTATTTTTTATTGAGTAAAAGAATTTCTCCAACAATTAAAAAACACTAAATGTCGGGAATTCTCCTTTTTTCCAGATACTACAGTTCAACCGCTGCGCCAGAATTTCTCTTTTATTCTCAATCATTTTTATTTATTTATTACCACCCTTTTTCAGGAGATAAAAACAAACGAACCAAGCTTTGTCTTTCTTTGTTTTAACCTACATTGTAAAAAATGAATGGAAAATCTGGTGGGGTGTTCCTTGTCTCTCTCCACCTGCTCTGAAATCATTGCCTTCCTCTGTGTTTCTTTTCCCCCCCCTCCATCCCGTGATTCCTACCTTCTTCCTAAGTGTTAAGCTCAATTCTTCAACATTAGCTGTAGAGAGGACAAGTGGTTAGGAAAAGAGAGACGGGCATCTCAAAAGGCGTGTAGGATATAAATATAACAGAAAAACAAGTACCAATCATTGAAGCATGCAAGGCTATATACAGAAATGTGTCAGCATCCCTCCAATCCTAAATTTATTTTTCTTTGTGGAAAGGTATGTCTACTCTGGAGGAGCCAACTTCCTTTCAGAACCCTCAAGGTTACAGGTCTGGAGGTTGTGTGGGAGATCTGAAGAAGGGGTTAAAGCACTGGGGTATATTTCTTGATTTAAAGGCTGAAGTCTTCAGAATTCTTACAGCAATGCCTACGTATTAACTTCAGAAACCATGATCTCAAAATCTCTCTGAATCACAGCCAGAAATGTAAAAATAAAAAATAATTTTGACCAAAGGGCTCTATATAAAAAATGACATAAAAACTATATGGAAAGGAGTTAGATAAAACTATTGAGCTATAAACACTTTATAAAAAGGGAGTTAGATAAAAATGAGGAGTGAAGGAGCAGCAAAGAGAGATGCTACTACCACACCCTATCAGAACCGGAACCACCCTCCCGATTCCAAATTTACATCTGACAGGTTTTCCGTCTCAGATGGGAAAAATGCATCTTTTCACACATGGTCTCCTGGACAGAAACAAAGGAACTGGCTGCTATATAATGAGGCTTGGAAAAGTGAAAAACTAAACAGGCAGATTTGAAATATACAAACAAAAGAAGAATGTCATTCCATCCCCAGCTGAAAAGTCAGGGGGAAAACATACAAAGGCCCTTCTTTCCTTTCCCACATTAAAAAACACACAACTTTCTAGCACAAAGCCTCACCTATAAAGCTGACACCTCCTTCGTTCCCTTGATTGATCTCTTGTTGCTGAGGATCCTGTTTGGTGTCGAACTGAGGTTCCTCTGATCTGGGGAAATCAGACTGATCTTCTACAGAGAGATTTCCCATCTGAGGATCCGTGGCATGCAATAAGAAGGTAGAAGAGAAAAGACAGAGGAAAAGATCTCAGCGGATGAGGCAGGAACTTGGAAGAGAAGGGACCTTTTCTACAGATTTTCTAAGAAAAATGTTGGTACTTGGTAGAACTTAGTAAGATTTCTTCCCTCATTTTCTTGACCCTTTGGAGTAGAAAAAGACAATCCTAACCTGAACCCACCGAAAGGCATCATATTGTGTCATTGCACCTAAAACAGTGCTGGATTGAGTGCTGTGCCAAGGGTAGAAGTAAACCTGAAATTTACTTGGAAAACTATGCAGATGAGGAGGATGCACCTTGTTTTAAAGTGGAAGAGGGTCTCCCCAATTTTGGGACGGTTATTCAGTTTCAAAATAAAATGAACACGGACCCCACATCTTCCTTTCAAGGACCATAAAGAATAAATTCCAGCAGAACAGCCTCAAACAGGGAGCGAGTGCAGGGGTCATGGGCTCCCCATTTCAGATTCTAAGTCCCTGGCATGGATTGCTCTCACCTCTAGCTCTTCCTGCTTTATCTCTTCTGCCTGACTCAGACCCAGGAAACCCTCTGCCAGCGACACCGCCTGGGAAGTGGTCTCGGCTCCACATTCTCTCACCCAGCTCGACATCTCCAGGGGGAGGACGGCCAGGAACTGCTCCAAGATGACCAGGTCCAGGATCTGAGCCTTTGTGTGTTGCTCTGGCTTGAGCCACTGACGGCAAAGGTGGTGGAGTCGGGTACAAACCTCTCGAGGACCATCAGCCTCCTTGGAGGAGAATTTCCTGAATTTCTGGCACTGTGTATCTGAGCTGGGCATCTCCTCATCTAGGACCTTCTCCACCGTTCTTTCAGAGCATGTCCCAAGGCTTGCTACCTGGATAACATCTGTGTCTCTTCCTGCTCTGGGGACAGGGGTGTGCTGGTCTGCCATTTTATTTTGTACTCAACAATACCTCCAACGGAGTCCTGGAACCCCTCTCGTCCTTCTGAGGAAATAAGTTCCTTAACAGATGATATGACTGAAGCTCTGCAAAGCAAAGACACTCCCATGTGAGCATGTCCCAGACAAGAAAGTGCCACAAAAAGAAACCAACCAAGTCTCATCTTCAAAAGGGAAGACAGAAGGATCCTAAGGCCGATTTGGGAGAAAGGCATGTGGGACTGTCTATTCACCTGAGAGGCACAGACCAATGTGCTTGAGACCGTCAGAGACTGAGAAGAAGAACCATCTTCCCTTTTTTCCTGATCCCTTTCTAACCATTCAGATTCATTCTTCACCTTAAGCCGCCAAAACATAAGCCTTTCCCCTGACTTTCTTTTATACTTTGCTGCCTTAATATTAAGTGTTCACGGAGCTCCTTTTGATGTGAAAGAAATCTTCAGGCAACCATTGCTCGGCTTTTAAAAGGCTAGGCATCAATCAATGCAGGGCATCTGTTCATAACATCTACACAATCTTGTGAAACTCTCACTTGTATTTTGGTTTCTTATAGTCAATGCTGTACATTCAATTAGTTTTAAAAAATAATCTCATAAAAATATTCCCTGCTTATTCAGGAAGAGTGCTTTAGCAGGTGAAGGTTCTATTGCATATTTTGCCACCTAGGGGTTTCCTGACTAGAACAGGATAAAGCTCTGCATCAGAGAGAATCCTTTACATGGAGAGCTCATAATTTCCCTCCTGCATTTATTTATTATTTTATTTATTTACTTATTTAAAATAATTTTATCCGACCTATCTCCTTAAATACGATCCAAGGTGGTTTACATAATTAAAAAGAATATTTAGAAGCAAAAATAGGAAGTATACAGAGATGTTTTAAAAGTAAAAGAAAGACTAGATTAAACATTGTAAATCAAACCAAGACTAAAAAGACATTTCAAAGCCATAAGTTCCCTCTCAGACCACCAGTCCCTCAAGGAAAGCCTGCCTGGAGAGGATGGCCTTCATCGCCTTGTGGAAGGTCAGCCAAGAGGGAAGCAGCCTCGTATCCCATGCGAGGGAATGCCAGAGTTTGGGATCGAATGAGTTGTTGGCTGAAGGTGTCCTCCATTAAATGGGGTCCCACCAAGCGCCACCCTTTTGCCCTCCAAGGGAGCCAACAGGGAAACGTCTCCCCCCTGCAGGTGGTGGCTTGGAAGGTGCAGGATTAGCCCTTTTGCGGGCACGAGAGGTGGAAGGAGGGGGTGGATGTGGCCCTTCAGGCAGCAGAAAGGCTTGGGCCGCAAACAGCCCTTGGGGGCCCCCCTCCGGCTGCCTCTCCTGCCCGGTCTTGGGGGCTTCCCTTCCCTCGGCTGGGCTTGGAGTTGGGGGGCCTTCCCTTCGTCTCTCCTCCCTCCGGCCTCCCCCAGTCCTCCCCCCCACCCACTCACCCTCCCTCCTTGTTGCAAGGATCCCAGGCAGCCTTTCCAGCAACCGAAGCGCCGCTTTCTGTCCGGAGGAAGAAAAAGAAGAGGACCGGAAGGGACTCTTTTTCGAAAGGGAGCATTTCCTAAGGGGACTGAGGCCGCTCCCTCTTCCAAGATCCCCTTCTAGGAACAGCGACTCCGTGCGTTTAACCCTTCCTTTCCTCCAGCCCCGGCATCCGTGGGTCCCTCGTGGGTTCGAGGGAAGGGATCCAGGGCTCCCTTGCCCAGAAATCGCTGGGCTCTTCCCCCCCTCCCCCCAGCCTCCTTTTCTTCTTCCCAGCTCCATTCAGCACCAGGAACTCCCACCTGGCCTCTCGGTTTGCCTCTTTGTCCATTTCCATTGAAAACCAGTCTGGTTGGAGCTTTGCAACAGAAACGGGAAAATTCCAATCCCTTTAATAATAAAAACAAACAAACCCAAATCTTCATGATTGCAACAGATTCCTATGTAGGATTCCCACCAAACCATGGTCAGATGGCAGGTTCTGACATTTTGGGGAAGGTAACACTTAAGAATCACTTGAAATCATGAGGATCCTTTTTTTTTTAAATGAATCTATTTTTACTTTCATCCTGCAGTGTCCTTGTTTACTCTTTCACTAATGCTGGGTTCCCTTCCTCTTTCTTTCTACAGAAGAAGCACCGATTGGAGAAGGCAGTGAGAGGAGAGAACAGCCACAAGATGGATTCTAGTAAACTGTGGGAAACAAGCCTGGACCAAGGCTTCTTTAGTATAGTTCAGAAGAGAGAATGTGGGTGTTTCAAAACCTGGCTGTCTGACTTATCAGCTTTGGTTGTTTCCCAAGAAAAGTTTGTTCTGGTTTGTTCTGGTTTGCACAGATTTACCTGGTGCGTTAAGAGTTACACATGAAACAAAATTCACATGTGCATCATAAAATGAAATTAGACTGCAGACTCAAAATACGGCTGGGTGGAGCTGCCAACTCCTTAGTGATCAACTTCCCTTCGACAACCAACTTCCCTTTGAAATGATTTTTAAAATGCTGATTTTAAAAACAAAAATTTGTCTGAACGTCTTCTGCCATCTCCAACTGCCTGTCTGACCCAATCTTTACAGACCTCACACCTGCGGTGGTTGATTAAAAAAAAAAAAAAAAAAAAAAAACCAGAAAAGGGGGATCAGAAACTGAGCTTTTTCTGCCGTGCAGGAAATAGAAAAGGTGCCCCCCCTCCCCCGTCGCGTATTTTAAAAACTCCTGAAACGAGAACTATTCCGAGAACCCTTCGAAGACAATCTCTCCAGATAGCTCAGACGCTGGAGGAAGGAGAGGAATCATGTACTATTGTAGTGTCTTCCAGAATCCCTGCCTTAGGTAAAGATTTCTGATGATTTTATGGCTTTGTATTATTATACATAACATTTAATTTGTTATACACCACCCTGGGTAGCAATTTGCTAGATGGGCTATAAATTGAATGAATGAATGAATGAATAGACCTCTTAAGTACAGCTGATCTGCCAAACTCTTCAACTCTGGTGATCCTCAGTGTTTCATAGGGGCCAGAGGAGGTGCAACCGGGTAATATTTGAATGGCTAATGTCCCCTCGGCCCAGCAGTAAGAACCTGGAATCTTCCACTCCGTCTATATCCTCTCTGTTTCCATGCCTAAGCTGCTGAAACAAAGAAGTGAGTCATGGTAGGAGCAAAGGAGTGGGCTTGTTTTTTTTAAAAAAAGTAACTAAATATAGAAAAAGAGACTACGCACTGAGTTGATATGTAGACCTTTGAAAACCAAAGGATAGTTTCATGAACATTTCTTGGTAAAGAACAAAAGAAACTAGATTAAACATTGTAAATAAAACCATGACTAAAAAGACATTTCAAAGCCATAAGTTCCCTCTCAGACCACCAGTCCCTCAAGGAAAGCCTGCCTGGAGAGGATGGCCTTCATCGCCTTGTGGAAGGTCAGCCAAGAGGGAAGCAGCCTCGTATCCCATGCGAGGGAATGCCAGAGTTTGGGATCGAATGAGTTGTTGGCTGAAGGTGTCCTCCATTAAATGGGGTCCCACCAAGCGCCACCCTTTGCCCTCCAAGGGAGCCAACAGGGAAACGTCTCCCCCCTGCAGGTGGTGGCTTGGAAGGTGCAGGATCAGCCCTTTTGTGGGCACGAGAGGTGGAAGGAGGGGGTGGACGTGGCCCTTCAGGCAGCAGAAAGGCTTGGGCCGCAAACAGCCCTTGGGAGCTCCCCTCCGGCTGCCTCTCCTGCCCGGTCTTGGGGGGCTTCCCTTCCCTCTGCTGGGCTTGGAGTTGGGGGTCCTTCCCTCCCCCTCCCGCCCCTCTCCTCCCTCCGGCCTCCCCCAGTCCTCCCCCCACCCACTCACCCTCCCAGGCAGCCCTGCTGGGACTGACTCACCCTCCCTACGGGTTGCAATGGGGGGGGGGGGGGGAGGCTGAAGGAGGAAGCTCCCCAGATGGCAGGAAGGGAGAAACAGATCCCAGACAAGCTTTCCAGCGGTTAAAACTACGCTTTCCTCCGGAGGAAGAAAAAGAGGATCGGAAGGGACTTTTTGGAAAGGCAGCGTTTCCAGCTCCCCTCCCTTTCCGTTCTAGGAATAGCGACTCAGTGCGTTTAACCCTTCGTTTCCTGGTCTCCCAAAAGAGGGCCAGGGAAGCATCCTCGGCACGGCACGGAGGTTTGGCTTCTCCAGCCCCGGCATCCGTGGGTCCTTCGTGGGTTCGAGGGAAGGGATCCAGGGCTCCCTTGCCCAGAAATCGCTGGGCTTTTTTCCCACCGCCTCCTTTTCTTCTTCCCAGCTCCCTTCAGCACCAGGAACTCCCACCTGGCCCCTCGGTTTGCCTCTTTGTCTATTTCCATTGAAAACCAGTCTGGTTGAAGCTTTGCAACAAAAACGGGTAAATTCCAATTCCTATAATAATAATAAAAAAAAACAGATCTTCATGATTGCAACGGATTCCTCTGTACGATCCCCTCCAAACCATGGTCAGATGGCAGGTCCCGACTGTGCCCACAGAGGGCAACACCGGAAGCAACGGTCTTTCTTCAGTGCATGGCTTTGCATGTGCACAAAACCACAGATCATTCAGCGTGGATTCCCTTGGATCTGCATGATTTTTACGTGGGATCCTCCCCAAACCCACCCCCAGGATTTCTGTGGTGTGGGACACAGATGGGGCCTCTGATTTGACAGTAGTTTGTTGAACAATGTAGTTAATAATCATGTGGATCCATGAGGATCTGTGCCAAAAATCCAGGTTTTTGCAAAGTCATGTGCTGAAGGATCCATGACTCCAGAGGTGTAAAGTGTAGGAATGACATTTTGGGGAAGATCACCATAATCATATGCAATTGTGAGGATCCATTTTTCATTTCATGGACCTGCCTTTTCTTTCTTTCTCTTATGTTGTTCATGCAGTCACTATTTCTAAGATCCCTTCCTCTTTCTTTTGACAACCAGAGAAGGCAGTGAGGAAGGCCAGATGACGGTTGCCTATTAGACTGTCCTAGAGGTTCTTGCTAGAGGGCCACTTGCCCCCCGCGGCTTCCTCTGCCGCCAAAGCGCCCGTCACTGGTTCTCCAGCCTTCTCGCCTCGCCTCAGCCTGGCATATTGTGCCGCTTCCTCCCGAGACACCAAGAACTCTTCCCAATGCCGAATACCTGGATCTCCGCAGCGAGATAATTTCCGAGGTGGCTGTCGAGCACTCCAGTAATGCCAACACCACTTGGGCCTGGAATACCTCCCAACTGAAGAGGTCAGCTCCCCCTTGCTCTCCTCTACAAATCCCCACCCAGTCAAGGCTTCACGGGTGGCCTCCACGGTGTTACCCTGTTTCCCCAAAAATAAGACCTAACCTGAAAATAACCCCTAGTATGATTTTTCAGGATGCTCGTAATATAATCCCTACCCCCCAAAAAAGACCCAGTTAAGTGAATCCCCGCCCTCCACCATTGTGAAGCAACCAGAAGAAGATGACATGACTGTATTTGGATAAATGTAGATTGTGGTACATGAAAAAAATAAAACATCCCCTGAAAATAAGTCCTAATGCATTTTTTGGAAGCAAAAATTAATATAAGACCCTGTCTTATTTTCGGGGAAACATGGTATCTGCATCTCCATTGTGAATGCTCCAGTCCACAGGTGAACTGCATGCTGGGAATCTCCGGGAGAAAGAGAACCCTCTCTCGCTAGCAGGTGGATCGGGGCTGGTGGCATACAGGGGATATTAATTGCTAAGCTGCCTGTTAATGGTGTGATAGTTTAGTAAGTGATGGCATGAGGATATAGGAACAACAGAGGCTTTTAGGGGTACACTATACTTTTCCACTGTTCATATGTAATTATTTTGCCATCTTATGATTGAAGAGGAAAATCGATTTAATTCTGTTTTCCTATTAAACACATTTCCTTTCATTCTACTTCAGAAGTACAGGCTAAAGGGGAAACATTCTCTACTCCTGTGGTAGAGTAGTGAAACGTTTGTCTCAAAATATTACTGGATGAACTGTGAATCCTTTCTTGCTTTCCCCTCTCCCTTGTGGTCTGGGAAAAACCTTATTTATATATTTATTTGTTTTACTACTAATAACATTAATCATAATTATTACACCAGTCAAAGACTGTGGCAAGACAAAACAGTCAAAATCAATCAGACCAACATAAAATAACAGGAAAAACAGCTAAAATTGGGGCAAGAGACATGCATGTTAGGTACATTTAAGTCAGTACTTTAGAAACCCTTGGATACTTTACTTAGGAGATAGATAAGTCAGTTACAGCTGGTGTTTGACCGTAATTGTATTGAGAGCTGAAATAGTGAGTTTATCAAATTACATTCATGCTGTTATATTTTTGGAGCTCAGTACTGGTTTTAATCCAGAGTCCTTAAATTTCTCTGTGCATCTAGCTTGTGTTCTTTATAGTCTGCCTTTCTCCTGAAAAAGGGGACCATCTTGGAACTTCAGAAACCAGATACGTAGAAGTGAAAACCTGCTGAGTTATACAAACCCTATTTGCTTGTAGGTAGTCCCTGGAGAAGTAAGAGTTACAGCAGGGCTCCAGTTTTCTGAGAACAGAAAGAGGTCCCAAACGTGTGCAAGTTTTAAAGTTTTCTTAAATGTTTCATTGGTTACTGTGAGCCTTGGGGCAGATCTCATAACATCTGTGCCAGAGCAACGTCCATCCCTCAGGACAAGGGAACCCTGAAGAAGATGACAGACGAGAGCTGAAGAAAGAAAGGAAACAGAAGAGACTACTCAAGAGGTGGAGGAGGAAAACCAAGGGGAAGAAAAGGGAACCAGACAGTTAAAAGGGGGAGGAAAGAAGGAGACAGTGATTGGTGGAAAAAGGAGACTGAGCATAGAGAAGAGGGAAGTAGAAAAAGGGGGGAGAGAGAGGGAAGGGAAGAGGCAGAAGCAGGAGCAGCAGAGGGAAGAAAGGAGAAGATGACCCTCCTCCCAGGGTGGGAATGGATATGGGTGGACAACCCATGGCCACATAAGTGGTCCCTTGGGAGGAAACTGACAGGAGAAGGGGAGAAAGAGTAGGAAAGGGTAGAAGGAGAGAGAGAAATAAAGTGAATGTTTGAAAGAACCTGAGGCATCTAATCAACTCTGCTTAGGTTAGAGTTTACCTTCAATGCTGTGTCCAGTTCTGGATATCACCCTTGAAGAAAGGCAGTGAGGAGGCGGAACAGCTCCAGAAAATGTCAGCCTTAGTAAGTCCCAAAAGCAGGTCATGTGAAAAGCAGTTTGAGGAATTCAGTATGCTTATTCCAGAGAGGAAAAGTTTGAGAAAGAATGTGACGGCTCTCTGGAAATATTTGGGTGCAAACACAGAAGAAGGATCAAGCATTTTAAATGCAGCTCCAGAGACAGAATTCCAAACAGTGGTTTCAAATAACAAATTTCAAACCTGCATACAAGTGTGGTTGGCTCCCTCTTGACCTTCACTGCTCGCACTCTCCTGGCATTTGTACGGTTTCAATACTCTGTGGACTTTCTTATGACTCACAAGCTGTAACCTCCAAGCAAAAAATTTCCCACATTCCTGACCTTGGATGGTTTCTCTCCTGTGTGGATTCTCTTATGACTCAGCAGTGAATTCTAAGCATAATATTTCCAACAGACCTTGCATTTCTATCGAGCTTTGCAACAGACCACCTCCCTCGGGCCTTCCCCAGTTCCCCTCACTCACCCTCCCAGGCAGCCCTGCTGGGAATGACTCACCCTCCCTACGGGTTGCGATGGGGGGGGAGGCGGAAGGAGGAAGCTCCCCAGATGGCAGAAAGGGAGAAACAGATCCCAGGCAAGCTTTCCAGTGGTTAAAGCCACGCGTTCCTCCGGAGGAATAGAAAGAAGAGGAGCGGAAGGGACTCTTTTTGGAAAGGGATCATTTCCTATGGGGACTGACATCTCTCCCTCTTCCAGGGTCCCCTTCTAGGAATCGTGACTCAGTGCATTTAACCCTTCATCTCCTGGTCTCCCAAAATAGGGCCAGGGAAGCATCCTTGGCACCGCGCGGAGGTTTGGCTTCTCCAGCCCCGGCATCCATTTCCATTGAAAACCAGTCTGGTTGGAGCTTTGCAACAGAAACGGATAAATTCCAGTCCATATAATAATAATAAAACAACAGATCTTCATGATTGCAACGGATTCCTCTGTAGGATCCCCTCCAAACCATGGTCAGATGGCAAGGTCCCGACTGTGCCCACAGAGGGCAACACCGGAAGCAATGGTCCTTCTTCAGTGCATGGCTTTGCATGTACACTAAAAGCACAGATCATTCAGCGTGGATTCTCCTGGATCTGCATGATTTTTACGTGGGATCCTCCCCAACCCCCTCCCGCCCCGGATTTCTGTGATGTGGGACACAGATGGGGCCTCTGATTTGACAGTAGTTTGTTGAAGAATGTAGTTAATAATCATGTGGATCCATGAGGATCTGTGCCACAAATCCAGATTTTTGCAAAGTCATGTGCTGAAGGACCCATGACGCCCGGGGTGTAGTCTGTAGGCATGACATTTTGGGGAAGATCACCATAATCATATGCAGTCATGAGGATCCATTTTTCATTGAACCTGCTATTTCTTTCTTTCTCTTACGTTGTTCACTCAGTCACCATTTCTAGCATCCCTTCCTCTTTCTTTTGACATAAGAAGCACCAACCAGAGAAGGCAGTGAGGAAGGCCAGATGACGGTTGCCTATTAGATTGTCCTAGAGATTCTTGCTAGAGGGCCACTTGCCCCCCCCCCGCGGCTTCCTCTGCCGCCAAAGCGCCCGTCACTGGTTCTCCAGCCTTCTCGCCTCGCCTCAGCCTGGCATACTTGTGCCGCTTCCTCCCGAGACACCAAGGACTCCTCCCAATGCCGAATACCTGGATCTCCGCAGCAAGATAATTTCCGAGATGCGGTCGAGCACTCCAGTAACGCCAACACCACTTGGGCCTGGAATACCTCCCAACTGAAGAGGTCAGCTCCCCCTTGCTCTCCTCTACCAATCCCCACCCAGCCAAGGCTACACGGGTGGCCTCCACGGTGTTATCTGCATCTCCACCGTGAATGCCCCAGTCCACAGGTGTACTGCGTGCTGGGAATCTCCGGGAGGAAGAGAGCCCTCTCTCGCCAGCAGGGGGATCTGGGCTGGTGGCATACGGGGCATATTCATTGCTAAGCTGCCTGTTAATGGTGTGACGGTTTAGTAAGTGATGGCTTGAGGATTTAGGAACTTTAGAGGCTATTAAGGGTGCACTGTACTTTTCCACTGTTTATATGTAGTTATTTTATTATTTTACCATCTTCTGATTGAAGAGAAAAAATCGATTTAATTCTGTTTTCCTATTAAACGCATTTCCTTTCATTCAACTTCAGAAGTACAAGGCTAAAGGGGAAACATTCTCTACTCCTGTGGTAGAGTAGTGTAAAGTGTGTGTTAAAATATTACCAGATGAACTGTGAATGCTTTGTTGCTTTCCCCTCTCACTTGTGGTCTGGGAAACACCCTTATTTATATATTTATTTTTATATAACAGTAACAATAATTATTACACCAGTCAAAGACCATGGCAAGACAAAGCAGTCACAATCAATCAGACCAACATGAAATAACAGTAAGAACAGCTAAAATTGGGGCAAGAGACATGCATGTTAGCTACGTTTAAGTCAGTACTTTAGAAACCTTTAAATACTTTACTTAGGAGATAGATAAGTCAGTTACAGCTGGTATTTGACCGTAATTGTATTGCGATACACTTAAATAGTGAGTATATCAGATTACAATCATGCTGTTATATTTTTGGAGCTCAGTCCTGGTTTTAATCCAGAGTCCTTAAATTTCTCTGTGCATCTAGCTTGTGTTATTTGTAGTCTGCCTTTCTCCTGAAAAAGGGGACCATCTTGGAACTTCAGAAACCAGATACGTAGAAGTGAAAACCTGCTGAGTTATACAAACCCTATTTGCTTCTAGGTAGTCCCTGGAGAAGTAAGAGTTACAGCAGGGCTACAGTTTTATGAGACCAGAAATAGGTCACAAACATGTGCAAGTTTTAAAGTTTTCTGGAATGTTTCATTGGTTCCTGTGAGCCTGGGGGCAGATCTCATAACATCTGTGCCAGAGCACCGTCCATCCCTCAGGACAAGGGAACCCTGAAGGAGATGACAGACGAGAGCTGAAGAAAGAAAGGAAACACAGGAGACTTCTCGAGAGGTAGAGGAGGAAAACCAAGGGGAAGAAAGGGGAATCAGACAGTTAAAAGAGGCAGGAAAGAAGGAGACAGTGATTGGTGGAGAAAGGAGATTGAGCATAGAGAAGAGGGAGGTAGAAAAAGGGTGGAGAGAGAGGGAAGAGGCAGAAGCAGGAGCAGCAGAGGGAAGAAAGAGGAAAAAGACCCTCCTCCTAGGGTGGGAATGGATCTGGGTGGACAACCTGTGGCCGCATAAGTGGGAGAAACTGATGGTCCCTTTCAAGGTGTCACGTTCTCGGGGGTTTCAAGAGCAAAGTCCGATAAGCCAGTCCAATATCAGAAGTTCAGAGGATGCAGAGCCAATATCAAAATGCCAAAGCCAAATCACAAACCATAAGCCGAGGTCAGGGTCCAAAGCCAAATCACACAACGTAGTCCGGGGTCAGAGTCCAAAGCCAAGGGTCCAGAGAACAAGGTTCAAGGTAGTCAGGAGCGTGGATGCGAGCCAGAGATTTGACTTGTTGCTTCCACGAGCTTCCCAGCCGTCTGGGAGCTGATTATATAGCAAAACAGTCATTGAACTGCTGGAAGCCTTTCATCCTGTCAAAACTCAGGACTATCTGACCTGATGTTTCTGCGGGCAGCATTCCAACGATCCTCTGACCTTTGCGTCATAAGTCTTTGCCGAAGTCTAGCCCTCACCCTGGCTACTAGGGGAGGAGAATCTGGTGATTCAGCTGTCTGTGCTTCTAATCGCTCAGCATTCTCCTCAGCTGTAGTTAACCCCTCAGGTTCTGGATCTTCGGCTGAACTTATGACACTATCCCCCTCTGCAGGACTCCCCCCTTCAGATGGGCTGGGTCGATCAGGATAGGTGACATGGAACTGCTGTACAAGGTCGGGGGTGTGTAAGTTACGGCGGGTTCCCATGATCGATCCTCAGGGCCGTAACCCTCCCAATCTATGAAGTACTGAAGGCCTCCCCGGTGGATTTGGGAGTCCAGGATCTGACGGACCTCGTATTCCTCCTCGCCATCGAGCAAAACGGGCGGAGGTTGAGCCAGGGGTGGAGGTCGGGCAGGGTCCGGTGCTGCAACAGGAACAAGGAGGGACCGATGGAAAACTGGGTGAATATGGAGAGTGGCTGGGAGTTGTAACCGGAAAGCAACGGGGTTGATTTGGTCCGTGATTAAATAAGGTCCTATAAACCGAGGGTCCAACTTGCGGGACCAGCCAGGTCGGCGGAGATAATGGGTGGAAAGCCAGACCTGGTCCCCTGGTTTCAGAGGTGGCCCTTCTTGCCGTTTTCTGTCGGCTGCTGTCTTATAGGCATCCTTAGCTTGCTGAAGCTGCTCTCGGAGTAGGTCTTGGAGAGCCTGCAACTTGCGTACGTGAGCATCAGCAGCAGGAACTACGGTTGATGGCAGGACAGCCGGGAAAAAACGAGGGTGGTACCCATAGGTGGCTGCAAATGGGGTCTGTTTTGTGGATGAGTATATGGCGTTATTGTAGGCAAATTCAGCCAGGGGTAGCAGGGTAGCCCAATCATCTTGCTGATAGCAGGTATAGCAACGGAGATATTGCTCAAGAGTGGCGTTAGTACGCTCAGTCTGTCCATCTGTTTGGGGATGATACGCCGACGACAAGTGCACTTGGGTACCCAAACTGGTGTGTAAGGCTTGCCAGAACCGGGAGGTGAATTGGGAACCACGATCGGAAATTAAGTGTGTCGGGAGCCCATGTAGACGGAAAACATGGTGAAGATAGAGCTGGGCTGTTTCAGGAGCTGTGGGAGGCTTGGAACACGGGACAAAATGAGCCATCTTGGTGAACAGGTCCACTATTACCAGAACACAGGTATACCCTTGTGATCGTGGGAGATCTGTGATAAAGTCTAGGGATACTGTGTCCGAAGGGCCGGCTGGTACGGGTAATGGTTGTAGCAGCCCTGGAGGTTTGGCTGGTATGTCCTTGGTTCGACGACAAACCTCGCAGGAGTCCACGTAACGGGCGATGTCAGCTCAAACCCGGGGCCACCAGAATTCCCGTGTGAGTAGGTGCAGAGTTTTGTACCGACCAAAGTGTCCCGCAGGAGGGGAATCATGGGTCAGATAGAGCACGTTGGTTCGGAGGGGCCCTGGAGGAACGTACAGGCGTCCACAGTGTAATAGGAGACCCTGGTGGTCAGTAAAGTCTCCGGCACGGCCCTCTTGGAGTTCCTGCAAGCGTTGCTTGGCCCAGGGATCTTGAGCTTGGCTGGCTCGAATTTCTTCAGCCAGGGATGAGCGAGTAGTAGTGGCTGCGAAAACTGAAGGGGATAGGATAGGTGTAGTCGGAGACTCTTCAGAGGTTGGAACAGCGTATTCCAGTTTGCGGGACAAGGCATCGGCTTTCCGATTCTGAGTATGCGGGATGTAGGTAATGCGGAAGTCAAACCGAGAGAAGAAGAGACACCACCGGATCTGGCATTGATTAAGGCGTCGCGCTGTCTGCAAGTGTTCCAGATTCCGGTGGTCCATCAAAACTTGGACAGGGTGATGGGCCCCTTCAAGGTAATGCCTCCAGACCTCAAAAGCGGTTTTGATGGCCAAGAGTTCCCGCTCCCAGATGGTGTAGTTGCGTTCTGGGGGTGTGAACTGCCGGGAGTATAAAGCACAGGGCTGCAGTGGCTGTGAGGGGTCCTCCCGCTGGGACAGTACTGCACCCAGAGCGACACTGGAGGCATCTGTCTCCACAGTAAACGGTAGTCGAGGGTCCGGATAGCGCAGAATTGGCTTGGTGGTAAAGCAGGTTTTTAGTGTGGTGAAAGCATGGTCTGCCTCCGGAGTCCAAAGAAACGGCTCTTTGGGTCGGAGGAGGCAGGTCAGCTGCGTGGTTATGTCTGCGTAGGCTGGTATGAACTGGCGGTAATAGTTCGCAAAGCCGAGAAACCGCTGCGCATCCTTACGGTTCCAGGGCTTCTGCCAGGTCAGAACCGACTCTATTTTCTTTGGGTCCATCTGGATCCCTTGGGGAGATACGATGTGACCTAGGATCTCGACTTCCTGCAAGTTGAAGTCACACTTCTCTAGCTTGGCAAAGAGTCGGTGGTCTCGTAATCGTTGTAATTTATTTATTTATTTATTTTATTTATTTATTAGATTTATATACCGCCCATCTGAACAGGTCTACTCTGGGCGGTTTGTAAGACCTGACGAACGTGTTCCATGTGCCGAGCGGGGTCTTGGGAGTAAATCAAAATGTCATCCAGACAGATGATCACAAAGCGGTCAAGCAGGTCCCGAAAGATGACGTTCATGAACTGCTGGAACACAGCCGGAGCGTTGGTTAGACCGAAAGGCATGACCAGGTATTCATGCTGGCCATAACGAGTTCCGAAAGCCGTCTTCCACTTGTCGCCAGCATGGATTCGCACCAAATTATAGGCGCCACGGAGGTCCAACTTGGTATAAATATGTGCCCCCTTAAGGCGATCCAGAAGTTCGCCGATCAACGGCAGGGGGTAACGGTCTCTAATGGTTATTTTATTCAAGGCCCGGTAATCATTGCAGGGGCGGAGCTCTCCGCCCTTCTTCTTAACAAAGATAACGGGTGCAGACAGGGGTGACGTGGACGGCCAGATGAATCCCCGTTTCAGGTTTTTATCAAGAAAGGCCCGCAAGGCCGCGAGTTCTGGTTCAGTCATAGGGTAGATCTGCGCCACAGGAAGAGGTGCCCCAGGCACCAAATTGATAGCACAATAGTAGGGTCGGTGCGGGGGTAGCTGGTCAGCCCCCTTCTCCTCAAAGACATCAGCAAAGTCCTTGTATTCCAAGGGTATCATGGGACTATCTGTTGACCCGGCTGCAGCCAAGGTAGCCGGTGGACCCAGATGCGGACACGGGTCCCTGAAACGCAACTCCCCTTGTGCCCAGTCCATTAGGGGGTTATGTGTTCGGAGCCAAGAAAGTCCCAGAATGAGCGGGAAACGGGGCATGCGTGCAACGTTGAATTGTAGTTGCTCCTGATGGTGTTGGACCTGGAGAATGACCGGATGGGTTACCTGGGTCACTGGGCCGGAGCGGAGGAGACGCCCGTCTATGGACTCAACTAGGGTCAGGGTCTCTTTATCCTGTACAGGGATCCGGTGCTGTTTCACAAAGGCCGTGTCAATGAAACAGCGGTCGGCTCCAGAATCGACCATGGCGTATCTTTTACTGACGGTGGTATCTTTTACTGATGGTGGTAGCGCGGAGCCGGGGTTACGCCGCTTAACCAAGCAGCCGGAAGCGAAGTGTCCTGCTCCCCCACAGTACAGGCAGAGATTCTGGGAGCGGCGGCGTGTTTTTTCCTCAGGGGTGAGGCGTGGCCGAGCAGCCCCTAACTGCATGGACTCAGAATCCTCTTGTCTAGTGTTGGTGGGCGTCGGGGGTGGCTGCAAGGGACGGGAACCGCCCTATGCTAGGTGTCGGCTCTCCAGGCGGCCATCAATGTGAAGGCATAGAGTGATTAATTCTTGCAGCATATTGGGTCGATCTACACGTGCCAGCTCATCTACGATCCCATCAGCCAACCCCTCCATATATTGGTCCATGAGAGCTACCTCGTTCCAGAGCAAGTCTTGAGCCAAGAGTCTAAACTCAGTGGAATACTGGGAAACTGAACCCTTACCCTGTTTCAGGGCCCGAATCTTCCTATTGGCAATAGCAGCTTGCAAGGGATTAGCAAAAGCTGCTAAAATATGGTCCAAAAAGCCCTGGTAATTGGTTAACAGGGGTGAAGGAGCAAGGAGTAGAGGAGTAGCCCATTTAGCTGCCTGTCCCTTGAGAAGGCTGACTATGAAGCATACCTTGGTTTTGTCCATGGGAAAGTCTCTGGCACGCAGCTCGATATACAGTTTACACTGTGCCAGGAATGCTGGAAACTCCTCCACCTTTCCTCCAAACTTTTCTGGAGGAAGCACAGGGCACTTGACCTGGGAAGCAGCGTTGGCTTGGGATTGCAGTTGTTGCTGCTGAAGCTGTGCCACCATTTGTGTAAGAGACTGCACTTGAGTAAGAACAGCATTCAGCTGACCCGAACCTTCGCTTGCTTCTCCCTCCATCTTGTGGGGGAGTGTGGGTGGAAGCAATCTGTCACGTTCTCGGGGGTTTCAAGAGCAAAGTCCGATAAGCCAGTCCAATATCAGAAGTTCAGAGGATGCAGCGCTGATATCAAAATGTCAAAGCCAAATCACAAACCATAAGCCGAGGTCAGGGTCCAAAGCCAAATCACAAACCATAAGCCGACCAAATCACACAACGTAGTCCGGGGTCAGAGTCCAAAGCCAAGGGTCCAGAGAACAAGGTTCAAGGTAGTCAGGAGCGTGGATGCGAGCCAGAGATTTGACTTGTTGCTTCCACGAGCTTCCCAGCCGTCTGGGAGCTGATTATATAGCAAAACAGTCATTGAACTGCTGGAAGCCTTTCATCCTGTCAAAACTCAGGACTATCTGACCTGATGTTTCTGCGGGCAGCATTCCAACGATCCTCTGACCTTTGCGTCATAAGTCTTTGCCGAAGTCTAGCCCTCACCCTGGCTACTGGGGGAGGAGAATCTGGTGATTCAGCTGTCTGTGCTTCTAATCGCTCAGCATTCTCCTCAGCTGTAGTTAACCCCTCAGGTTCTGGATCTTCGGCTGAACTCATGACACGAGGAAGCTGAGAGGAGAAGGGGAGAAAGGGTACCCCAGAAACTCTTGCATTGGGGTGAGAAAGAAGCTTGGAAGAAATATCAGGGAAGAGAGAGCAAAGAGAGAAAGAGAGGGAGAAAGATGGATGAATCAGTCCGGTCAAGAAGATGTTCACCTCCAGGATCTGGGACTTTCAATACTAAAACCGATCAAGAGAACAGTCATCCCTGTTGCCGTTATCACCAGAGCCGTCACTGATGAACTTAAGACACAGGAGGTGTTGGAGGACTATGGGAACAAACGTGTGAGAACCCTTTTCCAGTTCATGAGAAGAACCCTGCTATAAATTCTATAACTTCAGAAAAGCTGTTGAATGTTAAAGTTGACATGCCAGAAATAAATTGAATGTTTGAAAGTACCTGAGGAGTCTAATCTGTTCTGCTTAGGTTAGAAGTTACCTTCAATGCTGTGTCCAGGTCTGGATATCACCCTTGAAGAAACGCAGTGAGGAGGTGGATTAGATTAGATTAGGCATCCTTCAGTCTCAAGAGACTATGGTAACGTGCTCTGAATAGAGGACTTGGAACAGCGTCTAGTATGGCTGAGAAGTCAAATTCAAGAGTGACAATCCCTCTCACACTGAAGACAAATACAATCTGTCCCCTGTCCAGCTCCCTGATTTTGCTGGTTTCGGGACGGCCTCTTTGCCTCGGCCTGCTGAACAAGTGTCTCTTCAAAATGGGAGAGGCCATGATGCACCGCCTGCCTCCAGGCTGAACGCTCAGATGTCAAAGTTTCCCATCTGTTGAGGTCCATTCTTAAGGCTTTCAGATCCCGCTTGCATATATCCTTGTATCGCAGCTGTGGTCTCCCTCTGGGGCAATTTCCCTGCACTAATTGTCCATACAGGAGATCTTTTGGAATCCGACCGTCAGCCATTCTCACAACATGCTCTAGCCAATGTAGATGTTGCTGTTTCAGTAATGTATACAGTGGTGCCTCGCAAGACGAAAGTAATTCGTTCTACGGTTAATGCCGTCTAGTGAAAATTTCGTCTTGCGAAGCGCGTTTTCCCATAGGAATGCATTGAAATTTAATTAATGCGTTCCTATGGGGGGGAAAAAGTCAGAAACCCAAAAAAAGTCAGCAAAAAGTCACTTACCAGGTAGAGTAGACTGAGCCCAGCTCCTCAGTGCCTTTGTAGCCCCAGAACAGCCGGAAAAAGAGTGCCAAACAGCAGAGAGTCAGCAACCAGCAGGGAGCCGGCAGCCATTTTGTGTTCGTCTCTGCTCCTGCCCCCCCTCCCCACCTCTCAGCTGATGGGCACTGGGTCTAAGAGGCTTTTTCCCTGCTAGGCAAGCCTCGCGCCGATCAGCTGCCCCCCCTCTCCCTGCCTCTCAGCTGATCGGCGCTGAGTCTAAGGCTTCCCGAGGCTTGCCTAGCAGGGAAAAAGCCTCTTAGACCCAGCCCCCTTTTGTCTTGTGAGTTTTTTGTCCTGCGAGGCATTCGTCTTGCGAGGCACCACTGCATATGCTAAAAATTCCAGCTCGTTCTAGGACTACTCTATTTGGAACTTTGTCCTGCTAGGCGATACCAAAAATGCATCAGAGACAACGCATATGGAACGTGTTCAGCTTCCTCTCCTGCCATGCACAAAGGGTCCAGGACTCACTGCAGTACAGGAGTGTACTCAGGACACAGGCTCTATAGACCTGGCTCTATAGTGTGAATAGTGCAAATGCACTATTAGATGCAAATGCACCAGAGCGATGGGAACACTTCAAGAACCCTGTTTATAACACCGCCTTGTCCACATTTGGCAAGAAGACCAAAAAGGCGGCAGACTGGTTCAAAGCCCATTCGGAAGAGTTGATGCCAGCCATCGAGGAAAAGAGGAGAGCTCTAGCAGCATACAGCATGTATACATTACAGAAACAGCGACGTCTACGTTGGCTCAGGCATGTTGTGAGAATGGCTGATGGTCGGATTCCAAAAGATCTCCTATGTGGAGAATTAGTGCAGGGAAATCACCCCAGGGAGACCACAGCTGCGATACAAGGATATCTGCAAGCGGGGTATGAAGGCCTTAGGAATGGACCTCAACAGATGGGAAACCTTGACATCTGAGTGGTCAGCCTGGAGGCACGTGGTGCATCGTGGCCTCTCCCATTTTGAAGAGACCCTTGTCCAGCAGGCCAAGGCAAAGAGGCAGTCCCGAAACCAGCAAAATCAGGGAGCTGGACAAGGGACAGACTGTATTTGTCTTCAGTGTGGAAGGGATTGTCACTCTCGAATTCGCCTTCTCAGCCACACTAGACGCTATTCCAAGTCGTCCATTCAGAGCACATTACCAAAGTCTCTCAAGACTGAGGGATGCCTAATCTAACTATTAGAGAGCAGCCAAGATACGTGGGTCTCGTCAGCCTTGGAAGGCAGCCCATCTAGGAGAAGGAAAACTCCGATTTCAAACCTCCACTGCCTTGTGGCTATATCCACTGATGGACAAGGCTTCAGGAGTTAACCTCGAGGCCAAATCCGGAGCCAGAGTCCCGGAGGCAGTTCGTGCCGTACTGGCAACTCCTGTGACGTCGCTGTAACCAATTGTATTGGCTATTGCCTTTCCATTGGGCTATTTCAGTGATGTGGAGAGGGGAGATTTGCTGCTTGGGTAACAGCCTATCCTCCATATTATTTTACCCAGGCTTCGTGCTCTGGAGAGGACACTCCAGCTTCGCATACAGCGTTGAAATAACACGGGAAGTAGCAGTTACCGGTTATAAGTCTCTGCTTGATGGGCGTAGAGTGTGACGCCAGGGGCTATTTCTGATGGTGGGAGAGGTCATTGCACCTCACTAGGTAGCTACCGCCCACCTTAAGCTAAGCAGCCCCCAGCCAGTAAGGTGCTGCCTCGCCATGGTCTGTTAACCTCACGGGGTGCGTGGGGTTTAGGGTGAAAGCCAACAAACAGATCGAGAACCCTGCACCATGCAACAATCATAAGAAAACTTCTGCCCTAAAGTGGGGCACCTGGAATGTTTGGACAATGACCCCTGGCTTTTCTGACGACCTGCAGGAAATAGACGACGTGCGCAAGACAGCTGTCATCGACATGGAACTGAGTAGGCTGTAGATGGACATTGTTGCCCTGCAAGAGACGAGATTGCCAGACATGGGATCTGTCAAAGAAAAAAATTCTCATTCTTCTGGCAGGGAAAACCATTGAATTGAGACTAGGGAATATGGTTTTGGCTTTGCGGTCAGAAATACTCTGCTGAGATCCATTGTTCCACCTACTGTGGGAAGTGAAAGAATCCTGTCTCCGCAGCTCCACTCATCAGCGGGACCGGTCACCCTCATTAGTGCATCTGCACCAACACTGTTGTCTACAACAGAAGTCAAAGACAAATTGTACGAAGATCTGGCAGCTAATATCAAAAAAATCCCTGAGAGAGAGCCGCTGTTCATTCTCGAAGACTTTAACACTAGAGTTGGTGCTGATCACAATTTTTGGCCCACTTGTCTAGGCTGCTTTGGCATTGGGCAGATGAACGAAAATGGCCAACGCTTGCTGGAGTTTTGCTGTTACTATGGTCTTTGTGTCAGCAACACGTTCTTTAATACGAAGCTTCAACACAGAGTTTCCTGGAGACCTCCAAGATCGAAGAATTGGCATCAGCTCGATTTGATCCTCACTAGACGCTCTAGCCTTCCTAGTATTACGATCACACACGGTTATCAGGGTGCTGGCTGTGATACTGATCACTCCCTGGTGTGTAATAGAGTAAAACTGAGAAAGAGATTGTATCACACGAAAAAGGAAGGAAAACCACATATTGCCATCAGCAAGATTCGCGATCAAAGAAAAGTTGAGGAATTTGCCCAAGCGCTTGAGGAAACCCAAGGAGGTGGAACAGCTCCAGAAAATGTCAACATTAATAAGTCCCAAAAGCAGGTCTTGTGAAAAGCAGTTTGAGGAATTCAGTATGTTTATTCCAAAAAAGAAAAGTTTGAGAAAGGATGTGATGGCTCTCTGGAAATATTTGGGTGGAAACAGAAGCATTTTAAATGCAGCTCCAGAGATAGAATTCCAAACAATGGTTTCAAATAAGAAATTTCAAAACTGCTCCCTCTTCCCTGTTGGCTCCCTCTTGACCTTCACTGCTCTCACTCTCCTGGCATTTGTACAGTTTCAATACTCTGTGGACTTTCTTATGACTGTGACCTCCAAGCAAAAAAATTCCCGCATTTCTGACATTTGTATGGTTTCTCTCCGGTGTGAACCCTCTTATGACTCAGCAGTGAATTCTAAGCATAACATTTCCAACACACCTTGCATTTCTATGGTTTCTCTCGTATGTGGACTCTATCACCGTATTTTTCCGTTTACAAGACGCCCCCGCACTTTTCTAACCCGAAAATCTAGAAAACATACAGTAGCTTTGAGTAATCATCCTCTTGGCTCGGAACGCTTGGACATTAAGAGTCCCTGTTGCATCTGAGCCTACAGGCTCCACCTCCGAGGTGCGTTCCAATTGGTTTGTTCAGCATCA
Organism: Intellagama lesueurii; assembly: GCA_037013535.1. Lineage (NCBI taxonomy): Eukaryota > Metazoa > Chordata > Lepidosauria > Squamata > Agamidae > Intellagama > Intellagama lesueurii. Next base: position 295,329,706 of record JBAJHW010000002.1, read on the forward strand.
GCTGATGTAAGTTCCATAAGGCTCGTGATTGGAGGAAGCTAAGTTTTCTGACTGTAGGAAGCTAAGCCTCGCGATTGAAGGAAACCTGTTTGCAAGGTTAAGGTATGGGCCGTTTTGTTCTCTCCTCAGCTTACTTCCCTGTATAAGACACCACTCAATTTTTAGTGTAATGATTTTAGGAAAAAGTAGCGTCTTATAAATGGAAAAATACGGTATGTCTCACAAACTTCTAAGCAAAACATTTCCTACACTTCTAGCATTTGTACTGTTTCTCTCCTGCGTGGACTCTCTTATGCCTCACAAGATGTGAATTCTGAGCAAAACATTTGCCACACTCCTGGCATTTGTAGGGTTTCTCTCCTGTGTGGACTCTTTTATGCCTCAGAAGGGATGAACTGCAGGCAAAATATTTCCCACACTCCTGGCATTGGTACGGTTTCTCTCCTGTGTGTATTCTCTTATGCCTTACAAGCTCTGAAGTGCAGGCAAAACATTTCCCACACTCGAGGCATTGGTACGGTTTCTCTTCTGTGTGTATTCTCTTATGCCTTACAAGCTGTAAGCTCAGAGGAAAACATTTCCCACACTCCTGGCATGTGTATGGTTTCTCTGCTGTGTGGATTCTCTTATGACTCTTGAGCAGTGAATTTGAAGCAAAACATTTCCCACACTCTTGACATTTGTATGGTTTCTGTCCTGTGTGAATTATCCTATGACTTCCAAGACGTGACCTGTAAGCAAAACATTTCCCACAGTCCACACAGTTGTACGGTTTTTCTCCAGTGTGGATTTTCTTATGACTCACAAGGTGTGAATTCTGAAGAAAACATTTACCACAGTCCAGGCATTTGTACGGTTTCTCTCCTGTGTGTATTCTCTTATGACTCTTGAGCAGTGAATTTGAAACAAAACATTTTTCACACTCTTGACATTTGTAGAGTTTCTCTCCTGTGTGGACACTTTTATGCTTCACAAGGTGTGAACTGCAGACAAAAGATTTCCCACACTCCTGACATTTATATGGTTTCTCTCCTGTGTGGATTCTCTTATGATTTACAAGACGTGACAAGTAAGCAAAACATTTGCCACAGTCCACACATTTGTACGGTTTTTCTCCAGTGTGGATTTTCTTATGACTCACAAGCTGTGAATTCTGAGCAAAAGATTTTCCACATTCCAGGCATTTGTACGGTTTCTCTCCTGTGTGGATTCTCTTATGAATCTTGAGCAGTGAATTTGAAGGAAAACATTTCCCACATTCCTCACATTTGTATTGTTTCTCTCCTGTGTGCATTTTCTTATGACGAGTAAGCAGTAAATTCCAAGTGAAACATTTCCCACATTCCTGGCATTTGTATGGGTTCTCTCCTGTGTGGATTCTCTTATGACTCACAAGCAGTGAATTCTTAGTAAAACATTTCCCACACTCCTGACATTTGTATGGATTATCTCCTCTGTGGACACTATTATGCTTCACAAAGTGTGATTTGCGAGCAAAACATTTCCCACAGTCCTCGCATTTATATGGTTTTTCTCCTGTGTGGATTCTCCTATGCTTCACGAGGTGTGAACTGCAAACAAAAGATTTCTCACACTGGCATTTGTATAGTTTCTGTCCTGTGTGGAGTCTCTTATGACTCCCCAGCATTGAAGTGTGAGCAAAATATTTTCCACCTTCCTCACATTTGTATGGTTTCTCTCCTGTGTGGATTATCTGATGACTCTCAAGCTGTGAGCTGCGAGCAAAACATTTCCCACACTCCTCACATTTATATGGTTTTTCTCCTGTGTGGACTTTTGTATGACTCACAAGATTAGAGTTCTGAGAAAACCATTTCCCACAGTCCTCGCATTTGTATGGTTTCTCTCCTGTGTGGATTCTCTTATGCCTCACAAGATGTGACTTCTGAGCAAAACATTTCCCACACTCATGGCATTCGTAGGGTTTCTCTCCTGTGTGGATTATCTTATGACTCTCAAGCTGTGAGCTGAGAGCAAAACATTTCCCACACTCCTGACATTGGTATGGTTTTATTCCTGTGTGCATTCTCTTATGGTTTACAAACTGTGAATTCCAAGAAAAACATTTCCCACAGTTGTCACATTTGTATGGTTTCTCTCCTGTGTGGATTCTCTTATGCTTCACAAGGTCTGAACTGTAAGCAAAACATTTTCCACACTCCTGGCATTTATATGGTTTTTCTCCTGTGTGGACTCTTGCATGACTAAGAAGATTTGAGTTCTGAGAAAAACATTTCCCACACTCTTCACATTTATGTTGTTTCTCTCCTGTGTGGACCCTATTATGAATCATCACAGCTGAATAGTGAGCAAAACACTCCCCACACTCCCGGCATTTGTACGGCTTGCCACTGCTGTTAACTCTTTGTTGTCTTGGAAAGTGGGGATTGTGGTTTAAACAGTGCCCAGACATTTTGCTGAAAAAGTCCTTCTTTCCAGTGTGGGCTCTTTTGTGAAGCATCAGTGCTACCAACAGATCAAACTGTTTTCCGCACATGATGCAGCTGGACGGCTTCTCTTGGATACAGCTTTGTTCTGTGTTGGTTTTTTGATATCCGGAAAGCTCTAATTTGTGTCCAAATTTTTCCCCCCATCTTGGACATATATTTCTCTCTTTTTGACTATCTGCAGTGAAGAAGGACAAGTGCAGAAAAGTGTAAAGAGAAGGAACAAACAGATCTAGATACCAAAAAAAGGTTTTTGATATGAAATCTCTAAATGAAAAATGAAATGGTCTTTTAAGTGTAATAGAGGTTTGTCCTTTTCCCCTACCCCTCTTATAATTCTGCTATAGATCTTGATACAAACTAATATAAGAAAAATAAGTAACAACAAACTTTCCTTCATCGACATCCAGTATGGACATTACACTCTTAAGAGGCCCCAGCTGAAGGCCTTTTCACTGTATTAGGACTGAATGAAGACCTTTAGATCTTATTACTCTTCCCTTATCCTGGTTTCATTTTAGCTTAACATGCTTCTTGATGGTTTTTCTGTGTGACCACTATAGGAACACATTTGGCTATATGTGGCTATAGAGTTGGGACACCACTCCAGCACGGAAGCATTAGAGTTGTTGTTATTGTTCATCATTACAGTGGTAACCATGGAGATCAGTATCAGCCAGGCAAGAAGAGAGCCTTACCAAGAGAGGATACCATTTGCCAGTTCTCTGCCATGACATCCTTGTGCAGGGCTCTCTGGTCAGGATCCAGCAGTGCCCACTCCTCCTGGGTGAAGTGCACGGCCACCTCCTCAAAGGTCACTGAACCCTTAAAATGAAAAAGAAAGGAAGTCTTCCTCATGGAATTCAAAAAACCAACCTTCTTAATCCATAACAACACTTGAAGGGAAATGGCTGGATCTTTATCTTATAGGTTTTAACTGTCATGAATGGCCTTCACAGCCTTAATATTGGAAGTTTACCAATGGCTAGTAGTCCATTGGCCACGTGCTCCCTCCAGGAAGAGAGGCCTCCGAGTCCCAGCTGGGGAGAAAAGAACAGGGGGAGAGAAAGCGTTATTGTTGGCCAGCTGTCAGTTCTTTGGGAACTCCCTGGAGGCATCAAGGGAGCCTCTGTGAGGAACAGGTGGCTAGACTGGACCAGCCTTTCGGAAGAGGGACAGGAAAGGGATTCCTCCTCTCCTCTCATGTCCTTTTGGAAAACCTCAAACAACGCCCAGCGCTTCAAACCAAATTCAAAAGAAAGAAGAAACAATCTTATTTTCTATTTACCAAAGCTAGATATAATAGACTTTTTTATTTAATTTATTTGTGGAATACTTTTCTCCCAATGAAGGGACTTGAGACAGCTCATAATGTGAAAAACAATTGGAGTTAAAAAAAGAATAAATTATACAATAAAAAGCACTTAAACCCTAAGAATTATTAAAAATACATGAAAGGATTAAAAACATTTACAACCTCAAGAAGAAACTGCTGAAGGTAAAATCCACCATGCAGGGCGCAACCTATAAAAACCTGTCCATGGAAGGAGAAAAGGACGGTCAACATAATCTCTGGAGGCAGAGCATTGCACAAGCTGGGAGCTGCCACAGAGAAGGCTCTTTCTCGTGTCCACATCAAGTGTACCTGCCCTGGCAGTGGGGCCCAGAGGTGGGCCTCCTTATGAGTCGAGAAAGCTCGTATGGGGACAGACAGTCTGGCAGGTCATCCTATAGGGTTTTAGAGGTAAGAAACAGGACTTTGCATTAGGCCTGGAAATGGATGGAGAGGCACTTCTAAGCCCCAAAATGGAAGACATACTTTACCAGCCTGCTATATAAGCCTTGATAAAATGGGGGCTTTTGTTAAAAAGAAAGGGCCAGACTGATACATCTCTAAAGTGGTTGTATGCACAGGGATTTATTATTTATTTCCTTATTTCTTTCTTAAATTATATATTGCTCCATGACTCTCATGCACTATTCTGGTTGGTTCAGAGAAATTACCTATAATAATAATATATTAAATAAGCAGTTAAAGAAACTACAGAAACTTCAAGAGGCATAAATTGTAAGCATAAAATACATGATTCAAATACGCAAGGCCTTTGCCCTACCTGATTGAGTTCTCCTCCATGACAACGAAGAGATGAAGGACTACTTGTTGGCCTCCTGCCGGCCCCTGCGGGAGAGACGAAAAAGTTGGGGAGCCAGTCCTAGAAGCTTCTTGCAAAAGATCATAATCCCAAAAACTAAAGTCTTTATTTAGCACCTGAGGATTCCCATCCCAGTTAAAGGCGCACCTTCACAATTAAAAAGTCTGCCATTTCAGGAAACTGTGAGTGAATGATATTCCAAGAGGGCAGAAGACTGAGATTTTTTATTTTTTATTGAGTAAAAGAATTTCTCCAACAATTAAAAAACACTAAATGTTGGGAATTCTCCTTTTTTCGAGATACTACAGTTCAACTGCTGCGCCAGAATTTTTCTTTTAATCTGGATCATATTATTATTTGTTTATTACCACCCTTTTCAGGAAATAAAAAACAAATGAACCAAGCTTTGTCTTTCTTTGTTTTAACCCACATTGTACAAAATGAATAGAAAATCTGGTGTGGGTGTTCCTTGTCTCTCTCCACCTGCTCTGAAATCATTGCCTTCCTCTGTGTTTCTTTCCCCCCCCCTCCATCCCGTGATTCCTACCTTCTTCCTAAGTGTTAAGCTCAATTCTTCAAACATTAGCTGTAGAGAGGACAAGTGGTTAGGAAAAGAGAGACGGGCATCTCGAAAGGCGTGTAGGATATAAATATAAATAAAACAAGTACCAATCATTGAAGCATGCAAGGCTAAATACAGAAGTGTTTCAGCATCTCTCCGATCCTAAATTTATTTTTCCTTGTGGAAAGGTATGTCTACCCTGGAAGAGTCAACTTCCTTCTGGTCCCTCGAGGTTACAGGTCTGGAGGTTGTGTGCGAGAGCTAAAGAAGGGGTTAAAGCACTGGGGTGCTACAACCTGACAGGTGGACTACTGCCTGATTAGGAACTTCTTTTTTATTTGAAGGTGATGTGAAATATCATTTTATTTACATTAGCCATAGGCCTTAGCAAGATAAATAAATGAAAACATCCTTCAGTCTCGAGAGACTATGGTAATGTGCTCTGAATAGAGGTCCTGAAACAGCGTCTAATGTGGCTGAGAAGGCCAATACAAGAGTGAAAATCCTTTCCACACTGAAGACAAATACAATCTGTCACCTGTCCAGCTCCCTGATTTTGCTGGTTTCGGGACGGCCTCTTTGCCTCGGCCTGCTGGACAAGGGTCTCTTCAAAATGGGAGAGGCCATGATGCACCGCCTGCCTCCACGCTGACCGCTCAGATGTCAGGGTTTCCCATCTGTTGAGGTCCACTCTAAGGCCTTCAGATTCCGCTTGCAGATATCCTTGTATCGCAGCTGTGGTCTCCCTCTGGGGCAATTTCCCTGCACTAATTCTCCATACAGGAGATCTTTTGGAATCCGACCATCAGCCATTCTCCCGACAATCTCACGACATGCTCAAGCCAACGTAGACGTCGCTGTTTCAGTAATGTATACATGCTAAAAATTCCAGCTAGGACTACTCTATTTGGAACTTTGTCCTGCCGGGTGATACCAAAAATGCGTCAGAAACAACGCATATGGAACGTGTTCAGCTTCCTCTCCTGCCGTGCACAAAGGGTCCAGGACTCACTGCAGTACAGGAGTGTGCTCAGGACACAGGCTCTGGAGACGTCACTTCCGCTAGAATGGCAATGTACGGCTGAATTTTCGTCTCTTCACCCTGGAATCTAAAAAGGATGATAAATGTCCTTCTCCCTGCCTGAAATGTGAGTAAATAGCGATTAAACTTCTGATGAAAGCTTTAGGCAAAGATAGAAACACTTTTTGAAGTGTAAACATGCTGTTATCTATCTAAAGAATGTACTTTCACTTTTGCCTGGGAAGACGGAGGCTGCTAGAGAGGCAGAAAATAAACGGCCTGTTAAACACGGCTTGACTCCTTGAGCTATAAATCTTTGCTTAGCTTGGTGTATACATGCGAAAAGGCAGAGATAAGATCAGGAGCTGGGTTCGTGGACAACCCCATAAACCATCAGATAATAGCGTCGAGCGTATCGCCCGTTTAAAAAGGCTGGAAGAGGGGGAGCCCCTCCTTTCTGAAATCAACATGGAAAAAAAAGTTTCAGAGCTTGCCTCTTCCGTGAAAGGAATGGAAGGACAACTTGGACAGGTTCTCTCTAAAATGGACATTTTAATAAGAGGGAATCAACAGATGGGACAAGATATACAAAAACTGCAGGGAGAATTGACAGACATTAAGACAAGTTTAGGCAAAACAGAGGGCAGGTTGCAACAACTGGAAGATTTCCAGAGCGTGGCGACAAAACAGCACCAAGTGCTTGATGAACTTCAGAAAAAGGTTATCTATTTAGAAGATAATTCAAGACGTAATAATATCAAAATAATGAATTTTGAACATGAGAAAGAAAAGGATTTGAGGGGGGAAGTGATAGACTGGATTAATTCTGTTATGAAATCCCAACATGTGGCTGAGGAAGATATTGAGAGAGTACATTTTGTTGGGAACCCAAGGAAAACCAGAAGACCCATAATACTAAGATTTTTTAACTATATGAAGAAAGAACAGTTTTTTAGGGTCACTAAAGAAAAGCCTGAATTGCTAGTTTATAGATCAAATTCAGTTCAGATCTATCAGGATGTAAGCCCCGAAACCAGCCAGTGGAGAAGAACAATGAAGCCCATCACTTCAATTTTAATTAAGAACGGCAAGAGATACAACTGGGGCCACCCTGTCTTTTTGAAAATATGGAAGGATGGAACCCTACATAAAATCTACTCCTTTGAAGATGGGAAGGATTTGATGAAAGCCTGGGGACTTTGGCAAGAAGATGAGAGTGAAGGGACAAGCAAGCAAGTAGCTTTGTAAAGACTGGTAGTCCGAAAGAGAAGATTTTTTTGAGAGAAGATACTTTAATTGGAAGATATTACTGGGCGTTACTGGATGTCGGAAGAAATTTTTTTTCTTTTTTTTTTCTCCTTTACCCTCCCTTTTTTTTTCTTTTTTCTTTTTGATTTTTGATTTTTCTTTTCCCCCTCTATTTTGTAATGAGGGTTGGAATTTTTTTCTCTCTTTCTTTTCTGCCCATTTTATTATAATATTAAAAATTTTTTTAATAATATGAATAAAATCTTTTAAAAAAAATTTTTTTAATTTTTTTTTCTTCTTTTTCATATTTTTTCTTTTTTCCTTTTTTTTCTTTTCTTTTTTTTATTGTTGTTCTTTTGTATGTGGGTTTTTGATTCAAGATTTTTTTCATTTTTGTTTTGTTTTGTTTTGCTTTTGCTTTCTTTATTATTGTTTTGGATTACCGGATTAGACTTGGGTGGTAGAAAGAAGAAGAGATGTTAAAAGTTAGGAGGGAAGGCATTTGAGTATATATATATAGATAAAAATATGAGGTGGGGTGAAATTGGGATGAGGGTTTGGCTGGGGTCCGGACTGGTGGGGGTGACGTCTCCCCCCCTCCCAGAGCTTGCGCCGAACATTAGTGAGACGTGGGGAAACGGGAGGGAGGAAAATAATTTATATGTAGGTAAGAAGGACAGGGATAGGAAATTAGAGGTAGGTGAATTTATTTTTTTTAGTTGTTTTTGTTTTTGTTTTTGTTATGTGAGATGCACAAAGGGACCGAATAAGAGGCAGAGAATGGAACGGATATGGGGAAAAACATAAGGGTAGCGACTTTAAATGTGAAAGGCCTAGGGTCTGTATTAAAGAGAAGGAGGATAGAATTATTATTAAAGAAAAGTAAAGTTGACATTAACTATTTACAAGAGACACATCAACTAAAGGATGGAGTCAATGAATTGAAATTACAAAACATCCATATATATGAAAAAGCATTTGGGACCTCTAAATCTAGAGGGGTAGCAATATTAATATCTAAACATTGTGAATTTGTGATGAAAGAAGTAATAAAAGATAGTAATGGTAGATATTTGATAATTCAAGGTCAAATGGGGGAGGAAGATTATACATTAGTAAATGTGTATGCACCAAACATGAATCAAGGAGAATTTTATAGAATTGTGATTGAAGAAATGGAAAAGGTTAGGAAAGGATATGTGATCATGGCAGGAGATTTTAATATGGTTCTGGATAAGGTGAAAGATAAATCCACATGTAAAAAAGATGAGTTGAATAAAAGAGGTACCCTCCTGAGTAAGATATTAAACACTATGGATTTGAAAGATATATGGAGAGAATTAAAGGGAGATGAAAGAAGGTTTACATATTATTCTTCTGTACATAATAGTTATTCTAGAATAGATTTTATGTTTATTTCACAAAACTTAATTTCAAAAGTAGTAGATACGAATATTAATGTGATAAAAATAACAGATCATGCGTTGATGGTGTTGGAGATGAAAGTTAAGAAGGACTATAGAGAAGCTAGAAGATGGAGAATGGACTCCAATATTTTTCAACATACAGAGGTTGTAGATAAAGTTAAGAAAGAATGGCTGGAAATATGGTAATTTAATGAAGCAGGTGGGAATAAAATAGGAGTGTTATGGGACACTATGAAAGCAGTCATGAGAGGAATTGCCATAAGAGAATCCTGTAGATTAAAAAAATTGAGAGAAGAAAATATAAATAGAATTGTAGAATCATTAAAGGATTTAGAAAGCAAATATTTTATGGATAGAGATAACAAAAAATTAATTGAGATCCAAGCTAAAAGAAAGGAATTAGAAGGTATAGAGCTAGAAAAGGTCCAGAGAGACCTGGATCGTGATATATGCCTGTGGCGTTCGCACCTCGAGGCCCCTGCCTGACCCTCCAAATACAGAGCACACGAAGGCAAACTACTACTCCTTTTTACCCCGCTGCCACCAGTTGATCACTGAATCAACATTAATTATGGAAGGATGAAGATGCAGGTCCAAACTTCACTGTCTTTTAAATAAAACATTTTTATTGATTACAGATGTTATCATTTCATAGGTAACTTCTATTATCATCAATCACATCCTTCTATTTGTTATTACAGTTCTTATTCACTTTTCACTCTAATCACCTCAGATCTCCCAAATACCACACTCTATCTCCTTCCCCACTCTCTCACTCTCTCTTCCTCCCTCTGACTCTCTTACTGACTCCGCCTCTTTATTACATTCCTCTCGGCTCCGCCTCTCAGCAACATTAGCCTACAACATGAATATTCATAACTACTTAACATAATAAGGGTGAACGCTACAATGCCATCAGCTTCTTATTAAGCCATACTCTCTTTGTGAGTCTAGAGAACATGGTAGCTCCTTTGCCAATGCGTTTATCCAGCTCGACATCTAGGGACAGAGTGTCAGAGATCGTTGAGCCAAGGTACACAAAGTCATGAACAACCTCCAATTCTTGGGTGGAGATGGTAATAGAGGGAGGTGAGTCCACGCCCTGGCCCATGACTTGTGTTTTCTTCAGGTTGATTGTTAATCCAAAGTCTTGGCAGGCCTTGCTAAAACGATTCATGAGTTGTTGGAGGTCTTCAGCAGAATGAGCAACAACAGCTGCATCATCGGCGAAGAGGAAGTCCCGCATGCATTTCAGCTGGACTTTGGTCTTCGCTCTCAATCTAGAGAGATTAAAGAGCTTTCCATCTGATCTAGTCCGGAGAGACACCTTCTCTTGCAGTTCCAAAGGCGTGCTTCAGCATGACAGCAAAAAAGATCCCAAAGAGAGTCGGCGCGAGGACACAGCCCTGTTTCACTCCGCTTCAGATGTCAAAGGGATCTGATGTTGAGCCATCAAAAACTACAGTGCCCTTCATTTCCTCATGAAAGGATCTGGTGATGTTAAGGAGTCGAGGTGGACATTCAATCTTGGGAGGTATTTACGATACGATACGATATACCTTTATTGGCATTATACAAATACACAGGGGGAAGAGACACAATCAACACCAATGAGGAAGTACAAAATCATGAAAAACAAAAATATTACCCGGAGAATGGGGCAAAGAGGAGTTCAACATTATAAGGCATCAGTTAGGTTCAAAATTTCGGTTAAGTAGTTTGCTACCGCCTCAGTGAGGGGAGCACAGCGATCACTCAAGAAGATAGGGAGAAGATCAGGAAAGTAATCCGAAAAGGGGAACAGCCAGTGGTCTAAAAAGACTTTCCGAAGGGAATAGTGTGCTGGGCATCTAAATAGAATATGGTCTAAGGTGTCGGGCAGCAAGTGGCAGAAAAGGCAGAGTCTTTTATCTTTAGGGGTTTTAGAAAAACGGCCAAAATGCATGGCCGACGGGAATATGTTAAACCGAGCTAGCATGAAAGCTCTCCGCCGTGTAGGATTAGTCAATAAATTGAAATAATTTAAAGGATATTCTAAAACAGGGGATAAACCGAAAAATTTTGGAGAACATGTGAGATTAAGGAGGTCACTAAGATGTTCAAACTCCCACTGATATAGCTTGGCTTTGATATGAGAATGAGTAAGAGATAATTCCAATTCGAAGAGTGATTCTATTGGGCAATCAATGGATAACAGTTTAGAGTGGATAAGTTGAGTCCATTTGGGGGAGTAAGAATCTCTTAGCAGAGCATAAAGTAACAAATCTGGGGGACTGGTTAAAAACAAACGAAGCCAATATTTAAAAGTGAGAGACCAAGCCAGGGTTGAGGGGAGATGGGTCCCTAATTCGAGTAGGATAGAGGCAAGTCGAATGGATTTTGGAAGGCCAAGGAACTTCCTAAAGAAAGAAGTCGCTAAGCGGTCAAGGTCAGAGTGGACCGATGTGATCCACACAGGAACTCCATATAATAATTGTGAGATAATTTTGGTTTGGAATACATGGAGAGCAGCTGGGACGAATTGATTACCGGCAGAGAAGTGGAACTTGGCAATTGCCTTTAGCTTCTGAGATGTGGATGAAATGACAGCTTTTTTTATGAGGGGACCAATTTAGTTTGTAATGAAAGAGGATCCCTAAGTATTTAAAGGTTTGTACTTGATGGTAAGAATGGGGACCTATTGACCAGAGGGAAGGAGAACAGCGTTTAGAAAAGACCATAATTTTTGTCTTATCAGAGTTGATGGTGAGGTAATTTAGCGAACAGTATTTTTGTAAATGGGTAAGAGAAGAACGTAAACCAGGTTTAGTGAGAAAAAGTAAGACCATATCGTCAGCATAAAGGAGGACAGGAAGAGGAATCCCATTAAGGGCAGGAGGTGAGTTATCAGAGTTTGAGAGAAAAGAAGGGAAGTCAGCTAGAAAAAGATTAAAAAGCAAGGGGGCAAGGATACATCCCAGGCGAACACCATTTTGAACAGGGATCCTCAGATCAGTTAGGACCTGAGAGTTGGGGAGACGGACTTGGGTAAAGTTAAGAGTATGAAGACGGCGGATCAAAAACAAAAGGCGAGGGTCAATTCCCCACTTAGAGAGTTTTTCCCATAGTAGACTTCTGTTAATAGAATCAAAGGCGCCCTTAAGATCGACAAAAGCAGCATAGAGATTAGATTGAGGATAAATGGAATATTTTTCAGCTAGAAAAGATAATAGGAAAACATGATCGGCAGTGGACGCACCAGCCCGGAAGCCAATTTGTTCCATTCCAGGAAGATTATGAGATTGCACCCAAGATAGGAGTTTGGTGAGAAGAAATTTGGCATATAGTTTGCCAATATTGGCCAGAAGGCTTATTGGCCTGTAATTACTGGGTTGAGAGGCGTCACCTTTTTTATAAATGGGAATTGTAACAGAGGATAACCAAGTTTCAGGGAATTTGCTGGTATTGTTAACTAACGTGAAAAACTTGGCAAGGAGCTCGGCCCACCAATAAGGGTTGGAAGTCAAGATCTCAGAAATAAAGTTATCTGGGCCCGGGGCCTTATCAGATTTTAAGGTGTTAATGAGATCTAAAACTTGATCAGTGGTGATAGGGGGCCAATCAGGGAGATTAGGAGAATTCAGTGGTAAAGAAGAAAGGGGGAGGGAACTTGTGAATAGCCCTGTGAAATACTCAATCCAGGTTTCGGCTGGAATGGGGCTTAGTGAATTAGAAGGAGCCTGAGCAGTGGAGCAAGAAACTATAGACCAGAAGGATTTCTGGTTGTGGGAAATGATTGCCTGGTATAAGAGGTGCCATTTGCGTTGCGCAAACTGATGTTTTTTTGTATCAAATAGGGCAGAACAGGCTTTGCGGAGAGAGAAGTAGTGCTGTAAGGAGGGAGGGGTTAGGTGATGGCGAATAGAGGAAAAGAAGGATCTAATTTGTTTTTTTGCCTTCCAGCAATCAGCATCGAACCAAGAGCGAGAGTGGGTAGTATTTTAAAAAGGCCGACCCTGCTAACCAAATCAAAGGCGTTTGTAAGTCCTATGAAGGCCACAAAAAGTGGCTGTCGTCGTTCCCTACATTTCTCCTGCAACTGTCTGAGGGAAAATACCATGTCAATGGTGGATCTATTAGCTTGAAATCCACACTGTGATTCTGGATAGACTCTGTCTGCAAGCACCTGGAGTCTCTTCAGCACAACACGGGCAAGCAGCTTCCCTACAACGCTGAGAAGAGAGATGCCACGGTAGTTATTGCAGTCGCCCCTGTCGCCTTTGTTCTTGTACAATGTGACAATGTTTGCATCCTTCATGTCCTGTGGTAATCCACCTTCCCTCCAGCAAAGACAAAACATTTCATACAGCTCGGTGGTGATGGTCCCTTTACAGCACTTCAGCAGGGATGTTGTCCTTCCCAGGAGCCTTGCCGGAGGTGAGGGAATCCTAGGCCACTTTTATTTCTGCTAATGTTGGTTCGCTGTCCAACTCTTCCAAGATAGGCAGGCACGCAATGTTATTTAATGCCTCTTCGGTTACAACATTCTCTCTAGAATATAGCTCAGAGTAGTGCTGCACCCAGCGGTCCATCTGCTGTGCTTGGTCCTGGATGATCATGCCTGTAGCAGTCTTCAAAGGAGCAGATTTCTTCTGTATTGGACCTAAAGCCTGCTTGATACCGTCATACATTCCCTTGATGTTACCTGTGTCCGCTACTATCTGTATCTGAGAGCAGAGCTGAAGCCAATAATCGTTCCTGGCAGTCTGTTGGACTTTGCTACGAGCAAGTCGAAGAACCTGCAAGTTGTACTCACTAGGACAGGCTTTGTATGCTGCTAGAGCTCTCCTCTTTTCCTCGATGGCTGGCATCAACTCCTCCGAATGGGCTTCGAACCACTCTGCTGATTTTTAGGTCTTCTTGCCAAATGTGGACAAGGCGGTGTTATAAACAGCATTCTTGAAATGTTCCCATCGTTCTGGTGCATTTGCACCAGCCGGGCGTGGAAGAATTTCCTCAAGCGCTTGGGCAAATTCCTCCACTTTTCTCTGATCGCAAGTCTTGCTGATGTCAATACATGGTCTTCCTTTTTCGTGTGATACAATCTTTATTCTTAGTTTTCCTCTGCTACACACCAAGGAGTGATCAGTATCGCAATCAGCACCCTGATAACTGTGTGTGATCGTAATACTAGGAAGGCTAGAGTGTCTAGGTAAAGGTAAAGGTTCCCCTTGACATTTAGTCTAGTCGTGTCTGACTCTAGGGCGCAGTGCTCATACCCGTTTCCAAGCCATAGAGCCAGCGTTTGTCTGAAGACAGTTTCCGTGGTCACATGGCCAGCGTGACTAGACACGGAACGCCGTTACCTTCCCACCGAGGTGGTACCTATCTATCTACTTGCATTTGCATGCTTTCGAACTGCTAGGTTGGCAGGAGGAGCGTCTAGTAAGGATCAAATCGAGCTGATGCCAATGCTACAATCTTGGATGTCTGCAAGAGACTCTGTGTCGAAGCTTCGTATTAAAGAACGTGTTGCTGACACAAAGACCATAATAACAGGAAACCTCCAGCAAGCGTTGGCATTTTCGTTCATCTTCCCAATGCCAAAGCAGCCTAGACAAGTGGGCCAAGAATTGTGATCAGCACCAACTCTAGCGTTAAAGTCTCTGAGAATAAACAGCGACTCTCTCTCGGGGATTGTTTCGATAGTAGCTGCCAGATCGTCGTAGTTTGTCTTTGACTTCTGCTGTAGACGACAGTGTTGGTGCATATGCACTAATAAGGGTGACCAGTCCTGCTGATGAATGGAGCTGCAGAGACAGGATTCTTTCACTCCCCGCAGTAGGTGGAACAATGGATCTCAGCAGAGTATTTCTAACTGCAAAGCCAACACCATATTCCCTGGTCTCATTCAATGGTTTTCCCTGCCAGAAGAATGAGAATTTTTTTTCTTTGACAGATTCCGAGTCTGGCAGTCTCGTCTCTTGCAGGGCAACAATGTCCATCTGCAGCCTACTCAGTTCCATGTCGATGACAGCTATCTTGCGCACGTCGTCTATTTCCTGCAGGTCGTCAGAAAAGCCAGGGGTCATTGTCCAAACATTTCAGGTGCCCCACTTTAGGGCAGAAGTTTTCTTATGATTGTTGCATGGTGCAGGGTTCTCGATCTGCTTGTCGGCTTTCAACCTAAACCCCACGCACCCCATGAGGTTATCAGACCGTAGCAAGGCAGCACCTTACTGGCTGGGGGCTGCCCAGCTTAAGGCGGGCGGTAGCTACCTAGTGAGGTGCAACGACCTCTTCCACCGTCGGAAGTAGCCCCTGGCATCATGCTCTACGCCAATCGAGCAAAGACTTATAACCGGTAACTGCTACTTCCCGTGTTGTTTCGACGCTGTATGCGAAGCTGGAGTGTCCTCTCCAGAGCACGAAGCCTGGGCTGCCTTCCAAGGCTAACGAGCCCCACCTACCCATGACTTTTCGACTGAAGAAGATAAATATAAAATTTACAAATGTATATAATCAGCATATTAAAATCAAAACAACAAATGCATATACATTACATACATACAGTATGCCAGTGCCAAAATTAGTAAGGTGCAGATTAGCCCATCTCACTGATAAATGTGTAAAGAAAAAAGGAGGCATGTTATATGCAGCACCTTGTGTACGACTATGGGAAAAATTAGCCTCCAGAACTATAGATAAAGGACTTCTCTTTTTAATTAAATGTCTTTATCATAATAACTGTTTGAGGGTGCGCTGTTCCACGAATGGGCATTTAACAGATCATATGTCATCTACAAAAGGGGTTAAGCAAGGCTGTGCTTTAGTTCCAATCCTGTTTAATTGATATGTGAATGATATTGTTGAACATTTGTCATCCCCATTGTTTCATGTCCCGGGTAGGTGGGGCTCATCAGCCTGGGAAGGCAGCCCATCTAGGAGAAGAAAACTCCGATTTCAAACCCCCATGCCGTGAGGAGGAGGAGGAGGTGCCGCCATCATCCATGCCGTGAGGGAGCAGGCCGGGTAGGTGGGGCTCGTCAGCCTGGGAAGGCAGCCCATCTAGGAGAAGGAAAACTCCGATCTCAAACCTCCACTGCCTTGTGGCTATATCCACTGATGGAAAAGGTTTCAGGAGTTAACCTCGAGGCAAAATCCGGAGCCGGAGTCCCGGAGGCAGTTCGTGTCATTCTGGCAACTCCTGCGACGTCGCTGGAACCAGTTTTATTGGCTCTTGCCTTTCCACTGGACTATTTCAGCGACGTGGAGAGGGGGGATTTGCTGCTTGGGTAACAGCCTATCCTCCATATTATTTTACCCAGGCTTCATGCTCTGGAGAGGACACTCCAGCTTCGCATACAGCGTCGAATAGACGCTGTTCCAAGTCCTCCATACACAGCACGTTACCATAGTCTCTCGAGACTGAAGGACGCCTATGATGTTTCATGTCCTTAAAATTGACAACTAAACCCATTTCAGCCCTACTATATGTAGAAGATCCAGTACTGCTATCTCAAACGAAAGCGAGTCTTAGAAGACAACTAAGAGCATTTTCCAGCTACTGCCAAAAGGAGCACTTAGAGGTGAATTACAGCAATTACAGCAAGACCAAAGTAATCGTATTTTCAAATTGTTTCAGACTCTGTAAATGGTCTTCAAATTTCTAGGTGTGATCTTTCAGACAGCAGAAACATGGGTAGCTCCTTTTTTGTATATGGGAACTATTACAGATGTACCCCAACGCTCAGGTAATAATCCTCTTGGATCAATGAATAAGAATAAAACTACCAGCAATGCAGCCCACCAGTTAATATTGGATTTTATAAGTTCTGGGGCCTAAAAGTCTATTCCTGGTGCCTTGTTTTTCAGTTGGTGGATAAAGCTTTCAACCTCATTTACTGAAACTGGTGGCCAATTAGGGAGATTTTTCCATTGCTTCCATTGTTTGGGTATCGTGGGGATTAGAATCAAAGAATAATGCCTTGCAGTGCTACATCCATTCATAGGAGCCTATAATACACGTTGGGGCTGAGCAGCCATTGTTCCTTAAACTTCTTATTGTGTGCCCAAAGAAGACCAGTATCTCCATCACTAGAGACTTTTATCAACATTTCCCATGCATTTATAGCTGCTAGTTGCTTTTTCTCCTTTATCAAGAATTTATATGCTTGTCTGCTGGCAACATTCTCATTTAACAAAGATTGCAAATGAGTTTTCCTGTACTTATAATACATTTCCCTCATTTGGCTCTTGGCCTGCTTATATTCACTATCAAACCAGCTGGCTGTTTTTGAAGCTCTTCCAGAGTCTACTTTGGTTGCCCTCATTTTTAGGTGCGCTCCTGGTTTTTCAGTCAGGACTTGAAATAGCTTTATTGCCTCAGTGTCATTGCTGGCAGTGAGAAAGGTGTTACAGGCATTCATATATTCCCCAGTCTTCAGTAGGTGATTCAGTGCAATATCTACCACTGGTGACCATTTAATTCTCTTGTGACCAGTCACTTCTAAATCTTCGTTGGAGTACAATTGTAATTCTAATCAAGGATTACTATATGTTGGGTGTATTAGTGTCAGTGTCAGAGGTAAATGATCACTTTCTGTATTATTACCAATTTCAAATTGGGCAACATATTAATACACAGAATGCAAGATTGCTATGTAGGAGATCACACTGCCACCCCTCTGAGTGAAATGAGCACATTCTCCAGAAGGGTCTCCCTTCACAGAACTTTTAATATTAGGAGATCCCTCCTCCTTGTGAACTGAGCAAAGCAATACCCTGCATAATTGCATATTTTATCTTTGGATTTTCGACAACTTTCCCCCAATATATAATCATCTGAATCTAATAACCCAATGAAAGTGGGTATATAAACTTTCATCATTAGCACCTAAGTGTACATTGAAATCCCCTGCAATAATGAATATTGCCTTAGGATATAGATTCGGAACTAAGCTGATGTGGATGGCTCCAAATTTATTAGAAATCAGGATCCCAAGGCCTCCCTTAGAACGACCTCCTCTGGAGCTGGGATCAGCTTTTGATAAATAGCTTACAAAACCGTCTAGCTCCAACTCTTCCATCTCCCAGGTCTGCTGGCGGAGTCCTGTGTCATATTCCCTGATAAAGCTTTGAAAAGAGGGGTCCGCCACCTTCCCTCACCAGCCCGTAATGTTCCAGGAAAGAAATGTCAGTGAGAGATTTTGTTGATGGATTAAGGGTCATTCAGAAGCAGATGGATCTGAGGTGAATGTTTTCTTTCCCACAGCAGGGTTGAGGGGGGGGGGCGGTATCACTCTCTGTCAGGTATTTGTTAAAACCTGTAGAATTGTTAATCCAGTTTGTATATGATTGTAAGTATTTGTAAGGATGGAAACAGTAGAGAAAAGTCTGTAGAATTAATGATTTAAGCAGTACAGCTGAGATAGGAACCAGCTAGTAGGCTGAATTAGAACAGCTGTGGAAACAAAATGCAGAAGGAGCTACCTACGGAAGCTAATCACCGATTGGCTGAATGGTGAGATAAAGCCGACAGCTCTAGCATACTCAATCTTGTGGGTCGAAAGGAGAAACAAGGAGGAATGCTGCTGGATGGATTTATGGCATTGAATTGACCATGGAACTCTGATTTATTGGCTAAGGAAACAGACTGACTAATTGCAAAACTGTGTTTGACCAAGGACTGAACTAAATGGACTATGCTGTATGTATATGCTGCAATAATAATTGAATAGAAGTTTATATTGCAAAAGCTGTCTGTCTGCTCAATATCTTCTTGGTTTGCCTTAACCTCTGGTGAAGCTATGCCCTCTAGTGTCCACAACATTCTGCATTTTCGCACACTGTCAAAGGTTATGGGCCCAGGTGGACGCTAGACCAGGTGGACGCAGTGCCAGAAGGTAGACAACCATAGGAAGAAGTCCAGAGAGACGAGAGTATCAGCAGTAAGTCAACATTATTTACAGTCCAAAATGGCAAATGCAATAATGATGTCAGGATTTCCTGTAACAAAGTTAAATGGTGAGAATTATTCTACGTGGCAGCAAAAAGTCCAGTTACTCCTGCGAAAGGAAACTTTATGGGATATTGTTGAGAGCCCACCAGCTGTATTAGATAGAGAAGAGAATAACAAAGCTTTGGCTATAATTGGTCTGACTCTAGACGACCGTCTCTTAATCCATCTCGGAGGCTTGACTTCAGCAAAGCAAGCGTGGGATAATTTAAAGAGACTCTTTGTACGAACAAGCGTGGGGAGCCAGATACAGCTAGCAAAGAAGTTATTCAGAACAAGATTACTGACTGGTGAAAGTATGCTGAATCATTTAGAACGTATTAAAGTAATGCTCATGGACTTAAGGGAAAAACAAGTCATATTCACTGAGCTACAAGAAGCATTCATCATTCTTTCTTCATTAGATCAAACATATGATCAATTTGTCTCCAATTTAGAAGTTCTACCTCAAGCAGAACTAACTGTTTTGAATGTCTCAAGCAGGCTTTTAGAGGAGGAACAAAAGAGACAAGAGATAAACAACTCCAAGACTCCATGAGTTCTTATCAGCATAAACTTCAAAAGAAGCAGCCGAAAGAACTTGAGACACAGCTGCAATAACTCACACAGAAAAGAGATGTTTTGCATGTGGTTCAAACATACATTATATCGAAGCTGCAAGAAAAAGAAAAAAGGAAGAAAGCAGCCACAATATAGTAATGAATCACATTTAACTGATACCATTTGCAATTCAGGGGATAATGGGACTGAATGGGTTATAGATTCAGGTGCCACAGCAAACATGTGTAAAAATAGAAAGCTGATATATGACTTCCAAACTGTGGGAAATCAGCAAGTGTTTTTGGCTGACGGGGTAAGTACCAATATATTGGGTAAAGGTAAAGTTAAACTTCCATGCTTAACTAAAGCTATTAATGTTGTGTATGTTCCCAAATTGAAACATAATTTACTATCAGTAGGATCATTAGCTATGGAGGGTTTTACAACCACATTTCACAAAGAAAAGTGTGAAATAAGAGGTGCAGACAATTCTGTAGTAATTGGCTCAATGAAGAATAACTTGTACAAACTGAGTGATTTAGATGTGAACAATGTTTATAATAACGAATGTCCTCACAGAGATTGTATACACTTATGGCATTTGAGACTTGGACATCCCAGTTATAAAACATTACAAAGGACTATAGAAAACTCATTTGGAGCCAATATAAGAAAATGTGACAAATATGTAAAATGTCAAGCATGCCAAATAGCTAAGAGTAAATGTGCCCCTATCAGGAAATATAGTAATGTGCAAGTAGAAAATATTCTTGATTTAGTGTCAATGGATATAATTGGTCCCAAACAACCATCAATAGGAGGAGCAAGATATATATTATCAATTCAAGATCAGAAATCCAGATTTGGCTTTTGTTATCTAATGAAAGATAAAAGTGAGACACACATCGAATTTGAAAAATGGTTGAAATTTGTAGAGAGAAAAACTGGAAGAAAATTAAAACAAATACAAACAGATAATGGGACAGAATTTACAAATAATAAATTTCAAGCCATACTAAAGAAACATGGAATAGTTCATAGAAAAGCTGCACCATATACTCCAACACAAAATGCTTTTATAGAAAGGCGAGGGCAGACACTGCAAAACATGGCAGAAACTATGATTAGAGGTAGTAAGCTATATGATAAATTTTGGGGTGAGGCCATACTCTGTGCCAATTTTTATCTAAATATCCTATGGCATTCAGGCATTAATAATATTCCCTATTCTATATGGTCTGGAAGAAAACCAAATTTAAAATTTCTGCATACATTTGGTTCTCCAGCGTGGGTGCATATTCCTAGGAACATAAGGAAAAAGGGTGAAAAAAAGGCAAAACTTATGTATTTTCTTGGATACCAGCAAAATAAGAGAGCATTCAGATTTGGTCTACCTAATTCCAATAAGGTAGTAATCAGTAGCAATGCCTCATTCAATGAACATGCATATTGGAATTTAATAAGTTTACCCTCAGAAACAAGTATTTATGTTCCAGATATGAATAATAACAAGGAAATAAAGAGAAATACAACACCACAGAGAGATCAGGAAATAAAACAAGAAAGTGAACCTGAAAATTTAGAAACGGAGCCAGAAATGCCTAGCACATCAGAAGAAAGTAAAACTCACGAGGAGGAAATTACAATTCCTAGAAGGTTGACTAGGGAAACTAAACCCCCAGATAGGTATAAACCAGGTGCTTATTACTGTTTATCAGTCACTGAACCTCAATCATATGAAGAGATATGTGAAATGCCCAAGATAGAACAAGAGAAGTGGAAAAAAGCAATAAGAAAAGAATTAAATTCTCTTGTAAAACTGAATGTATATGAAGAGGTGGAACAACCCTCAAATAGTAAAACTATAGGGTGCAGATGGATATTCAAGAGAAAAACAGATGCAGATGGGAATGAAAGATACAGAGCGAGATTAGTGGCTAAGGGTTATTCTCAAAACACAAATGATTATGACCAGATATTTGCCCCTGCTCTAAGACCTGAAACACTAAGATTCATTTTAACATATGCAGCGAAGCATAACTTAGTGACAAGGCACATAGATATTGAAACGGCATATTTATATGCTGATCTCCAGCATAATATTTATATGGAAATGCCTCCAAGTATTGAAAAGAAGGAAGGAAAATGCTGGTTACTTAAGAAAAGTTTATATGGACTGAAACAAAGTGCATTTGAGTGGAACTTGCATTTAACTAGAACATTGAAAAATAATGGATTTAAGCAAGGAAGGGCTGATCCGTGCTTATTTATGAAAGAAAATGAGCAAATAATTATTCTCATATTTGTTGATGATTTAGCCATATTTGCTAAAGATGAGAAATCTGCTGAATCAGTCATTAAAATGTTAAAAAGAATTACAATCTAAGAGATCTAGGACAGATCAGTAATTACCTAGGTGTTGAAACAGAAAGAACCACAAAAGGATTTAAGATATCACAAAAGAAAAAGATAATAGTTATTGAAACAATATAAAATGGAAGATTGTGTCAGAACATTGAGAATTTACAGGCCTGAACAGGTCAAGACAGTAGAAGTTTATGAGCTGCCATAATGTTCACCTGTGCAGACTCAGAAGTGCTGAGTCACAGTGACTTAGAAGAGGTGTGACTAAGGATGATGCAACACCTGTCCTGATTGGGCAAAGGCAGCTGCCTGCATGTATATAACTGGACTATGTATACAAAATGTCTTTTACCACTTTCTCTTTACACTCCATTTCTTTGCCTCCTGCCTCTACTTGTGTTGTTGCTATGCTGAAGGACTGCTGCTCTGTATATTTGTACATATTGTAAATACACGTGTCTTGTTGTGAAGAAGAGCGTGTGTGCGTGTTTCCTTCATCAAGGGCTTGCAGGAAGAACTCTGCTAATTATCAGCGTGTCCAGGAGATTACACGCATTGACAGAGGTTATGGGCCCAGCACGGTTCCACTGCGCAAGCTGTCTGAAGTGAAGAACGGTTGGTGAGTACCCGTGGGTGCTACAATAACAGATGAAGGAAGAGAGTGAAGTTTTTGAAGAAAGCAGTTCAGCTGTTGTGAGCCCAGGAGGGGAGAGAAAACAGAGAACTGAAAGCAGAGCAGACAGAATGGCGTTTGGGGCAGCAGGCTTGGGAGGCTTTCCGTTAACAAGGCTGAATGACAGTAATTACCAGACGTGGTCTGTCAAAGCCGAGATGCTGTTAAGGAGGGAAGATCTATGGCAGATTGTAACTGACCCTCCAGCACAGTTTGATGAAGACCAGGAACGTGAAAATGAAAAAGCTTTAAGTACGTTGGTACTTTGTTTAGAAGATAGCCAACTGATCCATGTCCATGGCTTGGATACAGTGAAGGAAGTTTGGGATCGTCTTAAAAATATTTACGTCAGAAATACAGCAGGGACGAAGGTGTCCTTAACAAGAAGGCTCTACAGATGTAGATTACTGCCTGGTGAGAGCGTGTCTAAACATTTGCAAACAATGAAAGGACTTTTCAGTGAGTTACAGCAAAGGAATGTATTATTTACAGAGCAACATAAAGTCTACGTAATATTGAGCAGCTTGTCTAGTAATTATGACATGCTGGTAACAAGCCTAGAGTCGATGACGGACGCTGACTTGACCTTGGAGTATTTGACAGGTCGTTTGCTGCAAGAGGAGCAACGTCAGAATGAGAGATCTGACAGCGAAGTGAAATATGACAGCCTGAGAAGTAACCGGGAAGGCTGGAGACGAAAGACAGATGACAGCAGAAAGCACAGAGAGCCGGCTCCAAGAGAGAGAGAGCAGAGTGGGCGTGCAATGGCTGTGAAGCGCTGCTTCAATTGTGGTTCTCAACAACATTTGCTAAAAGATTGCCAACAAACCAGGAGCAGAGACCGAAGAGAAACAGTTTACCGAGGTACCGATGAAGGGAGAAAAGGGAGGATTTCTCTTGTGAAGTCAACAAGAGATAAAGCCTCCAAGGTCGTCCAGCAAGCTTGCTGGATTATTGATAGCGGAGCCGTAGCTCACTTGACTAATGAAAAGAATTTGTTTTCTTATTTAGGTACCTCGGAGCAGAACTGCGTCAGCCTGGCAAATGGACAGAGAACAGAAGTTTCTGGTGAAGGAAAAGTTTTTCCAGGTTTGGACAAAGAACTTGAAAATGTGCTACTTGTTCCCCAGCTTGATTGTAATATTTTAAGTGTATCTGCTTTAGATAAGCAAGGTTTTACAGTCATATTTGATAAGGGTGAATGTAAAATTAAGAAAGGGAACTGTGTTGTTACAAAGGCAAAACAAGAGAACAATTTGTACATATTAAGAAACAAAACACAAAGAGATACACACATTGTTGGGAGAAACACGCCACAGCATGATCAATGTGCGCATTTGCTACACAGAAGGCTTGGGCATGTAAATTTTAGAACACTCCAAAAGATGGAAACCATAGCAAAAGGTGTTCAATTAAAGGAGTGTCAGAATTATCTAGACTGTAACGTATGCAAACTGGCAAAATCAAAGGTGGCATCTAAAAGTAAAATAAGCACCAGACAAACTAACAGGACTTTTGAATTGGTCCATGCAGACTTGATAGGACCATTTGCCCCATCTTTGGGTGGAGCAAAGTATGTGCTGGTGCTTGTTGATGATTATTCCAGATATTCTTTCTGTTATTTGTTAAAATCTAAAACAGAAGTGTTTAATAATTTTGAGAGCTGGGTGAAATTTATTGAGAGACGTTTTGACCACAAGGTGGCACAATTGCAAACAGATAGAGGTTCTGAATTTTTGTGCAATAAATTTCAGAATTGGTTACAGCAGATGGGGATAAGACACAGAAAAACTAGCCCATATTCACCTTTTCAGAATGGTGTGGCTGAGAGAAGAAATGGTGTACTCCAGACCATGAAGGATGCTTTGTTAGCAGATGCTAACATGAGCCATGGTTATTGGGGAGAATCTTTGTTGACATCTAACTACATTATAAACAGGCTTTGGTCATCAGCTATAGACCAAACGCCCTACTTCATGCTATATGGCAAGGAGCCATCTCTTAAGCACATGAGAATTTTTGGGTGTAGTGCATGGGTGCACATCCCAAAAGAAATAAGAAGGAAGGGAAAAGCCAAGGCAAAGAAAATGAAATTTCTTGGCTATGAACCAGGTTCAAAAGCATACAGGTTTCTAGATGGAAACAAAAATATAGTTATATCTAGGTCAGCAAATTTTAGTGAACATGAAAATTGGGATAGAATTCATGCGAATTCCCAAGTGTTCATCCCAATCTCAGACACAAAAAGAAATGAGTATAGACAGACAGAACCAGAGGAAGAGGAGGCTGAAAGAAGCACGAGCCAGTCTACAACTGAAGAAGAAGAAGAAGAAGAACGCAATGGGCTATGTAGTGAGTTAGTAAGTGAAACACAAATTGAACCAGAGCCACAAATCCCCAGGAGATCAGAGAGAGCAAACAAGGGGATTCCACCCAAAAGGTTTGGGGTAGGAGAAATCAGAGTTTGCCATGTATATCAGGAACCAAGGAATTATGAGGAAGTAATGACACTTCCTGATGTAGAAAAAAGAAAATGGCAGGATGCCATGAGAGAAGAAATGAAATCCATGGAGGAACATAAGGTATTTAAAGAGACCAAGTTGCCCACAGAACATAAAGTAATTGGCAGCAAGTGGGTCTTCAAAAGAAAATTACAAAACAATGGGGAATTTAGATATAAGGCAAGACTTGTGGCCCAAGGTTTCACACAAAAGAAAAATGTTCATTATGATGAGGTATTTTCTCCTACTGTAAAGGCTGAGACAATGAGAGTGGCATTAGCTCTTGCAGCTTCAAGAGATTATTTAATTCACCACTATGACATTACCACTGCTTATTTAAGTGCAAATGAGGAATAGAAGCAAACATGTGGATATTAAATATCACAATGTGAGGGAAGCCATAAAGGAGAAACTAATTGAGTTACATTATTGCAAAACAGAAGAAAATGTAGCAGACATATTAACAAAACCATTAAATGCTCAGAAGCATAATGAAATAATTAAAGAGATGGGATTATGGTTTGTTCAGGCGTAAATTAGGAGGGGTGTCAGAACATTGAGAATTTACAGGCCTGAACAGGTCAAGACAGTAGAAGTTTATGAGCTGCCATAATGTTCACCTGTGCAGACTCAGAAGTGCTGAGTCACAGTGACTTAGAAGAGGTGTGACTAAGGATGATGCAACACCTGTCCTGATTGGGCAAAGGCAGCTGCCTGCATGTATATAACTGGACTATGTATACAAAATGTCTTTTACCACTTTCTCTTTACACTCCATTTCTTTGCCTCCTGCCTCTACTTGTGTTGTTGCTATGCCGAAGGACTGCTGCTCTGTATATTTGTACATATTGTAAATACACGTGTCTTGTTGTGAAGAAGAGCGTGTGTGCGTGTTTCCTTCATCAAGGGCTTGCAGGAAGAACTCTGCTAATTATCAGCGTGTCCAGGAGATTACACGCGTTGACAGACTGCAAAGGTTCTAACACACCAATGAACACAGAATTTGAGAAAGAAACAATTACTGGTCCAGAATGCGATTCTGAAACATACAGGTCATTAATAGGGAGTCTACTCTACATTAGTCGATGGTCAAGACCTGATATTTCAACAGCAACCAATCTGTTATCTAGAAATGTAAGCAAACCTAGCGAAAGGCACTGGCAAGCAGCCAAACGTGTAATTAGATATTTAAAGGAAAACATAGATAAAAGTCTATATATAGAACCTAAAGGAGAGTTGATCATAACTGCGTATGTAGATGCCAATTATGGAAATGATGTTATAACACGTAGATCAACATCAGGAATGACTATACATTTAGCAAATTCCTTAATAAATTGGAGAACATCAAGACAGAAATTCATTTCTTTATCAACAGCAGAATCTGAATACGTCTCTCTGTCAGAAATGTGTACTGAATTGGTATTCTATAAACAACTGGCAATAGATATAGGAATAAAGGTTGATCATCCTATAGAAGTGATGGAGGACAACCAAGCAGTGATTTATATGGCCACTTCTTCTGGAATTAAAAATAGATCAAAGCATGTTGATATTAAATACCAGAATGTAAAACAAAGTGTTGAAGAAGGCTTGATATCACTGAAATATTGTGCAACTGATAACAATGTAGCAGACTGTATGACAAAAATACTTGGACCAACGAAGCATGAGCAATCCTGTAAAATGTTAGGGATGAAGTAAAAATGACTGTATGTATATATATATGTATAATGATTTAAAAGTGATGTAAATAATCAAACTGAATGAACAATTAGAGGAGTTTGTCAGGTATTTGTTAAAACCTGTAGAATTGTTAATCCAGTTTGTATATGATTGTAAGTATTTGTAAGGATGAAAACAGTAGAGAAAAGTCTGTAGAATTAATGATTTAAGCAGTACAGCTGAGATAGGAACCAGCTAGTAGGCTGAATTAGAACAGCTGTGGAAACAAAATGCAGAAGGAGCTACCTACGGAAGCTAATCACCGATTGGCTGAATGGTGAGATAAAGCCGACAGCTCTAGCATACTTAATCTTGTGGGTCGAAAGGAGAAACAAGGAGGAATGCTGCTGGACGGATTTATGGCATTGAATTGACCACGGAACTCTGATTTATTGGCTAAGGAAATGGACTAATTGCAAAACTGTGTTTGACCAAGGACTGAACTAAATGGACTATGCTGTATGTATATGCTGCAATAATAATTGAATAGAAGTTTATATTGCAAAAGCTGTCTGTCTGCTCAATATCTTCTTGGTTTGCCTTAACCTCTGGTGAAGCTACGCCCTCTAGTGTCCACAACATTCTGCATTTTCGCACACTGTCACTCTCTGAGAAAACTACTTGGTTTGTCCACATTGGGTAAACATGCCAGGAAGTTGGAAAATTGTTCCCCCGAGCCTCTATATTAGAGAAGTAGGCTACTGCTCTCTCACGAGGTGAGGTTCTGCTTCTTTCTGGGACCTGGTCTTCCCCCCTAGATGCCTCAACAAAAATCATATCTTCATCTGCAGATTCAATCAGCCCCATCAATGGGCTCTGTCTGCTTACATCATGGACATAATGGGAAAGGCAGGGTTAAATGAGCACCTTCTCAATGACTCTCTCAGGGGAGCCAATTTCCTCCTTATCCAGTTCTCTCATTGGGTCCCGGTAGATGAAGTCATCATTTCTGGTTTTGGAGCAGGGGTCAGATCACTAGGAACCCCTTCTGGAGCAAGCTTACTCAAGAGGGGATTTAATTCCACTATGGACTGATGTTGTGCAATGTGTATCTTTCCACTCTTGAGGCTCTAGATTCCTTTCAGAAGAGTCTGTTTCTCCTCTATCCGGTTCTTTTGTCTGTGACCGAATAGGAGGAACAGTTTTGATTGATTTTAAAGTAGGGGTCTCTCATCACTCAAAGTATTCTCTAGGGTAGTCTTGCTCCGTACAAGATTTATTCTCTCTGGTGACTGGCATTGCCAAGTTTGTCTTTCTGCTCTGAGGTTCTGAACCAGCAGCTTCCTCGTTCTTAGATTTATTGTGTCTGAGCGTTCCATGTCCCAGTGGAGTTTCTCGTGGTCATTTAATCCTCCCTTCCTTGCCCTTATTTCTATCAGGTGGCCCTTTAAAAGCTCAAATCTGTTCATTAGGGCATTTTGTACTTCATAAGGTAAAGCATGGAGAGAGTCAAAGAGGTTCTTCTCATCAGGATCCAAGGGTTCTGTGGGTTCTTTTGCCCACTCCATTGGCGGCTGTGGATCATTCTCTACCAATTCTATAGCACTAGGGTGGTTTTCCGGATGGAGATTTCCCCCCAATAGTGCCAGTAGTGTCCAGATCAATTGAATCCGTGCTATCGTTTTCTTTCCCTTGAATGCTTTTAGCATCATGTGGCCTGCAAAGCCCCAGTGGCAGAGGGGGCGCACAGTTCTCAAAAACGCTTACAACAGATATGCCCATCTCAGTCAGTGCATCTTTCGATTCATACACCCATGGCCTTTGAGGTCTTCTTGGGTGTCTCGTTCCTATTGCCTTCTTGCAGACTCACATATTTGTCTTCCAGCTGTTGTTGAACTCCCCTTTGCTATGTTTTAGAAACTTTTCTGTTCAAGCTGGGAGTTCAATCCTGGAATAGACTGTTCAGCTGGTGTCTCTTTCCCTGATCAGATTTGTAAAAAAAGCATTTATTGATTAAAAAGCTGAAGTCTTCGGAATTCTTACAGCAGCTCCTAGGTATTCAGAAACCATGAACAAAATCACTCAGAATCACAGCTGGAGATGTAAAAATAAAAAATAAGTTTGACTCAAAGGCTCTATATCGAAAATGACGTAAAAACTATGTGGAAAGGACTTAGATAAAACTATTGAGCTATAAACACTATATAAAAAGGCAGTTAGATAAAAATGAGGAGTGAAGGAGCAGCAAAGAGAGATGCTACTACCACACCCTATCAGAACGGGAACCTCCCTCCCGATCCCAAATTTACATCTGAGAAGTTTTCCGTTTCAGATGGGAAAAATGCATCTTTTCACACATGGTCTCCTGGACAGAAACAAAGGAACTGGCTGCTATATAATGAGGCTTGGAAAACTGAAAAACTAAAGAGGCAGGTTTGAAATATAGAAAGAACAAAAGAAGAAAGTCACTCCATCCCCAGCTGAAAAGTCAGAGGGAAAAAATACACAGGCCCTTCTTCCCTTTCGCACAGGAAAAAACACACACCTTTCTAGCACAAAGCCTCACCTATAAAGCTGACACCTCCTTCGTTCCCTTGATTGATCTCTTGTTGCTGAGGATCCTGTTTGGTGTCGAATTGAGGTTCCTCTGCTCTGGGGAAATTAGACTGATCTTCTACAGAGAGATTTCCCATCTGAGGATCCGTGACAAGCAATAAGAAGGTAGAAAAGAAAAGACAGAGGAAAAGATCTCAGCGGATGAAGCTGGGACTTGGAAAAGAAGGGACATATTCCACAGATTTTCTAACCCTCCTTTTCTTGACCCTTTGGAGTACAAAAAGACAATCCTAACCCGAACCCACCAAAAGGCATCATATTGTGTCATTGCACCTACAACAGGGCTGGATTGAGTGCAGTGCCAAGGGTAGAAGTAAACCTGAAATTTACTTGGAAAACTATACAGATGAGGAGGATGCACCTTGTTTTAAAGTGGAAGAGGGTCTCCCCAATTTTGGGGATGGTTATTCAGTTTCAAAATAAAATGAACACGGACCCCACATCTTCCTTTCAAGGACCATAAAGAATAAATTCCAGCAGAACAGCCTCAAACAGGGAGCGAGTGCAGGGGTCATGGGCTTCCCATTTCAGATTCTAGGTCCCTGGCATGGATTGCTCTCACCTCTATTTCCTCCTCCTTTATCTCTTCTGCCTGATTCAGACCCAGGAAACCTTCTGCCAGCGACACCGCCTGGGAAGTGGTCTCAGCTCCACATTCTCTCACCCAGCTCGACATCTCCAGGGGGAGGACGGCCAGGAACTGCTCCAAGATGACCAGGTCCAGGATCTGAGCCTTTGTGTATTGCTCTGGCTTGAGCCACTGACGGCAAAGGTGGTGGAGTCGGGTACAAACCTCTCGAGGACCATCAGCCTCCTTGGAGGAGAATTTCCTGAATTTCTGGCACTGCGTATCTGAGCTGGGCATCTCCTCATCTAGGACCTTCTCCACCATTCTTTCAGAGCATGTCCCAAGGCTTGCTACCTGGATAACATCTGGGTCTCTTCCTGCTCTGGGGGCAGGGGTGTGCTGGTCTGCCATTTTATTTTGTACTCAACAATACCTCCAACGGAATCCTGGAACCCCTCTCGTCCTGCTGAACAAATAAGCTCCCTAACAGATGATATGACTGAAGCTCTGCAAAGCAAAGACACTCCCATGTGAGCATGTGCCAGACCAAAAAAAAAAAAAAAAAATGCCAAAAAGAGAAACCAACCAAGTCTCATCTTCAAAAGGGAAGACAGAAGGCTCCTAAGGCCGAGATGGGAGAAAGGCACGTGGGATTGTCCGTTCACCAGGCACAGACCAATGTGCTTGAGACTGTCAGAGACTGAGAAGTGGAACCATCTTCCCTTTTTTCCTGATCCCTTTCTAACCATTCAGATTCATTCTTCACCTTAAGCCGCCAAAACGTAAGCCTTTCCCCTGAGTTTCTTTTATACTTTGCTGCCTTAATATTAAGTGTTCACGGAGCTCCTTTTGATGTGGAAGAAATCTTCAGGCAACTATTGTTTGGCTTTTAAAACATCTACACAATCTTGTGAAACTCTAACTTGTATTTTGGTTTCTTATAGTCAATGTTGTACATTCAATTAGTTTTGAAAAATAATCTCATAAAAATATTACCTGTTTATGCAGGAAGAGTGCTTTAGCAGGTGAAGGTTCTATTGCATATTTTGCCAGCTAGGGGTTTCCTGACTAGAACAGGATAAAGCTCTGCATCAGAGAGAATCCTTTACATGGAGAGCTCATAATTTCCCTCCTGCATTTATTTATTGTTTTATTTATTTACTTATTTAAAATAATTTTATCCGACCTATCTCCTTAAATACGATCCAAGGTGGTTTACATCATTAAAAAGAGAATATTTAGAAGCAAAAATAGGAAGTATACAGAGACGTTTTAAAAATAAAACAAAGACTAGATTAAACATTGTAAATCAAACCAAGACTAAAAAGACATTTCAAAGCCATAAGTTCCCTCTCAGACCACCAGTCCCTCAAGGAAAGCCTGCCTGGAGAGGATGGCCTTCATCGCCTTGTGGAAGGTCAGCCAAGAGGGAAGCAGCCTCGTATCCCATGCGAGGGAATGCCAGAGTTTGGGATCGAATGAGTTGTTGGCTGAAGGTGTCCTCCATTAAATGGGGTCCCACCAAGCGCCACCCTTTTGCCCTCCAAGGGAGCCAACAGGGAAACGTCTCCCCCCTGCAGGTGGTGGCTTGGAAGGTGCAGGATTAGCCCTTTTGCGGGCACGAGAGGTGGAAGGAGGGGGTGGACGTGGCCCTTCAGGCAGCAGAAAGGCTTGGGCCGCAAACAGCCCTTGGGGGCTCCCCTCCGGCTGCCTCTCCTGCCCGGTCTTGGGGGGCTTCCCTTCCCTCGGCTGGGCTTGGAGTTGGGGGGCCTTCCCTCCCCCTCCCGCCCCTCTCCTCCCTCCGGCCTCCCCCAGTTCCCCTCACTCACCCTCCCAGGCAGCCCTGCTGGGACACACTCACCCTCCCTACGGGTTGCAATGGGGGGAGGCGGAAAGAGGAAGCTCCCCAGATGGCAGGAAGGGAGAAACAGATCCCAGACAAGCTGTCCAGCGGTTAAAACTACGCTTTCCTCCGGAGGAAGAAAAAGAAAGAGGACCGGAAAGGACTCTTTTAGGAAAGGGAGCATTTCCTATTGCGACTGACGCCGCTCCCTCTTCCAAGATCCCCTTCTAGGATCAGAAACTCTGTGCGTTTAACCCTTCGTCTCCTGGTCTCCCAAAATAGGGCCAGGGAAGCATCCTTGGCACCGCGCGGAGGTTTGGCTTCTCCAGCCCCGGCATCCATTTCCATTGAAAACCAGTCTGGTTGGAGCTTTGCAACAGAAACGGATAAATGCCAATCCCTATAATAATAATAAAATAAAATAACAGATCTTCATGATTGCAAGGGATTCCTCTGTAGGATCCCCTCCAAACCATGGTCAGATGGCAGGTCCCGACTGTGCCCACAGAGGGCAACACCGGAAGCAACGGTCTTTCTTCAGTGCATGGCTTTGCATGTACACTAAAAGCACAGATCATTCAGCGTGGATTCTCCTGGATCTGCATGGTTTTTACGTGGGATCCTCCCCAAACCCTCTCCCAGGATTTCTGTGATGTGGGACACAGATGGGGCCTCTGATTTGACAGTAGTTTGTTGAAGAATGTAGTTAATAATCATGTGGATCCATGGGGATCTGTGCCAAAAATCCAGATTTTTGCAGTCATGTGCTGAAGGATCCATGACGCCCGGTGTAATGTGTAGGAATGACATTTTGGGGAAGATCACCATAATCATATGCAATCGTGAGAATCCATTTTTCATTTCATGGACCTGCCTTTTCTTTCTTTCTCTTACGTTGTTCACTCAGTCACTGTTTCTAGCATCCCTTCCTCTTTCTTTTGACAACCAGAGAAGGCAGTGAGGAAGGCCAGATGATGGTTGCCCATTAGACAGTCCTAGAGATTCTTGCTAGAGGGCCACTTGCGCCCCGCGGCTTCCTTTGCCGCCACAGCGCCCGTCACGGGTTCTCCAGCCTTCTCGCTTCACCTCAGCCTGGCATAATTGTGCCACTTCCTCCGAGACACCAAGAACTCCTCCCGTTGCCGAATACCTGGATCTCCGCAGCGAGATAATTTCCCAGCCGGTTGTCGAGCACTCCAGTACCGCCAACACCACTTGGGCCTGGAATACCTCCCAACTGAAGAGGTCAGCTCCCCCTTGCTCTCCTCTACAAATCCCACCCAGCCAAGGCTACACGGGTGGCCTCCATGGTGTTATCTGCATCTCCACCATGAATGCCCCAGTCCACAGGTGAACTGCGTGCTGGGAATCTCCAGGAGGAAGAGAGCCCTCTCTCGCCAGCAGGGGGATCTGGGCTGGTGGCATACGGGGCATATTCATTGCTAAGCTGCCTGTTAATGGTGTGACGGTTTAGTAAGTGATGGCTTGAGGATTTAGGAACTGCAGAGGCTTTTAAGGGTACACTGTACTTTTCCACTGTTTAAATGTAATTATTTTATTATTTTACCATCTTCTGATTGAAGAGGAAAAACAATTTAATTCTGTTTTCCTATTAAACACATTTCCTTTCATTCTACTTAGAAGTACAGGCTAAAGGGGAAACATTCTCTACTCCTGTGGCAGAGTAGTGAAATGTGTGTGTAAAAATATTGCCAGATGTACTGTGAATGCTTTGTTGCTTTCCCCTCTCCCTTGTTGTCTGGGAAACACCTTATTTATATATTTAATTTTTTTACTACTAATAACATTAATCATAATTATTACACCAGTCAAAGACCATGGCAAGACAAAGCAGTCACAATTAATCAGACCAACATAAAATAACAGTAAAAACAGCTAAAATTGGGGCAAGAGACATGCATGTTAGGTACATTTAAGTCAGTACTTTAGAAACCTTTAAATACTTTACTTAGGAGATAGATAAGTCAGTTACAGCTGGCATTTGACCGTAATTGTATTGCGATACACTTAAATAGTGAGTTTATCAGATTACATTCATGCCGCTATATTTTTGGAGCTCAGTACTGGTTCTAATCCAGAGTCCTTAAATTTCTCTGTGCATCTAGCTTGTGGTATTTATAGTCTGTCTTTCTCCTGAAAAAGGGGCCCATTTGGGAACTTCAGAAACCAGATACACAGAAGTGCAAACCTGCTGAGTTATACAAGCTCTATTAGCTTCTAGGTAGTCCCTGGAGAAATAAGAGTTACAGTAGAGTTTTATGAGACCAGAAAGAGGTCACAAACATGTGCAAATTTTAAAGTTTTCTTAAATGTTTCATTGGTTACTGTGAGCCTTGGGGCAGATCTCATAACATCTGTGCCAGAGCACTGTCCATCCCTCAGGACAAGGGAACCCCGAAGGAGATGACAGACAGGAGCTGAAGAAAGAAAGGAAACATAGGAGACTTCTCGAGTGGTGGAGGAGGAAAACCAAGGGGAAGAAAGGGGAATCAGAGAGTTAAAAGAGGCAGGAAAGGAGGATACAGTGATTGGTGGAGAAAGGAGATTGAGCATAGAGAAGAAGAAAAGGGGGAGAGAGAAGAGAGAAGGGAAGAGGCAGAAGCAGGAGCGGCAGAGGGAAGAAAGAGGAAAAAGACCCTCCTCCCAGGGTGGGCATGGATCTGGGTGGACAACCCATGGAGCCTTAAGTGGGAGAAGCTGATGGTCCCTTGGAAAGAAGCTGACAGGACAGAGAGAGAGGATACCCTAAAAACCCTCATATTGGGGTGAGAATGAAGCTCAGGAGTGAGGAAGAAAGATCAGGGAAGAGAGAGCAAAGAGAGAAAGATGGATGAATCAGTTCGGGTCAAGAAGATGTTCACCCCCAGGATCTGGGACTTTCAATACTAAAACCCATCAAGAAAACAGTTGTCCCTGTTGCCGTTATCACCAGAGTCATCTGTGAGGGTTCGTTATTGAGTACTGTGGGAATGTGCCCATTCTCAATAATCACCTCAGTCATGGAGTGCTTTCTCAACTGTGGAACATTTATTTCGTTGTTAACAAATAAACCTGTGTCTTTAACAAACTCAGAGTCTTTATCTCCTACCACCAACGGGGCAGACAGGGGCTTCCAATCGTCCATAACAAAAGAGTTCCCGTAACTGGAGTTCCAAGGTCCAGGCTGATCTGGCTGGGTCCATTCTGTTAACGTGGTGGGCGACGGTACCGACAGCAAGGGCACAGCCACATCTCCGAGTAGATCTTCCCACTTGGGACCCCCCTGCCGATCCAGCGTCTCCCAGACCCCTTCAACTCTTCCATCCTCTTCATCTCCAGAACGCGCCATTCAGTTCTCCTACATCTTTCTTCCTCTACTTTCTCCCTCTCCTCTCTAATCCTCCTTCGCCACTCTCTCGCTTCCGCTTCACCCCAATATGAAGGTCGGTTAGGAACAGCTCTCTTTCTATGATCAGCTTCCTCTCTTGGTACTCTCAGCCTTTCCCATCTTTCGGTCCACGGATCTCTCCTCCAGATCCACTCCCACCCCGGTGGTAATGTCCCCTCTCTCTTTATTACTTCTCCTTCACCCACCTCAATCTCCTCCTCCTTTCTACCAGTCTTTCCCCCCTTTTCTGACTGCTCTTCCTGTATTCCTATCCCCCTCATACATTGGACCAATGACTCCTCCTCATCCTTCCCTGCAGGTTCGCTAAGGTCTTCCTCTTTGGTCATCTGCGCTTCACTCTTCCCACCACACTCTGCCCCTTGACAGAGGATGGACGGCGCTCCAGCGAGTGATGGTTCTGACTCGCCTCCTGTCTCACACCGTCACTGATGGACTTAGAGACAGGAGGTATTGGATGACTATGGGAACAAATGTTTGCCAGCCCTTTTCCAGTTATTGATAAGAACCCTGCTATAAATTCTATAAGTTCAGAAGAGCTGTTCAATGTTAAAGCTGATGTGCCAGAAATAAACAGAATGTTTGAAAGTACCTGAGGAGTGTAATCTGTTCTGCTTAGGTTAGAAGTTACCTGCAATGCTGTGTCCAGTTCTGGATATCACCCTTGAAGAAAGATAGTGAGGAGTTGGAACAGCTCCAGAAAATGTCAACATTAGTAAGTCCCAAAAGCAGGTCTTGTGAAAAGCAGTTTGAGGAATTCAGTATGTTTATTCCAAAAAGGAAAAGTTTGAGAAAGGATGTGATGGCTCTCAGGAAATATTTGGGTGGAAACACAGAAGCATTTTAAATGCAGCTCCACAGGCAGAATTCCAAACATTTGTATGGTTTCTCTCCTGCGTGGATTCTCTTATGACTTACAAGATGTGACCAGTAAGCAAAACATTTCCCACAGTCCACACATTTGTACAGTTTTTCTCCAGTGAGGATTTTCTTATGATTCACAAGTTGTGAATTCTGAGCAAAACATTTCCCACATTCCTGGCATTTGTACGGTTTCTCTTCTGTGTGGATTCTTTTGCCTCACAAGACCTGTATTGAGGATAAAACATTTCCCACGCTCCTGGCATTTGTATACAGTCAACCCTCGACTTACGAACGGCCCTAGTTGCGAACTTTTCGACTTACGAAACGCTCTGATAGAAAAATATAGCCTCGACTTGCGAACTTTATTTCGAGTTACGAACCGAAAAAAACCCCTAAGTCATCTTAGGTTAAAAGGAAAAAAAAAATGAAAAAAAATTCTGCCCCTAGTGGTAGGAACGGATTAACCGGCTTTGCATTAGTTCCTATGGGAACTAATGGTTCGACTTACAAACCGCCCCTCGACCTAAGAACCAAAAACAGCCGGAACGGATTAATTGGTTTTCAATGCATTCCTATGGTAAATGCTTATTCGACTTACGAACTTTTCGACTTAAGAACGTCCTTCCAGAACGGATTAAGTTCGTAAGTCGAGGGTTGACTGTAGTTTCTCTCCTGTGTGGACTCTTGCATAACTCACAAGATTTGAGTTCAGATAGAATAATTTCCCACAGTCCTCGCATTTGTATCGTTTCTCTCCTCTGTGAACTCTTGCATGACTCACAAGATTTGAGTTCTGAGAAAAACATTTCCTAGAGTCCTCGCATTTCTATGGTTTCTCTCCTGTATGGAGTCTCTTATGATTCACCAGCACTGAAGTGCGAGCAAAACATTTCCCACAGTCCTCACATTTGTATGGTTTCTCTCCTGTGTGGACTCTCTCATGACTCACCAGCACAGAACTGTGAGCAAAACATTTCCCACACTCCCGGCATTTGTATGGTTTCTCTCCTGTGTGGACTCTTACATGACTCACAAGATTTGAGTTCCGAGAAAAACATTTACCACACTCCTGGCATTTGTATGGTTTCTCTCCTGTGTGGAGTCTCTTATGCCTCACAAGAATTGAGTTCTGAGCAAAACATTTCCCACACTCCTGGCATTCGTAGGGTTTCTCTCCTGTGTGGAGTCTCTTATGACTCTCAAGCTGTGAGCTGAGAGCAAAACATTTCCCACACTTCTGACATTGGTACGGTTTTATTCCTGTGTGGACTCTTGCATGACTCACAAGATTTGAACTGCAAGAAAAACATTTCCCACAGTTGTCACATTTGTATGGTTTCTCTCCTGTGTGGATTCTCTTATGCTTCACAAGGTCTGAACTGTAAGCAAAACATTTCCCACACTCCTGGCATTTGTATGGTTTCTCTCCTGTGTGGACTCTTGCATGCCTCACAAGAATTGAGTTCTGAGAAAAACATTTCCCACACTCCTGGCATTCATAGGGTTTCTCTCCTGTGTGGATTATCTTATGACTCTCAAGCTGTGAGCTGAGACCAAAACATTTCCCACACTCCTGACATTGGTATGGTTTTTCTCCTGTGTGGATTCTCTTATGCCTTACAAACTGTGAATTCCAAGAAAAACATTTCCCACAGTTGTCACATTTGTATGGTTTTTCTCCTGTGTGGATTCTCTTATGCTTCACAAGATGTGAACTGTAAGCAAAACATTTTCCACCCTCCTGGCATTTGTATGGTTTCTCTCCTGTGTGGACTCTTGCATGATTAAGAAGATTTGAGTTCTGAGAAAAACATTTCCCACACTCTTCACATTTGTGTGTTTTCTCTCCTGTGTGGACCCTCTTATGAATCATCACAGCTGAATAGTGAGCAAAACACTCCCCACACTCCCGGCATTTGTACGGCTTGCCACTGCTGTTAACTCTTTGTTGTCTTGGAAAGTGGGACTTGTGATTTAAACAGTGCCCAGACATTTTGCTGAAAAAGTCCTTCTTTCCAGTGTGGGCTCCTTTGTGAAGCATCAGGGCTACCAACAGATCAAACTGTTTTCCGCACACGATGCAGCTGTACGGCTTCTCTTGGATACAGCTTTGTTCTTCTGTGTTGTTTCTTTGATATCCGGAAAGCTCTAATGTGTGTCCAAAAAATTTTCCCCATCTGGGACATATATTTTTTTCTTTCCGACTATCTGCAGTGAAGGAGGACAAGTGCAGAAAAGTGTAAACAGAAGGGACAAACAGATCTTGAGACAAAAAAAGGTTTTTGAGATATGAAATCTCTAAGTGAAAAATGAAATGGTCTTTTAAGCATAATAAAGGTTTGTCCTTTTCAACTCCCCTTCTTATAATTCTGCTATAGATCTACAACCTAATATAAGAAAAATAAGTAATGACAAACTTTCCTTCATGGACATCAGGTGTGGACATTACACTCTTAAGAGGCCCCAGCTGAAGGCCTTTTCACTGTATTAGGACTGAATGAGGACCTTTAGATCTTATTACTCTTCCCTTATCCTGGTTTCATTTTAGCTTAACATACTTCTCAATGGTTTACTGTTCTTTTCTATGTGACTACCGTAGGAAGAAAGTTGACAATATAATAGTAGTTATACTGAGTTGGGACACCATTCATACATGAAAGCATTATCATTGTTGTTATTCTTACCCCATCCTGGTTTCATTTTAGCTTAGCATGCTTCTTGATGGCTTTATTGTTCTTTTTTGTGTGACCACTATAGGAAGAAATTTGGCTATATGTGGCTATAAGGGTTGGGAAACCACTCCAGCACGGAAGCATTATAATTGTTGTTATTGTTAATCATTACAGTGGTAACCATGGAGATCAGTATCAGCCTGGCAAGAAGAGAGCCTTACCAAATGAGGATAACATTCTCCAGTTCTCCTCCATGACTTCCTGGTGGAGGGCCCTCTGGTCAGGATCCAGCAGTGCCCACTCCTCCTGGGAGAAGTGCATGGCCACCTCCTCAAAGGTCACTGAACCCTTAAAATGAAAAAGAAAGGAAGGCTTCCTCGTGGAATTCATAAAACCAACCTTCTTAAACAATGCATGAAGAGAAATGGCTGGATCTTTATCTTATAAGTTTTAACTTTCATGAATGGCCAATGGTTGACCAATGGCTAGTAGTCCATTGGCCACATGCTCCCTCCTGGAAGAGAGGCCT
Organism: Intellagama lesueurii; assembly: GCA_037013535.1. Lineage (NCBI taxonomy): Eukaryota > Metazoa > Chordata > Lepidosauria > Squamata > Agamidae > Intellagama > Intellagama lesueurii. Next base: position 295,368,823 of record JBAJHW010000002.1, read on the forward strand.
CCGAGTCCCAGTTGGGGAGAAAAGAACAGGGGGAGAGAAAGCGTTATTGTTGGCCAGCTGTCAGTTCTTCGGGAACTCCCTGGAGGCATCAAGGGAGCCTCTGTGAGGAACAGGTGGCTAGACTGGATCAGCCTTTGGGAAGAGGGACAGGAAAGGGATTCCTCCTCTCCTCTCATGTCCTTTTGGAAAACCTCAAACAACGCCCAACGCTTCAAACCAAATGCAAAAGAGAGAAGAAACAATCTTTCTATTTACAAAAGCTAGATATAAATGGCATTTTTTATTTAATTTATTTGTGGACCACTTTTCTCCCAATGAAGGGACTCAAGACAGCTCATAATGTGAAAAACAATTGGAGTTAAAAAAAAGAATAAATTATACAATAAAAAGCAATTAAACCCTAAGAATGATTAAAAATACATGAAAGGATTAAACACATTTATAACCTAAAAAAGAAACTCTTCAAGGTAAAATCCACCATGCAGGGCCCAACCTATAAAAACCTGTCTGTGGAAGGAGAAAAGGACGGTCCACCTAATCTCCACAGGCAGAGCATTGCACAAGCTGGGAGCTGCCACAGAGAAGGCCTTTTCTCGTGTCCCCATCAAGTGTACCTGCCCTGGCAGTGGGGCCCAGAGGTGGGCCTCCTTATGAGTCGAGAAAGCTCCTATGGGGAGAGACAGTCCGGCAGGTCATCTTATAGGGTTTTAGAGGTAAGAAAAGAGGTTACTTACCTGTAACTCTGGTTCTTCGAGTGGTCCTCTGTGAATTCACACTAATGGGTTAATCTGCACTCGAGCAGAGCAGCCTCGGAAACTTCCACAGCTTTAAGCACTTGGTGCCGGGACCTCCCCTACACCTGGCTATATAACTCCGCCCCCGGCACCTAGCCCTCAGTTCCAAGGAACCGACCGCCGCTGCCCAACGTGCCATGGCACACGTGACGGACAGCGGGGAGGAGGATGGGACATGTGAATTCACAGAGGACCACTCGAAGAACCAGAGTTACAGGTAAGTAACCTCTTTTCTCCTTCGTGGTCTCTGTGAATGCACACTAATGGGTGACTGGCAAGCTGACTAACAAGGAGGAGGGACGTCACGAAAGTGCAGAAGCCAGGACAGCTCGACCTACCGCAGCCTGAGCCTTCGGCCGGACATCCAGGCGGTAGTGCGAGATGAAGGTAAACGGAGTGGCACATATGGCAGCGTGGCAGACATCCGCGATGTCCACTCCACGGAGAAAGGCCGTTGAGGATGCTAGAGCTCTAGTAGAGTGAGCTCTCAGTGATTTTGGAAGAGGAGTCTTTGCCAAGTTATAGGCAAGACGGATGGCCTGGACTATCCATCTAGAGATGGTCCGAGAGGAAGCCGGTGCTCCGAAGGAGGAGACAGCAAAGGTGACAAGGAGACGCTGTGAGGCACGAAAAGTGGTCGTGCGATGCACATCATATGACAGAGCACGCTTCCCATCTAGAGCGTACAGAGCTGTCTCACGCGGAGAAGATGGTGTGGGATAGAAGACAGGAAGGACAGCTGGCTGGTTCAAATGGAAGGCAGAAAATACCATAGGGAAGAAGGTAAGGTCTGGCCGTAAGGTTACTTTGCAGAAAAGAGGATCTGCTCTTAGTGTAGCCAGTCCTCCAGCCCTGCAAGTTAAGGATATCGCCAGGAGAAAGGCAGTCTTGAGGGCTAGCAAGCAGAGCGATGCTGACGCCAAGGGCTTGAAGGGAGGCCTCATAAGCCGCCGAAGATCTAATTGGAGAGACCACTGAGGTGTTAGTGGTCTATAGGCAGGGCGCATATTCTCCAGGCCTCGGAGAAATAGCTTGCAGGTAGAATGGGCCAGTCCCAGGCGAAACAGGTGAAGGAGAAACTGAAGGAATGCGTCCAGAGACATTGGCCTAGTAGGCAAATGTCATCTTGATGCAAAGTGACAGAACGCCTACCCATTAAAGGAGTAGGTCAAGGTGGTAGAAGGTTTGCGAGCATGATTGAGCATGTCTGTTACTGTCGGGGAAGACTCCAAGCCGACAGGTAGAGGGACACGAGGCCCGGATGAAACATCCGACCCTTGTCCCGATAGTAGGTGAGGGACCAGCTGCAGCCTGATGTATTCTGCAGCTCACGGGGGCAGGATCGAGAACCATGGCTAGCGAGGCGACCAAGCATGATGTTTGCACACTCATGTTGGACTTGAACAACAGTCCTTTGAAGAAGGGGGAAAGGTAGAAACCTGTAAAGGAGGCCCCATGACCAATTCATCAGGAAGCATCCCCTAGGGAGTTACGGCTGATGCCGGTTCGGGAGCAGCACATGGCACACATCTTGCGTCCGGGATGCGAAAACGTCTATGTCTGGGGTCCCCCATCAATGACAGAGGCGGCGAAAGATGGCATCGTCGAGAGCCCGCTCGTGAGGACAGGACTGTAGTCTGCTGAGATGGTCTACTACGGAATTGTTCCTGCCTGCGAAATGTACTGCCACTGGATAAACGTGGCAAGCATAACACCATTCCGAAAGGTCAATGGTGCGAAAGAGAAGGCGTAATGTGTGAGTGCCACCCTGCTTGTTTATATAATAAACTGCATTGGTATCACCTGATGCGACCTGGACCACCCGACTCCGGAGTAGGGGCTCAGCGGCCCGAAAGGCCTTGGTGATTGCCAGGAGCTCCAGCACAATGATATGCAGGCCAGCTACAGCGGCCAAGGGCAACGTGGTGGCGTTGACAAGCCCGCCCGCCCGGCGGGCTGGCATCCACCACTGACTGAACCAACAGGGTCAAGAGACCAAAGGGTCTCCCTATGCGTAGGTTGGGGGGGATCCCCACCAGTCCAGTTATGCAGCGAGTTCCAGAGTCACCTGGAGCAACGTGGATGGGTGGTCGCAAGATATCTGAAAAAGTGAGAGAAACCAGGCTTGAAGGGATCGCATCCTCAGTTGAGCATGCTGTCCCACGGCTGTGGTAGATGCCATCAGCCCCAGGAGTCGCTGGACCTGTAGGACAGGGAAGCAAGCGCCTGAAGAAAAAAAGGAGCATAAGAAATCAAGCATTTTCACAGACTTGTCGTCAGGGAAGAAAAACCCTGCTTCAAGAAAGCATCCCAAGTCGCATTAATACAATCTACACACTGTGTAGGTTGCAACGTCGACTTCTCTATGTTGACCTTCAGTCCTAACGCTGACAAAGGGACAGTGTCAAGGATGTGTGTTTACCAGCTTGTGACTTGGACTCAGCGACCAGGAGCCAGTTATCCAACTACGGGTAAACAGTGATTCCCCCTGCTGAAAACCTGAGAAAGCGTTGATGGCCCGACCGGATGCCATCATGAAAACAAGCATCCAACCAACTCTCTGGACGTAACATGTGAATAACAGAGTCCAAGAAAGCCATACGGAATCTATGTAGAGTAATAAAAGAATTCAGGCCTCCAAAATCAAGGATGGGCCAGAGGCCGCCATCCTTTGTTTGTTTGTTTGTTTTGGGGCCAAACGGACTGACTGGTCAACGACAGAGAAGTCAGGTGCAGTAAAGAAACCGCTCGGTTTTGCGGTCCTGCCTGCAGATCTGCTGGTCAGGGCGCTGCCTGCCCACATGTCTAGGGGGTGGCGGCTGGTAACTTTGGGGTTGAGGCCTTTGACGTTCCCGGTATGCCCTAGGCTGGTAGGAGCATCACCAGGTACTTGTGGTTGTTACACCGCAAATGACTGTGCCGCCTTCGGGAGCTTGGGCAGGTTATCAAGAATAACATCAGTTTTCTGACTAAAAGCCGTACACCAACAAAAGGCAGGTCCTCGACCCGTCAGTTGTTTGGATGCTGGTTTAAGGCATGTCAAGCAGCAATGCGCTCGTGACGTGCCCACCCCATTGCCTCCTAGTGACATGGGAGGCTTTAACTGTAAAGGTGCACAGGAGTTACCCGCAGAATTGGCAATGCCAAATTCAATAAGTGGTGATGATAAGCACCCATGGCAGAGGAGTAGTTGGCTACACGGTGGCCAGAAAATAAAAACACCGACCAAAGAACTCCTTATCTGTTAACAGTAAAGGAGGGTGACTAACTGCGGCAACTGATATGGGAGTAGGAAGATTGGTTGGAAGTCTTCCTCCCCTTCTGACTCTTGTGAGTCCCAGCTACATAAGGTAAGTCCTTCTGACGATTAGGGGAGCAGTCTTTCTTAGTATGAGCCTGACCAAACTCAGTCTCAATACAGTTGCCGGGACAGAGAAGGCTGAAAGGGTTAACAGCGGGTTAGGTCGAACCTGCGGACACTTTGCTGCCGGAGCCGAGTTCGAGGGAGCACTACACTTTTGAGGCATAGGTGGAGGCGCAAAGCACTCCTTAGCCCGTGGCTCAGAACACTGCCAGGTGGAGTGGGGCGGCGGGTGGCGGCAGAAAAGGTGGCAGAAAAGGCTCATAGCTCCTGTACCAGATAAAAGGGACTGGTCCTGCACGAACTTGTCGGCATGATAGGACCCTCCTGAGGAAAATTACTCGGGTCTACCTGACAGTAGCAGGGTTTTAGGGTTGACTCCTATGAGTCCTTTCCTTATGAGCCTATGCAGGCGCCGGCGGCTGAGGTGGGACCGCAGGCTACTGTGTGAACGAGCCCATTGATAAAGAGGGCTGTTTTGTGCCAAATTATGAGCCACCAAACAAGTGCTTACCCCAGACAGGAATATCACTGACTAGCAGGGCTAGCAGTGGGAGCTGCAGCCCCCCCCCCCTTTTTAAAGGCAAAGCTAGGGCTGCCAAATGTTGCCCGAAAGCTCTTGCTTTGGCATGTAGCTGATTTTGGAAATAGCAGCTGTGAGAACGAGCCCATTGATAAATGAGGGCTGTTTTATGCCAAACCACCCAAAGGTGTCACCCCAGTCAGGCATATCACTGACAGGTAGGGCTGGCAGCGGGAGCTGAAGGGGGCCCATGTCTAGGGGGTGGCGAAACCAAGGCTTAACCAAGGCAAAACCAAGGCTTACCATATGTTGCCTCAGCGCGCAGCTTTCTCCTGAATTAGTAGCCGTATGAACGAGCCCACGAAAGAGGGCTGTTCCGCGCCAACCTCACACAGAGGCTTTTACCCCATGTCAGAAGAATCACTGACAGGCAGGGACGGCGGCCGGCACTGCAGGGGCCCCTTTCTTCTTCCAAGGGTAACCCTGGGGCTACTACTCACTGCAGGTGCCCAACTCACTGCAGACATGATAGCGGTATGAACGAGCCCCTTGATGCAAGAGGGCTGTTCCACACCAACCTCACACAGAGGCTTTACCCCAGTCAGGAGAATCACTGACAGGCGGGGATGGCGGACGGAGCTGTAGGCGGCCCTTTCTTCTCCCAAGGGCAAAGCTCAGATGCTGTCCTCTTCTTTTTGATAGAAAGAGGAAGATTGCAAACAGGTAGAAAGCTGTTGCTATTGAGCCTGGGGGTAACCTTGCTAAGAAGGTAAAAGAGACCTTATGTCTTTAAGAGAAAAAGCCCTGAGGCTCTAAAGCTGGTTTTGTAAAGGCTTTGTAAAGCCTTCACAAAGAACAACTAATGCCGGCTGGTGCTCTTCCCCCAGGCAGAAGAAACAACTTGTTATTTAGAAGAAAGAACAAGGGAGGTCAAAGAAATGAAAGATAAGAAATAGAATTTTTTTTTACTTGCGAAGTTCCGAACCAGCTGCTAAGACAGCTGCGGTCGAAAAAAGAACTGAGGGCTAGGTGCCGGGGGCGGAGTTATATAGCCAGGTGTAGGGGAGGTCCCGGCACCAAGTGCTTAAAACTGTGGATGTTTCCGGGACTGCTCTGCTCGAGCGCAGATTAACCCATTAGTGTGTATTCACAGAGACCACGAAGGAGAAACAGGACTTTGCATTAGGCCTGGAAATGGATGGGTAGGCACTTCTAAGCCCCAAAATGGAGGACATGCTTTACCAGCCTGCTATATAAGCATTGATAAAATGGAGCCTTTTGTTAAAAAGAAAGGGCCAGACTGATACAGGTCTAAAGTGGTTGTATGCACAGTTGTTGTATGCACATAGTCCATGACTGTCATGCACTATTCCAGGTGGTTCAGAGAAATTACATATAATAATAATATATTTAATAAGCAGTTAAAGAAACCACAGAAACTTAAAGAGGCATAAATTGTAAGAATAAAATACATGATTCAAATACGCAAGGCCTTTGCCCTACCTGATTGGGTTCACCTACATGGCAACGAAGAGATGAAGGACTACTTGTTGTTGGCTTCCTGCCGGCCCCTGCGGGAGAGACGAAAGAGTTGGGGAGCCAGTCCTAGAAGCTCCTCGCAAAAGAAGATCATAATCCTAAAAACGCGGACTAATAACTAGAGTCTTTATTTAGCACCTGAGGATTCCCATCCCAATTAAAGGTGCACGTTCACATATTAAAAAGTCTGCCATTTCAGGAAACTGTGAGTGAATGATATTCCAAGAGGACAGAAGACTGAGATTTTTTATTGAATAAAATAATTTCTCCAACAATTAAAAAACACTAAATGTCAGGATTTCTCCTTTTTTTCCAGATACTAGTTTAACTGCTGCGCAAGAATTTTTCTTTTATTCTGGATCATATTTTTATTTATTTATTACCACCCTTTTTCAGGAGATATAAACAAATGAACCAATCTTTGCCTTTCTTTGTTTTAACCCACATTGTACAAAATGAATGGAAAATCTGGTGGGGTGTTCCTTGTCTCTCTCCACCTGCTCTGAAATCATTGCCTTCCTCTGTGTTTCTTTCCCCCTCTCCACCCCATGATTCCTATCTTCTTCCTAACTGTTAAGCTCAATTGTTCAAACATTAGCTGTAGAGAGGACAAGTGGTTAGGAAAAGAGAGACGGGCATCTCAAAAGGCGTGTAGGATATATAACAGAAAAACAAGTACCAATCATTGAAGCAAGCAAGGCTAAATACAGAAGTGTGTCAGCATCTCTCCAATCCCAAACTTATTTTTCTTTGTGGAAAGGTATGTCTACCCTGGAAGAGCCAACTTCCTTTCTTATCCCTCAAGGTTACAGGTCTGGAGGTTGTGTGGGACAGCTGAAAAAGAGGTCAAAGCACTGGGGTACATTTCTTCGGAATTCTCACAGCAATGCCTACGTATTAACTTCAGAAACCATGATCTCAATATCACTCAGAATCACAGCCAGAGATGTAAAAATAAAAAGTAAGTTTGACCAAAAGGCTCTATATCGAAAATGACATAAAAACTATGTGGAAAGGACTTAGATAAAACTATTGAGCTATAAACACTATATAAAAAGGGAGTTAGATAAAAATGAGGAGTGAAGGAGCAGCAAAGAGAGATGCTACTACCACACCCTATCAGAACCAGAACCACCCTCCCGATCCGAAATTTACATCTGAGAGGTTTTCCGTTTCAGATGGGAAAAATGCATCTTTTCACACATGGTCTCCTGGAGAGAAACAAAGGAACTGGATGCTATGTAATGAGGCTTGAAAAATTAAAAACTAAAGAGGCAGGTTTGAAATATAGAAAGAACAAAAGAAGAAAGTCACTCCATCCCCAGCTGAAAAGTCAGGGGATAAACATACACAGGCCCTTCTTCCCTTTACCACAGGGAAAAACACACACACCTTTCTAGCACAAAGCCTCACCTATAAAGCTGACACCTCCTTCGTTCCCTTGATTGATCTCTTGTTGCTGTGGATCCTGTTTGGTGTCGAATTGAGGTTCCTCTGCTCTGGGGAAATCAGACTGATCTTCTACACAGAGATTTCCCATCTGAGGATCCGTGACAAGCAATAAGAAGGTAGAGGAGAAAAGAAAGAGGAAAAGATCTCAGCGGATGAAGTTGGGACTTGAAAAAGAAGGGACATATTCCACAGATTTTCTAACCCTCCTTTTCTTGACACTTTGGAGTACAAAAAGACAATCCTAACCCGAACCCACCGAAAGGCATCATATTGTGCATTGCACCTACAACAGTGCTGGATTGAGTGCAGTGCCAAGGGTAGAAGTAAACCTGAAATTTACTTGGAAAACTATGCAGATGAGGAGGCTGCACCTTGTTTTAAAGTGGAAGAGGGTCTCTCCAATATTGGGGACGGTTATTCAGTTTCAAAATAAAATGAACATGGGCCCCACATCTTCTTTTCAAGGACCATAAAGAATAAATTCCAGCAGAACTGCCTCAAACAGGGAGCATGTGCAGGGGTCATGGGCTCCCCATTTCAGATTCTAAGTCCCTGGCATGGATTGCTCTCACCTCTAGCTCGTCCTTTTTCTCTTCTACCTGACTCAGACCCAGGAAACCTTCTGCCAGCGACACCGCCTGGGAAGTGGTCTCAGCTCCACATTCTCTCACCCAGCTCGACATCTCCAGGGGGAGGACGGCCAGGAACTGCTCCAAGATGACCAGGTCCAGGATCTGAGCCTTTGTGTGTTGCTCTGGCTTGAGCCACTGACGGCAAAGGTGGTGGAGTTGAGTGCAAACCTCTCGAGGACCATCAGCCTCCTTGGAGGAGAATTTCCTGAATTTCTGGCACTGCGTATCTGAGCTGGGCATCTCCTCACCTTGGACCTTCTCCACCGTTCTTTCAGAGCATGTCCCAAGGCTAGCTACCTGGATAACATCTGTGTCTCTTCCTGCTCTGGGGACAGGGGTGTGCTGGTCTGCCATTTCATTTTGTACTCAACAATACCTCCAGCGGAGTCCTGGAACCCCTCTCGTCCTTCTGAGGAAATAAGTTCCTTAACAGATGATATGGCTGAAGCTCTGCAAAGCAAAGACACTCCCATGTGAGCATGTTCCAGACAAAAAAATGCCGCAAAAAGAAACCAACCAAGTCCCATCTTCAAAAGGGAAAACAGAAGGATCCTAAGGCCGATTTGGGAGAAAGGCATATGGGACTGTCCATTCACCTGAGAGGCACAGACCAATGTGCTAGAGACCGTCAGAGACTAAGAAGTGGAACCATCTTCCCTTTTTTCCTGATCCCTTTCTAACCATTCAGATTCATTCTTCACCTTAAGCCGCCAAAACCTAAGCCTTTCCCCTGACTTTCTTTTATACTTTGCTGCCTTAATATTAAGTGTTCACGGAGCTCCTTTTGATGTGAAAGAAATCTTCAGGCAACCATTGCTTGGCTTTTAAAAGCTAGGCATCAATCAATGCAGGGCATCTGTTCATAACATCTACACAATCTTGTGAAACTCACACTTGTATTTTGGTTTCTTGTAGTCATTGTTTTACATTCAATTAGTTTTGAAAAATAATCTCATAAAAATATTCCCTGCTTATTCAGGAAGAGTACTTTAGCAGGTGACGGTTCTATTGCATATTTCACCAGCTAGGAGTTCATTTATTTTATTTTTATTCATTAAATTTATATCCCACCCATCTAGACCGAAGTCTATTCTGGGCGGCTAGTCTAGTTTCCTGACTAGAACAGGATAAAGCTCTGCATCAGAGAGAATCCTTTACATGGAGAGCTCATAATTTCCCTCCTGTATTTATTTATTATTTTATTTTATTATTATTTTATTTATTTACTTAACCCTAAGCCTTTCCCCTGAGTTTCTTTTATACTTTGCTGCCTTAAGATTAAGTGTTCACGGAGCTCCTTTTGATGTGGAAGAAATCTTCAGGCAACTATTGTTTGGCTTTTAAAACATCTACACAATCTTGTGAAACTCTCACTTGTATTTTGGTTTCTTATAGTCAATGTTGTACATTCAATTAGTTTTGAAAAATAATCTCATAAAAATATTACCTGTTTATGCAGGAAGAGTGCTTTAGCAGGTGAAGGTTCTATTGCATATTTTGCCACCTAGGGGTTTCCTGACTAGAACAGGATAAAGCTCTGCATCAGAGAGAATCCTTTACATGGAGAGCTCATAATTTCCCTCCTGCATTTATTTATTGTTTTATTTATTTACTTATTTAAAATAATTTTATCCGACCTATCTCCTTAAATACGATCCAAGGTGGTTTACATCATTAAAAAGAGAATATTTAGAAGCAAAAATAGGAAGTATACAGAGATGTTTTAAAAATAAAACAAAGACTAGATTAAACATTGTAAATCAAACCAAGACTAAAAAGACATTTCAAAGCCATAAGTTCCCTCTCAGACCACCAGTCCCTCAAGGAAAGCCTGCCTAGAGAGGATGGCCTTCATCGCCTTGTGGAAAGTCAGCCAAGAGGGAAGCAGCCTCCTATCCCATGCGAGGGAATGCCAGAGTTTGGGATCGAATGAGTTGTTGGCTGAAGGTGTCCTCCATTAAATGGGGTCCCACCAAGCGCCACCCTTTTGCCCTCCAAGGGAGCCAACAGGGAAACGTCTCCCCCCTGCAGGTGGTGGCTTGGAAGGTGCAGGATTAGCCCTTTTGCGGGCACGAGAGGTGGAAGGAGAGGGTGGACGTGGCCCTTCAGGCAGCAGAAAGGCTTGGGCTGCAAACAGCCCTTGGGGGCTCCCCTCCGGCTGCCTCTCCTGCCCGGTCTTGGGGGGCTTCCCTTCCCTCGGCTGGGCTTGGAGTTGGGGGTCCTTCCTTCCCTCCCCCTCCCGCCCCTCTCCTCCCTCCGGCCTCCCCCAGTTCCCCCCACTCACCCTCCCAGGCAGCCCTGCTGGGACACACTCACCCTCCCTACGGGTTGCAATGGGGGGAGGCGGAAAGAGGAAGCTCCCCAGATGGCAGGAAGGGAGAAACAGATCCCAGACAAGCTGTCCAGCGGTTAAAACTACGCTTTCCTCCGGAGGAAGAAAAAGAAAGAGGACCGGAAAGGACTCTTTTAGGAAAAGGGAGCATTTCCTATGGGGACTGACGCTCCTCCCTCTTCCAAGATCCCCTTCTAGGAACAGCGACTCTGTGCGTTTAACCCTTCGTTTCCTGGTCTCCCAAAAGAGGGCCAGGGAAGCATCCTCGGCACCGCGCGTAGGTTCGGCTTCTCCAGCCCCGGCATCCGTGGGTCCCTCCGGGGTTCGAGGGAAGGGATCCAGGGCTCCCTTGCCCAGAAATCGCTGGGCTTTTCCCCCACTGCCTCCTTTTCTTCTTCCCAGCTCCATTCAGCACCAGGAACTCCCACCTGGCCTCTCGGTTTGCCTCTTTGTCCATTTCCATTGAAAACCAGTCTGGTTGGAGCTTTGCAACAGAAACGGGAAAATTCCAATCCCTATAATAATAATAAAATAAAATAACAGATCTTCATGATTGCAAGGGATTCCTCTGTAGGATCCCCTCCAAACCATGGTCAGATGGCAGGTCCCGACTGTGCCCACAGAGGGCAACACCGGAAGCAACGGTCCTTCTTCAGTGCATGGCTTTGCATGTGCACAAAACCACAGATCATTCAGCGTGGATTCTCCTGGATCTGCATGGTTTTTACGTGGGATCCTCCCCAAACCCACCCCCAGGATTTCTGTGGTGTGGGACACAGATGGGGCCTCTGATTTGACAGTCGTTTGTTGAAGAATGTAGTTAATAATCATGTGGATCCATGAGGATCTGTACCACAAATCCAGGTTTTTGCAAAGTCATGTGCTGAAGGATCCATGACTTCCGTAGTGTACCATAATCATATGCAATCATGTGGATCCATTTTTCATTTCATGGACCTGCCTTTTCTTTCTTTCTCTTACGTTCATTCTATCACCATTTCTAGCATCCCTTCTTCTTTCTTTTGACAACCAGATGACGGTTGCCTAGTAGACTGTCCCAGAGGTTCTTGCTAGAGGGCCAGTTGTCTCTGCTGCTTCCTCTGCCGCCAAAGCGCCCGTCACTGGTTCTCCAGCCTTCTCGCCTCGCCTCAGCCTGGCATACTAGGGCCGCTTCCTCCCGACACACCAAGAACTCCTCCCGATGCCGAATACCTGGATCTCCGTGTGACTTCCAAGTCTCCCTAAGGAGGGTATGGAGTCTGGGCAGGGAGTCACTCTGGTCACAAATCTATTACTTTTTACTGAGGTAAGTCCTCAAGCCTCAGCAGTGCATAGCATCTGTGCCATGGACAAGCCTGACCATTAAAGAACACTTCACTTTACTCTGTACTTTGAAAGTACTACTGATTCCTCAGAACTCACAACAGCTCAGTCAGATAGGACTTCTCTATAGTAGCCAGTAATTGACCTTTTCCACTCCTCTGGATTTAGTCTAACCCTGCTGTTTCAAGAGACTAGTCCTCAATGAGTTTTTATAATTATTTTTTATTAAGAAAATAAAGATTCATAGAAATAGTTTGTTTGCAAAAGCAGCAGCATAAAAACATGTTCAAAGATTGTTCTTGTTTAATCGTTAAGTCGTGTCCGACTCTTTGTGACCCCATGGACCAGAGCACGCCAGGCCCTCCTGTCTTCCACTGCTTCCCGGAGTTTGGTCAAAGTCATGTTGGTAGCTTCAGTGACACTGTCCAACCATCTCGTCCGCTGTCGTCCCCTTCTCCTCTTGCCTTCACACTTTCCCAACATCAGGGTCTTTTCCAGGGAGGCTTCTCTTCTCATGAGATGGCCAAAGTATTGGAGCCTCAGCTTCAGGTTCTGTCCTTCCAGTGAGCACTCAGTGTTGATTTCCTTCAAAATGGATAGGTTTGTTCTTTTTGCAGTCCAGGGGACTCTCAAGAGTCTCCTCCAGCACCACAATTCAAAAGCATCAATTCTTCGGCGGTCAGCCTTCTTTATGGTCCAGCTCTCACTTCCATACATCGCTACTGGAAAAACCATAGCTTTGACTATGCGGACCTTTGTTGGCAAGGTGATGTCTCTGCTTTTTAAGATGCTGTCTAGGTTTGTCATCGCTTTCCTTCCAAGAAGCCGGCGTCTTTTAATTTTGTGGCTGCTGTCACCATCTGCAGTGATCATGGAGCCCAAGAAAGTAAAATCTGTCACTGCCTCCATATCTTCCCCTTCTATTTGCCAGGGGGTGATGGGACCAGTGGCCATGATCTTAGCTTTTTTGATGTTGAGCTTCAGACCATTTTTTGTGCTCTCCTCTTTCACCCTCATTAAGAGGTTCTTTAATTCCTCCTCACTTTCTGCCATCAGAGTGGTATCATCTGCATATCTGAGGTTGTTGATATTTCTTCTGGCAATCTTAATTCCGGCTTGGGATTCATCCAGTCCAGCCTTTCGCATGATGTATTCTGCATAGAAGTTAAATAAGCAGGGAGACAATATACAGCTTTGTCGTACTCCTTTCCCAATTTTGAACCAATCAGTTGTTCCATATCCAGTTCTAATTGTTGCTTCCTGTCCCACATATAGATTTCTCAGGAGATAGATAAGGTGGTCAGGCACTCCCATTTCTCTAAGGACTTGCCATAGTTTGTTGTGGTCCACACAGTCAAAGGCTTTTGCGTAGTCAATGAAGCAGAAGTAGATGTTTTTCTGGAACTCTCTGGCTTTCTCCATAATCCAGCGCATGTTAGCAATGTGGTCTCTAGTTCCTCTGCCCCTTCGAAATCCAGCTTGTACTTCTGGGAGTTCTTGGTCCACATACTGCTGAAGCCTGCCTTGTAGGATTTTGAGCATAACCTTGCTAGCGTGTGAAATGAGTGCAATTGTACGGTAGTTGGAGCATTCTTTGGCACTGCCCGTCTTTGGGATTGGGATGTAGACTGATCTTTTCCAATCCTCTGGCCACTGCTGAGTTTTCCAAACTTGCTGGCATATTGAGTGTAGCACCTTAACAGCATCATCTTTTAATAAGATTTTAAATAGTTCAACTGGAATGCCATCACCTCCACTGGCCTTGTTGTTAGCCATGCTTTCTAAGGCCCACTTGACTTCGGTCTCCAGGATGTCTGGCTCAAGGTCAGCAACCACACTATCTGGGTTGTCCGGGACATCCAGATCTTTCTGGTATAATTCCTCTGTGTATTCTTGCCATCTCTTTTTGATGTCTTCTGCTTCTGTAAGGTCCCTACCATTTTTGTCCTTTATCATGTCCATCTTTGGGCATGATATTGAGATTTTGAGGCATATAGAAAAATAGTATATTCTAGATTTGGCATAAATGCAGAACACCTTAGAAGAAAATTTCGTTCCCTTACCAAAAAGCCTGAAGAATCTTATGTCCAAGTGGGGGCTAAATTGATTTAATGTCTGGACAAATGGATGGAATGTGAAAATGTCACTTCTCTAGACCAAATGAAAAATGTAGTTGGGTTAGAACAATTTTATTCAGTGTTGCCAGGAGAATTGCATTATCTGGTCAAGGACAAAAATCCTAAAAATGTATTACAGGCATCTGAATTTGCTGATTCCATTAGTGAGATTAGAGACCCTCGATTTTCTGAGGTAAAAATTGGTAGAAAAGTGTGGAACAACAGGAGGAGAGGACCCCCACCCAGAGATTACCTCAGAAGTACCCAAGCTACTAGAAGCCATTTTAGAGACAGATCCTCATCTCCAGAGCACAGTCATCTGAAACCTAATAATCCTGAGGGAAAAGTTAATAAGGCCCTTTGTTTTGAATCGAAGGCCAGTAAACGATGTTATGCGTGTGGGGAGAAAGGTCATTTTTGGGCTCAGTGTGAGACTCAAATGACTAGGGATTGTAATCAGCATAAAGGTGGAGATTCCAGTCCCCCTAAGGAGGTGTTTTGTGTACAGCATAATAAAACAATTAATGCGGCAGTTGAAGCTAGCCATGGAGCTGTTGCCATAGCAACACAAGTAACAGAAGGGTCAGAGAACCAAGATCGCCCTGAGGCCAGGGTTGTTCCGTGCTTTCTGATAGAATGTAATCAGAATCTACGTAGCTCAGGAGATATTATTTATGTTAATAATAATAAGTATCTAGTGCTCAAAGATTCTTGTTCACAAGTTACAGTATGTCACCCTGATATAGTTCCTAAGGAAAATATAATAGACCATGAAAAGATTTCGGTTAAGGGAATTGGGGCCGAGGTCGTGATCTTACAGATGGCTCAAATATCGGTGCAATATGAGGGATGGTCTGGTGTATGGAAGGTAGCAGTGTCAGACCAAATCCCTGCTCCATGTTTAATAGGAATAGATCTGGCTGAGCATGTGCAAAGTGTTTTAGTGGTAACCCACTCCCAGGGTAAGCAAATTACAGTCCCTGAGGAAAGATTGAGAACCCTAATCTCTGAATCAAACCTGGGATGGCCCAGTCTAGAGGAAAACCCTGAGATAGCAGAAATGGCTGAGGTGGTCTAATAATACTTCCTTTATTTTAGAACAGAAGGAAGATACCACCCTGATTCCGTGTTTACCCTGTTTCCCCTAAAATAAGACCTGACCTGAAAATAAGCCCTACTATGATTTTTCAGGATGCTCATAATATATGTCCTACTCCAAAAATAAGCCCTAGTTAAGTGAAACCCTGCCCTCCACCATTGTGCAGCAACCAGAGGATGACATGACTGCATTTGAATAAATGTAGATGGTTGTACATGACAAAAATAAAACATCCCCTGAAAATAAGCCCTACTGAGTTTTTTGGAGCAAAAGTTAATATAAGACCCTGTCTTATTTTCGGGGAAACAGGGTAGAGAAAGCCAAAGAATCTCCCTTCCTGTTATCTCCTGAACACCCAGAGAGGTTCATAGTTGATAAACACCTGTTATACAGGGAAGTTTTATTAACACCTCATAGGAGTGGAGACGGACATCTCAAACAGCTAATTGTCCCTCTAAAATATAGGGAGAAGTCCTTAGAAGTAACAGAGCCAAGCTTGGGGGGTACTCATGGAAAGGAGAAAGGCTTGTATGAGGCCCAGGAAAGAGCATTCTGTCCTGAGGACAAAGTGGTGAGGCTGAGACCCATAGAGGGGAGTGAATTGCTATTGGCATGGTCAGAACCTGTGGATTTGTTGCAGCAGAACTGGAGGGCTGAGGAGTCTAGTTGCTCTGCAGCTGCAAAAGCACTTAAAACTTTGTGATGCAAACCCCTACCTAACAAGGTAAAGGTAAAGGTTCCCCTTGACATTTAGTCCAGTCGTGTCCGACTCTAGGGGGCGGTGCTCATCCCCGTTTCCAAGCCGTAGAGCCAGCGTTTGTCTGAAGAGTTTCCGTTGTCACGTGGCCAGCGCGACTGGACACGGAACGCCGTTTACCTTCCCACCGAGGTGGTACCTATTTATCTACTCGCATTTGCATGCTTTCGAACTGCTAGGTTGGCGAGGAGCTGGTACAAAGCAACGGGAGCTCACTCCGTCACGTGGATTCGATCTTACGACTGCTGGTCTTCTGACCCTGCAGCACAGAGGCTTCTGCAGTTTAACCCGCAGCACCACCACGTCCCTAACAAACCAAATATTAAAGATATAGAACCAGATGATGAAAATCTCAATGCATCTAAAATAAACCAGGTGTTTGAAATTACACTTAAAAGAAACATGCCTGTGAATTTGGAGGTGACCCATGATAGTGGTCCCCCACATATGGAGAACTTCACAAC
Organism: Intellagama lesueurii; assembly: GCA_037013535.1. Taxonomy (NCBI): domain Eukaryota; kingdom Metazoa; phylum Chordata; class Lepidosauria; order Squamata; family Agamidae; genus Intellagama; species Intellagama lesueurii. The sequence continues at coordinate 295,385,216 of JBAJHW010000002.1, forward strand.
AAAAGTACCTGTGGGTGAATTTGTTGGTGCGGAGGAAGGCATAAGCAATACGATCTCAAGGAAGAACGCAGTCATAGCTGTGCTGGAGAAGTGGAAGAAACTGCCTAACCTTCCCACAGCCGAGAAAATTAAGCCACTCTTCAGAAAGAGAACAGGCTTAACCTGGAAGAGGCGAGCCGAGGACATCCAGTGGACTTCAGAGTGCCCGATGACTGCCAGTTGACAGAAGAGAGCGTGGATTTCAAGGTCTGCCTTTGTTGTGCCGGACTACAACCAGGGGTTCACAATCTGTGTGGATGCATCAAGCGTCGGACTTCGAGTGGTGCTGTACCAAGTGGATGACAGCGGGAATCTGCACCCAGTGACTCTGATCAGCAGGAGATTCTAACCTGGTGAGAGACATTGGTCTGCCATCGAGAGGGTGTGCCTATCGACTGTTTGGACGCTGCAAAGACTGAAGCCTTACATTTGGGGAAGGAAGTTCATCCTTTGCACTGACCCTTTCCCTCTGGTGCAGTTACAAACTATGAAATACACTAACAGTAAGCTTGCAAGATGGACAATGAACCTGCAAGACTTTGACTTTGTGATCCGCAGCATAAAAGGGACTCAGAGTGTGGATGCTGACGCCTTGTCTCGAAGGCCAAATGACTAATGGGTAGATTAAAAAGTTTGTAATGTTGTATTAAATGTTCTGTTTGTGCACTAGTTATGAAATGCAATTAAAATGCAATGTCTTGTTGAATGCTGATGAACTAAGAGGTGTATAGAGATGGGAAATAATAATGGTGAGTAGCGTTATTAATGTAGAGGTAATGTAATTTGTATTAATGTGAGTAGTGCAAATATTTATAATTGCATTGATTGTTTTAAATGATTAAAGTAATAAGTTTGGTCTAGTAAACAGAGTAAGAGAGGGAAAACTAGTATAAGGTATGGTAAATATACAGTGGACCCTCTACCTACGGAATTAATCCGTATTAGCATGGTGGCCGGAGGTCGAAAAGTCTGTAGGTCGAATATGCATTTCCCATAGGAATGCATTGAAAACCATTTAATCCGTAACCGGCCCAGGAAACCCCCCCACACACACACAAAAATGAAAATAAATAGACCTTACCTTTCTGAAGCCTTCCAGGGGTCCCCTGCTGCCGCCATCGCCGCTGCCCGAGGCCTCCAAGGGCTTCTCCGCTGCTGCCGGAGGCCTCTCGGAGGTCCCCCGCCCCCACCGACGCAGGCTTTCCCAGGGTGGACCGGGCCTACCAGGGGAGGGCTTCCCCTGGTAGGCCCGGTCTACTCCCCGGGAAAGCCTGGGGAGTAGACCGGGCCTACTGGGGGAAGCCCTCCCCTGGTAGGCCCGGTCTACTGCCTGGGAAAGCCTGGTAGACTGGGCCTACCAGGGGAGGGCTTCCCCCAGTAGGCCCGGTCTATTCCCCAGGCTTTCCCGGGGAGTAGACTGGGCCTACCAGGGGAAGCCCTCCCCTGGTAGGCCCGGACCACCCTGGGAAAGCCTGCTTCGGCGGGGGCGGGGGACCTCCGAGAGGCCTCCCATGGCAGTGGGGAAGGCCTGGAAAGCATCCGGAGGCACGATCGGCGGCCTACGGACTGGAAGGGGGAGGCGGGGAAAGCGCCAAATTTGAATTGCAAGTCGATTGGAAATTTTGCGGCCTGAGAATTCCGTACCTCGAAAAGTACGCACGTCGAGCCATGTGTATGTCGAGGGTCCACTGTAATGTGTTATATGTTGAAATATGGTATATGATTTAGGACATAACTGGTAAACATATTATTATAATGGTGTTTTGTATGTAATGTTCCCTGTATGTTCTGTTGTTCATAAGGGTAAACTGTAAGGTTTTCCCTCATGAAACAAACTTTTTCTTAGGGGGGAGGAATGTGGCGATCGCCCACATCACTCATGCCATTCATATTCATGAGCTGATTTGCATGAACCTATGAGAGGACTGGAGAGGCGGAGTCAGCAGCTACATGAGGCTTGGCGGGAGAAGGAGGAGTCAGATAGAGATTGGAATGAGATACTGATAGAGATAGGGCTGGTTAGTCAGAGAGAGAGGGAACAGATACTGAGATATGGTTAATCAGAGAGATAGAGCTGATTAGGAAAGTAGGTAGAGAAGGTGGTAATGATATTGCAAGAGAAAAGAAGTATGTACTGAAAGAACTGTTGATGAATTGCTTATGTATAATGTGTATCTGAGAAACGTCTGTTATTATTCAATCTGCTTCACTTCAATAAATAAGTTCTGTTTCTGTTCACAAGACAAGTGTTCTGACATACGTCATTTAAATTGTGGACTGAAGTAATCCACTGGTGGCAGCAAGAAGAAAACGCGACGTGAGCCTTTGTGAGGGGAAAAAAAGCAGGGGCCAGAAGGGCAAACGTCACAACCGCCCACCTGCCCAGAGGCCATTCTGGGCAGTTCAAAGATAGGGGTGCAGCAATGCAATCCATCTAAGGTGATAATTCTTTATTCTACTCAACTCTAAGCACTTCTGCTTCAGATTTCTTGCATTGCAGTAACTAATCCCCAACTACAATTGTGGGTTTAGATTTCTCTGAAGATCTCTTGAAGGCCATCCAACATGTCCCCAATGCCAAAGCGTTCAAACCATGCTAGCATAGGATGTTTTTAATCCCAATATTTTAGTGGAAGGGGCAGGACTATGTCCTAATGGCAAAAATCCATACATTTGTTGGGACTTCCCCCCCCCCCCCGAGGATTTTGTCTATAAAAATAATATTGTGCAAGGCAAGTAACTGAGAAAGGAAGGATATGAAACAATCACACTCTTCCTATTACCCATCCTGGCTCATGGTCAGAATTTAGAAGGTGCCATACAAAAAGGAGCTAAGGTGGTGTGACTGGACCTTTATCAGGGGTCTCGACCTGCATCAGGAGTTAGTTGCTGCTGGAATGGTGTGAACCTGCTCATCTCAAGCACAAATGCCCTGTCCAGCCTCTTCTCCTTAGCCAGAGGAAAATACGTAATAGCAGATGCAGGGCAGAACCTGGATTACTGTAACTTGTGGGGCTGCCAATGGAAAGTGTCAGGGAGCTTCAGCGGATCCAAGACACAGCAGCCGGATTGCTGAATGGGGCATTGCTAGTTTTAACCTACAAAATCATAAAAGGCTTGGGTCCAAGCTATCTCCCATTATGAGCTGGGCCTGGGTGTTACGATCCCCAAAAGAAGCTTTTCCCTCCGTCCCACCACCCTCACAACTGTATCTGATGGGGACACAGGAGAGCGCCTTCTCTGTGGCTGCTCCCAGACTTTGGAACTCCCTCCCACAGGAGGCCAAGCTGGCCCCATCTTTGATATCCTTCCGCGAGTAGGAAAAGACCTTCCTCTTCAGGCAAGCCTTCCCTCAGTACTCTAGCTACCTGTGTGTGATTTTTAGATGGATTGTTATTGTGCTTTCCATTTTCGGGTTTTCTTTTTCTCAAAGGGACATTTTTCCTCCCTTTTAGTTCTTTGTTTTAAAATGGCCTTTTAGTGAGATGGCTCTTTATATGTATTTTTAGCTCTGAATACTGTCTTTTAATGATGTTTAATGATCTAGACTTTGAATACTGTCTTAGACTGTTGTAAGCTGCCTTGGGTCCTTTTCAAGGAGAAATGTGGTGTAGAAATATTTTAAATTAATAAATAAACAAATAAACTGAGCCAGTTGTTCCTCCATGTGTGGATTCCTTTATGCTTCACAAGAACAGGGATGTGGGCAAAATACTTGCCACATTCCTAGGATTTGTATGGTTTCTCTCCAGTGTGGAGACATTGATTACTCACAAGCTGTGAATTGTAAGCAAAACATTTCCCATACTCCTGACATTTGTACGGTTTCTCTCATGTGTGGACCCTCTTATGCCTCACAAGAGCTGAGCTGTAAGCAAAACATTTCCCACATTCCTCGCATTTATGTGGCTTCTCTCCAGTATGGGCACTCTTATGATTCACAAGGTGTGAATTCTGAACAAAACATTTCCCACACTCCTGGCATTTGTAGGGCTTCTCTCCTTTGTGGATCCTCTTATGACTCAGAAACACTGAGCTGTGAGCAAAACATTTTCCACACTCCTGGCATTTGTAGGGTTTCTCACCTGTGTGGACTCTCTTATGACTCACAAGCTGTGAGCTCCGGGCAAAACATTTTCCACACTCCTGGCATTTGTACGGTTTTTCTCCTGTGTGGACTTTCTTATGGTTCACAAGGTATGAAAACAGAGCGAAACATTTTCCACACTCCTGGCATTTGTATGGTTTCTCCCCTGTGTGGATTCTCTCATGGCTCACAAGCACCGAACTCTGTGTAAAACATTTCCCACAAACCTGGCATTTGTATGGATTCTCTCCTGTATGGATTCTTTTATGATTCAAAAGTTTTGAACTTTGAGCGAAGCATTTCCCACACTCCTGGCATTTATAAGGTTTCTCTCCTGTGTGAACTCTCTTATGGCTCACGAGCTGTGAATTCTGAGCAAAACAATTTCCACACTCCTCACACTGGTACGGTTTCTCTCCTGTGTGGACCCTCTTATGACTCAGAAGGCGTGAATTCCGAGCAAAACATTTCCCACACTCCTGGCATCTGTATGGTTTATCTCCTGTATGGACATTCTTATGTCTCACAAGGTTTGAATTCCGAGCAAAACATTTCCCACACTCCTGGCATCTGTATGGTTTCTCTCCTGTATGGACATTCTTATGTCTCACAAGGTATAAATTCCGAGCAAAACATTTCCCACACTCCTGGCATCTGTATGGTTTCTCTCCTGTATGGACGTTCTTATGCCTCACAAGATGTGAATTCCGAGCAAAGCATTTCCCACACTCCTGGCATCTGTATGGTTTCTCTCCTGTGTGGATTCTTCTGTGGTTCACAAGCTGTGAATTCCGAGCAAAACATTTCCCACACTCCTGACACTTGTATGGTTTCACTCCTGTGTGGAACTTCATATGACTCACAAGCTGTGAATTCTGAGCAAAAGATTTCCCACATTCCTGGCATTTGTGCAATGTCTCTCCTGTGTGAATTCTCTTATGGTTCTTTAAGTTTGAATCATGAACAACATATTTCCTACACACTTGCCATTTGTACAGTTTTTCTCCTGTGCAAACTCTTTGATGGCTCAGAAAGCGTGCCTTGCAGTTTAAACATTTCCCAGACATTTTTCTGAAAAAGCAATTCTTTTCAGTACGGACCCTTCTGCGAACCATCTGTGCTACCATCAGAGTAAAATGTTTTCCACACATGATGCATTTGTACGGCTTCTCTTGGGTACAAGTTTCTTCTGTGTGGGTTCTCCGGTGTCCTGCAACCTCTAATTTGTGTGTAAACGTCTTTTTATATCTTGGGCATACATTTTTCTCCCTCCATTTATCTGCAGGAAAGGACAAAAGAATAAAAAGGTTGAACTGAAGAGATAAACAGATCTAGAGACCAAAAAAAAAAAAAAAAAGGTTTTCTTAAGACATGCATATTGAGGCAGGAAATCTCTAATGGAAAGACGAAATTGTCAATCTTTCAAGTGCTATAACATATTGTCCTTTTTCCCCCTTTTAATTTTCCATCACATCTATAAACTAAATTAAGAAAGCTAAGAGAAACATCATGATTTCCTTCATGGACACCTGGTACCAACATTATACTCTTTATAAGGTCCAGGTCAAGGCTTTTATACTGAATTAGGACTGTATGAGGACCTTTAAATCTTAATACTGGTTGTGTTTTAGCTTAATATGCTTCTTGATGGCTTTACTGTTATTTTCCGTGGGATCACTGTAGCAAGAAATTTGCCAATATCGCAGTGGCTAAAGTGAGATGGGACACCATTCTAGTATGGAAGCACTATCGTTGTTGTTATTGTTGCTAGTCGTTATTGCACTGGTAACGATGGAGATTAGCGTCAACCAGACAAGAAGAGAGCCTTACCAAGAGAGGATACCGTTTGCCAGTTCTCTGCCGTGACTTCCTGGTGGAGGGCCCTCTGGTCAGGATCCAGCAGTGCCCACTCCTCCTGGGAGAAGTGCACGGCCACCTCCTCAAAGGTCACTGGACCCTAAAAATGGAAAAGAAAGGAGGCCTTCTTCATGGCATTAATAAAGATAACCTCCTCAATCCCAAAGAACAACTGAAGAGAAGTTGGTGGATCTCATATTTTAGGTTTCAACTTAATATTTAAGGGAACATTTACTAAGGGCTACCAGTCACTTTGGCCACGTGCTCCCTCCAGGAAGAGAGGTCTCCAAACCTCAGTTGCTGGGAAAGAACAGGGGGAGGGAAAGGGTTAGTGGTGACCCACCGTCTCTCCTTGTCAGCTTCCTTGAGGCAACCAGGGACCCTCTGTCAGCAACAGGATGCTAGAATAATCCGGGCTTTGGGAGGAGGGATGGGAAAGTAATTCCTGGTGTCCCCACATTCACTTTTGGAAAACCTCAAACAGCTCACTACTTGTGGGCCGCCTTCCTCCCGAGGAAGGGACTCAAGGCAGCTCACAATGTGAAAAACTAGAGTTTAAAACAGAATAAACTATACATTAAAAAGGAATTAAGTATGATTAAAAATACATTAAAGAATTAAAAACATTTACAACCTTAAAAACAAACTTACTAGGTAAAAACCAGCACGCAAGACTCAGCTACTAAAAGCCAGTCTGAAAAGGTGGGTCTTCAGCTGTTGGCGGAGGGAGAAAAGGAAGGGGCAACCCAATCTCCTGAGGAAACTGGAGTTGCCACAGAGAAGGCACTTTCTCGTTTCCCCATCAGGTGTACCTGCGATGGCAATGGGGGCCCAGAGGTGGGTCATTTGTGAGGCTCTTAAGAGCAGAGGAGGCTCACATGGGGAGAGACAGTCCTTCAGATCGCCGTCTAGAGCTTGATAGGTAATAAACAGGACTTTGAATTGGGCTTGGAAACAGATGGGTAGGTATTGCTATTTATCACACTGAGAAGGCCATACTATACCAGCCTTCTATGTAAGCACTGATCAAATGGAGCATTTCATTAAAAAGAAAGGGCCAGACTGATTAAGGGCAAAAGTGGTTGAATGTACAGGGATTATTTAGTTAGTTACTAATTTTTACTAATTTATTTACTAATACACACACACACACACACACACACACACACACTACACTCTCACTCATTCTCTCTGCCCCATTAAGTGTCATACACTATTCTGTTAAAAACATATAATAGTAGTATATTAATTGAGCAGTTAAAGAAACCACAGAAACTTCAAGAGGCATAAATTGTAAGAATAAAATACATGATTCAAATACACAAGGCCTTTGCCCTACCTGATCGGCTTCTCCTCCATGACAACGAAGAGATGAAGGACTACTTCTCGTTGGCCTCCTGCCGGCCCCTGCGGGAGAGACGAAATAGTTGGCGAGCCAGTCCTAGAAGCTCATCGCAAAAGAAGATCATAATCCTAAAAACGCGGACTAAAAGCTAAATTCTTTATTTAGCACCTCAGGATTCCCATCCCAGTTAAAGGCACACATTCACATACTAAAAAGTCTGCCATTTCAGGAAACTGAGTGAATGATATTCCAAGATGGCAGAAGACTGAGACTTTTTACTGCCATCAGCTTCTTATTAAGCCATACTCTCTTTGTGAGTCTAGAGAACATGGTAGCTGCTTTGCCAATGTGTTGTTCCAGCTCGACATCTAGGGAGAGAGTGTCAGAGATCATTGAGCCAAGGTACACAAAGTCATGAACAACCTCCAATTCTTGGGTGGAGATGGTAATAGAGGGAGGTGAGTCCACGCCCTGGCCCATGACTTGTGTTTTCTTCAGGTTGATTGTTAATCCAAAGTCTTGGCAAGCCTTGCTAAAACGATTCATGAGTTGTTGGAGGTCTTCAGCAGAATGAGCAACAACAGCTGCATCATCGGCGAAGAGGAAGTCCCACGTACATTTCAGATGGATTTTGGTCTTCGCTCTCAATCTAGAGAGATTAAAGAGCTTTCCATCTGATCTAGTCCGGAGAGACACCTTCTCTTGCAGTTCCAAAGGTGTGCTTCAGCACGATAGCAAAAAAGATCCCAAAGAGAGTCAGCGCGAGGACACAGCCCTGTTTCACTCCGCTACGGATGTCAAAGGGATCTGATGTTGAGCCATCAAAAACTACAGTGCCCTTCATTTCCTCATGAACGTATCCGGTGATGTTAAGGAGTCGAGGTGGACATCCAATCTTGGGAAGTATTTTAAAAAGGCCGTCCCTGCTAACCAAATCAAAGGACTTTGTAAGACCTATGAAGGCCACAAAAAGTGGCTGTCGTCGTTCCCTACATTTCTCCTGCAACTGTCTGAGGGAAAATACCATGTCTGTAGTGGTCATGAAATGAGAAGGCTGATAGTTTAGGTGATCACAAGTAATTAAGAAAGCAATTAGTTTTAGAGAGAGAGCAAAGTCAGTCACACACAGAAATGTCCACCTTGGCAACGCCCCCAGGAGGGCTCCCTTTTATTAACCTTACAGATTGTTGATAGTATACAGATAGGATAATGGTTACATAATGCCAATTAGGATTGGCCAAAGAAAGGCTTTGAAGTTAGCTCTCTATCTCTATGAGAAAGAGGAAGAATGGGTAGCCGCTCCTCCCTCTCAGAAGCAGCTGCATCATATCCAGGAGAGTATGCTCTGCAACTGTAGAATCAGATAACAGCTTAGCAACCTTGGGGAGGCCCCCCCCCACATTTCCCCCTTTTCTTTTTTATTAATTAAAGGTATATATTCTTTCATATGCTTATGGATTACATATAAGTCCTTTCTACTAAGGCCAGAAGGCGGAGCTTTGCAACAAGCAGTTATTACGGGAAAAAAGGTTGGAATGCATTGAATAAAACAACAGCAAATTACAAGGAGTGCGAAAATCATAATTGCATACATTAATACAGTGCGCAGCCATCCAAAGTGGGGCAGCCATGACCATAAACTGTCCCACCAGGAAGGAAGTATGTCCTGTTGTATGTTATTGGCAAGGTGTCTCAGCTGAGCAAGCTGAGTGTTCACTGCATGACTATTATCAGATAAATTGAAGCAACAGAGATTATTAAAAGACTCAGAACCAATATGACTGCGCAACAAGAGATAATCCAATGCTCCGCGGTTGTCTAAAATAGCATTATGTAGTTGTAGTTGTTCCTGATGCAGCAGGGAAATAGCAGTGGAAGTGCGGTTAATGGTCTTAGCTAAGGTGCACGCGATGTTGGCAAGAGTGCGAGTGTTATGAACGGCTAGGCCAGGAACGCCAACAAGTGACGTAGCCAGTGAAACATATTCTGCTTTGGATAACAAGGTAACTTTACTATTACTAGTACTATCAAGAGATAAGCTTTCCCGTCTCAGCCGAGTCGAGGAGTTCTGTAAAGCAAAAGGTTGCATTAAGTTGATTGCTAATCTAGTAAGGCAGCATGGTGTGTCTGACAGATTGGCTGGAATGTAGCTAAAAGTATGTTGACCACATGTAAAAAACCAGCCTGGAGGCAAGATGATATGAGCCCAATTATATGATATGTTAACAGCCTGTGAGCAATTCCATTTTGCTTTTGTTGTAGCAATACATCTGTCAGAAGAGCAGTTGACTACTCTGGCACAAGAGGTGTTTTCATTGGTTGCTACAAAAGGAGTGTAAAGAGAAAAAGCATCAATGGGTAGCGTTCTTGTTATTCACCCCCACTCATGATAATTAGTATATTTAACGACAGTAGCATTAAACCATTGACCTAACGAAGTATCATTAGCAATATCACAGGGTTCTTTACAGACAGGAATTAAGCAAGTTCCCAGTAGACCATGCATAGCATATGCCTCCTGCAGGCAAAAGTGAGAAACGTTCACGATTTCTGCCAGTCTTTCCCACAAGTTAAATTGCAGATGGGCATGCAAATCTTCTCGGGCCACTGGGACACCTACTGGAACAGTTCCAAGAATGAGAATACAGCACAGCAGCGTCAGAAAGTTAGCATTCAGCTGAGAAATTACAGCTGCTAGAAAAGTTTCAGGAGTCTCTGGGATGTGCTGATGACTTAGGTTTCTCTTCGCATCTGCATTAAGTGACTTTAGCATGCCCCAAGTAACTTTGGGCTGAGTGCTCTCAGGTCTGGCTGGGCGTTTGCGACGACACGCAGCCATCTGGTCCCGCTCCAGAGTCATCACTGGATGGAAATCTGGAATGGGGTTCTGCAGGTTGCAATGCCAGCTCATTCTTTCCACGATAAGGTCTCACACACCGAGCTGGAATCCACCACGGACCTGTGGAAGTAAACACAGCTGCAACTCTATGTTAGTAAATGAGCTGGACCTTTCCATTTAGGGTCAGGAGTCTGCTTATAAATCACCAGCAGCCGTTCCATAGGATTCTCTAATGGCGACAGCTTGCGCTGACCTGCAGAGACAGTTAAATGATTTAGTGTAAACAATGCTATTGACACTAGATCTTTGATCGTGGTCCCTCTGGTTTTTGTTTGTTTTTCAAGGAGAAATGCAAAAGAGCCATGTGCTCCTTTCACAACCGCCTGTAAAGGGACATAAGAAATTGGATAAAAGAAAGGAACATGCATGATATCCATTAGCCAGAGCTGGTTTGCATCTGTTTCTCGTGGCTTGACAGCATCAAAAGGAAAAAAAGTTTGTTTAGCAGTCTGGTGGAAAGAGGAATAACTGTCAATAGGATTAGAAAAAATAGAATACAGAAAATAATGAGTAGAGTCTGCACAGTGTTTTCGTTCTGAGATAGCATCCTGGAGTCCAACATGAGATGGATTGTCTGTAAAAAAGAGTTGTGACTTAACAGCAAGAAAGTTTTTCAAAGTCAGAAAAAGATTAAAGCGCATGTTAGGAATGCAGTCTGAAAAAGCGATGTGATTAGTCAGTGAGCCAGTCTTGAAGATAGGTAAGTAACAACACAGGAACTCCCAATCTGTGAATTGTTTGGTACGATGGCCTCCCTTGATCACAAGGTCTGCAATCGCACTTAGATTTCGAGCAGAAGTGTTAAACAAATTAAGCGAACTTGCTATAGCAGTGGCCTTGAGAGATTTGCTGCTGCAAAACAATCTAGGAGACTGTTGAGCTTTATTTGAGATAAGCAGCTGTACAGAATCAAAAAAAGGAATGCAGGTTGCCATGCTACGTTTTAGCGCTGCATTAATTTGATTTATGGAATGTTTCATAGCTTTTGTGAGGCGTATGTGGTCAGTAGGAAATTGATGCCCCTGGACTGCATCAAACAGGGGTTGTAATTCATGTGTTGAAAGGCTCATGAATGCACGGGCCAAATTCAAATGTCCAAGGAACTGCTGCAACTGCAGTAATGTAAATTTTGATGGAGTTTGTAGTCCTGGTAAGAACATGGAAGATGTAGTTTTCAGGAATCTGTGTGCCAAATAAAATTTTTGAGGTGTTGTTTGTACCTCCTCTGGAGCTATGTAAAGACCTATTTGCTGTAAGCAAAGACGTGGTGGCGCTGCGGGTTAAACCGCAGAAGCCTCTGTGCTGTAAGGTCTATAGATCTGCAGCTGTAAGATCGAATCCACGTGATGGAGTGAGCGCCCGTCGCTTGTCCCAGCTCCCGCCAACCTAGCGGTTCGAAAGCATGCAAATGCGAGTAGATAAATAGGGACCACCTCGGTGGGAAGGTAACAGCGTTCCGTGTCTAAGTCGCACTGGCCATGTGACCACGGAAGATTGTCTTCGGACAAACGCTGGCTCTATGGCTTGGAAACGGGGATGAGCACCGCCCCCTAGAGTCGAACACGACTGGACAATTTGTCAAGGGGAACCTTTACCTTTACCTTGTACCTCCTCTGGAGCTATGTAAAGACCTATTTGCTGTAAGCAAGTAGTCAGAGAATCAGAAATAGAATCAGAGAGAAATTGTCCTCCAACTAAAATTTGATCCATGAAATGAAATGCAAACAATTCAGGATGTTCCAAACGAAATTGCTGTAGGGCTAGATCCACAAAATCAGCAGATTTTTCCCTGTCTTGTGATGCCAATGGAATAGTAAAAAAACAGTCTTTGAGGTACATTATCATCAATTCATGAATGAAATTTGAATTAGACAAACCACATTGCAAAGCACCCTTAGGTGGAATGCAGTCTTTCTCTAGAAGGAGACCTACAGTGTCTGTAGGCAGTGGTTTATGATGTGCTGTGTTCAAATCCTGAGCTGCTCTTTTAGTAGCGGTTTTTACAGTAGCACTTTTAACAGTAGCTGGTTGGATTTCTTGAACTGGGGTTCTGTTTACTGAGTTCCCCTCATTAATTTTATGACCTGGTGGAAGCCTCTCACTTGAATTGTCATGGACAACATGTCCTTGGTGGTTACAAACCACAGAACAAACAGACAGCAGTGGGAGGGCATTTGTGAAATCCTGAGAATTGCTTTCAACCATCTCAGGAGATAACATTTGTTGCTTTGCTAAGCCAGGGCGGAATGCAGGGGAAGGCGGGGAGAGAGGTGCAGGTGTTACAGTGGATTGCATTTGATGCTTTGCTAAGCCAGAAAGGAGTGAAAGGGGAGGGGGAAGGGGGGAGCAGAAGAAGGGACTGTAGCAATAGAGACTGCTGCGTTGGAAGCCAGGAGGGAAAGAGGAAGGGAGGGGGCAGAGGTGGGGGGAATGAGAGAGAGGGAAGATGAAGCAGAAGCTGCGCAGGGAGGAAAATTTTCATGGAGATCAGGGGGCCTGGAGGGTGGGAGAATTTTAGGACTTGTTGCAATAATTTGATCTATGGACTGATTTAACAGCGGATTTTCAAGCTGTGAAATCGCATACCTACAGATGTGTCATGTGTTCAGGATTTTATTTGGAGCCATAGGCTTTTTGTGAAGTTCCGTTCCAATTATTTCCCAAACAGAAAGTTTAAAAGTGTCTCCCTCTAGATAAAAGGGACAGCGATAACTTATCTCTGTCAATAAATCTTGCACTAATTGGTCAGATTCGTCATTAAAAAACCTTGTCTTTGCAGGAGATAAATTAACTCCTGTTTGTGTTTATCTTGTAAAGGAGATAGGGTGTTCCCCATGTTCTAGTTTAAACTGAAAAGCTCACCAGGGATCTGTAATAGATGAATTAGACGTCTAGAAACCTGTGCCGGGCAAAGGTGAGCGGTCAATGGCCTTGGACCTCAGGCAATGTTAATTTCCCTCGGTTTGAAGCCTCAGTTTGATGGATGGTTTGAGGGCTGTTCCTCAAGCCTGTCTCTCGGGAGCCTGTTTGATAGCTTGAGGGCTGTTCCTCAAGCCTGTCTTTCATGCCTGTTTTTCGAGCTTGCGTGCCCCATGTTGGGCGCCAATATGAAGCGGTCACGAAATGAGAAGGCTGATAGTTTAGGTGATCACAAGTAATTAAGAAAGCAATTAGTTTTAGAGATAGAGCAAAGAAGTCAGTCACACACAGAGATGTCCGCCAGCGGAGTCCTCCTGCCTGTCCACCTTGGCAATGGCCCCAGGAGGGCTCCATTTTATTAACCTTACAGACTGTTGATAGTATACAGATAGGATAATGGTTACATAATGCCAATTAGGATTGGGCCAAAGAAAGGCTTTGAAGTTAGCTCTCTATCTCTATGAGAAAGAGGAAAAATGGGTAGCCGCTCCTCCCTCTCAGAAGCAGCTGCATCATATCCAGGAGAGTATGCTCTGCAACTGTAGAATCAGATAACAGCTTAGCAACCTTGGGGAGGGCACACATGTCAATGGTGGATCTATTAGCTTGAAATCCACACTGTGATTCTGGATAGACTCTGTCTGCAAGCACCTGGAGCCTCTTCAGCACAACACGGGCAAGCACCTTCCCTACAACGCTGAGAAGAGAGATGCCACGGTAGTTATTGCAGTCGCCCCTGTCGCCTTTGTTCTTGTACAATGTGACGATGTTTGCATCCTTCATGTCCTGTGGTACTCCACCTTCCCTCCAGCAAAGACAAAAGATTTCATACAGCTCGATGGTGATGGTCCCTTTACAGCACTTCAGCACTTCAACAGGGATGTTGTCCTTCCCAGGAGCCTTGCCGGAGGCGAGGGAATCCTAGGCCACTTTTATTTCTGCTAATGTTGGTTCGCTGTTCAACTCTTCCAAGACAGGCAGGCACGCAATGTTATTTAATGCCTCTTCGGTTACTACATTCTCTCTAGAATATAGCTCAGAGTAGTGCTGCACCCAGCATTCCATCTGCTGTGCTCGGTCCTGGATGATCATGCCTGTAGCAGTCTTCAAAAGACCAGATTTCTTCTGTATTGGACATAAAGCCTGCTTGATACCGTCATACATTCCCTTGATGTTACCTGTGTCCGCTACTATCTGTATCTGAGAGCAGAGCTGAAGCCAATAATCGTTCCTGGCAGTCTGTTGGACTTTGCTACGAGCAAGTCGAAGAACCTGCAAGTTGTACTCACTAGGACAGGCTTTGTATGCTGCTAGAGCTCTCCTCTTTTCCTCGATGGCTGGCATCAACTCCTCCAAATGCGCTTCGAACCAGTCTGCTGATTTTTAGGTCTTCTTGCCAAATGTGGACAAGGCGGTGTTATGAACAGCATTCTTGAAATGTTCCCATCGTTCAGGTGCATTTGCACCAGCCGAGAGTGGAAGAGTTTCCTCAAGCGCTTGGGCAAATTCCTCCAATTTTCTCTCATCGCGAGTCATGCTGATGTCAATACGTAGTCTTCCTTTTTCGTGTGATACAATCTCTTCATTCTCAGTATTACTCTGCTACACACCAAGGAGTGATCAGTATCGCAATCAGCACCCTGATAACTGTGTGTGATCATAATACTAGGAAGGCTAGAGCATCGTTGTTGTTTAGTCGTTAAGTCGTGTCCGACTCTTTGTGACCCCATGGACCAGAGCACGCCAGGCCCTCCTGTCTTCCACTGCCTCCTGGAGTTTGGTCAAATTCATGTTGGTAGCTTCGATGACACTGTCCAACCATCTCGTCCTCTGTCGTCGCCTTCTCCTCTTGCCTTCACACTTTCCCAACATCAGGGTCTTTTCCAGGGAGTCTTCTCTTCTCATGAGATGGCCAAAGTATTGGAGCCTCAGCTTCAGGAGCGTCTAGTGAGGGATCTGTGAGGATCAAATCGAGCGTCTAGTGAGGATCAAATAGAGCTGATGCCAATGCTTCAATCTTGGATGTCTGCAAGAGACTCCGTGTCGAAGCTTCGTATTAAAGAACGTGTTGCTGACACAAAGACCATAGTAACAGCAAAACTCCAGCAAGCGTTGGCCATTTTCGTTCATCTTCCCAATGCCAAAGCAGCCTAGACAAGTGGGCCAAGAATTGTGATCAGCACCAACTCTAACGTTAAAGTCTCCGAGAATAAACAGCGGCTCTCTCTCGGGGATTTTTTTGATAGTAGCTGCCAGATCGTGGTAGAGTTTGTCTTTGACTTCTGCTGTAGACGGCAGTGTTGGTGCATATGCACTAATGAGGGTGACCAGTCCTGCTGATGAATGGAGCTGCAGAGACAGGATTCTTTCACTCCCCGCAGTAGGTGGAACAATGGATCTCAGCAGAGTATTTCTAACTGCAAAGCCAACACCATATTCCCTGGTCTCATTCAATGGTTTTCCCTGCCAGAAGAATGAGAATTTTTTTTCTCTCACAGATCCCGAGTCTGGCAGTCTCGTCTCTTGCAGGGCAACAATGTCCATCTGCAGCCTACTCAGTTCCATGTCGATGATAGCTGTCTTGTGCACGTCATCTATTTCCTGCAGGTCATCAGAAAAGCCAGGGGTCATTGTCCAAACATTCCAGGTGCTCAACTTTAGGGCAGAAGTTTTCTTATGATTGTTGCATGGTGCAGGGTTATTGATCTGCTTGTCGGCTTTCACCCTAAACCCCACGCACCCCATGAGGTTATCAGACCGTAGCAAGGCAGCACCTTACTGGCTGGGGGCTGCCCAGCTTAAGGCGGGCGGTAGCTACCTAGTGAGGTGCAACAACCTCTTCCACCGTCGGAAGTAGCCCCTGGCATCATGCTCTACGCCAATCGAGCAAAGACTTATAACCGGTAACTGCTGCTTCCCGTGTTGTTTCGACGCTGTATGCGAAGCTGGAGTGTCCTCTCCAGAGCACGAAGCCTGGGCTGCCTTCCAAGGCTAACGAGCCCCACCTACCCATGACTTCTCGACTGAATATTGGCAAGAGCCAATACAACTGGTTCCAGCGACGCCGCAGGAGTTGGCAGAGCGTGACTGTGCACAGTCATGAACTGCCTCCAGGACTCCGGCTCCGGATTTTGCCTCGAGGTTAACTCCTGAAGCCTTTTTTATCGGTGGATATAGCCAGAAGGCAGTGGAGGTTTGAAATCGGAGGTTTCTTTCTCCCAGATGGGCTGCCTTCCAATCAGCATATTAAAATCAAAACAACAAATGCATATACTTTACTTACATACAGTATGCCAGTGCCAAAATTAGTAAGGTGGAGATTAGCCCATCTCACTGATAAATGTGTAAAGAAAAAAGGAGGCATGTTATATGCAGCACCTTGTGTACGACTATGGGAAAAATTAGCCTCCAGAACTATAGATAAAGGACTTCTCTTTTTAATTAAATGTCTTTATCATAATAACTGTTTGAGGGTGCGCTGTTCCATGAATTGGCATTTAACAGATCATATGTGTGAACCCCTTCACGGATTGCTGCCTTGTCGTGGCGAAGGGGCTTGAGTAATTCAGAGAAGCTATGGGCTATGCCGTGCAGGGACACCCAAGACGGACAGGTCATAGTGGAGAGTTCTGACTAAACGCGATCCACCTGGAGCAGGAACTGGCAAGCCACTCCAGTATCTTTGCCAAGAAAACCCCATGAACAGAAACAAAAGGCTAAAAGATATGACGCTGGAAGATGGGCCCCTCAGGTCGGAAGGCGTCCAACATGCTACTGAGGAAGAGCGGAGGACAAGTACAAGTAGCTCCAGAGCTAATGAAGTGGTTGGGCCAAAGCCGAAAGGACGCTCAGCTGTGGACGCGCCTGGAAGTGAAAGGAAAGTCCGATGCTGCAAAGAAGAATACTGCATAGGAACCTGGAATGTAAGATCTATGAACCTTGGTAAGTTGGATGTGGTCAAACAGGAGATGGCAAGAATAAACATTGACATCCTGGGCGTCAGTGAACTAAAATGGACGGGAATGGGCGAATTCAATTCAGACGATTACCATATCTACTATTGTGGGCAAGAATCCCGTAGAAGAAATGGAGTAGCCCTCATAGTCAACAAAAGAGTGGGGAAAGCTGTACTGGGATACAATCTCAAAAATGATAGAATGATTTCAATACGAATCCAAGGCAGACCTTTCAACATCACAGTAATCCAAGTTTATGCACCAACCACCGATGCTGAAGAGGCTGAAATTGACCAATTCTATGAAGACCTACAACACCTTCTAGAACTGACACCAAAGAAAGATGTTATTCTCTTTATAGGGGACTGGAATGCTAAAGTAGGGAGTCAAGAGATAAAAGGGACAACAGGTAAGTTTGGCCTTGGAGTTCAGAACGAAGCAGGGCAAAGGCTAATAGAGTTTTGTCAAGAGAACAAGCTGGTCATCACAAACACTCTTTTCCAACAACACAAGAGGCGACTCTACACATGGACATCACCAAATGGGCAATACTGAAATCAGATTGATTATATTCTCTGCAGCCAAAGATGGAGAAGCTCTATACAGTCAGCAAAAACAAGACCTGGAGCTGATTGTGGCTCTGATCATCAGCTTCTTATAGCAAAATTCAAGCTTAAACTGAAGAAAGTAGGAAAAACTACTGGGCTAGCCAGGTATAATCTAAACCAAATCCCTTATGAGTACACAGTGGAAGTGAAGAACAGATTTAAGGAACTAGATTTGGTGGACAGAGTGCCTGAAGAACTATGGATGGAGGCTCGTAACATTGTACAGGAGGCAGCAACAAAAACCATCCCAAACCAAAGGAAATGCAAGAAAGCAAAGTGGCTGTCCAACGAGGCCTTACAAATAGCAGAGAAGAGAAGGGAAACAAAATGCAAAGGAGATAGGGAAAGTTACAGAAAATTGAATGCGGACTTCCAAAGAATAGCAAGGAGAGACAAGAGGGCCTTCTTAAATGAACAATGCAAAGATATAGAGGAAAACAATAGAAAGGGAAAAACCAGAGATCTGTTCAAGAAAATTGGAGCCATTAAAGGAACATTTTGTGCAAAGATGGACATGATAAAGGACAAAAATGGTAGGGACCTAACAGAAGCAGAAGACATCAAAAAGAGATGGCAAGAATACACAGAGGAATTATACCAGAAAGATCTGGATGTCCCGGACAACCCAGATAGTGTGGTTGCTGACCTTGAGCCAGACATCCTGGAGACCGAAGTCAAGTGGGCCTTAGAAAGCATGGCTAACAACAAGGCCAGTGGAGGAGATGGCATTCCAGTGGAACTATTTAAAATCTTAAAAGATGACGCTGTTAAGGTGCTACACTCAATATGCCAGCAAGTTTGGAAAACTCAGCAGTGGCCAGAGGATTGGAAAAGATCAGTCTACATCCCAATCCCAAAGAAGGGCAGTGCCAAAGAATGCTCCAACTACCGTACAATTGCACTCATTTCACACGCTAGCAAGGTTATGCTCAAAATCCTCCAAGGCAGGCTTCAGCAGTATGTGGACCGAGAACTCCCAGAAGTACAAGCTGGATTTCGAAGGGGCAGAGGAACTAGAGACCAAATTGCTAACATGCGCTGGATTATGGAGAAAGCCAGAGAGTTCCAGAAAAACATCTACTTCTGCTTCATTGACTACGCAAAAACCTTTGACTGTGTGGACCACAGCAAACTATGGCAAGTTCTTAAAGAAATGGGAGTGCCTGACCACCTTATCTATCTCCTGAGAAATCTCTATGTAGGACAGGAAGCAACAATTAGAACTGGATATGGAACAACTGATTGGTTCAAAATTGGGAAAGGAGTACGACAAGGCTGTATATTGTCTCCCTGCTTATTTAACTTATATGCAGAATACATCATGCGAAAGGCTGGACTGGATGAATCCCAAGCCGGAATTAAGATTGCTGGAAGAAATATCAACAACCTCAGATATGCAGATGATACCACTCTGATGGCAGAAAGTGAGGAGGAATTAAAGAACCTCTTAATGAGAGTGAAAGAGGAGAGCGCAAAAAATGGTCTGAAGCTCAACATCAAAAAAACTAAGATCATGGCCACTGGTCCCATCACCTCCTGGCAAATAGAAGGGGAAGATATGGAGGCAGTGACAGATTTTACCTTCTTGGGCTCCATGATCACTGCAGATGGTGACAGCAGCCACGAAATTAAAAGACGCCTGCTTCTTGGGAGGAAAGTGATGAGAAACCTAGACAGCATCTTAAAAAGCAGAGACATCACCTTGCCGACAAAGGTCCGCATAGTCAAAGCTATGGTTTTTCCAGTAGCGATGTATGGAAGTGAGAGCTGGACCATAAAGAAGGCTGACCGCTGAAGAATTGATGCTTTTGAATTGTGGTGCTGGAGGAGGCTCTTGAGAGTCCCCTGGACTGCAAGGAGAACAAACCTATCCATTCTGAAGGAAATCAACCCTGAGTGCTCCCTGGAAGGACAGATCCTGAAGCTGAGGCTCCAATACTTTGGCCATCTGATGAGAAGAGAAGACTCCCTGGAGAAGACCCTGATGTTGGGAAAGTGTGAAGGCAAGAGGAGAAGGGGACGACAGAGGATGAGATGGCTGGACAGTGTCATCGAAGCTACGAACATGAATCTGACCAAACTCCGGGGGGCAGTGGAGGACAGGAGGGCCTGGCGTGCTCTGGTCCATGGGGTCACGAAGAGTTGGACACGACTGAACGACTAAACAACAACATGTGTGAAATGCGAGATGAGAGCATAGAGGCTCTCGTTGGAGTGCCGTCCGTCTATAGGGTGTCTAAAGAGGTTCCGACCACCCCTCTGCCATCCCCTCGAGAAAGTATACATCGGGGAATAGACACCCGGGAACTGGAGGAGAACCTATGGGGTTTAACAGTGGCTACACAGACAGAAGAGGAATTAGCGGGAAGGGAAAAAAAGGGGGAGGTCCGTAATAGTGGCGGGAATGGGAGAGATAAAAAGGGAGAGAGACTGCATACCAGGGGGTTGGGAACTGATCTGGGTTGAGGACCCATGGACCGGGAAATGGGAGAAGGTGAAGGTGCCAAGAGAGGAGGCTGATTACTGCCGGAGAAAGGGACTACCACAGCAACCATCCTACTGGGGTGAGTCCGAGGCGCGAGAGTGGAGAAGGAGGCTTAGGGAAGAGAAAGAGGCGGTAGCCCGGGAAGCAGAGGAACGCCGGGCATGGCGTGTGGAGGAAGCGCGGAGGATGGCATACCTCCAGGACCGTGGGGTTCCTTTGAGAGAGAGAGGGAGCCGCTATGGGGAGAGAATGGAGATGACGAGACCCTACCTGAACACATGCTTATTAAGTGCGTGCATGGAGACGCTAAGGAATATGAGACGGCACGGGCAGAAGTAGAAATAGGAGACCAAAAGAGGGAAATGGACGTAGGAATAGTACCAGGCCTAGGAAGGGACATGCTCCTAGGGAGAGACTGGCCGGGTGTGGAAGAGCTAACACACACTACAGTGGAAGCTTGTAGTGGAGAGATAGAGGACTGTACGTGGGAGTTGGAGATGGTGAATCTGTCCAGAGACCAATTAAGGAATTGGCAACAAGACGACATGAGCTTGGAGGAGAGCCGGCTGCAGGCCATTCCCGAAGGAACCACAAAAGAAGGCGAATCGAACTTTGAGATCAGACAGGGACTAATGTACCGGGTCGTTAAGACCAAAGGCGGAGAAGAGACTCAGCTGGTGGTACCCAACCGGCTCCGAGGTTGGATAATGCACCTGGCGCACGACGTGCCGCTGGCAGGACATTTAGCCACCCAAAAGACACTGGCCAGAATTTGTCAAAGATTCTTCTGGCCAAAAATGGCCAAAATGGTGGAAGAATACTGCTAGTCCTGCCCCGAATGCCAACTGACCCAACCAAAGGTGGGGCCGGGGGGAGAACTGATGCCAATGCCATTGGTCGATAGACCCTTTGACAGGATTGCCATGGACATTGTAGGCCCGCTGACTAAGTCTACAGGAGGACACCAGTACATCCTGGTGATCATTGACTATGCAACCCGGTACCCGGAAGCCATTCCTCTGAGAACCACATCTGCCAAAGTATTAGCTAAAGAGCTGCTGGGGGTCTTCGCTTGGGTGGGGTTTCCTCGAGAGGTGCTGACAGATCAAGGCTCTAATTTTATGAGCTTAACATTTAAACAAATGTGGGAGATGCTAGGGGTGAAGCCCATGAAAACCTCAATTTATCACCCCCAAGCCAATGGGCTGGTAGAACGATTCAACAGGACCCTGAAAGGCATGCTTAGGAAATTGGTGCTTGAAAAGCCCAAATTGTGGAATACATTCCTGGCACCCTTAATGTTTGCAGTGAGGGAGGCCCCACAGTCATCTACAGGTTTTTCACCCTTTGAATTGCTATACGGGAGGAACCCGAGGGGGGTGTTAGATCTGATAAGGGAGAAGTGGGAAGAAGGAGAAGACCACTCCCAGAACGCCTTGCAACAAATAGTAGAGATGAGAAATAGCTTACAGGTAGCCTGGGACTTGGCCAAAGACAACCTAGGTTAAGCGCAGACCAGGCAAAAAGCGGCCTACGACAAAACCCAGATAATTTGAACCTGACCAAAGGGTGCTAGTGTTGCTACCTACAGAGTCATCGAAACTCTTTGCCAAATGGCACGGAACCTATAGGGTTATAAGAAAGATTAGTGAGGTGGACTACGAAGTAGAGACCCCAGACAGGAAAAGGAAGAAACAAGTGTTGCATGTAAACCTACTAAAGAGGTGGATAGATAGGGAATGCCTATATGGGACTGAAGTGGAAGAAGACTTAGGACCAGAAAGTGAGGAGATAACAGAAGATAGCACACTGATTATAGATGAACAAGTTGATCAAAATAAAAAAGAACAGGTTTTACAGATAGAAAAAGAGTTCCCAGAGGTATTCTCTAAGGTACCAGGATGCACTCACCTAGTAGAACGTGCCATTGACACCCAACCAGGGGTAGTGGTAACCTCGTCAGGAAGGACCTGGCCCAGACAGTTAGCAGGGGTCATCGAGCGAGAGGTGGAGGAAATGCTACATCTAGGAGTGATTGAGCCAGCAAAGGGACCCTGGCGAAGCTTCCCAGTAATGGTGCTCAAACCAGACGGGTCACTTCGCTTTTGTATAGATTTTCGGAAGGTAAACGCTGTGTCCAAGTTTGATGCATACCCCATGCCAAAAGTCGGGAACTTATTAGACCGACTAGGGGACGCTGCGTACCTGAGTTCCATTGACCTGACCAAAGGTTACTGGCAGATCCCGGTGAGACCCCAGGATAGAGAAAAGACGGCCTTCTGCACCCCAAAGGGCCTGTATCAATTTGTAAAAATGCCTTTCAGGTTGCACGGGGCCGTGGTGACCTTTCAGCGCCTCATGGATAAAATATTGGTGCCAGTGCAGGACTGCGCGGCTGCATACATCGACGACATAATAGTATACAACCATACCTGGGAAGAACACCTAAACCATCTGAGACGGGTACTGACAGAATTAAAGAGAGCCGGGCTGACGGTTAATCCCAAGAAGTGCAAAATTGCCCTACCCAAGGTAGAATACTTAGGGTTTAAAGTACGCCAGGGAGAGATACAGCCCCAACAGGAAAAGGTCACTAAAATATCACAATGGTATCGACCTAAAACCAAAAGGGAAGTCCAACAGTTTTTGGGACTGGTAGGTTATTACCGACAATTCATCCCTCAGTTTTCAAACATCGCTGCCCCTTTGACAGATCTAACCCGGAAACGGGCTAGCCGATGGGTGTTGTGGGGAGAAAGACAAGAGGAGGCGTTTAAAACACTGAAGTCCATTATTTGTGAGTTGCCCATTCGATTTGCCCCTGACCTTGACTTCCCCTTCACTTTGTTTACAGATGCGTCAGAAAAGGGTCTTGGGGTGGTGCTATCACAGATTAGGGAGGGAGTAGAATACCCTGTGTTATATCTGAGCCGAGAACAAAAGTACGCAGTGATTGAGAAAGAAGCCCTGGCGATCAAATGGGCTACACATAGTCTAAGATATTATCTCCACGGTGCGGAGGAAGCGCGGAGGACGGCATACCTCCAGGACCGTGGGGTTCCTTTGAGAGAGAGAGGGAGCCGCTATGGGGAGAGAACGGAGATGACGAGACCTTACCGTTACTAGGGGACGATGAAGAAGAAAGCCCCACAAAGAGTGGTGACCCCTTCTTACCTGGACCGTGGGAGACGAAATCATTGAACCCCTTTGAACCTGATGTCTGGTTGCCCTTGCGGCACCCGTTGGTGCCGCGAGAGAACTTACACGACGAACAGTTAAATGAAGTTTTGCGTTTGAGTGAAACATAAATCCCAGTTTGGATTTGACTTTAAAAACGACTCCTGTTTTGTTTGAGAAAGAAAAGGAGGCTAGATATGAACCCTCACAATATGTCATCTACAAAAGGGGGCAAGGCTGTGTTTTAGTTCCAATTCTATTTAATTGATACGTAAATGATATTGTTGAACATTTGTCATCCCCATTGTTTCATGGGGATTAGAATCAAAGAATAATGCCTTGCAGTGCTGCAGTGCAGCCATTCATAGGAGCCTCTAATACACGTTGGGGCTGAGCAGCCATTGTTCCTTAAACTTCTTATTGTGCATCCAAAAAAGACCAGTATCTCCATCACTAGAGACTTTTATCAACATTTCCCATGCATTTATAGCTGCTAGTTGCTTTTTCTCCTTAATCAATAATTTATATGCTTGTCTGCTGGCAACATTCTCATTTAACAAAGATTGCAAATGAGTTTTCCTGTACTTATAATAAATTTCCCTCATTTGGCTCTTGGCCTGCTTATATTCACTATCAAACCAGCTGGCTGTTTTTGAAGCTCTTCCAGAGTCTACTTTGGTTGCCCTCATTTTTAGGTGCGCTCCTAGTTTTTCAGTCAGGATTTGAAATAGCTCTATTGCCTCAGTGTCATTGCTGGCAGTGAGAATGGTGTTACAGGCATTCATATATTCCTCAGTCTTCAGTAGGTGATTCAGTGCAATATCTACCACTGGTGACCATTTAATTCTCTTGTGACCAGTCACTTCTAAATTTTTGTTGGAGTACAATTGTAATTCAAATCGAGGAGGAATACATGTTGGGTGTATTAGTGTCAGTGCCAGAGGTAAATGATCACTTTCTGTAATATTATCAATTTCAAATTGGGCAACATATTAATACACAGAATGCAAGATTGCTATGTAGGAGATTACACTGCCACCCCTCTGAGTGAAATGAGCACATTCTCCAGAAGGGTCTCCCTTCACAGAACTTTTAATATTAGGAGATTCCTCCTCCTTGTGAACTGAGCAAAGCAATACCCTGCATAATTGCATATTTTATCTTTGGATTTTCGACAACTTTCCCCCAATATATAATCATCTGAATCTAATAACCCGATGAAAGTGGGTATATAAACTTTCATCATTAGCACCTAAGTGTACATTGAAATCCCCTGCAATAATGAATATTGCCTTAGGATATAGATTCGGAACTAAGCTGATGTGGATGGCTCCAAATTTATTAGAAATCAGGATCCCAAAGCCTCCCTTAGAGCGACCTCCTCTGGAGCTGGGATCAGCTTTTGATAAATAGCTTACAAAACCGTCTAGCTCCAACTCTTCCATCTCCCAGGTCTGCTGGCGGAGTCCTGTGTCATATTCCCTGATAAAGCTTTGAAAAGAGGGGTCCGCCACCTTCCCTCACCAGCCCGTAATGTTTCAGGAAAGAAATGTCAGCGAGAGATCTTGTTGATGGATTAAGGGTCATTCAGAAGCAGATGGATCTGAGGTGAATGTTTTCTTTCCCACAGCACGGTTGAGGGGGTTATCACTCTGAGAAAACTACTTGGTTTGTCCACATTGGGTAAACATGCCAGGAAGTTGGAAAATTGTTCCCGCGAACCTCTATATTAGAGAAGTAGGCTACTGCTCTCTCACGAGGTGAGGTTCTGCTTCTTTCTGGGACCTGGTCTTCCCCCCTAGATGCCTCAACAAAAATCATATCTTCCTCTGCAGATTCAATCAGCTCCATCGATGGGCTCTCTCTGCTTACATCATGGACATCATGGGAAGGCAGGGTTAAATGAGCACCTTCTCAAAGACTCTCTCAGGGGAGTCGATTTCCTCCTTCTCCAGTTCTCTCATTTGGGTCCCGGTAGATGAAGTCATCATTTCTGGTTTTGGAGCAGGGGTCAGATCACTAGGAACTCCTTCTAGAGCAAGCTTACTCAAGAGGGGATTTAATTCCACTATGAACTGATGTTGTGCAATATGTATCTTCCCACTCTTGAGGCTCTAGATTCCTTTCAGAAGAGTCTGTTTCTCCTATATCCGGTTCTTTTGTCTGTGACCGAATAGGAGGAACAGTTGTGACTGATTTTAAAGTAGGGGTCTCTCATCACTGAAAGTATTCTCTAGGGTAGTCTTGCTCCGTACAAGATTTCTTCTCTCTGGTGACTGGCATTGCCACATTTGTGTCTTTCTGCTCTGAGGTTCTGAACCAGCAGCTTCCTCGTTCTTAGATTTATTGTGTCTGAGCATTCCATGTCCCGGTGGAGTTTCTCGTGGTCATTTAATCCTCCCTTCCTTGCCCTTATTTCTGTCAGGTGGCCCTTTAAAAGCTCAAATCTCTTAATTAGGGCATTTTGTACTTCATAAGGTAAAGCATGGAGAGAGTCAAAGAGGTTCTTCTCATCAGGATCCAAGGGTTCTGTGGGATCTTTTGCCCACTCCATTGGCGGCCGTGGATCATTTTCTACCAATTCTATAGCACTAGGGGGGTTTTCCAGATGGAGATTTCCCCCCAATAGTGCCAGTAGTGTCCAGATCAATTGAATCCGTGCTATCGTTTTCTTTCACTTGAATGCTTTTAGCATCATCTGGCCTGCAAAGCCCCAGTGGCAGAGGGGGAGCACAGTTCTCAAAAACGCTTACAACAGATATGCCCATCTCAGTCAGTGCATCTTTCGATTCAGACACCCATGGCCTTGAGGTCTTCCTGGGTGTCTCGTTCCTACTGCTTTCTTGCCGACTCACATATTTGTCTCCCAGCTGTTGTTGAACTCCCCTTTGCTATGTTTTAGAAACTTTTCTGTTCATGCTGGGAGTTCAGGGATAGACTGTTCAGATGGTGTCTCTTTCCCTGATCAGATTAGTAAAAAAACCAGTTTCTTGATTAAAAGGCTGAAGTCTTCAGACTTCTTACGGCAACGGCTATGTATTAACGTCAGAAACCATGATCTCAAAATCACTCAGAATCACAGCCGGAGTTTGACCAAAAGGCTCTATATCAAAAATGACGTAAAATCTACTTGGAAAGGAGTTAGATCAAACTATTGAGCTATAAACACTATATAAAAAGGCAGTTAGATAAAAATGAGGAGTGAAGGAGCAGCAAAGAGAGATGCTACTACCACACCCTATCAGAACGGGAACCTCCCTCCCGATCCCAAATTTACATCTGAGAGGTTTTCCGTTTCAGATGGGAAAAATGCATCTTTTCACACATGGTCTCCTGTACAGAAACAAAGGAACTGGCTGCTATATATAATAAATCTTGGAAAACTGAAAAACTAAAGAGGCAGGTTTGAAATATAGAAAGAACAAAAGAAGAATGTCACTAAATCCCCAGCTGAAAAGTCAGGGGGAAAACATACACAGGCCCTTCTTTCCTTTCCCACAGGGAAAAAACAGACAACTTTCTTGCACAAAGGCTCACCTATAAAGCTGACACCTCCTTCGTTCCCATGATTGATCTCTTGTTGCTGAGGATCCTGTTTGGTGTCGAACTGAGGTTCCTCTGCTCTGGGGAAATCAGACTGATCTTCTACACAGAGATTTCCCATCTGAGGATCCGTGACAAGCAATAAGAAGGTAGAGAAGAAAAGACAGAGGAAAAGATCTCAGCGGATGAAGCTGGGACTTGAAAAAGAAGGGACATATTCCACAGATTTTCTAACCCTCCTTTTCTTGACCCTTTGGAGTACAAAAAGACAATCCCCACCCGAACCCACCAAAAGGCATCATATTGTGTCATTGCACCTACAACAGTGCTGGATTGAGTGCAGTGTCAAGGGTAGAACTAAACCTGAAATTTACTTGGAAAACTATGCAGATGAGGAGGATGCACCTTGTTTTAAAGTGGAAGAAGGTCTCCCCAGTTTTGGGGATGGTTATTCAGTTTCAAAATAAAATGAACACGAACCCCACATCTTCCTTTCAAGGACAATGAAGAATAAATTCCAGCAGAACAGCCTCAAACAGGGAGCGAGTGCAGGGGTCATGGGCTCCCCATTTCAGATTCTAGGTCCCTGGCATGGATTGCTCTCACCTCTAGCTCTTCCTGCTTTCTCTCTTCTGCCTGACTCAGACCCAGGAAACCTTCTGCCAGCGACACTGCCTGGGAAGTGGTCTCAGCTCCACATTCTCTCACCCAGCTCGACATCTCCAGGGGGAGGACGGCCAGGAACTGCTCCAAGATGACCAGGTCCAGGATCTGAGCCTTTGTGTATTGCTCTGGCTTGAGCCACTGACGGCAAAGGTGGTGGAGTCGGGTACAAACCTCTCGAGGACCATCAGCCTCCTTGGAGGAGAATTTCCTGAATTTCTGGCACTGCGTATCTGAGCTGGGCATCTCCTCATCTAGGACCTTCTCCACCGTTCTTTCAGAGCATGTCCCAAGGCCTGCTACCTGGATAACATCTGTGTCTCTTCCTGCTCTGGGGACAGGGGTGTGTTGGTCTGCCATTTTATTCTGTACTCAGCAATACTTCCAACGCAGTCCTCAAACCACTCTCGTCCTGCTGAGCAAATAAGTTCCTTAACAGATGATATAACTGAAATTCTGCAAAGCAAAGACACTCCCATGTGAGCATGTGCCAGACCAAAAAAAAAAAAAATGCCACAAAGAGAAACCAACCAAGTCTCATCTCCAAAAGGGAAGACAGAAGGATCCTAAGGCCGAGATGGGAGAAAGGCATGTGGGGTTGCCCGTTCACCTGAGAGGCACAGACCAATGTGCTTGAGACCGTCAGAGACTGACAAGTGGAACCATCTTCCCTTTTTTCCTGATCCCTTTCTAACCATTCAGATTCATTCTTCACCTTAAGCCGCCAAAACATAAGCCTTTCCCCTGACTTTCTTTTATACTTTGCTGCCTTAATATTAAGTGTTCACGGAGCTCCTTTTGATGTGAAAGAAATCTTCAGGCAACCATTGCTTGGCTTTTAAAAGGCTAGGCATCAATTAAATCAGTGCACCTGTTCATAACATCTACACAATCTTGTGAAACTTGCACTTGTATTTTGGTTTCTTGTAGTCATTGTTTTACATTCAATTAGTTTTGAAAAATAATCTCATAAAAATATTCCCTGCTTATTCAGGAAGAGTGCTTTAGCAGGTGACGGTTCTATTGCATATTTCACCAGCTAGTTTATTTTTTATTTATTTATTTATTACATTTATACCCCACCCATCTAGACCGAAGTCTACTCTGGGCGGCTAGTCTAGTTTCCTGACTAGAACAGGATAAAGCTCTGCATCAGAGAGAATCCTTTACATGGAGAGCTCATAATTTCCCTCCTGCATTTTTTTATTTATTTATTTATTTATTTATTTACTTACTTATTTAAAATAATTTTATCCAACCTATCTCCTTAAACAGGATCCAAGGTGGTTTACATCACTAAAAAGAATATTTAGAAGCAAAAATAGGAAGTATACAGAGATATTTTAAAAGTAAAAGAAAGACTAGATTAAACATTGTAAATCAAACTAAGACTAAAAAGACATTTCAAAGCCATAAGTTCCCTCTCAGACCACCAGTCCCTCAAGGAAAGCCTGCCTGGAGAGGATGGCCTTCATCGCCTTGTGGAAGGTCAGCCAAGAGGGAAGCAGCCTCGTATCCCATGCGAGGGAATGCCAGAGTTTGGGATCGAATGAGTTGTTGGCTGAAGGTGTCCTCCATTAAATGGGGTCCCACCAAGCGCCACCCTTTTGCCCTCCAAGGGAGCCAACAGGGAAACGTCTCCCCCCTGCAGGTGGTGGCTTGGAAGGTGCAGGATCAGCCCTTTTGCGGGCACGAGAGGTGGAAGGAGGGGGTGGATGTGGCCCTTCAGGCAGCAGAAAGGCTTGGGCCGCAAACAACCCTTGGGGGCTCCCCTCCGGCTGCCTCTCCTGCCCGGTCTTGGGGGCTTCCCTTCCCTCGGCTGGGCTTGGAGTTGGGGGTCCTTCCCTCCCCCTCCCGCCCCTCTCCTCCCTCCGGCCTCCCCCAGTCCTCCCCCCACCCACTCACCCTCCCTCCTTGTTGGAAGGATCCCAGGCAGCCTTTCCAGCAACCAAAGCGCCGCTTTCTGTCCGGAGGAAGAAAAAGAAGAGGACCGGAAGGGACTCTTTTTGGAAAAGGGAGCATTTCCTATGGGGACTGAAGCCGCTCCCTCTTCCAAGATCCCCTTCTAGGAATAGCGACTCTGTGCGTTTAACCCTTCGTTTCCTGGTCTCCCGAAAGAGGCACCGCGCGGAGGTTGGGCTTCTCCAGCCCCGGCATCCGTGGGTCCTTCGTGGGTCCGAGGGAAGGGATCCAGGGCTCCCTTGCCCAGAAATCGCTGGGCTTTTTTCCCACCGCCTCCTTTTCTTCTTCGCAGCTCCCTTCAGCACCAGGAACTCCCACCTGGCCCCTCGGTTTGCCTCTTTGTCCATTTCCATTGAAAACCAGTCTGGTTGAAGCTTTGCAACAGAAACGGGAAAATTCCAATCCCTTAATGAAAATTTCTTGGTAAAGAACAAAAGAAACTCGGGAAGAAGTCTTATTATGTTTTGGTGACTTTGGTTTGAGAATCATTTTAAAGATCAGGCACAGAGGAGATGCTTCTTTTTCTGACTCTCCGATGCTCTCAAGCACATCCGTCTGTGGCTGTCAGGGGAAGGAACTATCCCACCTGCCTGCCTCCCATCTGAGCCTTGGGATTGGCTTGGCAGAGCTTCAGTGGTCTGGTCTGTTAAGGCAGCCTTTGGCCAGCAGGAAAATACTGGTTCTGAGGCCCCGTTGGAGGCATTGTTAGGTGCAAAATAAAATGCCGGACAAAAGCAACACACAAAGGCTCCGATCCTGGACCTAGTGATCCTGGAGTGCTTCCTGACCATCGTCTCCATGGGGAGGTTGAACTGGGTGAGAGAATATGGAGCTGTGACCACTTCCCAAGCAGTGGCCCTTGCACAAGGTTTCCCAAGTCTGTGGTAAGAAGGGGGGGGGGGTGGAAGCAGGAAAAGCAAAAGTTGAGAGCAATTCCTGCTGGGGACTCAAAGAGTCATCCCTGCTGCCCATCTCCCTGTCAAGCTTGTGGCTATTCTGCTCCAACTGTCTGTCTTTCTCTCATCTGTTCCTTGAAAGTAAGATCTGAGGTATGTGTTCCTCACCTCAAAATTTGGGAGGCTGTCTTCACTTTAAAACAAGGGTTATTTTTCCTGTGTTCCTAGTTTTCTAAGGAAACGATAGATTTCCTTCTGTCATTGGCACAGCGCCCACTTCCGCCCTGGCAGGTGCCGTGGCCTGGTGCAATCCCTTTTGGTGGGTTCTTGCAGGGATTTTCCATCCCCTGATCTTGTCCATGTCTCCTCCAAGAGGCTGAGAAAATCCTACATGTTCTACCAACTGCCCACATCCTTGATTGAGAAAATCTGAGGGTGATATCCTGTATCTCCCAAGTCCCAACCTCACCCACGGAGATCTTTGCCTCCATCTTTTCGTTTCTATTTTCCTGTTGTATGTCATGGATCCTCAGATGCTGCTCAGGCTGATTTCCCCATGGCAGAGAAACCTTCGTTTGACTGTAAAAGGAGTCTCCAGTGATAAGAAAACAATTGGGGAATTGAGGAAGGTGCCATTTTGATGTGTAATACTATGAGGATATGTATTTTTCTCCCCTGTGAAAGGAAAGGTCTATGTATATTCCCCCCCTGGATTTATGGGACTGGGAGTGGAGGGATGCTGTTCTTTAGTTCTTTCTATACATCAAACCAGTGTTGTGATTTTTAGTTTTCTACTATTGTTGTTTTAAACAGGCTCCATGCACTCTGGAGAGATTGGATTCTTTTTACCTTCCCTTTCTACTTTTTTCTAACTAGTTTTCTTATCAGAGGGAAGTCCGCCCTTCGACACCCTCCCTCCCACATGCATGGCGAAAGAGATCACGGCATGGTCACTATTTCCTAGTGGCTCAGTAACATTCACATCCCTAACCAGGTCCTGCGTCACCTGTCCTCTGGTGGGCTCCATCATAAGTTGCTCCAAGGCACAGTCATTTAGCATGTCAAGAAATCCGGTCTCTCTTTCTTGACCCGAGCACGCATTGCCCCAGTCGATGTGAGGATAACTGAAGTCTCCCATGATTACAATCCTGTCCCTCTTCGACACCTCCCTGATTTGTCTCCTCATTTCAAGGTCCCCCTAAAGTTTTTGATCAGGAGGATGACAGAAACCCCCTCCCACTATCACATCGCTCCTTGGGCCTGGTAGTTTAACCCACAGGTATTCTATGATGGAGTCAGACCTGCCATCCATCTCCATTCTGCTGGATTCTAACCCTTCTTTCACATAGAAGGGGCCACCCCACCTCCGACACGCCCCTCCCTCTCCCTCCTATAGAGTTTATAGCCTGGGATTGAAGTATCCCACTGGTTCTCCGAATTCCACCAGGCTTCCGTTATGGCCACTATATCAATGTTATCCCTAGCCACTAAATGTTCCAGCTCTCTAATCTTTGCTCATACGCTTCGGGCATTTGCATATAAGCACCTGCGTATGGTGTCCCCCAAGAAGGGCTGTTTGTTTGTTTCTTTTTTTTCCACAGCTTCTCCTTCCAGTGGACCATCTCTCACGTCCCATCATGCTCCCAGTCCTAATTCTTACACTGTCCTCACTTTGTGGTTCTCTGCCCTCTTCACCTGGCCTGGCATGCTCTGGTCCATGGGGTCACAAAGAGTCGGACATGACTTAACTAAATAACAACCCTCTCCACCCTCATTCCACAGGGATGAGGAGTCCCGAACCAGACACTGCTTGGTATCAGTCAGCTTTTCCCTGGGATTCAGTTTAAAAGCTGCTCTGCCACCTTTTTAATGATACACACCAGCAGTCTGGTTCCGTTTTTGTTCAAGTGAAGCCCATCTCTCTTGTAGAGGCCCGGCTTGTCCCAAAATGTTCCCCAGTGGCCGTTTTAAGGGACAAGTTCTATATTTTAGTTAAGAGATCAGCAACTTCATTTCTCAGTTCCTTAATAACCCTTGGGTGGATGCCATCTAGGTCCTGTGACTTATTGATCTTCAATTTATCGATTAGGTCTAAGACATCCTCTCTTTTATCCTGTATCTGATTTAATTAATTAGTCAGGAGGGGCCGTTCAGGCAGCGGAATCTGCCCAAGGTTGTCTGTCGTGAAGTCAGATGTGAAGAACTCATTTAATTTCTCTGCCATCTCCAAGTCCCCCTTCACCCCCCTCACCATCCTGAGGGCCATCTGCTTCTCTGGCAGGTTTCCTGCTCCTAACATATTTAAAGAAGCTTTTATTATTCCCCTTTATATTGCTGGCCATAGGTCCCTCAATGTCTTGCTTTGCCTTCTGTCTCACCTTCTTACATTTCTTTTGCCAGAGTTTGTGTTCCTTTTTTCCCCCTAATTTGGGAAGGTTTTCCAGTAGCAATGTATGGAAGTGAGAGCTGGACCATAAAGAAGGCTGACCGCCAAAGAATTGATGCTTTTGAATTGTGGTGCTGGAGGAGGCTCTTGAGAGTCCCCAGGACTGCAAGGAGAACCTATCCATTCTGAAGGAAATCAACCCCGAGTGCTCACTGGAAGGACAGATCCTGAAGCTGAGGCTCCAATACTTTGGCCATCTCATGAGAAGAGAAGACTCCCTGGAAAAGCCCCTGATGTTGGGAAAGTGTGAAGGCAAGAAGTGAAGGGGACGACAGAGGACGAGATGGATGGACAGTGTCATCGAAGCTACCAACATGAATTTGACCCAACTCCGGGAGGCAGTGGAAGACAGGAGGGCCTGGCGTGCTTTGGTCCATGGGGTCACAAAGAGTTGGACACGACTAAACGACTAAACAAGAACAACAATTTGGGAAGAATTTCCATTTACAGAAGGACCCCTCCTTGCACTTTAAAGCCTCTAATTCTGCTCGTTAAGCATTCTGGCACCCTCTTGGACTAAGTTGAGCCCTTCTTTCTTTGTGGTAAACACTTCCTTGGGCCTCTACTCCCGTTGTTTTAAACAGACTCCATGCACTCTGGAGAGATTGGATTCTTTTTACTTTCCCTTTCAACTTTCTTCTAACTAGTTTTCTTATCAGAGGGAAGTCCGCCCTTCGACACCCTCCCTCCCACATGCATGGCGACACCCTCCCTCCCACATGCATGGTCACTATTTCCTGGCGGCTCAGTGACATTCACGTCCCTAACCAGGTCCTGCGTCACCTGTCCTCTGGTGGGCTCCATGACAAGTTGCTCCAAGGCACAGTCATTTTAGAATGTCAAGAAATACAGTCTCTCTTTCTTGACCCGAGCACGCATTGCCCCAGTTGATGTGAGGATAATTGAAGTCTCCCATGATTACAATCCTGTCCCTCTTCGACACCTCCCTGATTTCTCCTCATTTCAAGGTCCCCCTCAGGTTTTTGATCAGGAGGATGACAGAAACCCCCTCCCACTATCACATCGCTCCTTGGGCCTGGCAGTTTAACCCACAGTGATTCTATGATGGAGTCAGACCCGCCGTCCATCTCCATTCTGCTGGATTCTAACCCTTCTTTCACATAGAAGGGGCCACCCCACCTCCGACACGCCCCTCCCTCTCCCTTCTATAGAGTTTATAGTCAGGGATTGAAGTATCCCACTGGTTCTCCGAATTCCACCAGGCTTCCGTTATGGCCACTATATCAATGTTATCCCTAGCCACTAAATGTTCCAACTCTCCCACCTTTGCTCGTACGCTTCGGGCATTTGCATATAAGCACCTGCGTATGGTGTCCCCCAAGAAGGGCTGCTTGTTTGTTTCTTTTTTTTCCCCACAGCTTCTCCTTCCAGTGGACCATCTCTCACGTCCCATCACGCTCCCAGTACTAATTCTTACACTGTCCTCACTTTGTGGTTCTCTACCCTCTCCACCTGACCTGGTGTGCTCCGCTCCATGGGGTAACGAAGATTCGGACATGACTTAACAACTAAAGAACAAGAACAACAACCCTTTCCACCCTGATTCCACTGGGATGAGGAGTCCCGAACCAGACACCGCTCAGTATCAGTCAGCTTTTCCCTGGGATTCAGTTTAAAAGCTGCTCTGCCACCTTTTTAATGATACGCACCAGCAGTCTGGTTCCGTGTTCGTTCAAGTGAAGCCCGTCCCTCTTGTAGAGGCCCGGCTTGTCCCAAAATGTTCCCCAGGGCCTAATGAATCTAAACACCTCCCTCTGACACCACTGTCTCATCCACACGTTGAGACCCCTGAGCTTCAGCTGCCCTAGCTGGCCCTGCGGGTGGAAGAGGAAGCACTTCTGAGAACACTACCTTTGAGGTCCTGGCTTTGAGCTTCCTCCCGAAGAACCTACATTTGGTCTCCAGGGCCTCATGGCTTCCTCCCACGCCCCCAGGAGGACTCTCTTTTATTAAACTTACAAGCTCACAGAGAGTTGACAGTATACAGATAGGACAATGGTTACATAATGCCAATTTAGGATTGGCCCAAAGAAAGGTTTTGAAGTTAGCTCCCTATCACTATGAGAAAGAGGAAGAATGGGTAGCCACGCCTCCTCTCAGAAGCAGCTGTGACATCATCCAGGAGAGTGTTCTCTACGACTGTAGAATCAGCCAACAGTTTAGCAAGTTTGGGGACGGGCATTCCCCCACAATTATTTTAACTGCATAATATGCCGACACCAGGGGCATCCACCCAAAGGACCTTCGTCTTTTCTGGGTTCAACCTCAGTCTGTTGTTCCCAGCGCTCGGGGACGAGACAGCATCCAATGCAAAGGGGTAGGAAGGAGAGAAAGTATTCCATGTTGTCCACATATTCGTGACACAAAACTCCTGATGAGGAGGCCTATTGCAGAGGCCTCATATAGATATTAAATAGCAACAGGGAGATGATTCACCCTGAGGGACTCCACAAGTGAGAGTTAAAGGGGGTGAAAGAAACCCTCTCCCCTAGTTGCACTCTCTGGGGACAGTCCTCAAAGAAGGCCTGGAGCCAGGACAGAGCAAGGCCACTGATTCCTAACTCCAACAGCCTCCCCAGGAGGATACTGTGGTTGACAGTATCCAGGGCTGAGGAGAGATGTCATCTTGCAGGGCAACCAATGCTGTCTCCATGCCATGAAGCAGCCTGTAATCAGATCCAGCACGGCTATATATTTACTGAGACCAACAAAGTAATGTGCAAGTTTTAAAGCTTTCTGGAATGTTTCATTGGCTACACAGACCTTCCGAATCATCCACCCTTGCTTTGACTGACTGTTGATATTCCTGTGGTTCCATTTTTAATGATTGACACAGTAGTAACTTAACGCCTTAAAAAAAATCTCCTTCTAGTATGGAAACAGATTAGATTTTTGAGATCCTGATGACTTATGTTTTTATTGTGTTGCAAGTTCTTTTGGGGTTAGTTATGTTTTATTTTATCTTGTATTGTAGAAAAAATAAATTGCAAATTTATTAAGTTCATTCTTGGATCTCTCACTGTCTGCCCAGTTGCATGTACTGGTGCATAATGAGGGATACAAGCAGCAAATCGTTGACTACTGATGATTCACAGCCACAATTTACACCATGGCACTTTCATGTGAGTGTTACCCACCAAGAGGATTCTGGCTGGTATTTAAATTTATATACCGCCCACCTGCCCAGAGGCCATTCTAGGCAGTTTAGAACATGAGCAAAGACAGTAAAACAGTTCTTGCTGGAAGAAGGTGTTTGGGAGGTACTGAGGTCCCAAACCATTTAGGGCTTTAAATGTCAGAACCATCACCTTGAAGCTGACATGGAAGCGGAAAGACAACCAGTGTAAGGCGGCCAGGGAGATATGTTTGGTATTTATCAACTCTACCCATTAGTCTGGATGCCATGTTCTGGAGCTGTTGAAGCTTCTGTACCAACCTTAAGGGAAGCCCCACATAGATGGCATTACAGTAGTCTATCCTTGAGCCTACCAGTACATGGACCAACGTGATGTGCAACCACGTATCCAGATAGGGGTGCAGCAGTGCAATCAATCTAAGGTGATAATTCTTTATTCTACTCAACTCTAAGCACTTCTGCTTCAGATTTCTTGCATTGCAATAACTATTCCCCAACTATGATTGTGGGTTTAGATTTCTCTGAAGATCTCTTTAAGGCCATCCAACATGTCCCCAATGCCAAAGCGTTCAAACCAGGAGGCAAATATTGCTGTTCAGCAAAAATATTTTGCATCCGTAGTTGGAAAAACCTTACTCTACTGTGAGTTACTTTCTGTTCCCACTGTAATTCTA
Organism: Intellagama lesueurii; assembly: GCA_037013535.1. Lineage (NCBI taxonomy): Eukaryota > Metazoa > Chordata > Lepidosauria > Squamata > Agamidae > Intellagama > Intellagama lesueurii. Next base: position 295,421,929 of record JBAJHW010000002.1, read on the forward strand.
ATGGATACTCTTCCTATTACCCATCTTGGCTCATGGTCAGAATTTAGAAGGTGCCATACAAAAAGCAGCTAAGATGGGGTGACTGGACCTTTATCAGGGGTCTCAACCTGCATCAGGAGTTAGTTGCTGCTGGAATGGTGTGGAACCTGCTCCTCCCAAGCGCAAATACCCTGTCCAGTCTCTTCTCCATAGCCAGAGGAAAATACGTAATAGCAAATGTACGGCAGAACCTGGATTACTGTAACACACTTTATGTGGGGCTGCCAATGGAAAGCGTCAGGAAGCTTCAGTGGATCCAAAACACAGCAACCGGATTGCTGAAAGGGGCATTGCTACTTTTAACCTACAAGCTATCTCCCATTATGAGCTGGCCTGGGGGTTACGATCATGAAGAGAGGCTTTTCCCTCCGTCCCACCACCCTCACAACTGTATCTCATGGGGACAGAGGAGAGCACCTTCTCTGTGGCTGCTCCCAGACTTTGGAACTCCCTCCCACAGGAGGCCAAGCTGGCCCCATCTTTGATATCCTTCTGCGAGTAGGAAAAGACCTTCCTCTTCAGGCAAGCCTTCCCTCAGTAATCTAGCCACCTGTGTGTTATTTTTAGATGGATTGTTTCTGTGCTTTCCATTTTCGGGTTTTCCAGTTCTCAAAGTGACTTTTTCCCTCCCTTTTAAATATTTGACCCAACTCCGGGAGGCAGTGGAAGACAGGAGGGCCTGGCGTGCTCTGGTCCATGGGGTCATGAATAGTCGGACACGACTAAACAACAACAACAACACATATAGTTCTTAGCTTTAAAATGGCCTTTTTAATTAGTTGGCTCTTTATATGTATTTTTAGCTCTAAATACTGTCTTTTAATGATGTTAACCACTGTTGTACACTCATTGTTCCAAACTCTGAATACTGTCTTAGACTGTTGTAAGCTGCCTTGGGTCCTTTTCAAGGAGAATGGTGGTGTAGAAATGACAGGTCTGAGATAAACCTGATAGGAATTGTTAATATAGTTTTGTGAACCAATTGTAAAGAGCATGAAATGCTGTAAGTTTCTGTAAGAATCTATGTAAAGGAAAAGCCTGAAAGTAATGATTTAAACAGCTGTAAAGATGTATGTAGAAGAAGATATGTAACAGCTGTAGAAGAAGCTATGGATTGGCTAAACTTGGGATAAAGCCAGCAGCCTCAGCACACACAAGTTGTTCGTTGGCGTTGGTTGGACGGTTGGTGTTGGTTGTTGTCGTGGACGGATGTCGTGTGTGGCGAAAAAGCAACGTCGAGGAGAAGAAGAAGGAATGCTGGACTGATTTATGGACATTGACTACTGAAACTGATTTATGCCTAAACTCTGTTGATATAGACGTGAATGACCAATGGAATGATCAAGGACAAAGCTGTATGTATAAATCTTGCTACAAACCTGACACAATATATATATTTCTTCACTCAATATTGTCTCTGTGGTTGAAGACTCATTTGTGCAACTTCAACTCTGGGAATTCTGCTTGTGGTCAACCCCTGGTACATTGCCAACTCTGTCAAGAAATATTGTAAATTAATAAATAAATGAATAAACTGAGCCAGGTGTTCCTCCATCTGTGGATTCCTTTATGCTTCACAAGAACAGGGACGTGTCCAAAACACTTGCCACACTCCTAGCATTTGTATGGTTTCTCTCCAGTGTGGAGACACTGATTACTCACAAGCTCTGAACTGTCAGCAAAACGTTTCCCATACTCCTGACATTTGTATGGTTTCTCTCCTGTGCGGATCCCCGTTATGCCTCACAAGAGTTGAGCTGTGTGCAAAACATTTCCCACACTCCTAGCATTTCTGTGATTTCTCTCCAGTGTGGACACTCTTATGACTCACAAGTTGTGAATTCTAACCAAATGTCACGTTCCCGGGGGTTTCAATAGGCAAAAGTCCAATAAGCCAGTCCAATATCAGAAGTCCAGAAGATACAAAGCAGATATCAAAATGCCAAAGCCAAAACACAAACCGTAGTCAGAAGTCAGAGTCCAAAGCCAAGGGTCCAGAGAACAAGGTCCAAGATAAGCAGGAGTTTGGATACGAGCCAGAGTATTGACTTGTTGCTTGCACAAGCTTCCAAGCCTTCTAGGTGCAGATTATATAGCAAAAGCAGTCATCAAACTCCTAGAAGCCTTCCATCCTGTTAAAACTCAGGACTGGTTGACCTGAAGTACCTGTGGGAAGCATTCATGCGAGCCTCTGACCTTCGTGTCATGAGTCTTTGCCGAAGCTTATTCCTCACCCTGGCTACTGGGGGAGGAGAATCTGGTGGTGATTCAGCTGTCCATGCTTCTAATTGCCCAGCATTTTCCTCACTGTAATTAACCCCTCAGATTCCAGATCTTCTTCGGCTGAACTCATAACACTAAAACATTTCCCACACTCCTGGCATTTGTAGTGTTTTTCTCTTTTGTGGATCCTCATATGACACACAAGCGGTGAATTCCAAGTGAAACATTTCCCACACTCCTGACAGTTCTATGGTTTCTCTCCAGTGTGGAGTCCCTTATCACTCACAAGCTGAGAGTTCCGACCCAAATATTTCCCACATTTCTGGCATTTGCACGGTTTCTCTCCTCTGTGTAGCCCCATATGACTCACAAGCTGTGAATTCTGAGAAAAACATTTTCCTCATTGGCACCTCTATGGTTTCTCTCCATTATGGACACTCTTATGACTCACAAGGTGTGAATTCAGAACAAAACATTTCCAACACTCCTGGCATTTGTAGGGTTTCTCTCAGTTGTGGATCCTCATATGACGCACAAGGTGTGAATTCTGAGCGAAACATTTCCCACACTCCTGGCATCTGTATGGTTTCTCTCCTGTGTGGACACTCTTATGTCTCACAAGCTGTGAATTCCGAGCAAAACATTTCCCACACTCCTGGCATTTGTAGGGTTTCTCTCCTGTGTGAACCCGCATATGACTCACAAGCTGTGAATTCCGAGCAAAACATTTCCCACACTCCTGGCATTTGTAGGGTTTCTCTCCTTTGTGGATCCTCATATGACGCACAAAGTGTGAATTCTGAGCGAAACATTTCCCACATTCCTGGCATTTGTATGGTTTCTCTCCTGTGTGAACCCGCATATGACTCACAAGCTGTGAATTCAGAACAAAACATTTCCCACACTCCTGGCATTTGTAGGGTTTCTCTCCTTTGTGGATTCTCATATGACGCACAAGGTGTGAATTCCAAGTGAAACATTTCCCACACTCCTGGCATTTGTAGGGTTTCTCTCCTTTGTGGATCCTCATATGACGCACAAGTGGTGAATTCCAAGCAAAACATTTGCCACACTCCTGGCATTTGTATGGTTTCTCTCCTGTGTGAACCCGCATATGACTCACAAGATGTTTATTCCGAGCAAAACATTTCCCACACTCCTGGCATTTGTACGGTTTCTCTCCTTTGTGGATTCTCATATGACGCACAAGGTGTGAATTCCAAGCAAAATATTTCCCACACTCCTGGCATTTGTATCGTTTCTCTCCTGTGTGAACCCACATATGACTCACAAGCTGTGAATACCGAGCAAAATATTTCGCACACTCCTGGCATTTGTATGGTTTCTCTGCTGTGTGGATTCTTCTGTGGTTCACAAGCTGCGAATTCTGAGCAAAACATTTCCCACACTCCTGACACTTGTATGGTTTCTCTCCTGTGTGGAACTTCATATGACTCACAAGCTGTGAATTCTGAGCAAAAGATTTCCCACACTCCTGGCATTTGTACGGTTTCTCTCCTGTGTGGAACTTCATATGACTCACAAGCTGTGAATTCTGAGCAAAAGATTTCCTATATTCCTGGCGTTTGTGCAGTGTCTCTCCTGTGTGAATTCTCTTATGGTTCTTAAAGTTTAAAACATGAACAACATATTTCCTACACACTTGCCATTTGTATAGTTTTTCTCCTGTGCTAACTCTTCGATGGCTCAGAAAGCGTGCCTTGCAGTTTAAACATTTCCCAGACATTTTTCTGAAAAAGCAATTATTTTCAGTGCGGACCCTTCTGTGAACCGTCAGTGCTACCATCAGAGAAAAATGTTTTCCACACATGATGCATTTGTACGGCTTCTCTTGGGTAAAGGTTTCTTTTGTGGGGGTTCTCCGGTGTCCTGCAAACTCTAATTTGTGTGTAAATGTCTTTTCATATCTGGGGCATACATTTTTCTCCCTCCATTTATCTGCAGGAAAGAAGGACAAAAGCAAAAAAGGTTGAATTGAAGAGATAAACAGATCTAGAGAAAAAAAGGGTTTTCTGAAGACGTGGATATTGAGGCAGGAAATCTCTAATGGAAAGACAAAATAATCAGTCTTTCAAGTGCTATAATACATTGTCCTTTTTTCCCCTTTTAATTTTCCATCACATCTCTAAACTAATTTAAGAAAGCTAAGAGAAACATCATGATTTCCTTCATGGACACCTGGTACCAACATTATACTCTTTATAAGGTCCAGGTCAAGGCCTTTATACTGAATTAGGACTGTATGAGGACTTTTAAATCTTAATACTGGTTTTGTTTTAGCTTAATATGCTTCTTGATGGCTTTACTGTTATTTTCCGCTGGCCCTGCACGTGGAAGAGGGAGCACTTCCGAGAACACTACCCTTGAGGTCCTGGCTTTGAGCTTCCTCCCTAACAACCTAAATTTGGCCTCCAGGGCCTCATGGCTACATTTCTCCACGTCATTGGTGCCGACATGCAGCACCACTGCTACCTCGTCCCCAGCACTCTCTACCAGCCAATCCAGAGGAGACGTGATGTCCGCAACCTTTGCACCAGGCAGGCAAGTCACCGTGCGGTCTTCACAACTGTCACAAACCTCTCACTCTATGTTCCTGACAATAGAATTGCCCCCTCCCCAGGAAGAGGATCCAGAGGGCAATTGGATACTGGCCCGTCACCTGTAGAAGCGGTCCCCTCTAGGGGATGGTTTCCCTCTTTTCCAGATTGGCATCCTCCAGCCCGGCGACTTTCAATCCCAGCAGCTGAGGAGCTGCTTGTCTGTGGCTGCTTCCTCTGCCAGCAACATAGCCATCGCTGGTCCTCCAGCCTTCTCACCTCACCTTGTCGTGGTGTACTCGGGCCGCTTCCTCTCGCGGCACCCAAAACCCTTCCCCATGCCCAGTATCTGGATTTCTGCAATGGATAGTTTTCCAAGCTGGCTGTCGAGTGTTCCAATAATGCCAAAACCTCTTTGGCCTTGAACGCCTGCTGGTCGATAGCATCCATCAAAGAGACGTCCAGCTCCTTCTTAAAACCCCACCCAGCCCTGGTTACACCTGCAGCCTCCAAGGTATCACCTGCATCACCACTGCCAACTCCCCAGTTCGCAGGTGAAGTGCTCGTCGGGAATCTCACCGGGAATCTCTTTATTCTACTCAACTCTAAGCACTTCTGCTTCAGATTTCTTGCATTGTAGTAACTATTCCCCAATTACGATTGTGGGTTTAGATTTCTCTGAAGATCTCTTTAAGGCCATCCAACATGTCCCCAATGCCAAAGCGTTCAAACCAGGAGGCAAATATTGCTGTTCAGCAAAAATATTTTGCATCCGGAGTTGGAAAAACCTTACCCTACTGTGAGTTACTTTCTGTTCCCACTGTAATTCTAATGGACCGAGAGGTTGGGTTTTAAGGTACTCTTCTTGTACTCCATGTATCTGCTAGGAATTCCACTTCTCAGAATGGGGATGGCCTTCTCACGATCCGAATACGTCCCTCAGGTTTCTCACCATCGCCCTAATGCACCACGCTAGCATAGGATGTTTTTAATCCCAATATTTTAGTGGAAGGGGCAGGACTATGTCCTAATGGCAAAAATCCATACATTTCTTGGGACTTCCCCCCCCCCCAGAGGATTTTGTCTATAAAAATAATATTGTGCAAGGCAAGTAACTGAGAAAGGAAGGATTTGAAGCAATCACTCTTCCTATTACCCATCCTGGCTCATGGTCAGAATTTAGAAGGTGCCATATAAAAAGCAGCTAAGGTGGGGTGACTGGACCTTTATCAGGGGTCTCCACCTGCATCAGGAGTTAGTTGCTGCTGGAATGGTGTGAACTTGCTCATCCCAAGCACAAATACCCTGTCCAGCCTCTTCTCCGTAGCCAGAGGAAAATATGTAATAACAGATGTAGGGCAGAATCTGGATTACTGTAACACACTTTATGTGGAGCTGCCAATGGAAAGTGTCAGGAAGCTTCAGTGGATCCAAAACTCAGCAGCCGGATTGCTGAAAGGGGCATTGCTAGTTTTAACCTACAAGCTATCTCCCAATATGAGCTGGCCTGGGGGTTACGATCACCAAGAGAGGCTTTTCCCTCAGTCCCACCACCCTCACAAGTGTATCTGATGGGGACACAGGAGAGCGCCTTCTCTGTTGCTGCTCCCAGACTTTGGAACTCCCTCCCACAGGAGGCCAAGTTGGCCCCATCTTTGGTATCCTTCCGCGAGTAGGAAAAGACCTTCCTCTTCAGGCAAGCTTTCCCTCAGTAATCTAACCACCTGTGTGTGATTTTTAGATGGATTGTTATTGTACTTTCCATTTTCGGGTTTTCCAATTCTCAAAGTGACTTTTTTCCTCCCTTTTTAATATTTGTGCACATATAGTTCTTAGCTTTAAAATGGCCTTTTAATAAGATGCCTCTTTATATGTATTTTTAGCTCTAAATGTTCAGCCTGGAGGCAGGCGTTGCATCATGGCCTCTCCCATTTTGAAGAGACCCTTGTCCAGCAGACCGAGGCAAAGAGGCAGTCACGGAAGCAGCAAAATCAGGGAGCTGGACAGGGGACAGATTGTATTTGTCTTCAGTGTGGAAGGGATTGTCACTCTCGAATTGGCCTTCTCAGCCACACTAGACGCTGTTCCAAGTCCTCCATACAGAGCACGTTACCATAGTCTTTCGAGACTGAAGGATGCCTAATACGAGCTCTAAATACTGTCTTTTAATGATGTTAACCACTGTTGTACACTCATTGTTCCAAACTCTGAATACTGTCTTAGACTGTTGTAAGCTGCCTTGGGTCCTTTTCAAGGAGAAAGGTGATGTAGAAATATTGTAAATTAATAAATAAACGAATAAACTGAGTCAGGTGTTCCTCCATCTGTGGATTCCTTTATGCTTCACAAGAACAGGGACGTAGCCAAAACACTTGCCACACTCCTAGCATTTGTATGGTTTCTTTCCAGTGTGGAGACACTGATTACTCACAAGCTCCGAACTGTCAGCAAAATGTTTCCCATACTCCTGGCGTTTCTATGGTTTCTCTTCAGTATGGACACTCTTATGACTAACAAGGTGTGAATTCAGAACAAAACATTTCCCACACTCCTGGCATTTGTAGGGTTTCTCTCCTTTGTGGATCCTCATATGACGCACAAGGTGTGAATTCCAAGTGAAACATTTCCCACACTCCTGGCATTTGTATGGTTTCTCTCCTGTGTGAACTCGCATATGACTCACAAGGTGTGAATTCCGAGCAAAACATTTTCCACACTCCTGGCATTTGTATGGTTTCTCTCCAGTATGGATACTCTTATGATTCACAAGGTGTGAATTCCGACCAAAACATTTCCCACACGCCTGGCATCTGTATGGCTTCTCTCCTGTGTGGACTCCCTTATGTCTCACAAGATGTGAACTCCAAGTGAAACATTTCCCACACTCCTGGCATTTGTATGGTTTCTCTCCCGTGTGAACCCGCATATGACTCACAAGCTGTGAATTCCGAGCAAAACATTTCCCACACTCTTGGCATTTGTAGGGTTTCTCTCCTTTGTGGATCCTCATATGACGCACAAAGTGTGACTTCTGAGCGAAACATTTCCCACATTCCTGGCATTTGTATGGTTTCTCTCCTGTGTGAACCCGCATATGACTCACAAGCTGTGAATTCAGAACAAAACATTTCCCACACTCCTGGCATTTGTAGGGTTTCTCTCCTTTGTGGATTCTCATATGACGCACAAGGTGTGAATTCCAAGTGAAACATTTCCCACACTCCTGGCATTTGTAGGGTTTCTCTCCTTTGTGGATCCTCATATGACGCACAAGTGGTGAATTCCAAGCAAAACATTTCCCACACTCCTGGCATTTGTATGGTTTCTCTCCTGTGTGAACCCGCATATGTCTCACAAGATGTGAATTCCGAGCAAAACATTTCCCACACTCCTGGCATTTGTAGGGTTTCTCTCCTTTGTGGATCCTCATATGACGCACAAGGTGTGAATTCCAAGCAAAAAATTTCCCACATTCCTGGCATTTGTCCAGTGTCTCTCCTGTGTGAATTCTCTTATGGTTCTTAAAGTTTGAATCATGAACAACGTATTTCCTACACACTTGCCATTTGTACAGTTTTTCTCCTGTGTAAACTCTTCGATGGCTCAGAAAGCGTGCCTTGCAGTTTAAACATTTCCCAGACATTCTGCTGAAAAAGCAATTATTTTGAGTGCAGACTCTTCTGTTAACTATCAGAGGAAAATGTTTTCCACACATGATGCATTGGTACGGCTTGTCTTGGGTACAGGTTTCTTTTGTGTGGGCTCTCCAGTGTCCTGCAACTTCTAATTTGTGTGTACACGTCTTTTCATATCTGGGGCATACATTTTTCTCCCTCCATTTATCTGCAGGAAAGGACGACAAATGCAAAAAAGGCTGAAGTGGAGAGATGAACAGATCTAGAGACCAAAAAAAAAAGTTTTTCTGAAGACGTGGATATTGAGGCAAGAAATCTCTAATGAAAAGACGAAATTGCCAGTCTTTCGAGTACTATAATACATTGTCCTTTTTTTTCTCTTTTAATTTTCCATCACATCTATAAACTAATTTAAGAAAGCTAAGAGAAACATCATGATTTCCTTCATGGACAACTGGTAGCAACGTTATACTCTTTATAAGGTCCAGGTCAAGGCCTTTATACTGAATTAGGACTGTAAGAGGATCTTTAAATCTTAATACTGGTTTTGTTTTAGCTTAATATGCTTCTTGATGGCTTTACTGTTATTTTCCGTGGGATCACTGTAGCAACAAATTTGCCAATATCACAGTGGCTAAAGTGAGTTGGGACACCATTCTAGTATGGAAGCACTATTGTTGCTGTTATTGTTGCAAGTCGTTATTGCACTGGTAATCATGGAGATTAGCGTCAACCAGACAAGAAGAGAGCCTTACCAAGAGAGGATACCGTTTGCCAGTTCTCTGCCGTGACTTCCTGGTGGAGGGCCCTCTGGTCAGGATCCAGCAGTGCCCACTCCTCCTGGGAGAAGTGCACGGCCACCTCCTCAAAGGTCACTGGACCCTAAAAATGGAAAAGAAAGGAGTCCTTCTTCATGGGATTAACAAAAATAACCTCCTCAATCCCAAGGAACAACTGAAGAGAAGTTGGTGGATCTCATATTTTAGGTTTCAACTTAATATTGGAGGGCACATTTACTAAGGGCTACCAGTCACTTTGGCCACGTGATCCCTCCAGGAAGAGAGGTCTCCAAACCTCAGTTGCTGGGAAAGAACAGGGGGAGGGAAAGGGCTACTGGTGACCCACCGTCTCTCCTTGTCAGCTTCCTTGAGGCAACCAGGGACCCTTTGTCAGCAACAGGATGCTAGAATAATCCGGGCTTTGGGAGGAGGGATGGGAAAGTAATTCCTGGTGTCCCCACATTCACTTTTGGGAAACCTCAAACAGCCCACTACTTGTGGGCCTCCTTCCTCCCGAGGAAGGGACTCAAGGCAGCTCACAATGTGAAAAACTAGAGTTTAAAACAGAATAAACTATACATTAAAAAGGAATTAAGTATGATTAAAAATACATTAAAGAATTAAAAACATTTACAACCATAAAAACACACTTACTAGGTAAAAACCAGCACGCAAGACTCAGCTACTAAAAGCCAGTCTGAAAAGGTGGGTCTTCAGCTGTCGGCGGAGGGAGAAAAGGAAGGGGCAACCCAATCTCCTGAGGAAACTGGAGTTGCCACAGAGAAGGCCCTTTCTCGTTTCCCCATCAGGTGTACCTGTGATGGCAATGGGGGCCCAGAGGTGGGTCATTTGTGAGGCTCTTAAGAGCAGAGGAGGCTCACATGGGGAGAGACAGTCCTTCAATTCGCCGTCTAGAGCTTGATAGGTAATAAACAGGACTTTGAATTGAGCTTGGAAATGGATGGGTAGGTACTGCTATTTATCACACTGAGAAGGCCATACTATACCAGCCTTCTACGTAAGCACTGATCAAATGGAGCATTTCGTTAAAAAGAAAGGGCCAGACTGATTAAGGGCAAAAGTGGTTGAATGTACAGGGATTAGTTAGTTAGTTACTAATTTTTACTAATTTATTTACTAATGCACACACACACACACAAACACACACACACACACAACAGACACACAATACACTCTCACTCATTCTCTCTGCCCCATTAAGTGTCATACACTATTCTGTTAAAAACATATAATAGTAGTATATTAAATGAGCAGTTAAAGAAACCACAGAAACTTCAAAGAGGCATAAATTGTAAGAATAAAATACATGATTCAAATACGCAAGGCCTTTGCCCTACCTGATCGGCTTCTCCTCCATGACAACGAAGAGATGAAGGACTACTTGTTGTTGGCCTCCTGCCGGCCCCTGCGGGAGAGACGAAAGAGTTGGGGAGCCAGTCCTAGAAGCTCCTCGCAAAAGATCATAATCCCAAAAACTAAAGTCTTTATTTAGCACCTGAGGATTCCCATCCCAGTTAAAGGCACACATTCACATACTAAAAATTCTGAATTCTGTCATTTCAGGAAACTGTGAGTGAATGATATTCCAAGAGGGCAGAAGACTGAGACTTTTTATTTTTTATTGAGTAAAAGAATTTCTCCAACAATAAAAAAACACTAAATGTCAGGATTTCTCCTTTTTTCCAGATACTAGTTTAACTGCTGCGCAATAATTTTCTTTTATTCTGGATAATCTTTTTATTTATTTATTACCACCCTTTTTCAGGAAATAAAAACAAATGAACCAAGCTTTGTCTTTTTTTTTTAACCCACATTGTACAAAATGAATGGAAAATCTGGTGGGGTGATCTTTGTCTCTCTCCACCTGCCCTGAAATCAATGCCTTCCTCTGTGTTTCTTTCCCCCTCTCCACCCCGTGATTCCTACCTTCTTCCTAACTGTTAAGCTCAATTCTTAAAACATTAGCTGTAGAGAGGACAAGTTGTTAGGAAAAGAGATACAGGCATCTCAAAAGGCGTGTAGGATATATAACAGAAAAACAAGTACCAATCATTGAAGCATGCAAGGCTAAATACAGAAGTGTGTCGGCATCTCTCTGATCCTAAATCTATTTTTCCTTGTGGAAAGGTATGTCTACCCTGGAAGAGTCAACTTCTTTCTGATCCCTCAAGGTTACAGGTCTGAAAGTTGTGTGCGAGAGCTGAAGAAGGGGTTAAAGCACTGGGGTGCTACAACCTGACAGGTGGACTACTGCCTCATTAGGAACTACTTCTTTTTTTATTTGAAGGTGATGTGAAATATCATTTTATTTACATTAGCCATAGGCCTTAGCAAGATAATTAATTGAAAGCATCCTTCAGTCTCGAGAGACTATGCTAATGTGCTCTGAATAGAGGTCCTGGAACAGCGTCTAGTGTGACTGAGGAGGCCAATACGAGAGAGACAATCCCTTCCACACTGAAGACAAATACAATCTGTCACCTGTCCAGCTCCCTGATTTTGCTGGTTTCGGGACGGCCTCTTTGCCTCGGCCTGCTGGACAAGGGTCTCTTCAAAATGGGAGAGGCCATGATGCACCGCCTGCCTCCACGCTGACCGCTCAGATGTCAAGGTTTCCCATCTGTTGAGGTCCACTCTAAGGCCTTCAGATTCCGCTTGCAGATATCCTTGTATCGCAGCTGTGGTCTCCCTCTGGGGCAATTTCCCTGCACTAATTCTCCATACAGGAGATCTTTTGGAATCCGACCATCAGCCATTCTCCCGACAATCTCACGACATGCTCAAGCCAACGTAGACGTCGCTGTTTCAGTAATGTATACATGCTAAAAATTCCAGCTAGGACTACTCTATTTGGAACTTTGTCCTGCCGGGTGATACCAAAAATGCGTCAGAAACAACACATATGGAACGTGTTCAGCTTCCTCTCCTGCCGTGCACAAATGGTCCAGGACTCACTGCAGTACAGGAGTGTGCTCAGGACACAGGCTCTATAGACCTGGATCTTGGTATATGCCGTCAGCTTCTTATTAAGCCATACTCTCTTTGTGAGTCTAGAGAACATGGTAGGTGCTTTGCCAATGTGTTTATCCAGCTCATCATCTAGGGAGAGAGTGTCAGAGATCGTTGAGCCAAGGTACACAAAGTCATGAACAACCTCCAATTCTTGGGTGGAGATGGTAATAGAAGGAGGTGAGTCCATGCCCTGGCCCATGAATTGTGTTTTCTTCAGGCTGATTGTTAGTCCAAAGTCTTGGCAGGCCTTGCTAAAACGATTCATGAGCTATTGGAGGTCTTCAGCAGAACGGTCAACAACAGCTGCATCATCGGCGAAGAGGAAGTCCCACATGCATTTCAGCTGGACTTTGGTCTTCGCTCTCAGTCTAGAGAGATTAAAGAGCTTTCCATCTGAACTAGTCCGGAGAGACACCTTCTCTTGCAGTTCCAAAGGTGTGCTTCAGCATGACAGCAAAAAAGATCCCAAAGAGAGTCGGCGCGAGGACACAGCCTTGTTTCACTCCGCTTCGGATGTCAAAGGGATCTGATGTTGAGCCATCAAAAACTACAGTGCCCTTCATTTCCTCATGAAAGGATCTGGTGATGTTAAGGAGTCGAGGTGGACATCCAATCTTGGGAAGTATTTTAAAAAGGCCGTCCCTGCTAACCAAATCAAAGGCCTTTGTAAGACCTATGAAGGCCACAAAAAGTGGCTGTTGTCGTTCCCTACATTTCTCCTGCAACTGTCTGAGGGAAAATACCATGTCAATGGTGGATTTATTAGCTTGAAATCCTCACTGTGATTCTGGATAGACTCTGTCTGCAAGCACCTGGAGTCTCTTCAGCATAACACGGGCAAGCAGCTTCCCTACAACGCTGAGAAGAGAGATGCCACGGTAGTTATTGCAGTCGCCCCTGTCGCCTTTGTTCTTGTACAATGTGACGATGTTTGCATCCTTCATGTCCTGTGGTACTCCACCTTCCCTCCAGCAAAGACAAAAGATTTCATACAGCTCGATGGTGATGGTCCCTTTACAGCACTTCAGCACTTCAACAGGGATGTTGTCCTTCCCAGGAGCCTTGCCGGAGGCGAGGGAATCCTAGGCCACTTTTATTTCTGCTAATGTTGGTTCGCTGTTCAACTATTCCAAGACAGGCAGGCACGCAATGTTATTTAATGCCTCTTCGGTTACTACATTCTCTCTAGAATATAGCTCAGAGTAGTGCTGCACCCAGCATTCCATCTGCTGTGCTCGGTCCTGGATGATCATGCCTGTAGCAGTCTTCAAAAGACCAGATTTCTTCTGTATTGGACATAAAGCCTGCTTGATACCGTCATACATTCCCTTGATGTTACCTGTGTCCGCTACTATCTGTATCTGAGAGCAGAGCTGAAGCCAATAATCGTTAGAACATCTCCTGGCAGCCTGTTGGACTTGGCTACGAGCAGCTCGAAGAGCTTGCAAGTTGTACTCGCTAGGACAGGCTTTGTATGCTGCTAGAGCTCTCCTCTTTTCCTCGATGGCTGGCATCAACTCCTCCGAATGCGCTTCGAACCAGTCTGCTGATTTTTAGGTCTTCTTGCCAAATGTGGACAAGGCGGTGTTATAAACAGCATTCTTGAAATGTTCCCATCATTCAGGTGCATTTGCACCAGCCGGGCGTGGAAGAATTTCCTCAAGCGCTTGGGCAAATTCCTCCTCTTTTCTCTGATCGCGAGTCTTGCTGATGTCAATACGTGGTCTTCCTTTTTTTGTGTAATACAATCTCTTTATTCTCAGTTTTACTCTGCTATACACCAAGGAGTGATCAGTATTGCAATCAGCACCCTGATAACTGTGTGTGATCATAATACTAGGAAGGCTAGAGCGTCTAGGTAAATGTAAAGGTTCCCCTTGACATTTAGTCTAGTCGTGTCTGACTGTAGGGCGCGGTGCTCATCCCCGTTTCCAACCCATACAGCCAGCATTTGTCTGAAGACAGTTTCCATGGTCACGTGGCCAGCGCGACTAGACACGGAACGCCATTACCTTCCCACCGAGGTGCCTATCTATCTACTTGCATTTGCATGCTTTCGAACTGCTAGGTTGGCAGGAGGAGCGTCTAGTGAGGATCAAATCGAGCTGATGCCAATGCTTCAATCTTGGATTGAAGAGAGACTCCGTGTCGAAGCTTCGTATTAAAGAACAAGTTGCTGACACAAAGACCATAATAACAGCAAAACTCCAGCAAGTGTTGGCCATTTTCTTTCACCTTCCCAATGCCAAAGCAGCCTAGACAAGTGGTCCAAGAATTGTGATCAGCACCAACTCGAGCGTTAAAGTCCCGAGAATAAACAGCGGCTCTCTCTCGGGGATTTTTTTGATAGTAGCCGCCAGATCGTGGTAGAGTTTGTCTTTGACTTCTACTGTAGACGACAGTGTTGGTGCATATGCACTAATAAGGGTGACCAGTCCTGCTGATAAATGGAGCTGCAGAGACAGGATTCTTTCACTCCCTGCAGTAGGTGGAACAATGGATCTCAGCAGAGTATTTCTAACTGCAAAGCCAACACCATATTCCCTGGTCTCATTCAATGGTTTTCCCTGCGAGAAGAATGAGAATTTTTTTTCTTCGACAGATCCCGAGTCTGGCAGTCTCGTCTCTTGCAGGGCAACAATGTCTACCTGCAGCCTACTCAGTTCCATGTCGATGACAGCTGTTTTGCGCACGTTGTCTATTTCCTGCAGGTCGTCAGAAAAGCCAGGGGTCATTGTCCAAACATTCCAGGTGCTCAACTTTAGGGCAGAAGTTTTCTTATGATTGTTGCATGGTGCAGGGTTATCAATCTGCTTGTCGGCTTTCACCCTAAACCCCACGTACCCCATGAGATTATCAGACCGTGGCAAGGCAGCACCTTACTGGCTGGGGGCTGCCCAGCTTAAGGCGGGCTGTAGCTACTTAGTGAGGTGCAATGACCTCTCCCACCGTCGGAAGTAGCCCCTGGTATCATGCTATACGCCAATCGAGCAAAGACTTATAACCGGTAACTGCTACTTCCCGTGTTGTTTCGACGCTGTATGCGAAGCTGGAAGTGTCCTCTCCAGAACCCGAAGCCTGGGCTGCCTTCCAAGGCTAACGAGCCCCACCTACCCATGACTTCTCGACTGAAGAAGATAAATATAAAATTTACAAATGTATATAATCAGCATATTAAAATCAAAACAACAAATGCATATACATTACATACATACAGTATGCCAGTGCCAAAATTAGTAAGGTGGAGATTAGCCCATCTCACTGATAAATGTGTAAAGAAAAAAGGAGGCATGTTATATGCAGCACCTTGTGTACGACTATGGGAAAAATTAGCCTCCAGAACTATAGATAAAGGACTTCTCTTTTTAATAAAATGTCTTTATCATAATAACTATGCCAGCAAGTTTGGAAAATTTAGCAGTGGCCAGAGGATTGGAAAAGATCAGTCTACATCCCAATCCCAAAGAAGGGCAGTGCCAAAGAATGCTCCAACTACCGTACAATTGCACTCATTTCACACGCTAGCAAGGTTATGCTCAAAATTCTACAAGGTAGACTTCAGCAGTATGTGGACCGAGAACTCCCAGAAGTACAAGCTGGATTTCGAAGGGGCAGAGGAACTAGAGACCAAATTGCTAACATGCGCTGGATTATGGAGAAAGCCAGAGAGTTCCAGAAAAACATCTACTTCTGCTTCAATGACTACGCAAAAGCCTTTGACTGTGTGGACCACAACAAACTATGGCAAGTGTTTAAAGAAATGGGAGTGCCTGACCACCTTATCTACCTCCTGAGAAATCTATATGTGGGACAGGAAGCAACAGTTAGAATTGGATATGGAACAACTGATTGGTTCAAAATTGGGAAAGGAGTACGACAAGGCTGTATATTGTCTCCCTGCTTATTTAACTTATATGCAGAATACATCATGCGAAAGGCAGGACTGGAGGAATCCCAAACCGGAATTAAGATTACCGGAAGAAATATCAACAACCTCAGATATGCAGATGATACCACTCTGATGGCAGAAAGTGAGGAGGAATTAAAGAACCTCTTAATGAGGGTGAAAGAGGAGAGCACAAAAAATGGTCTGAAGCTCAACATCAGAAAAACTAAGATTATGGCCACTAGCCCCATCACTTCCTGGCAAATAGAAGGGGAAGATATGGAGGCAGTGACAGATTTTACTTTCTTGGGCTTCATGATCACTGCAGATGGTGACAGCAGCCACGAAATTAAAAGACAGCTGCTTCTTGGGAGGAAAGTGATGACAAACCTAGGCAGCATCTTAAAAAGCAGAGACATCACCTTGCCAACAAAGGTCCACATAGTCAAAGCTATGGTTTTTCCAGTAGCGATGTATGGAAGTGAGAGCTGGACCATAAAGAAGGCTGACCGCCAAAGAATTGATGCTTTTGAATTGTGGTGCTGGAAGAGACTCTTGAGAGTCCCCTGGACTGCAAGGAGAACAAACCTATCCATTCTGAAGGAAATCAACCCGGATTGCTCACTGGAAGGGCAGATCCTGAAGCTGAGGCTCCAATACTTTGGCCATCTCATGAGAAGAGAAGACTCCCTCGAAAAGACCCTGATGTTGGGAAAGTGTGAGGGAAAGAGGAGAAGGGGACAACAGAGGATGAGATGGTTGGACAGTGTCACCGAAGCTACCAACATGAATTTGACCCAACTCCGGGAGGCAGTGGAAGACAGGAAGGCCTGGCGTGCTCTGGTCCATGGGGTCACGAAGAGTCGGACACGACTTAACGACTAAACAACAACAATCATAATAACTGTTTGAGGGTGCGCTGTACCTTGAATTGGCATTTAACAGATCATATGTCATCTACAAAAGGGGTTAAGCAAGGCTGTGTTTTAGTTCCAATTCTGTTTAATTGATACGTAAATGATATTGTTGAACATTTGTCATCCCCAGTGTTTCATGCCCCTACATTGACAACTAAACCCATTTCAGCCCTACTATATGCAGATGGTGCCTTGTTTTTCACTTGGTGGATGAGGCTCTCAACCTCGTTTACTGAAACTGGTGGCCAATTAGGGAGATTTTTACCATTGCTACCATTGTTTGGGTATCCTGGGGATTAGAATCAAGGAATAATGCCTTGCAGTGCTGCAGTGCAGCCATTCATAGGAGCCTCTAATGGACGTTAGGGCTGAGCAGCCATTGTTCCTTAAACTTGTTATTGTGCGCCCAAAAAAGACCAGTATCTCCATCACTAGAGACTTTTATCAACATTTCCCATGCATTTATAGCTGCTATTTGCTTTTTCTCCTTAACCAATAATTTATATGCTTGTCTGCTGGCAACATTCTCATTTAACAAAGATTGCAAATGAGTTTTCCTGTACTTATAATAAACTTCCCTCATTTGGCTCTTGGCCTGCTTATATTCACTATCAAACCAGCTGGCTGTTTTTGAAGCTCTTCCAGAGTCTACTTTGGTTGCCCTCATTTTTAGGTGCTCTCCTAGTTTTTCAGTCAGGATTTGGAATAGCTTTATTGTCTCAGTGTCATTGCTGGCAGTGAGAAAGGTGTTACAGGCATTCATATATTCCTCAGTCTTCAGTAGGTGATTCAGTGCAATATCTACCACTGGTGACTATTTAATTCTCTTGTGACCAGTCAGTTCTAAATTTTTGTTGGAGTACAATTGTAATTCAAATCGAGGAGGAATACATGTGGACCCAACTCGCAAGCGGGAGGAACGAGCAGGCAAGCTCCAAGCTCCACTCCCTTTTATGCTTTCACTCTTTTATCTTTTAAGCTTTTAGAAATAAGTTTTTACTGCTTGCAGCTTTCATCATAGAAGAGTCAGCTGCTGCCAGGAGTAGCCTCCTCCACTTGCTTATTACTGCTTAGCATTGTTTTATTATGATTTTAACTGCCTATTCCGAAAAACTAATCACTCAGCATTTCTTTGAATGAGATTTGCTTGCCGTCAAAAATAGCCTTTTACTGAATGCTGAATGCTGAAGCTTTTATATTTTTTACATTTTTAAATGTATTTTTATATTTTACCTTATATTTTAACCGGTACCTGGATGGTTTGAAGGTAGAAGAGCACCACATAAGACAACAAAGGGCTTCTACTGCCTAACTCTTTTAATGAAGAATTTGTCTCTTGGTTTCTGGCTGGAGCATTCCTTTTGAGTTTGCTTCACACCTGTGGTTTAAATTCCCCTTCCAGAACTACAAGCCTCCTCACAAAGGATTACAAAACCTTTACTTCTACTTTACGAGAACTTGGACATCGCATACCAGAGAGGAGTGACTGTATGAGAAGCATTTGAGATAAACACGGGAGACAGACTGTCGTCAGTGAGAGGAGCAAATTGCTTTGAACCTGCAATCAGCAAATCCTCAAATTCTCACCAACCTAAAACACAGTGTAATTAGTGAGAATGGGAAATAAACGTCATAGATCAAGCCCAGGTCACCACCCAGCCAAAGCAGCGAAGCAACTGAAAATAGACAAGCTTCTAACAACCAACTGCGCAGTGAGTAATTTAATTGCTGGGCCCCCCATAGCCCTAAGCAACCAATTTGCAATATTGGGGGATGAAACACTCTCAATCACTGAGGAGCTAAATGCTGAATCTTCCCTGCCCTCCCCTGATAAGGCTCTCTCAGATGCCACTATTGAACATCTGCCTACCCACTTAGCAGAACACTGCCTGCTCACAGCTCAAACTGTCACCGCAATATTTAATAATCTACAAAGGGTGTGTCATAAAATGAATGCAGTTGAATCCGCTTTGGGGAAACTCACGGAATCACTGACCCAAGCACCAAGAAACCCTCAATTAAAGAGGAACATGCAAGGCAACCAGATGGGGAAAAACAACATTATTGATCCGCAAAAGAAACCCCAACCCCAACCTGCCCAGCACTTAAGGGAGGCTGCAAGGAACACGAATATCTTTGAGCCTACTCAGATCCTGCTGCAAATCGCACCAATCTCCATCAATAGGAGGAGATGGGATTCACATGACACAGTTTTATCTTCCCTAAGCCAACTGTTAATGACAGAAGTACACAAAATAGACTTAACAACCATTAAATGGCTTCCTTACTCCAGGGGTCAAAAGAGGGTCCAACTCTCTTTTGAACATGCAGTGATCCCACTCATGCTATTCAAAATGAAAACTTTTCTAGCCAAGTTTCAGATCACACCCATTAGAGTTTTCTCAGAAAAATCTTATATACCCTTGCTTCAGAGAAACTCAACACAAAGAGAGCCGAGCACTAACAGCTGGGAAACCAAGTCAGAAACCAAGTCAGAACTCCCGAAAAGTAACCTCAGGTCCCCAGCAGCTCTGTCAACTCTGCAACCAAGGGATCAAGCACTTAAACCTAAGAAAAGGACCTTTCAGGAGACTGCCCTCACTCAATCTGAAGCTCCACCCTCTGATAAGGAGGACTTAGCTACTCTCACTGAACTCAGTACCAACTGGGAGGAAACCAAAATCAGTTTGGCCTCTCTACAAATATCAGCTGAATCCTTGAGAGACCATACTGTGATGCCACTCATTCTTACCCCACCCAACCATGAAACCCATTTTCAAGCTTCTAGGACGATGGGTCAACAGAAGCGAGCAAATATCTCCACACAGTTGATGGACTGCCATCCTATGGACCTGATGCTTCTAGACCCAGAAGTCCCCAAGGACAATTCAACCACCAGCCACACACTGAAATCACCCATTAAACCTGTGGCAATAACCCCTATTGTTCCGGCATCCATAAGATTTAGCCCTATTACTAATCAAACTCCAAGGGATTTGCAATTACAGCTTGATATTGAAGACGAAGCTTTATCGAAAGAGGCCCTGGACAGTTTCATCTCTCTCCCATGGGAAAAGCAGGTACTGACACTTAAAAAGGTAGAGGCAGTAAGGCAGGAACTTGTGACTCTCCTTGAAACTCGCCGGCCCAACATTACAATTCAAGCTGAAGTACATCCAGAACCAACACCCCCTGCTGATGCTCCAACCCTTTTATGACAGAACTGCTTTGACTCACAGAACAGCTCCAACTCCCAGTGCTCACTATCAGTTTTATCATGGAACATCGCTGGATGGCAAAATAAGTTGGTGGACCAGGAGTTTGGGAAATTTCTTTCAACATTTCATATCCTTTGTTTGCAGGAAACCTGGCTAATTGATTCCACTCCCCTGGTGTTACATGGGTATACCCCGTTTCTGCTTCCTGCTCTTAAACCATCTAGGAAAGGGAGAGCAAGAGGAGGTTTAGCTATTTTAGTCTCTGTCAAATTGGACGTGGAGTTGGAAGTCATTTACCAGTCTGAAAGAGATTTTATTCTGTCAGTATTGGTAACGGGAACATGGGGTAATGGGTTGAAGGCACTAATATGTATCAATGGCTACTGTCCACCTGATAAAACAGAAAATCCCACCTCTTTCTGGAATGAATTGGAAGAAGCCATCAACCGCTGCGAGTTCCTGCACCCGAGAGCAGCTATAGTCTTGTGTGGCGACTTTAATGCCAGAGTTGGCTCTGGCTTAACTGAGACGGTATTTGATTCAGACCTAGAGTATAACGAACCCTTCCTATCTGACCGTCTTTCTTTGGATAAAGTCCTTAATAAACAAGGCAGGAAGCTAGCCGAGACAATGTCCGGCCTACAACTAATTTCCCTTCATGGCAGCTCTCGGGATGACTCAAAAGGATATTTCACCTTCCTTAATAGTCGGGCAGGGAGTGTCATCGATTATATATTTTGCTCCCCTAGGCTGGTGTTCCAGGAGACAAAATATAATATATTAGATCGACCCGAAAGCGACCACCTACCCGTCTGTCTCTCCATTCCCCTGACAACTCCACAGTTGCCCCCACCACCGGCTGATTGGGCAGAGAGAACTATGGTTGTAGGGAAACGCTTAAAATGGTCCCCCCTTGTTGACCAAACAATTCGGGAACAGCTAAATAATCCACATCTGCTGAGTGCACGTAGGGATATTGCAATCGGACATAGGGATCCAATAGAGGGCATCAACTATATCAATTCTAACTTAAGACCCCTATTAACCAAAAAGCCACAGGAGCCTTCCCCGGCCCCTCATAGAGGGGGATGGTATGACCAAGAATGTAGATTAGCCAAAAAGCATCTAGCTCATTTAACAAGGAAGACGAGGAAGATGCATTCAAACTCGAATCTGGAGGCGCTGGCTCACTACCGCTCAAAATAAGGAACTATTAAAGCAAAAGAAACGGGCATTTATGTCAGCTCAGTGGAAGGAACTAGGGCAGGCTGTGCTGGAAAGGAAAGAGCGAAAATTCTGGAGTATGGTCTCAGCTGTGGATATAGGTCCCAATTCCACACCAAATGCCTGCATCACGGCAAATGCCTGGTGCCACTACTTTCAAACTATCTTCAATAGTGATGCAGACACTGGGCGACAAAAAGCGAGAACCCCCCAAATCCTACTAAATTCCATACCCGAATGGCCCCCAGTATCAGAACAGGAAGTGTATAAACTTATTGATGCTTTAGCAACAGACAAAGCACCTGGCGAGGACATGATCCCGCCAGAGGTGTATAAGAACAACCCGGAATGGTGGGCCCCAGTCCTAGCACAGCTCTTCTCTCACATTAATGCTACAGGAATCTTCCCCGAGGGGTGGAGGCAGAGTATAATTTTCCCAATTTATAAAAAAGGCGATAAATCCATCCCCCAGAACTATCACCCAATCAGCTTACTGGATATCAGCTCCAAGCTCTATACCCGTCTTCTTCATCAGAAGCTGGCTAAATGGATGGAGGAAAATAATATCCTTCACCAGGAACAAGCAGGTTTTAGGAAGGGCCATAGCACAGTAGATCAAATCTACGTGCTACATCATCTTATATGCAAATACACTACCAGGCCATTCAAATGGCTGTTCACAGCTTTTATTGACTTTTCCTCTGCATTTGATACAATCACCAGGAACCGCCTGTGGGATAAGCTCACAGAGACCAACATCGATAACAGACTCCTAAACCTAATACAAGAACTATACTCCAGCACAACGTTGAGGGTAAGGATTAGCACAGATGGCAGGCTGACAGAGGAAATTCATACTAACAAAGGGGTAAAACAAGGGTGCTTACTCGCACCCCTACTTTTTAACTTTTATATTAATAACATTGTAACAGCTTTAAACCATCTAGATCATTTCCCCCCCTCAATTGGGAATTATAAGATTGCAAGCCTTATATACGCTGATGACATTGTATTATTATCTATGAACAAAAAGGGACTGAAGAGAAGCTTAAATAAGCTCCAAGAGTTTAGCCACCTAGAGCAACTAAAAATAAATTACACAAAATCTAAAGTGATGATTTTTGGAAAGCATCCCCCCAAATTTAGCTGGACTATAGGTGAAAATAAAATAGAACAAGTCCAGACCTTCAAGTACCTAGGAGTGCATTTTGATGAGAAAAACTGCTGGAAATCCCAGATACAGAGCACGAAAATATCGGTTCAGAAATCTAGCCATGCTCTGGTCAAATTTTTCCATCTTAAAGGTGGCAAACTCGTAACCCCAGCTTTAAAAGTTTTTTCAGGGAGGGTCATCTCTCAAATGCTTTATGGAATTGAGATCTGGGGTATGAATCAGAACAACCTACACCATCTTGAAATAGGACAGAATAAATTTTTGAGGCACATCCTTGCGGCACCCCAGGGGACCCCAGCAGCTTTTCTTAGAACAGAGACAGGTATGGTGTCCATTAAAGCCAGGGCAACTCTAGCTATACTCTCTTACTATAAGAGGGTGATGGATATGTCCGACCACCGTCTACCTAAACGTTGTATGGTAGAGCAATGGAAGAGTGGCGGCTGGGCAACTTCAGTTCAAACTCTACTAAAATCTAAATCCCTCTCGACAGATATTTTTGTTTTTTCTGGGGTTAAAAGAATGTTGAGGGACTGGCTCTACAAATTGGATAATGACCAGGACTTAGCCTTAATTCACTCTTCAAATTTCTCTCACTGGTACCATCTGCTGAAAACAAACCACTCAAGGGTGCAATACTTACATGCACTTACTTTTGCCTCCTTGAGAACCGCATTCACAGAACTCCGTTACCAAACCATGCCAACCGCTGTCTTAGACGGCAGGTACAGGAATGTCCCCAAGCATCTAAGGCTGTGTATTTGCGGAGCAGGTGAGATAGAGGATGTTGTCCACTATTTACTTAACTGTTAGCTCTATCAAAACCCCAGAGAAAAATTCCTGGGTAACATTTTGGCTGCCCTACAGGAGGAAAGCCCTCAGACAAAGGTGGTCAGGTTACTTTTGGATTGTGACCCATATATTACATACAGAACAGCGCTGTTTGCAAAAGCGGCCAGAAACATTCGTGCTAATTTCCTGAGAGCCATCGCAATCAATTGTGCGGGAGACTCCCAGATATGAAGGGTCTCTTATTATTTTATATGTCTGTGATTTTATCATGATTTTATTTGATTATATTTGTATTTTAAACAATTGTGACGGCTTTTAGCTAATACAATAAACTTGACTTGACTTGACTTGAGGAATACATGTTGTGTGTATTAGTGTCAGTGCCAGAGGTAAATGATCACTTTCTGTAATAATATCAATTTCAAATTGGGCAACATATTAATACGCAGAATGCAAGATTGCTATGTAGGAGATTACACTGCCACCCCTCTGAGTGAAATGAGCACATTCTCCAGAAGGGTCTCCTTTCATAGAACTTTTAATATTAGGAGATCCCTCCTTCTTGTGAACTGAGCAAAGCAATACCCTGCACAATTGCATATTTTATCTTTGGATTTTCAACAACTTTCCCCCTTTCGCCCAATATATAATCATCTGAATCTAATAACCCGATGAAAGTGGGTATATAAACTTTAATCATTAGCACCTAAGTGTACATTGAAATCCCCTGCAATAATGAATATTGCCTTAGGATATAGATTCGGAACTAAGCTGATGTGGATGGCTCCAAATTTATTAGAAATCAGGATCCCAAAGCCTCCCTTAGAGCGACCTCCTCTGGAGCTGGGATCAGCTTTTGATAAATAGCTTACAAAACCGTCTAGCTCCAACTCTTCCATCTCCCAGGTCTCCTGGCGGAGTCCTGTGTCATATTCCCTGATAAAGCTTTGAAAAGAGGGGTCCGCCACCTTCCCTCACCAGCCCGTAATGTTCCAGGAAAGAAATGTCAGCGAGAGATCTTGTTGATGGATTAAGGGTCATTCAGAAGCAGATGGATCTGAGGTGAATGTTTTCTTTCCCACAGCAGGGTTGAGGGGGGACGGTATCACTCTCTGAGAAAACTACTTGGTTTGTCCACATTGGGTAAACATGCCAGGAAGTTGGAAAATTGTTCCCCCGAGCCTCTATATTAGAGAAGTAGGCTACAGCTCTCTCACGAGGTGAGATTCTGCTTCTTTCTGGGACCTGGTCTTCCCCCCTAGATGCCTCAACAAAAATCATATCTTCATCTGCAGATTCAATCAGCTCCATCGATGGGCTCTGTCTGCTTACACTGGACATCACAGAAAAGGCAGGGTTTAATGAGCAGCTTACCTTCTCAATGACTCTCTCAGGGGAGCCAATTTCCTCCTTATCCAGTTCTCTCATTTGGGTCCCGGTAGATGAAGTCATCATTTCTGGTTTTGGAGCAGGGGTCAGATCACTAGGAACCCCTCCTGGAGCAAGCTTACTCAAGAGGGGATTTAATTCCACTATGGACTGATGTTGTGCAATATGTATCTTCCCACTCTTGAGGCTCTAGATTCCTTTCAGAAGAGTCTGTTTCTCCTGTATCCGGTTCTTTTGTCTGTGACCGAATAGGAGGAACAGTTGTGACTGATTCTAGAGTAGGGATCTCTCATCACTGAAATTATTCTCTAGGGTAGTCTTGCTCCGTACAAGATTTCTTCTCTCTGGTGACTGGCATTCCCAAGCTTGTGTCTTTCTGCTCTGAGGTTCTGAACCAGCAGCTTCCTCGTTCTTAGATTTATTGTGTCTGAGCTTTCCATGTCCCGGTGGAGTTTCTCGTGGTCATTTAATCCTCCCTTCCTTGCCCTTATTTCTGTCAGGTGGCCCTTTAAAAGCTCAAATCTGTTAATTAGGGCATTTTCCACTTCAGAAGGTAAAGCATGGAGAGAGTCCAAGAGGTTCTTCTCATCAGGATCCAAGGGTTCTGTGGGTTCTTTTGCCCACTCCATTGGCGGCCGTGGCTCATTCTCTACCAATTCTATAGCACTAGGGGGGTTTTCCGGATGGAGATTTCCCCCCAATAGTGCCAGTAGTGTCCAGATCAATTGAATCCGTGCTATCGTTTTCTTTCCCTTGAATGCTTTTAGCATCATCTGGCCTGCAAAGCCCCAGTGTTAGAGGGGGAGCACAGTTCTCAAAAACCCTTACAACAGATATGCCCATCTCAGTCAGTGCATCTTTTGATTCATACACCCATGGCCTTTGAGGTCTTCCTGGGTGTCTCGTTCCTATTGCCTTCTTGCAGACTCACATATTTGTCTCCCAGCTGTTGTTGAACTCCCCTTTCCTATGTTTTAGAAACTTTTCTGTTCATGCTGGGAGTTCAATCCAGGGATGGACTGTTCAGATGGTGTCTCTTTCCCTGATCAGATTAGTAAAAAAAGCGTTTCTTGATTAAAAGGCTGAAGTCTTCGGACTTCTTACGGCAACGCCTACGTATTAACGTCAGGGACCATGATCTCAAAATCACTCAGAATCACAGCCGGAGTTTGACCAAAAGGCTCTATATAAAAACTACGTGGAAAAGAGTTAGATAAAACGATTGAGCTATAAACACTATATAAAAAGGCAGTTAGATAAAAATGAGGAGTGAAGGAGCAGCAAAGAGAGATGCTACTACCACACCCTATCAGAACTGAAACCTCCCTCCTGATCCCAAATTTACATCTGAGAGGTTTTCCGTTTCAGTTGGGAAAATGCATCTTTTCACACATGGTCTCCTGGACAGAAACAAAGGAACTGGCTGCTATATAATAAGTCTTGGAAAACTGAAAAACTAAAGAGGCAGGTTTGAAATATAGAAAGAAGAAGAATGTCACTCCATCCCCAGCTGAAAAGTCAGGGGGAAAACATACAAAGGCCCTTCTTTCCTTTCCCACAGGGAAAAAACACACAACTTTCTAGCACAAAGCCTCACCTATAAAGCTGACTCCTCCTTCGTTCCCTTGATTGATCTCTTGTTGCTGAGGATCCTGTTTGGTGTCGAACTCAGGTTCCTCTGCTCTGGGGAAATTAGACTGATCTTCTACAGAGTGATTTCCCAACTGAGGATCCGTGACATGCAATAAGAAGGTAGAGAAGAAAAGAAAGAGGAAAAGATCTCAGCGGATGAGACAGGGACTTGGAAGAGAAGGGACATCTTCCACAGATTTTCTAAGAAAAATATTGGCAATTGGTAAAATTTGTAGGATTTCTACCCTCATTTTTTTGACCCTTTGGAGTAGAAAAAGACAATCCCCACCGGAACCCACCGAAAGACATCATATTGTGTCATTGCACCTACAACAGTTCTGGATTGAGTGCAGTGACAAGGGTAGAAGTAAACCTGAAATTTACTTGGAAAGCTATGCAGATGAGGAGGATGCACCTTGTTTTAAAGTGGAAGAGGGTCTCCCCAATTTTGGGACGGTTATTCAGTTTCAAAATAAAATGAACACGGACCCCACATCTGCCTTTCAAGGACCATAAAGAATAAATTCCAGCAGAACAGCCTCAAACAGAGAACGAGTGCAGGGGTCATGGGCTCCCCGTTTCAGATTCTAAGTCCCTGGCATGGATTGCTCTCACCTCTAGCTCCTCCTGCTTTCTCTCTTCTGCCTGACTCAGACCCAGGAACCCTTCTGCCAGCGACACCGCCTGGGAAGTGGTCTCGGCTCCACATTCTCTCACCCAGCTCGACATCTCCAGGGGGAGGACGGCCAGGAACTGCTCCAAGATGACCAGGTCCAGGATCTGAGCCTTTGTGTGTTGCTCTGGCTTGAGCCACTGACGGCAAAGGTGGTGGAGTCGGGTACAAACCTCTCGAGGACCATCAGCCTCCTTGGAGGAGAATTTCCTGAATTTCTGGCACTGCGTATCTGAGCTGGGCATCTCCTCATCTAGGGCCTTCTCCACCGTTCTTTCAGAGCATGTCCCAAGGCTTGCTACCTGGATAACATCTGGGTCTCTTCCTGCTCTGGGGGCAGGGGTGTGCTGGTCTGCCATTTTATTCTGTACTCAGCAATACTTCCAACGCAGTCCTCGAACCACTCTCGTCCTGCTGAGCCAAAACGTTCCTTAACAGACTATATGACTGAAGCTCTGCAAAACAAAGACACTCCCATGTGAGCATGTGCCAGACCAAAAAAAAAAATGCCACAAAGAGAAACCAACCAAGTCTCATCTCCAAAAGGGAAGACAGAAGGATCCTAAGGCCGAGATGGGAGAAAGGCATGTGGGGTTGCCCGTTGACCTGAGAGGCACAGACCAATGTGCTTGAGACCGTCAGAGACTGAGAAGTGGAACCATCTTCCCTTTTTTCCTGATCCCTTTCTAACCATTCAGATTCATTCTTCACCTTAAGCCGCCAAAACATAAGCCTTTCCCCTGACTTTCTTTTATACTTTGCTGCCTTAATATTAAGTGTTCACGGAGCTCCTTTTGATGTGAAAGAAATCTTCAGGCAACCATTGCTTGGCTTTTAAAAGGCTAGGCATCAATTAAATCAGTGCACCTGTTCATAACATCTACACAATCCTGTGAAACTTGCACTTGTATTTTGGTTTCTTGTAGTCATTGTTTTACATTCAATTAGTTTTGAAAAATAATCTCATAAAAATATTCCCTGCTTATTCAGGAAGAGTGCTTTAGCAGGTGACGGTTCTATTGCATATTTCACCAGCTAGTTTATTTTTTATTTATTTATTTATTACATTTATACCCCACCCATCTAGACCGAAGTCTACTCTGGGCGGCTAGTCTAGTTTCCTGACTAGAACAGGATAAAGCTCTGCATCAGAGAGAATCCTTTACATGGAGAGCTCATAATTTCCCTCCTGCATTTTATTTATTTATTTATTTATTTACTTACTTATTTAAAATAATTTTATCCAATCTATCTCCTTAAACAGGATCCAAGGTGGTTTACATCATTAAAAAGAGAATATTTAGAAGCAAAAACAGTAAGTATCCAGAGACCTTTTAAAAATAAAACAAAGACTAGATTAAACAGTGTAAATCAAACCAAGACTAAAAAGACATTTCAAAGCCATAAGTTCCCTCTCAGACCACCAGTCCCTCAAGGAAAGCCTGCCTGGAGAGGATGGCCTTCATCGCCTTGTGGAAGGTCAGCCAAGAGGGAAGCAGCCTCGTATCCCATGCGAGGGAATGCCAGAGTTTGGGATCGAATGAGTTGTTGGCTGAAGGTGTCCTCCATTAAATGGGGTCCCACCAAGCGCCACCCTTTTCCCCTCCAAGGGAGCCAACAGGGAAACGTCTCCCCCCTGCAGGTGGTGGCTTGGAAGGTGCAGGATCAGCCCTTTTGCGGGCACGAGAGGTGGAAGGAGGGGGTGGACGTGGCCCTTCAGGCAGCAGAAAGGCTTGGGCCACAAACAGCCCTTGGGGGCTCCCCTCCGGCTGCCTCTCCTGCCCGGTCTTGGGGGCTTCCCTTCCCTCGGCTGGGCTTGGAGTTGGGGGGCCTTCCCTCCCCCTCCCGCCCCTCTCCTCCCTCCGGCCTCCCCCAGTCCTCCCCCCACCCACTCACCCTCCCTCCTTGTTGGAAGGATCCCAGGCAGCCTTTCCAGCAGCCAAAGCGCCGCTTTCTGTCCGGAGGAAGAAAAAGAAGAGGACCGGAAGGGACTCTTTTTCGAAAAGGGAGCATTTTCTATGGGGACTGAAGCCGCTCCCTCTTCCAAGATCCCCTTCTAGGAATAGCGACTCTGTGCGTTTAACCCTTCGTTTCCTGGTCTCCCGAAAGAGGCACCGCGCGGAGGTTTGGCTTCTCCAGCCCCGGCATCCGTGGGTCCCTCGTGGGTCCGAGGGAAGGGATCCAGGGCTCCCTTGCCCAGAAATCGCTGGGCTTTTTTCCCACCGCCTCCTTTTCTTCTTCGCAGCTCCCTTCAGCACCAGGAACTCCCACCTGGCTCCTCGGTTTGCCTCTTTGTCTATTTCCATTGAAAACCAGTCTGGTTGGAGCTTTGCAACAGAAACGGGTAAATTCCAATCCCTTAATGAAAATTTCTTGGTAAAGAACAAAAGAAACTCGGGAAGAAGTCTTATTATGTTTTGGTGACCTTGGGTTGAGAATCATTTTAAAGATCAGGCACAGAGGAGATGCTTCCTTTTCTGACTCTCCGATGCTCTCAAGCACATCCGTCTGTGGCTGTCAGGGGAAGGAACTATCCCAGCTGCCTGCCTCCCATCTGAGCCTTGGGATTGGCTTGGCAGAGCTTCAGTGGTCTGGTCTGTTAAGGCAGCCTTTGGCCAGCAGGAAAATACTGGTTCTGAGGCCCCGTTGGAGGCATTGTTAGGTGCAAAATAAAATGCCGGACAAAAGCAACACACAAAGGCTCCGATCCTGGACCTAGTGATCCTGGAGTGCTTCCTGACCATCGTCTCCATGGGGAGGTTGAACTGGGTGAGAGAATATGGAGCTGTGACCACTTCCCAAGCAGTGGCCCTTGCACAAGGTTTCCCAAGTCTGTGGTAAGAAGGGGGGGGGGGTGGAAGCAGGAAAAGCAAAAGTTGAGAGCAATTCCTGCTGGGGACTCAAAGAGTCATCCCTGCTGCCCATCTCCCTGTCAAGCTTGTGGCTATTCTGCTCCAACTGTCTGTCTTTCTCTCATCTGTTCCTTGAAAGTAAGATCTGAGGTATGTGTTCCTCACCTCAAAATTTGGGAGGCTGTCTTCACTTTAAAACAAGGGTTATTTTTCCTGTGTTCCTAGTTTTCTAAGGAAACGATAGATTTCCTTCTGTCATTGGCACAGCGCCCACTTCCGCCCTGGCAGGTGCCGTGGCCTGGTGCAATCCCTTTTGATGGGTTCTGGCAGGGATTTTCCACCCCCTGATCTTGTCCATGTCTCCTCCAAGAGGCTGAGAAAATCCTACATGTTCTACCAACTGCCCACATCCTTGATTGAGAAAATCTGAGGGTGATATCCTGTATCTCCCAAGTCCCAACCTCACCCACGGAGATCTTTGCCTCCATCTTTTCGTTTCTATTTTCCTGTTGTATGTCATGGATCCTCAGATGCTGCTCAGGCTGATTTCCCCATGGCAGAGAAACCTTCGTTTGACTGTAAAAGGAGTCTCCAGTGATAAGAAAACAATTGGGGAATTGAGGAAGGTGCCATTTTGATGTGTAATACTATGAGGATATGTATTTTTCTCCCCTGTGAAAGGAAAGGTCTATGTATATTCCCCCCCTGGATTTATGGGACTGGGAGTGGAGGGATGCTGTTCTTTAGTTCTTTCTATACATCAAACCAGTGTTGTGATTTTTAGTTTTCTACTATTGTTGTTTTAAACAGGCTCCA
The DNA here is from genome assembly GCA_037013535.1 of Intellagama lesueurii. Lineage (NCBI taxonomy): Eukaryota > Metazoa > Chordata > Lepidosauria > Squamata > Agamidae > Intellagama > Intellagama lesueurii. The sequence continues at coordinate 295,452,769 of JBAJHW010000002.1, forward strand.
TGCACTCTGGAGAGATTGGATTCTTTTTACCTTCCCTTTCAACTTTTTTCTAACTAGTTTTCTTATCAGATGGAAGTCCACCCTTCGAAAATCAAGGGTTTTTGTGTCAGATTTGCTTGACACCCCCCTCCAACATGCATGGCGAAAGAGATCACGGCATGGTCACTATTTCCTAGTGGCTCAGTGACATTCACGTCCCTAACCAGGTCCTGTGTCACCTGTCCTCTGGTGGGCTCCATGACAAGTTGCTCCAAGGCACAGTCATTTAGCATGTCAAGAAATCCGGTCTCTCTTTCTTGACCCGAGCACGCATTGCCCCAGTCGATGTGAGGATAATTGAAGTCTCTCATGATTACAATCCTGTCCCTCTTCGACACCTCCCTGATTTGTCTCCTCATTTCAAGGTCCCCCTAAAGTTTTTGATCAGGAGGATGACAGAAACCCCCTCCCACTATCACATCTCTCCTTGGGCATGGTAGTTTAACCCACAGTGATTCTATGATGGAGTCAGACCTGCCATCCATCTCCATTCTGCTGGATTCTACCCCTTCTTTGACATAGAAGGGGCCACCCCACCTCCGACACGCCCCTCCCTCTCCCTCCTATAGAGTTTATAGCCTGGGATTGAAGTATCCCACTGGTTCTCCGAATTCCACCAGGCTTCCGTTATGGCCACTATATCAATGTTATCCCTAGCCACTAAATGTTCCAGCTCTCTAATCTTTGCTCGTACGCTTCGGGCATTTGCATATAAGCACCTGCGTATGGTGTCCCCCAAGAAGGGCTGTTTGTTTGTTTCTTTTTTTTCCACAGCTTCTCCTTCCAGTGGACCATCTCTCACGTCCCATCATGCTCCCAGTCCTAATTCTTACACTGTCCTCACTTTGTGGTTCTCTGCCCTCTTCACCTGGCCTGGCATGCTCTGGTCCATGGGGTCACAAAGAGTCGGACATGACTTAACAACTAAACAACAACCCTCTCCACCCTCATTCCACAGGGATGAGGAGTCCCGAACAAGACACTGCTCGATATCAGTCAGCTTTTCCCTGGGATTCAGTTTAAAAGCTGCTCTGCCACCTTTTTAATGATACACACCAGCAGTCTGGTTCCGTTTTTGTTCAAGTGAAGCCCGTCCCTCTTGTAGAGGCCCGGCTTGTCCCAAAATGTTCCCCAGTGGCCGTTTTAAGGGACAAGTTCTATATTTTAGTTAAGAGATCAGGAACTTCATTTCTCAGTTCCTTAATAACCCTTGGATGGATGCCATCTAGGTCCTGTGACTTATTGATCTTCAATTTATCGATTAGGTCTAAGACATCCTCTCTTTTATCCTGTATCTGATTTAATTAATTAGTCAGGAGGGGCCGTTCAGGCAGCGGAATCTGCCCAAGGTTTTCTGTTGTGAAGTAAGATGTGAAGAACTCATTTAATTTCTCTGCCATCTCCAAGTCCCCCTTCACCCCCCTCACCATCCTGAGGGCCATCTGCTTCTCTGGCAGGTTTCCTGCTCCTAACATATTTAAAGAAGCTTTTATTATTCCCCTTTATATTGCTGGCCATAGGTCCCTCAATGTCTTGCTTTGCCTTCTGTCTCACCTTCTTACATTTCTTTTGCCAGAGTCTGTGTTCCTTTTTTCCCCCTAATTTGGGAAGGTTTTCCAGTAGCAATGTATGGAAGTGAGAGCTGGACCATAAAGAAGGCTGACCGCCAAAGAATTGATGCTTTTGAATTGTGGTGCTGGAGGAGACTCTTGAGAGTCCCCTGGACTGCAAGGAGAACAAACCTATCCATTCTGAAGGAAATCAACCCTGAGTGCTCACTGGAAGGACAGATCCTGAAGCTGAGGCTCCAATACTTTGGCCATCTCATGAGAAGAGAAGACTCCCTGGAAAAGCCCCTGATGTTGGGAAAGTATGAAGGCAAGAAGTGAAGGGGACGACAGAGGACGAGATGGATGGACAGTGTCATCGAAGCTACCAACATGAATTTGACCCAACTCCGGGAGGCAGTGGAAGACAGGAGGGCCTGGCGTGCTTTGGTCCATGGGGTCACAAAGAGTTGGACACAACTAAACGACTAAACAAGAACAACAATTTGGGAAGGATTTCCATTTACAGAAGGACCCCTCCTTGCACTTTAAAGCCTCTTTAATTCTGCTCGTTAAGCATTCTGGCACCCTCTTGGACTAAGTTGAGCCCTTCTTTCTTTGTGGTAAACACTTCCTTGGGCCTCTACTCCCGTTGTTTTAAACAGACTCCATGCACTCTGGAGAGATTGGATTCTTTTTACCTTCCCTTTCAACTTTCTTCTAACTAGTTTTCTTATCAGAGGGAAGTCCGCCCTTCGACACCCTCCCTCCCACATGCATAGCGAAAGAGATCGCGGCATGGTCACTATTTCCTGGCGGCTCAGTGACATTCACGTCCCTAACCAGGTCCTGCGTCACCTTTCCTCTGGTGGGCTCCATGACAAGTTGCTCCAAGGCACAGTCATTTTAGAATGTCAAAAAATCCGGTCTCTCTTTCTTGACCCGAGCACGCATTGCCCCAGTTGATGTGAGGATAATTGAAGTCTCCCATGATTACAATCCTGTCCCTCTTCGACACCTCCCTGATTTGTCTCCTCATTTCAAGGTCCCCCTCAGGTTTTTGATCAGGAGGATGACAGAAACCCCCTCCCACTATCACATCGCTCCTTGGGCCTGGCAGTTTAACCCACAGTGATTCTATGATGGAGTCAGACCCGCCGTCCATCTCCATTCTGCTGGATTCTAACCCTTCTTTCACATAGAAGGGGCCACCCCACCTCCGACACGCCTCTCCCTCTCCCTTCTATAGAGTTTATAGTCAGGGATTGAAGTATCCCACTGGTTCTCCGAATTCCACCAGGCTTCCATTATGGCCACTATATCAATGTTATCCCTAGCCACTAAATGTTCCAACTCTCCCACCTTTGCTCGTACGCTTCGGGCATTTGCATATAAGCACCTGCGTACGGTGTCCCCCAAGAAGGGCTGCTTGTTTGTTTCTTTTTTTTCCCCACAGCTTCTCCTTCCAGTGGACCATCTCTCACGTCCCATCACGCTCCCAGTCCTAATTCTTACACTGTCCTCACTTTGTGGTTCTCTACCCTCTCCAACTGGCCTGGCGTGCTCTGGTCCATGGGGTAACGAAGATTCGGACATGACTTAACAACTAAACAACAACAACAACCCTTTCCACCCTCATTCCACAGGGATGAGGAGTCCCGAACAAGACACTGCTCGTTATCAGTCAGCTTTTCCCTGGGATTCAGTTTAAAAGCTGCTCTGCCACCTTTTTAATGATACGCACCAGCAGTCTGGTTCCATGTTCGTTCAAGTGAAGCCCGTCCCTCTTGTAGAGGCCCAGCTTGTCCCAAAATATTCCCCAGTGCCTAACGAATCTAAACGCCTCCCCCTGACACAACCGTCTCATCCACGCGTTGAGACCCCTGAGCTCCGCCTGCCCTAGCTGGCCCTGCGCGTGGAAGAGGGAGCACTTCCGAGAACACTACCTTTGAGGTCCTGGCTTTGAGCTTCCTCCCGAAGAACCTAAATTTGGCCTCCAGGTCCTCATGGCTTCCTCCCACGCCCCCAGGAGGACTCTCTTTTATTAAACTTACAAGCTCACAGAGAGTTGACAGTATACAGATAGGACAATGGTTACATAATGCCAATTTAGGATTGGCCCAAAGAAAGGTTTTGAAGTTAGCTCCCTATCACTATGAGAAAGAGGAAGAATGGGTAGCCACGCCTCCTCTCAGAAGCAGCTGTGACATCATCCAGGAGAGTGTTCTCTACAACTGTAGAATCAGCCAGCAAGTTTGGGGACGGGCATTCCCCCACAATTATTTTAACTGCATAATATGCCGACACCAGGGGTATCCACCCAAAGGACCTTCATCTTTTCTGGGTTCAACCTCAGTCTGTTGTTCCCAGCGCTCGGGGACGAGACAGCATCCAATGCAAAGGGGTAGGAAGGAGAGGAAGTATTCCATGTTGTCCACATATTCGTGACACAAAACTCCTGATGAGGAGGCCTATTGCAGAGGCCTCATATAGATATTAAATAGCAACAGGGAGATGATTCACCCTGAGGGACTCCACAAGTGAGAGTTAAAGGGGGTGAAAGAAACCCTCTCCCCTAGTTGCACTCTCTGGGGACAGTCCTCAAAGAAGGCCTGGAGCCAGGACAGAGCAAGGCCACTGAGTCCTAACTCCAACAGCCTCCCCAGGATGATACTGTGGTTGACAGTATCCAGGGCTGCAGAGAGATGTCATCTCGCAGGGCAACCAATGCTGTCTCCGTGCCATGAAGCAGCCTGTAATCAGATCCAGCACGGCTATATATTTACTGAGACCAACAAAGTAATGTGCAAGTTTTAAAGCTTTCTGGAACATTTCATTGGCTACACAGACCTTCCGAATCATCCACCCTTGCTTTGACTGACTGTTCATATTCCTGTGGTTCCATTTTTAACGATTGACACAGTAGTAACTTAACGCCTTAAAAAAATCTCCTTCTAGTGTACATGGAAACAGATTAGATTTTTGAGATCCTGATGACTTATTTTTTGTGTGTGTTGCAAGTTCTTTTGGGGTTAGTTATGTTTTATTTTATCTTGTATTGTAGAAAAAATAAATTGCAGATTTATTAAGTTCATTCTTGGATCTCTCACTGTGTGCCCAGTTGCATGTACTGGTGCATAATGAGGGATACAAGCAGCAAATCGTTGACTACTGATGATTCACAGCCACAATTTACACCATGGCACTTTCATGTGAGTGTTACCCACCAAGAGGATTCTGGCTGGTATTTAAATTTATATACCGCCCACCTGCCCAGAGGCCATTCTTGGCAGTTTAGAACATGAGCAAAGACAATAAAACAGTTCTTGCTGGAAGAAGGTGTTTGGGAGGTACTGAGGTCCCAAACCATTTAGGGCTTTAAATGTCAGAACCATCACCTTGAAGCTGACATGGAAGCGGAAAGATAACCAGTGTAAGGCGGCCAGGGAGATATGTTTGGTATTTATCAACTCTACCCATTAGTCTGGATGCCATGTTCTGGAGCTGTTGAAGCTTCTGTACCAACCTTAAGGGAAGCCCCACATAGACGGCATTACAGTAGTCTATCCTTGAGCCTACCAGTACATGGACCAACGTGATGTGCAACCACGTATCCAGATAGGGGTGCAGCAATGCAATCAATCTAAGGTGATAATTCTTTATTCTACTCAACTCTAAGCACTTCTGCTTCAGATTTCTTGCATTGCAATAACTATTCTCCAACTACGATTGTGGGTTTAGATTTCTCTGAAGATCTCTTTAAGATCCAACATGTCCCCATCCAACATGTCCCCAATGACAAAGCGTTCAAACCAGGAGGCAAATATTGCTGTTCAGCAAAAATATTTTGCATCCATAGTTGGAAAAACCTTACTCTACTGTGAGTTACTTTCTGTTCCCACTGTAATTCTAATGGATACTCTTCCTATTACCCATCTTGGCTCATGGTCTGAATTTAGAAGGTGCCATACAAAAAGCAGCTAAGGTGGGGTGACTGGACCTTTATCAGGGGTCTCAACCTGCATCAGGAGTTAGTTGCTGCTGGAAGGTGTGGAACCTGCTCCTCCCAAGCGCAAATACCCTGTCCAGTCTCTTCTCCATAGCCAGAGGAAAATACGTAATAGCAAATGTACGGCAGAACCTGGATTACTGTAACACACTTTATGTGGGGCTGCCAATGGAAAGCGTCAGGAAGCTTCAGTGGATCCAAAATACAGCAACCGGATTGCTGAAAGGGACATTGCTACTTTTAACCTACAAGCTATCTCCCATTATGGCCTGGGGGTTACGATCATGAAGAGAGGCTTTTCCCTCCGTCCCACCACCCTCACAACTGTATCTCACAGGAGAGCGCCTTCTCTGTGGCTGCTCCCAGACTTTGGAACTCCCTCCCACAGGAGGCCAAGCTGGCCCCATCTTTGATATCCTTCCGCGAGTAGGAAAAGACCTTCCTCTTCAGGCAAGCCTTCCCTCAGTAATCTAGCCACCTGTGTGTTATTTTTAGATGGATTGTTTCTGTGCTTTCCATTTTCGGGTTTTCCAGTTCTCAAAGTGACTTTTTTTCTCCCTTTTAAATATTTGACCCAACTCCGGGAGGCAGTGGAAGACAGGAGGGCCTGGCATGCTCTGGTCCATGGGGTCACGAATAGTCGGACACGACTAAACAACAACAACAACAACACATATAGTTCTTAGCTTTAAAATAGCCTTTTAATTAGTTGGCTCTTTATATGTATTTTTAGCTCTAAATACTGTCTTTTAATGATGTTAACCACTGTTGTACACTCATTGTTCCAAACTCTGAATACTGTCTTAGACTGTTGTAAGCTGCCTTGGGTCCTTTTCAAGGAGAATGGTGGTGTAGAAATACTGTAAATTAAAAAATAAATGAATAAACTGAGCCAGGTGTTCCTCCATCTGTGGATTCCTTTATGCTTCACAAGAACAGGGACGTGTCCAAATCACTTGCCACACTCCTAGCATTTCTATGGTTTCTCTCCAGTGTGGAGACACTGATTACTCACAAGCTCTGAACTGTCAGCAAAACGTTTCCCATACTCCTGACATTTGTATGGTTTCTCTCCTGTGCGGACCCCCGTTATGCCTCACAAGAGTTGAGCTGTGTGCAAAACATTTCCCACACTCCTAGCATTTCTGTGATTTCTCTCCAGTGTGGACACTCTTATGACTCACAAGTTGTGAATTCTGACCAAATGTCACGTTCCCGGGGGTTTCAATAGGCAAAAGTCCAATAAGCCAGTCCAATATCAGAAGTCCAGAAGATGCAAAGCAGATATCAAAATGCCAAAGCCAAAACACAAAACGTAGTCAGAAGTCAGAGTCCAAAGCCAAGGGTCCAGAGAACAAGGTCCAAGATAAGCAGGAGTTTGGATGCGAGCCAGAGTATTGACTTGTTGCTTGCACAAGCTTCCAAGCCTTCTAGGTGCAGATTATATAGCAAAATCAGTCATCAAACTCCTAGAAGCCTTCCATCCTGTTAAAACTCAGGACTGGTAGACCTGATGTACCTGTGGGAAGCATTCATGCGAGCCTCTGACCTTCATGTCATGAGTCTTTGCCGAAGCTTATTCCTCACCCTGGCTACTGGGGGAGGAGAATCTGGTGGTGATTAAGCTGTCCATGCTTCTAATTGCCCAGCATTTTCCTCACTGTAATTAACCCTTCAGATTCCAGATCTTCTTCGGCTGAACTCATGACACTAAAACATTTCCCACACTCCTGGCATTTGTAGGGTTTTTCTCTTTTGTGGATCCTCATATGACACACAAGCGGTGAATTCCAAGTGAAACATTTCCCACACTCCTGACAGTTCTATGGTTTCTCTCCAGTGTGGAGTCCCTTATCACTCACAAGCTGAGAGTTCCGACCCAAATATTTCCCACATTTCTGGCATTTGCACGGTTTCTCTCCTCTGTGTAGCCCCATATGACTCACAAGCTGTGAATTCTGAGAAAAACATTTTCCTCATTAGCACCTGTATGGTTTCTCTCCATTATGGACACTCTTATGACTAACAAGGTGTGAATTCCGACCAAAACATTTCCAACACTCCTGGCATTTGTAGGGTTTCTCTCAGTTGTGCATCCTCATATGACTCACAAGGTTTGAATTCTGAGCGAAACATTTCCCACACTCCTGGCATCTGTATGGTTTCTCTCTTTTGTGGATCCTCATATGACACACAAGCGGTGAATTCCAAGTGAAACATTTCCCACACTCCTGACAGTTCTATGGTTTCTCTCCAGTGTGGAGTCCCTTATCACTCACAAGCTGAGAGTTCCGACCGAAATATTTCCCACATTTCTGGCATTTGCACGGTTTCTCTCCTCTGTGTAGCCCCATATGACTCACAAGCTGTGAATTCTGAGAAAAACATTTTCCTCATTAGCACCTGTATGGTTTCTCTCCATTATGGACACTCTTATGACTAACAAGGTGTGAATTCCGACCAAAACATTTCCAACACTCCTGGCATTTGTAGGGTTTCTCTCAGTTGTGCATCCTCATATGACGCACAAGGTTTGAATTCTGAGCGAAACATTTCCCACACTCCTGGCATCTGTATGGTTTCTCTCCTGTGTGGACAGTCTTATGTCTCACAAGCTGTGAAATCCGAGCAAAACATTTCCCACACTCCTGGCATTTGTAGGGTTTTTCTCCTGTGTGAACCCGCATATGACTCACAAGCTGTGAATGCCGAGCAAAACATTTCCCACACTCCTGGCATTTGTAGGGTTTCTCTCCTTTGTGCATCCTCATATGACGCACAAGGTGTGAATTCTGAGCGAAACATTTCCCACACTCCTGGCATCTGTATGGTTTCTCTCCTGTGTGAACACTCTTATGTCTCACAAGCTGTGAATTCCGAGCAAAACTTTTCCCACACTCCTGGCATTTGTATGGTTTCTCTCCTGTGTGAACACGCATATGACTCACAAGCTGTGAATTCAGAACAAAACATTTCCCACACTCCTGGCATTTGTAGGGTTTCTCTCCTGTGTGGACACTCTTATGTCCCACAAGCTGTGAATGCTGAGCAAAACATTTCCCACACTCCTGGCATTTGTATGGTTTCTCTCCTGTGTGAACCCGCATATGACTCACAAGATGTGAATTCCGAGCAAAACTTTTCCCACACTCCTGGCATTTGTAGGGTTTCTCTCCTTTGTGGATCCTCATATGACGCACAAGTGGTGAATTCCGAGCAAAACATTTCCCACACTCCTGGCATTTGTATGGTTTCTCTCCTGTGTGAACCCGCATATGCCTCACAAGATGTGAATTCCGAGGAAAACTTTTCCCACACTCCTGGCATTTGTATGGTTTCTCTCCTGTGTGGAACTTCATATGACTCACAAGCTGTGAATTCTGAGCAAAAGATTTCCTACATTCCTGGCGTTTGTGCAGTGTCTCTCCTGTGTGAATTCTCTTATGGTTCTTAAAGTTTGAATCATGAACAACATATTTCCTACACACTTGCCATTTGTATAGTTTTTCTCCTGTGCAAACTCTTTGATGGCTCAGAAAGCGTGCCTTGCAGTTTAAACATTTCCCAGACATTTTTCTGAAAAAGCAATTATTTTCAGTGCGGACCCTTCTGTGAACCGTCAGTGCTACCATCAGAGAAAAATGTTTTCCACACATGATGCATTTGTACGGCTTCTCTTGGGTACAGGTTTCTTTTGTGTGGGTTCTCCGGTGTCCTGCAAACTCTAATTTGTGTGTAAACGTCTTTTCATATCTGGGGCATACGTTTTTCTCCCCCCATTTATCTGCAGGAAAGGACAAAAGCAAAAAAGGTTGAATTGAAGAGATAAACAGATCTAGAGAAAAAAAGGGTTTTCTGAAGACGTGGATATTGAGGCAGGAAATCTCTAATGGAAAGACAAAATAATCAGTCTTTCAAGTGCTATAATACATTGTCCTTTTTTCCCCTTTTAATTTTCCATCACATCTCTAAACTAATTTAAGAAAGCTAAGAGAAACATCATGATTTCCTTCATGGACACCTGGTACCAACATTATACTCTTTATAAGGTCCAGGTCAAGGCCTTTATACTGAATTAGGACTGTATGAGGACCTTTAAATCTTAATACTGGTTTTGTTTTAGCTTAATATGCTTCTTGATGGCTTTACTGTTATTTTCCGCTGGCCCTGCACGTGGAAGAGGGAGCACTTCCGAGAACACTACCCTTGAGGTCCTGGCTTTGAGCTTCCTCCCTAACAACCTAAATTTGGCCTCCAGGGCCTCATGGCTACATTTCCCCACGTCATTGGTGCCGACATGCAGCACCACTGCTACCTCGTCCCCAGCACTCTCTACCAGCCAATCCAGAGGAGACGTGATGTCCACAACCTTTGCACCAGGCAGGCAAGTCACCGTGCGGTCTTCACAACTGTCACAAACCTCTCACTCTATGTTCCTGACAATAGAATTGCCCCCTCCCCAGGAAGAGGATCCAGAGGGCAATTGGATACTGGCCCGTCACCTGTAGAAGCGGTCCTCTCTAGGGGATGGTTTCCCTCTTTTCCAGAATGGCATCCTCCAGCCCTGCGACTTCCAATCCCAGCAGCTGAGGAGCTGCTTGTCTGTGGCTGCTTCCTCTTCCAGCAACATAGCCATTGCTGGTCCTCCAGCCTTCTCACCTCACCTTGTCGTGGTGTACTCGGGCCGCTTCCTCTCGCGGCACCCAAAACCCTTCCCCATGCCCAGTATCTGGATTTCTGCAATGGATAGTTTTCCAAGCTGGCTGTCGAGTGTTCCAATAATGCCAGAACCTCTTGGGCCTTGAACGCCTGCTGGTCGATAGCATCCATCAAAGAGGCGTCCAGCTCCTCCATAAAACCCCACCCAGCCCTGGTTACACCTGCAGCCTCCAAGGTATCACCTGCATCACCACTGCCAACTCCCCAGTTCGCAGGTGAAGTGCTCGTCGGGAATCTCACCGGGAATCTCTTTATTCTACTCAACTCTAAGCACTTCTGCTTCAGATTTCTTGCATTGCAGTAACTATTCCCCAAACTATGATTGTGGGTTTAGATTTCTCTGAAGATCTCTTGAAGGCCATCCAACATGTCCCCAATGCCAAAGCGTTCAAACCAGGAGGCAAATATTGCTGTTCAGCAAAAATATTTTGCATCAGAAGTTGGAAAAACCTTACCCTACTGTGAGTTACTTTCTGTTTCCACTGTAATTCTAATGGACCGAGAGGTTGAGTTTTAAGGTACTCTTCTTGTACTCCATGTATCTGCTAGGAATTCCACTTCTCAGAATGGGGATGGCCTTCTCACGATCCGAATACGTCCCTCAGGTTTCTCACCATTGCCCTAATGCACCACGCTAGCATAGGATGTTTTTAATCCCAATATTTTAGTGGAAGGGGCAGGACTATGTCCTAATGGCAAAAATCCATACATTTCTTGGGACTTTCCCCCCCCAGAGGATTTTGTCTATAAAAATAATATTGTGAAAGGCAAGTAACTGAGAAAGGAAGGATTTGAAGCAATCACTCTTCCTATTACCCATCCTGGCTCATGGTCAGAATTTAGAAGGTGCCATATAAAAAGCAGCTAAGGTGGGGTGACTGGACCTTTATCAGGGGTCTCCACCTGCATCAGGAGTTAGTTGCTGCTGGAATAGTGTGAACTTGCTCATCCCAAGCACAAATACCCTGTCCAGCCTCTTCTCCGTAGCCAGAGGAAAATACGTAATAGCAGATGTAGGGCAGAATCTGGATTACTGTAACACACTTTATGTGGGGCTGCCAATGGAAAGTGTCAGGAAGCTTCAGCGGATCCAAAACTCAGCAGCCGGATTGCTGAAAGGGGCATTGCTAGTTTTAACCTACAAGCTATCTCCCATTATGAGCTGGTCTGGGGGTTACGATCACCAAGAGAGGCTTTTCCCTCAGTCCCACCACCCTCACAAGTGTATCTGATGGGGACACAGGAGAGCGCCTTCTCTGTTGCTGCTCCCAGACTTTGGAACTCCCTCCCACAGGAGGCCAAGTTGGCCCCATCTTTGATATCCTTCCGCGAGTAGGAAAAGACCTTCCTCTTCAGGTAAGCTTTCCCTCAGTAATCTAACCACCTGTGTGTGATTTTTAGATGGATTGTTATTGTACTTTCCATTTTTGGGTTGTCCAATTCTCAAAGTGACTTTTTCCTCCCTTTTAAATATTTGTACACATATAGTTCTTAGCTTTAAAATGGCCTTTTAATATGTATTTTTAGCTCTAAATACTGTCTTTTAATGATGTTAACCACTGTTGTACACTTATTGTTCCAAACTCTGAATACTGTCTTAGACTGTTGTAAGCTGCCTTGGGTCCTTTTCAAGGAGAAAGGTGGTGTAGAAATACTGTAAATTAATAAATAAATGAATAAACTGAGCCAGGTGTTCCTCCATCTGTGGATTCCTTTATGCTTCACAGGTATGTGGCCAAAACACTTGCTACACTCCTAGCATTTGTATGGTTTCTCTCCAGTGTGGAGACACTGATTACTCACAAGCTCCGAATTGTCAGCAAAACGTTTCCCATACTCCTGGCGTTTCTATGGTTTCTCTTCAGTATGGACACTCTTATGACTAACAAGGTGTGAATTCCGAGCAAAACATTTCCCACACTCCTGGCATTTGTATGGTTTCTCTCCTGTGTGGACTCCCTTATGTCTAACAAGATGTGAATGCTGAGCAAAACATTTCCCACATTCCTGGCATCTGTATCGTTTCTCTCCTGTGTGGACACTCTTATGTCTCACAAGCTGTGAATTCCGAGCAAAACATTTTCCACACTCCTGGCATTTGTATGGTTTCTCTCCAGTATGGATACTCTTATGATTCACAAGGTGTGAATTCCGACCAAAACATTTCCCACACTCCTGGCATCTGTATGGCTTCTCTCCTGTGTGGACTCCCTTATGTCTAACAAGATGTGAATGCTGAGCAAAACATTTCCCACATTCCTGGCATCTGTATGGTTTCTCTCCTGTGTGGACACTCTTATGTCTCACAAGCTGTGAATTCCGAGCAAAACATTTCCCACACTCCTGGCATCTGTATGGTTTCTCTCCTGTGTGGACACTCTTATGTCTCACAAGCTGTGAATTCCAAGCAAAACATTTCCCACACTCCTGGCATCTGTATGGTTTCTCTCCTGTGTGGACACTCTTATGTCTCACAAGCTGTGAATTCCAAGCAAAACATTTCCCACACTCCTGGCATCTGTATGGTTTCTCTCCTGTGTGGACACTCTTATGTCTCACAAGCTGTGAATTCCAAGCAAAACATTTCCCACACTCCTGGCATCTGTATGGTTTCTCTCCTGTGTGGACACTCTTATGTCTCACAAGCTGTGAATTCCAAGCAAAACATTTCCCACACTCCTAGCATTTGTATGGTTTCTCTCCAGTGTGGAGACACTGATTACTCACAAGCTCCGAATTGTCAGCAAAACGTTTCCCATACTCCTGGCGTTTCTATGGTTTCTCTTCAGTATGGACACTCTTATGACTAACAAGGTGTGAATTCCGAGCAAAACATTTTCCACACTCCTGGCATTTGTATGGTTTCTCTCCAGTATGGATAATCTTATGATTCACAAGGTGTGAATTCTGACCAAAACATTTCCCACACGCCTGGCATCTGTATGGCTTCTCTCCTGTGTGGACTCCCTTATGTCTAACAAGATGTGAACTCCAAGTGAAACATTTCCCACACTCCTGGCATTTGTATGGTTTCTCTCCCGTGTGAACCTGCATATGACTCACATGCTGTGAATTCCAAGCAAAACATTTCCCACACTCCTGGCATCTGTATGGTTTCTCTCCTGTGTGGACACTCTTATGTCCCACAAGCTGTGAATGCTGAGCAAAACATTTCCCACACTCCTGGCATTTGTAGGGTTTCTCTCCTTTGTGGATCCTCATATGACTCACCAGCTGTGAATTCCGAGCAAAACATTTCCCACACTCCTGGCATTTGTAGGGTTTCTCTCCTTTGTGGATCCTCATATGACGCACAAGGTGTGAATTCCAAGTGAAACATTTCCCACACTCCTGGCATTTGTATGGTTTCTCTCCTGTGTGAACCTGCATATGACTCACATGCTGTGAATTCCAAGCAAAACATTTCCCACACTCCTGGCATCTGTATGGTTTCTCTCCTGTGTGGACACTCTTATGTCTCACAAGCTGTGAATTCCAAGCAAAACATTTCCCACACTCCTGGCATCTGTATGGTTTCTCTCCTGTGTGGACACTCTTATGTCTCACAAGCTGTGAATTCCAAGCAAAACATTTCCCACACTCCTAGCATTTGTATGGTTTCTCTCCAGTGTGGAGACACTGATTACTCACAAGCTCCGAATTGTCAGCAAAACGTTTCCCATACTCCTGGCGTTTCTATGGTTTCTCTTCAGTATGGACACTCTTATGACTAACAAGGTGTGAATTCCGACCAAAACATTTCCCACACTCCTGGCATTTGTAGGGTTTCTCTCCTTTGTGGATCCTCATATGACGCACAAGGTGTGAATTCCAAGTGAAACATTTCCCACACTCCTGGCATTTGTATGGTTTCTCTCCTGTGTGAACCTGCATATGACTCACATGTTGTGAATTCCAAGCAAAACATTTCCCACACTCCTGGCATCTGTATCGTTTCTCTCCTGTGTGGACACTCTTATGTCCCACAAGCTGTGAATGCTGAGCAAAACATTTACCACACTCCTGGCATCTGTATGGTTTCTCTCCTGTGTGGACACTCTTATGTCTCACAAGCTGTGAATTCCGAGCAAAACATTTCCCACACTCCTGGCATCTGTATGGTTTCTCTCCTGTGTGAACACTCTTATGTCTCACAAGCTGTGAATTCCAAGCAAAACATTTCCCACTCCTGACACTTGTATGGTTTCTCTCCTGTGTGGAACTTCATATGACTCACAAGCTGTGAATTCTGAGCAAAAGATTTCCCACACTCCTGGCATTTGTACGGTTTCTCTCCTGTGTGGAACTTCATATGGCTCACAAGCTGTGAATTCTGAGCAAAAGATTTCCCACATTCCTGGCATTTGTCCAGTGTCTCTCCTGTGTGAATTCTCTTATGGTTCTTAAAGTTTGAATCATGAACAACATATTTCCTACACACTTGCCATTTGTACAGTTTTTCTCCTGTGTAAACTCTTCGATGGCTCAGAAAGCGTGCCTTGCAGTTTAAACATTTCCCAGACATTCTGCTGAAAAAGCAATTATTTTCAGTGCAGACTCTTCTGTTAACTATCAGAGGAAAATGTTTTCCACACATGATGCATTTGTACGGCTTGTCTTGGGTACAGGTTTCTTTTGTGTGGGCTCTCCAGTGTCCTGCAACTTCTAATTTGTGTGCACACGTCTTTTCATATCTGGGGCATACATTTTTCTCCCTCCATTTATCTGCAGGAAAGGACGACAAATGCAAAAAAGGCTGAAGTGGAGAGATGAACAGATCTAGAGACCAAAAAAAAAGTTTTTCTGAAGACGTGGATATTGAGGCAAGAAATCTCTAATGGAAAGACGACATTGTCAGTTTTTCGAGTACTATAATACATTGTCCTTTTTTCCTCTTTTAATTTTCCATCACATCTATAAACTAATTTAAGAAAGCTAAGAGAAACATCATGATTTCCTTCATGGACAACTGGTAGCAACGTTATACTCTTTATAAGGTCCAGGTCAAGGCCTTTATACTGAATTAGGACTGTAAGAGGATCTTTAAATCTTAATACTGGTTTTGTTTTAGCTTAATATGCTTCTTGATGGCTTCACTGTTATTTTCCGTGGGATCACTGTAGCAAGAAATTTGCCAATATCACAGTGGCTAAAGTGAGTTGGGACACCATTCTAGTATGGAAGCACTATTGTTGCTGTTATTGTTGCAAGTCGTTATTGCACTGGTAATCATGGAGATTAGCGTCAACCAGACAAGAAGAGAGCCTTACCAAGAGAGGATACCGTTTGCCAGTTCTCTGCTGTGACTTCCTGGTGGAGGGCCCTCTGGTCAGGATCCAGCAGTGCCCACTCCTCCTGGGAGAAGTGCACGGCCACCTCCTCAAAGGTCACTGGACCCTAAAAATGGAAAAGAAAGGAGTCCTTCTTCATGGCATTAACAAAGATAACCTCCTCAATCCCAAGGAACAACTGAAGAGAAGTTGGTGGATCTCATATTTTAGGTTTCAACTTAATATTGGAGGGCACATTTACTAAGGGCTACCAGTCACTTTGGCCACATGCTCCCTCCAGGAAGAGAGGTCTCCAAACCTCAGTTGCTGAGAAAGAACAGGGGGAGGGAAAGGGCTACTGGTGACCCACCGTCTCTCCTTGTCAGCTTCCTTGAGGCAACCAGGGACCCTCTGTCAGCAACAGGATGCTAGAATAATCCGGGCTTTGGGAGGAGGTATGGGAAAGTAATTCCTGGTGTCCCCACATTCACTTTTGGGAAACCTCAAACAGCCCACTACTTGTGGGCCTCCTTCCTCCCGAGGAAGGGACTCAAGGCAGCTCACAATGTGAAAAACTAGAGTTTAAAACAGAATAAACTATACATTAAAAAGGAATTAAGTATGATTAAAAATACATTAAAGAATTAAAAACATTTACAACCTTAAAAACACACTTACTAGGTAAAAACCAGCACGCAAGACTCAGCTACTAAAAGCCAGTCTGAAAAGGTGGGTCTTCAGCTGTCGGCGGAGGGAGAAAAGGAAGGGGCAACCCAATCTCCTGAGGAAACTGGAGCTGCCACAGAGAAGGCCCTTTCTCGTTTCCCCATCAGGTGTATCTGTGATGGCAATGGGGGCCCAGAGGTGGGTCATTTGTGAGGCTCTTAAGAGCAGAGGAGGCTCACATGGGGAGAGACAGTCCTTCAGATCGCTGTCTAGAGCTTGATAGGTAATAAACAGGACTTTGAATTGAGCTTGGAAACGGATGGGTAGGTATTGCTATTTATCACACTGAGAAGGCCATACTATACCAGCTTTCTACGTAAGCACTGATCAAATGGAGCATTTTGTTAAAAAGAAAGGGCCAGACTGATTAAGGGCAAAAGTGGTTGAATGTACAGGGATTAGTTAGTTAGTTAGTTAGTTACTAATTTTTACTAATTTATTTACTAATGCACACACACACACAACAGACACACAATACACTCTCATTCATTCTCTCTGCCCCATTGACAGGTTTAAATTAAACCTGGAGGAATTGTTGAATACAATTCTGTACAAATGAAATAACTGTTTGTAAGAATCAGTGCTGTAGAAAGAAGTAAGGCTAGAATTTATACAGCTGAATTAATTCTAACAGCTGAGGAAGAAATCCCAGGATTGGATAACCATGGGATAAAGCTAGCAGACCTAGCACACACACTTTGTGGGTTGGGTTGATGGAGTGTTGCTGTACTGTAAAAAACCCTGGAAGAAGCCGTGTCTTCGTGCTATATCTTGGGAGAAGAACTCTGGCTACTGGACTGAACACATGGTATATGACAGCTTAACTAATTTACAAGGATTTTGACTCTGATTTATGCATTGAACTCTGTTGAAACTACTGTGTATGACTTCGGACTGGAAACAAGGACTAAGCTGTACATATATGTATATATCCTGTAAATAATACAACTATTCTGCTATCAACACTACATTATTGCTTGGCGTCTTCATCTCTCAAGGAAGGTTTCTACTGGTTAGCGCCACCTGGTGTATCCTGGTAATACCGCACCTCTGTCACCCATTAAGTGTCATACACTATTCTGTTAAAAACATATAATAGTAGTATATTAAATGAGCAGTTAAAGAAACTACAGAAACTTCAAAGAGGCATAAACTGTAAGAATAAAATACATGATTCAAATACGCAAGGCCTTTGCCCTACCTGATCGGCTTCTCCTCCATGACAACGAAGAGATGAAGGACTACTTGTTGTTGGCTTCCTGCCGGCCCCTGCGGGAGAGATGAAAGAGTTGGGGAGCCAGTCCTAGAAGCTCCTCGCAAAAGATCATAATCCCAAAAACTAAAGTCTTTATTTAGCACCTGAGGATTCCCATCCCAGTTAAAGGCACACATTCACATACTAAAAATTCTGAATTCTGTCATTTCAGGAAACTGTGAGTGAATGATATTCCAAGAGGGCAGAAGACTGAGACTTTTTATTTTTATTTTTTATTGAGTAAAAGAATTTCTCCAACAATAAAAAAACACTAAATGTCAGGATTTCTCCTTTTTTCCAGATACTAGTTTAACTGCTGCGCAAGAATTTTTCTTTTATTATGGATCATCTTTTTATTTATTTATTACCACCCTTTTTCAGGAAATAAAAACAAACCAACAAAGCTTTGTCTTTTTTTTTTTTAACCCACATTGTACAAAATGAATGGAAAATCTGGTGGGGTGTTCTTTGTCTCTCTCCACCTGCCCTGAAATCAATGCCTTCCTCTGTGTTTCTTTCCCCCTCTCCACCCCGCGATTCCTACCTTCTTCCTAACTGTTAAGCTCAATTCTTAAAACATTAGCTGTAGAGAGGACAAGTTGTTAGGAAAAGAGATACAGGCATCTCAAAAGGCGTGTAGGATATATAACAGAAAAACAAGTACCAATCATTGAAGCATGCAAGGCTAAATACAGAAGTGTGTCGGCATCTCTCCGATCCTAAATTTATTTTTCCTTGTGGAAAGGTATGTCTACCCTGGAAGAGTCAACCTCTTTCTGATCCCTCAAGGTTACAGGTCTGAAAGTTGTGTGCGAGAGCTGAAGAAGGGGTTAAAGCACTGGGGTGCTACAACCTGACAGGTGGACTACTGCCTCATTAGGAACTACTTCTTTTTTTATTTGAAGGTGATGTGAAATATCATTTTATTTACATTAGCCATAGGCCTTAGCAAGATTATTAATTGAAAGCATCCTTCAGTCTCGAGAGACTATGCTAATGTGCTCTGAATAGAGGTCCTGGAACAGCGTCTAGTGTGACTGAGGAGGCCAATACGAGAGAGACAATCCCTTCCACACTGAAGACAAATACAATCTGTCACCTGTCCAGCTCCCTGATTTTGCTGGTTTTGGGACTGTCTCTTTGCCTCGGCCTGCTGGACAAGTGTCTCTTCAAAATGGGAGAGGCCATGATGCACTGCCTGCCTCCAGGCTGAACGCTCAGATGTCAAGGTTTCCCATCTGTTGAGTTCCATTCTAAGGCCTTCGGATCCCGCTTGCAGATATCCTTGTATCGCAGCTGTGGTCTCCCTCTGGGGCAATTTCCCTGCACTAATTCTCCATACAGGAGATCTTTTGGAATCCGACCATCAGCCATTCTCACGATATTCTCACGACATGCTCAAGCCAATGTAGATGTCGCTGTTTCAGTAATGTATACATGCTAAATATTCCAGCTCATTCTATGACTACTCTATTTGGAACTTTGTCCTGCCAGGTGATACCAAAAATGCGTCGGAGACAACACATATGGAATGTGTTCAGCTTCCTCTCCTGCCGTGCACAAAGGGTCCAGGACTCACTGCAGTACAGGAGTGTGCTCAGGACACAGGCTCTATAGACCTGGATCTTGGTATATGCCGTCAGCTTCTTATTAAGCCATACTCTCTTTGTGAGTCTAGAGAACATGGTAGGTGCTTTGCCAATGCGTTTATCCAGCTCATCATCTAGGGAGAGTGTCAGAGATCGTTGAGCCAAGGTACACAAAGTCATGAACAACCTCCAATTCTTGGGTGGAGATGGTAATAGAAGGAGGTGAGTCCATGCCCTGGCCCATGACTTGTGTTTTCTTCAGGTTGATTGTTAATCCAAAGTCTTGGCAGGCCTTGCTAAAACGATTCATGAGCTATTGGAGGTCTTCAGCAGAACGGTCAACAACAGCTTCATCATCGGCAAAGAGGAAGTCCAGCATGCATTTCAGCTGGACTTTGGTCTTCGCTCTCAGTCTAGAGAGATTAAAGAGCTTTCCATCTGAACTAGTCCGGAGAGAGTATTTTAAAAAGGCCATCCCTGCTAACCAAATCAAAGGCCTTTGTGAGATCTATGAAGGCGACAAAGAGTGGCTGTTGTTGTTCCCTGCATTTCTCCTGCAACTGTCTGAGGGAGAATACCATGTCAGTGGTGGATCTATTAGCTCGAAATCCACACTGTGATTCTGGATAAACTCTGTCTGCAAGCACCTGGAGCCTCTTCAGCACAACACGGGCAAGCAGCTTCCCTACAACGCTGAGAAGAGAGATCCCACGGTAGTTATCGCAGTCGCCCCTGTCGCCTTTGTTCTTGTACAATGTGACGATGTTTGCATCCTTCATGTCCTGTGGTACTCCACCTTCCCTCCAGCAAAGACAAAACATTTCATACAGCTCAATGGTGATGGTCCCTTTACAGCACTTCAGCACTTCAACAGGGATGTTGTCCTTCCCAGGAGCCTTGCCGGAGGCGAGGGAATCCTAGGCCACTTTTATTTCTGCTAATGTTGGTTCGCTGTTCAACTCTTCCAAGACAGGCAGGCACGCAATGTTATTTAATGCCTCTTTGGTTACTACACTCTCTCTAGAATATAGCTCAGAGTAGTGCTGCACCCAGCATTCCATCTGCTGTGCTCGGTCCTGGATGATCATGCCTGTAGCAGTCTTCAAAAGACCAGATTTCTTCTGTATTGGACATAAAGCCTGCTTGATACCGTCATACATTCCCTTGATGTTACCTGTGTCCGCTACTATCTGTATCTGAGAGCAGAGCTGAAGCCAATAATCGTTAGAACATCTCCTGGCAGTCTGTTGGACTTGGCTACGAGCAAGTCGAAGAACCTGCAAGTTGTACTCACTAGGACAGGCTTTGTATGCTGCTAGAGCTCTCCTCTTTTCCTCGATGGCTGGCATCAACTCCTCCGAATGCGCTTCGAACCAGTCTGCTGATTTTTAGGTCTTCTTGCCAAATGTGGACAAGGCGGTGTTATAAACAGCATTCTTGAAATGTTCCCATCATTCAGGTGCATTTGCACCAGCCGGGCGTGGAAGAATTTCCTCAAGCGCTTGGGCAAATTCCTCCTCTTTTCTCTGATCGCGAGTCTTGCTGATGTCAATACGTGGTCTTCGTTTTTTGTGTAATACAATCTCTTTATTCTCAGTTTTACTCTGCTATACACCAAGGAGTGATCAGTATTGCAATCAGCACCCTGATAACTGTGTGTGATCATAATACTAGGAAGGCTACAGCGTCTAGGTAAAGGTAAAGGTTCCCCTTGACATTTAGTCTAGTCGTGTCTGACTGTAGGGCGCGGTGCTCATCCCCGTTTCCAACCCATAGAGCCAGCATTTGTCCGAAGACAGTTTCCATGGTCACGTGGCCAGCGCGACTAGACACGGAACGCCATTACCTTCCCACCGAGGTGGTACCTATCTATCTACTTGTATTTGCATGCTTTCGAACTGCTAGGTTGGCAGGAGGAGCGTCTAGTGAGGATCAAATCGAGCTGATGCCAATGCTTCAATCTTGGATTGAAGAGAGACTCCGTGTCGAAGCTTCGTATTAAAGAACAAGTTGCTGACACAAAGACCATAATAACAGCAAAACTCCAGCAAGTGTTGGCCATTTTCTTTCACCTTCCCAATGCCAAAGCAGCCTAGACAAGTGGTCCAAGAATTGTGATCAGCACCAACTCGAGCGTTAAAGTCTCCGAGAATAAACAGCGGCTCTCTCTCGGGGATTTTTTTGATAGTAGCTGCCAGATCGTGGTAGAGTTTGTCTTTGACTTCTACTATAGACGACAGTGTTGGTGCATATGCACTAATAAGGGTGACCAGTCCTGCTGATGAATGGAGCTGCAGAGACAGGATTCTTTCACTCCCCGCAGTAGGTGGAACAATGGATCTCAGCAGAGTATTTCTAACTGCAAAGCCAACACCATATTCCCTGGTCTCATTCAATGGTTTTCCCTGCCAGAAGAATGAGAATTTTTTTTCTCTCACAGATCCCGAGTCTGGCAGTCTCGTCTCTTGCAGGGCAACAATGTCTATCTGCAGCCTACTCAGTTCCATGTCGATGACAGCTGTCTTGCGCACGTTGTCTATTTCCTGCAGGTCGTCAGAAAAGCCAGGGGTCATTGTCCAAACATTCCAGGTGCTCAACTTTAGGGCAGAAGTTTTCTTATGATTGTTGCATGGTGCAGGGCTATCGATCTGCTTGCCGGCTTTCACCCTAAACCCCACGTACCCCATGAGATTATCAGACCGTGGCGAGGCAGCACCTTACTGGCTGGGGGCTGCCCAGCTTAAGGCGGGCGGTAGCTACCTAGTGAGGTGCAATGACCTCTCCCACCGTCGGAAGTAGCCCCTGGTATCATACTATACGCCAATCGAGCAAAGACTTATAACCGGTAACTGCTACTTCCCGTGTTGTTTCGACGCTGTATGCGAAGCTGGAGTGTCCTCTCCAGAGCACGAAGCCTGGGCTGCCTTCCAAGGCTAACGAGCCCCACCTACCCATGACTTCTCGACTGAAGAAGATAAATATAAAATTTACAAATGTATATAATCAGCATATTAAAATCAAAACAACAAATGCATATACATTACATACATACAGTATGCCAGTGCCAAAATTAGTAAAGTGGAGATTAGCCCATCTCACTGATAAATGTGTAAAGAAAAAAGGAGGCATGTTATATGCAGCACCTTGTGTACGACTATGGGAAAAATTAGCCTCCAGAACTATAGATAAAGGACTTCTCTTTTTAATAAAATGTCTTTATCATAATAACTATGCCAGCAAGTTTGGAAAACTTAGCAGTGGCCAGAGGATTGGAAAAGATCAGTCTACATCCCAATCCCAAAGACAGGCAGTGCCAAAGAATGCTCCAACTACCGTACAATTGCACTCATTTCACACGCTAGCAAGGTTATGCTCAAAATTCTACAAGGTAGACTTCAGCAGTATGTGGACCGAGAACTCCCAGAAGTACAAGCTGGATTTCGAAGGGGCAGAGGAACTAGAGACCAAATTGCTAACATGCGCTGGATTATGGAGAAAGCCAGAGAGTTCCAGAAAAACATCTACTTCTGCTTCAATGACTACGCAAAAGCCTTTGACTGTGTGGACCACAACAAACTATGGCAAGTTCTTAAAGAAATGGGAGTGCCTGAACACCTTATCTACCTCCTAAGAAATCTATATGTGGGACAGGAAGCAACAGAATTGGATATGGAACAACTGATTGGTTCAAAATTGGGAAAGGAGTATGACAAGGCTGTATATTGTCTCCCTGCTTATTTAACTTATATGCAGAATACATCATGCGAAAGGCAGGACTGGAGGAATCCCAAGACGGAATTAAGATTACCGGAAGAAATATCAACAACCTCAGATATGCAGATGATACCACTCTGATGGCAGAAAGTGAGGAGGAATTAAAGAACCTCTTAATGAGGGTGAAAGAGGAGAGCACAAAAAATGGTCTGAAGCTCAACATCAGAAAAACTAAGATTATGGCCACTAGCCCCATCACTTCCTGGCAAATAGAAGGGGAAGATATGGAGGCAGTGACAGATTTTACTTTCTTGGGCTTCATGATCACTGCAGATGGTGACAGCAGCCACGAAATTAAAAGACAGCTGCTTCTTGGGAGGAAAGCGATGACAAACCTAGACAGCATCTTAAAAAGCAGAGACATCACCTTGCCAACAAAGGTCCACATAGTCAAAGCTATGGTTTTTCCAGTAGCGATGTATGGAAGTGAGAGCTGGACCATAAAGAAGGCTGACCGCCGAAGAATTGATGCTTTTGAATTGTGGTGCTGGAGGAGACTCTTGAGAGTCCCCTGGACTGCAAGGAGAACAAACCTATCCATTCTGAAGGAAATCAACCCTGAGTGCTCACTGGAAAGACAGATCCTGAAGCTGAGGCTCCAATACTTTGGCCATCTCATGAGAAGAGAAGACTCCCTGGAAAAGACCCTGATGTTGGGAAAGTGTGAGGGCAAGAGGAGAAGGGGACAACAGAGGATGAGATGGTTGGACAGTGTCACCGAAGCTACCAACATGAATTTGACCCAACTCTGGGAGGCAGTGGAAGACAGGAGGGCCTGGCGTGCTTTGGTCCATGGGGTCACAAAGAGTTGGACACGACTAAACAAGAACAACAATTTGGGAAGGATTTCCATTTACAGAAGGACCCCTCCTTGCACTTTAAAGCCTCTTTAATTCTGCTCGTTAAGCATGCTGGCACCCTCTTGGACTAAGTTGAGCCCTTCTTTCTTTGTGGTAAACACTTCCTTGGGCCTCTACTCCCGTTGTTTTAAACAGACTCCATGCACTCTGGAGAGATTGGATTCTTTTTACCTTCCCTTTCAACTTTCTTCTAACTAGTTTTCTTATCAGAGGGAAGTCCGCCCTTTGACACCCTCCCTCCCACATGGGGTCACGAAGAGTCGGACATGACTTAACGACTAAACAACAACAATCATAATAACTGTTTGAGGGTGCGCTGTACCTTGAATTGGTATTTAACAGATCATATGTCATCTACAAAAGGGGTTAAGCAAGGCTGTGTTTTAGTTCCAATTCTGTTTAATTGATACGTAAATGATATTGTTGAACATTTGTCATCCCCAGTGTTTCATGCCCCTACATTGACAACTAAACCCATTTCAGCCCTACTATATGCAGATGGTGCCTTGTTTTTCACTTGGTGGATGAGGCTCTCAACCTCGTTTACTGAAACTGGTGGCCAATTAGGGAGATTTTTACCATTGCTACCATTGTTTGGGTATCCTGGGGATTAGAATCAAGGAATAATGCCTTGCAGTGCTGCAGTGCAGCCATTCATAGGAGCCTCTAATGGACGTTAGGGCTGAGCAGCCATTGTTCCTTAAACTTGTTATTGTGCGCCCAAAAAAGACCAGTATCTCCATCACTAGAGACTTTTATGAACATTTCCCATGCATTTATAGCTGCTAGTTCCTTTTTCTTCTTAATCAATAATTTATATGCTTGTCTGCTGGCAACATTCTCATTTAACAAAGATTGCAAATGAGTTTTCCTGTACTTATAATAAATTTCCCTCATTTGGCTCTTGGCCTGCTTATATTCACTATCAAACCAGCTGGCTGTTTTTGAAGCTCTTCCAGAGTCTACTTTGGTTGCCCTCATTTTTAGGTGCGCTCCTAGTTTTTCAGTCAGGATTTGGAATAGCTTTATTTCCTCAGTGTCATTGCTGGCAGTGAGAATGGTGTTACAGGCATTCATATATTCCTCAGTCTTCAGTAGCTGAGTCAGTGCAATATCTACCACTGGTGACCATTTAATTCTCTTGTGACCAGTCACTTCTAAATTTTTGTTGGAGTACAATTGTAATTCAAATCGAGGAGGAATACATGATGAGTGTATTAGTGTCAGTGCCAGAGGTAAATGATCACTTTCTGTAATATTATCAATTTCAAATTGGGCAACATATTAATACGCAGAATGCAAGATTGCTATGTAGGAGATCACACTGCCACCCCTCTGAGTGAAATGAGTACATTCTCCAGAAGGGTCTCCCTTCACAGAACCATTTAATATTAGGAGATCCCATCATTCTTGTGAACTGAGCAAAGCAATACCCTGCACAATTGCATATTTTATCTTTGGATTTTCGACAACTTTCCCCCAATATATAATCATCTGAATCTAATAACCCGATGAAAGTGGGTATATAAACTTTCATCATTAGCACCTAAGTGTACATTGAAATCCCCTGCAATAATGAATATTGCCTTAGGATATAGAGATTCGGAACCAAGCTGATGTGGAGGGCTCCATGTTTATTAGAAATCAGGATGCCAAGGCCTCCCTTAGAGCGATCTCCTCTGGAGCTGGGATCAGCTTTTGATAAATAGCTTACAAAACCGTCTAGCTCCAACTCTTCCATCTCCCAGGTCTCCTGGCGGAGTCCTCTGTCATATTCCCTGATAAAGCTTTGAAAAGAGGGGTCCGCCACCTTCCCTCACCAGCCCGTAATGTTCCACGAAAGAAATGTCAGCGAGAGATCTTGTTGATGGATCAAGGGTCATTCAGAAGCAGATGGATCTGAGGTGAATGTTTTCTTTCCCACAGCAGGGTTGAGGGGGGACGGTATCACTCTCTGAGAAAACTACTTGGTTTGTCCACATTGGGTAAACATGCCAGGAAGTTGGAAAATTGTTCCCCCGAGCCTCTATATTAGAGAAGTAGGCTACAGCTCTCTCACGAGGTGAGGATCTGCTTCTTTCTGGGACCTGGTCTTCCCCCCTAGATGCCTCAACAAAAATCATATCTTCCTCTGCAGATTCAATCAGCTCCATCGATGGGCTCTGTCTGCTTACACTGGACATCACAGAAAAGGCAGGGTTTAATGAGCAGCTTACCTTCTCAATGACTCTCTCAGGGGAGCCGATTTCCTCCTTATCCAGTTCTCTCATTTGGGTCCCGGTAGATGAAGTCATCATTTCTGGTCTTGGAGCAGGGGTCAGATCACTAGGAACCCCTTCTGGAGCAAGCTTACTCAAGAGGGGATTTAATTCCACTATGGACTGATGTTGTGCAATATGTATCTTCCCACTCTTGAGGCTCTAGATTCCTTTCAGAAGAGTCTGTTTCTCCTATATCCGGTTCTTTTGTCTGTGACCGAATAGGAGGAACAGTTGTGACTGATTATAAAGTAGGGGTCTCTCATCACTCAAAGTATTCTCTAGGGTACTCTTGCTCCGTACAAGATTTCTTCTCTCTGGTGACTGGCATTGCCAAGTTTGTGTCTTTCTGCTCTGAGGTTCTGAACCAGCAGCTTCCTCATTCTTAGATTTATTGTGTCTGAGCGTTCCATGTCCCAGTGGAGTTTTTTGTGGTCATTTATTCCTCCCTTCCTCGCCCTTATTTTTATCAGGTGGCCCTTTAAAAGCTCAAATCTGTTCATTAGGGCATTTTGTACATCATAAGGTAAAGCATGGAGAGAGTCGAAGAGGTTCTTCTCATCAGGATCCAAGGGTTCTGTGGGTTCTTTTGTGTGGGTGATCACGGAACAAAGGAAGGCCAGTTGCCTTAGAGAAAGTACAAAGGAAAGTCGACCACAGATGTCTGAGCCAGCGGAGCCTCAAGGCAACGCCCTGAGAATTCTTTTTATTGACTAAGCATGAGTTACATAGTATGTTGTGAGAATTCAGATAGGATACTAGTTACCTAATCGTAACCTGGATTTGCTGAAGAAACTCTTTGATCTTATGCTCTAGCTCTACCCGAAAGGGCAGAATGAGGGGTTACCCCGCCTGCTGGCAGCTGCCACTTCCTGCCAGGAGTGTGTGCACGTCACTGAAACAGGATGTAACTACAACCTCTAAGCAGGTTTCCCACACTTTTGCCAACTCCGTTGGTGGCTGTGGATCATTCTCTACCAATTCTATAGCACTAGGGGGGTTTTCCGGATGGAGATTTCCCCCCAATAGTGCCAGTAGTGTCCAGATCAATTGAATCCGTGCTATCATTTTCTTTCACTTGAATGCTTTTAGCATCATCTGGCCTGCAAAACCCCAGTGGCAGAGGGGGAGCACAGTTCTCAACAACGCTTACAACAGATATGCCCATCCCAGTCAGTGCATCTTTTGATTCATACACCCATGGCCTTGAGGTCTTCCTGGGTGTCTCGTTCCTATTGCCTTCTTGCAGACTGACATATTTGTCTCCCAGCTGTTGTTGAACTCCCCTTTGCTATGTTTTAGAAACTTTTCTGTTCATGCTGGGAGTTCAATCCAGGGATAGACTGTTCAGATGGTGTCTCTTTCCCTGATCAGATTAGTAAAAAAAGCGTTTCTTGATTAAAAGGCTGAAGTCTTCGGACTTCTTACGGCAACGCCTACGTATTAACGTCAGGCTCTATATCAAAAATGACGTAAAAACTACGTGAAAAGGAGTTAGATAAAACTATTGAGCTATAAACACTATATAAAAAGGCAGTTAGATAAAAATGAGGAGTGAAGGAGCAGCAAAGAGAGATGCTACTACCACACCCTATCAGAACGGGAACCTCCCTCCCGATCCCAAATTTACATCCGAGAAGTTTTCCTTCAGTTGGGAAAATGCATCTTTTCACACATGGTCTCCTGGACAGAAACAAAGGAACTGGCTGCTATATAATAAGTCTTGGAAAACTGAAAAACTAAAGAGGCAGGTTTGAAATATAGAAAGAACAAAAGAATAATGTCACTCCATCCCCAGCTGAAAAGTCAGGGGGAAAACGTACACAGGCCCTTTTTTTTCCCACAGGGAAAAAACACACAACTTTCTAGCACAAAGCCTCACCTATAAAGCTGACACCTCCTTCGTTCCCTTGATTGATCTCTTGTTGCTGAGGATCCTGTTTGGTGTCGAACTGAGGTTCCTCTGCTCTGGGGAAATCAGACTGATCTTCTACAGAGAGATTTCCCATCTGAGGATCCGTGACATGCAATAAGAAGGTAGAGAAGAAAAGAAAGAGGAAAAGATCTCAGTGGATGAGGCTGGGACTTGGAAGAGAAGGGACATCTTCCACAGATTTTCTAAGAAAAATATTGGCAATTGGTAAAATTTGTAGGATTTCTACCCTCATTTTCTTGACCCTTTGGAGTAGAAAAAGACAATCCCCACCGGAACCCACCGAAAGACATCATATTGTGTCATTGCACCTACAACAGTTCTGGATTGAGTGCAGTGACAAGGGTAGAAGTAAACCTGAAATTTACTTGGAAAGCTATGCAGATGAGGAGGATGCACCTTGTTTTAAAGTGGAAGAGGGTCTCCCCAATTTTGGGAACGGTTATTCAGTTTCAAAATAAAATGAACACGGACCCCACATCTTCCTTTCAAGGACCATAAAGAATAAATTCCAGCAGAACAGCCTCAAACGGAGAGCGAGTGCAGGGGTCATGGGCTCCCCATTTCAGATTCTAAGTCCCTGGCATGGATTGCTCTCACCTCTAGCTCCTCCTGCTTTCTCTCTTCTGCCTGACCCAGACCCAGGAAACCTTCTGCCAGCGACACCGCCTGGGAAGTGGTCTCGGCTCCACATTCTCTCACCCAGCTCGACATCTCCAGAGGGAGGACGGCCAGGAACTGCTCCAAGATGACCAGGTCCAGGATCTGAGCCTTTGAGTGTTGCTCTGGCTTGAGCCACTGACGGCAAAGGTGGTGGAGTCGGGTACAAACCTCTCGAGGACCATCAGCCTCCTTGGAGGAGAATTTCCTGAATTTCTGGCACTGCGTATCTGAGCTGGGCATCTCCTCATCTAGGGCCTTCTCCACCGTTCTTTCAGAGTATGTCCCAAGGCTTGCTACCTGGATAACATCTGGGTCTCTTCCTGCTCTGGGGGCAGGGGTGTGCTGGTCTGCCATTTTATTCTGTACTCAGCAATACTTCCAACGCAGTCCTCGAACCACTCTCGTCCTGCTGAGCCAAAAAGTTCCTTAACCGACAATATGACTGAAGCTCTGCAAAGCAAAGACACTCCCATGTGAGTATGTGCCAGACCAAAAAAAAATGCCAAAGAGAAACCAACCAAGTCTCATCTCCAAAAGGGAAGACAGAAGGATCCTAAGGCCGAGATGGGAGAAAGGCATGTGGGGTTGCCCGTTCACCTGAGAGGCACAGACCAATGTGCTTGAGACCGTCAGAGACTGACAAGTGGAACCATCTTCCCTTTTTTCCTGATCCCTTTCTAACCATTCAGATTCATTCTTCACCTTAAGCCGCCAAAACCGAAGCCTTTCCCCTGACTTTCTTTTATACTTTGCTGCCTTAATATTAAGTGTTCACGGAGCTCCTTTTGATGTGAAAGAAATCTTCAGGCAACCATTGCTTGGCTTTTAAAAGGCTAGGCATCAATTAAATCAGTGCACCTGTTCATAACATCTACACAATCTTGTGAAACTTGCACTTGTATTTTGGTTTCTTGTAGTCATTGTTTTACATTCAATTAGTTTTGAAAAATAATCTCATAAAAATATTCCCTGCTTATTCAGGAAGAGTGCTTTAGCAGGTGACGGTTCTATTGCATATTTCACCAGCTAGGAGTTCATTTTTATTTTATTTTTATTTATTACATTTATAACCCCACCCATCTAGACCGAAGTCTACTCTGGGCGGCTAGTCTAGTTTCCTGACTAGAACAGGATAAAGCTCTGCATCAGACAGAATCCTTTACATGGAGAGCTCATAATTTCCCTCCTGCATTTTATTTATTTATTTATTTATTTACTTACTTATTTAAAATAATTTTATCCAATCTATCTCCTTAAACAGGATCCAAGGTGGTTTACATCATTAAAAAGAGAATATTTAGAAGCAAAAACAGTAAGTATCCAGAGACGTTTTAAAAATAAAACAAAGACTAGATTAAACAGTGTAAATCAAACCAAGACTAAAAAGACATTTCAAAGCCATAAGAATCCCTTGAAAGTTCCCTCTCAGACCACCAGTAACTCAAGGAAAGCCTGCCTGGAGAGGATGGCCTTCATCGCCTTGTGGAAAGTCAGCCAAGAGGGAAGCAGCCTCCTATCCCATGCGAGGGAATGCCAGAGTTTGGGATCTAATGAGTTGTTGGCTGAAGGTGTCCTCCATTAAATGGGGTCCCACCAAGCGCCACCCTTTTCCCCTCTAAGGGAGCCAACGGGGAAACGTCTCCCCCCTGCAGGTGGTGGCTTGGAAGGTGCAGGATCAGCCCTTTTGCGGGCACGAGAGGTGGAAGGAGGGGGTGGATGTGGCCCTTCAGGCAGCAGAAAGGCTTGGGCCGCAAACAGCCCTTGGGGGCTCCCCTCCGGCTGCCTCTCCTGCCCGGTCTTGGGGGGCTTCCCTTCCCTCGGCTGGGCTTGGAGTTGGGGGGCCTTCCCTCCCCCTCCCCCTCCTCTCCTCCCTCCGGCCTCCCCCAGTCCTCCCCCCACCCACTCACCCTCCCTCCTTGTTGCAAGCGGCTCCTCGGATCTCTGGCAGCCTTTCCAGCAGAAAGAAAAAGAAGAGGACCGGAAGGGACTCTTTTTGAAAAGGGAGCATTTCCTATGGGGACTGACGCTCCTCCCTCTTCCAAGATACCATTCTAGGAACAGCGACTCTGTGCGTTTAACCCTTCGTTTCCTAGTCTCCCAAAAGAGGCACCGCGCGGAGGTTTGGCTTCTCCAGCCCCGGCATCCGTGGGTCCCTCGTGGGTTCGAGGGAAGGGATCCAGGGCTCCCTTGCCCAGAAATCGCTGGGCTCTTCCCCCCCCCCCCCCCCAGCCTCCTTTTCTTCTTCCCAGCTCCCTTCAGCACCAGGAACTCCCACCTGGCCTCTCGGTTTGCCTCTTTGTCTATTTCCATTGAAAACCAGTCTGGTTGAAGCTTTGCAACAGAAACGGGAAAATCCCAATGCCTTTAATAATAAAAACAAACAAACCCAGATCTTCATGATTGCAACAGATTCCTATGTAGGATCCCCACCAAACCATGGTCAGATGGCAGGTTCCGACATTTTGGGGAAGGTAACACTTAAGAATCACTTGAAATCATGAGGATCCTTTTTTTTTTTAAATGAATCTATTTTTACTTTCATCCTGCAGTGTCCTTGTTTACTCTTTCACTAATGCTGGGTTCCCTTCCTCTTTCTTTCTACAGAAGAAGCACCAGATTGGAGAAGGCAGTGAGAGGAGAGAACAGCCACAAGATGGATTATAGTAAACTGTGGGAAACAAGCCTGGACCAAGGCTTCTTTAGTATAGTTCAGAAGAGAGAATGTGGGTGTTTCAAAACCTGGCCGTCTCTGTTATCAGCTTTGGTTGTTTCCCAAGAAAAGGTTGGTTTGTTCTGATTATCACAGATTTACCTGGTGCGTTAGAGTTACATATGAAACAACATTCACATGTGCATCATAAAATGAAATTAGACTGCAGACTCAAAATATGGCTGGGTGGAGCTGCCAACTCCTTAGCGATCAACTTCCCTTCGAAAACCAACTTCCCTTTGAAATGAGTTTTAAAATGCTGCTTTAAAAAAAAACTTGTCTGAACATCTTCTGCCATCTCCAACTGCCTGTCTGACCCAATCTTTACAGACCTCACACCTGCGGTGGTTGATTCCCAAAGAAACCCAGAAAATGGGAATCAGAAACAGCTTTTTCTGCCTTCATGCCATCTTTAGGGGATGCTCTCCTGCAGGAAATACAACAGGTGCCTCCCCCCCCCCCCCCGGTTGTGTATTTTAAAAACTCATGAAACAAGAACTATTCTGAGAAGCCTTCGAAAAGAATCTCCCTAAATAGCTCGGACACTGGAGGAAGGAGGAGAGGAATCATGTACTATTGTAGTGTCTTCCAGAAACCCTGCCTTAGGTAAAGATTTATGATGATTTTATGGCTTTGTATTATTATATAACATTTATTTTGTTATGCACCACTCTGGGTAGCAATTTGCTAGATGGGCAATATATAAATGGAATGAATGAATGAATAGACCTCTTAAGTACAGCTGATCTGCCAGACTATTCGACTCTGGTGATCCTCAATGTTTCATAGGGGCCAGAGGAGGTGCAACCCGGTAATCTTTCAATGGCTAATGTCCCCTCTACCCAGCAGTAAGAACCTGGAATCTTCCACTCCGTCTATATCCTCTCTATTTCCATGCCTAAGCTGCTGAAACAAACGAGTCATGGTAGGAGCAAAAGAGTGGGGTTGTTTTTTTAAAAAGTAACTAAATATAGAAAAAAAGCTACGGACCGAGTTGATATGTAGACCTTTGAAAACCAAATGATAGTTTCATGAACATTTCTTGGTAAAGAACAAAAGAAACTCGGGAAGAAGTCTTACTATGTTTTGGTGGCTTTGGGTTGAGAATCATTTTAAAGATTAGAAAGATCAGGCACAGGGGAGATGCTTCCTTTTCTGTCTCTCCAGTGTTTTCAAGCACATCCGTCTGTGGCTGTCAGGGGAAGGAAGAATCCCACCTGCCTGCCTCCCATCTGAGCTTTGGGATAGGCTTGGGAGAGCTTCAGTGGTCTGGTCTGTTAAGGCAGCCTTTGGCCAGCAGGAAAATACTGGTTCTGAGGCCCCGTTGGAGGCATTGTTAGGTGCAAATTAAAATGCCGGACAAAAGCAACACACAAAGGCTCCGATCCTGGACCTAGTGATCCTGGAGTGCTTCCTGACCATCGTCTTCATGGGGAGGTTGAACGGTGAGAGAATATGCAGCTGTGACCAGTTCCCAAGCAGTGACCCTTGCACAAGGTTTCCCAACTCTGTGGTAAGAAGGGCGGGAGCAAGAAAGCAAGAAAACCAAAAGTTGGGAGCAATTCTTGCTGGGGTCTCAACGTGGGCAGTCCACCATCCCTGCTGCCCATCTCCCTGTCAAGCGTGTGGCTATTCTGCTCCAACGGTTCTGTATTTCTCTCATCTGTTCCTTGAAAGTAAGATCTGAGGTATTTGTTCCTCACTTCAAAATTTGGGAGGCTGTCTTCATTTTAAAACAAGGGTTATTTTCCCTGTGTTCCTAGTTTTCTAAGGAAACGATAGATTTCCTTCTGTCATTGGCACAGCGCCCACTTCCGCCCTGGCAGGTGCAATGGACTGGTGCAATCCCTTTTGGTGGGTTCTGGCAGGGATTTTCCACCCCCTGATCTTGTCCATGTCTCCTCCAAGAGGCTGAGAAAATCCTACATGTTCTACCAACTGCCCACATCCTTGACTGAGAAAATCTGAGGGTGATATCCTGTATCTCCCAAGTCCCAACCTCACCCACTGAGATCTTTGCCTCCACCTTTTCTTTTCTGTTTCCTGTTGTATTTCATTGTGGCGTTTGCCCCTAGTTACCCCTGGTTATCTTCCAACCACTGAGCACGTGAAGGCAAACCAAACTCCTCTTCACACGCTGCCACCAGTTGATCAGTAAATCAACATACTTTTCTAAAGAAAGATGAAGGTCCATTCATCACTGTCTTTTAAATAAAACAGGTTTATTGATTACAGATGTTCTGGTAATAATTCATACGTATCTTCAGATTTCTAAATCAACAATAACAATCTTCTATTTGATCTTACAGTTACTATACACTCTTCTGACTAATCACACCCCAGATCTCCCAAATATCTCTATTTCTCCTCTCACTCTGCTCTGACTGACTCTTCACTCTCAGGCTCCGCCTTGTTATCTCTCTCTCGGCTCCGCCTATTTAACATAATAAGGGTGAACGCCACATAAATATATTTGTTTGGGAGGGGAAACGCGTTTTCCCTCCTAAACAAACAGGCACAATTGCATGAAACTTTACTTCCCATCTGGTACAATTCTATAAGCAATACCACATTTAATATAACAATCACAATACCTTTTACACTAAACATTTCACTACAATTCAATAATATACTTTACTTTATCATTTACACTTACTGCATTTAAAATTTTCAACCATACAGAAATATCACAATCAGGAAACTTTTACATAAATAATTAACCTGTAAATCATAGTCCATTCCAGTTTCTTTTGTAAGTTCTTGCCTCATTCGCCTAGCCTCCTGGAAAGCGCATCCGCGACAATGTTGTGGGCTTTCGAGGCACGATCTGAGTCTCTGTTGCAAAGTCCAAATTTGCAAAGTCCAAGTCTTTCACCTTCCTGTTGTAATAAGGTGTGCCGTGGACTGGTCCGGTTGTTACAGCATCCTTCAGCTGGACACACGTCTGCTGGCACTCAGGGGTCCATATGATGTTCTCCGGCTCCTTCTTCCGCGTTCTCTTCCATCGACTGGAGGTCATCGAGCCCTCTGATGTCCACTGGACATCCTCTGCTGACCGTTTTATAGTGAAGCCTGCTTTCTTTCTGGCTCGGGGCTTCACCTTCTCAGTATGTTCTGACAGACATAACAAGTTCTGCAATAATACGTAATCTGTTTACCCATACTTGGCCAAAAGAAGTTCTGGGCAACCCTTCTTTTGGTACGTGTGATCCCCATGTGTGCCCCAAACAAACTACTGTGAGCTTGATTTATGATTTTCTCCCTGTATTTACTTGGGACCAATAGTTGCTTTTGGGGTTCTCCTTTTCCTCTGTATGGGGTGGCTAATGTTTCCCTATACAAAAGGTCTTTATCCATGCAAAATCTCTCAGGGCATTCAGGAGACAATACAGTGGGTGTCCTGGCTGCTTCAAAGCACCCCCCCCCCCAAGCTAATGTCCTTCTGCTCCTGGGCAAAATTATATTTATTGGGATTCTTTAGAAGCATGAGATCAGCTTCAGCACCACTATTAAGCTGGGTATCCAAGGGAACCTCTCCCTCCAGGCTCCCCTCTGCTACAGTATCCATTCCTACTGCAGTGGGTGAATTCTGGCCCCCCTTTGAGTGTGTAAGTACAAAAGCACTCTTGACATGCTCTATTAAGTCCCAACCGATGAGAAAAGCAGCCGGTATTTCATCTGAAATGGCAACCTGCCACTTTCCAGACCAATTCCCATAAGTTAATTGAACCTCTGCCATTTTCAACACTACAGTTTCTTTCCCAATTCCTTTTAGGGTCATAGTTCTGCCTGGAATTATGTTGTCTTCAGTTATCAGATCTGGATGGGCTATAGAAATTTGAGACCCTGTGTCCTTTAGAGCAATGTACTTCTTTTTACCCACTAATATCTCTTCACCAGCGTTTTTGAGAAGAGTATTGTCATTTTTGATATAAAAACACTGGACTATAGGGGCTACAGGAATGTCTTCTTGCTCAGTTGCTGTGGTTGCCATGGAGACAGAACCTTGGCCACGGTTTCCCTCAGAGGCCTCCACAGTTCCCAAGCAGTATACTTTCTTGGTCTGGCCATTATTCTCCACATTTTTAGGTTTATTTTTTGTACAATTGAATTGTAAATGACCAGGCTCGCCACATTTGTAATTCCTTCTCTCATCCTGAGGAGATCTATTAAACTTTTCCTCAAGATTCATTTGGTTCTGAGGACTAGGCCAGGCTAATCTAGATGAGGCCCCGCCCTGGCCTTCTTTCTCTGACATTTTACTGTTGTTGTAAGGTTGGTTGAAGGGTTTCTTATTGTGATCCCAGGTAGGCCTTTTAAATTTTACCTCAGAGAACCTGTGGTCTCGAATCTCCCCAAGGTAATCCGCTGTTTCACCTGCTTCTAGTAGATTTTTGGGATTTTTGTCCTTGACTAAATAACGCAATTCCCCAGGCAAAATAGAATAAAATTGTTCCAACCCAATCACATTTTTCATCTGCTCAAGAGAAGTGACATTCTCACGTTCCATCCACTTCTCCAAACATTGCAGCAGTTTAGCACCTAGCTGTGAATAGGATTCCTCATGCCTTTTGGTAAGAGAACGGAATTTTTGCTGCAGGTGTTCCGCATTAATACCAAATCTAGAATACACCAATTTTCTATAGGCTTCAAAATCTCTAGCCTGATCTAGGGGAATTTGAGAATAAATATCAAGTAAATCTCCACTTATTTGGGACCTCAGCACTACCATCCTTTCCTCACCCATTATTTTAAAGTCCCAGCAAGCACATTCAAAGGAAATGAGGAACGATTCTGGGCAGTCACCTTTTCTATATTGGGGAAATTTCTTCAGATCTATCTTTGAGAAATTTCCCTCATTAGGGCTATTATTGTTGTTGTTATTTTGAGAGGCTAATTCTAATTGTTTCATCTGTATTTGAAATTCCATTTCTCTTTGTCTATTTTCTTGCTCAATTACAATTTGTCTGGCCTCTTGCTCAGCTTTTTCTCTCATCTCTAGTTGTCTTAATTCAAAATCTATTTCCTGTTGTCTGGCCTCAGCCCTCTCTCTCTCCTTAATCTCTAATTCCTTGAGCTGTAGTTCCTTTTCTCTAAACTGAAATTCCTGTAATATTTTCCATTTTTTTAACTCTTGGGAGCTTAATTCCTTATGTCCCTCTGAGGCATCCTCCTCAGTCTCCAACTGTTCCCTTGGAGCTAAAGGATCTCCATTTCCCTCCATTTCTTGAGGTAATAAACTTTCTGCCTCTTGGGGATCATCAGTTTCCACAATTACTTGCTTTTTAGTTCTTTTGGGTGGCATATTTATCTGGGTTACTTAGTCTTGAGTGTTTTTATAATGAATCTAAAAAGGATCTGTCTTCTTATTCCAGTTACTGAAATAAATTTCTATTTCAAGCCTCTGTGTTTTCTTCTGTTCCCTCAGATCTGTTCTGCTTCTGCTTTTATCAACCAGCGCTCCCTGGCTTCTGCTTTTATCAACCAGCGCTCCCTTCTCTCAGAGCCTTGGATCTTAAGCTAGCCTCTAGGTCTCTCAAATCGTGAAGTAAAACAGGAAATTTTTTTCTTCAGAGTCGTTCCCTATCTTAGTCCCCCAGATCTGGGTTCAGAAGCCCCACCACTAAGCTTTTCCCAAAAGCTCTAGTGGGTAACCAACTTCTTTCCCACAGACCTCTGTCTAAAATATACCCTTGACTCAAAAAAATTCTCTTTAAACTCAGGCTTTACTGGATTTCTTCGTATCCCACCGCTGCCACCAATTGTAGCATTTGCCCCTTGTTACCCCTGGTTATCTTCCAACCACTGAGCACATGAAGGCAAACCAAACTCCTCTTCACACGCTGCCACCAGTTGATCAGTAAATCAACATACTTTTCTAAAGAAAGATGAAGGTCCATTCATCACTGTCTTTTAAATAAAACAGGTTTATTGATTACAGATGTTTTGGTAATAATTCATACGTATCTTCTTCAGGTTTCTAAATCAACAATAACAATCTTCTATTTGATCTTACAATTACTATACACTCTTCTGACTAATCACACCCCAGATCTCCCAAATATCTCTATCTCTTACTCTCCTCCCACTCTGCTCTGACTGACTCTTCACTCTCAGGCTCCACCTTGTTATCTCTCTCTCGGCTCCGCCTCTCAACAACATTAGCCTACAATATGAATAATGCATGACTATTTAACATAATAAGGGTGAACATAATAAGAGTCATGGATCCTCAGACGCTGCTCAGACTGATTTCCCCATGGCAGAGAAACCTTCGTTTGACACCAAAAGGAGTCTCCAGTGATGAGAAAACAATTGGGGAAATGAGGAAGGTGCCTTTTGATGGGTAATACTATGAGGATATGTATTTTTCTCCCGTGTGAAAGGAAAGGTCTATGTATATTCCCCCCCCCCCCCCCCGGATTTATGGGACTGGGAGTGGAGGGATGCTGTTCTTTAGTTCTTTCTATACATCAAACCAGTGTTGTGATTTTTAGTTTTCCAAGACTTTTTGTAATAGCAACCAGTTCCTCAGTTTCTTCTGTCCAGGAGGCCATGAGTGAAGAGATGAGCTTTATCCTGTCTGACACAGACGGCCTTAACTGTACAAATTCAGGATAGGAGAGATTCTGAGGCACATCCGTACTTAACTTTACATGATCGGTACTTATTTGTTTACTTGTTATCTTTATATCCCACATTTCTTCTGATATGCTCAGAGCTTTCTTCCGAATCACTTGTCTTTTGTACGGCAAGCGCGAGGGAGGCCATGCTGAGAGGGAGGGAACAGTTTCATGGTTCTTGAGAGATCAGAATGGGATCAACCAAGGCCTTGCCCCACGTCTTAACCCAGTGGCTCCAAAATGTGTTGGCATCACATCCTCTTTTTCATTCCTGAGAAACACTCAGGCTTCCCCGTGTCTCTTTTACCATCATCCAGATCATTTAAACCAAAAAATGCAATTTGTCATTTGAAATGAAAAATAAATGCAAATAACTCTTTCTCCTATGTTGAGGTCAAATATATTACTGGAAAACATACTGTAAGTAGAAAAAGATGACCAATCGCTGTCAAACAGACTGAATTGGCACAAAACACTTCACAGGCTTAGCTTCCAAGTAAAAACTTTTATTGTTTTATTAAAGATCAAGCTTTCAACAAGGACAACACGTCCTGTCATCAAACGTCTGACCACTTGTAACCCTGAAAAGCGTAAGAACATAAGAAGAGCCCTGCTGGATCGGGCCAAGGGCCCATCTAGTCCAGCTTCCTGTAGCTCACAGGGGCCTCACCAGACGCCTCTGGGAGCCCATGAGACAACGAGATCCCTGTCTCCTGATTCCCCCTCCCCTGCATCTGGCATTTGGAGGGACCTTCCTTTTAAGCCTGGAGATTATACATCCCCATCATGGCTTGTAAGCTGCAATGGACTTTTTCTCCAGGAATCCGTATTAAAGACATCTAGGCCAGATGCCATCACCACCTCCTGTGGCAAGGAGGTCCACAGACTAACACGCTGGGTCAAGAAATATTTTCTTTTATCTGTTCTCACTCTCCGAACACTCAATTGGGGTGGATGTCCCCTGGTTCTGGTATTGCCTGAGAGGGAAAAGAGCGTCCCTCTATTCACTTTATCCATCCCCTGTATAATTTTATATGTCTCAGTCATGTGCCCCCCTCAGGTGCCTTTTCTCTCGACTAAAAAGAACCCCAAACGCTGTAGCCTTTCCTCATAAGGGAGGTGCCCCAGCCCAGTCATCATTTTAGTCACTTTCTTCTGCACCTTTTCCAGTTCCACTATGTCTTTCAATTTTCAATCCCCTTTTTAAAAGATACTTAGCATGATCTTTACTGCCACCGTACACTAGGTTGACACTTTCATTGAGCTGTCCACCAGCACACCAAGATCTCTTTCCTCATATGTCATGGGCAGCTCAGAACGCATTAGCTGAGAAATAAATTTTTGATTTCCCCCCCAATGTGCACTTTACATTTTCTTATATTGAAACACATTTCTCATTTTGCCACCCATTCTCCCAGTTTGGAGAGATCCTTCTGGAGCTCTTCACAATCCCTTCTGGCCTTCACCACCCAGAAAAGGTTAGTGTCATCTGCAAACCTGGCCACCTCACTGCTTATCCCTGTCTCCAGATCATTTATGAACAGTTTGACAGATCCCTGGGGCAGACCGCTCTTCACCTCTCTCTATTATGAAAATTGCCCATTGACACCTACTCTCTGTTTCCTGGTTCTCAACCAATTCTCAATCCATAAGAGTACTGTCCTCTTATCCCCTGACTGTGGAGTTTTCTCAGCAGCCTTTTGTTGGGGACCCTGTCAAATGCCTTCTGAAAATCCAGATAGACCATATCTACTGGTTCGCCCGCATCCATATGCCTCTTGACCTTTTCAAAGAATTCTAAAAGGTTTGTGAGGCAAGACTTACTCTTACAGAAGCCATGCTGATTTTCCCTCAGCAAGGCTTGTTCTTCTATGTGTTTTAAGATTTTGTCTTGGATGAGGCTTTCCACCATCTTCCCTGGAACAGACGTTAGGCTAACCGGCCTGTAGTTTCCTGGGTCCCCCCTTCTTCCCTTTTAAAAGATTGGCGTGACATGTGCTTTCCTCCACTCCTCTGGCCCTGTGGCCGTTTTAAGGGACAAGTTCTATATTTTAGTTAAGAGATCAGCAACTTCATTTCTCAGTTGCTTAATAACCCTTGGGTGGACGCCATCTAGGTCCTGTGACTTATTGATCTTCAATTTATCGATTACAGTCAACCCTCGACTTACGAACGGCCCTATTTACGAACATTTCGACTTACGAACCGCTCTGATAGGGAAATATTCCCTCGACTTGCGAACTTCCCTCGAGTTACGAACAGAAAAAAAAGTGCGGGGAAGGCAGGGAAAGCGGGAAATTCAAACTTTCAGTTAGCGAAGAGGCTGCTTGTCTGCTTCCTCACTCGTCCAAGCGGTTAGAGAGCTGGGAGAGAGACCTGGGACACCTGGGACTGCCTGGTATTGTCATTTTAAAATGTAAAATTTAGTTTAAAAGGTGCTTGTTTTGGGTTAAGCTGTGCTTGGGTGAAAAGGTGCTCCCTTTCAGTTGAAACCTGCTTGTGTAGAAACGTGCATGCTTGCTTTAAAAGCTGCTTGTTTTGCTTTAAAAGCTGCCTGGGAAGCCTTTCAGACCAGCGCCGATCAGCTGTTAGGCGGGGAGGGGGAAGGAGCGGAGAAGAGCACAAAATGGCTGCCGGCTGCCTGCTGGGTGCCGGCTTTTAGCTGTTTGGTGCTCTTTTTCGGCTGTTCGGGGGGCTACCAAGGCACTGTGAGCAGCCGGGCCCAGTCTACAGTACCTGGTAAGTGACTTTCTTTTAATTTTTTTTTAAGTTTCTGACCTTTTTTTCCCCATAGGAACGCATTAATTAATTTTCAATGCATTCCTATGGGAAATTTGGATTCGACTTACAAACTTTTCGACTTACGAATGTCCTTCCGGAACGGATTAAGTTCGTAAGTCAAGGGTTGACTGTAGGTCTAAGACATCCTCTCTTTTAACCTGTATCTGATTTAATTAATTAGTCAGGAGGGGCCGTTCAGGCAGTGGAATCTGCCCAAGGTCTTCTGTTGTGAAGTTAGATGTGAAGAACTCATTTAATTTCTCTGCCATCTCCAAGTCCCCCTTTACCTCCCACACCATCCTGAGGGCCAGCTGCTTCTCTGGCAGGTTTCCTGTTTCTAACATATTTAAAGAAGCTTTTATTATTCCCCTTTTTATTGCTGGCCATACGTCCCTCAAAGTCTTGCTTTGCCTTCTGTCTCACCTTCTTACATTTCTTTTGCCAGAGTTTGTGTTCCTTCCCCCCCCCCCCCTAATTTTGGAAGGTTTTCCAGTAGCAGTGTATGGAAGTCAGAGCTGGATCATAAAGAAGGCTGACTGCCGAAGAATTGATGCTTTTGAACTGTGGTGCTGGAGGAGACTCTTGAGAGTCCCCTGGACTACAAGGAGAACAAACCTATCCATTCTGAAGAAAATCAACCCTGAGTGCTCACTGGAAGGACAGATCCTGAAGCTGAGGCTCCAATACTTTGGCCATCTCAGGAGAAGAGAAGACTCCCTGGAAAAGCCCCTGATGTTGGGAAAGTGTGAAGGCAAGAAGTGAAGGGGACGACAGAGGACGAGATGGATGGACAGTGTCATCGAAGCTACCAACATGAATTTGACAAAACTCCGGGAGGCAGTGGAAGACAGGAAGGCCTGGCGTCCTTTGGTCCATGGGGTCACAAAGAGTTGGACACGACTAAACGACTAAACAAGAACAACAATTTGGGAAGGATTTCCATTTACAGAAGGACCCCTCCTTGCACTTTAAAGCCTCTCTAATTCTGCTTGTTAACCATGCTGGCACCCTCTTGGACTAAGTTGAGCCCTTCTTTCTTTACAGTAAACACTTCCTTGGCCCTCTACTCCCATTGATTTAAACAGACTCCATGCACTCTAGAGAGATTGGATTCTTTTTACCTTCCCTTTCAACTTTCTTCTAACTAGTTTTCTTATCAGAGGGAAGTCCGTCCTTCGAAAATCAAGGGTTTTTGTGTCAGATTTGCTTGGCACCCCCCCCCCAATATGCATGGCAAAAGAAATCGCGGCATGGTCACTATTTCCTGGCGGCTCAGTGACATTCACGTCCCTAACCAGGTCCTGCATCACCTGTCCTCTGGTGGGCTCCATGACAAGTTGCTCCAAGGCACAGTCATTTTAGAATGTCAAACAATCCGGTCTCTCTTTCTTGACCCGAGCACGCATTGCCCCTGTCGATGTGAGCATAATTGAAGTCTCCCATGATTACAATCCTGTCCCTCTTGGACCCCTCCCTGTTTGTCTCCTCATTTCAAGTTCCCCCTCAAGTTTTTGATCTGGAGGATGACAGAAACCCCCTCCCACTAACACATCGCTCCTTGGGCCTGGTAGTTTAACCCACAGGTATTCTATGATGGAGTCAGACCCGCCATCCATCTCCATTCTGCTGGATTCTACCCCTTCTTTGACATAGAAGGGGCCACCCCACCTCCGACACACCCCTCCCTCTCCCTTCTATAGAGTTTATAGCCAGGGATTGAAATATCCCACTGGTTCTCCGAA
Organism: Intellagama lesueurii; assembly: GCA_037013535.1. Taxonomy (NCBI): domain Eukaryota; kingdom Metazoa; phylum Chordata; class Lepidosauria; order Squamata; family Agamidae; genus Intellagama; species Intellagama lesueurii. The sequence goes on from JBAJHW010000002.1 coordinate 295,495,267, forward strand.
TTCCACCAGGCTTCCATTATGGCCACTATATCAATGTTATCCCTAGCCACTAAATGTTCCAACTCTCCCACCTTTGCTCGTACGCTTCAGGCATTTGCATATAAGCACCTGCGTACGGTGTCCCCAAAGAAGGGCTGCTTGTTTGTTTCTTTTTTTTTCCACAGCTTCTCCTTCCAGTGGACCATCTCTCACGTCCCATCACACTCTCATTCCTAATTCTTACACTGTCCTCACTTTATGGTTCTCTACCCTCTCCACCTGGCCTGGCATGCTCTAGTCCATGGGGTAACGAAGATTCGGACATGACTTAACAACTAAACAAAAACAACCCTTTCCACCCTCATTCCACAGGGATGAGGAGTCCCGAACTAGACACTGCTCGTTATCAGTCAGCTTTTCCCTGGGATTCAGTTTAAAAGCTGCTCTGCCACCTTTTTAATGATACGCACCAGCAGTCTAGTTCCATGTTCGTTCAAGTGAAGCCCGTCCCTCTTGTAGAGGCCCAGCTTGTCCCAAAATATTCCCCAGTGCCTAACGAATCTAAATGCCTCCCCCTGACACAACCGTCTCATCCATGCATTGAGACCCCTGAGCTCCACCTGCCCTAGCTAGCCCTGCGCATGGAAGAGGGAGCACTTCCGAGAACACTACCTTTGAGGTCCTGGCTTTGAGCTTCCTCCCGAAGAACCTAAATTTGGCCTCCAGGGCCTCATGGATACATTTCCCCATGTCGTTGGTGCAGACATGCAGCACCACTGCTACCTCGTCCCCAGCACTCTCTACCAGACGATCCAGAGGAGACGTGATGTCCGCAACCTTTGCACCAGGCAGGCAAGTCACCGTGCGGTCCTCACAACTGTCACAAACCCCTCACTCTATGTTCCTGACAATAGAATTGCCCCCTCCCCACGAGGAAGATCCTCAGTGCAACTGGATACTGTGCCCGTCACCTGTAGAAGCGGTCCTCTCTAGGGGATGGTTTCCCTCTTTTCCAGATTGGCATCCTCCAGCCCTGCGACTTCCAATCCCAGCAGCTGAGGAACTGCTTGTCTGTGGCTGCTTCCTCTGCCAGCAACATAGCCATCGCTGGTCCTCCAGCCTTCTCACCTCACCTTGTCGTGGTGTACTCGGGCCGTTTCCTCTCGCGGCACCCAAAACTCTTCCCCATGCCCAGTATCTGGATTTCTGCAATGGATAGTTTTCCAAGCTGGCTGTCAAGTGTTACAATAATGCCAAAACCTCTTGGGCCTTGAATGCCTGCTGGTCGATAGCATCCACCCAAGAGTCCTCCAGTTCCTCCATAAAACCCCACCCAACCCTGGTTACACGTGCAGCCTCCAAGGTATCATCTGCATCACCACTGCCAACTCCCCAGTTCGCAAGTGAACTGCTCGTCGGGAATCTCACCCCGACTTTCAGAGAGGTGGAGAGCCCAGTTTCATCAGCAGGGGGATCGGGGCCGATCCCCCACAGGGATATTCATTAGTAAGTTGTCTGCTAATGGTGCGGTGGTTTAGTAAAGTGATGATGGCATGGTGATTCAGGAATGACTCAGGCTTTAGAGATGTACTGTACTTTGTACTGCTCATTTGTCATTATTGTAGGGGTCACGAAATGAGAAGGCTAGGTGATCACCAGATAATTAGGATAGCAAAAAGTCTTAGAGAAGTTAAAGAATTCAGCCACACACGCAGGGATGTCTGCCAGCAGAGTCCTCCATACACACCTCTGGATCCAGCTCTGGATCCAGCTCTAGGGCCACGCCCCCAGGAGGACTCTCTTTTATTAAACTTACAAGCTCACCGATAGTTGACAGTATAGAGATAGGACAATGGTTACATAAGGCCAATTTAGGATTGGCCCAAAGAAAGGCTTTGAAGTTAGCTCCCTTAGATTAGATTAGGCATCCTTCAGTCTCGAGAGACTATGGTGTCGTGCTCTGTATGGAGGACTTGGAACAGCGTCTAGTGTGGCTGAGAAGGCCAATTCGAGAGTGACAATCCCTTCCACACTGAATACAAATACAATCTGTACCCTGTCTAGCTCCCTGATTTTGCTGCTTTCGTGACTGCCTCTTTGCCTCGGCCTGCTGGACAAGGGTCTCTCCAAATTGGGAGAGGCCGTGATGCACCGCCTGCCTCCAGGCTGAATGCTCAGATGTCAGGGTTTCCCATCTGTTTAAATCTATTTCCAAGGCCTTCAGATCCCGCTTGCAGATATCCTTGTCCAGATATCCAGCTGTGGTCTCCCTCTGGGGCGATTTCCCTGCACTAATTCTCCATACAGGAGATCTTTTGGAATCCGACCATCAGCCATTCTTACAACATGCCCAAGCCAACGTAGACGTCGCTGTTTCAGTAATGTATACATGCTAAAAATTCCAGCTCATTCTAGGACTACTCGATTTGGAACTTTGTCCTGCCAGGTGATACCAAAAATCCATCTGAGACAACGCATATGGAACGTGTTCAGCTTCCTCTCCTGCCGTGCACAAAGGGTCCAGGACTCACTGCACTACAGGAGTATACTCAGGACACAGGCTCTATAGACCTGGATCTTGGTGTATGCCGTCAGCTTCTTATTGAGCCATACTCTCTTTGTGAGTCTTGTTTTGCCAATGCGTTTATCCAGCTCGACATCTAGGGAGAGAGTGTCAGAGATCGTTGAGCCAAGGTACACAAAGTCATGAACAACCTCCAATTCTTGCATGGAGATGGTAATAGAGGGAGGTGAGTCCACGCCCTGGCCCATGACTTGTGTTTTCTTCAGGCTGATTGTTAATCCAAAGTCTTGGCAGGCCTTGCTAAAACAATTCATGAGTTGTTGGAGGTCTTCAGCAGAGTGGGTAACAATGGCTGCATCATCAGCGAAGAGGAAGTCCCGCATGCATTTCAGTTGGACTTTGGTCTTTACTCTCAATCTAGAGAGATTAAAGAGCTTTCCATCTGATCTAGTCTGGAGTAAGACACGTTCTGTTGCAGTTCCAAAGGCGTGCTTCAGCATGACAGCAAAAAAGATCCCAAACAGGGTTGGCGCGAGGACACAGCCCTGTTTCACTCCACTTTGGATGTCAAAGGGATCTGATGTTGAGCCACCAAAAACTACAATGCCCTTCATTCCCTCATGAAAGGACCTGGTCTTGGTTAACAAACATGCATTACATCAGCTTGTTCCACCTGTATGCTGTTGGTCATTACGTTGGCTTTTACTTCACATTCGTAACTCTGCACTTTCATTACAATATTAAATTTAACTCCCTGTTCACCAAAAGAAGTGACAGTTGCACTCTCTGGGGACAGTCCTCAAAGAAGGCCTGGAGCCAGGACAGAGCAAGGCCACTGAGTCCTAACTCCAACAGCCTCCCCAGGAGGATACTGTGGTTGACAGTATCCAGGGCTGCGGAGAGATGTCATCTTGCAGGGCAACCAATGCTGTCTCCGTGCCATGACACAGCCTGCAATCAGATCCAGCACGGCTATATCTTTACTGAGACCAACAAAGTAATGTGCAAGTTTTAAAGCTTTCTGGAACGTTTCATTGGCTACACAGAACTTTCGAATCATCCACCCTTGGTTTGACTGACTGTTGATATTCCTGTGGTTCCATTTTTAACGATTGACACAGTAGTAACTTAACGCCTTAAATAAATCTCCATCTAGTGTACATGGAAACAGATTAGATTTTTGAGATTCTGATGACTCAAAAATCTAATCTTTTTGTGTTACAAGTTTTTTTGTGGTTAGTTATGTTTTATTTTATCTTGTATTGTAGAAAAAATAAATTGCAAATTTATTAAGTTCATTCTTGGATCTCTCACTGTGCCCAGTTGCATGAACTGATGCATAATGAGGGATACAAGCAGCAAATCGTTAACTACTGATGATTCACAGCCACAATTTACACCATGGCACTTTCATGTTAGTGTTACCCACCAAGAGGATTCTACCTGATATTTAAATTTATATACCGCCCACCTGCCCAGAGGCCATTCTTGGCAGTTTAGAACATGAACAAAGACAATAAAACAGTTCTTGCTGGAAGAAGGTGTTTGCGAGGTACTGAGGTCCCAAACCATTTAGGGCTTTAAATGTCAGAACCATCACCTTGAAGCTGACATGCACAATGTAAGGCGGCCAGAGAGATATGTTTGGTATTTATCAGCTCCACCCATTAGTCTGGACGCCATGTTCTGGAGCTGTTGAAGCTTCTGTATCAACCTCAAGGGAAGCCCCACATAGAGGGCATTACAGTACTCTATCCTTGAGCCTACCAGTGCATGCACCAACGTGGTGTGCATCCAGGTATCCAGATAGGGGTGCAGCAATGCAATCCATCTAAGGTGATAATTCTTTATTCTACTCAATTCTAAGCACTTCTGCTTCAGATTTCTTGCATTGCAGTAACTATTCCCCAACTAAGATTGTGAGTTTCGATTTCTCTGAAGATCTCTTGAAGGCCATCGAACATGTCCCCAATGACAAAGCGTTCAAACCAGGAGGCAAATATTGCTGTTCAGCAAAAATATTTTGCATCAGGAGTTGGAAAAACCTTACTCTACTGTGAGTTACTTTCTGTTCCCACTGTAATTCTAATGGACCAAGAGGTTGGGTTTTAAGGTACTCTTCTTGTACTCCATGTATCTGCTAAGAATTCCACTTCTCAGAATGGGGATGGCCTTCTTATGATCCGAATACGTCCCTCAGGCTTCTCACCATTGCCCTAATGCACCACGCTAGCATAGGATGTTTTTAATCCCAATATTTTAGTGGAAGGGGCAGGATTACGTCCTAATGGCAAAAATCCATACATTTGTTGGGACTTTTTCCCCCCAGAGGATTTTGTCTATAAAAATAATATTGTGAAAGGCAAGTATCTGAGAAAGGAAGGATTTGAAGCAATCATACTCTTCCTATTACCCATCCTGGCTGATGGTCAGAATTTAGAAGGTGCCATATAAAAAGCAGCTAAGGTGGGGTGACTGGACCTTTATCAGGGGTCTCCACCTGCATCAGAAGTTAGTTGCTGCAGGAATGGTGTGAACCTGCCCATCCCAAGCACAAATACACTGTCCAGCCTCTTCTCCGTAGCCAGAGGAAAATACGTAATAGCAAATGTAGGGCAGAACCTCGATTACTGTAACACACTTTATGTGGGGCTGCCAATGGAAAGTGTCAGGAAGCGTCAGCGGATCCAAAAAACAGCAGCCGGATTGCTGAATGGGGCATTGCTAGTTTTAACCTACAAGCTATCTCCCATTATGAGCTGGCCTGGGGGTTACGATCATGAAGAGATGCTTTTCCCTTCGTCCCACCACCCTCACAACTGTATCTGATGGGGACACAGGAGAGCGCCTTCTCTGTTGCTGCTCCCAGACTTTGGAACTCCTTCCCACAGGAGGCCAAATTGGCCCCATCCTTGACATCCTTCCGCGAGTAGGAAAAGACCTTCCATTTCAGGCAAGCCTTCCCTCAGTAATCTAGCCACCTGTGTGTGATTTTTAGATGGATTGTTATTGTACTTTCCATTTTCGGGTTTTCCAATTCTCAAAGTGACTTTTTCCCTCCCTTTTAAATATTTGTACACATATAGTTCTTAGCTTTAAAATGGCCTTTTAATGAGATGCCTCTTTATATGTATTTTTAGCTCTAAATACTGTCTTTTAATGATGTTAACCACTGTTGTACACTCATTGTTCCAAACTCTGAATACTCTCTTAGACTCTTGTAAGCTGCCTTGGGTCCTTTTCAAGGAGAAAAGTGGTGTAGAAATATTTTAAATTAATAAATAAACAAATAAACTGAGCCAGTTGTTCCTCCATGTGTGAATTCCTTTATGCTTCACAAGAACAGGGACGTGGCCAAAACACTTGCCACTCTCCTAGCATTTGTATGGTTTGTCTCCAGTGTGGAGACACTGATTACTCACAAGCTCTGAATGGTCAGCAAAACGTTTCCCATACTCCTGACATTTCTACGGTTCCTCTCCTGTGTGGACCCCCGTTATGCCTCACAATAGTTGAGCTGTGTGCAAAACATTTCCCACACTCCTAGCATTTCTGTGATTTCTCTCCAGTGTGGACACTCTTATGACTCACAAGTTGTGAATTCTGACCAAAACATTTCCCACACGCCTAGCATTTGTATAGTTTCTCTCCTGTGTGGACTCCCTTATGTCTTACAAGCTGTGAATTCCAAGTGAAACATTTCCCACACTCCTGTCTTTCGTATGCTTTCTCTCCTCTGTGAACCCGCATATGACTCACAAGCTGTGAATTCCAAGCGAAACATTTCCCACACTCCTGGCATTTGTATGGTTTCTCCCGTGTGAACCCGCTTATGATTCACAAGCTGTGAATTCCAAGGAAAACATTTCCCACACTCCTGGCATTTGTATGGTTTCTTTCCAATATGGATACTCTTATGCCTCACAAGAGTTGAGCTGTATGCAAAACAATTCCCACACTACTAGCATTTCTGTCATTTCTCTCCAGTGTGGACACTCTTATGACTCACAAGTTGTGAATTCTGACCAAAAGATTTCCCACACTCCTGGCATCTGTATAGTTTCTCTCCTGTGTGGACTCCCTTATGTCTCACAAGCTGTGAATTCCAAGTGAACCTGCATATGACTCACAAGCTGTGAATTCCAAGCAAAACATTTCCCACACTCCTGGCATTTGTATGGTTTATCTCCAGTGTGGAACCTCATATGACTACCAAGCTGTGAATTCTGAGCAAAAGATTTCCCACACTCCTGGCATTTGTAGGGTTTCTCTCCTTTGTGGATCCTCATATGATGCACAAGGTGTGAATTCCGACTAAAACATTTCCCACACTCCTGGCATTTGTATGGTTTCTCTCCTGTGTGAACCCGCATATGACTCACAAGATGTGAATTACGAGCAAAACATTTCCCACACTCCTGGCATTTGTAGGGTGTCTCCCCTTTGTGGATCCTTATACGACACACAAGCTGTGAATTCCAAGTGAAACATTTCCCACATGCCTGGCATTTGTATGATTTCTCTCCTGTGTGAACCCGCATATGAATCACAAGCTGTGAATTCCGAGCAAAACATTTCCCACACTCCTGGCATCTGTATGGTTTCTCTCCTGTGTGGACACTCTTATGTCTCACTAGCTGTGAATTCCGAGCAAAACATTTCCCACACTCCTGACACTTGTATGGTTTCTCTACTGTGTGGATCCTCATATGACGCACAAGTGTTGAATTCCAACCAAAACATTTCCCACATGCCTGGCATTTGTATGATTTCTCTCCTGTGTGAACCCGCATATGACTCACAAGCTGTGAATTCCGAGCAAAACATTTCCCACACTCCTGGCATCTGTATGGTTTCTCTCCTGTGTGGACACTCTTATGTCTCACTAGCTGTGAATTCCGAGCAAAACATTTCCCACACTCCTGACACTTGTATGGTTTCTCTACTGTGTGGATCCTCATATGACGCACAAGTGTTGAATTCCAACCAAAACATTTCCCACACTCCTGACATTTGTATGGTTTCTCTCCTGTGTGAACCCGCATATGACTCACAAGCTGTGAATTCGAAGCAAAACATTTCCCACACTCCTGGCATTTGTATGGTTTCTCTCCTGTGTGAACCCGCATATGACTCACAAGGTATGAATTCTGAGCAAAACATTTCCCACTCCTGGCATTTGTAGCGTTTCTCTCCTTTGTGCATCCTCATATGACGCAAAAGGTTTGAATTCCAAGTGAAACATTTCCCACACCTCTGGCATTTGTATAGTTTCTCTCCAGTGTGGAACTTCATATGACTCACAAGCTGTGAATTCTGAACAAAATATTTCCCACATTCCTGGCATTTGTCCAGTGTCTCTCCTGTGTGAATTCTCTTATGGTTCTTAAAGTTTGAATCATCAACAAAATATTTCCTACACACTTGCCATTTGTACAGGTTTTCTCCTCTGCAAACTCTTCGATGGCTCAGAAAGCGTTCCTTGCAGTTTAAATATTTCCCAGACATTTTTCTGAAAAAGCAATTCTTTTCAGTGTGGACCCTTCTGTGAACCATCCGTGCTACCATCAGAGGAAAATGTTTTCCACACATGATGCATTTGTACGGCTTCTCTTGGGTATAGGTTTCTTTTGTGTGGTTTCTCCAGTGTCCTGCAACCTCTAATTTGTGTGTGCACGTCTTTTCATATCTGGGGCATACATTTTTCTCCCTCCAAGATCCATGTCAGTCTTTCGAGTACTATAATACATTGTCCTTTTTTCCTCTTTTAATTTTCCATCACATCTATAAACTAATTTAAGAAAACTAAGAGAAACATCATGATTTCCTTCATGGACAACTGGTAGCAACGTTATACTCTTTATAAGGTCCAGGTCAAGGCCTTTATACTCAATTAGGACTGTATGAGGACCTTTAAATCTTAATACTGGTTTTGTTTTAGCTTAATATGCTTCTTGATGGCTTTACTGTTATTTTCCGTGGGATCACTGTAGCAACAAATTTGCCAATATCGCAGTGGCTAAAGTAAGTTGGGACACCATTCTATTGTGGAAGCACTACCGTTGCTGTTATTGTCGCTTGTAGTTATTGCACTGGTAACGAGATTAGCATCAAGCAGACAAGAAGAGAGCCTTACCAAGAGAGGATACAGTTTGCCAGTTCTCCTCCATGACCTCCTGGTGGAGGGCCCTCTGGTCTGGATCCAGCAGTGCCCACTCCTCCTGGCAGAAGTGCACGGCCACCTCCTCAAAGGTCACTGGACCCTAAAAAGAGGAAAGAAAGGAGTCCTTCATCATGGGATTAATAAAGGTAACCTCCTCAATCCCAAAGAACAACTGAAGAGAAGTTGGTGGATCTCATATTGTAGGTTTCAACTTAATATTGGAGGGCACATTTACTAAGGGCTACCAGTCAGCAAAAAAAAGACCTGGAGCTGATTGTGGCTCTGATCATCAGCTTCTCATAGCAAAATTCAAGCTTAAACTGAAGAGAGTAGGAAAAACCACTGGGCTAGTCAGGTATAATCTAAACCAAATCCCTTATGAATACACAGTGGAAGTAAAGAACAGATTTAAGGAACTCGATTTGGTGGACAGAGTGCCTGAAGAACTTTGGATAGAGGCTTGTAACATTGTACAGGAGGCAGCAACAAAAACCATCCCAAAGAAAAGGAAATGCAAGAAAGCAAAGTGGCTGTCCAACGAGGCCCTAGAAATAGCAGAGAAGAGAAGGGGGAAAAAATGCAAGGGAGATAGGGAAAGTTACAGAAAATTGAATGCAGACTTCCAAAGAATAGCAAGGAGAGACAAGAGGGCCTTCTTAAATGAACAATGCAAAGAAATAGAGGAAAATAACAGAAAAGGAAAAACCAGAGATCTGTTCAGGAAAATTGGAGATATTAAAGGAACATTTTGTGCAAAGATGGACATGATAAAGGACAAAAATGGGAGGGACCTAACAGAAGCAGAAGATATCAAGAAGAGGTGGCAAGAATACACAGAGGAATTATACCAGAAAGATTTGGATACCCCGGACAACCCAGATAGTGTGGTTGCTGACCTTGAGCCAGACATCCTGGAGAGTGAAGTCAAGTGGGCCTTAGAAAGGATGGCTAACAACAAGGCCAGTGGAGGAGATGGCATTCCAGTTGAACTATTTAAAATCTTAAAAAATGACGCTGTTAAGGTGCTACATTCAATATGCCAGCAAGTTTGGAAAACTCAACAGTGGCCAGAGGACTGGAAAAGATCATTCTACATCCCAATCCCAAAGAAGGGCAGTGCCAAAGAATGCTCCAACTACCGTACAATTGCACTCATTTCACACGCTAGCAAGGTTATGCTCAAAATCCTCCAAGGTAGGCTTCAGCAGTATGTGGACCGAGAACTCCCAGAAGTACAAGCTGGATTCCGAAGGGGCAGAGGAACTAGAGACCAAATTGCTAACATGCGCTGGATTATGGAGAAAGCCAGAGAGTTCCAGAAAAACATCTACTTCTGCTTCATTGACTATGCAAAAGCCTTTGACTGTGTGGACCACAGCAAACTATGGCAAGTCCTTAAAGAAATAGGAGTTCCTGACCACCTTATCTATCTCCTGAGAAACCTATACGTGGGACAGGAAGCAACAGTTAGAACTGGATATGGAACAACTGATTGGTTCAAAATTGGGAAAGGAGTACGACAAGGCTGTATATTGTCCCCCGACTTATTTAACTTATATGCAGAATACATCATGCGAAAGGCAGGACTGGATGAATCCCAAGCCGGAATTAAGATTGCCGGAAGAAATATCAACAATCTCCGATATGCAGATGATACCACTCTGATGGCAGAAAGTGAGGAGGAATTAAAGAACCTCTTAATGAGGGTGAAAGAGGAGAGCGCAAAAAACGGTCTGAAGCTCAACATCAAAAAAACTAAGATTATGGCCACTAGCCCCATCACTTCCTGGCAAATAGAAGGGGAAGATATGGAGGCAGTGACAGATTTTACTTTCTTGGGCTCCATGATCACTGCAGATGGGGACAGCAGCCACGAAATTAAAAGACAGCTGCTTCTTGGGAGGAAAGCGATGACAAACCTCAACAGCATCTTAAAAAGCAGAGACATCACATTGCCAACAAAAGTCCGCATAGTCAAAGCTATGGTTTTTCCTGTAGTGATGTATGGAAGTGAGAGCTGGACCATAAAGAAGGCTGACCGCCGAAGAATTGATGCTTTTGAATTGTGGTGCTGGAGGAGGCTCTTGAGAGTTCCCTGGACTACAAGGAGAACAAACCTATCCATTCTAAAAGAAATCAACCCTGAGTGCTCACTGGAAGGACAGATCCTGAAGCTGAGGCTTCAATACTTTGGCCATCTCATGAGAAGAGAAGACTCCTTGGAAAAGACCCTGATGTTAGGAAAGTGTGAAGGAAAGAGGAGAAGGGGACAACAGAGGATGAGATGGTTGGACAGTGTCATCGAAGCGACCAACATGAATTTGACACAACTCCGGGAGACAGTGGAAGATAGGCGGGCCTGGCGTTCTCTGGTCCATGGGGTCACGAAGAGTCGGACACGACTAAACGACTAAACAACAACAACAACCAGTCACTTTGGCCACGTGCTCCCTCCCGGAAGAGAGGTCTCCAAACCTCAGTTGCTGGGAAAGAACAGGGGGAGGGAAAGGTCTAATGGTGACCCACCGTCTTTCCTTGTCAGCTTCCATGAGGCAACCAGGGACCCTCTGTCATCAACAGGATGCTAGAATAATCCGGGCTTTGGGAGGAGGGATGGGAAAGTAATTCCTGGTGTCCCCACATTCACTTTTGGAAAACCTCAAACAGCCCACTATTTGTGGGCTGCCTTCCTCCCGAGGAAGGGATTCAAGGCAGCTCACCAGGTGAAAAACTACAGGAATTAATTATGATTAAAAATACATTAAAGAATTAAAAACATTTACAACCTTAAAAACAAACTTACTAGGTAAAAACCAGCACGCAAGACTCAGCTACTAAAAGCCAGTCTGAAAAGGTGGGTCTTCAGCTGTCGGCGGAGGGAGAAAAGGAAGGGGCAACCCAATCTCCTGAGGAAACTGGAGCTGCCACAGAGAAGGCCCTTTCTCGTGTCCCCATCAGGTGTACCTGCGATGGCAATGGGGGCCCAGAGGTGGGTCACCTGTGAGGCTTTTAAGAGCGAGGAGGTTCACATGGGGAGAGACAGTCCTTCAGATCGCCGTCTAGAGTTTTATAGGGCAATAAACAGGACTTTGACTTGGGTTTGGAAACGGATGGGTAGGTATTGCTATTTATCACACTGAGAAGGCCATACTATACTAGCCTTCTACATAAGCACTGATCAAATGGAGCATTTCATTAAAAAGAAAGGGCCAGACTGATTAAGGGCAAAAGTGGTTGAATGTACAGGGATTAGTTAGTTAGTTAGTTGCTAATTCTTACTAATTTATTTACTAATACACACACACAGACAACAGACACACAATACACTCTCACTCATTCTCTCTGCCCCATTAAGTGTCATACACTATTCTGTTAAAAACATATAATAGTAGTATATTAAATGAGCAGTTAAAGAAACCACAGAAACCTCAAGAGGCATAAGTTGTAAGAATAAAATACATGATTCAAATACGCAAGGCCTTTGCCCTACCTGATCGGCTTCTCCTCCATGACAACGAAGAGATGAAGGACTACTTGTTGTTGGCCTCCTGCCGGCCCCTGCGGGAGAGACGAAAGAGTTGGGGAGCCAGTCCTAGCAGCTCCTAGCAAAAGAAGATCATAATCCTAAAAAAGCGGACTAAAACTAAAGTCTTAATTTAGCACCTGAGGATTCCCATCCCAGTTAAAAGCACACATTCACATACTAAAAATTCTGCCATTTCAGGAAACTGTGAGTGAATGATATTCCAAGAGGGCAGAAGACTGACCTTTTATTTTTATTTTTTATTGAGTAAAAGAATTTCTCCAACAATTAAAAAACACTAAATGTCAGGATTTCTCCTTTTTTCAGATACTACAGTTTAACTGCTGCGCCAGAATTTTTCTTTTATTCTGGATCATCTTTTTATTTATTTATTACCACCCTTTTCCAAGAAATAAAAACAAACGAACCAAGCTTTGTCTTTCTTTGTTACAACCCACATTGTACAAAATGAATGGAAAATCTGGTGCGGTGTTCTTTGTCTCTCTCCACCTGCTCAGAAATCATTGCCTTCCTCTGTGTTTCTTTTCCTCCCTCCAACCCGTGATTCCTACCTTCTTCCTAACTGTTAAGCTCAATTCTTCAAACATTAGGGGTAGAGAGGACAAGGAAAAGAGATACAGGCATCTCAAAAGGCGTGTAGGATATATAAAAGAAAAAAAAGTACAGTGGTGCTTCGACTTACGACCATAATCCGTTCTAGAAGATGGATGTAACTCGAAATGGTTGTAAGGCGAAGCACCATTTCCCATAGGAATGCATGGGAACGCGATTAATCCGTTCCGGCAAAAAAAATATACCTCCCTTAGCAAGATAAATAAACGAAAGCATCCTTCAGTCTCGAGAGACTATGGTAATGTGCTCTGAATAGAGGTCCTGGAACAGCGTGTAATGTGGCTGAGAAGGCCAATACGAGAGTGGCCATCCCTTCCACACTGAAGATAAATACAATCTGTCCCCTGTCCAACTCCCTGATTTTGCTGGTTTCGGGACTGTCTCTTTGCCTTGGACAAGGGTCTCTTCAAAATGGTAGAGGCTATGATGCACCAACTGCCTCCAGGCTGAACGCTCAGATGCCAAGGTTTCCCACCTATAGAGGTCCATTCTAAGGCCTTCGGATCCCGCTTGCAGATCTCCTTGTATCGCAGCTGTGGTCTCCCTCTGGGGCAATTTCCCTGCACTAATTCTCCATATAGGAAATCTTTTGGAATCCGACCATCAGCCATTCTCACGACATTCTCACGACATGTTCAAGCCAATGTAGATGTCGCTGTTTCAGTAATGTATACATGCTAAAAATTCCAGCTCGTTCTAGGACCACTCTATTTGGAACTTTGTCCTGCCAGGTGATACCAAAAATGCGTAGGAGACAACGCATATGGAACGTGTTCAGCTTCCTCTCCTGCCGTGCACAAAGGGTCCAGGACTCACTGCAGTACAGGAGTGTGCTCAGGACACAGGCTCTATAGACCTGGATCTTGGAATATGCCATCAGCTTCTTATTAAGCCATACTCTCTTTGTGAGTCTAGAGAACATGGTAGCTGCTTTGTCAATGCGTTTATCCAGCTCGACTTCTAGGAAGAGAGTGTCAGAGATCGTTGAGCCAAGGTACACAAAGTCATGAACAACCTCCAATTCTTGGGTGGAGATGTTAATAGAGGGAGGTGAGTCCACACCCTGGCCCATGACTTGTGTTTTCTTCAGGTTTTCTTCAGGTTGATTGTTAATCCAAAGTCTTGGCAGGCCTTGCTAAACGATTCATGAGTTGTTGGAGGTCTTCAGCAGAACAGGCAACAACAACTGCATCATCGGCAAAGAGGAAGTCCCGCATGCATTTTAGCTGGACTTTGGTCTTCGCTCTCAATCTAGAGAGATTAAAGAGCTTTCTATCTGATCTACTCCGGAGAGACACCTTCTGTTGCAGTTCCAAAGGCGTGCTTCAGCATGACAACAAAAAAGGTCCCAAACAGAGTCGGCACGAGGACACAGCCCTGTTTCACTCCGCTTCGGATGTCAAAGGGATCTGATGTTGAGCCATCAAAAACTACAGTGCCCTTCATTTCTTCATGAAAGGATCTGGTGATGTTAAGGAGTCGAGGAGGACATCCAATCTTGGGGAGTATTTTTAAAAGGCCGTCCCTGCTAACCAAATCAAAGGCCTTTGTAAGACCTATGAAGGCCACAAAAAGTGGCTGTTGTCGTTCCCTACATTTCTCCTGCAACTGTCTGAGGGAAAATACTATGTCAATGGTTGATCTATTAGCTCGAAATCCACACTGTGATTCTGGATAGACTCTGTCTGCAAGCACCTGGAGTCTCTTCAGCACAACACGGGCAAGCAGCTTCCCTACAACGCTGAGAAGAGAGATCCCACTGTAGTTATCGCAGTCGCCCCTGTCGCCTTTGTTCTTGTACAATGTGACAATGTTTGCATCCTTCATGTCCTGTGGTACTCCACCTTCCCTCCAGCAAAGACAAAACATTTCATACAGCTCGATGGTGATGGTCCCTTTACAGCACTTCAGCAGGGATGTTGTCCTTCCCAGGAGCCTTGCCGGAGGCGAGGGAATCCTAGGCCACTTTTATTTCTGCTAATGTTGGTTCGCTGTCCAACTCTTCCAAGACAGGCAGGCACGTGATGTTACTTAATGCTTCTTCGGTTACTACATTCTCTCTAGAATATAGCTCAGAGTAGTGCTGCACCCAGTGTTCCATCTGCTGTGCTCGGTCCTGGATGATCACGCCTGTAGCAGTCTTCAAAAGAGCAGATTTCTTCTGTATTGGACCTAAAGCCTGCTTGATACCGTCATACATTCCCTTGATGTTACCTGTGTCCACTACTATCTATATCTGAGAGCAGAGCTGAATCCAATAATCGTTAGAACATCTCCTGGCAGTCTGTTGGACTTTGCTACGAGCAAGTCGAAGAACCTGCAAGTTGTACTCACTAGGACAGGCTTTGTATGCTGCTAGAGCTCTCCTCTTTTCCTCGACGGCTGGCATCAACTCCTCCGAACGGGCTTCGAGTGAGTCTGCTGATTTTTAGGTCTTCTTGCCAAATGTGGACCAGGCACTGTTATAATATGGAGGATAGGCTGTTACCCAAGCAGCAAATCCCCCCTCTCCACGTCACTGAAATAGTCCAATGGAAAGGCAAGAACCAATACAACTGGCTCCAGCGACTTTGCAAGAGTTGCCAGAGCGTGACTGTGCACAGTCATGAACTGCCTCCAGGACTCCGGCTCCGGATTTTGCCTCGAAGTTAACTCCTGAAGCCTGTTTTATCGGTGGATATAGCCACAAGGCAGTGGAGGTTTGAAATTGGAGATTTCTTTCTCCTAGATTGGCTGCCTTCCAAGGCTAACGAGCCCCACCTACCCATGACGTCTCAACTGAACAAGATACAATATAAAATTTACAAATATATATAACCAGCATATTAAAATCAAAACAACAAATGCATATACATTACATACATACAGTATGCCAATGCCAAAATTAGTAAAATAGAGATTAGCCCATCTCACTGATAAATGTGTAAAGAAAAAAGGAGGCATGTTATATGCAGTACCTTGTGTACAACTATGGGGAAAATTAGCTTCCAGAACTGTAGATAAAGGAATTCTCTTTTTATTCAATGTCTTTATCATAATCAATGTTTGAGGGTGCGCTGTTCCACGAATGGGCATTTAACAGATCATATGTCACCTACAAAAGGGGTTAAGCAAGGCTGTGCTTTAGTTCCAATTCTGTTTAATTGATACGTAAATGATATTGTTGAACATTTGTCATCCCCATTGTTTCATGCCGCTAAATTGACTACTAAACCCATTTCAGCCCTACTATATGCAGATGGTGCCTTGTTTTTCACTTGGTGGATAAGGCTCTCACCCTCCTTTACTGAAACTGGTGGCCAATTAGGGAGATTTTTACCATTGCTACCATTGTTTGGGTATCCTGGGGATTAGAATCAAAGAATAATGCCTTGCAGTGCTGAGCAGCCATTGTTCCTTAAACTTGTTATTGTGCGCCCAAAAAAGACCACTATCTCCATCACTAGAGACTTTTATCAACATTTCCCATGCATTTATAGGTGCTAGTTCCTTTTTCTTCTTAATAATTTATATGCTTGTCTGCTGGCAACATTCTCATTTAACAAAGATTGCAAATGAGTTTTCCTGTACTTATAATAAACTTCCCTCATTTGGCTCTTGGCCTGCTTATATTCACTATCAAACCAGCTGGCTATTTTTGAAGCTCTTCCAGAGTCTACTTTGGTTGCCCTCATTTTTAGGTGTGCTCCTAGTTTTTCAGTCAGGATTTGAAATAGCTTTATTTCCTCAGTGTCATTGCTGGCAGTGAGAATGGTGTTACAGGCATTCATATATTCCTCAGTCTTCAGTAGCTGAGTCAGTGCCATATCTACCACTGGTGACCATTTAATTCTCTTGTGACCAGTCACTTCTAAATTTTTGTTGGGAGTACAATTGTAATTCAAATCGATGAGGACTACATGTTAGGTGTATTAGTGTCAGTGCCAGAGGTAAATGATCACTTTCTGTAATATTATCATTTTCAAATTGGGCAACGTATTAATACGCAGAATGCAAGATTGCTATGTAGGAGATCACACTGCCACCCCTCTGAGTGAAATGAGTACATTCTCCAGAAGGGTCTCCCTTCACAGAACCATTTAATATTAGGAGATTCCTCTTTTTTGTGAACTGAGCAAAGCAATACCCTGCACAATTGCATATTTTATCTTTGGATTTTCAACAACTTTCCCCCAATATATAATCATCTGAATCTTTTTTTTTTTTTTGAGTATTTATTTAAGGACAGGGTAGGGTGTACAAAATGTAAGGGGGAATAGGGAAAAGGGAAAAGGATTAGGGGGATAGGAGAACACAGAGTATACAATCATCCGATCTATTCATATTACAATAACAAATCAACTTTTTGCTTTTTCACAATTTGATTACCCTCCTGCTTTCACCTTATAATTTCATTTTAGTTTAATTCTATGTTACTCCAACACTATCTGGTAACTGCAGCCATTTATACAATAAATCCCATCGTTCAGTTTCCTTTTGAATTGAACAGTCTTTCAGCCCATCTGACAGGATATCCATTTTTGTCGCTTCCCATATTTTCACAATAAGTTTCTCTTGTTTCAGTATCTCTGCTTTCTTGAGATTTTTAACATAATGCTTTTTAATTTTAGAATCTGCATAGGTCACTGGATAACTCTTTATCCCATCTATGTTACCTGGTGTCACGCCCGATAAAAACGGTTCTAGAGTTTGTGCAACTTCATTTAACTGTTGTTTGGCATCTAATGTCCCCTCTTTCATCTCTTTCATCAGATCTTCTATTTTGCTAAGACCTTCATTCACTTGCTGAAATCCTGTTATTATTGTCTTTTGCATAGTATGCCATTCCTTTTCTATTTCTTGTGAAACTATTCCAAAACTTTGAGATTGGACAGACCAAGTCTCCAACATTTGATGTCTTAAATTTTTGGAGGCCATCTCAGGCTTTCCAATGAGTGGGGTTTGTATAGGTGATACTATGTCCTTAACCACAGTGATCGCCCCTTAAATATCCTTCAACAGTTTCCACAATTTTATCAACAAACCAAACCCATAATCATAAACCTCCCCTTAGATCTTCCTCAAATCTTTATCCAAATATCATAATATAAAAATCAACTTTTAACCCAGCACATTCAAATTCAAATAGAACCGTGGCACAGTTATTTCTTCTTCTCCCGAGTCTAGCAAGCTACTATTATCAGAATCACACGCAGTCTGACGAGAAAAAAATCCGGACCAAACAACAATCACAGAGTCTCAGACTCTCCAGTGGTTGTCCTTGTAGCCCGTCTTATGATCTTTCCATTAACCCGTTGATACTCCTCAGTCCAGTCGACCACGTCAGCTCCTTCTTTCTTCTCCAGAAAACCACCAGATTCTATTATCAAAAGTTCACAGAGTCCGGGAAAGGGAAAAGAAAAATACATCCAAGCCAAACTGCATTAACAGAACTCAGTCTCTTGAATCCTGTCCAGTGGTATTACCGTCTGGGATTTTTTTTCCAGAAACACAAGATTTATTTTTCTGTCTCACTCTTTTGGCCTTGAAACCAGCCTGCTGTATTAAGAGTTTCGCTTTTGAAGCAGACTGGTAAGATAGGCTCGCCGCTGCTTCTCTTCTTTCAGCCAAATATTTTCACTCTTATTTTCAGCTTAATGAGGCTATTTCATAAATCAAAGGCTTCAGCTTACTTAGTTGTTATATATTTTTAACGCTATATTAGTTGTCCTCCTCTCCTCCGGTAAACGGGTTACTCACGGCTCAGCGCCAACATGGTTCCCGCCTCCGATCTGTGCTCGGTGATTTCTTCAGAGGGAAGAAGTCCGGGTTTGCATCCCATTCTTCTCCTCCTGATGCTCACCAACTGCTTCAGAGAGAATTCTCCTAGACTCTCCTTCAATCCCCCATTTCAAAAAGGGGATCCCAGACCGAACGGTTCCAGTTTTTCCAGAGAGCTCTTCTCTGGAGCTACTGGCAGCACCGCAACAAAGCCCCGCTCAAAAATCTCCTATAATCATCTGAATCTAATAACCCGATGAAAGTGGGTATATAAACTTTCATCATTAGCACCTAAGTGTACATTGAAAATCCCTGCAATAGTGAATATTGCCTTAGGATATAGAGATTTGGAACTAAGCTGATGTGGATGGTTCCAAGTTTATTAGAAACCAGGATCCCAAAGCCTCCATTAGAGCGACCTCCTCTGGAGCTGGGATCAGCTTTTGATAAATAGCTTACAAAACGGTCTAGCTCCAACTCTTCCTTCTCCCAGGTCTCCTGGCGAAGTCCTGTGTCATATTCCCTGATAAAGTTTTGAAAAGAGGAGTCCGCCACCTTCCCTCACCAGACCCTAAAGTTCCAGGAAAGAAATGTCAGCGAGAGATCTTGTTGATGGATTAAGGGTCATTCAGAAGCAGATGGATCTGAGGTGAATGTTTTCTTTCCCATCAGGGTTGGGGGGGGTGGTATCACCCTCTGAGAAAACTACTTGGCTTGTCCACATTGGGTAAGGAGAGTCGACCACAGATGTCCGATCCAGCGGAGCCTCAAGGCAACGCCCTGGGAACTCTTTTTATTGACTAAGCATGAGTTACATAGTATGTTGTGAGAATTCGGATAGGATACTAGTTACCTAATCGTAACGAGGATTGGCTGAAGAAATGCTTTGATCTTATTCTCTAGCTCTAAGTGAAAGGGCAGAATGAGGAGTTAGCCCGCCTGCTGGCAGCTGCCACATCCTGCCAGGAGTGTGTGCACATCACTGAAACAGAATGCAGCTACAACTTCTAAGCAGAAGTTTCCCACACTTTTGCCCATTGGTGGCTGGCGATCATTCTCTACCAATTCCATAGCACTAGGGGGGTTTTCTGGATGGAGATTTCCCCCCAATAGTGCCAGTAGTGTCCAGATCAATTGAATCCGTGCTATCATTTTCTTTCCCTTGAATGCTTTAAGCATCATCTGGCCTGCAAAGCCCCAGTGACAGAGGGTGAGCACAGTTCTCAAAAATGCTTACAACAGATATGCCCATCTCAGTCAGTGCATCTTTTGATTCAGACACCCACGGCCTTGAGGTCTTCCTGGGTGTCTCGTTCCTATTGCCTTCTTGCAGACTCACATATTTGTCTCCCAGCTGTTGTTGAACTCCCCTTTCCTATGTTTTAGAAACTTTTCTGTTCATGCTGGGAGTTCAATCCAGGGATAGACTGTTCAGATGGTGTCTCTTTCCCTGATCAGATTAGTTAAAAAAGCGTTTCTTGATTAAAAGGCTGAAGTCTTCGGATTTCTGATGGCAACGCCTACCTATTAACGTCAGAAATCATAATCTCAAAATCACTCAGAATCACAACCGGAGTTTGACCAAAAGGCTCTATATCAAAAATGACGTAACATCTATGTGGAAAGGAGTTAGATAAAACTATTGAGCAATAAATACTATATGGAAAGGGAATTAGATAAAAATTAGGAGTGAAGGAGCAGCAAAGAGAGATGCTACTACCACACCCTATCAGAACCGGAACCTCCCCCCTGATCCCAAATTTACACCTGAGAGGTTTTCCGTTTCAGATGGGAAAAATGCATCTTTTCACACATGGTCTCCTGGACAGAAACAAAGGAACTGGCTGCTATATAATGAGGCTTGGTTTGAAATAAAGAAAGAACAAAAGAAGAATGTCACTCTATCCCCAGCTGTAAAGTCACGGGATAAACATACACAGGCCCTTCTTTCCTTTCCCACAGGGAAAAACACACACCTTTCTAGCACAAAGCCTCACCTATAAACCTGACACCTCCTTCATTCCCTTGATTGATCTCTTGTTGCTGAGGATCCTGTTTGGTGTCGAACTGAGGTTCCTCTGCTCTGCGGAAATCAGACTGATCTTCTACAGAGAGATTTCCCAACTGAGGATCTGTGACATGCAATAAGAAGGTAGAGAAGAAGAGAAAGAGGAAAAGATCTCAGCGGATGAGGCAGGGACTTGGAAGAGAAGGGACATCTTCCACAGATTTTCTAAGAAAAATATTGGCAATTGGTAAAATTTGTAGGATTTCTTCCCTCATTTTCTTGACCCTTTGGAGTACAAAAAGACAATCCCCACCGGAACCCACCGAAAGGAATCATATTGTGTCATTGCACCTACAACAGTGCTGGATTGAGTGCAGTGCCAAGGGTAGAAGTAAACCTGAAATTTACTTGGAAAACTATGCAGATGAGGAGGATGCACCTTGTTTTAAAGTGGAAGAGGGTCTCCCCAATTTTGGGTACAGTTATTCAGTTTCAAAATAAAATGAACACGGACCCCACATCTTCCTTTCAAGGACCATAAAGAATAAATTCCAGCAGAACAGCCTCAAACAGGGAGCGAGTGCAGGGGTCATGGGCTCCCCATTTCAGATTCTAAGTCCCTGGCATGGATTGCTCTCACCTCTAGCTCTTCCTGCTTTCTCTCTTCTGCCTGACTCAGACCCACGAAACCTTCTGCCAGTGACACCGCCTGGGAAGTGGTCTCGGCTCCACATTCTCTCACCCAGCTCGACATCTCCAGGGGGAGGACAGCCAGGAACTGCTCCAAGATGACCAGGTCCAGGATCTGAGCCTTTGTGTGTTGCTCTGGCTTGAGCCACTGACGGCAAAGGTGGTGGAGTCGGGTACAAACCTCTCGAGGACCATCAGCCTCCTTGGAGGAGAATTTCCTGAATTTCTGGCACTGCGTATCTGAGTTGGGTATCTCCTCACCTTGGACCTTCTCCACTGTTCTTTCAGAGTATGTCCCAAGGCCTGCTACATGGATAACATCTGGATCTCTTCCTGCTCTGGAGAAAGGGGTATGTTGGTCTGCCATTTTATTCTGTACTCAACAATACTTCCAACGCAGTCCTCGAACCACTCTCGTCCTGCTGAGCAAATAAGTTCCTTAACCGACAATATGACTGAAGCTCTGCAAAGCAAAGACACTCCCATGTGAGCATGTGCCAGACCAAAAAAAATGCCACAAAGAGAAACCAACCAAGTCTCATCTCCAACAGGGAAGACAGAAGGATCCTAAGGCCGAGATGGGAGAAAGGCATGTGGGGTTGCCCGTTCACCTGAGAGGCACAGACCAATGTGCTTGAGACCGTCAGAGACTGACAAGTGGAACCATCTTCCCTTTTTCCCTGATCCCTTTCTAACCATTCAGATTCATTCTTCACCTTAAGCCGCCAAAACCTAAGCCTTTCCACTGACTTTCTTTTATACTTTGCTGCCTTAATATTAAGTGTTCACAGAGTTCCTTTTGATGTGGAAGAAATCTTCAGGCACCCATTGCTTGGCTTTTAAAAGCTACGTATCAATCAAAACAGTGCATCTGTTCATAAAATCTACACAATCTTGTGAAACTCGCACTTGTATTTTGGTTTCTTGTAGTCATTGTTTTACATTCAATTAGTTTTGAAAAATAATCTCATAAAAATATTCCCTGCTTATTCAGGAAGAGTGCTTTAGCAGGTGACGGTTCTATTGCATACAGTGGACTTCGACGTACGCACGGCTTGATGTGCGTACTTTTCGAGGTACGGACTTCTCCGGCTCCAAAATTTCCCATCGACTTGTGGCCGGAGAATCGACCTACGGACCGGAAGGGGGAGGCGGGGAAAGCGCCAAATTCAAATTTGGCGCTTTTCCCGCCTCACCCTTCCAGTCCGTAGGCTGCCGATCGTGCCTCCGGATGCCTCCCAGGGTTTCTCCACCGCCATGGGAGGCCTGTCGGAGGTCCCCCCCCGCTGCCGATCGTGCTTTGGAGGCACGATTGGCGGCGGGGGGGACCTCCAAGAGGCCTCCCATGGCGGCAGAGAAGTCCTGGAAGGCCTCCGGAGGTCCCCCGCCGCCAATCGTGCTTCGGAGGCACCATCGGCGGCGGGGGGGGACCTGGAAAGCCACCTCCGGAGGCTTTCCAGGGCTTCTCCGCCACCATGGGAGGCCTCTCGGAGGTCCCCCACCGACGCAGGCTTTCCCAGGGTGGACCGGGCCTACCAGGGGAGGGCTTCCCCTGGTAGGCCCGGTCTACTGCCCGGGAAAGCCTGCGTCGGCGGGGTCGGGGGACCTTCGAGAGGCCTCCAGCAGCGGCGGGGAAGCCCTCGGAGGCCTCCAGCAGCGGCGATGGCGGCGGCGGGGGACCCCTGGAAGGCTTCGGACAGGTAAGGTGTTTATTTTAAATTTTTTGTGTGCGGGGGGGGGGGGTATTTTTTTCTTAGGCCATACAGATTACAGGGTTTTCAATGCATTCCTATGGGAAATGCATATTCGACCTACGGAGTTTTCGACCTGCGGCCACTGTTCCAATACGGATTAATTCCATAGGTCGAGGGTCCACTGTATTTCGCCAGCTAGGAGTTTATTTATTTTATTTTTATTTATTACATTTATACCCCACCCATCTAGACCGAAGTCTACTCTGGGCGGCTAGTCTAGTTTCCTGACTAGAACAGGATAAAGCTCTGCATCAGACAGAATCCTTTACATGAAGAGCTCATAATTTCCATCCTGTATTAATTTATTATTTTATTTATTTACTTATTTAAAATAATTTTATCCAACCTATCTCCTTAAATACGATCCAAGGTGGTTTACATAATTAAAAAGAATATTTAGAAGCAAAAACAGTAAGTATCCAGAGACTTTTTAAAAATGAAACAAAGACTAGATTAAACATTGTAAATCAAACCAAGACTAAAAAGACATTTCAAAGCCATAAGTTCCCTCTCAGACCACCAGTCCCTCAAGGAAAGCCTGCCTGGAGAGGATGGCCTTCATCGCCTTGTGGAAGGTCAGCCAAGAGGGAAGCAGCCTCCTATCCCATGCGAGGGAATGCCAGAGTTTGGGATCTAATGAGTTGTTGGCTGAAGGTGTCCTCCATTAAATGGGGTCCCACCAAGCGCCACCCTTTTGCCCTCCAAGGGAGCCAACAGGGAAACGTCTCCCCCCTGCAGGTGGTGGCTTGGAAGGTGCAGGATCAGCCCTTTTGCGGGCACGAGAGGTGGAAGGAGGGGGTGGATGTGGCCCTTCAGGCAGCAGAAAGGCTTGGGCCGCAAACAGCCCTTGGGGGCTCCCCTCCGGCTGCCTCTCCTGCCCGGTCTTGGGGGGCTTCCCTTCCCTCGGCTGGGCTTGGAGTTGGGGGGCCTTCCCTCCTTCCCTCCCCCTCCCCCTCCTCTCCTCCCTCCGGCCTCCCCCAGTCCTCCCCCCACCCACTCACCCTCCCTCCTTGTTGCAAGCGGCTCCTCGGATCCCAGGCAGCCTTTCCAGCAACCGAAGCGCCGCTTTCTGTCCGGAGGAAGAAAAAGAAGAGGATCGGAAGGGACTCTTTTTGGACAAGCGAGCATTTCTATGGGGACCGACGCCGCTCCCTCTTCCAAGATCCCCTTGTAGGAATAGCGACTCCGTGCGTTTAATCCTTCGTTTCCTTGTCTCCCAAAAGAGGCACCGCGCGGAGGTTTGGCTTCTCCAGCCCCGGCATCCGTGGGTCCTTCCGGGGTTCGAGGGAAGGGATCCAGGGCTCCCTTGCCCAGAAATCGCTGGGCTCTTCCCCCCCCCCCAGCCTCCTTTTCTTCTTCCCAGCTCCCTTCAGCACCAGGAACTCCCACCTGGCCTCTCGGTTTGCCTCTTTGTCCATTTCCATTGAAAACCAGTCTGGTTGGAGCTTTGCAACAGAAACGGGAAAATCCCAATGCCTTTAATAATAAAAACAAACAAACCCAGATCTTCATGATTGCAACAGATTCCTATGTAGGACCCTCACCAAACCATGGACAGATGGCAGGTTCCGACGTTTTGGGGAAGGTAACACTTAAGAATCACTTGAAATCATGGGGATCCCTTTTTTTTTTAATGAATCTATTTTTACTTTCATCCTGCAGTGTCCTTGTTACTCTTTCACTAATGCTAGGTTCCCTTGTCTTTCTTTCTACAGAAGAAGCACCGATTGGAGAAGGCAGTGAGAGGAGAGAACAATCACAACATGGATTATAGTAAACTGTGGGAAACAAGCCTGGACCAATGCTTCTTTGGTATAGTTCAGAAGAGAGAATGTGGGTGTTTCAAAACCTGGCCGTCTCTGTTATCAGCTTTGGTTGTTTCCCAAGAAAAGGTTGGTTTGTTCTGATTATCACAGATTTACCTGGTGCGTTAGAGTTACACATGAAACAAAATTCACATTTGCATTATAAAATGGAATTAGACTGCAGACTCAAAATACGGTTGGAGCTGCCAACTCCTTAGCGAT
This sequence comes from Intellagama lesueurii, assembly GCA_037013535.1. NCBI lineage: Eukaryota > Metazoa > Chordata > Lepidosauria > Squamata > Agamidae > Intellagama > Intellagama lesueurii. The sequence goes on from JBAJHW010000002.1 coordinate 295,520,328, forward strand.
CAACTTCCCTTTGAAACGAAGGGAAATGCAATGATTTTTAAAATGCTGATTTTAAAAACAAAAATTTGTCTGAACGTCTTCTGCCATCTCCAACTGCCTGTCTGGCCCAATCTTTACAGACCTCACACCTGTGGTGGTTGATTCCCAAAGAAACCCAGAAAACGGGAATCAGAAACTGAGCTTTTTCTGCCGTGCTGCCATCTTTAGGGGATATTCGCCTGCAGGAAATACAACAGGTAACTCCCCCGTCGTGTATTTTAAAAGCTCCTGAAACGAGAACTAATCCGAGAAGCTTTTGAAGAGAATCTCCCCAGATAGCTCAGACTCTGGAGGAAGAAGGAGAGGAATCATGTACTATTGTAGTGTCTTCCAGAAACCCTGCCTTAGGTAAAGATTTATGATGATTTTATGGCTTTGTATTATTATATAAAAAAGGGACGTGGTGGCGCTGCGGGTTAAACCGCAGAAGCTTCTGTACTGCAAGGTCAGAAGACCTGCAGTCGTAAGATCGAATCCACGCGACGGAGTGAGCTCCCGCCGCTTGTCCCAGCTCCTGCCAACCTAGCAGTTCGAAAGCATGCAAATGCAAGTAGATAAATAGGTACCACCTCGTTGGGAAGGTAACGGCATTCCATGTCTAGTCGCGCTGGCCACGTGACCACGGAAACTGTCTTCAGACAAACGCTGGCTCTACGGCTTGGAAACGGGGATGAGCACCGCACCCTAGAGTCGGACACGACTGGACTAAACGTCAAGGAAAACCTTTTTTTATTATTATATAATATTTAATTTGTTATACACCACCTTGGGTAGCAATTTTCTAGATGGGCAATATATAAATGTATATGAATGAATAGACCTCTTAAGTACAGCTGATCTGCCAAACTCTTCAACTCTGGTGATCCTCAATGTTTCATAGGGGCCAGAGGAGGTGCAACCCGGTAATATTTCAAAGGCTAATGTCCCCTCTACCCAGCAGTAAGAACCTGGAGTCTTCCACTCCGTCTATATCCTCTCTATTTCCATGCCCAAGCTGCTGAAACAAAGAAGTGAGTCATGGTAGGAGCAAAGGAGTGGGCTTGTTTTTTAAAAAAGTAATTAAATATAGAAAAAAGACTACGCACTGAGTTGATATGTAGACCTTTGAAAACCAAAGGATAGTTTCATGAACATTTCTTGGTAAAGAACAAAAGAAACTCGGGAAGAAGTCTTACTATGTTTTGGTGGCGTTGGGTTGCAAATCATTTTAATGATTAGAAAGATCAGGCACAAGGGAGATGCTTCCTTTTCTGATTCTCCAATGCTCTCAAGCACATTCGTCTGTGGCTGTCAGGGGAAGGAAGAATCCCACCTGCCTGTCTCCCATCTGAGCCTTGGGATTGGCTTGGCAGAGCTTCAGTGGTCTGGTCTGTTAAGGCAGCCTTTGGCCAGCAGGAAAATACTGGTTCTGAGACCCCGTTGGAGGCATTGTTAGGTGCAAAATAAAATGCCGGACAAAAGCAACACACAAAGGCTCAGATCCTGGACCTAGTGATCCTGGAGTGCTTCCTGACCACCGTCTTCATGGGGAGGTTGAATTGGGTGAGAGAATATGGAGCTGTGACCACTTCCCAAGCAGTGGCCCCGGCACACGGTTTCCCAAGTCTGTGGTAAGAAGGGGGGGGGAGCAGGAAAAGCAAAAGTTGAGAGCAATTTCTTCTGGGGACTCAAAGAGTCTGACGTGGGCAGTCCATCATCCCTGCTGCCCATCTCCCTGTCAAGCTTGTGACTATTCTGCTTCAATTGCCTGTATTTTTCTCATCTGTTCCTTGAAAGTAAGATCTGAGGTATGTGTTCCTCACCTCAAAATTTGGGAGGCTGTCTTCACTTTAAAACAAGGGTTATTTTTCCTGTGTTCCTAGTTTTCTAAGGAAACGATAGATTTCCTTCTGTCATTGGCACAGCACCCACTTCCGCCCTGGCAGGTGCAATGGACTGGTGCAATCCCTTTTGGTGGGTTCTGGCAGGGATTTTCCACTACCTGATCTTGTCCATGTCTCCTCCAAGAGGCTGAGAAAACCCTACATGTTCTACCAACTGCCCACATCCTTGATTGAGAAAATCTGAGGGTGATATCCTGTATTTCCCAAGTCCCAACCTCACCCACTGAGATCTTTGCCTCCATCTTTTCATTTCTATTTTCCTGTTGTATGTCATGGACCTTCAGACGCTCCTCAGGCTGATTTCCCTATGGCAGAAAAACCTTCGTTTGACACCAAAAGGAGTCTCCAGTGATAAGAAAACAATTGGGGAATTGAGGAAGGTGCCATTTTGATGGGTAATACTATGAGGATATGTATTTTTCTCCCATGTGAAAGGAAAGGTCTATGTATATTCCTCCCCTGGATTTATGGGACTGGGAGTGGAGGGATGCTGTTCTTTAGTTCTTTCTATACATCAAACCAGTGTTGTGATTTTTAGTTTGACAAGACGTTTTGTAATAGCAACCAGTTCCTCAGTTTCTTCTGTCCAGGAGGCCATGAGTGAAGAGATGACCTTTATCCTGTCTGACACAGACGGCCTTAACTGTACAAATTCAGGATAGGAGAGATTCTGAGGCACATCCATACTTAACTTTACGTGATCGGTACTTATTTGTTTACTTGTTATCTTTATATCCCACATTTCTTCTGAGATGCTCAGAGCTTTCTTCCGAATCACTTGTCATTTGTACGGCAAGCGCGAGGGAGGCCATGCTGAGAGGGAGGGAACAGTTTAATGGTTCTTGAGAGATCAGAATGGGATCAACCAAGGCCTTGCCCCACGTCTTAACCCAGTGGCTCCAAAATGTGTTGGCATCACATCCTCTTTTTCATTCCTGAGAAACACTCAGGCTTCCCCGTGTCTCTTTTACCATCATCCAGATCATTTAAACCAAAAAAATGCAATTTGTCATTTAAAATGAAAAATAAATGCAAATAACTCTCCTATGTTGAGGAGGTCAAATATATTACTGGAAAACTTACTGTAAGTAGAAAAAGATGACCAATCGCTGTCAAACAGACTGAGTTGGCTCAAAAAACTTCACAGGTTTAGCTTCCAAGTAAAAACTTTAATAAAACAATAAAAGATCAAGCTTTCAACAAGGACAACACGTCCTGTCATCAAACGTCTGACCGCTTATAACCCTGAAAATCCTAAGAACATAAGAAGAGCCCTGCTGGATCAGGCCAAGGGCCCATCTAGTCCAGCTTCCTGTAGCTCACAGGGGCCTCGCCAGATGCCTCTGGGAGCCCACGAAACAACTGGATACCTGTCTCCTGATTCCCCCTCCCCTGCATCTGGCATTTGGAGGGACCTTCCTTTTAAGCCTGCAGATTATACATCCCCATCATGGCTTGTAACCTGCATTGGACTTTTCCTCCAGGAATCCATTCAATCCCCTATTAAAGACATCTAGGCAGATGCCATCACCACATCCTGTGGCAAGGAGGTCCACAGACTAACAACCCGCTGGGTCAAGAAATATTTTCTTTTGTCTGCTCTCACTCTCCCAAGACTTCATTGGAGTGGATGTCCCCTGGTTCTGGTATTGCCTGAAAGGAAAAAGAGCTTCCCTCTATTCACTTTATCCATCGTCTGCATAATTTTATATGTCTCAGTCATGTCCCCCCCTCAGGTGCCTTTTCTCTCCACTAAAGAGCCCCAAACGCTGTAGCCTTTCCTCATAAGGGAGGTGCTCCAGCCCAGTCATCATTTTAGTCACTCTCTTCTGCACTTTTTCCAGTTCCACTATGTCTTTCAATTTTCAATCCCATTTTTAAATCATACCTAGCATGATCTTTACTACCACCGTACACTAGGTTGACACTTTCATCGAGCTGTCCACCAGCACACCAAGATCTCTTTCCTGATATGTCATGGGCAGCTCAGAACCCATTAGCTGATAAATAAAGTTTTGATTTTTTTGCCCCAGTGTGCATTACTTTACATTTCTTATATTGAAACACATTTCTCATTTTGTCGCCGATTCTTCCAGTTTGGAGAGATCCTTCTGGAGCTCTTCACAATCCCTTCTGGCCTTTTGTTGTTGTTGTTGTTTAGTCGTGTCCGACACTTCGTGACCCCATGGACCAGAGCATGCCAGGCCCTCCTGTCTTCCACTGCCTCCCGGAGTTGGGTCAAATTCATGTTGGTAGCTTCGATGACACTGTCCAACCATCTCATCCTCTGTCGTCCCCTTCTCCTCTTGCCTTCACACTTTCCTAACATCCTTTACCACCCATAAAAGTTTAGTGTCATCTGCAAACCTGGCCACCTCACTGCTTATCCCTGTCTCCAGATCATTCATGAACAGTTTGACAGATCCCTGGGGCAGACCACTCTTCACCTCTCTCCATTATGAAAATTGCCCGTTGACACCTACTCTGTTTCCTGGTTCTCAACCAATTCTCAATCCATAAGAGGACCTGTCCTCTTATGTTGGAGTCACGAACTTAGCAGGCTGATGGGCTTTGTGGTGATCACCAGATAATTAGGATAGCAAAGAGTCTCTTAGAGATAGACGTTAATGAAGTAAGCCACACACAGGGATGTCTGCCAGCAGTGCTCCTGGTGGGCGGCTAGTAGAAGAGGCAGAAGAACACAGAATGGGTTCCCAATGAATTCTGCCCTGCCCCCAGGAGGACTGTGCTTTTATTAACCTTACAAGCTCACAGATGGTGGACAGTAAACAGATAGGTTACAGAGTTCAGATAGGACAATGGTTACATCATGCCATTAGGATTGGCCCAGGGAAAGGCAGTTAATCAAGCCCTCTATGATTGGCCTAAGGAAAGGCTCTATGCAAGCTCTCTAGCACCTATGAGAAAGAAGAAGACTGGTGGGCAGTCACGCCCCTCAGAAGCAGCTGTGACATCATCCAGGAGAGTTTGCCCTCTACTGTAGATTAAGCCAACAGTTTAGCAACCTTGGGAATGGCGCCCCCACATTTCCCCTTTTTCTTTTTTATTAAGCAAAGGAATATATTCTTTAATGTGCTTGCGGATTACATATAAGTCCTTCCTACGAAGGCCAGAAGGCGGAGGTTTGCAACAAGCAGTAATTACTGAAAAAAAGGTCGGAATACATTGAATGAAACAACAGCAGATTACAAGGAGTGCGAAAATCATAATTGCGTACATCAATACAGTGCGAAGCCATCCGAAGTTAGGCAGCCAGGACCATAAACTGTCCCACCAGGAAGGAAGAATGTCGTGCCGTATGTTATTGGCAAGTTGTGTCAGCTGAGCAAGATGATTGTTCACTGCATGACTATTATCAGATAAATTGAAGCAACAGAGATTATTAAAAGACTCACAACCAATATGATTGCGCAACAGGAGATAATCCAAGGCTGCACGGTTGTCTAAAATAGCATTACGTAGTTGACTTTGTTCGTGATTCAGCAGGGAAATAGCAGTGGAAGTGTGGTTAATGGTCTTAGCTAGGGTGCATGCAAGGTTTGCGAGTGTGCGGGCGTTATAAATTGCGAGGCCAGGAATGCCAACGAGTGAGGCGGCCAGTGAAACATATTCAGCTTTGGAGTAACTTTACCATGTTCGTTCAAGTGAAGCCTGTCCCTCTTGTAGAGGCCCGGCTTGTCCCAAAATGTTTCCCAGTGCCTAATGAATCTAAACACCTGCCCCTGACACCTCTGTTTCTTCCATGCATTGAGACCCCTGAGCTCCGCCTGCCCTAGCTAGCCTTGCACGTGGAAGAGGGAGCACTTCCGAGAACACTACCTTTGAGGTCCTGGCTGTGAGTTTCCTCCCTAACAACTTAAATTTGGCCTCCAGGGCCTCGTGGCTACATTTTCCCATGTAGTTGGTGCCAACATGCACCACCACTGCTACCTTGTCCCCAGCACTCTCTACCAGCCGATCCAGAGGAGACATGATGTCTGCAGCCTTTGCACAAGGCAGGCAAGTCACCGTGCGGTCCTTACAACTGTCACAACCCTCTCACTCTATGTTCCTGACAATAGAATTGCCCCCTCCCCACGAGGAAGATCCTCAGTGCAACTGGATACTGTGCCCGTCACCTGTAGAAGCGGTCCCCTCTAGGAGATGGTTTCCCTCTTTTCCAGATTGGCATCCTCCAGCCCGGCAACTTCCAATCCCAGCAGCTGAGGAGCTGCTTGTCTGTGGCTGCTTCCTCTGCCAGCAACATAGCCATCGCTGGTCCTCCAGCCTTCTCACCTCACCTTGTCGTGGTGTACTCGGGCTGCTTCCTCTCGCGGCACCCAAAACTCTTCCCCATGCCCAGTATCTGGATTTGTGCAATGGATAGTTTTCCAAGCTGGCTGTCGAGTGTTCCAATAATGCCAAAACCTCTTGGGCCTTGAACGCCTGCCGATCGATAGCATCCACCCAAGAGTCCTCCAGTTCCTCCATAAAACCCCACCCAACCCTGGTTACACATGCAGCCTCCAAGGTATCATCTGCATCACCACTGCCAACTCACCAGTTCGCAGGTGAAGTGCTCGTCGGGAATCTCACCCCGACTCTCAGAGAGGTGGAGAGCCCAGTTTCATCAGCAGGGTGATCGGGGCCGATCCACCATGGGGATATTCATTAGTAAGTTGTCTGCTAATGGTGCAATGGTTTAGTAAACTGATGATGGCATGGTGATTCAGGAATGACTCAGGCTTTAGAGATGTACTGTACTTTGTACTGCTTTTTTGTCATTGTTTTAACTGCATGGTTTAAAAAAGGGGTTTGCCATCTTGATTTAATAGAACTAATTTAATTCTATTTTCGTCACATTTCCTTTAATTGTACTTCAGAAGTACAGGAGAAAAGGGAAAGATTCCCTACCTTCTGTGGTAGAACAATGAAAAGTGTGTGTTAAAATATTACGAGGTGAACTGAAAATGCTATGTTGTTTCCCCCTCTCCCTTGTTGTCTGGGAAGCATCTTTTTTATTTGTTTGTTTTATTTATAGGCTGCCTTTCTCCTGAAAGGGGGTTCCATCTTGGAACTTCAGACACGAAGAAGTGCAAACCTGTTGAGTTAGACAAATCCTATCTGCTTTTATTGGTGGTAGAAAGTTTTTGGAGAAATATTTTATTTATTGATTTGATTTATACACTGCCTATCTAACCAGAAGGCATTCTACCAGGTAACGAGGTCCCAAACCATTTAGGGCTGTATATGTTAGAACCATCACCTTGAAGTTGGCATGGAAGCAGATGGGTAACCAGTGTAAGGTGGCCAGAGCTGGAAAAATGTGTTGGTATCTCCCAACTCGGCTCAATAACTCAGCCACCATATTCTGGACCTGTTGCAGCTTCTGCACCAGCTTCATTGGAAGCCCCACATAGACAGCATTACAGCAGTCTATTCTTGACACTACCAGTGCATGGAGCAGCGGGTGAGGGACCCGGAGTCCAGGTAGGAGCGCAGCTGCACAATCCACCCAAGATGATAGTAGGCGGGTCAGACCGTAGACACTACCTGGATGTCCGCTGACAGTGCTGGGTCCAGAATAATGCCCAAGTTGCATACCTCATACTTAGCAGAGAGAGCAGCTCCACGAAAAAAGGAGAGAGGCACCCAATATGCCGACACCAGGGGCATCCACCCAAAGGACCTTCGTCTTTTCTGGGTTCAACCTCAGTCTGTTGTTCCCAGTGCTCAGGTGACGAGACAGCCTCCAATGCAGAGGGGTGGAAGGAGGGAAAGTATTGCATGTTGTCCACATATTCATGACACAAAACTCCTGATGAGGAGGCCTACTCCAGAGGCCTCATATAGATATTAAATAGCAACAGGGAGATGATTGACCCCGAGGGACTCCACAAATGAGAGTTAAAGGGGGTGAAAGAAACCCTCTCCCCTAGTTGCACTCTCTGGGGACAGTCCTCAAAGAAGGCCTGGAGCCAGGACAGAGCAAGGCCACTGATTCCTAACTCCAACAGCCTCCCCAGGAGGATACTGTGGTTGACAGTATCCAGGGCTGCGGAGAGATGTCATCTCGCAGGGCAACCAATGCTGTCTCCGTGCCATGACACAGCATGCAATCAGATCCAGCACGGCTATATCTTTACTGAGACCAACAAAGTAACGTGCAATTTTTAAAGCTTTCTGGAACGTTTCATTGGCTACACAGAACTTCCGAATCATCCACCCTTGGTTTGACTGACTGTTGATATTCCTGTAGTTCCATTTTTAACTAATGACACAGTAGTAACTTAATTCATTAAATAAATCTCCATCTAGCGCAGCGGTCCCCAACCGTTTTCGGTCCGCGGAACATTTGGGGGGTGCGAGCTCCGTGCTCGGACCGGTTGGGCAGTGGGGCATGTAATGCTCGCAGGTGGGCGTGTTGCGCTTGCGGGTGGGCATGTCACGCTTGTGCTAACCGTTCCCCCAGTGCCTCTCGCAGGAGAGCAGTGCCCCTTCCGCCGCTTTTGGAGTTATGTTTTGTTTTATTTTATATTGTAGAAAAAATAAATTGCAAATTTATTAAGTTCATTCTTGGATCTCTCACTGTGTGCCCAGTTGCATGAACTGATGCATAATGAGGGATACAAGCAGCAAATCGTTAACTACTGATTATTCACAGCCACAATTTACACCATGGCACTTTCATGTGAGTGTTACCCACCAAGAGGATTCTGGCTGATATTTAAATTTATATACCGCCCACCTGCCCAGAGGCCATTCTGGGCAGTTTAGAGCAAAGACAATAAAACAGTTCTTGCTGGAAGAAAGTGTTTGCTAGGTACTGAGATCCCAAACCATTTAGGGCTTTAAATGTCAGAACCATCACCTTGAAGCTGACATGGAAGCGGACAGGTAACCAATGTAAGGCGGCCAGGGAGATATGTTTGGTATTTATCAGCTCCACCCATTAGTCTGGATGCCATGTTCTGGAGCTGTTGACGCTTCTGTATCAACCTCAAGGGAAGCCCCACATAGACGGCATTAAAGTAGTCTATCCTTTAGCCTACCAGTGCATGGACCAAAGTGCTGTGTGATCAGGTATCCAGATAGGGGTGCAGCAATGCAATCCATCTAAGGTGATAATTCTTTATTCTACTCAACTCTAAGCACTTCTGCTTCAGATTTCTTGCATTGCAGTAACGATTCCCCAACTACGATTGTGGGTTTCGATTTCTCTGAAGATCTCTTGAAGGCCATCCAACATGTCCCCAATGCTAAAGCGTTCAAACCAGGAGGCAAATATTGCTGTTCAGCAAAAATATTTTGCATCAGGAGTCGGAAAAAACGTACTCTGCTGTGAGTGACTTTCTGCTCCCTCTGTAATTCTAATGGGCCGAGAGGTTGGGTTTTAAGGTACTCTTCTTGTACTCCATGTATCTGCTAAGAATTCCACTTCTCAGAATGGGGATGGCCTTCTCACGGTCCTTAGTGGAAGGGGCAGGACTATGTCCTAATGGCAAAAATCCATACATTTCTTGGGACTCCCCCCGCCCCCCGAGGATTCTGTCTATAAAAATAATATTGTGCAAGGCAAGTAACTGAGAAAGGAAGGATTTGAAGCAATCACACTCTTCCTATTACCCATCTTGGCTCATGGTCAGAATTGAGAATGTGCCATATAAAAAACAGCTAAGGTGGGGTGACTGGACATTTATCAGGGGCCTCAACCTGCATCAGGAGGTGGCTGCTGCTGGAATGGTGTGAACCTGCCCATCCCAAGCACAAATGCCCTGTCCAGCCTCTTCTCCGTAGCCAGAGGAAAATACGTAATAGCAGATGTAGGGCAGAACCTGGATTACTGTAACACACTTTAAGTGGGGCTGCCAATGGAAAGCGTCAGGGAGCTTCAGCGGATCCAAAACACAGCAGCCAGATTGCTGAATGGGGCATAGCTAGTTTTAACCTACAAGCTATCTCCCATTATGAGCTGGCCTGGGGGTTATGATCACGAAGAGAGGCTTTTCCCTCAGTCCCACCACCCTCACAACTGTATCTGATTGAGAAACAGGAGAGTGCCTTCTCTGTTGCTGCTCCCAGACTTTGGAACTCCCTCCCACAGGAGGCCAAGCTGGCCCCATCTTTGATATCCTTCCGCGAGTAGGAAAAGACCTTCCTCTTCAAGCAAGCCTTCCCTCAGTAATCTAGCCACCTGTGTGTGATTTTTAGATGGATTGTTATTGTACTTTCCATTTTCGGGTTGTCCAATTCTCAAAGTGACTTTTTTCCTCCCTTTTAAATATTTGTGCACATATAGTTCTTAGCTTTAAAATGGCCTTTTAATAAGATGCCTCTTTATATGTATTTTTAGCTCTAAATACTGTCTTTTAATGATGTTAACCACTGTTGTACACTCATTGTTCCAAACTCTGAATACTCTCTTAGACTCTTGTAAGCTGCCTTGGGTCCGTTTCAAGGAGAAAGGTGATGTAGAAATATTGTAAATTAATAAATAAACGAATAAACTGAGCCAGGTGTTCCTCCATCTGTGGATTCCTTTATGCTTCACAAGAAGAGGGACGTGGCCAAAACACTTGCCACACTCCTAGCATTTGTATGGTTTCTCTCCAGTGTGGAGGCACTGATTACTCACAAGCTCTGAACTGTCAGCAAAACGTTTCCCGTACTCCTGACATTTGTACGGTTTCTCTCCTGTGTGTTCCCCCGTTATGCCTCACAATAGTTGAGCTATGTGCAAAACATTTCCCACACTCCTAGCATTTCTGTGATTTCTCTCCAGTGTGGACACTCTTATGACTCACAAGTTGTGAATTCTGACCAAAACATTTCCCACACACCTGGCATCTGTATAGTTTCTCTCCTGTGTGGACTCCCTTATGTCCCACAAGCTGTGAATTCCAAGTGAAACATTTCCCACATTCCTAACATTTGTATGGTTTCTCTCCTGTGTGAACCCGCATATGATTCACAAGCTGTGAATTCCGAGCAAAACATTTCCCACACTCCTATCATTTATAGGGTTTCTCTCCTTTGTGGATCCTCATATGACACACATGGTGTGAACTCCAAGTGAAACATTTCCCACATGCCTGGCATTTGTAGGGTTTCTCTCCTTTGTGGATCCTCATATGACACATAAGGTATGAATTCCAAGTGAAACATTTCCCACACTCCTGGCATTTGGTTTCTCTCCAATATGGATACTCTTATGCCTCACAAGAGTTGAGCTGTATGCAAAACAATTCCCACAATCCTAGCATTTCTGTCATTTCTCTCCTGTGTGAACCTGCATATGACTCACAAGCTGTGAATTCCGAGCAAAAGATTTCCTACACTCCTGGCATTTGTAGGGTTTCTCTCCTTTGTGGATACTCATATGACGCAAAAGTGGTGAATTCCAAGTGAAACATTTCCCACACTCGTGGCATTTGTATGGTTTCTCCCCTGTGTGAACCCGTATATGATCCACAAGCTGTGAATTCTGAGCAAAAGATTTCCCACACTCCTGGCATTTGTAGGGTTTCTCTCCTTTGTGGATCCTCATATGACGCACAAGTGGTGAATTCCAAGCAAAACATTTCCCACACTCCTGGCATTTGTATGGTTTCTCTCCTGTGTGAACCCGCATATGACTCACAAAATGTGAATTCCAAGCAAAACATTTCCCACACTCCTGGCATCTGTATAGTTTCTCTCCAGTGTGGAACTTCATATGACTACCAAGCTGAGAATTCTGAGCAAAAGATTTCCCACACTCCTGGCATTTGTATGGTTTCTCCCCTGTGTGAATCCGCATATGACTCACAAGGTGTGAATTCCGAGCAAAACATTTCCCACACTCCTGGCATTTGTAGGGTTTCTCTCCTTTGTGTACTCTCTTATGCTTCATAAGGCCAGAATTCTGAGCAAAACATTTCCCACACTCCTGGCATCCGTATGGTTTCTCTCCAGTGTGGAACTTTATATGACTCACAAGCTGTGAATTCTGAACAAAAGATTTCCCACACTCCTGGCATTTGTAGGGTTTCTCCCCTGTGTGAACCCGTATATGACTCACCAGCTGTGAATTCCGAGCAAAAGATTTCCTACACTCCTGGCATTTGTAGGGTTTCTCTCCTTTGTGGATACTCATATGACGCACAAGTGGAGAATTCCAAGTGAAACATTTCCCATACTCCTGGCATTTGTATGGTTTCTCCCCTGTGTGAACCCGTATATGATTCACAAGCTGTGAATTCTGAGCAAAAGATTTCCCACACTCCTGGCATTTGTAGGGTTTCTCTCCTTTGTGGATCCTCATATGATGCACAAGTGGTGAATTCCAAGCAAAACATTTCCCACACTCCTGGCATTTGTATGGTTTCTCTCCTGTGTGAACCCGCATATGACTCACAAAATGTGATTTCCAAGCAAAACATTTCCCACACTCCTGGCATCTGTATAGTTTCTCTCCAGTGTGGAACTTCATATGACTACCAAGCTGAGAATTCTGAGCAAAACATTTCCCACACTCCTGGCATTTGTATGGTTTCTCCCGTGTGTGAATCCGCATATGACTCACAAGGTGTGAATTCCGAGCAAAACATTTCCCACACTCCTGGCATTTGTAGGGTTTCTCTCCTTTGTGTACTCTCTTATGCTTCATAAGGCCAGAATTCTGAGCAAAACATTTCCCACACTCCTGGCATCCGTATGGTTTCTCTCCAGTGTGGAACTTTATATGACTCACAAGCTGTGAATTCTGAATAAAAGATTTCCCACACTCCTGGCATTTGTAGGGTTTCTCTCCTTTGTGGATACTCATATGACGCACAAGTGGTGAATTCCAAGTGAAACATTTCCCACGCTTCTGGCATTTGTATGGTTTCTCTCCTGTGTGAACTCGCATATGACTCACAAACTGTGAATTCCAAGCAAAACATTTCCCACACTCCTGGCATCTGTATGGTTTCTCTCCAGTGTGGAACTTCATATGACTCACAAGCTGTGAATTCTGAGCAAAAGATTTCCCACATTCCTGGCATTTGTCCAGTAGATCTCCTGTGTGAATTCTCTCATGGTTCTTAAAGTTTGAATCATGAACAACATGTTTCCTACACACTTGCCATTGGTACAGTTTTTCTCCTGTGCAAACTCTTCGATGGCTCAGAAAGCCTGCCTTGGAGATTAAACATTTCCCAGACATTTTTCTGAAAAAGCAATTCTTTTCAGTGCGGACCCGTCTGTGAACCATCCGTGCTACCATCAGACGAAAATGTTTTCCAGACATGATGCATTTGTACGGCTTCTCTTGGGTACAAGTTTCTTCTGTGTGGGTTCTCCGGTGTCCTGCAGCCTCTAATTTGTGTGTACACGTCTTTTCATATCTGGGGCATACATTTTTCTCCCTCCATTTATCTGCAGGAAAGGACAAAAGAATAAAAAGGTGGAACTGAAAAGATAAACAGATCTAGAGACCAAAAAAAAAAAAAAGGTTTTCTGAGGACGTGGATATTGAGGCAGGAAATCTTTAATGGAAAGACGAAATAGTCAGTCTTTCAAGTGCTATAATACATTGTCCTTTTTTCCCCTTTTAATTTTCCATCACATCTATAAACTAATTTAAGAAAGCTAAGAGAAACATCATGATTTCCTTCATGGACACATGGTACCAACATTATACAATTTATAAGGTCCAGGTCAAGGCCTTTATACTGAATTAGGACTGTATGAGGACCTTTAAATCTTAATACTGGTTTTGTTTTAGCTTAATATGCTTCTTGATGGCTTTACTGTTATTTTCCATGGGATCACTGTAGCAACAAATTTGCCAATATTGCAGTGGCTAAAGTGAGTTGGGACACCATTCTATTGTGGAAGCACTATCGTTGCTGTTATTGTTGCTAGTCGTTATTGCACTGGTAATGATAGAGAGTGTCAACCAGACAAGAAGAGAGCCTTACCAAGAGAGGATATGATTTGCCAGTTCTCCTCCATGACCTCCTGGTGGAGGGCCCTCTGGTCAGGATCCAGCAGTGCCCACTCCTCTTGGGTAAAGTGCACGGCCACCTCCTCAAAGGTCACTGGACCCTAAAAATGGAAAAGAAAGGAGGCCTTCTTCATGGGATTAATAAAGGTAACCTCCTCAATCCCAAGGAACAACTGAAGAGAAGTTGGTGGATCTCATATTTTAGGTTTCAACTTAATATTGGAGGGAACATTTACTAAGGGCTACCAGTCACTTTGGCCACGTGCTCCCTCCCGGAAGAGAGGCCTCCAAACCTCAGTTGCTGGGAAAGAACAGGGGGAGGGAAAGGGTTACTGGTGACCCACCGTCTCTCCTTGTCAGCTTCCTTGAGGCAACCAGGGACCCTCTGTGAGCAACAGGATGCTAGAATAATCCGGGCTTTGGGAGGAGGGGTGGGAAAGTAATTCCTGGTGTCCCCACATTCACTTTTGGAAAACCTCAAACAGCCCACTATTTGTGGGCTGCCTTCCTCCCGAGGAAGGGATTCAAGGCAGCTCACCATGTGAAAAACTACAGGAATTAAGTATGATTAAAAATACATTAAAGAATTAAAAACATTTACAACCTTAAAAACAAACTTACTAGGTAAAAACCAGCACGCAAGACTCAGCTACTAAAAGCCAGTCTGAAAAGGTGGGTCTTCAGCTGTCGGCGGAGGGAGAAAAGGAAGGGGCAACCCAATCTCCTGAGGAAACTGGAGCTGCCACAGAGAAGGCCCTTTCTCGTGTCCCCATCAGGTGTACCTGCAATGGCAATGGGGGCCCAGAGGTGGGTCACCTGTGAGGCTTTTAAGAGCGAGGAGGTTCACATGGGGAGAGACAGTCCTTCAGATCGCCGTCTAGAGCTTTATAGGGCAATAAACAGGACTTTGAATTGGGTTTGGAAACGGATGGGTAGGTATTGCTATTTATCACACTGAGAAGGCCATACTATACTAGCCTTCTACATAAGCACTGATCAAATGGAGCATTTCATTAAAAAGAAAGGGCCAGACTGATTAAGGGCAAAAGTGGTTGAATGTACAGGGATTATTTAGTTAGTTAGTTGCTAATTCTTACTAATTTATTTACTAATACACACACACACAGAGACAACAGACACACAATACACTCTCACTCATTTTCTCTGCCCCATTAAGTGTCATACACTATTCTGTTAAAAACATATAATAGTAGTATATTAAATGAGCAGTTAAAGAAACCACAGAAAATTGTAAGAATAAAATACATGATTCAAATACACAAGGCCTTTGCCCTACCTGATTGGCTTCTCCTCCATGAGAACGAAGAGATGAAGGACTACTTGTCATTGGCCTCCTGCCAGCCCCTGCAGGACAGACGAAAGAGTTGGGAAGCCAGTCCTAGAAGCTCCTCGCAAAAGAAGATCAGAATCCTATAAACACAGACTAAGACTAAAGTCTTAATTTAGCACCTGAGGATTCCCATCCCAGTTAAAGGCACACATTCACATACTAAAATTCTGCCATTTCAGGAAACTGTGAGTGAATGATATTCCAAGAGGGCAGAAGACGGAGATCTTTTTTTATTTTTTACTGAGTAAAAGATTTTCTCCAACAATAAAAAAACACTAAATGTCAGGAATTCTCCTTTTTCCAGATACTACAGTTCAACCACTGCGCCAGAATTTTTCTTTTATTCTTAGTCATATTTTTTTTTATTACCACCCTTTTTCAGGAAATAAAAACAAACGAACCAAGCTTTGTCTTTCTTTGTTTTAACCCACATTGTACAAAATGAATGGAAAATCTGGTGCGGTGTTCTTTGTCTCTCTCCACCTGCTCTGAAATCAATGCCTTCCTCTGTGTTTCTTTCCCCCTCTCAAACATTAGGTGTAGGGAGGACAAGTGGTTAGGAAAAGAGATACAGGGGACGTCACTTCCGCTCGGGGGAATGACCAGCTAAGAGCCGAACCTCCGTATCGCCGGAATGGTAAAAAGACTTTAAAATGCATTTCTTCTTCTAAAAGATTGGTTCTTTTCGCATAAATCTTTGAAGGGAAAGATAAGGAACATGTATATTTAATTAAACTCTCCAAGGACTGTGTTGTTTTAAAACTAAAAACTACTTTCACTTTTGGGTCAGATAAGCTGTTGGATTTTTCGTACTGCTCTGCTCATAATGAAAAGCTTGTAACAGCAATAATTACTCTCAATTAGACCTCTCTATGTCAAGGAGGAGGGATAAATCTGCCAAAACCCCTGCCTGGATAAGAGAAAAAAACCCAGTACCCTCAGATCGCAGTTTGGAAAGACTGACGAGGGCAACAACTGAAAAAGATAAACAAAAAACAATGGAAGATCTCACGAGGGTTGTAAAAGACATGTCCTGTAAAATGTCTGAAGGCTTTGATCAAATTGAGAGACGAGCTAAGTCCATTGAAATGAGTATCAATAAACTTCAAGACCAAATTTCAGGGGTTTCACAGGAGCTCAAAGTTGTCAAAAGCAAAATTAAAGAGCTTGGAACTAGAGTTGAAGCAGATCAAGAAAAAATATCTTCCTTGGACGAACAAATCAATGAAACTAACAAAAGGCTGATTTACATGGAGGATAACCTCAGAAGGTCTAATATTAAAATAATGAATTTCCAATTGCAACACGGACAAGATCTCAAAAAAGAGGTTATAGCTTGGGTTAATTCCATAATGGGCACCCAACATCTGGTTGAAACAGACATAGAAAGAGCACATTACCTGGGTAACCCAAAAAGTCTCAGAACTAGACCAGTGGTGGTGAAGTTTTTGAATTACACAAAGAAAGAACAATTTATGAGAGTAATTAAACAAAAACAAGACCAGCTGGTCTATCGGGACAATAAGGTACAGATTTTCCAGGATCTATGCAATGAATCTGTGAAATGGAGAAGATCTATGAAGTCTGTCACAGCAGTTCTGAAGAAAAACAACTTCAGATATCAATGAAGATCAATTGAATCCGTGCTATCATTTTCTTTCACTTGAATGCTCTTAGCATCATGTGGCCTGCAAAGCCCCAGTGGCAGAGGGGGAGCACAGTTCTCAACAACGCTTACAACAGATATGCCCATCCCAGTCAGTGCATCTTTTGATTCATACACCCATGGCCTTTGAGGTCTTCCTGGGTGTCTCGTTCCTATTGCCTTCTTGCAGACTCACATATTTGTCTCCCAGCTGTTGTTGAACTCCCCTTTCCTATGTTTTAGAAACTTTTCTGTTCATGCCGGGAGTTCAATCCAGGGATAGACTGTTCAGATTGTGTCTCTTTCCCTGATCAGATTAGTAAAAAAAAAGTGTTTCTTGATTAAAAGGCTGAAGTCTTCGGACTTCTTATGGCAACGCCTACATATTAACGTCAGGGACCATGATCTCAAAATCACTCAGAATCACAACTGGAGTTTGACCAAAAGGCTCTATATAAAAACTACGTGGAAAAGAGTTAGATAAAACGATTGAGCTATAAACACTATATAAAAAGGCAGTTAGATAAAAATGAGGAGTGAAGGAGCAGCAAAGAGAGATGCTACTACCACAACCTATCAGAACTGAAACCTCCCTCCTGATCCCAAATTTACATCTGAGAGGTTTTCCGTTTCAGTTGGGAAAATGCATCTTTTCACACATGGTCTCCTGGACAGAAACAAAGGAACTGGCTGCTATATAATGAGGCTTGGAAAACTGAAAAACTAAAGAGGCAGGTTTGAAATATAGAAAGAACAAAAGAAGAATGTCACTCCATCCCCAGCTGAAAAGTCAGGGAAAAACCATACACAGGCCCTTCTTTCCTTTACCACAGAGAAAAACACACACACCTTTCTAGCACAAAGCCTCACCTATAAAGCTGACACCTCCTTCGTTCCCTTGATTGATCTCTTGTTGCTGAGGATCCTGTTTGGTGTTGAACTGAGGTTCCTCTGCTCTGGGAAAATCAGACTGATCTTCTACAGAGAGATTTCCCATCTGAGGATCCGTGACATGCAATAAGAAGGTAGAGAAGAAAAGAAAGAGGAAAAGATCTCAGTGGATGAGACAGGGACTTGGAAGAGAATGGACATCTTCCACAGATTTTCTAAGAAAAATATTGGCAACTGGTAAAAATTGTAGGATTTCTACCCTCATTTTCTTGACCCTTTGGAGTAGAAAAAGACAATCCCCACCGGAACCCACTGAAAGGCATCATATTGTGTCATTGCACCTACAACAGTGCTGGATTGAGTGCAGTGACAAGGGTAGAAGTAAACCTGAAATTTACTTGGAAAACTATGCAGATGAGGAGGATGCACCTTGTTTTAAAGTGGAAGAGGGTCTCCCCAATTTTGGGACGGTTATTCAGTTTCAAAATAAAATGAACACGGACCCCACATCTTCCTTTCAAGGACCATAAAGAATAAATTCCAGCAGAACAGCCTCAAACAGGGAGCGAGTGCAGGGGTCATGGGCTCCTCATTTCAGATTCTAAGTCCCTGGCATGGATTGCTCTCACCTCTAGCTCCTCCTGCTTTCTCTCTTCTGCCTGACTCAGACCCAGGAAAACTTCTGCCAGCGACACCGCCTGGGAAGTGGTCTCGGCTCCACATTCTCTCACCCAGCTCGACATCTCCAGGGGGAGGACGGCCAGGAACTGCTCCAAGATGACCAGGTCCAGGATCTGAGCCTTTGTGTGTTGCTCTGGCTTGAGCCACTGACGGCAAAGGTGGTGGAGTCGGGTACAAACCTCTCGAGGACCATCAGCCTCCTTGGAGGAGAATTTCCTGAATTTCTGGCACTGCGTATCTGAGTTGGGTATCTCTTCACCTTGGACCTTCTCCACTGTTCTTTCAGAACATGTCCCAAGGCCTGCTACATGGATAACATCTGGATCTCTTCCTGCTCTGGAGAAAGGGGTATGTTGGTCTGCCATTTTATTCTGTACTCAACAATACTTCCAACGCAGTCCTCGAACCACTCTCGTCCTGCTGAGCAAATAAGTTCCTTAACCGACAATATGACTGAAGCTCTGCAAAGCAAAGACACTCCCATGTGAGCATGTGCCAGACCAAAAAAAAATGCCACAAAGAGAAACCAACCAAGTCTCATCTCCAAAAGGGAAGACAGAAGGATCCTAAGGCCGAGATGGGAGAAAGGCATGTGGGGTTGCCCGTTCACCTGAGAGGCACAGACCAATGTGCTTGAGACCGTCAGAGACTGAGAAGTGGAACCATCTTCCCTTTTTTCCTGATCCCTTTCTAACCATTCAGATTCATTCTTCACCTTAAGCCGCCAAAACCTAAGCCTTTCCACTGACTTTCTTTTATACTTTGCTGCCTTAATATTAAGTGTTCACGGAGCTCCTTTTGATGTGGAAGAAATCTTCAGATAACCATTGCTTGGCTCTTAAAAGCTAGGCATCAATCAAAGCAGTGCATCTATTCATAAAATCTACACAATCTTGTGAAACTCGTAGTTGTATTTTGCTTTCTTGTAGTCATTGTTTTAAATTCAATTAGTTTTGAAAAATAATCTCATAAAAATATTCCCTGCTTATTCAGGAAGAGTGCTTTAGCAGGTGAAGGTTCTATTGCATATTTTGCCACCTAGGGGTTTCCTGACTAGAACAGGATAAAGCTCTGCATCAGACAGAATCCTTTACATGAAGAGCTCATAATTTCCATCCTGTATTAATTTATTATTTTATTTATTTACTTATTTAAAATAATTTTATCCGACCTATCTCCTTAAATACGATCCAAGGTGGTTTACATCATTAAAAAGAGAATATTTAGAAGCAAAAATAGGAAGTATACAGAGATATTTTAAAAGTAAAAGAAAGACTAGATTAAACATTGTAAATCAAACCAAGACTAAAAAGACATTTCAAAGCCATAAGTTCCCTCTCAGACCACCAGTCCCTCAAGGAAAGCCTGCCTGGAGAGGATGGCCTTCATCGCCTTGTGGAAGGTCAGCCAAGAGGGAAGCAGCCTCGTATCCCATGCGAGGGAATGCCAGAGTTTGGGATCGAATGAGTTGTTGGCTGAAGGTGTCCTCCATTAAATGGGGTCCCACCAAGCGCCACCCTTTTCCCCTCTAAGGGAGCCAACGGGGAAACGTCTCCCCCCTGCAGGTGGTGGCTTGGAAGGTGCAGGATTAGCCCTTTTGTGGGCACGAGAGGTGGAAGGAGGGGGTGGACGTGGCCCTTCAGGCAGCAGAAAGGCTTGGGTCGCAAACAGCCCTTGGGAGCTCCCCTCCGGCTGCCTCTCCTGCCCGGTCTTGGGGGCTTCCCTTCCCTCGGCTGGGCTTGGAGTTGGGGGGCCTTCCCTCCCCCTCCCGCCCCTCTCCTCCGGCCTCCCCCAGTCCTCCCCCCACCCACTCACCCTCCCTCCTTGTTGCAAGGATCCCAGGCAGCCTTTCCAGCAGCCAAAGCTCCACTTTCTGTCCGGAGGAAGAAAAAGAAGAGGACCGGAAAGGACTCTTTTTGGAAAAGGGAGCATTTCCTATGGGGACCGACGCCGCTCCCTCTTCCAAGATCCCCTTCTAGGAATAGCGACTCTGTGCGTTTAACCTTTCGTTTCCTGGTCTCCCAAAAGAGGGCCAGGGAAGCATCCTCGGCACCGCGCGGAGGTTTGGCTTCTCCAGCCCCGGCATCCGTGGGTCCCTCCGGGGTTCGAGGGAAGGGATCCAGGGCTCCCTTTCCCAGAAATCGCTGGGCTCTTCCCCCCCTCCCCCCAGCCTCCTTTTCTTCTTCGCAGCTCCATTCAGCACCAGGAACTCCCACCTGGCCTCTCGGTTTGCCTCTTTGTCCATTTCCATTGAAAACCAGTCTGGTTGGAGCTTTGCAACAGAAACGGGTAAATTCCAATCCCTTTAATAATAAAAACAAACAAACCCAGATCTTCATGATTGCAACGGATTCCTATGTAGGATCCCCACCAAACCATGGTCAGATGGCAGGTTCCGACGTTTTGGGGAAAGTAACACTTAGGAATCACTTGAAATCATGAGGATCCTTTTTTAAAAAAAATGAATCTATTTTTACTTTCATCCTGCAGTGTCCTTGTTTTCTCTTTCACTAATGCTAGGTTACCTTCGAGAAGGCAGTGAGAGAACAGCCACAAGATGGATTATAGTAAACTGTGGGAAACAAGCCTGGACCAATGTTTCTTTGGTATAGTTCAGAAGAGAGAATGTGGGTGTTTCAAAACCTGGCTGTCTGAGTTAGCAGCTTTGGTTGTTTCCCAAGAAACGTTTGTTCTGGTTAGCACAGATTTACCTGGTGCGTTAGAGTTAAATATGAAACAAAATTCACATGTGCATCATAAAATGAAATTAGACTGCAGACTCAAAACATGGCTGGGTGGAGCTGCCAACTCCTTAGCGATCAACTTCCCTTTGAAACCAAGGGAAATGCAATGATTTTTTAAATGCTGCTTTTTAAAAAAACTTGTAAGAACATCTTCTGCCATCTCCAACTGCCTGTCTGACCCAATCTTTACAGACCTCACACCTGCGGTGGTTGATTCCCAAAGAAACCCAGAAAACGGGAATCAGAAACTGAGCTTTTTCTGCCGTGCTGCCATCTTTAGGGGATGCTCTCCTTCAGGAAATACAACAGGTGCCCCCCCCCCAGTTGTGTATTTTAAAAACTCTTGAAACAAGAAGTCTTCTGAGAAGCCTTTGAAAAGAATCTCCCTAAATAGCTCAGACACTGGAGGAAGGAGGAGAGGAATCATGTACTATTGTAGTGTCTTCCAGAAACTCTGCCTTAGGTAAAGATTTATGATGATTTTATGGCTTTGTATTATTATATAACATTTAATTTGTTATACACCACCCTGGGTAGCAATTTGCTAGATGGGCAATATATAAATTGAATGAATGAATGAATGAATAGCCCTCTTAAGTACAGCTGATCTGCCAAACTCTTCGACTCTGGTGATCCTCAATGTTTCATAGGGGCCAGAGGAGGTGCAACCCGGTAATATTTCAATGGCTAATGTCCCCTCGGCCCAGCAGTAAGAACCTGGAATCTTCCACTCCGTCTATATCCTCTCTATTTCCATGCCTAAGCTGCTGAAACAAACAAATGAGTCATGGTAGGAGCAAAGGAGTGGGGTTGTTTTTTTAAAAGTAACTAAATATAGGGGGGAAAAAGACTACACACTGAGTTGATATGTAGACCTTTGTAAACCAAATGATAGTTTAACGAAAATTTCTTGGTAAAGAACAAAAGAAACTCAGGAAGAAGTCTTATGTTTTGGTGGCTTTGGGTTGAGAATCATTTTAAAGATTAGAAAGATCAGGCACAGGGGAGATGCTTCCTTTTCTGACTCTCCGATGCTCTCAAGCACATTCGTCTGTGGCTGTCAGGGGAAGGAACTATCCCACCTGCCTGTCTCCCATCTGAGCCTTGGGATTGGCTTGGCAGAGCTTCAGTAGTCTGGTCTGTTAAGGCAGCCTTTGGCCAGCAGGAAAATACTGGTTCTGAGACCCCGTTGGAGGCATTGTTAGGTGCAAAATAAAATGCCGGACAAAAGCAACACACAAAGGCTCAGATCCTGGACCTAGTGATCCTGGAGTGCTTCCTGACCACCGTCTCCATGGGGAGGTTGAATTGGGTGAGAGAATATGGAGCTGTGACCACTTCCCAAGCAGTGGCCCTTGCACAAGGTTTCCCAAGTCTGTGGTAAGAAGGGGGGGGGGGTGGAAGCAGGAAAAGCAAAAGTTGAGAGCAATTCCTGCTGGGGTCTGAACGTGGGCAGTCCACCATCCCTGCTGCCCATCTCCCTGTCACGCTTGTGGCTATTCTGCTCCAATGGTCTGTATTTCTCTCATCTGTTCCTTGAAAGTAAGATCTGAGGTATGTGTTCCTCACCTCAAAATTTGGGAGGCTGTCCTCACTATAAAACAAGGGTTATTTTCCCTGTGTTCCTAGTTTTCTAAGGAAACGATAGATTTGATGGTTGTTGTGGGTTTTTCGAGCTCTTTGGCCGTGTTCTGAAGGTTGTTCTTCCTGACGTTCGCCAGTCTCTGCACAGACCATGGACAGAGTTGCTACTCCTGTCCTCTGAAGATGCCGGCCACAGAGACTGGCGAAACGTCAGGAAGAACCACCTTCAGAACACGGCCAAAGAGCCCGAAAAACCCACAACAACCATCAGATCCTGGCCGTGAAAGCCTTCGAGAATACATACAAACGATAGATTTCCTTCTGTCATTGGCACAGCGCCCACTTCAGCCCTAGCAGGTGCCATGGCCTGGTGCAATCCCTTTTGGTGGGTTCTTGCAGGGATTTTCCATCCCCTGATCTTGTCCATGTCTCCTCCAAGAGGCTGAGAAAACCCTACATGTTCTACCAACTGCCCACATCCTTGATTGAGAAAATCTGAGGGTGATAATCCTGTATCTCCCAAGTCCCAACCTCACCCACTGAGATCTTTGCCTCCATCTTTTCATTTCTCTTTTCCTGTTGTATGTCATGGACCCTCAGACGCTGCTCAGACTGATTTCCCCATGGCCGAGAAACCTTCGTTTGACACCAAAAGGAGTCTCCAGTGATAAGAAAACAATTGGGGAAATGAGGAAGGTGCCATTTTGATGGGTAATACTATGAGGATATGTATTTTTCTCCCATGTGAAAGGAAAGGTCTTATGTATATTCCCCCCGCCCTGGATTTATGGGACTGGGAGTGGAGGGATGCTGTTCTTTAGTTCTTTCTATACATCAAACCAGTGTTGTGATTTTTAGTTTTCCAAGACTTTTTGTAATAGCAACCAGTTCCTCAGTTTCTTCTGTCCAGGAGGCCATGAGTGAAGAGATGAGCTTTATCCTGTCTGACACAGACGGCCTTAACTGTACAAGTGCAGGATAGGAGAGATTCTGAGGCACATCCGTACTTAACTTTACATGATCGGGACTTATTTGTTTACTTGTTATCTTTATATCCCACATTTCTTCTGAGATGCTCAGAGCTTTCTTCCGAATAACTTATGTTTTCTACGGCAACCGTGAGGGAGGCCACGTTGAGAGGGAGGGAACGGTTTCATGGTTCTTGAGAGATCAGAATGGGATCAACCAAGGCCTTGCCCCACGTCTTAACCCAGTGGCTCCAAAATGTGTTGGCATCACATCCTCTTTTTCATTCCTGAGAAACACTCAGGCTTCCCCGTGTCTCTTTTACCATCATCCTGATCATTTAAACCCAATAAAATGCAATTTGTCATTTAAAATGAAAAATAAATGCAAATAACTCTTTCTCCTATGTTGAGGAGGTCAAATATATTACTGGAAAACTTACCGTAAGTAGAAAAAGATGACCAATCGCTGTCAAACAGACTGAATTGGCTCAAAAAACTTCACAGGTTTAGCTTCCAAGTAAAAACTTTAATAAAACAATAAAAGATCAAGCTTTCAACAAGGACAACACGTCCTGTCATCAAACATCTGACCGCTTGTAACCCTGAAAATCATAAGAAGAGCCCTGCCGGATCAGGCCAAGGGCCCCTCTAGTCCAGCTTCCTGTAGCTCACAGGGACCTCACCAGACACCTCTGGGAGCACACGAGACGACGAGATCCCTGTCTCCTGCTTCCCCCTCCCCTACATCTGCCATTTGCCTTAAAACCTTCCTTTTAAGCCTGGAGATTATACATCCCCATCATGGCTTGTAACCTTCAATGGACCTTTCCTCCAGGAATCCATCCAATCCCCTATTAAAGACATCTAGGCCAGATGCCTTCACCACATCCTGTGGCAAGGTGGTCCACAGACTAACAACCCGCTGGGTCAAGAAATATTTTCTTTTGTCTGTTCTCACTATCCCAAGACTCCATTGGAGTGGATGTCCCCTGGTTCTGGTATTGCCTGAGAGGGAAAAGAGCTTCCCTCTATTCACTTTATCCATCGCCTGCATAATTTTATATGTCTCAGTCATGTCCCCCCTCAGGTGCCTTTTCTCTCCACTAAAGAGCCCCAAACGCTGTAGACTTTCCTCATAAGGGAGGTGCCCCAGCTCGGTCATCATTTTAGTCACTCTTTTCTGCACCTTTTCCAGTTCCACTATGTCTTTCAATTTTCAGTCCCCTTTTTAAATCATACCTAGCATGGAATTGGCTTTCTGCACTGCCACCGTACACTAGGTTGACACTTTCATCGAGTTGTCCACCAGCACACCAAGATCTCTTTCCTGATCCGTCACAGACAGCTCAGAACACATCAGCTGAGAACTCAAGTTTTCCTTTTTTGCCCCAATGTGCATTTCTTTACATTTTCTTATACTGAAACGCATTTGGCATTTTGCCACCCATTCTCCCAGTTTGGAGAGATCCTTCTGGAGGTTTTCACAATCCCTTCTGGCCTTCACCACCCAGAAAAGTTTAGTGTCATCTGAAAACCTGGCCACCTCACTGCTTATCCCTGTCTCCAGATCATTTATGAACAGGTCGACAGATCCCTGGGGCAGACCGCTCTTCACCTCTCTCCATTATGAAAATTGCCCATTGACACCTACTCTGTTTCCTGGTTCTCAACCAATTCTCAATCCATAAGAGTACTGTCCTCTTATTCCCTGACTGTGGATTTTTCTCAGCATCCTTTCGTGAGAGACCGTGTCAAAGGCCTTCTGAAAATCCAGATAGACCATATCCACTGGTTCGCCCGCATCCACATGCCTGTTGACCTTTTCAAAGAATTCTAAAAGATTTGTGAGGCAAGACTTACTCTTGCAGAAGCCATGCTGATTTTCCCTCAGCAAGGCTTGTTCTTTTTTTGTTAATTTTCTTTTTTATTATTATTATTATTTATAAAATCCATCTATGCTTATTTAACATCGTGTCACCTGGGTTCAGCTTATCATCATTTGTTAATACAACTACAATACATATTAAGATCTTAATCTATACAATGTGCTTCTAACCATTGATAAAACAAGTTCCATGTTTGATAATATTCTGTATCTTCCTTTCCTTTGATTTTCAGTGTCAGTCTATCCATTTCAGCGCAGTCCAATATCTTTTTAATTATTTCTTGATCTGTAGGTGTTTCTTCATTTTTCCAGTATTGTGCAAATATAATCCTTACGGCTGTTAAAATATGCAGTATTAAATGTACATTTTGTTTATCAACACTTTCTGGTATTATACCTAATAGAAAGAGTTCTGGCTTAAAATCTACATGTTTTTTGATTATTTTAACAAGCCATATATGTATTTTTTTCCAAAAAAAATTTGCTTTATCACATGTCCACCAAAGATGATAATAAGTTCCAGTTTTTAATGACATTTCCAGCATTTACTTGACCTGTTAGAATACATTTTAGCTAATCTATCAGATGGTAAATGCCATCTATAAAACATTTTATATAAATTCTCTTTATAAGATGTTGCCATTGTCATTTTATAGTTTCTAGACCAGTTTTTGCCATTTTTCAAAGTCAATATTATATCCAAAATCTTTTGCCCATTGAACCATTTTTTCTTTGACCTGTTCGTCCTCCATTTTCCAATTTAAAAGAAATTTATATATTTTCCTAATTAATTTATCATCTGATGTTAACATTATTTGGTCAAACGTTGTCTGTTCTTTATAAAAATCATACATTTTTGAATCCCTTTCATATCTAGATTGTATTTGCATTATGGGCCACCACGATGCATCTAGTCCCTGGTCTATAAGGTCTTGTTTCGGTTTTAATCTCCTGTCTATATCTAAGATATCTGTATAAGTCAAAAAAATTTCAAAGTTCAGAAGATTGGGATGAACAAATGCTTCTATAGGTGAAACCCATCCTGGTATTTTTGTGTACATTTTCATTTTTATTTTTTCCCATATTATATACAAGGAGTTTCTAATATAGTGGTTTTGGAAATACCTGTGGGTTTTAGCTTTCTGATACCATAAAAAGGCATGCCAACCTAACTGTAAATCATGCCCCTCTAAATACAAAAATCTTTTGTTTTTCAGACAAATCCATTCTTTCAGCCACATTAGGACAGTTGATTGGTAGTATAAGGTCCAGTCCGGTAAACCAAAACCTCCTTTTTCCTTGGATTCTTGAAGCATTTTCAATTTGATTCTGGCTTTCTTCCCTTGCCAAATAAATTTTAATATCGCCTTGTTTAGATCATCAAAGTATTTCTTCTCTATTTTCACTGGCACTGTTTGAAACAGAAAAAGTAGTTTTGGCAAGATGTTCATTTTGATTGTTGCAATTCTTCCTACTAGTGAAAGTTGTAGATTTTTCCATTTTTCTAGTTCCATTTTTATTTGGTTAAGTAGTTTTATATAATTATCTTCTTTTATGGTTACGCATCTGGAAGTTAGATATATTCCGAGGTTTTTAACTTTTTTAACTATTTGTAGATCTGACATCTCTGAGAGTTGATTTTTTTTGTTTGGCTGTTAAATTTTTCACTATAACTTTAGTTTTTTCTTTGTTTATCTTCAATCCTGCTACTTCTCCGAATTCATCAATTTTCTCCAGTAGTGTCAATGTTGTTTCCAATGGATCTTCCAAAATAAACACCAAGTCATCTGCAAATGCTTGTAATTTGTAACTTTCATCCTTTATTTTGGTGCCTTTGATTTCTGGATCGTTCCTCACATTCCTATTCAGTAATTCAAAAGTTAATATGAATAGCAATGGAGAGAGTGGACATCCCTGTCTAGTGCCTTTTTTAATATTAATATTATCCGTCAATTCACCATTTACAATTACTTTAGCTATTTGTTCATTATAGATTGTCTCAATTACATTTATGAAGTTTTTGCCAAAGTCCATAGCTTTTATTTGCTGTATCATAAATTGCCAATTCATATTATCAAATGCTTTTTGGGCATCCAGAAAGATTAATGCCATTTGTTTCGCTGTATGCACCTCATGATATTCTAATATGTCTAAGATTATCCTTAGGTTGTACCTTAGTTGTCTTTTTGGCAAAAATCCATTTTGGTCTGAATGGATGAACTCCATTAAAAAATTTTTCAATCTTTCCGCTATAATTACTGCAAAGATTTTATAGTCCACATTCAATAATGATATTGGTCTAAAAAAATTTATATGCATAGAGTCTGTATCTTCTTTTGGTATTAGGGTGATATATGCCTCTAGCCATGTCTTGGGTATTTTAGCTTCTAATAGAACTTCGTTGCAGACCACTTTTATTAGTAGGCTTAATATATCTTGGAAGGATTTATAAAATTCCGCTGGTAATCCGTCTGGTCCTGGGGTCTTATCATTTTTTTGTTTTTTAATGGCTTCTATTACTTCCATCATTGTTATTTTCTCATTTAGGAGACTTTTAATGTTTTCTGGTACTTTTGAAAGGTTTACTTTTTCGATATATTGTATTGTTTTTTCAAGGGAAAATTCTTGGGTATCATACAGATTAGCATAATATTCTTTAGTTATTTTTTATTTTCTCTTTTTGATATTGTAAGTTTCCATTTTCATCTTGTAGCTTCCTTATTAATCATTTTTGTTTTTCTTTTTTCAATCTATAGGATAGCCATCTTCCAGGTTTGTTGGCATTCTCAAAGAAATTTTGTTTAGCCCTTTTAACTTGTTGAGCTAATTCTTCTGATTCTATTAAGTTTAATTTATGTTTCACTATTGCCATCTGGTTTTTAAGGATTTTCTTCTGCGGTTCTTTTTGCAGTTCTAGCTCCAGTTTTTTAAATTCTTCCTTCAGTTTTGTAAGTTGTTGGTTTTTTTCTTTATTCCTTTTGGCTATATATGATATGGCTAATCCTCTGAAATATGCTTTAGCTGTGTCCCAAATCGTTTGGAGGGATGTTTCCTCTTTTTTATTTTCTTTGAAGAAGAATTCCATTTCTTTTTTAGTTCTTTCCACAAATTCTTTATCCTTCAATATTCCCTGGTTTAAGGTCCATCTTGTCTTTTCTTTTTTTTCTCCTTTCCACTGCATTTTCATTGGATTATGATCTGCCCAAATATTGGTTTCTATTTCTACTTCCTGTATTTCGGTTTTTAATTCTGAGGATAGCCAGATCATATCTATTCTCGACCAGGAGAACGCCTGTTTGAGTAGAAGGTAAATTGAGAGCTTTTAGTATTTGTTTCTCTCCATATATCTTGTAATCCTAGTTCTTCTGCGATCTGAAAGAAAATGTTTGGAAGTCTTTTCCTTCCCTTTTCCCCTTTTTTACCACTTTTGTAGTCAAGTCTCTCATCTACAATTGCATTAAAGTCTCCTAATATGCAAATATTTTGATATTCTTTTTCCAATATTGTTTTATATAGCTTACGATAGAATATTTCTTGTTTACTATTAGGTGCATATATTGCTATAATCAAAATCTTTTTTTGGTTTATTGTTATTTCTAGCATTAAGATTCTCCCTTCTTCATCACAATAGATATGTTTAGAGTTTAGCTTTTCTTTCACATATAAAGCTACCCCTCTTTTCTTTTGTTGTGCAGCTGAGTAGTAGTTTCCCAATCTTCGGGTAAATCAAATATTTGTAATGCTGCTGTTTAATGTGTGTTTCTTGAAGACAGATTATATCTGTTTTAGCTTTTTGTAGTTTTGAAAAGACATGTTTCTTTTTTCTTGGCGCATTCAGGCCGTTGATGTTCACCGAGAAGATCCCAATTTTGTTCTCCATCTTATTTACTTGTATTTATGTTTGGTTGCCCTGGTATTCCTTTTTTTCTCTTTGTATTTTGTTCAGATCTTGTTCAATATCCTTTTTCCGACTCTCTTCTTCACTTAGTTCACTCTCCTGGTGTTTTCTCTCTGTGTTTTCTACTTTCTTCTTCATTTATATCTTGCCCCTGTGCTGCTTCTTCGAAGAAGGTTATATGTTTTTCAAGGAATTCTCTTGCTTTATGGATGGAGTCAAGCCTATATCTTATTGAGTTCCAGTTGACCAGGATCCCTTCCGGTACCAGCCATCTAAAATTCACTCCTTTCCTATTCAGTTTGGTAGTCAGAAATTGATATTGTTTCCTCCCCTCTCTTATCCTCCAAGGTATCTGTTTCAGTACCACGATTTCCTTTTGTCTGTATTGTATTGGGTCTTCATTGGTCCTTCGCGGTACTTCATCTCTTGTCAATCTTTTCACAAACTTTACGTGTACTTCACGTGGTATTCTGTTCTTCCTGGCATAACTTGAATTTAATCGATATATTTGGTCTATCTCATTTCCCAACTCTTCTTTTCCAATTCCCAATGCCTCTGCCAAAATGGTTACCATCAATTCTGGTAAGTCCTCTTGTTTGTCTTCTGGTATGTTTTGGAATCTAAGAATGTTTGAGGCTCTTTCCATCTCCATTACTGCGATTTAATCTGTTAGATTTTTGTTAGCCTGGACAAGTTTGTGGTTTTCTTTTTCCAATTCATCCAATCTCTTCTCTGTTTGAGCTGCGTTATTTTCCAATTTTTCAATTCTTTGTTGGTTCTTTGTAGTGTTTTGCTGGATATCTTGAAGTTGCGTATTCATCATGCAGATCTGTTCGTTGATTTTATCCATTTTCTCTTCTAGTTTCTGTTGGTTAAGTTTGGCTTCTTCATGGTTTCTTCTTGATTCTTCTTGATTTTTCTTTGTCTCCTCTTTGTGCGATACAACTGTATCTTGAATCTTCTGGAGCGTTGCTTGTAGATCTTTCTGAAATTTTTCTTGAAATAGGATTGTATCAATAGATCTAGCAAGGCTTGTTCTTCTATGTGTTTTAAGATTTTGTCTTGGATGAGGCTTTCCACCATCCTCCCTGGAACAGACATTAGGCTAACCGGCCTGTAGTTTCCTGGTTCCCCCGTTCTTCCCTTTTAAAAGATTGGCGTGATATGTGCTTTCCTCCAGTCCTCTGGCACTGTGGCCGTTTTAAGGGACAAGTTGTATATTTTAGTTAAGAGGTCAGCAACTTCATTTCTCAGTTGCTTAATAACCCTTGGGTGGATGCCATCTAGGTCCTGTGACTTATTGATCTTCAATTTATCGATTAGGTCTAAGACATCCTCTCTTTTATCCTGTATCTGATTGAATTACAGTGGTGCCTCGCAAGACGAAATTAATCCGTTCCACGGTTAATGCCGTCTAGCGAAAATTTCGTCTTGCAAAGCGCGTTTTCCCATAGGAATGCATTGAAATTTAATTAATGCGTTCCTATGGGGGAAAAAAAGTCAGAAACCAAAAAAAAGTCAGCAAAAAGTCACTTACCAGGTAGAGTAGACTGAGCCCAGCTCCTCACAGTGCATTTGTAGCCCCAGAACAGCCGGAAAAAGAGTGCCAAACAGCGGAGAGTCAGCAACCAGCAGGGAGCAGGCAGCCATTTTGTGGTCGTCTCCGCTCCTGCCCCCCCTCCCCGCCTCTCAGCTGATCGGCGCTGGGTCTAAGAGGCTTTTTCTCTGCTAGGCAAGCCTCACGCCCATCAGCTGCCCCCCTCTCCCCGCCTCTCAGCTGATCGGCGCTGGGTCTAAGAGGCTTCACCAAAAATCTCTCAAGACCCTTTTGTCTTGTGAGTTTTTTGTCCTGCGAGGCATTCGTCTTGCGAGGCACCACTGTAATTAGTCAGGAGGCAGTGGAATCTGCCCAAGGTCTTCTGTCGTGAAGTCAGATGTGAAGAACTCATTTAATTTCTCTGCCATCTCCAAGTCCCCCTTTACCTCCCTCACCATCCAGAGGGCCAGCTGCTTCTCTGGCAGGTTTCCTGCTTCTAACATATTTAAAGAAGCTTTTATTATTCCCCTTTATATTGCTGCCCATACGTCCCTTAAAGTCTTTTTTTTGCTTTCTGTCTCATCTTCTTACATTTCTTTTGCCAGAGTTTGTGTTCCTTTTTATTTTCCTAATTTGGGAAGGATTTCCATTTACGGAAGGACCCCTTCTTGCTCTTTAAAGCCTCTCTAATACTGCTCGTTAACGATGCTGGCACCCTCTTGGACTTAGTTGATCCCTTCTTTCTTGCGGTAAACACTTCCTTCGGCCTCTACTGCTGTTGTTTTAAACAGGCTCCATGCACTCTGGAGAGATTGGATTCTTTTTACCTTCCCTTTCAACTTTTTTCTAACTAGTTTTCTTATCAGAGGGAAGTCCGCCCTTCGAAAATCAAGGGTTTTTGTGAGAGATTTGCTTGACACCCTCCCTCCTGCATGCATGGCGAAAGAGATCGCAGCATGTTCACCATTTCCTGGTGGCTCAGTGACATTCACGTCCCTTATCAGGTCCTGAGTCACCCGTCCTCTGGTGGGCTCCATGACAAGTTGCTCCAGGGCACAGTCATTTAGCGTGTCAAGAAACCTGGTCTCTCTTTCTTTACCCGAGCATGTATTGCCCCAGTCGATGTGCGGATAATTGAAGTCCCCCATGATTACAATCCTGTCCCTCTTGGACCCCTCCCTGATTTGTCTCCTCATTTCAAGGTCCCCCTCAAGTTTTTGATCTGGAGGATGACAGAAACCCCCTCCCACTATCACATCGCTCCTTGGGCATGGTAGTTTAACCCACAGTGATTCTATGATGGAGTCAGACCCGCCATCCATCTCCATTCTGCTGGATTCTACCCCTTCTTTGACACAGAAGGGACCACCCCACCTCCGACACACCCCTCCCTCTCCCTCCTGTAGAGTTTATAGCCTGTGATTGAAGTATCCCACTGGTTCTCCGAATTCCACCAGGCTTCCGTTATGGCTATATCAACGTTATCCCTAGCCACTAAATGTTCCAGCTCTCTCATCTTTGCTCAGACGCTTCGGGCATTTGCATAGAAGCACCTGCGTAGGGTGTCCCCCAAGACGGGCTGCTTGTTTCTTTTTTCCCCACAGGTTCTCCTTCCAGTGGACCAACTCTCACGTCCCATCACGCTCCCAGTCCTAATTCTTACACTGTCCTCACTTTACCTTCTCCACCTGGCCTGGCATGCTCTGGTCCATGGGGTAACGAAGATTCGGACATGTCTTAACAACTAAACAACAACAACAACAACAACTCTCTCCACCCTCATTCCACAGGGATGCGGAGTCCCGAACCAGACACCGCTCGGTATCAGTCAGCTTTTCCCTGGGATTCAGTTTTAAAGCTGCTCTGCCACCTTTTTAATGATACGCACCAGCAGTCTGGTTCCGTGTTTGTTCAAGTGAAGCCTGTCCCTCTTGTAGAGGCCCGGCTTGTCCCAAAATGTTCCCCAGTGCCTAACGAATCTAAACGCCTCCTCCTGACACCACCGTCTCATCCACGCGTTGAGACCCCTGAGCTCCGGCTGCCCTAGCTGGCCCTGCACGTGGAAGAGGGAGCACTTCCGAGAACACTACCTTTGAGGTCCTGGCTTTGAGCTTACTCCCTAACAATCTAAATTTGGCCTCCAGGGCCTTGTGGCTACATTTCCCCATGTCGTTGGTGCCGACATGCACCACCACTGCTACCTCATCCCCAGCACTCTCTACCAGCCGATCCAGAGGAGACATGATGTCTGTAACCTTTGCACCAGGCAGGCAAGTCACCGTGCATGTCCTCACAACTGTCACAAACCCCTCGCGCTATGTTCCTGGCAATAGAATTGCCCCCTCCCCACGAGGAGGATCCTCAGTGCAACTGGATACTGGCCCATCGCCTGTAGAAGTGGTCCCTCTAGGGAATGGTTTCCCTCTTTTCCAGATTGGCATCCTCCAGCCCGGCGACTTCCAATCCCAGCAGCTGAAGAGCTGCTTGTCTGTGGCTGCTTCCTCTGCCAGCAACATAACCATCGCTGGTCCTCCAGCCTTCTCACCTCACCTTGTTGTGGTGTACCCGGGCCGCTTCCTCTCGTGGCACCCAAAACTCTTCCCCATGCCCAGTATCTGGATTTGTGCAATGGATAGTTTTCCAAGCTGGCTGTCGAGTGTTCCAATAATGCCAAAACCTCTTGGGCCTTGAACGCCTGCCGGTTGATAGCATCCACCCAAGAGTCCTCCAGCTCCTCCATAAAACCCCACCCAGCCCTGGTTACACGTGCAGCTTCCAAGTTATCATCTGCATCACCACTGCCAACTCACCAGTTCGCTGGTGAAGTGCTCGTTGGGAATCCCACCCCGACTCTCAGAGAGGTGGAGAGCCCAGTTTCATCAGCAGGGGGATCGGGGCCGATCCCCCACAGGGATATTCATTAGTAAGTTGTCTGCTAATGGTGCGATGGTTTAGTAAAGTGATGATGGCATGGTGATTCAGGAATGACTCAGGCTTTAGAGATGTACTGTACTTTGTACTGCTTGTTCGTCATTATTTTAACTACATAGTTTGAAAAAGGGGTTTGCCATCTTGATTTAATAGAACTAATTTAATTCTATTTTCGTATTGAACACATTTCCTTTAATTGTACTTCAGAAGTACAGGAGAAAAGGGCAGGATGGTTCAAGGCCGAAAGAGAGACAGTGAGACGGAAAATTTTTTTGTTTCTGGAAAAATCCCAGAGTGAAATATCACTGGACACAATTTAAGAGACTGAAATTTTGTGAATGCTGTTTAGCCTGGACCTTTCTCCCTAGACTGTGTGGGACTCTGATAATAGAATCTTGTTAGGTTTTTGGAGAACAAGGAATGAGCTTTTAGAAGCAAGAAAACAGACTGAGAATCATCATCGAGACGACGTGGGCGACTGGACTGAGGAGCTAGGAAAACCAGGACTCGAGGTTTTTTTTTAATTGAATCTTTGGATTAATGGAAAGAACATTATACGGATTATAAGGATATCTATTGGAGAGACTGACCCCCTGTGACTGCTGTTTAGTCTGGATTTTCTTTGGCTGGACTGTGTGGGACTCTGATAATAGAATTTTGTTAGGTTTCTGGAGAAAAAGGGATATTTTTGCCACGGTTGTATTTTAAATTGTTGGGCTAAAAGTTGATTAATATATTATAA
Source organism: Intellagama lesueurii (assembly GCA_037013535.1). Taxonomy (NCBI): domain Eukaryota; kingdom Metazoa; phylum Chordata; class Lepidosauria; order Squamata; family Agamidae; genus Intellagama; species Intellagama lesueurii. The sequence goes on from JBAJHW010000002.1 coordinate 295,555,078, forward strand.
CATCTGTGTAAGGATGGGAGGAAGAACCTAGGGGAGGTTTATGATTGTGGGTTTGTTTTGTTGATAAAATAGTGGAAACTTCGGAAAGATATTTGAGGGTTGGCCACTTTGGTGAAGGATTTAGTATTATTTATACAGACCCTACTCATTGGAAAGATCGAAATGGTCTCCGAAAAATTAAAATATCAAATGTTGGGGACTTTGTCTGCCCAATCTCAAAATTTGGGAATAGTGGCACAAAAATTAGACAAAGAATGGCAGACTACCATGCAAAAGATAATAACAGCAGGATTTCAGCAAGTAAATGAACGTCTTAGCCAGATAGAAGATCAGGTGAAAGAGGGGTTATCAGATGTTAAACAACAGTTAAATGAAGCTGTACTAACTCCAGAACTGCTTTTATTGAGTATGATACCAGGTAACATAGATGGGATAAAGAGTTACCCAGTGATCTATTTAGCTACTACAGTCAGAAAATGTTATGTTAAAAATTGGACTGTTGTCCTGGATTCACCCTTCTGTTCCAAAAATTGGAAGAAAGCAGATTTATGGAAACAAGAGGAGCTTATTGAGAAAATATGGGAAGCGGCAGAAATGGATATTCTTTCAGACGTGCTGAATGACTGTCCAATTCAAAAGGAAATTGAACGATGGGATTTATTATACAAATGGCTTCGGTTCCCTGATAGTGTTGGAGTAACTTAGATTTAAACTAAAACATAACTGTAAGTTGATAGCTGGAGGGTAATCAAATAGTAAAAAAGCAGAAAGTTGATTTGTTATTGAAATATGAATAGATTGGATGATTGCATACTTTGTGTTTTCCTATCCCCCTAATCCTTTCCCTTTCCCCCTACTTTATTTTACCTTTTGTATTCCCTACCCTATTCTTAGTTGTTAAAAAATATTTAGAAAAGCAAAAAAAAAAAAAAAAAAGGCAGTACAGGAGAAAAGGGAAAGCTTCCCTACCTTCTGTGGTAGAACAATTAAAAGTGTGTGTTAAAATATTACGAGGTGAATTGAGAATGCTATGTTGTTTTCCCCTCTCCCTTGTTGTCTGGGAAACATCTTTTTCATTTGTTTGTTTGTTTTATTTATAGGCTGCCTTTCTCCTGAAAGGGGGTTCCATCTTGGAACTTCAGAACTGAGACACGCAGAAGTGCAAACCTGTTGAGTTAGACAAATCCTATCTACTTTTATTGGTGGTAGAAAATTTTTGGAGAAATAGTTTATTTATAGATTTGATTTACACACTGCCTATCTAACCAGAAGGCATTCTACCGGGGTACCGAGGTCGCAAACCATTTAGGGCTGTATATGTTAGAACCATCACCTTGAAGTTGGCATGGAAGCAGATGGGTAACCAGGGTAAGGAAAAATGTGTTGGTATCTCCCAACTCGGCTCAATAACCCAGCCACCATATTCTGGACCTGTTGAAACTTCTGCATGAGCTTCATTGGAAGCCCCACATAGAGAGAGCATTACAGCAGTCTATTCTTGACACTACCAGTGCATGGAGCAGCGGGTGAGGGACCCGGAGTCCAGGTAGGAGCGCAGCTGCACAATCCACCCAAGATGATAGTAGGCGAGTCAGACCGTAGACACTACCTGGATGTCCGCTGACAGTGCTGGGTCCAGAATAATGCCCACGTTGCATACCTCATCCTTAGCAGAGAGAGCAGCTCCATGAAAAAAGGAGAGAGGCACCCAGTATGCCGACACCAGGGGCATCCACCCAAAGGACCTTCATCTTTTCTGGGTTCAACCTCAGTCTGTTGTTCCCAGCGCTCAGGGGACGAGACAGCCTCCAATGCACAGGGGTTGAAGGAGGGAAAGTATTCCATGTTGTCCACATATTCGTGACACAAAACACCTGATGAGGAGGCCTACTCCAGAGGCCTCATATAGATATTAAATAGCAACAGGGAGATGATTGACCCCGAGGGACTCCACAAGTGAGAGTTAAAGGGGGTGAAAGAAACCCTCTCCCCTAGTTGCACTCTCTGGGGACAGTCCTCAAAGAAGGCCTGGAGCCAGGACAGAGCAAGGCCACTGAGTCCTAACTCCAACAGCCTCCCCAGGAGGATACTGTGGTTGACAATATCCAGGGCTGAGGAGAGATGTCATCTCGCAGGGCAACCAATGCTGTCTCCGTGCCATGACACAGCATGCAATCAGATCCAGCACGGCTATATCTTTACTGAGACCAACAAAGTAATGTGGAAGTTTTAAAGCTTTCTGGAACGTTTCATTGGCTACACAGAACTTTCGAATCATCCACCCTTGGTTTGACTGACTGTTGATATTCCTGTAGTTCCATTTTTAACGATGGACACAGTAGTAACTTAACGCCTTTAAAAAATCTCCATCTAGTGTACATGGAAACAGATTCAATTTTTGAGATCCTGATGACTTATGTCTTTTTGTGTTACAAGTTCTTTTGGGGTTAGTTATGTTTTATTTTATCTTGTATTGTAGAAAAAATGCAAATTTATTAAGTTAATTCTTGGATCTCTCACTGTGTGCCCAGTTGCATGAACTGATGCATAATGAGGGATACACGCAGCAAATCGTTAACTACTGATTATTCACAGCCACAATTTACACCATGGCACTTTCATGTGAGTGTTACCCACCAAGAGGATTCTGGCTGATATTTAAATTTATATACCGCCCACCTGCCCAGAGGCCATTCTGGGCAGTTTAGAACATGAGCAAAGATAATAAAACAGTTCTTGCTGGAAGAAGGTGTTTGCTAGGTACTGAGGTCCCAAACCATTTAGGGCTTTAAATGTCAGAACCATCACCTTGAAGCTGACATGGAAGCGGTCAGGTAACCAGTGTAAGGCGGCCAGGGAGATATGTTTGGTATTTATCAACTCCACCCATTAGTCTGGACGCCATGTTCTGGAGCTGTTGAAGCTTCTGTATCAACCTCAAGGGAAGCCCCACATAGAGGGCATTACAGTAGTCTATCCTAGAGCCTACCAGTGCATGGACCAACGTGGTGTGTGATCAGGTATCCAGATAGGAGTGCAGCAATGCAATCCATCTAAAGTCATAATTCTTTATTCTACTCAACTCTAAGCACTTCTGCTTCAGATTTCTTGCATTGCGGTAACTATTCCCCAACTACGATTGTAGGTTTAGATTTCTCTGAAGATCTCTTGAAGGCCATCCAACATGTCCCCAACGCCAAAGCGTTCAAACCAGGAGGCAAATATTGCTGTTCAGCAAAAATATTTTGCATCAGGGTTCAAAAAACCTTACCCTACTGTGAGTTACTTTCTGCTCCCACTGTAATTCTAATGGACCGAGAGGTTGGGTTTTAAGGTACTCTTCTTGTACTCCATGTATCTGCTAGGAATTCCACTTCTCAGAATGGGGATGGCCTTCTCACAATCCGAATACGTCCCTCAGGTTTCTCACCATCGCCCTAATGCACCACGCTAGCATAGGATGTTTTTAATCCCAATATTTTAGTGGAAGGGGCAGGACTATGTCCTAATGGCAAAAATCCATACATTTCTTGGGACTTCCCCCCCTCCAGAGTATTTTGTCTATAAAAATAATATTGTGCAAGGCAAGTAACTGAGAAAGGAAGGATTTGAAGCAATCACACTCTTCCTATTACCCATCTTGGCTCATGGTCAGAATTTAGAAGGTGCCATACAAAAAGCAGCTAAGGTGGGGTGACTGGACATTTATCAGGGGTCTCAACCTGCATGAGGAGTTAGTTGCTGCTGGAATGGTGTGAACCTGCTAATCCCAAGCACAAATGCCCTGTCCAGCCTCTTCTCCTTAGCCAGAGGAAAATACGTAATAGCAGATGTAGGGCAGAACCTGGATTACTGTAACAGACTTTATGTGGGGCTGCCAATGGAAAGTGGCAGGGAGCTTCAGCAGGTCCAATACACAGCAGCCGGATTGCTGAATGGGGCATTGCTAGTTTTAACCTACAAAGCCATAAAAGTCTTGGGTCGAAGCTATCTCCCATTATGAGCTGGCCTGGGTGTTACGATCACGAAGAGAGGCTTTTCCCTCAGTCCCACCACCCTCACAACTGTATCTGATGGGGACACAGGAGAGCGCCTTCTCTGTTGCTGCTCCCAGACCTTGGAACTCCCTCCCACAGGAGGCCAAGCTGGCCCCATCTTTGATATCCTTCCACAAGTAGGAAAAGATCTTCCTCTTCAGGCAAGCCTTCCCTCAGTAATCTAGCCACCTGTGTGTGATGGATTGTTACTGTACTTTCCATTTTCGGGTTGTCCAATTCTCAAAGTGACTTTTTTCCTCCATTTTAAATATTTGTACACATATAGTTCTTAGCTTTAAAATGGCATTTTAATGAGCTTTAAAATGGCATTTTAATGAGATGCCTTTTTATATGTAATTTTAAATTAATAAATAAACAAACTGAGCCAGTTGTTCCTCCATCTGTGGATTCCTTTATGCTTCACAAGAACAGGGATGTGGGCAAAATACTTGCCACATTCCTAGCATTTGTATGGTTTCTCTCCAGTGTGGAGACATTGATTACTCACAAGTTGTGAACTGTCAGCAAAACATTTCCCAAACTCCTGACATTTGTACGGTTTCTCTCCTGTGCGGACCCCCATTATGCCTCACAATCTCCAGACACTCTTATGACTCACAAGTTGTGAATTCTGACCTAAACATTTCCCACACTCCTGGCATTTGTAGGGTTTCTCTCTTTTGTGGATCCTCATATGATACACAAGTGGTGAATTCCAAGTGAAACATTTCCCACACTCCTGACTGTTGTATGGTTTCTCTCCAGTGTGGAGTCCCTTATCACTCACAACCTGAGAGTTCCAACCAAAATATTTCCCACATTTCTGGCATTTGCACGGTTTCTCTCCTGTGTGGAGCCTCATATGACTAACAAGGTGTGAATTCTGACCAAAATATTTCCCACACTCCTGGCATTTGTAGGGTTTCTCTCCTTTGTGGATCCTCATATGACGCACAAGTGGTGAATTCCAAGTGAAACATTTCCCACACTCCTGGCATCTGTATGGTTTCTCTCCAGTATGGATACTCTTATGATTCACAAGGTGTGAATTCCGACCAAAACATTTCCCACACACCTGGCATCTGTATAGTTTCTCTGCTGTGTGGACTCCCTTATGTCTCAGAAGCTGTGAATTCCAAGTAAAACATTTCCCACACTCCTGACACTGGTATGGTTTCTCTCCAGTGTGGAGTCGCTTATCACTCACAAGCTGAGAGTTCCAACCAAAACATTTCCCACACTCCTGGCATTTGTATGGTTTCTCTCCTGTGTGAACCCTCATATGACTCACAAGCTGTGAATTCCGAGCAGAACATTTCCCACACTCCTGGCATTTGTATGGTTTCTCTCCAGTGTGGATCCTCTTATGACACATAAGCAGTGAATTCCAAGCAAAACATTTCCCACACTCCTGGCATTTGTATGGTTTCTCTCCAGTATGGACACTCTTATGACTCACAAGGTGTGAATTCTGACCGAAACATTTCCCACACTCCTGGCATTTGTAGGGTTTCTCTCCTTTGTGGATCCTCATATGACGCACAAGTGGTGAATTCCAAGTGAAACATTTCCCACACTCCTGGCATTTGTATGGCTTCTCTCCTGTGTGAACCCGCGTATGACTCACAAGCTGTGAATTCCGAGCAAAACATTTCCCACACTCCTGGCATTTGTAGGGTTTCTCTCCAGTATGGATACTCTTATGATTCACAAGGTGTGAATTCCGAGCAAAACATTTTCCACACTCGTGGCATTTGTACGGTTTCTCTCCAGTGTGGATTCTCTTATGACACATAAGCAGTGAATTCCAAGCAAAACATTTCCCACACTCCTGGCATTTGTGTGGTTTCTCTCCAGTATGGATACTCTTATGATTCACAAGGTGTGAATTTTGACGAAAACATTTCCCACACTCCTGGCATTTGTAGGTTTTCTCTCCTTTATGGATCCTCATATGACGCACAAGTGGTGAATTCCAAGTGAAACATTTCCCACACTCCTGGCATTTGTATGGTTTCTCTCCAGTATGGATATTCTTATGACTAACAAGGTGTGATTTCTGACCAAAACATTTCCCACACTCCTGGCATTTGTATGGTTTTTCTCCTGTGTGGAGCCTCATATGACTAACAAGGTGTGAATTCTGACCAAAATATTTCCCACACTCCTGGCATTTGTAGGGTTTCTCTCCTGTGTGGACACTCTTATGTCTCACAAGCTGTGAATTCCAAGTGAAACATTTCCCAGACTCCTGGCATTTGTATGGTTTCTCTCCAGTGTGGAACTTCATATGACTCACAAGCTGTGAATTCTGAGCAAAAGATTTCCCACATTCCTGGCATTTGTCTAGTGTCTCTCCTGTGTGAATTCTCTTATGGTTCTTCAAGTTTGAATCATGAACAAAATATTTCCTACAAAATTGCCATTTGTACAGTTTTTCTCCTGTGCAAACTCTTTGACGGCTCAGAAAGCGTGCCTTGCAGTTTAAACATTTCCCAGACATTTTGCTGAAAAAGCAATTCTTTTTAGTGGAGACCCTTCTGTGAATCATCCGTGCTACCATCAGAGGAAAATGTTTTCCACACATGATGCATTTGTACGGCTTCTCTTGGGTACAGGTTTCTTTTGTGTGGGTTCTCCAGTGTCCTGCAACCTCTAATTTGTGTGTAAACGTCTTTTTATATCTGGGGCATACATTTTTCTCCCTCCATTTATCTGCAGGAAAGAAGGACAAATGCAAAAAAGGCTGAACTGAAGAGATGAACAGTTCTAGAGACAACCCCCCCCCCCCCAAAAAAAGGTTTTTTGAAGACATGGATATTGAGGGAAGAAATCTCTAATGGAAAGATGAAATAGTCAGTCTTTCAAGTGCTATAATACATTATCCATTTTTTCCTCTTTTAATTTTCCATCACATCTATAAACTAATTTAAGAAAGCTAAGAGAAACATGGTTTCCTTCATGGACACCTGGTACAACACTATACTCTTGATAAGGTCCAGGTCAAGGCCTTTATACTGAATTAGGACTGTATGAGGACCTTTAAATCTTAATACTGGTTTTGTTATAGCTTAATATGCTTCTTGATGGCTTTACTGTTATTTTCCGTGGGATCACTGTAGCAACAAATTTGCCAATATCGCAGTGGCAATTCCTAGTGTCCCCACATTCACCTTTGGAAAACCTCAAACAGCCCACTACTTGTGGGCTGGCTTCCTCCCAAGGAAGGGACTCAAGGCAGCTCACCATGTGAAAAACGAGTAGAGTTAAAAACAGAATAAACTACACATTAAAAGGAATATCTGTGTGGAAATTTCCAACCTCATGTTATCAGTAGTGTATCATTAAACCATACACCGCAAAGCCCAGTTGTAACCAGCTTTAAGCTCACTTTAAGAAGCATACCTGGCAGATTTGGCAGGCTTCTCCTATGAATTTTTAGGACTTGCATTTGTAAATTTTCTGCATTGTCCACAAGATACTGGTGCATGGCTGAAGAAGTGAGGGAGGTTCCGGTTCTGGCAGGTCACGGGAGTTGCTCTCTCCCTCTCTCCCTTTAATTGTTTGTGTTTTCATAACATTTTTATTTTCTTTTTGGTTCTTTTAACTTTATTTTATCTGGGGATATCTTATGGTATCGCAGAGATGAAGTGGGAGTGTTTCGAGCTGTTTTACAAGTATTAGCCCTGAACCATCGGGAGTTGGACTTATTACTTGATAGTTATAATTACATCGTGTTTCCTACGCTCAACAAAGCTTATTTTCTTAGAATTTAGATAAGGAGAAGTAGCAACAACTTTCCTTGCCTATTATTTTTGACATAAAAATATGGAATCATAAGGACCCTTGGCATTTTGATGTTTACACAGCTGGGCTGTTCTTGGCAGGAATTCCAACGGATGTGTAAAGCAACACTTGTTAATGAGTGGAATTTAGCTATGCTTACTAGAAAAGCCAATAAAACCTTAGGCATTGACCCAGTGTTTGAGAGTATTCCTTTGAATCTGAAGAAACAGCAGCTGAAAATTACACATTTCTTTGCTCCTAAGACAGAGGCTAGCGAGGAGGAAGTGGATCCAGTATACACCTCTAATTTCAACCTAGATTGGACTTTGGACCTTAAAGGCTTTACGCAAGACTCTATAAGAACTTCTGTTTCACCCAATCTAGCATCGGAGCTGCGTTTTGCTGATAATAACATAACACATGCTTCTGCTGATCCCCCTGCTAAGGCAATAAAGCAGAATGAGCGGAAGTCTAAACCTCAGCCAGACTCTCTTCAGTGTTTTACTCAGATAGCAGTTGATGAGATCGACCCTGCCATCCAAAGAATAATAACTAATAAAAGGGAAAACTTATAGACAGAGGCTCCTTCTCCACTGCTAAAGACCAACACCAATTCTAAAAATACTTGGTTTGAGGAGTTTTTTCAAAAACAGCTCACTGAGGGGTCATCCTCAAATTATCAGTCATCATTTGTACAACCAGAGGAGTTGGATTACAATACAGCCATATTGCACGGCTGTCTGCTTACAGTGTATAAAGAGCTAGCATCTGTTAAAAGTTATCTCGCTGAAAGCAACAACCTGATGACCACGATAGCTGAGAATTATATGAACAGCCTGAGGAAACCAAGGCCAAAATGCCATAGAGTGCGAGATGACCCCACAAAAAGGTCAAGTGTCCAAATGTCAAAGCCTCAGCTTCCAGAAAGCAACAAAACGGCTGCAAATGTGGGCAATAAAACTCGAATTAAATGCCTGAAAGGCCAGAATAGCAAAAAATACCAGCAAGAAGAAGTGCCCGCATTCTGGAGGACGACGAAAGAGAGAGTGGGAGAGTCTGTTTAAGCAGTTGGCCAATAAAACATCTATTAATATAACAAGCCGTAAAAGCAAAAAGAAGAAAAGAAAAGTGGTGATTAAAACAAAGAAAAAGAAGAATATTCAAAAGACCTTGACTAGCCTGCAATCAACTGTAGTCACAGAGGGACAACTTGGGACAATACGCCTGGGAGGACGTAGAGGAGGCTGGAGGAACCTTTTAGACTCAGGCGGTGCACCGGAGCCTTCGGCAGGGAGTTTGGCATCGGGGAGCTTGCCGTGGGGGTCTGTTGTGGGGTCCTGCGGGCTGCCCCCCTGTTGGCTGCCATGCCGCAAGCCTCATTGGAATCTGTTCCTCCTGCCCTGTCTCCTTGTGTGACCAGTGAGGACTTTACAAACACTCGCCTGCTACAGAAAATGGCAGCAGTAGGGCCATCTCCACCAAGAACTTTACTGCTACTGTTGCTCTCCTTTCTTAGCATTGGGGCTTGCCTCAATTTTAAAAACTGTCCTCACGGTCGTTCCAATTACATCTGGAAAGATAGTGATCTTCAGACATAACACAACGAAACAGGACTGTGAGTGGGGGGGGAGAAATTTTTCACGTTTAATTTTTATTTGTTTATTTATTTTTTATTTATTTTATTTTATTTTTATTGTATATATTATTTTATTATATTTTGGTGTATTTATTTCATTTACTTTATTGTAAGTTGCTTTTTGCAATATATGTACTTTATAGTATTTAATTTATGTTCAGTATATTTTATTTTATTTGACAATAGATCACAGACAATTATTTAGTTTAATTTTTTTTTTGAATTATTATTTGAACTATCTGCACTTTAAACTATTTTTGTTAATTTATGGAGTGGAAGGCTTGCCCTCCCAGCGAGGGGCCATTGAACATCCGGGTGATTACGGGTAGAGGGAGATATGGCGCTGGCAGGGCCCCTACTTGTGTCAGAAGAACAGTGAGCAGATGCTTGAAAGCTGTACACTGTTCTGGGACTCTGACCAACCGTCAGGATCGAGGTAGCCAGTTCAGCCGACCCTCCACTCTAAAACTGGTGCTGTTGAATGCCAGGTCTGTATCCAATAAATTCCAGATTATTTATGATCTTATTCTGGAAGAGGATGCAGACCTGGCATGCATAACCGAGACATGGATCAGTGGGGAATGGGGTCCACCCCTGGCCCTTGTCTGTCCTCCCGGTTATGCGGTCCAGCACCAGGGTAGACTGGAGGGACCGGGGGGGGGGGGGAGTAGCCATTGTATATAAGAACACTCTAGAGGTTACTAGGTGCTCTGTGGTGGTGAAGCCGGGTCTGGAGGCCCTCCACGTGTCGATAGGGGCCAGGGATGGTATTGGGATTTTGCTGGGTTACCGTGCTCCCCGCGACCCAGCCATCTCCCTACCAGAGCTGGCGGACTTTGTCTCCGCGGCACTGTTGGAGTCCCCGAGACTTTTGGTCCTGGGTGACTTCAACATCCATGCGGGGGCAGAGACTTCCGGTCCAGCTCTTGAGTTCTTGGAAACCATGGCTTCCTTGAACATGTCCCAACATGTTAACAGCCCCACCCACGTTGGTGGTCATATGCTAGACCTGTTTTTTTCCACCAACTGGAGTGAGCGTGATCTGATGGTGACAGACCTTGTGTCTGTCCCCTTGTCATGGATGGATCACCACCTAATAAAATGTAACCTCTCAGTGGCCCTCCTACCTCGCAGGAAGCAAGGATCTATTGTAATGGTCCGCCCTCGAAGGCTACTGGATCCTATAGGATTCCAGGATACCATGAGAGGGATTCCGGCTGATCTGGCTGGTGCTCCTGTCGAGGCTCTGGTGGACGGTTGGGTTACGGCCGCCACTAGGGCTGTCGACACGATTGCTCCTAAACGCCCTATCCAATGCAGAGCTCGGCCAGCGTCCTGGTTTAACCAGGAACTACGAGCGATGAAGCAAACTAGGAGAAGGCTAGAGAGCAAGTGGAGAAGGAAACCGACGGATTATAATAGAGAAGCTGTCAGGGTCGCGACTAACCATTATCTGGCCAAGATAAGGGCTGTTAGTCGAGCTCACCTCGCTGACCGGATAAGCGAGGCTTCAAATCAGCAGGCGGAAATTTTCCGTATAGTTCGCGACCTATCCGGAATTGGTCGGGGTGAAGGGCCTCCTTCTAGTATCTCACCTGACCAATTTGCAGCATTTTTAAAATCTAAAGTGGAGGCCATCCGCCGGGAGCTTTCTCCTTTTTTGGCGACAGTGGATCGAGCAGAGATGTCCAGCGCTCCGCCTTGCCCGGTGAGTTTTGACCATTTTCAGCCTGTGACGCCAGACATTGTGGACAAGGCGCTAGTTCGCTGTCGGGCCACCACCTCCTCTCTTGACCCTTGCCCGGCCTGGCTAATCAAAGCAGCCAGGCCCACAACAACTGAATGGGCCACAGCGATAATTAATGGGTCTTTCCGGGAGGGCAGGGTTCCCTCCGCCCTCAAGGAGATGCTCATTAGGCCCATTAGAAAGAAACTCAATCTGGCGGCGGACGATATTGGCAATTACAGGCCCGTCGCCAGTGTTTCTTTCATTAGCAAAGTGGTCGAGAGGGTGGTGGCTGATCAGCTTCAGGCGCACTTGGATGAAACAAATGCCCTGGATCCGTTCCAGTCGGGCTTCAGGCCGCGCCATGGTACAGAAACAGCATTGGTCACCCTGTTAGATGACCTATTGAGGGAGGCCGACGGGTAAAACGTCACTGTTGGTCCTCCTCGATATCTCAGCCGCCTTTGATACCGTCGACCATGGTATCCTCCTGAGGAGGATATCCGAGTTGGGAATTGGTGGCCTGGCATTGGCCTGGCTCCATTCCTTCCTGGGGGATCGTCCTCAGAGAGTTCAGCTTGGGGAGAGTGAGTCGGCCCCGTGGAGCCTCAATTGTGGGGTTCCGCAGGGCTCGACTATCTCCCCAATGCTCTTTAACATCTATATGAGGCCGCTGGGCGAGGTCATCAGGGGGTGTGGAGTGGCGTGCCATCAATATGCTGATGACACGCAGCTCTACATCTCCTTTTTTCCAACTACAGTGGATGCTGTTCTGTCCCTGCAGCGCTGTTTGGGGTCTGTACTGCAATGGATGCAGGAAAATGGGCTGAGGCTGAACCCGGACAAGATGGAGGTCCTGAGGGTGGGCGGACATACCATCAGCGGTTTGGGAAACTCCCTCTCGTTTGGGGGGGTGACTCTCACCGCGAAGAGTGAGGTTCGCAGCTTGGGGATCCATCTGGACCAGGCGCTTACCATGGAATCCCAGGTGGCGTCCGTGGTCCGCACCGCCTATTTCCATCTTTGCGGATTGCCCAGCTGCGTCCCTATCTAGATGCTGGGTCGCTCACCACTCTGGTCCATGCGCTCGTAATCTCGAGATTAGACCACTGTAATGCTCTCTACGTGGGGCTACCTTTGAGATCAATGCGGAAACTCCAAATGGTGCAGAATGCGGCGGCCAGACTTCTTAGTGGGGTGAGGAAACATCAACATATCACTCCCACTCTGGCCGCCTTACACTGGCTGCCCGTTCGGTTCCATGTTGATTTCAAAGTTCTAATGCTTACGTATAAAGCCCTAAATGGTTTAGGGCCTCGATATCTGGCGGAACGCCTTCTCCCACCTAAATCTACTCGTATCACTTGATCTAGCCAGAAGGTGAGGTTGAGGAGCCTAATGCCGAGGGAGGCCTGGAAGGAAAAAACAAGAAACCGGGCCTTCTCGGCAGTGGCTCCTCGCCTTTGGAATAACCTCCCTTCTGAGATCCGTATGGCCCCTTCGCTGGGCATTTTCAAAGGCCAATTGAAAACCTGGCTGTTTAGGCAAGCCTTCCCTCCAGCCACTACTTGATTTACTTTTTTCTTCCATCTTGAGTACTGTCTATTGATGTGTTACTTTGTTCTTATATTTTAAATTGTTTATATGTTGTTAGCCGCCCAGAGTAGTCAGTTGACTAGATGGGCGGGGTATAAATTTAATAAATAAATAAATAAAAGGACAAATTATAGATAAGGGGTCTATTGAAAGAGAGATGCAGGATCCATGGGAAGAAATCCACTGCACCAAATTGAGAGCCACAGGGCAGGAAGCTGACCCAGCAGTGCTTAAAGTTGGTGATCATAATCCAAAATCCATGAACGACACAAGAAAAAATAATAAGCATTTGGGCTGGAATTTGGTTATGATTCCACAAAAGCTGATTTTCTTAAATCTCCTGATACCAGCAGGATATTATACTGATCATAAATGTATAACCCATTTTGTTAAGTTTGCAAATGAGGTAGTACCAGGTATACTGTCTTTTAAGGATGTTGTTGCTGTTGAATACCTTTACAGTGATGAATTTAATGCTCGCGCTATAGTTACTCTTAGAAATAGAGTGTTAGCCAAAGTCTTATACAACTCCAAGGAAGTATTTTGTAAACATGGTTCAGGCATTGTAAGATACTTTGAAAATCAGTCTTCCCCCACTCCTCTACTAGGGCCCTCTCCAGGTATGCCTATGGGGAAATTGCCCATGACGTGGTAAACTTGATCAATCTGAATGAGACACAAGGGGTTTCCTCATATAGTATCCAAATAGAACCTCAGAGTAAGGATGATAAGGATACTGCAATTGTACATGATTACCAGGATGCCCAATTATTTCCTTTTGAAAAATGGACGGTGTTTAATTCAGAGGAGACAGCTTTATTAAGTTCATACTGGTCCTTGCCACCTCCTGCTCAAAAAGAGATACTAGAGAGGTTAGATTTATTAAAGAAATGTTTAGAGCAAAAACCCTGTGAAGCCGTGAAAGACTCTTATGATTCTCAATCAGGTAGCATTTCTGATAAGCTGCAGTTGGCAGATAAAAATGAAAAGGATGACCAGACTGTTTGTCAACTAGATATTGACCTAAGGGAAGTAGACTCTATGGATAAAAAGAAGGGTGGGAGATCCCAGGTTACAATAGCAGAGATTCACGCCCCTTTTAAATATACGGAACCTGGCCTATCCACCAGAGACTGGGACAAAATGAGATACTTGGAAGAAAATGAGCTGGGAGTCCCCGAAAGAACGAGTAAAACAAAAAACCCTGAAACAGAAACCATTTTTCTAGTAAAGTCTAACGTTTGCAGTCTACGTCCTTCTAAAGAACAACTAATTTGCCTAGACTGTGAAGGTACTAATTCCCCAATTCAGATAGATAGGTTAGTATGACTCAATGAAGCCCAGCTGGCGTCGTCAGAGGCTCAGAAAACATATTGTACTGAACCTGACGAGTTGTCAAGTCCAACTTCCGCAAATGATCCCCCGCACCTACATACTCCTGTTAAACTGGTATCCTGGAAGATAGCTGGTTGGAAAGTCTCCTTGCATGAAGAGGACTTCCCAGGTTTGCTATCTGAATATGATGTGATTGTGCTGCAGGAAACCTGGCTTACTGAAAAAGATAGAATTGTACTTCCAGGATACCTTTTATGGCAGGAACCAGTCTGGAAAGTGAAATCAAAGGGAAGAGCATCCGGGGTCTATTAACAGCAGTTAAAGAAGATTTAGGGTGGGAGGGTGTCCTGGTATCGGAAATTGCTATTCCGCAGAACTGTCTAATAATTAAGTTATGTACCCCAAGTCTGTAACCCCTTCATGGATTGCTGCCTTGTCGTGGTGAAGGGGCTTGAGTAATTCAGAGAAGCTATGGGCTATGCCGTGCAGGGACACCCAAGACGGACAGTCATAGTGGAGAGTTATGACTAAACGCGATCCACCTGGAGCAGGAACTGGCAAGCCACTCCAGTATCTTTGCCAAGAAAACCCCATGAACAGAAACAAAAGGCTAAAAGATATGACGCTGGAAGATGAGCCCCTCAAGTCGGAAGGCGTCCAACATGCTACTGAGGAAGAGTGGAAGACAAGTACAAGTAGCTCCAGTGCTAATGAAGTGGTTGGGCCAAAGCCAAAAGGACGCTCAGCTGCGGACACGCCTGGAAGTGAAAGGAAAGTCCAATGCTGCAAAGAAAAATACTGCATAGGAACCTGGAATGTAAGATCTATGAACCTTGGTAAGTTGGATGTGGTCAAACAGGAGATGGCAACAATAAACATTGACATCCTGGGCGTCAGTGAACTAAAATGGACGGGAATGGTCGAATTCAATTCTCTGCAGCCAAAGATGGAGAAGCTCTATACAGTCAGCAAAAACAAGACCTGGAGCTTATTGTGGCTCTGATCATCAGCTTCTTATAGCAAAGCTCAAGCTTAAAATGAAGAAAGTAGGAAAAACCACTGGGCTAGTCAGGGATAATCTAAACCAAATCCCTTATGAATACACAGTGGAAGTGAAGAACAGATTTAAGGAACTAGATTTGGTGGACAGAGTGCCTGAAGAACTATGGATGGAGGCCCGTAACATTGTACAGAAGGCAGCAACAAAAACCATCCCAAAGAAAAGGAAATGCAAGAAAGCAAAGTGGCTGTCCAACGAGGCCTTACAAATAGCAGAGAAGAGAAGGGAAACAAAATGCAAGGGAGATAGGGAAAGTTACAGAAAATGGAATGCAGACTTCCAAAGAATAGCAAGGAGAGACAAGAGGGCCTTCTTAAATGAACAGTGCAAAGAAATAGAGGAAAAGAATAGAAAGGGAAAAACCGGAGATCTGTTCAAGAAAATTGGAGATATTAAAGAAATATTTTGTGCAGAGATGGACATGATAAAGGACAAAAATGGTAGGGACCTCACAGAAGCAGAAGACATCAAGAAGAGGTGGCAAGAATACACAGAGGAATTATACCAGAAAGATTTGGATGTCCCGGACAACCCAGATAGTATGGTTGCTGACCTTGAGCCACGAAATTAAAAGACGCCTGCTTCTTGGGAGGAAAGCAATGACAAACCTAGACAGCATCTTAAAAAGCAGAGACCTCACCTTGCCGACAAAGGTCCGCATAGTCAAAGCTATGGTTTTTCCAGTAGCGATGTATGGAAGTGAGAGCTGGACCATAAAGAAGGCTGACCGCCGAAGAATTGATGCTTTTGAATTGTGGTGCTGGAGGAGACTCTTGAGAGTCCCCTGGACTGCAAAGAGAACAAACCTATCCATTTTGAAAGAAATCAACCCTGAGTGCTCACTGGAAGGACAGATCCTGAAGCTGAGGCTCCAATACTTTGGCCATCTCATGAGAAGAGAAGACTCCCTGGAAAAGACCCTGATGTTGGGAAAGTGTGAAGGCAAGAGGAGAAGGGGACGCCAGAGGACGAGATGGTTGGACAGTGTCATGGAA
The DNA here is from genome assembly GCA_037013535.1 of Intellagama lesueurii. NCBI lineage: Eukaryota > Metazoa > Chordata > Lepidosauria > Squamata > Agamidae > Intellagama > Intellagama lesueurii. The sequence goes on from JBAJHW010000002.1 coordinate 295,571,249, forward strand.
GCTACCAACATGAATTTGACCAAACTCTGGGAGGCAGTGGAAGACAAGAGGGCCTGGCGTGCTCTGGTCCATGGGGTCACGAAGAGTCAGACACGACTGAACAACTAAACAACAACAACCCCAAGTTTACTTATAATTCTAATTAACATATACATTCCACCTGCAAACTCTCAGTATTTTAATGCTGAAATCTGGACACAAATGGAACAAATGCTGGATGAGCTAAGCATAGTTTTTCCAAATGCTTTATTTATCTTGTCAGGTGACTTTAATGCCCAAATCGGATCTTCATCCCCAAAATTTGTAGCACTCGGGGGTATACAGGAGGAATTGCTAGATGTCTTCTGCTGGGTCTCTAGTGATAACAAAACAAATCAATCAGGGCAGAAATTTCTGAGTATGCTACTTGCGTTCGGCTTCCAAATACTCTGGCCAAATGAGAGTAGATTGCTTTACCCCTATACATACTTTACTAAGAATATAAGTAGCACTATCGACTTCCTTTGTGTGTCGAGACACAAAGCCACCCTTTCTCTGGCATTTCTGTAATTACAAGAGAGGATAGTGGTCATCAACCAATTACCACCCAAATAATCTTGGACTCTGATCTAAGAAAAGTAACCCAAGCAGATAGGCAGGCAGTAGAATAACTAGACATCGTCAGAGAAAAAAGGGTTAAATGGCATCAAATTGACATGTCAAAATTGAATCTCTTCTACAGCTCTACTTATAGTTACACACTCGGTAGTTTGATATGTTCCTCTGAAGCTAAAATTACATCGGTCCTGGATGCTTACCAGGCATTTGCTCCCAAATCAAACCGCTCTTATTTTCCTGCTCTACAACAAAGAGCCATAAGAATAAAAAGTCTCCATGGTTTGATAAGGAATATTATATGGTGAGGTCATGTCTGAGGAATCAAATGAGAAAAATCCACAACTCTCCTGATAGTACTGCATATACCACCATGCTTAGTACCAGAAGAAAGCATAAAAAAATGATTTAAAAAAAGAATCTATCTATGTTCCTAATTGCTGGGCATATCTTGAATTGGAGGCAGTTAATAAAAATTCAGCTAGATTCTGGCAGTTAGTTTCCAGAAAGTTAGGTGAAGTTCATTACAATATTGAGATTCCACTACCGGCCTCTACATGGGAAACCTTCTATTCAGAGACATATAGAGAGCAACTCAAGATGGATAACCCAATGATTGTAGAAAAAATTCTTGGGAATAAAAATGATTGCCCCAAATGGCCCCCAGTTACAATGCAGGAAATTAAAGTTATTATACAATCAATAAAGAATAACAAAGCTCCTGGAGAAGACCTTTTGCCCCCATAACTTTTTAAGGAAAGGATAGATTGGTGGGCAGCCTTGCTAGCTGGCTTGTTTACTCATATAAATAACAAAAGATTGTATGCCTAAAGGATGGAGATCAAGCATAGTTATCCCACTGTACAAAAAAGGCGATTGTAAAGACCCAAAAAATTATCAGCCAATAAGCCTAATAGATATTGCAGGTAAAATTTATGCAAAATCGATCCTGCAGAAATTAGAAGAATGGGCTGATAAAAACTCCATCTTAGTGGAAGAACAGGCAGGTTTCAGACAAGGGAGGAGTACTATTGATAACTGCTTTACATTATTACATTTGATCTTAAAATACTCCTCCAGAGGCAAACAGCTTTATACAAGGAAGAAAAAACTTCAGAACACGGCAAAACAACCCAAAAAACCTACAACAACCATCAGCTTTATACAGCCTTTATAGACCTAAGTTCGGCCTTCGACTCCGTTAATAGATCTATCTTATGGAGGAAACTTCTAAAGACCAACATCGATAGGAAACTTTTACATACCTTATAATGGCTCTTTATACGAACACGAACCTGCAAGTCAGAACAGGAGTCAATCAGGCTTTAACTAATAAGATTCCCACTTTTAAAGGAGTGTGCCAGGGTTGTATTTTGGCCCCATTCCTTTTTATTTTTTATATTAATGACATAGTTCTATTTATGTTCAATCTGGAATTCCATATGCCAAAAATATTAGTTAGATCTGTAAATGTGCTCCTCTACGCAGATGACATGATTTTAATGTCTACAACACCAGTTGGTCTGCGTAGGCAACTGAGAAAGTTCAGCGAATATTGTCAGCTTAACGATTTAGTTATTAATAACAGTAAATCAAAAGTTGTTGTCTTTGGTAAGAAAAGGAAACAACATAAGTGGTTCACAGAGGCAAAAAGAAATAGAACAGACTGGAACTTATAATTATCTTGGCACAGTTTTCTCTGCGACAGGATCTTGGTCACAACAGATAAAGAGAAATGAAACGAAAGCTTTACTAGCAGTTAACTCTCTGAACATGCTACTTAATTATAAATACCCTGGCTCCCTTCAACCAGTTATAAAAGTATTTAAGGGAAAAGTATTGCCGACAGTAATCTTTGGTGCAGAAATATGGGGCCTGGGTATTAATAAGAAAATTGAAAAAGTTCAGAACAAATTTATAAGGGGAATCTTGGGTGTGCCAAGAAGTTTGCCCACTTATGCTATTAGAGCAGAACTTGGTTTGGCTTGGCAGCTGTATCCAATATATGTCTCCTTAGAATATTTAACTATTGGATTAAGTTATGCCAGATGTGCGATGACAGGTTACCCAAGATGTGTTTAATTGAACAAACGTCTAACCCCACAATAAAATCCTGGTTTGTGAATTTTTCTCAAATGCTCTCTAACCAGGGCTTGAGTGTTGAGGCCATTAGTTTAAGTAATTCTAACAGCAAAAATGCATTCAAAGAGTGTTTGACATCAGAGCTCAAACAGATATGGCGGCCTCATCTTCAGTGCAATCTATGAAATGGCTAGCGAGGTCTTAAACCATTTTTCAGGTAGAAAAATACATGCTCTTTCCAATGAAAAAAGATCTTTGTATGGCGTTTACCCGCCTCCGTTTTGAGCTAATGGAGACAAAGATGTTACAAGGCCGTTATCAGTACGTTCCCATACAGGATAGACTGTGTATTTGTGGGACAGCAGAACAGGTGGGCTTTTGAGCGGGATCATCAATGCTCGATCACTCGCTCACGCTCGCGTTTCTAGCTGAGAAATATTATCTTCATTTCCATGGCAAGTTTTTGCTGCCTTTATTGACCTTCGAGGAGCATTTGACTCTATCAATCAATCTCTGCTCTGGAATAAACTGGCCAGCAAAGGAAAAGATCCTCGTTTGCTCTTCCTGATATGTAAACTTCACTCTGACAATAGTTGCCAAGTATGGGTCAATAACAAAGGTCTTCTGACCAAAGATATCCCAATTTCGAAAGGAGTTAAACAGGGCTGTGTCCTTGCCCCTGCTCTTTTTAATTTATTTATGACAGATCTACCAGACCATATTGCCATAACTGAACACCATGCTCCTAGGATGAACTTGTCTTCTGTTCCCCTGCTATTGTATGCCAATGATACTGTTCTCCTATCTACCACTAAGCCAGGTCTTATACAATTACTCTCAGCCTTCGCTGGTTTTTGTTCCAAGAATGATCTAACCATCAACACTGATAAATCAAAGATCCTGATATTTTCCAAATCTTTGAATCCTATCAGCTGGAAAATAAATGGGAAGCCAATCGAACAAGTGAAATCTTTTCGATATTTAGGCTTATTGTTTCATTACAAATTAAATTGGTCTTACCATCGAAAGGTGGCGGTCTCTTCAACTATGTATCAACTTTCCGCATTAGCCCGCTTCCATTACCATAGTGGACATCAATATGTCCCTGCTGCTCTACAGGTTTTCCAGGCAAAAATCACCAATCAGCTCCTCTTTGGGGTCTCTGTTTGGATTGCTGCGGCCAACTACGAGATAGACCGGGTAGCAGCCTCCTTCTTGAACAAGATTTTAGGCATCCCGAACACAATCAGACTTGCAACATTATTAAGCGAACTTGAGCTGCATTTTCCAACTACTCTTGCCTGGTTATCCACTATTAAATTTTGGCTGCATTTACACTTCCAGAAATCCCCCCAATCCCTTCTGACTGATCTATTAAGTGATCCCTTTATTTCTAATTGGTACACTCTTGTCAACTTTAAAATCACCTCCATAGGTATTAACCTAGACTCCCTGATTAATTGTGGAGAAACTCAACTTTACCATATTATTCACCAAAGAATTTGGGATATTGAACTGCAGACTCTGGCAGCTGAATTTAATTTAATTAGCTCTCCTCGTTTCTATGGCTTCCCCCCCCCCCTTTCTGTAACTGGTGCCAATTATTTCACCAATCTTATTAACCCATTGTGGTGCCAGGTTTTTATGTTGGCCAGACTTAATATTTTTCCCTCTGCTGTTCTTTTCGGCAGATATTGTAAGATCCCCTTTAAGAACCATCGGTGTAAGCATTGCCTAGTGCAACTGGACTCAATCCCACATATTCTTCTTCACTGCCCTAAATTTAGCGAGCCACGTCAACTACTACTTAGCTCTATTATTTCAAATTTTTCTGGCTCCCCTGAGAGTTTAATTGATGTTAGCAGATAAACAACCTGATTTGACTTAGCGTGTAGCTGAATATCTTGCTCTTGTAATGAACCAAGCTGATTGCTCCAAGGAGCCTTGACGTAATTCAACCATATTTATCTTTCTGTAGTAGAAAGCAGAATCTAGATTGTACGATTACTGGGTTTTAATGCCAATAAAGGTTTTAATATGTAATATGTATGTAGGTAATAAACAGGACTTTGAATTGGGCTTGGAAACGGGTGGGTAGGTATTCCTATTTATCACACTGAGAAGGCCATACTATACCAGCCTTCTACATAACCACTGATAAAACGGAGCATTTCATTAAAAAGAAAGGGCCAGACTGATTAAGGGCAAAAGTGGTTGAATGTACAGGGATTATTTATTCATTTATTTAGTTAGTTAGTTAGTAACTAATTTTTTACTAACTTATTTACTAATACACACACACACACACACACACACACACACACAAATACACTCTCACTCATTCTCTCTGCCCCATTAAGTGTCATACACTATTCTGGTGGTATCCAGAAGTTAAAAACATATAATAATAGTATATTAAATGAGCAGTTAAAGAAACCGCAAAAATGTCCAAAGTTGGCATAAGTTGTATGAACAAAACTCAGGATTCAAATACGCAAGGCCTTTGCCCTACCTGATCGGCTTCTCCTCCATCGCAACGAAGAGATGAAAGACTACTTGTTGTTGGCCTCCTGCCGGCCCCCTGCAGGAGAGATGAAAGAGTTGGGGAGCCAGTCCTAGAAGCTCCTCGCAAAAGAAGATCATAATCCTAAAAACGCGGACTAAAAACTAAAGTCTTTATTTAGCACGTGAGGATTCCCATCCCAGTTAAAGGCACACATTCACATACTAAAAAGTCTGCCATTTCAGAAAACTGAGTAAATGATATTCCAAGAGGGCAGAAGACTGAGATTTTGTTTTTATTTTTATTGAGTAAAAGAATTTCTCCAACAATTAAAAAACTCGAAATGTCAGGATTTCTCCTTTTTTCCAGATACTACAGTTCAACCACTGCGCCAGAATTTTTGTTTTATTCTGGATCATCTTTTTATTTATTTATTACCACATTTTTTCAGGAAATAAAAACAAACAAACCAAGCTTTGTCTTTCTTTGTTTTAACCCACACTGTACAAAATGAATGGAAAATCTGGTGGGGTGTTCTTTGTCTCTCTCCACCTGCTCTGAAATCAATGCCTTCCTCTGTGTTTCTTTCCCCCTCTCCACCCCGTGATTCCTACCTTCTTCCTAACTGTTAAGCTCAATTCTTCAAACATTAGCTGTAGAGAGAACAAGTGGTTAGGAAAAGAGAGACGGGCATCTCAAAAGGCGTGTAGGATATAAATATAACAGAAAAACAAGTACCAATCATTGTAACATGCCAGGTTAAATACACATCTGTGTCAGCATCTCTCTGATCCTAAATTGGTATTTGAGAGTTTTTCTGTTTCAGATGGGGAAAAAACTCATCTCTTGACACATGGCCTCCTGGACATAAATGGAGGAACTGCCTTCTCTATAAAAAGTCTCGGACAACTGAAAACTAAAGTGCAGGTTTTAAAGATAGAAAGAAGAAAAGAATAATGTCCCAGCTGAAAAGTCGGGGGGGGGGGAATATACAGAGGCCCTCCTTCTTTCCTTTCCCACAGGGAAAAACACACACACCCCTTCTAGCACTGAATCTCACCTATAAAGCTGGTAACTTGTTCATTATCTTGATTGATCTCTCGTTGCTGAGGACTCTGTTTGGAGTCGAACTGAGGTTCCTCTGCTCTGGGGAAATCAGACTGATCTTCTACAGAGATTTCTCATCTGAGGATCCGTGACATGCATTTAAAAAGGTAGAGAAGAAAACATGGAGGCAAAGATCTCAGTGCAGGAGGCTGGGGACTTGAGAGAAAGGAGACATCATCCTCCGATTGTCTAAGAAAACTTATGCAATTAGTAGAATTTGTAGGATTTCTTCCTTCCTTTTCTTGTCCCATTGGAGTAGCCATGGACCACCTTGTGGGGTGGGCAACCCCACAGGAACCCACCCAAAGGGATCACACTCTGCCACTGCACCTACAGTTGTAATCAAAATTATTCAACCCCTGTTGGAAATCCTTCATGGCAAACATCTTTCGTATTTAGTAGAGCGCCCTTTTGCTGTTATAACCTACATTAAACGAGATGCATAGCTAGACACCAGCTTCTGCCAACGTTCCTGAGGAATCTTAGCCCATTTTCTAATATTCTGGGGTTTGTGTGCTGTGGGCTCGATTTGATCCTCACTAGATGCTTGAATATACATCAAATAATTCCGGCTTGGGATTCATCCAGTCCAGCCTTTCGCATAATGTATTCTGCATATAAGTTAAATAAGCTCTCGAGACTGAAGGATGCCTAAATCTAATCTGTGTGCTGCAACCGCCTTCTTCAAATCCCATCAGAGACTTTCTATGGAGTTCAAGTCAGGTGACTCTGATGGCCAGTGTAGAATCTTCCAGGACTTCTGCAACTAAGCCTTGGTGGAATCTCAGGTATGCTTGGGATCACTGTCCTGTTGGAAGGTCCAATGGTGCCCAAGCTTCAGCTTCCTCACAGAAGGCATGACATTTTATCCTAGGATTTCCTGCTACTTCAGTGAATCCAGCTTGCCTTCCACACGCTGCAGGTTTCCAGTGCCAGAGGATGCAAAGCAGCTCTGGAGCATCACTAAGCTGCCACCATGCTGTAGGCAGACTGTTCTTTTCAGTGTAAGCTTCGTTCTTCTTCCTCCAGACATACCATTGATCCATTGGGCTGAAAAGTTCCAGAATCCCAAGGTTTCTGTGGCTTAGCTGACTTTGAGCATGTTGGAGCCACCTTTTCTTGTGCTTTTGGGTCAGTAATGGTGTTCTGGCATGGAAACCTTCTGCATTTACTACATGCCTTACTGTGCAAAATGAAATTTCGGTGCCAGTTGCCACCAAGTCTTGCTGCAGGGCTTTTGCAGTTACTCAAGGTTTTTTCTCAACCTGCCTTCTCAGAAATCTAGCTGCAACCATTGATAGCTTCCTTTTCCTGCCCAATCCAGGTAGTGTAACCACTGTTCTTTAACTTTGAACTTGTGAACTATGCTTCCAACGACGTCTCCAGGAACATTCAGTATCTTTGTTATCTTTTTGTATCCTATTCCGTGCATGTGAAGGGCAATGATCTCTTTTCTTAACTTTTTGAACCATTCTTTTGACTTAGCCATCTTTCTAACATGCAGTCAAGCATGACCCTCACCAAACCCTTAGCCAGTTCAGGTATTCCATGTGTTCCTGCTCAAGCACACCTGGTGCAACTAATGAAGCCCTTGATTAGTTGCATCAGGTGTGTTTGAGACAAATGCCTGTTGTAAGGAATTAGAAGGCAATTGGGACTTGTAGTCATAGAAAGATGGAGTCTGTTAGGTTTCTGTATAAGTTGGATTTAAATTTGTATTCTCGAAGGCTTTAAATTACTGAATGTTCTCATGGGATTGTTGTTGATCCACGTTTGCTCTGCCTGGCACCAAGATAAGGAGCAAGGTTGAGAAGATCAGGGGAAGACGAAACACTACATACCTCTTAATTGGGACGAGATAAACCATCTTAACTGGGACGAGATAAACCATCAGAGGATCAGAGGATGAGATGGTTGGAGAGTGTCATCGAAGCTACCAACATGAATTTGACCAAACTCCGGGAGCCAGTGGAAGACAGAAGGGAGGGCCTGGCATGCTCTGGTCCATGGGGTCATGAAGAGTCGGACACGACTTAATGACTAAACAACAACAAAACAAACCATCTGCAACATCTCATGTGAAATAGGGGTGGTGAACTGTGTTACGCCCTCATGATCCTAATTGGTTGACAGCTTGGAAGTGTCAGAAAGAGGGAGGTCTGGAGACGAGTAGGAAAATGGATGTTTCATGTATGTGAAGAATGTTGTTGTGGGATGTCGAATGAGGGAGAGATAAGTGAATGCTTTTCCTTTTTTTTTCTAAAAAAAGACAATCCATCATGTTACAATAAATACAAGGCTTAACATAGTAATCTATCATCTTACTTATTATGTAATTTAACTGTTGACCAACTGCTATTCCCCACATTTCACATAGTCACATTTACACGATTCCCCGTTTCATCTTAAAGAAATATCGACCAACAATCTAAATGCTCCAAATTGTTTTCTATACCACGTGTCTCGACATTTATTTTATTGGCATATTTTAATAAAGGCTTCCAGCTTTCAGTGAATTGACTATGCCTTATTGCTCCTCTATATAATCCAATTTTATTAGTCATTTTTTCCATCAACATTGTTTGCCATATCTTATTTGTAAATGCTTGCAACGAGAGATCTTGGGCATTTTTCCAATTTCTAGCGATCTCACATCTTGCTGTGCCTATAAGATTTGCTACTAATTCTTTATTTTCAAGTTTCTCATTTCCCCCTGTAAATATTGAAAATAACAATAATGTTTCATTCATATCTATTTTTTGATTGGTCAGTGTCTCTATCCATCTAATTACTTCGTACCAGAATGCTTCTATTTTGGGGCAAGAAATCCACATATGTTCCAAAATTCCTTTTTGTCCACAGTTCCTCCAGCATTTATCTGATATATCTTTATTAATTCTGTGTAACTTTGTAGGATATAAATACCACCGATGCACTACCTTCAGAACCATTTCGTTCACATTTGCTGATATAGATTTATATGGGTATTTATTCCATATTCCTGTCCAGGCTTCCTCCAGTATATTAATATTTAAATGTGTTTCTCACACTGTTTTAGCTCCTCCGCCTTTTCCATATTCTTTCTCAATAATACTCAATAATACTTTTATATATTAGTGAGGTTAGGCCTCTCTTTTTATTTCTATCTTTTTGGATACAATATTGTTCAAATTCAGTTAATGATCTTAGAGAGCCAGTTTTTTGTTGTAAGTAAATCACGAAACTTCTTATTTGTTTTATTTGTAACCAATTGGTTTTTATTTGCTTTGTTTTCTATTTGTCTAATAGTGGTTGGTTCCCTTGAGTCAAATAAGTCAATATTTCTATATATTCCAATTTGTTTCCACTCCTTAAATTGTGCATATTTCTCTTGAAACTTAAAATTTGGGTGATCCAAAAGGGGGCATAGAGGGCATACTGGTGGGGCCAAAGTTTTACTGTGCTTTCGCCATATCCATAATGTTTCAAAAATAAATGGGTTCTGTATTTGTTCTTCTTTTCTAATTATTTTGGTGGTATAAATATACTTATTTACTATGTCCATTTTCATTTCACCTTCCATTTCCATCCAATCAGGATTCTTGTGAGTCTCGTCCATTTGTATAAATTTAATAATTTGGTTTATTTGTAGAGCTTCATAATATTTTTGGAGCTGTGGTATCCCTAATCCCCCTTTTTGACCCTGTCTATATTTAACACTATTTATAAACCTTATCCCATTTATGACCTTGAAGGTACAGCTATTTATCTCATTTCTCCTTTCTCTTCCACCGCAGCTGCGTTCTCTCTCTGTGCTCTGCCTGGTTTTTCTGCTTGTCCATAGCCTGTTCTCCTGGAAAGGGAAGGTTTAAATCTTCAAAGAGGTGCTCCAGTTCCTCCATAGTTGCTGCTGCTCTCAGCTTATTTCCCCTCATAACTGATAGTCCGAACGGATAAAGCCATTTGTAGATTATTTTCCTCTCCCGAAGAACTTGTGCATATCTCCTCCCTTGTTTACATTTAAATATTGTCTGTGCAGCAAGATCTTGGAAAAGTTCCACATTTTCCCCTTCATATGTTAACTCCTATAATTTATTCAAAGTACGGAAAACATCTGTCTTTATTGTAAACGAGACAAATCTCACCAATATGTCTCTCCTCCAGTTCTTTGATCTTCTCCCAAGCCGATGAACTATGTCCAAATCTTTGGGAGTGATTTCGAGGTCCAGGCAAAGTTCTTGTATCCATTTTAAGATTATTTGTTTTAAGTCCTCCCCTCCTGTTTCAGATTCCTTAAAATGTTTCAGATGGATATTATAGCGTCTCCCACGATTCTCCTGCTCAGTGAGTTTGTCTGTTAATTGTTGCATCTGCCTTTCCTATTCTTCATTTTGTTTGCAGATTCTGTGCCAACTCAAATGCCGCATCTGCTGTTTGTTGTATTTTGCTAATGTTTGACTTCACCTCCATTAAAGTTTGTTCTAGAGGTGCAATTACTCTCTTCATATCGCTTTGTAAGTCTTTGTATCGCTTTGTAAGTCTTACCAGTCGCTCTCAGAACCCAATGAGCTGGATAGCTTTTTGTCTTCTTCTGAGGAGACTGTGGCTTCAATAGGGACTACTTTTGATGTCTTCTTTTTTGGCTTTCCCATATCTAGGCAGCTTAGAATGTTTTAACTCTGTTTATAAACATTCACATTGAATGTTTATAAACTGAGAGTTGTTTATTGTTTAAACAATTAACAATATTGTTTATTTTCTCAGGGCTTGAGCGGAGCTGATCTTCTATGCAGCCATCTTCATTGCTTGCAGACCATGCCCCAAGTGAATGCTTTTCCGAGAGGGGAGGGGGGAGGAAGGTTCGCCCAGCTTCTCTAGTGAGCTATTATGTAGCCAAGATGATTACTTAGCATAGTTTAGCTTTTTATTATTTTACCTAGTAATAGTAAGCTTATTTGAATCATGGTAACTGCTGGATATGCTTAATGTTTTGAGCTTTTAAATGCTACAACTGTATTCCAATGAAACTACTTTATTTTCTTAATAAAAATAATTATTGTATTCTCAAAGGCTTTCACAGCCGGGATCCGATGGTTGTTGTAGGTTTTTCGGGCTGTTTGGCCGTGTTCTTAATGTTTTTCTTCCTAACGTTTCGCCAGTCTCTGTGGCCGGCATCTTCAGAGGACAGGAGTCAGAACTCTGTCTGTGCTCTGGTGCAGTTTGTGGGATTGTGCACCAGAGCACAGACAAGAGTTCTGACTTCTATCCTCTGAAGATGCCGGCCACAGAGACTGGCGAAACGTTAGGAAGAAAAACCTTAAGAACATGGCCAAACAGCCTGAAAAACCTACAACAACCAAAATAATTATTCTTCAACAGAAGGGCTTATCTCTTGAACAGCAGGATTGTACCTAATTCCAGTGGAGACTGGAAAGGTCACTATTTGCTACTGTAAAAGAGAGGTCCTACCTGGTCAGTCTGTTGTGCTGTCTAAAGAAGCACACAGTCAATGATTTACTGCCTTGAAAGCAAGAGTTCTTTATTAGGTCAAGTATGTCCATAGGGCAAAGACTACACACTTATGAGGCTTAAATGGCCTACCTCAGGCACTAAAAGTGGTGGTGCTTTGTTCTAAAGTGACTCATCGCCCAAGATCATTATCTCTTTAGGTAGAAGTGATTCTGACACCTGTTTTGCATATTTGTGCTGTTGTGAGGGATTCTATGCAGGGGGTTGAAATGGCAGAATTCATTAAATGTTGCACTTACAGTTGAATTCGGGGAAACCACTTGAAGCATCTGTTGTGCTGAGCTATTTCAATTGCTTTTGTTTGATTTGTTCATTGCAAACAGCTGAAAAGTCTGTAAATGTTGACAGTAAACCTGCTTTGTAATGGAAGTTGAATCATTTTGATTACAACTGTACGACAGTGCTGAATTGGGTGCTGTGCCAATGGCAGAAGTAAACTTGAAACATAAGAAACTAGGAACATGGGGAGGACACACCTTGTTTAGTTATATTTCTATTTCTTTCTTTAAAATACTTCTATTCCGCCTTTCTCCCCAAAAGGACCCAAGGTGGCTTACATCATTAAAAATAGTATTTAAAAGCTAAAAACAGTAAGTATACAAACATTAAAAAAGTATTAAATGAGTATTATATTAAAATGGTAACTAAAATCAATATAAAACACATTTAAAACGAGGGCACAACAATCCATTTAAACTCCTCTCAGACCACCAGTCATTAAGGAAAAGCCTGCCTGAAGAGACTGGTCTTTGTCCGCCTGCGGAAAGACAGCAAAGTTGGGGCCAGCCTGGCTTCCTGTGGGAGGGAGTTCCAGAGTCTGGGAGCAGCCACAGAGAAGGCCTCCCTCCTGTGTCCCCATCAGACGCAGCTGTGAGGGTGGCAGGACCAAAAGAAAGGTCTCTCCTTATGCTCTTAAAGCCCAGGCAGGCTCATAGAGGGAGTTGCAGTCTTTTAGATAGCTTGGATCCAGGCCATTTAGGGATTTGTAGATTAAAATCAGCACCTTGAATTGTGCCCAGAAATGGATCAGCAGCCAGTGGAGCTGCTGTAACAGAGGGGTTATATGTTCCCTGTAACCGGCCCCAGTTAATGCTCTGGCTGCAGCATTTTGGATCCTTTGGAGTTTCTGAATACTTTCCAAAGGCAGCCCCACATAGAGTGTGTTACAGTAATCCAACCAAGTTGTAACTAGGGCATATGTCACCTTGGCCAGATCAGACCAATCAAGAAATGGGTGCAGCTGGCGCTCTAGTTTTAACTGTGTAAAAGCACTCCTGGCCACTGCCAAAACCTGGGCATCCATGCTCAGAGGTCAATCCAGGAACACCCCCAAGCTTCATGCCTATGTTTTCAGATGGGACATAACCCCATCCAGCACAGGTTGGAACCCTATTCCTTCATCTGGAAGTTGAGTCATGGCAACTGGACTTCTTTCTTATTCTTATTCTTATCAGACTAAAGAAGCTGCTTGGATGAGTAGCGAAACATTTCAACCTAACAAGAAAGAAGTCCAGTTGCCATGACTCTACTTCCAGATAACCACACCTGGATGACTGAGAATCTTCACAGACCTATTCCTTGATCTGCATTTTGACTGATCAGGAGCATCTCTGTCTTCTCTGGATTAAATTTCAGTTTATTCATTCTCATCCAGTCCATTACTGACACCAGACACTGATTTAGAACTGAAACACCTTCCTTGGATTTAGATGGAAAGCAGGTAGAGACGTCACTTCCGCCGGGACGGAATGCACAGCTGAGTCTTCATCTCTTCACCCTTCTGAATGTAATTAAGTTGCTAAATGCCTTTCTCCCTTCTCAAAATGTGAGTAAATCTGCTTAAAATCCTTTGAGAAAAGTTCAAGCAGAGATATAAGTGCTTTTTAAAATGTAAAAGCTTCGCTGCTTATCTGTGGAATGTACTTTCGTTTTCACTCGGAAGAATGCTAGCAAAAGCTGAACAGTTAATGAACTGTAAAAAACTATTTTGCTTCTCTGTGTTATGAATCTTTCATTCTGCTTATGAGAAGGAAAAAAGATAAGAGTTCTAAGAGCTCGAAAACTCCTTGCTGGACACGGGAACCGTCGGAGACTAAACCATCAGACCGTAGTCTTGAACGTCTTAGACCAGCGTTCCCCAACCTTTTCCTTAGTGCGGCCCGGTGGAGCCTCTGAGGAAGGTGGGGCGGCCCCTCGCGCTCGCGCTCTCTGAGGCACGCGCGAAGCGGTGGGGGGGTGTGCGCGCCATAGGCGCGCGCACGCGTCCCCCACCACTTCGCGCATGCGCAGGAGCGCCTGCCCACCCCTTGGCCACCTCCCGGCTCTTGGCCACCCACCCCCACCCCCGTCGCCGGGAGGCCAGGAGCCGAAGCACCCAGAGGGTGCTTCAGCTGCTGGCCTCCCGGCTCTTCCCCACCCCCCCACCCCCGTCGCCGCCGCCGCCGGCGGGAGGAGAGCAGCCGGAGCACCCGGCTCTTCCCTTCCTCCCGGCTCTTCCCCACCCCCCCACCCCTGCCGCCGCCGCCGCCGGGAGGAGAGCAGCTGGAGCACCCGGCTCTTCCCTTCCTCCCGGCTCTTGCCCACCCCCGTCGCCGCCGTCGCCGCTGGGAGGAGAGCAGCCGGAGCACCCGGCTCTTGCCCTGCCTCCCGCCTTTTTTTTTTTTTTTTTTTTTTTGGTCTGTCTTCGCGGCCAAGCCACGGACCGGCAGTGGGCCGCGGACCGGGGGTTGACGACCTCTGTCTTAGACGAATAGAGGTAAAATCCCCCGCTCTTAAGGTAAGGTAAAGGTAAAGGTTCCCCTTGACATTTAGTCCAGTCGTGTCCGACTCTAGGGCGCGGTGCTCATCCCCGTTTCCAAGCCATAGAGCCAGCATTTCGTCCGTAGACAGTTTCCGTGGTCACGTGGCCAGCGCGACTAGACACAGAACGCCGTTACCTTCCCACTGTGGTGGTACCTATTTATCTACTTGCATTTGCATGCTTTCGAACTGCTAGGTTGGCAGGAGCTGGGACAAGCGACGGGAGCTCATTCCATTGCGTGGATTCAATCTTACGACAGCTGGTCTTCTGACCTTGCAGCACAGAGGCTTCTGCAGTTTAACCCACAGCACCACCACGTCCCTCCGTATTCTTAGACGAATAGAGGTAAAATCCCCCACTCTTAAAGAGGCTCCTAAAGAGGCTCAAGAAGTTGCTGGAAAGGAGGGGGGAGGGGTTACCTCTCTGAGCAGTTCTATAGAAGCAAACATGGAAAAACAGATGGCTGAATTAACAGCTTGTGTGAAAGATTTAGCCAAAGTTATACCACACCAGATAAAAAACTGGAACAGATGCTTTTTAAAATGGACAACATAATGAAAGAATGTCAACAGTTTGAGAAGGACATGAAAACAGTCCAGGGTGAGATACAAGGGCTGAAGGCAAGCATAGTAAAGATGGAGGATAGAGTAAAACGAACGGAAGATTTATCAAAACAGAATGAAAGGAAATTAAAGATACAACAGCAGAGGATGGATGATTTGCAAAAGAAAATGATTTATTTGGAAGACGTAACAACATCAAAGACGTAACAACATCAAAATATTTTTTGACGTAACATCAAAACTTTGAGCTACAAAAGGGAGCTGACCTTAAACAGGAAGTGGTGACCTGGATAAATTCTATAATGAACTCTCAGCATGTGTCTGAAGAAGATATAGAGAGAATTCATTTCATTGGGAGCCCCAGAAATAAGAGACCAAGACATATAATATTGAAATTTTTCAATTATGTTAGAAAAGAACAATTTCTTAAGGTCACCAAGACAAAACCGGAACTACTAAGAGTTGATTACCAATTTATTAACAGCAGACAGATTAATAATAGCTAGGAATTGGAAATCAAAACTTGAATTTCAAATGGAAGAATGGAGTATAGAAGATAGAATATTGCTATAAATGATAAATTAACTTGTAATTTAAAAGTCAAGAAAGGAGAGAGAGAAAAAATAATTTTTATGATATATGGGGTAGATTTATTGAATATGTGCTAACAAAAGGAAAAGGGAAAGTTCCAAACCAGGAATCAATGCAGTTCTGGAGAAGAGGACAATAAAGGAAGAAGAAGAATAAAGAGAATGGAAGAAGAAGATTACTGCAAGAGATCCCGACTAGGGTAGTGGGGAACACGATTGATTTGTATTTTGGTTTATGTATTTTATGTCGTAGTTTGTAATAATAATAATTTTTTTAAAAAACATTTTTTTAAGGAAAGCAGGTGGAGTTGGGTGTCATTGGCATACTGGTGACACGGAACCCCAAAACTCTGGACAACCTCTCCCAGTGGTTTCATGTACCGTGTTTCCCCAAAAATAAAACAGGGTCTTATATTATTTTTTGCTCCAAAAAAACACATTAGGGCTTATTTCAGGGGATTTTTTTTTTCATGTACCACCATCTACATTTATTCAAATACAGTCCTGTCATCTTCTTCTGGTTGCTGCACAAGGGTGGAGGGCGGGGCTTCACTTAACTGGGGCTTATTTTGGGGGTAGGGCTTATATTATGAGCATCCTGAAAAATCATACTAGGGCTTATTTTCAGGTTAGGCCTTATTTATGGAGAAACAGGGTAGATGGGGACAAAACAGAACCCTGAGGGACACCACAGGCCAACAGCCAGGGTGTTGAAAAAGAGTCCCCCAGCACCACCCTCTGAGTTCTCTCCTCCAAGAAGGACTGGAGCCACTATAAAACATTGCCTCCAAGTCCCATCCCAGAGAAGAGGCCCAGATGGATACCACGGTTCATGGTATCCAAAGCCGCAGAACCAACAGGTACACACTCCCCCTGTCCAGTTCCTGGTGCAGGTCATCCACCAAGGCGACCAAAGCCGTCTCTGTCCCATAACCAGGCCTGAAACCAGATTGAAATGGATCTAGAGAAATCAGTCTCATTCACGAACCCGTGGAGCTGAGAAGCCGCAACCCACTCCAGCACCTTGCCCAAGAATGGGATATTATAGACTGTGATATTAGAGTACTGTGGGGTCCAAGGAGGTCTTTTTTCAATAATGGTCTTACTACTGAGTCCTTCAAGCAAGCTGGGATCCTACTCTGCTGCAAGGAGGCATTCACTATCCCTTGGACCCACTCGGCCAGTCTCTCTCTGGCAGCTATTATAGGCCAGGATGGGCAAGGGTCTAGCAGACAAGCAGTAGCCTTCACCATTCCAAGGGTCCTGTCCACATCATCAGGCTGCAAAAACTGAAGCTTATCCCTCAACATCAGACAAGCGGGAGCCATAGTTACATCGACAGGACCTATATTAACTATAGCATCCAAGTCAGAGCGGATCCGAGTGATTTTCCTTGTAAAGTGCTGTGCAAATGTTTCAGTAAGCTACCAAGTGGTCAGCACTATCTTCCTGTGGGCCGTGATGTAAGAGGCCCTTGACCAATCAGAAGAGCTCTGCTGGGCAACTCTGTGCAGACGCAATGGTGGCAGCGAAAAACAACTTCTCTGCCACCGCTGCCACGGAATAGGCTTTCCAATGGGCTCTAGCCTGTGTTCAGTCAGATTCACTCAGAGTTTTCCAACATCGCTGCTCTAGTCTCCATCCTATTTGTTTCATCACCACCAGCTCCCCAGTAAACCAGGGGGTCAGCCTGGCTCTACTTCATGGGAGGGGACACTTAGGAGCGACGGTGTCAACAGCCCTGGCCGTTTCCCCATTCCAGAGGTCAACTGGAATCAGCTTCAACAGAATCAGCTGCCAAGGCAACAGGAAACTCTCCAAGAGCCATCAAGAAACCATTTGGATCCATAAGCCCCCTGGGGTGGACCATCTTAATCGGTCCCTCACCCCTGCAGAGGTTATGAATTCCAGTGAGTCTGAACCCAACCAGATTATGATCTGTCCATGAAAACAGAGAGTTCCTCCACACCCAGATCACCAATATCTACCCCACTACAGAAAACCAGGTCTAAAGTGTGCTCTTGTTTTCACGTGGAAGAGGGTTTCCCCAGTTCTGAGGACTGCGATTCTAAATCAAATGAACATGGATCACATATTTTCTTTTCAAGGACCATAAAGAATAAACTCCAGCAGAGCAGCCTCAAACAGGAAGCGAGTGCAAGGGTCATGGGCTCCCCACTTCAATCTCTGAGTCCCCAGCATGGATTGCTCTCACCTTCTGCTTTTCCTTTTTCTCTTCTTCCTGACTCAGGCTCAGGAAACCTTCTGCCAAGGCCACCGCCTGGGAAGTGGTCTCGGCTCCACATTCTCTCACCCAGCTCAAAATCTCCAGAGGGAGGATGGTCAGGAACTGCTCTAGGATCACCAGGTCCAGGATCTCAGCTTTTGTGTGTTGCTCTGGCTTGAGCCACTGATGACAAAGATGGTGGAGCCGAGTGCAAACCTGTCGAGGACCATCAGCCTCCTCGTAGGAGAATTTCCTGAATTTCTGACACTGCGTATCTGAGCTGGGCATCTCTGCACCTAGGACCTTCTCCACCGTTCTTTCCTTGCATGTCCCAAGGCTTCCTGCTTTGATAACCTCTGGGTCTCTTCCTGCTCTGAGGTCAGATGTTTGTGTGTCTGTCATTTTATTCTGGAACCAGCAATGCCTCCAACCGAGTGCTGGAACCCCTCTACTCCTGCTGGGCAAAGACTGCCTTAACAGATCATAGGACTGAAGCTCTGAAAAAAATGAATTAAGACACTTTCATGTTAGCATGTTCAAGACAAAAAATGCAACAAAAGACCAACCAACCAAGTCTCGTCTCCAAAGGAAAGACAGGAGAATCCCAAGGCTGTGACGAGAGAGAGGCACATGGGGCTGTCCGTTCACCTGAGAGCCACAGACCAATGTGCTTTAGACTATGATAGAGTAAGAAGAAGAAAGATGTTTCCCTTGCCTGATCTCTTTCTAACCGTTCAGATTCATTCTTCACCCCAACCCCAACCCCCCAAATAAGCCTTTTCCCTGAGTTTTTTTTATACTTTGTTCACAGAGTTTCTTTTCAAATGGAAGAAATTTTCATGCAACCAGCGTTTGGCTTTTAAACGTCTAGGCATCAATCATTGCAGTGCATCTGTTCATAACTTGTACACAATCTTGTGAATCTGTCACTAGCATTTTGGTTTTGTATAGTCACTGTTTTAGTTTCAATTAGTTTTTTAAAATAAATTGCTCTCATAACAATATTCCCTGCTTATTCTGGCAGTGTGCTGCAGCAGATGGAGGTTCTATTGCATAGTATTTATTTATTTATTTATTTATTTAATTAATTAATTAATTAATTAATTAATTAATTAATTAATTAATATCCCACCCATCTAGACCGAAGTCTACTCTGGGCGGCTAACAACATACAAGAATAATAAAATAAAATAAACAACATTTAAACCATAGGATAACAATAAATTAGGTATTGACAGGAGGGAAGGCCTTCCTAAAGAGCCAGGTCTTGAGCTGGCTCTTAAAAACACCCAGGAAGGGAGCCAGACAAATTTCGGAGGGGAGATTATTCCAGAGGCAAGGGGCTACTCCCGAGAAGGCCCACTTTCTTGTTCTTTCTCTTTGGGCTTCCCTCGGTGTTAGGCCCCTCAGCCGCCCATCTTGACTAAAGCGAGTGATTCGGGTAGATCTAGGTGGGAGGAAGCGTTCTGCCAGATATTGAGGTCCTAAACCATTTAGGGCTTTATATGTCATCATTAGTAATTTAAAATCAATGAGGAAACGAACGGGCAGCCAATGCAGGGCAGCCAGAGTAGGGGAGATATGTTGATGTTTTCTCAGCCCGGTAAGAAGTATGGCTGCCGCGTTCTACACCATTTGAAGCTTCCGCATCAATCTCAAAGGTAGCCCCACGCAGAGCGCATTACAGTAGTCTAATCTCAAGACTACAAACACATGGACCAGAGTGGTGAAGGCCCCCACATCAAGATAGGGACGCAGCTGGGCAATCCGCCAAAGATGAAAATAGGCAGTACAGACCACTGACGCTACGTGGGTCTCCATTGTGAGCGCCAGGTCAAGATGGACCCCCAGACTGTGAACCGAATTCTTTGTGGTGAGAGTCACCCTCCCAAAAGAGAGGGTTCCCCAAACCACTGACATCAGGGCCACCCACCCTCAGGACCTCCGTCTTGTCCGGGTTCAGCCTCAGACCATTCACCTGCATCCACCCCAGTACAGCCTCCAGACAGCGCTGAAGGGACGAAACGGCATCCACTGTTGATGGAGAAAAGGAGATGTAGAGCTGGGTGTCATCAGTACACACTCCCTGATGACCTGACCCAGCGGCCTCATGTAGATATTAAACAGCAGGGACCCCACAGTTAAGATTCCACGGAGCCGATACACTCTCCCCAAGCTGTACTCTCTGGGGACAGTCCTCCAAGAAGGATTGGAGCCAGGCTAGTGCCAGACCACTGATTCCCAGCTTGGAGAGCCTCCCCAGGAGGATACCATGGTCAACGGTATCTAAGGTGGCTGAGATGTCTAGAAGGACCAACAGAGACATTTTGCCCCATCCGCCTCCCTCAGCAGGTCATCAGTGCGACCAGTGCCGTTTCCATACCGTGGCACGGCCTGAAGCCCGACTGAAATGGATCTAGGGCATTGGTTTCATCCAAAAGGGCCTGGAGCTGGTCAGCCACCACCCTCTCCACCACTTTGCTGAGGAAAGAAACATTGGCGATGGTCCTATAATTGCCAATTTTGTCTGCCGCCAAACTTGGTTTCTTCCTAATGGGTCTAATGAGTGTCTCCTTGAGGGCAAGGGGAACCTTGCCCTCCCGGAGAGACCCATTAATTATTGCAGTGGCCCATTTGGTTGTTATAGGCCTGGCTGCTTTGATTAGCCAGGCCGGGCAAGGGTCAAGGGAGGACGTGGTGGCACGACAGCAGTCAAGCGCTTTGTCCACCATATCTGGTGTCACAGGCTGAAAGAGATCGAGACTCACCGGGCAAGACGGAGCGCTGGACATCTCTGCTCGATCTACTGTGTTCAAAAAAGGAGAGAGCTCCGGGCGGATGGCCTCCACTTTAGATTTCAAAAATGCTGCAAAATGGTCAGGTGAAATACTAGTAGGAGGCCTATCACTTAGACCAATTCCAGATAGATCGCGGACTAAAGTACCCCCAAATAGGAGCTTCCTGACTAGAATGGAAAAAAGCTCTGCATCAGAAAGAATCCTTTACCTAAAGATCGTATAATTTCCCTCCTTGTATTTATTTATTATTATTTTGCATATTTATTAACATATTTTTAATTGACTTCTCCTCTTAAAAAGAGTAGTTTCCATCATTAAAAAAATTATATTCGAAAGCAATAATAGGAAGTACAGTAAGTATACAAAGGTTTTATAAAAAATTTAAACAAAGGCTACATTAAAAATTGTTAATAAAATCAATACTAAAAAGACATTTTAAAACAATAAGAATTCCTTTAAAAATCCTTCTCGGACAACCGGTCACTCAAGAAAAGGTTGCCTGGAGAGGAAGTTCTTCATCTCCTTGTGGAAGGACAGCCAAGAGGTCTTGTAGGAGGGAATTCCAGAGTTTGGGAGCAGCGACAGATCTGTTGATCTAATTAGTTTTTGGCTACAGACGTCGTCTATTAAATTGGAGCCCACCAAGCTCACCAGTGAGGGTGGTTGGACCGAGAGAAAGGCATTCCCTGACTATTTTAACTCTTGGGCGGGGGACCAGACCTGGTTAACAGTCTTTAAAATGAGTCCTGCAGGATGGGACGGACCACAGCGTTACTACGAACTGCAGTCTTAATTAAACTTTTCAAGCCTCCCATTGGATTTCCCCTCCGTAAATAGATAAATCTCCTAACCAGTTCTCCTTCCCTCCTTTTTGTGGCGCCAGAGATAAGGTGGAGGGAGGAGGCTCTACCTCTCCGGGGTAACGGAGCTGTCGGTCTCCCCTCGGCCTGCCCGGCAGCCCCCAAAGGGAACCCTTTGCCCTCCAAGGGAGCCAACAGGGAACCTTCTCCCCCCCTGCAGGATTAGGTGCAGGATTAGCCCTTTTGCGGGCACGAGAGGTGGAAGGAGGGGGTGGATGTGGCCCTTCAGGCAGCAGAAAGGCTTGGGCCGCAAACAGCCCTTGGGGGCTCCCCTCCGGCTGCCTCTCCTGCCCGGTCTTGGGGGGCTTCCCTTCCCTCGGCTGGGCTTGGAGTTGGGGGGCCCTCCCCTCCCTCTCCCGCCCCTCTCCTCCCTCCGGCCTCCCCCAGTTCCCCCCACTCACCCTCCCAGGCAGCCCTGCTGGGACACACTCACCCGCCCTCCCAGTTGCAATGGGGGGAGGCCGAAGGAGGAAGCTCCCCAGAGGGCAGGAAGGGAGAAGCAGATGCCAGACAAGCTTTCCAGCGGTTAAAGCCACGCTTTCCTCCAGAAGAAGAAAGAGGAGGGGCTGCAAGGGACTGTTTTTGGAAAGGGAGCATTTTTCTAGGAATCTCAACTCGTTGTATTTAACCCTGAGTGACCAGATGGAGTATCCAGGACTTCCAAAATAGGGGCCCCATTCCCGGTCTGTGGCTCCCTTCCGAGTTCGATTTGAGGACTCCAGAAGTCCTTGCTCAGAAATCGCTCAGCTCTTCCTCCTCTTCCCTACCTCCTTATCCATATGATTTAACATGATCTTTTCATGGAATCTTCCCCAAACCACCCTCAAATCTTAGGTTCCCAACTGTGCCAATCAATCAATCAAGAAAGGAAGGAAGGAAGGATCTGTCAGCTCATGGCTTAGCGTGGGTGCCAAGCCTTGTGGTCCAGGGCTCCAGCCTGGAGGAGACAGCCTGGATCTGTGGCACAGCGGGTGCTTTTGGGGGGCAAGAGATTCCTTTGCCCCCACAGGTCAAAGGGCTCTCTCCGCTCGACCCAACGTGGCTCCTGCAAAGAGGCAGAAGGAAGGGAACCCATTCAAGAGGGTTAAGGTGGCCCAAGGCATTCTGCTGCCTGAAGCAGACAAAACCCTCCCCTCTTGCCACCCTGACGTGTATCCTTCACGGAGACAAACCAAATGAATCCCCCAAGGCCAACAAGAGAGATGGGCCGGTTTTTACTCATGGCTCCAACATAAGGGAGCAGGACAGGTTTGAGGGTGGAAGAAGAGAAATCAGGGAAGCTCAGTTCTGGTTGGGGGCTCCCAGGGCTTCCCCTCCAGCCTCTGCTGGCTGCAAACCCCTCGCCTCCTGGTTATTCTTCCCACACTAAAGGGACAAGAATTTTGTAACAAGAATTTAGGTCTGGAATCACCTGTTTGATATAAGAAGCTACTACCAATGAATGGGCCCCTGGAAAGGAACCAGCAGCAAAAAGGGTTCCCTCAAATTACCTTGAAGTCTTAAGATCAACATAGCTGAGCTACCATAAGTGAGAGAAAATGCTCGTGGAATTAGAAAGCCATCAAAAGACTGGTGTGAGAGTGTTCTCTGTCCTTGAAATGAGGAGTATCTTTTGAGAAGCTGAAACTGCCTGAGTTCTCATGGTATGCTGAGTAGGTACACCTGGTGAGTTCATGTGTTACTGTGGAAGAAGTTACCAATTAGTCAGTCTCAGAAAGGATTCCATCTGATTGGTTGGAAGGACTCAGTCAGCTCATGAGAGGATGATGGGATATAAGGTCAGTCAGAAGACTAGTTACGGTTAACCAGCTCCTGGCAAATAGCTTTGAGCAGCTGCTTGCTTGCTTTGCTTGCTTGCTTGATCAGGTCATCTAGCTTGCTATTGTGCTGAACTCTGCTTGTGCCCTGGAACCCTGCTATTCTATAAATACAGCTGGAGATTAGGCAACTTTTGTTATTTTCTGTGGCACAACCCCTTGATTGCCTTGTTTTACCCTCATTATGGAACTGCTTTACATCATCATCATCCTTTCAGAGTCATGAAGCTTGCTTTGGAGTTTATATGTTTCACTAAAATTTCTTCAGTAACAATAACAGGATTGTACAGCAGTGTTTTCATTGAGACAACTTAAAGGATTGATTGTTAGTACTAAAGCCAGTGTCTTGAACTCGGACGTCTCTTTGAACATTTAGTGGGTTTTGAGTTTTCTTCCTTGTAAGGATGTTTTGCAGCCTGAAGCAACCGCCTGCATGTTTTGCTCTCCCTGGAACACTACGTGAGCAAGGGGCTGAAAGGTGTTGGGAGAAGGAGCTCACAAGAAGCCTTCCCAAACCTACCTGGCATGTACTCACACCAGGTAAAAACAAGCGTAGTAGTGGATCCTCCCTGTGGAGATGATGCATTCCTCACAGCACCTCCTAAGTGTTTCAGGAAGACATCATCCACGTTGCATTGTCAATGCCAAGGTGAACTAGACAATTATCTCCTAAAAAGGGAAACTTGTGTCCAGTATAAAACTGATATAATTTATCCTGTTTGATAAAACTAATTTTTAGTCTAAATTGGGCATATTGATGCTAATATGTTTTCCTACAAATTGCACCAAACAGAACATACTGCCCAGAACCTGAACAATGAGGAACCCCAGTCTCAGTGCAGTGGTGTGAATTGTGGCAATCAATGGCTACTAATGACCAAGTTCATGCTTGTATCCCTCATTGTGTGCCCAGTTGCAAGAACTGATGCATATTAAGGGATACAAGGGGGAAAGCATTAACTAGTGATGATTCCTCACCACAATTTCCAACATTGCACTTCATGCAAGCGTAGCTCAAGAAGGGGATTCAGGATAAGAAGTGCTAATTCTGCTCTACTGTATGCACTTCAGCATCAGATGTCTTGCATCCCAGTAACTATTCACCAAGTGCCATTTGTGGATTTAAATTCCTCTGAAGATCTAGTAAGTTCATCCAACAATACCCTAAGGCCAAAGTGTTTGAAGCAAATAGCAAATATGGCTATTTAGTAGTAATGGTCGTCCAGCCTTTATGCATCAGAAGTTAGAAAAACAACACCCTGGGTGTGTTGTGAGTTATTTTCTGTAGTTCTAATGAATGGAGTGGCTGGGATTGAGTTCAAGAATGGGGCTGAGGTTCTGACATTCAGCAGACATCCCTCAGATAACTCTGCATCATGGTTCACAAAACCCAGGTGCGGACGGTATTTAATTTTACACCAGCAAGACAGAACCCAAGAGCAAAAAAGTCAGATATATATATTGGTCCACAAGGTTTTTCTGTCTATAAAAAAAAGTTGTACAAGGCCAGTAGCAGAGAAAGGAAGAATTTCGTGGAATCACACTCTTCTTATTCCCCACCTTGGCATACGGTCAGAGTTCAGAAGATGCCTTACAAACTGAATCAAGGGTGAGGTGACTAGGGCTTTGACTTGGGATGCTGTTTGAGAGGTCTAAAATCTGCCCATTGGTATTTGCTGCTGGAAGGGTGTGATCCTGCTCACCCCAACCACAGTTAACCTTTCCAGTTATTATTTATTTATTTATTCACAAGATTTTTTTACCCTCGCCATTACCAATGGTCTCTGAGCGGCATACAACAATATTAAAACTTTAGAAAACATTAGAACCATTAAAAATAGGCAATGTTATAATAATAGATTAGGCATCCTTCAGTCTCGAGAGACAATAGTAACGTGCTCTGTATGGCGGACTTGGAACAGCATCTAGTGTGGTTGAGAAGTCCAATTGGAGAGTGACAATCCCTTCCACACTGAAGACAAATACAATCTGCCCCCTGTCCAGCTCCCTGATTTTGCTGCTTTCGGGACTGCCTCTTTGCCTCGGCCTGCTGGACAAGGGTCTCTTCAAAATGGGAGAGGCCATGATGCACCGCCTGCCTCCAGGCTGAACGCTCAGATGTCAAGATTTCCCATCTGTTGAGGTCCACTCCTAAGGCCTTCAGATCCCGCTTGCAGATATCCTTGTATCGCAGTTGTGGTCTCCCTCTGGGGCGATTTCCCTGCACTAATTCTCCATACAGGAGATCTTTTGGAATCCGACCATCAGCCATTCTCACAACATGCCCAAGCCAACGTAGACGTCACTGTTTCAGTAATGTATGCATGATAAAAATTCCAGCTCGTTCTAGGACTACTCTATTTGGAACTTTGTCCTTCCAGGTGATACCAAAAATGCGTCGGAGACAACGCATATGGAATGTGTTCAGCTTCCTCTCCTGCCGTGCACACAGGGTCCAGGACTCACTGCAGTACAGGAGTGTGCTCAGGACACAGGCTCTATAGACCTGGATCTTGGTATATGCCGTCAGCTTCTTATTAAGCCATACTCTCTTTGTGAGTCTAGAGAACATGGTAGCTGCTTTGCCAATGCGTTTATCCAGCTCAACCTCTAGGGAAAGAGTGTCAGAGATCGTTGAGCCAAGGTACACAAAGTCATGAACAACCTCCAATTCTTGTGTGGAGATGGTAATAGAGGGAGGTGAGTCCACGCCCTGGCCCATGACTTGTGTTTTCTTCAGGCTGATTGTTGATCCAAAGTCTTGGCAGGCCTTGCTAAAACGATTCATGAGTTGTTGGAGGTCTTCAGCAGAATGGGCAACAATAGCTGCATCATCGGCGAAGAGGAAGTCCCACATGCATTTCAGCTGGACTTTGGTCTTCGCTTTCAGTCTAGAGAGATTAAAGAGCTTTCCATCTGATCTAGTCCGGAGATAGACACCTTCTGTTGCAGTTCCAAAGGCATGCTTCAGCATGACAGCAAAAAAAGATCCCAAACAGGGTCGGTGCGAGGACACAGTCCTGTTTCACTCCGCTTCGGATGTCAAAGGGATCTGATGTTGAGCCATCAAAAACTACAGTGCCCTTCATTTCCTCATGAAAGGACCTGATGATGTTAAGGAGTCAAGGTGGACATCCAATCTTGGGAAGTATTTTAAAAAGGCTGTCCCTGCTAACCAAATCAAAGGCCTTTGTAAGATCTATGAAGGCCACAAAGAGTGGCTGTCATTGTTCCCTACATTTCTCCTGCAGTTGTCTGAGGGAAAATACCATGTCAGTGGTGGATCTATTAGCTCGAAATCCACACTGTGATTCTGGATAGACTCTGTCTGCAAGCACCTGGAGCCTCTTCAGCACAACACGGGCAAGCAGCTTCCCTACAACGCTGAGAAGAGAGATGCCACGGTAGTTATTGCAGTCACCCCTATAATAATACCCTATGTTAAAACAGTCAATTTATCATTAATAAATCCTGCTACTCATACAGCCAGCTAAAGGATACTATTTAATTAAAATGCTGATTAAACAGAAAGGTCTTTGCCTGGCGCCGAAAACCCAAAAGTGTTGGAGCCAGGCGGATCTCTATAGGGAGGGCGTTCCAAAGTTGGGGGGCAACAGCCGAGAAGGCCCTATTTCGAAATGCCATCCCCCTCACCTCTTTCAGGGATGGCACCTTCAGAAGGGCCTCCTGGCCTGATCTTAGAGGACGGGCAGGCTCGTATGGAAGAAGGCGGTCATTTAGGTCAGTGGTCCCCAACCTTTTTAATGCCAGGGACTGGTTTTGTTGAAGACCATTCTTCCAAGGACCAGGGGGAGGGCTGCTGCCACTGGCGTCCATGAACGGGGGGGCGTGGGGGGCGTCCGTGCGTGGGGGTACTTGTTATGCAGTAGGTTGTTGGAGGATAGCTATGAATCAAGCATATTACATGTATTATGCCCTTTGTCCCCCCCACCCCACCCCGGAATAAAGAGGCAAGACACAGGTGTTGGATTAATTAGGACCACACTTTATTAAACAGGTAACTTTAATTCTTGTTGTTCCCAAGCAGGGGGGCCTATGGTAGTGTGGTATCGGGTTTGAGGCCGAAGGTCTCACGAGAACCCCTCCCCAACCACATTCAGGCGAGTCCCGCGCCCCATTGTTGCGTGGTTCCCTGGACCAAAAGTGAGGAGCCAAGCAAAGTGACTTCTTCAAAACGGCGGCTGAATAAGTACCATCCAGAAATCTAAAAGAAAAGCAGCATTACTGTGAGATTTTTCTAAACCAATCCATTTTCTACTGATAGGGCGCTAATCTGCAAAGACATAAACGCTACTTTCCCTCTCTCTCTCTCTGTTGCAGGAAAATGGACTAAATATGCTTGTTTTTAGACAAGACATGAAACTACACTCAAGGTTCTCCATACTCTGCAAAAGGCTGCTAGGTCTTGTGTTACCTAAAACCTTTTTCTGTGTCTTGCAACAAAATAAAATATATACAAAGGCTCTGTTCTGCTCACTGTGATATTTTAAAATATAAGTCTTTCTAAGGGTTGACTGTCTACAAGGGAACAAACCCAAAGTTACATTTTCCCCTTTATTTTAAGAATCAAGCCCCAATAGTTACATGCTTTTTCTAATTCTAAACATAACAGAAACCCTCCCAAACCCAAAGTTACATTTCCCCCTTTATTTTAAGGAAGAAGTCCCAATAGTTACATGCTTTTTCTAATGCTAAACATAACATAACAAGTCCTTTAAAACATATAAGCTCTTACCTGTTTGCTGAGAGCTTGAAGACCTATGGATCTGGGCTTTGGTGACCATTTTCTATGAAAGAGGGGTGAGAGACTAAGAGCTATCATGCCTATAACAGACAACCCAAGCATAAAAAAGTAAGGTTGGTAGGATCAGACAGGCCAAACTTCTGATCAAGGCATGATTACAAGCAAAGGAATACAAGCTATACTACACTGAAATAAAATCTTACATTTGAAGCAGCTAGGCAATAAGATACTTACATGTGCCATAGTTTTCAACCGTCAGTTAGCACTTCTCAGCAACAGGTTGATGGCAGAAGAGGGAATGAATGGTGATCCTCTAGAGAAGTCTCCACTTTTTATAGTTTTCCATGGAAACCTGTATTTACTTATGATACATAAAAACTAACTGCCTTGCCAAATGCTCAGAGGGCAACCAGAAAATTTGTTTGGAACAGAATGCTTAAATATTTTTCCAAGCTAATTGACTTACCCTTGTTTTCCCAGATCCCCTTTCTCTCTCTCTCTCTCTCTCTCTCTCTCTCTCACTCACACACACACACACACACCCTTCGCATGACATTAACCAACAACCCTTCCATTCTTCAATAATAATGCTGCAGAACAGAACCTTTCAAAAAGTCTACATGTTTACCATGTATTCTATTAATATTTCTGTAAATTGATGTTAGAATTGTAATATTAAATTTCCCTAGATGGATGCTTGCTATAGGGTGTTTTATTTATTTTTAAAATAAGAAACCCAACTTTTTGGATGTGGTACAGGAGGTGTTTACTGCATTTTGTAATTTGCAGAATGAGAAACAGAGGTTGAAAATTGGTTAAGGTGATGATGTAGCAATTTTACTTGGTAGATCTTCAAAGATCTTCGAGCACACATCAGTGTGGAATCAAATAGAATACAAGGTGGGAATACAACTTAACACACTCTAAAAACACTGATATACATTGTCTTTTAAGCTGCAACCTTGACAGCTCTCTGACACTGGTGTTACTGCACATTCTCAGGTAAAAGCCAAGGGGGTATTGTGGAGCATTCAGTTTCTTTGATTAATTTTATTAGCAATAACAAACATTTTCATGTCCCTTCTCAATCCTATGCCACCTTGGGCTTGATATATATGATTAAGCTTTTATTTATTTTATTTTTATTTATTTATTTAACTTATATGCCGCCCACACTACCCAGAGGTCTCTGGGCGGCTTACAACATTTAAAATACAATAAAAAGACAAAACAATTAAAATGCAATTAAAATATATACTCTAAAAATTGCCATCGGACCCACAGCTGATATCATTTCAATTAAAAGCCTTCTGGAACAGGAAGGTTTTGACCTGGCGCCGAAATGTCATCAGCGTCGGCGCCAGACGAATCTCAGTCGGGAGGGCATTCCATAGTCTGGGGGCAGCTGCCGAAAAGGCCCTTTGTCTACAAGCCATCCCTCTTACCTCCTTGAGGGACGGCTCTTTCAAAAGGGCCCCCTGGCTAGATCTTAACTGCCGGGTAGGTTCATATGGAAGGAGGCGGTCCTTCAGGTATCCAGGGCCCAAGCCATTTAGGGCTTTATATGTCAAAACAAGCACTTTGAATTGGGCCCGGGCAGCAACTGGTAGCCAATGTAACTTAAACAGAATCGGCTTGATATGGTCCCTAGCGGCCCCACCACTCACCAGCCGCGCAGCTCGATTCTGGACCAGTTGCAGTCGCCGGACCGTCTTCAAAGGCAGCCCCACATAGAGCGCATTGCAGTAATCTATGCGAGATGTTACCAGTGCGTGTGTAACTGTCATGAGACTCCGCTCGTCCAGGTAGGGCCGTAGCTGGTATAATTTCCGCAGCTGAAGGAAGGCACCTCTGGCCACCGAGTCCACTTGGGCTTCCAGTGTTAGACTGGGGTCCAGGAGCACCCCCAAGCATGTGTTTTTTATTATTTTGCATGTGTTTTTTATTATTGTTGTGCTTATACATACATCCTGGGAACCTGTGTTTACTTATGATACCTAAATCTAATTGCCTTGCCAAATGCTCAGAGGGCAACCAGAAAATTTGTTTAGAACAGAATACTTAAATATTTTTTCAAGCTAATTGACTTACCCTTGTTTTCCCAGATCCCTTTGACTAATTGTGTTGTCTTTTCTCAATTACCCACAAATAAAACACATTCTTGCTGTGCCTACGTGTGATGTGTCCCATGGGAATAAACCGTCATGAGCCAGACCACTTTTGGGGTAAATTTCCCAAAAGCAGGACTTCTAAGAATATTTCTGAAACCCAATAAATTTCCCCAAAAGCAGGACTTCTAAGAATATTTCTGAATAACAACTGAGGGGTGTGTGTTAATAATCTTTAATGGCTACAATAGGGCTTTTTCTGAGGCTGTTATATTTTAAGCAGGAAAAGCTTCTTGGAACTGCTGAAGCCTGCTTAAGGGGGGGGATACAGAGGCGTTTTATAAATACAGGCCCAGGCTGTATGTAGCAGCAGTGTGGAACCAGGTATAATGAAATATCATAAATTGCCACCTTTCAAAAGTATTATTTTTATTCAAATTTTACAGGCTTGACAGCGAAATGTTTTATAATGATAGCCTTTAAGCCCAGTTAACACAGTCTCTAGAAAACTCTGATCTGATTTTCTCAGTAACTTTTTAAAAAAATAATAGGTATTATTAGAATTTGTTACATTTTTATAAAGCTCAGACATATAATCCACAGTTCTCTTAGTGATGTAGACAGCATGATGCTGGTAAGCAACCAATGTAAGAACATAAAAAGCAGTCTTAAAACAGATTTTTCCACATAACATTCGCAGCATTCTTGAAAGGCTGTGTGCATTCCAGGACAGACAGACGTGTCCCTCTTGACCAGACATTTCTAGGCGGCATCCCCTGCATGCTTGTTTCATATAGCCAGTCAGACAGTGTTTCAGATTTCCATAAAGGCTTGCCCTTACAATGGATCTCATGGCCTTGCCTCTTTTCAGGGGAGTTCCACTTACTTGTAAATGGGATGGTTCCTGAAAAATCAAAGAGAAGAGGGTTTTTAACAAACGCATAGACAGAGTAGTCATATATAGCAACCCTCTGGCGCCACCCTTCCACAAATGATTACATACCAGTGTTTCAGAAGATTTCTCTCTATAAAAGGGAGCTTCCATATTATGCCATCTTTCAGGTTCTTCCAGGCGTTGTAGTGATGCAGGTGGCATATTCTCATTGTCAGAATCCGTACTCATGTACCGCTTTCTGGGGTTGGCTGGGGTTTTGGCGTCCAGGTCCTTTTGGCTTTCCGCCTTTGGGGGCGACTGGGGGAAGGGGAGCTGGTTTTCCTTGTCCTCCATCTTCTCCAAGCTGCAACAGTCTCTGCAAAGAGCAGCAAGCACGTGCAGAAGGCCCCCAAAATCACCGCTGTGGCGTTTCAGCAACCGCTGTGGAGTTTCAGCCCCAGGCAGCCTAAAGGCATGCCAAGGCATGCCCTACGGCCACCCCTTTTCTAGCTAAACCCCTCCAACCTCGCCCCATTGGCCCACAGGGCCGCGGGGGCAACACGTCACTTTGGGGGCCAATCCTGAGGCCACACTCTGGTCACGGGGGACCCTGGTGTTTATGAACCCCTCCTATAGGCCCACGGTGGCCTCAACAATCCCCTACATCACCCTAAAGCCCCGCCCACCCAGGAGGAGAGCCCTGGGTTGATTCTTGACCCTTTGTCCCACCTCACAGAGCGGCGCACCTGTGAAAAGTGATTTTGATGAATGCTAGGTATTCTAACTACTGGCCCCCTCATCCAAAATTAAATCATGGATAAAGGCGGTCTTATTTCTTGCCGACCTGATTTTTACCAACAGTACCATGTGGCCCAGGGAGTGGCTGATATGGTCACCTAGTACCATTTGGCTGGGAGTAGAGCTAGAAAGGGGGATAAGTGTAAGGTATCTAACCTCCTTTCTCCTACGCGGGCATGCTCTACTCCCACCACCATATCTTTGCCTGCCATATATAGTCTCTATTGGTTACCCCAGAGACCCCCCCCAAGCCCTCCTGTTCCCCAACTTATTCCCCAGCCAGTTCCCTCAGGGAAGCTGGCAGCCGGCGGCAGCCCAGCCACAGCATCTCTCACCCAGTGTCTGTGGACAGCAGATGTTATTCAGCTCCCCTGAACACAGGAATGCTGGTCCGGTAGGGCCCTGAAAGCAACTCCGGCTTATAAGCCTCTTCTCCCCCTGAGCCAGGTGGCTGATGTTGGGGAGGGGTGGGGCAGCCAGGAGTGGCAAGAGCCCAGTCCTGCAAGGCAGAGGAAGACTGAGCCAGGCTCCCTCAGAAAAGCTGGCAGTAGCTCAGCCACAGCCACACTGTCTCTCACACAGTGCCTGTGGATGGCAGATACTTGGTGGATGACCTATTTTGGGACCTGGACAGGGAAAGGGTGTCCCAGTTGGTTCTGCTGGACCTCTCACCAGCTTTTGATACCATCGTTCTTCCCATCCTCTCAGATGGGAATTGGAGGCACTGTTTTACAGTGGCTCAGGTCCTTCCTGGATGAGAGAACTCAGAAGGTGGTGCTGGTGGATTTCTGTTTTTATTTCATTTCACTATTATTATTATGATTGGAAGAGAAAAGAAGGATACAATTAAAAACAACACACAGTTAATGCTGAAAAAGAATCATGAAAAACAGTAGTATTATTATTATTAGTTTTATTTACAGTGGATATAAAAAGTTTACACACCCCTGTTAAAATGTCAAGTGTCTGTGATGTAAAAAAAATGAGACAAAGATAAATCATTTCAGAACTTTTTCCACCTTTAATGAGACCTATGGACTGTACAACTCAGTTGAACAACAAACTGACATCTTTTAGGGGGAGGGAAGTAAAAATAAAAAATCTGAAATAATATGGTTGCATCTGTGTGCACACCCTCTTATAACTGGGGATGTAGCTGTGTTCAGCAGTAAACAATCACATTCAAACTCATGTTAAGTAGGAGTCAGTACACCCCTGACATCATTTAAAGTGCCTCTGAGGAATCCCAAATAAAGATGAGCTGTGCTAGTAGGTCTTTCCTGACATTTTCTTAGTCGCATCCTACAGCAGAAGCCATGGTCCACAGAGAGCTTCCAAAGCATCAGAGGGATCTCATTGTTTAAAAGGTATCAGTCAGGAGAAGGGTACAAAAGAATTTCTGAGGCATTAGATATACCATGGAACACAGTGAAGACAGTCATCAGCAAGTGGAGAAAATATGGCACAACAGTGACATTACCAAGAACTGGACGTCCCTACAAAATTGATGAAAAGACTAGAAGAAAATTGGTCAGGGAGGCTGCCAAGAGGCCTACAGCAACATTAAAGGAGCTGCAGGAATATCTGGCAAGTACTGGCTGTGTGGTGCATGTGACAACTATCTCTCGTATTCTTTATGTCTGGGCTATGGGGTAGAGTGGCAGGACGGAGGCCTTTTCTCACGAAGAAAAACATCCAAGCCTGGCTAAATTTGGCAAAAACACATCTGAAGTCTCCCAAAAGCATGTGGGAAAAAGTGTTATGGTCTGATGAAACTAAGGTTGAACTTTACGGCCCTAATTCTAAAAGATATGTTTGGTGCAAAAACAACACTGCACATCACCAAAAGAACACCATACCCACAGTGAAGCATGGTGGTGGCAGCATCATGCTTTGGGGCTGTTTTCCTTCAGCTGGGACAGGGACCTTAGCCAAGCTGGAGGGAACTATGAACAGTTCCAAATACCAGTCAGTATTGGCACAAAACCTTCATGCTTCTGCTAGAAAGCTGAACATGAGGAGGAACTTCACCTTTCAGCATGACAACGACCCAAAGCATACATCCAAATCAACAAAGGAATGGCTTCACCAGAAGATAATTAACGTTTTGGAATGGCCCAGCCAGAGCCCAGAACTGAATCCAATTGAATACCTGTGGGGTGATCTGATGAGGGCTGTGCACAGGAGACGCCCTTGCAATCTGACAGATTTGGAACGTTTTTGCAAAGAAGAGTGGGCAAATATTGCCAAATCAAGATGTGCCATACTGATAGACTCATACCCAAAAAGGCTGAGTGCTGTAATAAAATCAAAAGGTGCTTCGACAAAGTATTAGTTTAAGGGTGTGCACACAGATACAACCATATTATTTCAGTTTTTTATTTTTACTTCCCTCCACCTAAAAGATTTCAGTTTGTTTTTCAACTGAGTTGTACAGTTCATAGGTCTCATTAAAGGTGGAAAAAGTTCTGAAATGATTTATCTTTGTCTCACTTTTTTTACATCACAGACACTTGACATTTTAACAGGGCTGTGTAAACTTTTTATATCCACTGTATATGCTGCATTTCTCCCAACAAGGGAACCAAAGTGTCTTACAACATTAAAATTCACACAATTTAAAAACACAATAAGTTAAATATTAAAAGATAAATTAAACAATATATGATTTAAAATACAATTAAAAGATTAAAACATGAACAAGATTAAAATTATCTGCCAAAGTGGGGTTCAGGGATTCAGTTATAACTGTTAAAAGCCTGCCTGAAGAGATGGGTCTTTAGTTTTTTTCCAAAGGATAAAAGGGAAGGGGCCATCCTGAGATCCCAAGGAAGAGCGCTCTATAATCTGGGAGCTGCCACCGAGAAGGACCTCTCCCGTGTCCCCATCATCTGTGCTTCTGCTGGCAATGGGACCGAGAGGAGGGTCTCCTCTGCTGATCTTAATCACCGAGAAGGCACATATATATATGGAGATATGGTCCTTCAGGTAGCCTGGACCCAAGCTGTATAGGACTTTATAGGTAACGACCAGCACTTTGAATTGGAATCAGAAACGGACTGGTAGCCAGTGCAGTTCTTGTAACTGGTGCATTATAGGCTCCCTGTAGCTGGCCCCAGTCAGTAGTCTGGCTGCAGAGTTTTGCACCAGCTGAAGTTTCCGAACCATCTTCAAAGGCAGCCCCACATAGAGCACGTTACAGTAATCCAAACGGGATGTAACTAAGGCATGTGTCACTGTAGCCAAATCAGACATCTCAAGGAACGGGTGCAGCTGGCACACCAGCTTTAGCTGTGCAAAAGCACTCCTGGCCACTGCCAAAACCTGGGCATCTAAGCTTAGGGATGAATCCAGGAGTACACCCAAGCTGCGGACCTGAGTTTTCAGGGGGAGTGTAACCCCATCCAGCATAGGTAGTATCCCTATTCCCTCATCTGCCTTCCAATTAACCAGGAACACCTCAACACCTCTCTCTTGTCTGGATTAAGTTTCACTTTGTTTGCCCTCATCCAGCCCATTACTGATGTCAAGCACTGGTTTAGAGTCAAGACAGCTTCCCTGGAATTAGGTCGAAAGGAGAAACAGAGATAGTTTAAAATAAGTGAAATTAATAACCCGTTTTTAAAAACAATGTTAAACATATGGTATATAGAAAGAGTTTATGTCCATTTAACTCTCCACTAGAATTAGTGACTGAATTAGACAATTTTCCTGTCAATATGAAAGTGTATGTGGAATTATTTAAAGAAAAAAAGTGATTAGATTGAAAGACTGGTTGTATAAAATGAGATCGAAATATCAAATGAAACAAATCCTTCAGAATAAGAATATTTCATGGTTGAATTAT
This sequence comes from Intellagama lesueurii, assembly GCA_037013535.1. Lineage (NCBI taxonomy): Eukaryota > Metazoa > Chordata > Lepidosauria > Squamata > Agamidae > Intellagama > Intellagama lesueurii. The sequence continues at coordinate 295,607,090 of JBAJHW010000002.1, forward strand.
ATGCAATTAGAAAGATGGACTAATGAATGGGTAAAGAAATATAACAAAGGTAGAGAATATACGAAGTATGAACAATTTTTATTATCATATGAAGATATTCAGATGACTGATTCAGTAAAGGGTACAGTGAGTAAAATTTATGGATTCCTGATTGACTTAGAAGAGGAAGAAAGTGAGAAAGAAGGATTGAAGTTAGTGTGGGAACAAGACTTTGGAAAAAGAATAAATGAGGAAGAATGGAGAAAGATGTGGAAAATGAGGGTTTTAAGATTCATGTCAGTGAGAATAAGAGAACATTTTTTTTAATTGGGCTTAAGATGGTATTTAACACCGACAAAATTAAATAAAATAAACGCTAGTTATCTGAATGTCTGTTGGAAATGTGAGAAGGAAATTGGTACATACTTTCATATGTGGTGGGAATGTGAAAAAGTACAAAGATTTTGGAAATTAATCTTTAAAGAATTAAATGACATATGTGAAAAAGATATAGAATTTAATCCTGAGATCGCTTTGTTATCAATATTTGAGAATGTAGAATATAAGATGATTAAAGAATTGATTACTAATTTATTAACAGCAGCTAGACTAAGAATAGCTAGACAATGGAAATCAAAATTTGAATTTCGAATGGACGAATGGTACAATGAAATATGGAATATAGCTATAAATGATAAGTTAACTTGTAATTTAAAGGTTAAGAAAGGAGAGTTGAAAAAGAATAATTTTTATGATACATGGGGTAGATTTTTGAAATATGTGTTAATAAGAGGAAAAGGGAAAGCTCCAAATCAAGAGTCAATGCAGTTCTGGAAAAGAGGACACTAAAAGAAGAATAGATGGAGGAAAAAGAAGATTATTGCAAGAGGTCCCGTCTGTGGTGGTGGGGAACACAGTTAATTTGTATTTTGGTTTATGTATTTTATGTTTATGTTATAGTTAAAATAAATAAAAAAGAAAGGAGAGAGAGAGTTGAGTGTCATCCACATACTGGTGACACCAAACCCCAAAACTCCGGACAACCTCTCCCAGCGGTTTCATGTAGATGTTTAAAAGCATGGGTGACAAAGCAGAACCCTGAGGAACGCCACAGGCCAATGGCCAGGGTATTGAGCAGGAGTCACCCAGCACCACCTTCTGAGTTCTTCCCTCCAGGAAGGACAGGAGCCACTGTAAAACAGTGCCTCTGAGTCTCATCCCAGAGAGATGGCCCAGAAGGATACCATGGTCAATGGTATTGAAAACCGCTGAGAGGTTCAGCAGAACCAACAGGTACACACTCCTCCTGTTCAGTTCCCAGCATAGGTCATCCACCAAGGCGACCAAAGCTGTCTCTGTCCCATAGCCAGGCCTGAAACCAGATTGAAATGGGTCTAGATAATCCACTTCCTCCAAGAATCCCTTGAGTTGAGAAACCACCACACACTCCAGTAGCTTGCCCAAAAATCAGGTGTTTGAGACTGGCCGGTAGTTATCCAGTACACTGGGATCCAGGGAGGGTTTTTTCAATAGCGGTCTTATTACTGCCTTCTTTAAGCAAGCAGGGATCCTACCCTGCTGCAAGGAGGCATTTACCACTCCCCGTACCCAATCGGCCATTCCTCCTCTGGCTGCTTTTACGAGCCAGGAAGGGCAAGGTTCCAGCACACATGTGGTGGCATTCACCTCTCCAAGAATCCTGTCCACATCATCAGGCTGCACCTGTTAAGTGTACAGGTCAATACAAGCCATCCATATAAAAGCAAAATATCCAGACACAGATGGTGAGTATAAAACAAGGCCTCAGATATAATCAGAGCAGGGAGATCTTTGGACCACAGAGTGGCTGGTAGAACTGCTAAATGTTCCCAGGTGAAATCATCCACTTTCCATCACCAACACCAAGGTGGGGAATTGTTTCCTAAAAAACAAAATGGTGTCCAGTACAACACTGATACAACTTATGCTGTTTTAAACACTAATAATTCATCTTTTCCATGGATATTGATGCTCAGGTGGTTTTCCTAGATTACACTGTACAGAACATGCTGCCCCAAATCTGACTGGTGAGGTACCCCAGTTTCAATGCAGTGGTGTGAACTGCAGCAGCGAATTGCTACTATTTAAAAAGATCATGCCTGTATCCCTCGCTGTGTGTGAAGTTGCATTAACTGATGCAGAAGAGTAATTGTGAGAAAGAGGGCAGAAAAACAACACCTTCTGCCGGATTACCATCTTATCTACCCTGGAAAACAAAGGAAACTCAAGCCCTCAGAACAGGAGAGAAAGAAAAGGAGAGAAAAGAGAATGCCCCCAGTTGGACAAGAGAGGGAAGGCATACAGAAAAAGGCGGGAAAATTGGAAAAGCAGAAAGGAGGGGAGAGAAAAAGGAGGAAGATATAAATAAGAAAGGAAAGTGAACAAAGCTGAAAGAAGGACCGAAAGAAGTGGAGGCCGGTATGGAAGAAATAAGGAAAGAAGAGCGACTATTACCTGAGGGATGAGAATGGATCTGGTTAGAGAAACCATGGACATGTGGGAAAAACTGATGTTGCTCAAAGAGAACGAAGAAAAGACTAGGAATTATTGACCACTCAGAAAGCCCTCTTACTGGGGAGAATGTGAGAGTAGGCAGTGGAGGAAAAAGATCAGAGGAAAGACGCCACACTGAGAGAGAAAAGAGAAAAAGGTCAAAAAGGAGAAACCCACACCACAGCAAGAGTTTTCACTCAGGAGATGGTGGAGAACTGCCTCCCCAGAGAGAGAGAGAGAGAGAAAGAGAGAGAGACGGTTATCATTTGTTGAATGGTTTTGAAATAAAAGATGATGGTTTAAGGCAACAACAAAGTGTCTGGAGTATCTGTCAGTGGGGAGCAAAACGGCCCCCCAAAGTTCAACTCTCACAGTAAAGAACAGCAGATTGTTAACTACTGATAATTCACTGTCTTAATTTACACCATTGCACTTCATGCAAGTGTAACTCACCAGGGAAATTCGGGCTGCTCATTCCTTACTCTGCTCAACTCTAAGCCCTTCAGCATCAGTTTTCTAGCATTGCAGTAACTATTCACCAACTGCCATCAGGAGTTTTGATTTCTCTGGAGAGCTGGTAAGCTCATCCAAAAAAACCCCCGCTAATGCCAAAGCATTCAAAGCAGATGGCAAACACAGCTTTTCAGCAATAACTGTTATTTAGCCTTCATGCATCGGGAGAAGGAAAAATTTTACCCTGAGGGTGCTGTGCGTTACTTTCTGCTCCCACTCTAATTGTGAACTGAGAGGTTCGGATTGAGGCCAGACTGTAAGGTGTTCTTCTTGTACTTCCTGAAACTCCTGAGAAATCTACTCTCTTTCCAGAATGGGGCCGTCCCTCAGGCTTCTCAGCATCGTAGTTCACCAAAATACTGATATGGAATATTTTTCATACCAATATTTTACACCAGCAAGGGTAGGACAGTACCCCAATGGGAAAAAAGGCATACATTTGTTCACACTCTCCCCCCCCCCCCCGAGACTTTTTATGTATAAAAATAACATTGTACACAAGTAGCTAAGAAAGGGAAACTTTGGTGCAATCACACTCCTCCTATTCTCCAACTTGGCTCAGGGTCAGAGCTTGGAAGGTGGTATTTGCTGCTGGTAGGGTGTGAACCTGCCCAATTCAAGCATGGATACCCAACTCCAGTCTCTTCTTCTCGGGTAGCAAATTCCGTGCAGAACTCATATGGCCATGGTATGCTCCAAACCAGACCTTCTTCCCAATTCCAACCACCTCTCTCTATCATGTGATCTACCGGACATCAAAATTAGTAGTTTCATCTCTGGTGCCTTAATTTAAGATGGCATAGAACTCCTTCCCTCATTTTCTTCAGGCAAAGAGCTGCAGGAAATTCCTCTTATCCATTACTTCCTGACTGGACTGCCTGGAGTCTCCAAATGGGTTAAACCTAAAACAAATTTTTCAGACTCCTGTCATTTGTATGGCTTCATTCCTATCATGACTCTCTAAAAGTTCACAATATATGAAGTCTGAACAACAAACAAAATATCTTTATGTTATTAGGCTTTTCTCCTGTGTGGACTTTCTTATGCTTCACAAGTTGTGAGGTCTGAGCAAAACACACTCCAGATATTTGTATGGTTTTTCACCTGTATGGACCCCTTAAGAACCACAAAGGGTATATTCTGAATCAAACATTTCCCTCACTCCTGGCATTTGTATGGTTTCTTTCCTGTGTGGACTCTCATATGTGTCAGAAGCAGTGAACTGTGGCCAAAATATTTTTCACAAGCCTGGTGGTTGTACAGTTTGTCTCCTGTGTGCTCCCTCTTATGATTCCCAAGTATGTATTTCTGAGCAAAACATTTGCCACATTTCTGGCATTTGTATGGTTTCTTTCATGTGTGGACTCTCTTATGATTTACAAGTGATGAACTGTGGGCAAAATATTTGCCACACTCCTGGCATCTGTATCTTTTTTCTCCTGTGTGGACTGTCTTATGATCCACAAGATGTGAACTGCGAGCAAAACATTTCCCACACTCCTGGCATTTGTATGGTTTTTCTCCTGTGTGGACTCTCTTATGAGTTACAAGTGATGAACTGTGCGCAAAACATTTGCCACACTCCTGGCATTTGTAAGGTTTCTCTCCTGTGTGGACTGTCTTGTGCCTGAAAAGGTCTGAATTCCAAGCAAAACATTTCCCACAGTCTTCACATTTGTATGGTTTCTCTCCTGTGTGGACTCTCTTATGCTTCTCAAGCTGTGACCTCTGGGCAAAGCACTTACCACAGTCCTGGCATTGGTACGGTTTCTCTCCTGTGTGGACTCTAATATGACTCACAAGCAGTGAACTCTCTGTAAAGCATTTTCCACACTCCTGGCATTTGTATGGTTTCTCTCCTATGTGGACTTTCTTATGAAGCACAAACTGTGAATTCCACGCAAAACACATCCCACACTTCTGGCATTTGTATGATTTCTCTCCTGTGTGCAATTTCTTATGGCTCTCAAGATTTGAGCTCTGAGCAAAACATTTCCCACAGTCCTGGCAATTGTATGGTTTTTCTCCTGTGTGAACTCTCTGATGAATGAGAAGGTTTGAATTGCAGGTAAAATACTTTCCACATTGCTGGCATTTGTAATCTCTCCTTCTTGTGCGGACTCTCTGATGACTCACAAAGTGTGACTTGCAGCCTAAATGATTCACATACACTTCATTTACAAATTGGGTCTTCCCAGTGTGGATACTTTCATGAACCATCTCCATGGCTATCTCCACGGCAAAGTTTTTTCCACATACGATGCATTTGTACGTCTTCTCTTGAACGTAACTTTCCTCTTCTGTATGAGTTCTCTGACATCTGGAAAACTGTAATGTGTGCATAAAACTCTTTTCACATTGAGGACATACATTTTTCTCCCTCCAGATATTTTCTGAAAGAAAAGACAAATGCAGAAACAACTGTACTGAAGAGACAAACACATCTCCAGGAAAAAAAGAAGCTTTTATGAAGAATATGCACAAAACCTCAAATGGAATGAAATCTGTTAGTCTTTTGAGTAACACAACAGTTTGTCCTTCTTTCCTGTTTAATTCTGCTATCACATCTAAAGACATAATGAAGAGAAACTACACACTTTCCGTCATGGGCACCTTGTACCTACTTTACACACTTTTACACTCCAGGTAAAACAACTGGATTAGAACCTTTAAATCTTATAACTCCTACCCTTCCCTTTTTTAAAAGTTTAGTTTAATAGGATTCAAGATGGCTTTATTGTTCTTTTATGCGCGACCCCCACAGGAACAAATTTGGCCATTTGACAAAGGGTAGAGGGCAGCAACTACGGCATGGAAGACCGGGATGTCTGTCAACTTTGCATTGTTGACTGAGACTGCTCTAAAATTAACTGACAAGCCACAGGTGACAGAAGTGACGCTTCTGCCAAGAGACCTGTTTTCTTATTTGCTCTTTTAAATGGCCTTCTCTACCCTGGCAATTTCCACACTTGCATGAAACCCACGTTCTGATTGCTGGCTAGGAATTATGGGCTTTATAGTCCAGCATGCCTAGAAAGTACCAAGGAACTACCCTAAAGCACAGCTAGCCTTCCACTTACAGCCAGTGCCATTACATTTTCTGACTGATCTCTCACATCTATTCTCTACTCTATATCTATTAGACTTTTCAGCTTGCTGGTGTCTAAGGAAACGCCTTCTGCCTTTCTTCCGGATCTCATAAGAGTCATAGAGTTGGAAGAGACCACTGAGGCCATCCAGTCCAACCCCCCGCCATGCGGGAACATCCATCAAAGTACTCCCAACAGATGGCCATCCAGCCTCTGCTTAAAAACCTCCAAAGAAGGAGACTCCACCACCCTTTGAGGCAGCCTGTTCCACTGCCGGACAGCTCTGACTGTCAGGAAGTTCTTCCTAATGTTCAGATGGAATCTCTTTTCCTGATTTCAAGGTCATCGCGGATGAAAAGCCAACTGTGAGTCAATGGTGTGATGTAGCAGCGGGGGGAAGCTAATGCTTTATTTCAAAAGTACCTACAAAGTAACTTGTTACAGAGAACTGTTTTATTTTAACTCATCACTATCCTAAGAAGGATATGTTAGTGAAAGACTTTCTTTAGTTTTCCACCATAAGAGCTCTTGAATTGGGTTGGGTTAGCTGGCCTAGCTGATGAGTCACCCAACAGGGTAGCAAAGATTTTGGCTTCTTCCCAACCTTCCCCAAGTTTCCAGTTCTCCAATGAAGAAATGTGTTGCAGCTTGGGAACTAGAAATGAATTTTGGAAACTCAATAAGGACGTCAAAGAGGGGAACTATGCCAGTGTGTAGTTTAGACATTTCCAATCTGAAAGTACTAATTGGAATTCTATCTCTGGAGCAGCAGGAAAGCAGCTTGCTTTACCTTCTGTGGGGCAACCAAAATATTTACAGATAACTATCACATTTTTCCTCCTCTAGGATAAACATGATTTTTTTCCATTTTAGGATAAACATCCTCAACTCACTGAACCATTCTTCACAAGGCATTTCGGACTCTTTAATGACTTCCTCTTCTAGACACTTTATTCAATGGTGACATCCAGAAATAGACACAATATTCCAGGGTAACACTAAACAAGGCAGAACAGAGGGCTACTTTTCTATGATCCGAACACGCTATTTCTGTGGATGCAGCTTAGATTTGTCTTTTTATGTTTCTGGCCTCTGTATTTTCAAGATGCTTCCCAGAAAAATGAGTCGGAGGAATTATACACCTTTCTCAAGTCCCCTCATAATATATTAACATACACTTTTATCTCCTCTAACATGGAGACAGGAAGTGTTTCTGTTTTAGCCTGCACCTCATGTAAACCAAAGACAATGCATAATTATTAATAAGAGAATGTAATAATATCAATTCTCTAATTAAATCAGCATACTACTATTAAAAAAACACATGAAGTCAAAATTATTAGAAAAAAGTAACAGAAAAGTACAGCACATGCCAAAAAGCCCCTGTCACTGGTAGCCATCATACTGCACCCCTCCAGAATGTTCTTGTGTAATCCAGGAACCTTCATCTCTTCAGATGTTGATGAAGAACTATTCTCATCATGATTCCACATTGACAAAACTGGCTGTGGTGATGGGAGCTGGAGGGCCACAGGTTGCCCAGTCTGGCATTATGGATCCCACAGTGGCTTAGTGAGAGTTGGGACACTAATGCACTGATAAAGAAAGAATAGCACCAGTGGGGCAAAGAGAGGGCCTTACCAAGTAAGGATACCGTTCGCCAGTTCTCCTCCATGACTTCCCGGTGCAGGGTCTTCTGGACAGGATCCAGCAGTGCCCACTCCTCCTGGGTGAAGAACACAGCCACCTCCTCAAAGGCCACTGGATCCTAAATGAAAAGGAAAGCAGGGCTTCTTCATAGGTTTCATAAAGATAACAGTCAAGACTCTGCTCACAACCTGAGTTCAATCCCGATGGGTTCAGATAGCCTTCTCAAGATATATGTTAACTGCAGCTAGAGTAACTTTTGCAACAAAACGATAAATTGCAAATAAAATTAGCTGAGCATGCAATAATGGCAAGGTTAACGAACTATGTAAATGAAATACCATTCAAAGAATATCAGCAAAAATGGCAACCATATTTATATCTTGGAAACAGCTAAGATGGTGAATACTTATTATATTCTTAGTCCTCTTTCGCTTATTGATGTTCTGTTCAGTTTTGGCTTTGTTTTTAAGGTCTTTCTCTACTACTAGATAAAAATTAAGAATTAAGCTGAGTAATCAGTAATACGAGGTGTAACAATATAACTAAGAAGTTAAAAATGAAAAGAAAAAAGAGAAAGCATTTTTAACGCTCAAATTATAATACTGTATAGTTTTCCCCGTCATGGATTGCTGCCTTGTCGTGGCGAAGGGGCTTGAGTAATTCAGAGATGCTATGGGCTATGCCGTGCAGGGACACCCAAGACGGACAGGTCATAGTGGAGAGTTCTGACTAAACGCGATCCACCTAGAGCAGGAACTGGCAAGCCACTCCAGTATCTCTGCCAAGAAAACTCCATTGACAGAAACAAAAGGCTAAAAGACATGACGCTGGAAGATGAGCCCCCCTCAGGTCGGAAGGCATCCAACATACTACTGAGGAAGAGCGGAGGACAAGTACAAGTAGCTCCAGAGCTAATTAGGTGGTTCGGCCAAAGCCAAAAGGACGCTCAGCTGCAGACGCGCCTGGAAGTGAAAGGAAAGTTCGATGTTGCAAAGAAAAATACTGCATAGGAACCTGGAATGTAAGATCTATGAACCTTGGTAAGTTGGATGTGGTCAAACAGGAGATGGCAAGAATAAACATTGACATCCCGGGCGTCAGTGAACTAAAATGAATGGGAATGGGCGAATTCAATTCAGACGATTATCATATCTGCTACTGTGGGCAAGAATCCCGTAGAAGAAATGGAGTAGCCCTCATAGTCAACAAAAGAGTGGGAAAAGCTGTATTGGGATACAATCTCAAAAATGAGATTTCAATACGAATCCAAGGCAGACCTTTCAACATCACAGTAATCCAAGTGTATGCACCAACCACCAATACTGAAGAGGCTGAAATTGACCAATTCTATGAAGACTTACAACACCTTCTAGAACTGACATCCAAGAAAGACGTTCTTCTCATTATAGGGGACTGGGATGCTAAAGTAGGGAGTCAAGAGATAAAAGGAACAACAGGTAAGTTTGGCCTTGGAGTTCAAAACGAAGCAGGGCAAAGGCTAATAGAGTTTTGTCAAGAGAACAAGCTGGTCATCACAAACACTCTTTTCCAACAACACAAGAGGCGACTCTACACATGAACATCACCAGATGGGCAATACCGAAACCAGATTGATTATGTTCTCTGCAGCCAAAGATGGAGAAGCTCCATACAGTCAGCAAAAACAAGACCTGGAGCTGATTGTGGCTCTGATCATTAGCTTCTTATAGCAAAATTCAAGCTTAAACTGAAGAAAGTAGGAAAACCACTGGGCTAGTCAGGTATAATCTAAACCAAATCCCTTATGAATACACAGTGGAAGTGAAGAACAGATTTAAGGAACTAGATTTGGTGGACAGAGTGCCTGAAGAACTATGGATGGAGGCTCGTAACATTGTACAGGAGGCAGCAACAAAAACCATTCCAAAGAAAAGGAAATGCAAGAAAGCAAAGTGGTTGTCCAACGAGGCCTTACAAATAGCAGAGAAGAGAAGGGAAACAAAATGCAAGGGAGATAGGGAAAGTTACAGAAAATGGAATGCAGACTTCCAAAGAATAGCAAGGAGAGACAAGAGGGCCTTCTTAAATGAACAGTGCAAAGAAATAGAGGAAAATAATAGAAAGGGAAAAACCAGAGATCTGTTCAAGAAAATTGGAGATATTAAAGAAACATTTTGTGCAAAGATGGACATGATAAAGGACAAAAATGGTAGGGACCTCACAGAAGCAGAAGACATCAAGAAGAGGTGGCAAGAATACACAGAGGAATTATACCAGAAAGATCTGGATGTCCTGGACAACCCAGATAGTGTGGTTGCTGACCTTGAGCCAGACATCCTGGAGAGTGAAGTCAAGTGGGCCTCAGAAAGCATGGCTAACAACAAGGCCAGTGGAGGTGATGGCATTCCAGCTGAACTATTTAAAATCTTAAAAGATGATGCTGTTAAGGTGCTACACTCAATATGCCAGCAAGTTTGGAAAACTCAGCAGTGGCCAGAGGATTGGAAAAGATCAGTCTACATCCCAATCCCAAAGAAGGGCAGCGCCAAAGAATGCTCCAACTACCGTACAATTGCACTCATTTCACACGCTAGCAAGGTTATGCTCAAAATCCTACAAGGTAGGCTTCAGCAGTATGTGGACCGAGAACTCCCAGAAGCACAAGCTGGATTTTGAAGGGGCAGAGGAACTAGAGACCAAATTGCTAACATGCGCTGGATTATGGAGAAAGCCAGAGAGTTCCAGAAAAACATCTACTTCTGCTTCATTGACTACGCAAAAGCCTTGAACCACAGCAAACTATGGCAAGTTCTTAAAGAAATGGGAGTGCCTGACCACCTTATCTACCTCCTGAGAAATCTATATGTGGGACAGGAAGCAACAGTTAGAACTGGATATAGAACAACTAATTGGTTCAAAATTGGGAAAGGAGTACGACAAGGCTGTATATTGTCCCCCGGCTTATTTAACTTATATGCAGAATACATCATGCAAAAGGCTGGACAGGAGGAATCCCAAGCCAGAATTAAGACTGCCGGAAGAAATATCAACAACCTCAGATATGCAGATGATACCACTCTGATGGCAGAAAGTGAGGAGGAATTAAAGAACCTCTTAATGAGGGTGAAAGAGGAGAGCTCAAAAATAGTCTGAAGTTCAACATCAAAAAAACTAAGATCATGGCCACTGGTCCCATCACCTCCTGGCAAATAGAAGGGGAAGATATGGAGGCAGTGACAGAGTTTACCTTCCTGGGCTCCATGATCACTGCAGATGGTGGCAGCAGCCACGAAATTAAAAGACACCTGCTTCTTGGGAGGAAAGCGATGACAAACCTAGACAGCATCTTAAAAAGCAGAGACATCACCTTGCCGACAAAGGTCCGCATAGTCAAAGCGATGGTTTTTCCAGTAGTGATGCATGGAAGTGAGAGCTGGACCATAAAGAAGGCTGACCGCCGAAGAATTGATGCTTTTGAATTGTGGTGCTGGAGGAGACTCTTGAGAGTCCCCTGGACTGCAAAGAGAATAAACCTATCCATTTTGAAGGAAATCAACCCTGAGTGCTCACTGGAAGGACAGATCCTGAAGCTGAGGCTCCAATACTTTGGCCATCTCATGAGAAGAGAAGACTCCCTGGAAAACACCCTGATGTTAGGAAAGTGTGAGGGCAAGAGGAGAAGAGGACGACAGAGGACGAGATGGTTGGACAGTGTCACCGATGCTACCAACATGAATTTGACCCAACTCCGGGAGGCAGTGGAAGACAGGAGGGCCTGGCGTGCTCTGGTCCATGGGGTCACGAAGAGTCGGAAACGACTTAATGACTAAACAACAACAAAATAGTTTTCTCTTATTATTTATTTCTCTGTTTAGTCTTGTAGTAATTCTTGTATGCAATCATATGACATCTCAAAATGTTTTAGTATCAAAATTCTCCTTTCTCATTTTCCTTTCTGTACTTCCTATTCATTTTGAGAAAATTAGAAAATAAAATAAAGGGTGACTCAGCCTTCCATCCTTCCAAGGTTGGTAAATTGAGTACCCAGCGGGGGGAATGTATAGCCTGAATGATTAAACTGTAAATGACTCAGAGAGTGCTTTAAGCACTATGGGGAAGGATATAAGCCGTACATTTTGCTTTGCAAGTCACCTTGGCAATGTGCACCCTCCAAGAAGTCAGATGGGAGGAGGATGAGCTGCCTCAGGACTAGGCTGGCTAGAGCAGCGTTCCCCAACCTTTTTCTTAGTGCGGACCGGTGGAGCCTCTGAGGGAGGTGGGGCGGCGCATCGCGCTTGCGCTCTCCGCCGCTTGCGTGAAGTTGTTGGGGGGTGCGCGCGCCATAGGCGCGTGCGTGTTCCCCCACCGCTTCGCACATGCACAGGAGCGCCTGCCCACCCGCACGCCCACCCCTTGGCCACCTCCCGGCTCTTGGCCACCCCCACCCCCCGTCGCCGCCACCACTGCCGCCGCCGCCGCCGGGAGGCCAGCAGCCGAAGCACCCGGCGGTGCTCGGCCTCCCGGCTCTTGGCCACCACCACCCACCCACCCGTTACCGCCGCCGCCGCCGCGCCGCAAAGACAGACCTCCCGCCCCCCCCCGCATGCACTCCCCTCCTCACAGCTGCTTTGCGCGCGTGGGCGCTTGCATGAAGGGGTGAGGGAGCGCTCACACCCCCGCTGGCACGCATGCGCAAACCAGCTGTGGGGAGGGGAGTGGGGGGGCAGCGGGAGGTCTGTCTTCGCGGCCCGGTCAGGCTCAAGCCACGGACCGGCAATGGGCCGCGGACCGGGGGTTGACGACCTCTGGGCTAGAGGGTGTCTCTGGAGCTGGAGGAGGCAGGGTGAAGGGGAATAAAAGGGAAATAAAAGAGCAGAACTGGGAAGGAAAGAGGTTGCCACCTATCTTGGAAGAAGACAGAAGATGTGTGGGAGGAGGCCAGAAGCTGCCCACCCTCACCAGGTTGATTGGCACTGAAGACACCAGCCGTGCACTCGGACAAGGCTACGTTAGCTTGGACACTTCCGCAACCCAGGAGAAGCAAGGGAGGGAAGGGACTGGGATAGACGAGCTGCAGAGACTGGAGTTCTTGTCGTCATTTTTACATAAGCCTTCTCTAAAAAGGGTGTGTTCTGGACCGAAGCTCTCTCCTCCTTCCTGTCTTCCAGAACCTGGACTCGGGGGGGGGGGGGGTTCCAGTGAAACTAACTGGCCCCCAAGAATTGAACATGTGGAACATTACATGAAAAAGGAATGGAAAGCCTCATTAAGAACTGAAGTGGTGGAATATACAGAGGTTCTAATTACACAAGGAGTTTTTTAAACATCTTGTACATACCCAATCTGGTTCTGCTCCATCACAAGGAAGAGATGAAGGAATACTTGTTCCTGGCATCCTCCCAACCCCTGGGAGAGAGACAAGGGGGGAAGGAAGCTAATTAGATAAGCTTCTCTTAGAATAAGATCACAATCCTTTAAATGTTAGCTAGAAACTAAACCCTCTGAGCTTGAGAGGGTTCACCTGCCAGTAAAAGGCGCTGGTTCCCATATTAAGAAGTGTGCCCTTTCAGGAAAGTGTGTGTGAACAAAATTCAGAGAAAGATACATGACTGAAGTGTACTCAATGAAGAAAAAAAATACTGATTAAATAAATTTCTACAACAGTTCACAATACTAAACTTCACAATTTCTCCCACATACCTGAAAATATTTTATTTTTATTTATTGGAAAGCACTCAAAGGAGTCTGGAGACCATTCATGGAGAAATATGGGTGAAAATGCATTTCTTTCCATTTAGCCACAAGGAACTGGTTGCTATATAAAAAAATCTTGGAAGACTGAAAACCACAGCACTGGGTTGAAGTACATAAAGAACAAAAGAATATTTTTTTCCCCTTTCCGCAGACCAAGAAAGTTAAGTAAAACAAAAAACAAACAACGATTCTCCTTTCACACAGGGAAAAACATGAATCCTTACCGATCAAGGATTGCTCTGACGGCTCTCTCCTTGCTGGGCACTCTGTTTGGTCTCGAACTGAGGCTGCTCTGCTGCGTGGATCTCAGACTGAGCTTCTACAGAGAGATTTCTCACCTGATTTCTCACCCATGGCATGTAATAAAGAAGGTAGAGAAGAAAAGAGAGAGGCAAAGGTCTCAGTTGATGAGGCAGGGACCTGGGAAATAGCAGGCACCATCCTTGGATTTTTCTCAAGAAAACACATTGATAGAATTTGGAGGAATTCCTCCTCATTTACTTGACTCTTCAGAGAGATCCATGGAATACCTTCCAGGGTTGATCATCTACTCCTGAACCCACTGGAAGGGACTGCATGCCTGCCACTGCGCCTGCCACAGTCCTAAATTGGGTGCTGTGCCAATGGCAGAAGTAAAGCCTATGCTTTCCTTAGAAAATTGGGCATATGGGAAAGACACACCTTACTTAAAAAAGGGAATAAGGTGTACAAGACGTCAGGGACTATGATTCGGTTTGAAAATATGACAAACACAGGCTACACATCTTACTTCCAAGAACCATAGGGGGCGGACGGAGCAATTCCAGTAGAACAGCCCCAACCCTCCCAGGCAGCTCTGCTGGGACACACTCACCACCCCAGTTGCAATTGGGAGGGGGAGAGGCAGGAAGAGGCTCCCCAGATCCCAGAAAAGGAGAAGCAGATCCCAGACAACCTTCCCAGAAGTCCAAGCCACGCTTTCCTTCCGGAGGAAGAAAAAGGAGAGACCGGAAGGGACATTTTTTGGGGGGGGAGTGGGAGCATTTCCTATGGAGACAGATCCGTTTCCTGCTTGCCAGGTTTTCTTCCCTTCTAGCAATCTCAACGCAGTATATTTAACCCTTAGTTGCCAGATGGCTTTTCCAAGTGGCTCAAAACAGAGTGAAGGATTCTTCTGACAGATCCTCATTCATTTTACATGGGATCCTCCCCGAACCACCCTCAAATCACAGGTCCCAGCTGTGCTCACGGACTAAACCATGGCTTTGCAGTGGCACAAAACTAGACTGAGTAAAAGACAGATCCATGAAATCAAGGGAAGTATCCCTTTTGCATCCTTCCTGCGTTTGAAATAAGGGCTCTGACGCCTCCTTGCCTAGAAATCACTGGGACTGGGTAAAAGATAGATCCATGTAATCAAATTTCAGTCCTCAGGATCCCATATAATTTTTACATATGATTCTCACCAGACCATCCATCCTATCAGAGATCCTATCTGTGCACACAGATTACCTTTGGTTCTTCGACACATGGATCCACACTATTTTCTATGGGGACTGCGTAAAAGGTGGCTCATAGAGTCATAGAATAATTGAGCGGGAAGGGAACTGTCTCACCCCCTGCTCAAGGCAGGAATCCAGATCAAAGCAGATCTGACAGAGGGTTGTCCAATTTTCTCTTGAATGCCTCCAACGTTGGAGTGCTCACATTCCCAAGGTAACTGTTTCCATGGCACATCCTCCTAAAACAGATAGAACGATTTTCCTGATATTCAGCCGAAATCTGGCTTCCTATAGCTTGAGCCCATCATTACGTGTCCTGCACTCCGGGATGACTGAGAACAGATCCTGCCCTCTGGATGACAGCCTTTCAAGTCTCTGAAACGTGCTATCACACCTCTCCTCAGTCTTATTTTCTCAGGGCTAAACATGCCCAGCTGTTTCTAGTCCCCTGATCACCCTTGTTCCCTTCTCTGAACTTCATCCAGTTTGTCAGCATCCTTTTAAAATAGAGGTCCTAAATAGAGGGGACCGAGTCTTTCATGGGATTTGGAGACTATATTTCGGTTAATGCAGCCTAAAATAGCATTTGCCTTTTTTGCAGCCACCTTGCACTGTTGGCTTATATTCAGCTTATGATCGACAATTCCAAGATACTTCCTGCTTATAGTATTACTGAAGAAAGTATCTTCAAACTGCGTGTTTCACCCCTCACCCCCGTATAGAAATTTTCAATTCTCCTTGTTAAATGTCATTGTGAGGGAATGGATAGAGAGATGGTTGTCCTTATTTGTGTGCCACCCCCCTCCTCCATGAAAGCCGAGTGAAGTAGAGCTAACTGACAGTCCTAAGGATGAAGGAGAAAAACAGTTAACAAAGATCCCACCAGTAGAACAAAAACAAAAACAGAGAAGCCAGTGACTCTAGAAAGCCCAGGGGAAGAAGCCAATGGATTATAAAAGGGGAGGAGGAAGGAAGAGTAGTGGTGATTATGGTGGAGAAAAGAGTTCCCAAAGAAGCTCTGATACTGTGGCCTGATACAAATAAACCAGAGAAAGTCTTACCTGAGTGGATAATAAAGAAATGGATAATAAAGGAAGACCCATGGATTGGAGCAGGGGTCCAGTTGAAAGAGTGTGGTGAAGACAAATGCCCAGAAAACCATCATACTTGGGACAGAGAGATGGAAGGAAGGAGATGAGATTACAGAGGGAGAGAAAAGAGAAGAAAGAAACCGACAAAATTGAGAACGGATAGCAGCTGCTCAGGACTCACTCCTTGACAGGAGGAGTTTCCTGGGCAAGAAAGTATGAGAAAGCAGTGGGAATTGGGTTTACTACCCTTGACGGGACAGCAAGAGATTTCTGTTGTATTGACTTCTGACCCATGGTTGAGACTGGACTATTTGTGGGAAAACCTGATACCCAACAGAGTGGATGGTGGCGAATCAGAGGGCTTGGTGAAGGAAACCGACACCAAACTTGTTGGAACAGTTTGAAATCTACCGCCATGAGAACAAACTATCTATAATAAACCCGTTTGAGTTTAAACATGAGTCTCCGTTGGTTCCTTCTGAAGGAAAGGAGGGGAAAAAGTCCATATCCGAGATCACAGTCATTCTGTTATTTTCAGTCCAGAGCACAAGCCTTTTGAAATCCAGAAATACTATAATTTTAAAATGCTGCTTCTTTGAAACAAGAGGTGACTGTAGGCCCACATACAAGAGTCTGAAAATTGAACGTTCAGTCTGACGCCTTAAGGGAGTGGCCCTGGGATGAGGAATTGTGTGCACTGTGGGTAGATTTTTCATGTACAAACAACCCCAGCCCCCCCTCCACGTTCGGCTTCATCTTTTAGGCCCAAATCAGAGGTTAAGGAGGGAAGGCCCATGACCTGCAAAGATGCCCCTGATGGTCTTCCCAAAAGGAAGTAGCTGTGGTCTCTCACCTCCCCTTGTCCTGGGATCAGCTCTCCGACATGACCAGCTGGAGAGGGACAAAATCCAAGAGAGAGACAAAAAACCTCTTCCTTATATTTTAAACATCCCTCCACCCACCTGATGGGCTGATTCCTGGGAGGCATCAGGAGCATCACCAAAGATATGCCAGACTGCCTTTCTTTGTTAACCTTTTCTAACCTTTCCATGTGTGCACACTGGAAGCCTGCAACATGTCGTTTAAGGGAAGGAAGGAAACAGATCCAAGTATTCAAAAACTGATTGTCATAAATTCATAGGATCTTCATATGAGAAAATCCTCAAACTGCCATCAAATCATAGGTCCCATTGTGCCCACAGACGACATCAAAGAACTCATGGCTCCTTGGGTGCATGGCTTTGCATTGGCATAAAACCACAGAGAAGGAGGGGGAGGACTCCATATTGGGGGAACCAGACAGGATCTACAGCACTTTGGCTGCTTTTTGGATCACGATTCCTTTGCTGAGGGGTCAAATGAAAGTCTCTGCTCTGCCCAGGTTTGTCCTCTGTTGTTGTCTGTTCACATTACAGAAACTTGCTATTATTTGCTTTTTTTCTCATGAAAACTGGAACAAAACTTAATGAGCAATTTTTCCCTTATCTTATCAGTAACTCTGTTCCAAAACAAGTGAGGGCGTTTTGGTTTTGTAATACAAACTCTATTCCCATCCATAGTTTTTCAATAATACTTTTAATTTTAACGCACCTCTCCGAGGCATCTTTTAAAAGGCAGTTTTAATTTTTAGAGCAACACCCTCTGTATAAGTGCAAATAAACTCACTTTTTTTGAATACTAACATCTGGCCTATTTACAGTTTAATTATGCAGGCTATAAATTGCTCCCCAGTGACTTGGGTACTTAATTTACCAACCTCAGAAGAATGGAAGGCTGTGTCAAACTACCTGAATCTGCTGGGATAGAAGACGAGATGCGAGCAGAGTTTTGACTGCAGTTTAACAAAGGTGCTACTAAGGCTACTTTTATGAATATAAATCTAATTTTGAAACAACTGGCACAGCCCACAGAAACAACTGGTTGTTAGAGAGCTCTCGGCTTTTGAGGGGGAGGTGGTGACAGAGAGAGGCCAGTCCACTCCACGTGCACTGCCTCTTTAAACATTTCTCAGGGACTTCATATTCTATGATAATTGAGGAAAAAATTAGCAGTGGATCACCTTTCCTATAAATATCATACCAAGAGACTTAAAATACACATGAAATGGGCCCTCTGTCTTCTCATTAGACAATCAAGGCATATGCCAGGAGGCCTCCTTTAAAAATACCCATTTTTGGCCAAAACACATTTCACTATTATTGTCCTTATTATTGAAAACTAAAAGGAGAGCAGAATTACAAATAATAGTTACTACTGATAAAGAAAACATGAATTAAAAGACCATGCCTGTATCCCTCCCCATGTGCAAAGTTGCATTAATTGATGAGGAAGGTAACAAAAAGCAGATTGTTAACTGCTGATAATTCACAATTTACACCATTGCACTTAATGAGAGCATAATTTAGCAGGAGGATTCTGACTGCCCGTTCCGTATTCTGCTCCACTCTTAGCACTTTGGCATCAGGTTTCAGGCATTGCAGCAACTATTCACCAACTGCCCTTGTGGATTTAGATATCTCTAAAGATCTGGAAATTCATCCAAGAACACACAAACGCCAAAGTGTTCAAAGCAGAAGGTAAATATTGCTGCTCAGCAATAACCATGATTTAGCCTTTGTGCGTCAGGAGAAGGAAAAACTTCAGCTTGAGTGTGCTGTGAGTTACTTTCTGCTCCCACTGTAATTAAAAGGAACAGAGATGTTGAGAATGAAGATAGGGTTTAAGGCGCACTTGTTGTCCTTTCTAAATCTGCTGAGAAGTCCACTCTCCTCCCAGGATAGGAATGATTTTCTCACAATCAGAATACACTGGCATGGGATGTTTTTAATCCCTAGAGGGCAGAAGAGGAACCCAAACACACAAAGCCATACATCTGTTGGAAGTTTACTCCCCCACCCCCGTGAGATTTTTTCCCCCAGAAAAATAACATTGTACAAGGCAAGTAGCTGAGAAAGGAAGGATTTGGTTCAATCGCACTCCTCCTATTCTCCATCTAGGCTTATGGTCAGAGTTCAGAAGGAACCTTACAGAATATAGCTAGGGTGGAGTGACTGGGGATTTGACCTAGATTGCTTTTGTAGGGGTGTCAACCTGCCCATTGGTATTTGCTGCTGGAAGAGTATGAACCTGCCCCCAAATATCCTGTCCAGCCTCTTCTTCTCAGGCAGAAGTAAAAACAAAATGGCAGACACACAGCAGAACCCGTTTGGTCATTATACGCACTGAGCCAGGTATTCCTCCCTGTTCCTCCACCCTTTCTCTCTATATACCAATGCCATGTGAAGCTCTGGACACCAAAATTAGTAGTTAAAACTTAGGTGCCTTGCCAAAAAAATGCCAAGATACAACTTCCTCCATTTCTTTACATGTGAAGAGCGGCCAGAGCACTCTCATCTACATTAAGGGGATAGGACTGCACACCCAGCAGTTTCTAAAAGGCAAGTCCCCCCCGTCCTTTGTACAGTTTCCATTCCTGTCATTTGTACAGTTTCTCTCCTATGATGACGCTCTGGTGGTTCATAATACATGGAATCAGAATCAAAACCATCTAGATAGTTCAGTGGTTGAGGTCTCTGGCTGCAAAGCCAGAGGTTGGGAGTTCAATTTCCCACTGTGCCTCCTTATCAGGAGGTAGCCTTGATCTATAGGGTCCTCTCCAGTTCTGCACTTCTAAGGTTGTAGTTATTTCCATCTTACTCATATCTGAAGGGTTACTGTCCAGAGTGGATTCTCTTGTACTTCACAAGATGTGAACTCTGATCAAAACATTTCCCACTCCTGACATTTGCATGGCTTCTCTTTTGCATTGACTCTCTTATGTTTCATGAGGTGTGAACTCTCAGCAAAACATTTTCCCCACTCCTAGCATTTGCATGCTTCCTCTCCTGTGGGGACAACTCTTATGATTCACAAGGCTTGAACTCTCAGGAAAACTTTTCCTACTCTCTTGGTATTTATATGGTTCCTCTCCTGTTTTTATTCTCTTACAGTACAGAAGCTGTGAAATAAGAGCAAAACATTCCCCACTCTTGGAATGTCTACGGTTTCTCTCCTGTGTGGACTCTCTTATGCCTCACATGGTGTGAGCTCTCAGGTATACATTTCCAACACTGTTGGCATTTGTATGGTTCCTCTCCCGTGTGGACATTCTTATGACTCACAATATAGGAATTCTCAGCCAAATATTTCCCACACTACTATGATTTCTCTCTCTTGTGGATTCTCTTATGCTTCACACGGTGTGAGCTCTCAGCAAAACATTTCCCACACTCCTGACATTTGTATGGTTTCTCTCCTGTGTGGACTCTCAAATGACTCACAAGATTCGAATTGTAGGCAAAACATTTCCCACATTCCTGGCATTTGTATGGTTTCTCCCCTGTGTGGACTCTCATATGCCTCACAAGGTTTGAACTGCGGGCAAAACATTTTTCACATTTTTGGCATTTGTATTGTTTCTCTCCTCTGTGGGTTCTTTTATGACACATAAGTCTTGAATTCTCAGTGAAACATTTCCCACACTCTTGGCATTTGTATGGTTTCTCTCCTGTGTGGACTCTCTTATGACTCACAAGCAGTGAACTGTAGACAAAACATTTCC
This sequence comes from Intellagama lesueurii, assembly GCA_037013535.1. Taxonomy (NCBI): domain Eukaryota; kingdom Metazoa; phylum Chordata; class Lepidosauria; order Squamata; family Agamidae; genus Intellagama; species Intellagama lesueurii. The sequence continues at coordinate 295,627,758 of JBAJHW010000002.1, forward strand.
CACACTCCTGGCATTTGTATGGTTTCTCTCCTGTGTGGATTCTCATATGCTTTACAAGATATGATCTTTGAGGAAAACATTTCCCACAGTCCTGGCATTTGTATGGTTTCTCTCCTGTGTGGACTCTCTTATGACTCACAAGCAGTGAACTGTAGACAAAACATTTCCCACACTCCTGGCATTTGTATGGTTTCTCTCCTGTGTGGACTCGCATATGCTTTACAAGGTGTGAGCTTTGAGGAAAACATTTCCCACAGTCCTGGCATTTGTATGGTTTCTCTCCTGTGTGGACTCTCTTATGACTCACAAGCAGTGAATTCTGGACAAAACATTTCCCACACTCTTCACATTTGTATGGCTTCACTCCTGAGTGGACTCTCTTATGCTTCACAAGGTGTGAGCTTTGAGGAAAACATTTGCCACACTCCTGGCATTTGTATGGTTTCTCTCCTGTGTGGAGTCTCCTATGACTCACAAGGGCTGAGGTGTGAGGAAAACATTTCCCACACTCGTGACATTTGTACGGTTTTTCTCCTGTGTGGAGTCTATTATGACTCACAAGATTTGAATTCTCAGCAAAACATTTCCCACACTCCTGGCATTTATATGGTTTCTCTCCTGTGTGAACTCTCTTATGACTCACAAGGGCTGAGGTATGAGGAAAACGTTTCCCACATTCATGACATTTGTACGGTTTCTCTCCTGTGTGGAGCCTCTTATGCCTCACAAGGTTTGAATTCTCACCAAAGCATTTCCCACACTCCTGGCATTTGTATGGTTTCTCTCCTGTGTGGACTCTCTTATGACTCACAAGCAGTGAATTGTAGACAAAACATTTCCCACACTCTTGGCATTGGTACGGTTTCTCTCCTGTGTGGACTCTCTTATGCTTTACGAAATATGAGCCGTCAGCAAAACATTTCCCAGACTCCTGGCATTTGTACAGTTTCTCTCCATTAACTACTCTCTGATGACTGAGAGGGTTTGAATTGCAGGTATAAGACTTTCCACATTGCTGGCATTTGTATTCTTTCCATCCTTTGTGGGCATTTTGATGACTCACAAGGCCTAAGTCACAATTCAAAAACTTCCCAGACGATTCACTTACAAAGTGCTCCTTTCCAGTGTGCACCATTTTGTGAAGCATCAGTGCTACCATCAGAGCAAAATGTTTTCCACACACAATGCATTTGTAGGGCTTCTCTCGGATATAGCTTCCCTCTTCTGTGTAGGTTCTCCGTTGTCCAATAAGTTCTACTTTGTGTGTAAAACTCTTTCCATATTGGACACATACATTCTTCTCCCTCCAGATATTTTCTGGGAAGAAAGACAAATGCAGAAAAGAATGAACTGGAGAAATAAACAGATCTACAGAAATAAAATAATAAGTTTTTTTGAAGGAGATGTATGATAGCTCGCATGGAAGGAAATCTCTAGTCTTTCAAGTGCCACAACAGTTTGTCCTTTAATCTTCCGTCATTCCTCTTGAATCTCCCATCACATCTAGAGACATAACCAAGAGAAACTACACCTTTTCCTTCATGGGCACCTGGTACCTACCTTATATTTTTTTATGGTCCAGGTGAAGGCCTTTTCGTTTCACACATTATAATAGGAAGTGTTTTAGGACCTTTAACTCTTATAACTTGCCCTTTTACAATTTTAGTTTAACATTTTTAAGAGGGTTTTATTATTTTTTTATGTGTGACCAAAGCAGTAAGAAATTTGCCAGTTTGGGAGAAGGTGGAGTGCTGCTACAAAGCCTGGCAGGATAGGATGTCTGTCAACTTGTCATTGTTGAGTGAGAGTCCTCTCAAATTAACTGCCAAACCACAGATCAGAGCATTCACAGGACTGATATTTAGGGCAACTAACCTCTTTCACTATTTCCTCCTTTAAAGGGATTTCCCCATCCTGACACTTTCCACACTTGCATAAACCCAATTTTCTGTTTGCTGGCTACAAATTGTGTGATTTGTAGTCCAGCATATCTAGAAACGGCAAGGTAGGGGGAAGGCTACCCTAAAGCATGAGATTCAAGTACTATTATATTTTTTCGACTACATGTATACTGATTGGACAATTACATTTTCTGATTTATCTCATCCATCTGTTCTCTATTCTACACTTATTAGTCCTTTCAGCTTTCCGATGATTAAGAAAATATGTCAAGCCACCGTAACAGATTTTTTTGGGTGTGTTGTGTTAGCTGGTCTAGTTGACGAGTCACTCAATCTGGTAGGAGATTTTGGCTTCCTTCCCAGTCCTTCTCATGTTTCCAATTCTCCAACGGAGAAATGCACTGAAATTCTGGAACTTGAATTATGTTGGGGAATGGAGAGAGCAGGGAGGGAGGGAGGGTCAGGAGGGAGCCAAAGAGGGACACCATACCCATGTGGAGTTTAGAAATTTGTAATTTGAAACCAATAGTTGGAATTCTATCTGTGGAGGGAGGGAGGGAGGGAAGTTACTTCACAGGTTGTGTGACACCCAAATATTTAGAGCTGAGTCACATTTAGCTTTTGAGCAATTAAGATTTAGAGATCCAACACATGCAGAAAAAGGCCTTAATGTGTTTGATTAATTATTTCAGAAATCTAATCCATTTCCATATACACTGGTTGGAGATTTTTTTACATGTTAAATTAGTATAACCTCAATCATAACATTGCAGCATTCCAAATTCATTGCATAATTTTAATATACATTTTTAAATGCCAGGACAAAACCCCTCTTTCCAGTTGAAGCTGCATCTCTCCAGAAACTTCTAGTGCAATCTGGGAATATTCAGCCCTTCAGATGATGATGAACAACTATTCTAACCATGATTCCTTTGGCCAGATAGGTGGTATAAAAAGGAAACAAATAAATAAATAAAATAAAATTCCATATTGGCAAGTTGGCTACAGTGAGGAAAACTGGAGCTCAGCACATCTGGAGGGTAACAGGTTGCCCAGTCTGGCATTAAGGATCCCACAGTGGCTAGTGTGAGTTGGGACATCAGTCTGATATAGATGCACTAGTGTTGCCATTATTGTTCCTAGTCATTATTGCACAGACAACAGAGATTATCATCAGCTGGGAGGAAAGAGGGAGGCCTTACCCAGAGAGGATACCATTTGCCAGTTCTCCTCCATGACTTCCTGGTACAGGGACCTCTGGTCAGGATCCAGCAGCGCCCACTCCTCCTGGGTGAAGAACATGGCCACCTCCTCAAAGGCCACTGGATCCTAAATTTGAAAAAAAAAAGCAAGCCTTCTTCATGGGGTTCATAAAGATAACCTCCTCAATCCAAAGCAACACATGAAGAGAAGTGGCTGGATCTTGTATTGTAGATTTAACTTTCATTCATGGCCTTCAGAGCCATAATACTGGAGGAAAGGTTTACCGCGGGCTACTAGTCATCTTGGCCACGTGCTCTTTCCAGGAAGAGAGGCCGCCGAATCCCAGTTGCTGGGAAACTATAGGGGAAGCGAAAGGGCTATTACTTGCCTGACTGCCTTGGGAGCTTCCCAGAGGTGTCTAGGGAATAAACTAGACCAGTCTTTGGTCTGATCCACTCTTAGCTCCCGCACAGGAAAACAGAGGTAGAGAGATCGATTCAGAAGGAAGGAATAGCGAAAGGAAAATTACTCCTGCTGCCCCTGTATTCAGTTCTGAAAAATCTTAGAACTGCAGGGTTGGAAGGGACCCTGTGGATTATCAAGTCCAGCCCCTGTCAAGGAGGCACAGTGGGGAATCGAGCTCCCAACCTTTGGCTCCGCAGCCAGAGACCTAAATGACTGAGCTATCCAGCAGTTCTCAAACAACTCACAAATCTTGGACCATTCTTCCAAATGAAAGAGAAACAAAATTCTTCCCCATTTGCAACAGGGAGATATAATAAGAATCGCTATTCCCCATAGGGAGAGGACCATGCTTTACCAGTCTGCTATGTAAGCATGGAAAATGTGAATCATCTCGTCAAAAAGGAATGGCAAGACTAATTCAGAACTAAAATGGCTGAATACACAGGGATTGAAGTACACAGAGTGTATTTTCACTGCCTTCTCTGTACCTGATCTGGTTCTGATCCACCACAAAAATGACAGGATGGAATATTTGTTGCTGGCATCTTTCCAGACCCTGCAGGAGAGAAAAAAAGGACAGGAAGCCAATCAAATACTGTAATCTTCTCTTAGAATAAGATCATAATCTTTTCAGTGGTCACCCCTCTGGAATGACCTACCACCATAAATCCATCTGGCTCCCTTGTTGATGCTCCCTTCTTAAAGCATTTTTATTTTGGCAGGCTTTCCAGAACAAGCACACTTAAGATCCGTGAGAGTATCTGCCTTTTATTATGTATTGCCGCCTGTTTGTTTTGTTTTAATTGTTTTTAATTTTTTAAATTTTAATTGTTCGAATCCTTGTTATTTAATTTGCATTGATTTAATTTTGAGCACTTTGTTATACTAGGTTTGTCTTTTACTCTGCTGTGAACCGCCCAGAGCAACTACTCGTCAGTTGGACAGTATAAAAACTGAATAAATAAATAAATAAATAGAAAAATGCTTGCTAAAAACCAAACCCTTTAGGACAAAAGGATTCACCTCCCAATAAAAGGCACGGGTTCCTAAAGTGAATCATGTGCTCCCTCCAGAGAGGGTTTCCAAATGAAATTCCAAGAGAGGGACAAGACTGTGAGGTCTTTTAACTTAGATATTTTTCTGCAATAGTTAGCAACGCTGAACTTCAGGATTTCTCCAGCATGTCAGATACTGTAATATTTTCCATGATTTCAGAGCAGCCTGGAGACCACTACCCACCTACCATTTTCCCACACTTTTTTTTCGGAAATAGCAAAGGTTTCACCTGATTCATCTGACTCTTTCTCCGACGTAGATGGAAAATCTGGCAGGATATTACTTCTTTCTCTCTCTCTCCCAAGCCTGTTTTTCCCAGTTTCCATGTCTGAGGACAAAGAAGTCTCCATCTGCTGTGAAATCACTGTCTTCATGTGGGGTTGATGCTTCCTCTGAATGCCCCTACCCTTTTCCCATCAATGACTCTTCAGTTCTTGTTAATTATCATTAAGAAGATTGAAGGAAGATATGAGAGCGCATTTCAAATATTTGGAAGGTAGTCACCAAAGGAGGGGCAGGATCTGTTCTTAATCATTTCAGAGTGCAGGACCCGTAATGGGCTCAAAGTACAGGAATGTAAGAAATAAAAACAACAACAGATCTTAATGGTTTCATATGATTTTCACATGAGATCCTCCCCAAACAACCCTCATATTATCGTTCAAAACTCTTCCATTTCTTGTCAAAACACAACAGAAATCATGGGTCCTGCAGCACATGGCTTCGCAGGGAGACAAAACCATACAGGAAGGGGATGATCCCAAACTGAAACCGCCAGAAAGGATCTCCAGGGCTTGGCCGCTTTCTTAGGCAGGAGATTCCTTGGCCAAGAGGCCAAATGAGAGTCTCTGCTCCAGCCCAGGGTGGATCCTGCCAAGAGGCAATTGGAGAGGAACCCCTTCAGGAGGGTTTGGGGCAGACCAAGACATTCTGCTGCCTGAGGCAAAGGACAGACCTCTCCCTCTTTCCCTGCTTACACGAATACTTCAAACAGACAAATAAATTAAATTTATTAATTTTAACACTAGAGGTGATGTTTTTTATTGGCTCCAACGAAGGGCAGCAGGACAGCTCTGCAGGCCCACCAAGAGAAAGGCCTGGGGGCTCAAGGAGGGAAACTTGGGGGCCACCAGTGCCGCCCCTCCAGCCCCTGCTGACTGAGGCTGCCATCTCACGGTTCCCACGGTTCCTGGTTCTCCACCCCGAGCATGAAGGGCCAGGAATCCCGGACACAGAAACCCAACGCTGACACGCTCCCGTTCACCGAACGCTCCCCACGTGCTTTGCTCAGCAAATTCAGCTGCAAACATTTCCAATGACTCAAAGGAGGAAATGAGATCGGCAACCACAGTTTCCCCCTTCCTCCCCTTACTTCGTTTTCTTCTCACCAGGAGATCCTTCTTCTTCCTGGCTTTCCTGCTCAGAAATGGCTCCCCTGTTTCCTCCCTTTTTTCCCCTTCTTCTTATTCTTCCCGGGTTATTCTTTCCCAACATAATCGGGAGCCAAGAATACTCACGTTTTTTGTCTCTCTCTTAAGTAAACAAGTTGCTATTTCCAAAGCGTCCCTTTTAAAGTTGCTGAGCTTTTCTTCTTCAGGGGCGAGGTGAGAGTATGCAGATATGCCTTTTTAGAAAAAGAGGCGTAAAACTTATTTTCTTAGCATGTCACTGAAGGCGAGCCAGGCTCCTGGCAGGGCGAGCACAGACTCGCCCAATCTCCTCTCGGAGCGCCTGGATTGGGGTAGTGTTGATCTCTGCCTCTTTGGGTCAGTGGATCAGGCAGGAAAAGGGAATTTATTTGAAAACATGATCTGCCAGGGAGAGCAGTGAACCACAAAGCCTCTAAATATTAACTTTACCTTTTCTTTGTCTCTGCTCCTGTTTTCTGTGCCAAAATCACCCCACTTCCAGAGATTTCTCATGTAGGGGAAGGGAAAGAGTACTTGATGCAGGAAGCAAGCTCTTGGAAGAAATTGACACCCAAACAATATGACAGGGAAGCACACACAGAGTGCCTCTGGAGCACTGCTATCAGTATCAGGCCCTCCCCAATGGTTGTGAGCCTAGGACAGAAGAACAGCAGCCGAAGGCTTCAGAAAGCACAGCGGTGGGCATAGGAGGACCTGTGGATGGAAAGATGCCTGCAATTTCCCAGGTGAGGAGATGTGTCTGAAAGGGGACATTCTCTTGACAGGGGGGACAGGAAGATCCCTTTGCACACCCGACAGGATGTCCTGCTTCCAACTTCCCAGAATTGTGGCATGTGAGCCAGCAAGAGAGAGCTTTCACTCGGGACCAAAAACATCCGTTTAATAAAAATGGCTTTTCTTTTGGGTTTTAAAGCGATTCTGATTCCTGTCGCCATTCCCAGCAAGCAGCACTTCGTTCTGCATACCCATTTCATCTTAAGATTCCGAATTGTAGCTCAAAACCTACACTCCGTTTTATGAGGCCAAGCCAACGTGGCACCGAAAAGTTTCCATTACTACCGTGTTTCCCCAAAAATAAGACAGGGTCTTATATTAATTTTTGCTCCAAAAAATGCAGTAGGGCTTATTTTCAGGGGATATTTTATTTTTTTCCATGTACAACCATCTACATTTATTCAAATATAGTCATGTCATCTTCTGGTTGCTGGACAATGGTGGAGGGCGGGGTTTCACTGAACTGGGGCTTATTTTGGGGGTAGGACTTAGATAACGAACATCCTGAAAAATCATACTAGGGCTTATTTTCAGGTTAGGTCTTATTTTCAGGGAAATAGGGTAAGCCTTCATCAGGCATGATCTTGGAAAGCTAAACTGGAGTGGGTTTTTTTTACATATACGTATCAAACAATAAATAAATTTTTTCCTAACGAGGAAAAAAAAAGATCATAATCGCAGGATCACCATTTTATATGTCGTTACTGCGAGTTACACTGTGGTGTAGTAGATAGGATAACAGACTAGGAGACTGGAGATCAGGGTTTGAATTCCCACTCAGCCACAGAAACTCACTGGGAACCGGTTAATGATGATGATGATGATGACAATGTGCCATCAAGTCAGTTCTGACTTATGGTGACTTTCCTCAGAAAAACTATTCCCACTGTGCTTCATGGCTTCAGAGATGAAGAAATTCTACCAGATTTTCAAAATTTGGTTTAATGACACAAGTACTAGAAACAGAGTATGACATTCTTGGACTCTCCGGAACTTGTCTGAGGCAATTTGAAGTATTATTGGCAATGAACTTTCTGCATAATGAGACAATTTCAAGGAATTGCAGTTTATAAATTGCCTGTATGAAGCTGATGAGCATATATTTTCCTTTAAAACCACAATTTAAAACAGGGTCAGGAATCATATGATGGGCGGGGGGGGGGGGGGTGCACATGGCCAAATCTATTTTTGGCCCTCAAAACCACCTAGTAGGAAGAGAAAAAAAACCTGCTCATTTTCTTCTGCTGTGTCGACTCTCTTCACAAGCAGTGAACTGAAGCTAAAACTTTTCCCACACTCCTGGCATTTGTACAGTTTCTCTCCTGTGTGAACTCTCTGATGAATGAGAACGTTTGAATTGCTGGTAAAAGATTTCTCACATTGCTGGCATCTGTATCTTTTTGATCCTGTGCAGGCACTTTGAAGACTCACAAGGCATAACTCACCATCTAAACATTTCCCAGGTAGTTTGCTTACAAAGCACTTGTTTCCAGAAATGTAAGCCTTTGGGTCCGAGTCACAAATCCAAGTCCGAGTCTTTAGTACCAAGTCCAAGTCTGAAATCCTTATTTTCCCCCTGAAAAATGTGAGGGTGTGTATGTGGGGAGGTCTGAGGCTTGTGAACCACCCACTTCTGGTCCCATCTGCCCTTCCCCTGAGCATCTGATTGTCACCACAAACTTGCCTTGAAAAGCATACTAGTATCAAAATCCAAGCCATTGATTTACACAAAGCTGTGCTCTTACTCAACTATATCAAAACTGCGCATCAGATTTAAAAAGTACTTTTCTCAATACGACATGGTAAGATTGGTCCCCCAGCCCAGTGCTGGGACACTAAAACTCTAGACATTTCACAAAAATAAACCTGCTGCAATTATTCAAACTTATCAAGATTGCATTTAAGGAACACAATTTTCTCTACGTGATCGGCCCCCAGTCTGCCACAGAGAGGTCTCATCACAATTCCACCCTCACCGAAGACCCGCTCCACTGGTGCTGAGCTTGCCGGAATCAGAAACACACTCAGAGCAGCCGCGCTGAGTAATCTCAGCTCTTTGCAATGCCTCCCCCAAAACCTTAACACATTCACTGGGCTACACTCACTGCTTTGAGTGACTAGGGAACTGTACGAACGCATCTCGGCGCCAAAATCCATTTGCTCTGAGTCAGAGGCTGAGCTTGTTCCAGTACTCGGCTTAATATATGCAAACAGAGAAGTTGACACACAGGCTTTCTTCTTCTGTGGAGCGCCTTCAGAGACCTCTTCTGTGCGGGAAGACTGAGAGGGTGACGACAACAGCCCGGGTTGATTTTTTTCCAATGTGCAGCAGAACTGCTGAAGTTTACTTAATACCTTTTCTTTCAGCTCAGCGGTTTCCTCTTCATTGTCGCTGATTTTCTGGAGCCACCAAAAGTGGAAATTTGGGTCCAGCACAGCAGCAATGAAGTAGATGTAGTCGTGGAAGCCCAGAGGTCTCTGACCCTCGCTCTGTGGCACAGGCGGCAGCAAACCAGCGATCACCAAAATGCCAGCAAATCTGGTATCCAGGCTGTTCCTCAACGCTACAACCATACTGTCCAGATATATAGGTTGCAGATGTTGCAAGTGGTGATACAGTCCAACAACCGACGGCACAACCACTGAAATGGTCACCCCCTTGTCACCTTGCACTACCATTGTGGCTTCTAGAAAGGGCTGCAGAATTTGGCTCAATTCCTTGAGCTGGCAATACTCCGTTACGGAAAGTTTCAAGTTTGTCTGGTTCCCATCATCCAGCACCTTCCTCATCTGTTCCTCATCAAGTTCAAGGAATGCATTGATGAGATGCAAGGTACTGTTCCATCTAGTGCTGATGACTTCTGGAATTGTGAAATTGGGCCCAAATCTTCTTTCAAATGCATCTTTGAATACAGTGCTTGTGTGCAGCAAACTACACGTTCTGAAGACCTTGACTAGGGCTGTGCTCCCTTTGGCTTCTTTTAAGCCATCACTCACACATAACTGCAGGGTGTGAGCAAAGCAGGCCAGCCTCTTTAAAGGCTGCCGGGTTCCTTCTGAAGAAGCAGCCTGCTGCACAAGGGTAACAACCACATCTTCGTCCACATCCTCCCAGTATTCCGAGTTCTCCACTGTCGTGCTGCTGCTTCCCTCTAACTCACAACTCTTGTCTTCTTCTGCCAGCTCTTGGTGCTGGGTTGCAGGTGATTCATCCGCAGAGGGAAACTGACTGGCAAATGCCACGATCATGTCACCTGCTTTGTCCGTCACTACATAGCGGATTTTCTCTTTCACATTGAAAGAGGCACAGATGTTTTCAAACACGGCAAAGATGTTCTCGCGAGTGTGTCGCCCTAGAAATCTGTGACATGCTAAGAGTCGCGTTTTCAGTTCGGAATCGAGGATGGCATGTGCTGTGACTCCAAGAAAGCCTCGCATTCTTCTGCTGGACCAGATGTCTAACGTAATTGCCAGATCATCTGCCTTGGCGAGAAGTGCTGTCACTTCTTCTTTCACTTTGGCATACAGTCTATCGATTTCCATGGTCACGGCGGCCCTTGTCACGGCTCGAGAACTCGGGTCTAACACTGCGCAGAACCGGCGAAACTGCGGTCTCTCCACCAAAGAGAGTGGCAGAGAGCATCCGATGATTAAATCGTTCACAATGGACCGCACGATCCTCTTTTGCTTGGGGTGGTTCTGTCCATAACCCCTTGAGGCATTTTCCACGAGGGGCGCAGAAGGAGCAGCAGGAGTTGCACACCTGCAGTCTGAAAACCTGGCCGGTCTGGAAGAGGCAACCGCATCCCTACCAACTTCCTGTTGATACCGCTTAAATTCTTCATGCTTCCCAGGATGGGTCTTAATGTGCCGCAGAAAGTTTGATGTCGTAGACATGCCATCAGTTATTAGGACGCCACAGAACCGGCACTTCGCAGTGCGCAGTTTCTCCGTTTTCTTTTTAACGTCGGTAAAGCCAAAGGCTACAATAGATTTCCTTGGAATACTCATGGGGAGGAGAGGAAAGTTCGTGTCTCTCCACATCTGGCTTGCAATCGCCGCGAGTGTGTCGTCCGTCTCAGTCTGATAAAATATAAATCACAGAATACCTCATAATTAACCCCACAGTGGAAAGCAGCAACCTGCCTTAGCCTGGCTAAAGATAAATTAATAAATAAAAGCATTCTCTTAATAATATAAGTTGTTGTGCCCATATATATATAAGTACAAAAGAGCAAGTGAGGGGTCTTGTTTTTCCTCACTCAGTTGCCCTGAGATAGTGTTAGTATGGGCCTCTGATAAAGTTACTCTCAATAAAAGCATTCTCTTAATAATAATATAAATTGTTGCACCCAAAAAGTAAAAATTATATATATATAAGCACTAAAGAGAGAGATTTGCTTTTCACTTAGTTGCCGTGAGATAATAATGCTAGTATGTGCCTGTGATAATGCTGCTGCTCTAAACAAAAGCATTCTCTTAATAGTAATATTGTTCCACCCAAAAAGGAAAATTAATATATACTGTATAAGAAAGCACGAGCCAGCACCTGCCTGGCAAAAGAGAGGGACCTTGCTTCTCAGTTGCCTGACCTGAGATAATAATAATGCTAGTACAGTCATGGCCAAAAATATTGGCACCCTTGCAATTCTGTCAGAAAATGCAACCCTTCTCTCAGAATATTGTTGCAGTTGCAAATGTTTTGGTACTCACATGTTCATTTCTTTGGTTTGCGTTAGAACAACACAAAAAAACAGAGAAGAAAAGTCTAATCTGGTACAATCCCACACAGAAGCCCAAAAATGCACTGGCCAAAATTATTGGCACCCTGTCTAAATTGTAAGAAATAATTGCATTTCAAGCATGTGATGCTCCTTTAATTTGTATTTAGACACACCTGTCGTAAGTAAGAGGTGTGGGCAATGTAGTAATCACACTTGCAACCAGTTAAGATGGAGAAAAGTTGACTCAACCTTTGTGTTGTGTGTGACACTGAGCATGGATAAAAGAATGAAGTGTAAAGAGTTGTCTGTGGATTTGAGAGAGAAAATTGTGGAAAAACATTGACAATCTCAAGGCTACAAGTCCATCTCCAGAGATCTTAATGTTCCTGTGTCCACTGTGTGCAATATCATCAGGATGGCACTGTAGTTAACCTCGCTGGACATGGACGGAAGAGCAAAATTACTGAAAAATTACAACTAAAGGTTGTTCGAATGGTGGATACAGAACCCAGATTAACTTCCAAACAAATTCAAGCTGATCTGCAGACACAGGGTACAACAGTGTCAGCTCGCACTATCCGTCGCCATCTGAATGAAAAGGGACGCTATGGTAGGAGACCCAGGAGGACACCACTGCTGACACAAAGGCATTAAAATGCAAGACTGGAGTATGCCAAAACTTATGTGACAAAACCACAATCCTTCTGGGAGAACGTACTGTGGACAGATCAGACAAAAGTAGAGCTTTTTGGTCAAGGACATCATGGCACTGTTTACAGAAAAAGAAATGAGGCATTCAAAGAAAAGAACACTGTCCCTACAGTCAAACATGGTGGAGGTTCCAAGATGTTTTGGGGTTGCTTTGCTGCTTCTGGCACTGGATGCCTTGACTGTGTGAACGGTATCATGAAATCTAATGATTATCAAAGAATTTTGGGGCGCAACGTAGTGGCCAGTGTCAGAAAGCTGCGTCTCCACCAGAGTTCATGGGTCTTCCAGCAGGACAATGACCCGAAACACACTTCAAAAAGCACTCAGAAATGGTTACAAACAAAGCTCTGGAGAGTTCTGAAATGGCCAGCAATGAGTCCAGATCTGAATCCCATAGAACACCTGTGGAGAGATCTCAAAACAGCAGTTGGGAGAAGGCATCCTTCAAATCTGAAGGCACTGGAGCAGTTTTAAAAGAACAGTGGTCCAGAATTCCAGTAGAGAGGTGTAAGAAACTCATTCATGGTTACAGGAAGCGATTGATTTCAGTTATTTTTTCCAAAGGGGGTGCAACCAAATATTAAGTTAAGGGTGCCAATAATTTTGGCCAGTGCATTTTTGGGTTTCTGTGTGGGATTGTATCAGATTTGAGTTTTCTTCTGGTTTTTTTTTTTTTTGTGTGTTGTTCCAACGCAAACCAAAGAAATGAACATGTGAGTACCAAAACATTTGCAACTGCAACAATATTCTGAGAGAAGGGTTGCATTTTCTGACAGAACTGCAAGGGTGCCAATATTTTTTGGCCATGACTGTATGTGCCTCTGATAATGTTGCTGCTATAAATAATAATAAAAGCACCAGCAGTAAACAACCTCCCTCAGCCAGCCTCCTAGACAGAGAACAACTTGCTGTTGAAGCCTGAGCCAATCACCCAGTCTACCCACCCTAGCTGACAACAAAATAAAGGTGCCGGAGAAAATGCCTAGACGTTGTATATATATTCCTCCTCCCTGCCCCCCTTCCCTTGCCCAGCCCATCCTGCTCGTGGTCAATAAGGGAAAAACCCTGAGCCTGCTTTGCCTTCCCTCACCCCTCCACCTTCTCAAAAACCCTCCTTCCCCGTTGCTACCTCCTTATTTATATAACATTTATCTGCCTCTCCTGCAAGTCTCTTTTAAAATAATAGGGACTTGAAAGTGAGACTCAGGAAAATGGGTCCAAGTCGTAAGTCAAGTCCAAATCTTCAACAACCACAATCCCAAGTTGAGTCGCCAGTGCGACTTAAGTCAGACTCGACAGCGAGTCACAAATCCCCATCCCTGCTTATTTCCAGTGTGGACCCTTTTGTGAAGCATCACTGCTCTTTTCCTGGCAAAATGTTCTTTACGCACAATGCATTTGTAGGCCTTCTCTTGGATACAGTTCTCTTCTTCTGAGTGGGCTCTCTGGTGTCCGTCAAGCTCTACTTTGTGTGTAAAACTCTTTCCACATTGGGGACATACACTTTTCTCCCTCCAAATATTTTCTGGGAAGAAAGACAAATGCATAAAAGAATGGACTGAAGAGACAAACAGATCTACAGGGGTAGAAAAGGTTTTCTGAAAAAGATGCATGAAAGCACACATGGAAAGAAATTTCTTAATCTTTCAAGTGCGACAACAGTTTGTCATTTATTCCTCCTTTATTCCTCTTTATCTCATCTAGAAATATAACCCAGAGAAACTACACTTTTTCCTTCATGGTCACCTGGTACTTACCTGAAACTCTTTTAGGGACCTTTTCATTTTGCTTATTATAGGAAGTGTATTTGGATATTTAAATCTTATAATTCTTTCCTTGCCCTTTTACAATTTTAGTTTAACCTGTTTCAATATGGTTTTATCATTCTTTTACGTGTGACCAATGTAGGAAGAAATTTGCCAGTTTGGCAGATGGTGGAGTGCAGCAACAAGGCAGGGCAGGAAAGGCCAGGTAGTCTGTAAAGTTGTCATTGCTGACGGAGACTCCTCTCAAATTAACTGGCAAACCACAGATCAGACATTTAGGGCAACTTGCCTTTATTATTATTATTGTTGTTGTTGTTGTTGTTGTTGTTGTTGTTGTTGTTGTTTCTTCCTTTAAAGAGCCTTCCCCATCCTGGCATTTTCTGCACTTGCATAAACCCAACTTTCTGTTTGCTGGCTAGGAATTGTGTGATTTGTAGTCCAGCATATCTAGAAATCTAGGGAAATCAACCCTGAGTGCTCACTGGAAGGACAGATCCTGAAGCTGAGGCTTCAATACTTTGGCCATCTCATGAGAAGAGAAGACTCCCTGGAAAAGACCCTGATGTTGGGAAAATGTGAAGGCAAGAGGAGAAGGGGACGACAGAGGACGAGATGGTTGGACAGTGTCATCGAAGCGACCAACATGAATTTGACCCAACTCCGGGAGGCAGTGGAAGACAGGAGGGCCTGGCGTGCTCTGGTCCATGGGGTCACGAAGAGTCGGACACGACTTAACGACTAAACAACAACAATATATAGAAACCGCCAGGTAAGGGGAAGGCTACCCTAAAGCATCGGATTTAAGATCCTGTACTATTACATTTTCTCAACTTATCTCCTTCATCTACACTTTATGCTTATTAGACTCTAGGCAATTACATTTTCTGATTAATCTCATCCATCTATTCTCTACTTTACACTTATCTGATTATTAAGAAAATACATTAAGTTTCAAACTCTGGATCTCCAGGTTTTAGTAGACTAAAAGGTGAGTATGACTCAACAGTGTGATGTAGAACCAAAAAAAAAAAAGGCCAATGTGTTCTTGCAATAGGAAAAAAGGAAGGAATAACTGGCCATCCAAATATTTACTGATAACTATCACATCCCCTTTCAATTTTTTCCTCTCTCAGATACGCATACTCGGCACCCTCAACTGCTCTTCCCAGGGCTTGCTTTTCAGACTCTTCACTGCTGGCCTTTTCTGAACATGTTCCAATTTCTCACTGTCTTTCTTCAATGGTGAATTCCAGAACTAGAAACAAAATTCCAGGGTAACTCTAACCAAAGCAGAAAACAGTACTACTTTGCCGTTGTCTGGACATGATAGATCTGTGGATGCATCTTAAAATTGTATTAGACTTTTCTGCTGGTACACGACACAGCTTGAGTCACCTTTTGCTTTTGATCAACTAAGATTTAGAGATCCAAAAGTTTGCAACATTGAGAAAAAGGCCTAAATGTGTTTCTTTAATCATTGGTGATCTCAAAAATCTAATCCGTTTCCATGTATACTGGATGGAGGTTTTTAGGTGTTATATTAGCATAATGTCAATCATTAAAACTGAAACCACAGGAATGTCAACAGTAAGTGAAACAAGAATGGGAGCTTCTAAAATGCTATATAACCAATGAAACATTCCAGAAAACTTTGAAACTTGCACATTCTTGCAAGATTTTGGTAGGTCCAATAATGGTAAAGCAATGCAGTAGCTGATATTTCTTCAGAAACTAGCTGCAGCCCAGAGATAGACAGGGCTTTTATAACTCAGCAGGTTTACATTTTTATGTTTCTTGTCTCTGTGTTTCTGAGATGTTTTCCAGACAATTGGGGGGTGGGGGGGGGGGCGGTTTGGAAGCATTGCAGCATTCTCAATTCATCGCGTGATTTTAACATACAGTCCCCCACTATTAAACTGCCAAGAAAAAGACATCTATACCCATTTGTAGCTGCATCTCTCCTGAAACATCTAGTGCAATCGAGGAACCTTCAGATGTTGATGAACAACTATTCTAACCATGATTCCTTTGGCCAGATTGGGGGGAGGGGTAAAAAAATGAAACAAACAAATAAATAAAATGAATAAAGTTGGCTACGGTGATGGGAGCTGGAGATCAGCACACATCTAGAGGGCCACAGGTTGCCCAGTCTGGCATTAAGGATTTCAAAGTGACTAGTGTGAGTTGGAACATCAATCCGACATGGAAGCATTATTGTTACTGTTATTGTTCCTAGCCATTATTGCACAGCTAACAACAGAGAGTAGCATCAGGTGGGAAAAGAGGGGGGGGGGCTTACTGAGAGAGGATACAGTTTGCCAGTTCTCCTCCATGACTTCCCTGTGTAAGGCCCTCTGGTCAGGATCCAGCAATGTCCACTCCTCCCAAGTAAAATATACAGCCACCTCCTCAAAGGTCACTGGACCCTAAATGACAAAGAAAGCTGGGCTTCATCATAGGATTCATAAAGATAACATCCTAAATCTAAAACAACAAATAAAGGGAAGTGGCTCCATATTATATTGTAGTGTGAGGCAAGGGATGGATCTTGAAGCCATCCTCATCCGAGCACCATCTATTCTGCCTGAGAGAGGGGAAATAAACAGATAAGCTAAGACAGGCACAGCTAAAATAAACAGAAAAGGAGAGGATGCTTGGTGGAGGAACAGGAGAGAAAGAAAGAGCTAGAAAGAGCAGGAGATGTAAACATGGAAGTAGCAGAAGAGTTAGAAAAGGCGGGAAAAGGAAAGGAAGGGACTGCACGGTCCGAGGAGACGGGGAAAAGAAAGGAAAGGACAGAGAGAGGGTGGACGCAGAGGAGAGAGGGAGAAAATATAAGGAGGAGGCATCAGAGGACGGAGTAGTCGAAGCTGGAGAGGCCGAGGGGGAAAAGAGAGAAAAGACTGTGCCTGGATAGGACTGGATTTGGCTCAAGAACCCGTGGAACAATACATGGGCATTGCTTATGGTACCCAGGGAAGGAGCAGAGAGGAGAAGGAGAGGGGTGACCTCACAAAAACCATCTTACTGGGGAGAAAAAGAGACCAGAGAGTGGGGAAGAAAGATTAGAGAGGAGAGAGCGAAGATAGAAAGAGAAAAGAGAAAGGGCAAGACGGATGAATATACCTGGTACAGAGTCCAGGGCCATGGGAAATTACAGACCCAGGAAACAGACTGGCAGAAAACAAATACCCGCCTGGAGGAAAGATGCCTCTGCTGCCAGTATTACCAATGCCGGCGTTGACTGAACTGGACCCATGGACATTTATGGACAATAGGACTATAAAGCAGAAAATCCATTCCTGGTCTAAGAGGAGAATCCCTTCTGTACCCCGTTGGGTAGATAGGAATTGCTGGACGTTAAGGTGAATATAAATAGTTTTTTGGATGTTCGGGAAATGTTAAATGTTTGAAAGTTGAGATGGAGTCTCTGATGAATGACCTCAAGATGGGAACTGGTGAGAATCTGCCTGAACCTGAAAATGAACCCTCACATGTAGATGTTAACTTTCATGAATGGACTTCACAGCCTTACTGTTGAAGGGCACGTTTACCAAGGGCTACTAGTCACCTTGGCCACGTGCACCCCCCAGGAAGTGAGGTCTCCAAATCCCAGTTTCTGGGGATCAACAGGGAGAACGAAAGGGCTACTGGTGGCCGGCCTGCCTTGGGAGCTTCCCGGAGGCATTTTGGGAGCCTCTGTGAGGAACTAGATCAGTCTTTGGTCTGACTGCACAGAGTTCCTCTGACACGCTTAGCTATCCATGCGAGAAAACAGAGGGAGAGACATCTACTCGGAACAAGGAGAGGACCATGTCATAGCAGTCTTCTATATAAGCATTAAAAATGTGGAGCATTTCATGAAAAAGAAATGGCCCGATTAATTCAGGACCAAAATGGTTGAATACACAAGGACTAGAAGTACACAGGGTGTCTTTTCACTGCCTTCTCTGTACCTGATCTGGTTCTGATCCCTCACAAAAAAGACAGGATGGAATATTTGTTGCTGGCATCCTTCTGGCCCCTGCAGGAGAGACAAAGGGGCGGGAAGCCAATCAGACAATCTTTTTGAGAATAAGATCATAATTAGAAAAAGGCTTGCTAAAAAGTAAACCCTTTAAACACAAAAGGATTCACATCCCGGTAAAAGGCAGTGGTTCTTAGAGTGAAAACTGTGCCCCCACCAGAGAGTGTTTCCAAATGAAACTCCAAGTGTTTCATTTGGGGACAAGACTGTGAAATATTTTAACTGACTACGAATATTTCCGCAATAGTTGGCAAGGCTAAGCCTCGGGATTTCTCCAGCATGTCAAATAATATTTTTCACTATTTCAGAGCAGCCTGGAGACCACCAACAGAGAAATACAGAACACCATAACCTACCATTTTCCCACACTTTTTTTGGGAAATACGAAAAAATGAAGCACGTTTTCACCTAATTCATTTTCCAAATGGACGGGAAATCTGTCTGGCTGTTGCTCTCCCCCCCCCCCCCCTTTATTTCCATTGGTGCCGAATGTCTAAGAACACAGAAGTCCCCCCATGCTCTGAGGTAATTGCCTTTTTGTGTGGTCGATGCTTCCTCTGCCTGCCTCTACATTTTTTCCATCAGTAATTCTTCGGATCTTTTTAATTATTAAGCAAATTATTTCAAATGGAGAAAGGTCTTTCTCATTTTACTAACTTTTTGTTTACGGGGGGGGAAAAAAGCTGGGGTGCTAATTTTTCATTTTGAGTTACAAACTGATTTGTTTTTCCTTTAAAAATTTCTGGATGGTAGGAAAGGAAACATGGGGAAGAATGAACATTCCTCAAGAAGTAAAAGGGGTTGTGATGATGCCAAAACATTTTGGGACCAATGAGTTAGGGTGATCCCATTCTGGTCCCCACTGAATGATGAGACCTACCAGGTGACGTTGAGCCATTCACTCTGTCTCAGCCTGACCCACCTCAAAGGGTAGCTGTAGTAAGGATAAGGTGATTAGGAAGACATCTCTGAGCATCTCAGAAGAAATGTGGGATATAAATATAATTGACAAACAAATAAGTACCAAACATTGAAGCATGCAAGTTAAATACGGATGTGCATCAGAATCTCTCCTATCCTGTATTTATATGTCAGAGGATTTCATCTTCAAATGGGTCAAAATGCATCTCCTCACATTTGTCCTCCTGGACAGAAATGGAGAAACTGCCTGCTAGGTAAAAAGTCTTGGAAGACTGAAAATCAAGAGACAGGTTTGAAGTATAGAAAGAACTAAAGACTACTAGCCACTGCTCCCCCACAAGCCTCAAAGAGTCAGGGAACAAAAAAAACCAATGAACCCTCCTTTCGATGTATTCTCGAAGGCTTTCACGGCCGGGATCCAATGGTTGTAGGTTTTTCGGGCTGTTTGGCCGTGTTCTGAAGAGCCCTCCTTTCCTTTCACACAGTGAAAAACTCCTAGGATAAATGCTTACCTACTGTGATGGCACCTCCTTCATTGTACTGATAGATCTCTCCTTGCTGGGGACTCGGTTTAGCATCAAACAGAGATTTCTCTGTCATGGGAAAATCAGACTTGAGCTTCCAGAGAACGATTCCTCTTCTGAGGATCTAAGACATTAAATAAAAAGGTGTGGAGGGGAAACAGAAGCCAAGATCTCAGTGGATGAGGCTTGGACTCGGGAGATATGGGATATCATGTTCAGATTTTTTCAAGAAAAAAATGGGGAATTCATAAAATGTTGAAGGATTTCCTCCCTCATTTTCTTAACCATTCCCAGTAGCCATGGACAACCTCAACAGCATACATTATCATTAAAACTGAAACCACAGAAATGTCAACCGTCAGTCAAAAAAGTGTGGTTGATTCTAAAATGCTATGGAACCAATGAAGCATATCAGAGAACTTGAAAACTTGCACTCTCTTGTGGCATTTTGGTTCATCTCAAT
Organism: Intellagama lesueurii; assembly: GCA_037013535.1. Lineage (NCBI taxonomy): Eukaryota > Metazoa > Chordata > Lepidosauria > Squamata > Agamidae > Intellagama > Intellagama lesueurii. The sequence goes on from JBAJHW010000002.1 coordinate 295,647,723, forward strand.
ACAGGTATAGCCCTCCATTAACTCCTATTTCTATAGGAATCTGAGAACCATTCGCTCTTCAGATGTTGATGGGTGACTATTCTCTTCAGGGCTCCACATTAGCAAAGATCACTGCAGGAATGGGAGTTACAACAAAGCATACCCATCCAGAGTGGCCTTGGCTGTCAGATGGGCAGTACAGAAATCAAATAAATCAATACCCAGAGGGGCACAGGTTGCCTAGTCCGGCATTATAGACCCCACAGTGGCTAGTGTGAGTTGGGGCATTATTAGACTGGTAAAGAGCGATCAGAATCACAGAAAACTTTTTGCCAAGGCTAAGCTTCTCCTAGCAACTTCTGCACTCTTTTTTCCTGACATATCCCTAACCTCCCTGCCTTGATAACATCTAGTTCTCTTACTGCTCCTAAATAGAAATAATCTAGTTGGATCTTTCTGAGGGGGACTGGGTGAAAAAGTAAATGCAAGAAATCAAAAACAGATCCTCATGATTTCATATGATTTTCACATGAGATCCTCTCCAAACCACCCTCATATTATCATTCAAAACTCTTCCATTTCTTGTCAAAACACACAGAAATCATGGGTCCCGCAGCACATGGCTTCGCAGGGAGACAAAACCATACAGGAAAGGGATGATCCCAAACTGAAACCGCCAGAAAGGATCTCCAGGGCTTTGCCGCTTTCTTAGGCAGGAGATTCCTTGACCAAGAGGCCAAATGAGAGTCTCTGCTCCAGCCCAGGGTGGATCCTGCAAAGAGGCAATTGGAGAGGAACCCCTTCAGGAGGGTTTGGGGCAGACCAAGACATTCTGCTGCCTGAGGCAAAGGACAGAACTCTCCCTCCCTTGCCCTGCTTACACGAATACTTCAAACAGACAAATAAATTAAATAAATCTCCCAATTTTAACACTAGAGGTGGGGGCCGTGTTTTTATTGGCTCCAACGAAGGGCAGCAGGACAGCTCTGCAGGCCCACCAAGAGAAAGGCCTGGGGGCTCAAGGAGGGAAACTTGGGGGCCACCAATGCCGCCCCTCCAGCCCCTGCTGACTAAGGCTGCCTTCTCACGGTTCCTGGTTCTCCACCCCGAGCATGAAGGGCCAGGAATCCCGGACACAGAAAACCCAACGCTGACACGCTCCCGTTCACGGAACGCTCCCCACGTGCTTTGCTCAGCAAATTCAGCTGCAAACATTTCCAATTATTTCCAAGAACCCAAACGGGAGGGGATGATATCGGGAGCCACAGTTTCCCCCTTCCTCCTTTCTCACCAGGAGATCCTTCTTCTTCCTGGCTTTCCTGCCCAGAAATGGCTCCGCTTTTTCCTCCCTTTTCCTCCTTCTTCTTCTTTTCCTTGTTTTATCTTTCCCAGCAAAACCAGGAGCAAAGAATACTCACGTTTTTAACTCTCTCTCTCTCTCTCTCTCTCTCTAGTAAACAAGTTGTTGTTTCTAAAGAGTCCTTATTAAAGTTGCTGAGCTTTTCTCCTTCTGGGGCGGGGTGAGAGGACGCACGTGCCTATTTTTTTTAAAGGAAAAAAGAGGTTAAACATTTTTTTTCCTTTTCTTATCACATGACTGAAGCCGAGCCAGGTTCCTGGCAGGAAAATCACAGACTTGCCCAATCTCCTCTCCGAGCGCATGGATGAGTAGTCTTGGTCTCTGCCTGTTTGGTTGTTGTGTCAGGCAGGAAAGTGAACAGTTGGACAGTGTTACTTACCCTGCGGTGTAGATGTTTGTGTTCTTAGTGGGGGATTTTTAGTGGGTGGGGAGTGTTTGGGGATTTTTTAATGTGTGTGCATGTGGGTCTGGTCTCTGGGTGTCTGTGTGAATTTCGTTGTATGTGTATACTATGTATATACTTACAATGACAATAAATTGATTTGATTTGATTGAAAAGGAACTGATTTAAAAGCTGGATCTGCCAGGGAGAGATGTCATCCACAACTGTAAGTTTTTTCTATCTGTGTCTACTCCTCTGTTTCCTGTGCTAAAATAATCCTACTTCCTGAGATTACAGAAATGAATGCCTTGGATTTCTTCTTTGACATGGTCGCTTCTTGGTATTGGAAATTTCCACAGTGCCTTCAGTGTGCTTCACAAAAAATACAAGAGAACAGGTCCCTGCCCCAAGGAGGTCACAGAGAACATTAAATGAGTTGGCGGAACTGAATGGCAGAGCGCATACTTTCCATGCAGAAGGTCCCAGATAAATAGGAGCATCTTGAATCAAAAAGGTCAGACTCTCTGTAGTGGAACAGACACTCTTCTGCCTAGAAACAAAAAAAAGTGGATATGGAATCCTCCCATGGAAACAAAGCTCCACCCTGGGTAATACTTTATGGGAGCACTAAAAAAAATGACACGCCATGAGAGCTTTTGAATCCTGAGGCATGGTTCTGGTTCAGTATGTGCCTAGGCAGGGATTCTGCAGCTACGGTCTTACCCTTTCACCATAAAGCACAACTGAGGCTGCGTGGGTTTCAGTTCTCGCAAACTTGCCTTGCAGATCACTTTTACTGAGTCCATGAAGGTGTTATTCAAGGTAGAGACTTCCTGCCTCTCCCCCTAGCGACCTGAAGCAGAATCGCTGCTATTCGTGAGAGTCCCGAGTCTGAGTCTTAGGTACCAAGTCCAAGTCTTTGGTATCAAGTCCTGAGACCCAAACTCCAATGAGTCTCAAGTCCCCATTCAAAACAAGCCAGGAGTCCCCTTTAACTTTCACCCTTCAGTCTGTTCAAGGGGGATATGTGAGGGAGATGCTTCACCCGGTCCCCAAGCATAGCAGGAGGGGAGGGGAGGGATGCATAACCAGGGAGGTCTGAGCTGACTTATCTGTGTTTTCTGCCAAGAAAAATGCAAGGAGAGGAAGGCATGTTTTCCAGCTTTTCCTCCCCTGACTGCAGCTTTTGCTGCTGGGCTCCTTTGCTCCCTTGCTTTTTCACTTTCTCTCTCTCTCTGCTTCCTTTGTGGCCTGGGAGGAGAGACAGGCAGAGCCTGAGACCCTTGTAACTGCTTGCAGCCAAGAGATGCAGGCAAAAGGAGAAGGTGGCAGACTTTGATTTGTATTCCTGCCTTGAACAGGGGGTTGGACTTGATGACCTTATAGGCCTCTTCCAACTTAATTAGTCTATGATAGCAAGCCCACTCACGTCTTAGTAAGTGCTTGAGGCAAATTGCTGGGAGAAGGAGATCGGCCACACTCCCAACCCTCACCTCCAATCGCTAGTGGAAGTCACAGGACCCCAGAGTAGTGGCAGGTCTTGAGGGACCCTAGAGACATCTGCTAGGGATGCCTGATTCCCCAGGGGGCCTCTTCCAGTGACTGCTAGAAACTGCACTAGGGCTACAGAGGGGAATCTGGAGCTTTTAGGCCACAGTTAAAACTTTGAGTTCCCATTTGGAACCAGGAAATATGTTAAACCAAAGCAAAAGAATCCACAAGTATAAGAGGGATCTGTGTAGTTCCAAGAAGGCAGAAAAAGCCAGGGATCTAGAACAGAACTGCTCCAAGCAGAAAACAAAACCCATTCATCCTAAAACTCAAGCCACAGGGGGAAGCTTCAATGTACCGTATTTTTCCGTTTATAAGACGACCCCCCCCCCCTTTTCTAACTGCAAATTAGAAAAAGCAGGGATCAAAGGGCTCCCTTTTTGCTAAGCCCCGTGCCTTGGCAAAAGGCAAGGAAAGCGGCTGTCAAAGTGACTGCCGCTTTTCTTTGCCTTTTGAGAAGGCACGGAGCTTAGCAAAAAGGAAGGGGAGGCGTTGCCCCCCTTGCCCCCGCGCCCCTTGCCTTTTGAGAAGGCACCGAGCTTAGCAAAAAGGAAAAGAGCAACGCCTCCCCTTTCTTTTTGCTAAGCCCTGTGCCTTCTCAAAAGGCAGCGGTAAAGAGCTGCCTTCCGTGTATAAAACGACCCTCAATTTTTTCTCAAATTATTTAAGGAAAAAGTGTCGTTTTATACACAGAAAAATACGGTGATAGTTAGAGAAGCTTCCCTTGGCCAGTATGTTGCAAACATAATACAGAAGCAAACATCTTCCAGCAAAAGAATCTATCCAGGAAGTTCAGTGTTGCAATGAAAAGAATGTACAATGCCAGACTGATTTTCATGCCATGACAGAATATATAGCTTTGAGAAACCTCTGGCATGGGAAAAATAAATATAGATTGCAGATATAAATCCTGCTGAGGAATGCTGTGTAGCACGGAAATAAATTTTGTTGCCCTTAGAACTGGAAGAAAAATCTCACACAGATTTCCTCCAAGGATGTCCCATAGCCAGTCTTGAGACTTGCTTTTAACTAAAGAAGAATTCTGTGGGACCACATGTGTGCCCATTTTTCAGAAATGTGCAAATGAACAAGACTTCTGAAAAGACCACATCTAGTAGCGAAACTGTAATTGTCAACAGATGCCCCTATGGCTGGCACCATCAAATAACCTGGTATTAACATAAAGTCTACACTTTTAGACACAAAGAACAGAGACAATGGAAATTAAATTAAGAAACAAGCCCTTGTATAATGAACTACTGCTAAATAATGAACAGCCTTTTGATCCAGGAAGAAAAGTAAAGCCTCCAGCTATAGGGAGCAAGACTTTAGACTGGAAATTAACATTGTTTTATCCCTGAAACCGTCTGTTGTGGGACTCAATAGCACTCTCGAACTGGGTACCCAGTTTGGGACATGTTTATGGTTGATGGCCTGGAGTTACTGCCACCACCAGAGGCTCCAGACACAAGGATTCAAGTTTTGGACCTTGTGATCCCTGTCAGCCCCTTTTCCTCCTTGTGTAATATCGTGGTGCGAAGATGACTCCGACGCTTCCGTTTTTCCCCAATAAAACATCTTTATTTAGTAACAAACTTTTATGGTCTTTATCAACAACAACATCAGCCTCTTGCTTTGCAGAGACGGCGCCAAACGTCTCATCCTCAAACAATAACAGATTCCCCTTCAAAGTGAGAGGTGAAGAATTCCAAACACGATCGTACCATCTAGATGCACAGCCCAGATCGTCTGGTGCTATTACTCTTGGCCTGACTGAGGGGGGTGAAATATCCAGCCCACCTGTGGTTCCCAGACTCTTCTGCCCAGCGTAGGTCTTGGGTTGGGGAGAAATGGACTGACCCCACGGGGTTTCCCAGCTCTCTCCATACCTCAGTTGCGTTCCCTCCATTGGGTCTCTCTCTGTATCCAAGCCTTATATTTCTTTCTTCCCTCTATCTCTTTTGTCTCGTCCCAATAGGGTGGTTTTCTATATATCTGCCTCTTCCACTCTTTCTCGGCGTAGTCTCTCAGCACCTTAAATTCCACCCATTCTCCTGTCCAGGGGTCTTCCTCTATCAAATCCACTAGATCCTCTTTTTCCTCCACCTTCGCCATCCAACATGCTTCTCCTTCCCCTAAATCTACCAACTGCTCCCCCTCCTCCTTTTCTGTTTCCTCTTGCTCCTCTTTTCCCTCTAAAAAAGCGCCCCCTCTCGTTTCTGTCTCTAAATTCAGTTCCTGTAAATCTTTCATTAGGTCTGTCAGTTGTCCCTCGTTGTTTCCTCTTAAAGAGATGGACGGTACACCCTTCTGATCACCTCTGAGGGTGGTCCCAGTCTCACAGACCTATGTTGACATTTGATTAATGTACATTATTGCTGTTCAAGTGGTCCCTAGCTAGGTACAGGGGTGAGAGGATAAACCTCTTATGCTTGCTTTTATAGGTGAATCTGTTGCTGGTAAAAGTCCTTGTAGGTGTGATAGTGAAGCTGGTGTCCTGTTGAATCCAGAATCTTCATGGGTTCCAGTCAGCAGACGATCACATCAGTTGTCCTTAATAAAGTCTTTTTTCAGTGCACCCATAAAGATGGTGGCAGAAGGGGAACAGTTTTTGCTATCTTTGGACAGTGGACTTCTATGTTGTCTGTATGCCAACAATCCAGTGGAAATTTGAAATCCCACTTCAGGAAATTGTGGGAAAACAAAATGGACATTGTATCATTTAATTGCAATTGGAGAAAGCAAGAACATGTTTTTCCCCCCAAATGTTAGTGAGTCTATGAAACGGGTTCTGTAGTTGTATACACAGGGAAAGGAGAAATGTATCTCAGAACCAGCTGTGAATATGTGATTGTGAATGATAATTCTTTATCTGTCCTATGATTACCTATCTGAATCAGTGTTTCTGCAATATCTTTATAATCACAAGTTGCAACTTATCTTCTTTCTCACCCTGGTCGCCAGACCACCCTTATAAAACTAAGGAATGCTTCCCAATAGAGATTTAGCTGAATTTTAATCCCTTTGTGATCATCTTCATAGTAAAATTGGTGTGATAATGGTTATTTTTCGAGTTATAAGTGGATAACATGTTTGGTGCAGAGGCTCAGCAAAATTAAAGACCAGACTGAGGCAAAATGGTATGTATAATGTGATGGGCAGGTTTTCCACTACCGATCAATGTGGGGAGTGTTACCAGACTGGCCAGGTTTGAAAAACACCCCTGCAATGTGTATGCCACAGACAAGGATGAACAGAGGTTGAAACAGTGGCAGAGAATAAATGCTTCAAAGGTCTAAAGGTGAGCCATGGCCCAAGAGGAAATACAGTAATGTAGCCTAAAGGGCCTCCATCAAAAGTATGTAAGACATTAAAGCTTTAGCCATCCTTCAGTCTCAAGAGACTATGGTAACGTGCTCTGAATAGAGGACTTGGAACAGCATCTAGTGTGGCTGGGAAGGCCAATTCGAGAGTGACAATTCCTTCCACACTGAAGACAAATACAATCTGTCCCCTGTCCAGCTCCCTGATTTTGCTGCTTTCGGGACTGCCTCTTTGCCTCAGCCTGCTGGACAAGGGTCTCTTCAAAATGCGAGAGGCCGTGATGCACTGCCTGTCTCCAGGCTGAACGCTCAGATGTCAGGGTTTCCCATCTGTTGAGGTCCATTCCTAAGGCCTTCAGATCCTGCTTTCAGATATCCTTGTATCGCAGCTGTGGTCTCCCTCTGGGGCGATTTCCCTGCACTAATTCTCCATACAGGAGATCTTTTGGAATCCGACCATCAGCCATTCTCACAACATGCCCAAGCCAACGTAGACGTCGCTGTTTCAGTAATGTATACATGCTAAAAATTCCAGCTCGTTCTAGGACTACTCTATTTGGAACTTTGTCCTTCCAGGTGATACCAAAAATGCGTCGGAGATAACGCATATGGAACGTGTTCAGCTTCCTCTCCTGCCGTGCACAAAGAGTCCAAGATTCACTGCAGTACAGGAGTGTGCTCAGGACACAGGATCTATAGACTTGGATCGTGGTATGTGCCATCAGCTTCTTATTATCCCATACTCTCTTTGTGAGTGTAGAGAATGTGGTAGCTGCTTTGCCAATGCGTTTATCCAGCTCGACATCTAGGGAGAGAGTGTCAGAGATCGTTGAGCCAAGGTACACAAAGTCATGAACAACCTCCAATTCTTGTGTGGAGATGGTAATAGAGGGAGGTGAGTCCACGCCCTGGCCCATGACTTATGTTTTCTTCAGGCTGATTGTTGATCCAAAGTCTTGGCAGGCCTTGCTAAAACGATTCATGAGTTGTTGGAGGTCTTCAGCAGAATGGGCAACAATAGCTGCATCATCGGCGAAGAGGAAGTCCCACATGCATTTCAGCTGGACTTTGGTCTTCGCTTTCAGTCTAGAGAGATTAAAGAGCTTTCCATCTGATCTAGTCCGGAGATAGACACCTTCTGTTGCAGTTCCAAAGGCATGCTTCAGCATGACAGCAAAAAAAGATCCCAAACAGGGTCGACGCGAGGACACAGCCCTGTTTCACTCCGCTTCGGATGTCAAAGGGATCTGATGTTGAGCCATCAAAAACTACAGTGCCCTTCATTTCCTCATGAAAGGACCTGATGATGTTAAGGAGTCAAGGTGGACATCCAATCTTGGGAAGTATTTTAAAAAGGCCGTCCCTGCTAACAAAATCAAAGGCCTTTGTAAGACCTATGAAGGCCACAAAGAGTGGCTGTCGTTGTTCCCTACATTTCTCCTGCAGTTGTCTGAGGGAAAATACCATGTCAGTGGTGGATCTATTAGCTCGAAATCCACACTGTGATTCTGGATAGACGCTGTCTGCAAGCACCTGGAGCCTCTTCAGCACAACACGGGCAAGCAGCTTCCCTACAACGCTGAGAAGAGAGATGCCACGGTAGTTATTGCAGTCGCCCCTGTCTCCTTTGTTCTTATACAGTGTGATGATGTTTGCATCCTTCATGTCCTGTGGTACTCCACCTTGCCTCCAGCAAAGACAAAGGATTTCATACAGCTCGGTGGTGGTGATCTCTTTACAGCACTTCAGCAGGGATGTTATCCTTCCCAGGTGCCTTGCTGGAGGTGAGGGAATCCAAGGCCGCTTTTATTTCTGCTAAAGTTGGTTCACTGTCCAACTCTTCCAAGACAGGCAGGCACTCAATGTTATTTAGTGCCTCTTCGGTTACTACATTCTCTCTAGAATATAGCTCAGAGTAGTGCTGCACCCAGCATTCCATCTGCTGTGCTTGGTCCTGGATGATCATGCCTGTAGCAGTCTTCAAAGGAGCAGATTTCTTCTGTTTTTGACCTAAAGCCTGCTTGATACCGTCATACATTCCCTTGATGTTACCTGTGTCCACTACTATCTGTATCTGAGAGCAGAGCTGAAGCCAATAATCGTTAGAACATCTCCTGGCATTAATACCTCAGCCAAAGAATCATCTCAATTTTAATGACATTATTTTGTTTCTATGCTAAAAGGATTGTCTGGAGGACTAGGAGAGCAGATATCCTAGAATGGTCTGCCTATCTTCTCCCTCCCGTTTAGCAAATTATGTCCTTTTGTCTCTGGATTAGCCAGCTGAACAAAGATTAAAATCAAGGCAGAAGACACATGACAACAAGGGGCCAGTCCGTCGGGGTACAGAAACCCTATAAAAATACATACAGCAGCCATTATTAGTTGTTCAGGTTCACAGTTCCGTTTGAACCCTGCAGTGACAGAGGACCTTCCTGAAAGATCCTTTCAGCCGTGCGAGTTTGCGTCTTTTGAGCTTGTATTTCCCCATACTAGTTATACTTCATTGTGAATCTGTTATATGATAATCCTTTGCTTTTTAATAAAATTCCCCTCCTGCCTAGCTCTGTGTGAGTGTGATATACTCAGCCTGAGTGATCTGTGCCAAGACGCGCTACTGCCAAAGTTCAAAGATCCCTTATGGGTGTGTCTCTGAGCATGTGTGAGTGCACGCATGTGCTCCGAAGAGCACACCTGGTAACAATATGTTTTATGAGGCCGAGTAAACATGGCACAGAAAAGTTTTCAAGAGTAATATGCCTTCACTAGGCAGAATCCTAGAAAGCTAAACCAGGGTGAGGTTGGGGACTTTTTAATATATATATAGCTCTCAAACAATAAATACTATTAAATGTTTCCTAATTGGAGAAAAACAAAAAGCATAAGGCAGGATCACCAGTTTATATGCAGCTACTGGAAGTTACAGTGCATTGTAGTGGACAGAGTGACACACTAGGATTCTGGAAAATGGGTGTGAATCTCTGCTCAGCCATGGAAACTCACTGGGGGTGCAGAAGTCATTAAAAAAACTTCCTTCACATGTCTTACTTACCTTGAAAGCCCTATTAGGGGCAGCATAAATTGGTTCCGGTCGATATGACAGACATAACAACAAATACTGAGAAAAAAGAGGCAGCCATTATCTGTGTGAGGATGTTCTTGCTGCATCCCGGTTAGACAACCACTGTTAAGATCATGATTAGTGCTAGTGATGTTTTAATTTCTGTACCCCTAAATCCTTTTCCAAGTATGTATAAAATTTCCTTCCAACTAAGGCTACTCTCTGTGCATCTAGCAAAGTGGGCCACAATCCTGTGGGACTTTCTACTGTTATTGTCCTTGATGTTTGGTGCTGCCTCTTATTTCTCTTTTTACCTTGGCAACCTTTGGTTAGAAAGCAGGGAGAGACAGCTTGAGTGCCATCCCTACACAACTCCTCTGAAAGGTTGAAGACTGAAAAGCTGCAATTATCTGTGAACAGCAATAAGTCATTATTATGTTAGAAAAGCTATTCCCACTGCGCTTCACGGCTTGGATCGAGAAATTCTACCAGATTTTCAACATTTGTGTTTACCCAGTTTAATGATGCAAGCTCTAGCTGGGCTTTCTGGGGCAATTTGAAATATTACTGAGCCTTCTGCATTATGAGACAGTTTAAAGAACTGTGGCTGATTAATGGCCTCTGTGTAGCTATTTGAAAAGTAGTATTGTATCTCCCTTCAGTCTTCTTTCTCAAGACTAAACATGCCCAGTTCCATCAGCCTTTCCTCAGAGGGCTTGGTTTCCAGTCCCCTGATCATCCTTGTTCCCTTCTCTGAACTTGCTCCAGTTTGTTGGCATCCTTCTTGAAATGTGTCCAGAGCTGGACGCAGTACTTGAGATGAGGCCTAACCAGTGCCAAATATAGGGGAACTAGTACCTCATGGATTTGGAGACAATATACCGTATTTTTCCGTGTATAAAATGACACTTTTTCCTCAAATAATTTGAGAAAAAATTGAGGGTCATTTTATACACGGAAGGCAGCTCTTTACCGCTGCCTTTTGCGAAGGCACGGGGCTTAGCAAAAATTAAGGGGAGGTGTTGCTCTCTTCCTTTTTGCTAAGCTTGGTGCCTTCTCAAAAGGCAAGGAAAAGCGGCAGTCACTTTGACAGCCGCAAGAAGGGAGCCCTTTGATCCCTGCTTTTTCTAATTTGGGGTTAGAAAAGGGGGGGGGTCATCTTATACATTGGGTCGTCTTATAAACGGAAAAATATGGTATCTGTTAATGCAGTCTAAAATAGCATTTTCACTCACATTGCACTGTCAGCTCATGTTCAGCTTTTGTTCTACAACAAGTTCAAGATCCTTCTTGCTTGTAGTATCACTGAGCCAAGTATTCCCCATCTTGTGTGTTTGGTTTCCACCCCACTAGGTGTAGAATTTCACACTGGACCCTGTCAAATTTCATTCTGTTGTTTTCAACAGTATCCTTTAAAACCAAAACTAAAAAAAATAGAGTCACGAATCATTTGATTGATGGGCTCCATGTGGCCTCCCAAATCTAGTTTTGGCCATCAAAGTCACCTGGAAAACCTGCCCAGTTTTACACTGTGCAAAAGACAAATTGTGACTCTGGCAGACACCATTCTCCTCAGAAAAAAAGATTACTAAAATAAAACAATTCTAAGAATTAGGTTTCTTTTTTAAAAAACTGGGAGGTATTTTTTCCCCCTTCCAAATTGAAAGTGATCTGTCTTTTTCAGTTCTGCCTTGAGGGACTGAGAAAAGCCGGTATGGTCTCTGGGACTACACAAGGAAGGACCAGACTAGCAAATCATCTGAATGAAACACTTTATTTGAATATTAATCTTTAAATTTCTAATTTGCCTCAGTATAGAGGCATGCAGTTCACAAACTGGCTACAAATGGGACCACTCTGAGCAATAAAATCACCCACTAAAATAAATTGGTCTTTCACACATGGTGCCCCAAAATTGGACAGGCAATTAGTGACCTCTGGCATTCATTTACGATTTGCGTAGCTTGTTGCAGCTGACAGAGTTTTCACAGTCGCTGGCAAAAACATTGTTCTCTTGGGAAATTTCTTAGGAACTGTGGACAAAAGAAGTTCCTCATCTTTGTCCTATACGTTCTGTCATACTTCAGCCACATTTATTTTATTTATTCATTCATTCATTCATTCATTCATTTCTGGTACTTCTATACCACCCCATTAGTGCACAGCACTATTCTGAGTGGTTTACATAAAAACAGCAATCACTAAAACATCAAACATATCATAACCATAAACAACAACGCCTGAAACCCACATCTATCTACCAGGGAGGTATTTCCCCTCCCAGAGATCTTTCTGATGATAAAAAAAAGATTTTATACAATCACACACTTCATATTCTCCATCTTGGCTCATGGTCAGAGTAAGAAAGATGCCTTATACGCAGCGGTCCCCAACCTTTTTGGGACCGCGGACCGGTTGGGGGGTGCGGGCTCTGTGCGCGGGGGGGCACCCCACGCTCGTGGGTGGGCGTGTCACACTTGTGGGTGGGCGTGTCACGCTTACGGAGGGGCGTGTCACACTCATGTGTGGGTGTGTCGCACTTGCGGGTGGGCGTGTCGTGCTTACGGGTGGGCGTGTCACACTCATGGGTGGGCGTGTCACGCTTACGGAGGGGCATGTCACACTCACGGGTGGGCGTGTCGCACTTGCAGGTGGGCGTGTCGTGCTTGCGGAGGGGCGTGTCGCGCTTGCGCCCACCGTGTGTGCATGCGGGGGGATGGAGATCCATGTCCGCGGCCCAGTTCAAGGAAGCCCACAGACTGGCACCGGGCCGCAGACCGGGGGTTGGGGACCCCTGCCTTATAGAACATAGCTAGAAGCTTTGACCCAGGATCCAAAAAGTTAGAGGGCACAAGGTTTTGCTGTTTGAGGGGTCTCATCCTGCCCATTGGCATTTGCTGCTGGAAGGCTGTGAACCTGCTCACTGGAAGCATGTACCTGGCCACGACAGAAATTTGCTTCTCCATAAAGAGATTTGAGTCCAGAAGCACACCGAAGATGCACATTTGGTCCTTTAAGGCAGTGGTCCCCAACCTTGGGCTTCCAGATGTTCTTGGGCTTCAACTCCTAGAAATCCTGGCCAGCAGAGGTGGTGGTGAAGGCTTCTGGGAGTTGTAGTCCAAGAACATCTGGAGGCCCAAGGCTGGGAACCACTGCTTTATGGAAAGTGTAACCCAAAGCAGAATCCCACCTAAACAGTCAGGTGCCCCTCCCAACAGCAAGATCTCCATTCTGTTTGGATTCAATTTCAACCTGCTAGCCCTCACCCAGTCCATTATTGAGGCTAGGCAGCATTCCAGGCTCTGGACAGTCTCCACTGCCAAAGATGTAAAGGAGAGATAAGAGTTGTATGTCATCAGCATATTGATGACAGTGGATTCCAAGTCTCTGAATATCCTCAGCCAGCAGTTTCATATAGATGTTAAAAAGCATTGGGGAGATGACTGATCCCTGTGGAACTTCATAATACAGAACCCCGAAGTGACACAGCATCCCCAAGCTGCACCACCTGGATACTACCACTGAGAAAGGACCAGAGCCAGTGCAACACTAAGTCTCCAATTCCTAAGCTCAATAGCCTATCCAGAAGGATACCACGGTCAAGGATATTGAATGTCACTAAGAGATCCAGGAGAATCAACAAGGTTACACTTCCCTGGTTGCCTTCCCTTAACGGGTCATTGAGCAGAGTGACCAAAACTGTCTTCAGTACCATGGTGCAGCCTAAAAGCCAAGTGAATTGAGTCCAGACTATTGGTATCATGCAAGAATGCCTACAGCTGATCTACCACAATCTGCTCAAACAGTTTGCCCATGAACGGGATATTAGTGGCAGGTCTGTAATTATTTGAATCATCTATCACTAAGGTGGATTTGTTTTTTTTTGTTTGTTTGTTTTGTTTTGTTTTGATAATGGGCTGAATAAGACAAGAAGGAATATAATCTTCATGTATAATCTGAGTGGTCCATTAAACTGTTACCTCCTTGGCAGATTTCAGAATGTATTTATTTATTTATTTATTTACAGGATTTTTTAGCCGCGTCATTACAACTGGGAGTTAGCGGCCTTACAGCATGCTAGTGCCTTATCCACACCATCAGGCGTTACAAGTTGAAATTGATACAGCAAAACCAGACAAGACAATGCATTGGACATCCCAATATGATCAGCTGCATCACTAATGGAATCAAGGCCCTGTCTGACGGCTTCAATCTTAGACCGAAAATGAGCTGCAAAGCAGTTACAAGTGATTACATCAGACTGACATCCATTATACTGTCTGGCAGTAATGAGCAAAGAAACCAGCAGGTGGCACTCAATGAAGTGCCACATACCGATTTGAAGCCTCACTAATGATTGAGAATAGATACTGCTCCTCTGCTTAATGACAACTTTTCTGGTATCTGAAGAGTAATTATGCTTCTTTTCTCAATACTAAATATGCCCAGTTCTTTCAGTCTTTCCTCATAGGGCTTGGTTTTTAGTCTCCTTATTGTCCTTGTTGAGTTCCTTTGAAATTTTCTGGTGGTTCACAACATGTGAAATCTGAATTGCAAACAAAACATTTTCATGTTACTGGGATTTGAAGGGTTTATCTCGTGCATGGATTCTCTGGTGCTTCACTAGGTGTGAACTATGAGCAAAACATTTCCCACACTCATTACATCTGAATGGTTTCTCTCCTGTGTGCACTCTTTGATGGCTCACAAGGTGTGAATTCTGAGCAAAACATTTTCCACACTCCTGACATTTGTATGGTTTTTCTCCTGTGTGGACTCTCTTATGCTTCACAAGCTGTGAGCTATGAGCAAAACATTTCCCACACTCTTGGCATTTATACGGTTTCTCTCCTGTGTGGACTCTCTTATGCTTCACAAGCTGTGAGCTGTGAGCAAAACATTTCTCACATTCCAGGCATTTGTATGGTTTTTCTCCTGTGTGAACTCTTCTATGCTTCACAAGCTGTGAACTATGGGCAAAACATTTCCCACAATCCTGGCATTTGTATGGTTTTTCTCCTGTGTGAATTCTCTGATGAGTCACAAGGTGAGAGTTACAAGCAAAACACTTTCCACACTCTTGGCATTTGTATGGTTTCTCTCCTGTGTGGACTCTCTGGTGGATCAGAAGAAGTGAAGTATATGCAAAACATTTCCCACAAAACTGACATTTGTGTGGTTTGTCTCCTGTGTGGATTCTCAGATGCTTCATAAGCTGTGAACTATGAGCAAAACATTTCTTACATTCATGGCATTTGTATGTTTTCTCTTCTGTGTGCAATCTCCGATGGATCAGAAGATTTGAAATCTGAGCAAAACATTTCCCACACTCTTGACATTTATATGGCTTCTCTCCTGTGTGGATTCTCTGATGTTTCATAAGTTGTGAACTGTGAGCAAAACATTTTCCACATTCCTGGCATTTATATGTTTTCTCTCCTGTGTGAACTATCTGGTGGATAAGAAGGTTTGAATTCTGAGCAAAACATTTCCCGCACTCCTGACATATGTATGGTTTTTCTCCTGTGTGAATCCTCTGATGAGTCACAAGATGTGAATTACAAGCAAAACATTTCCCACACTCCTGGCATTTATATGGTTTCTCCCCTGTGTGGACTCTTTGGTGGATCAGAAGGAGCGAATTATAAGCAAAACATTTCCCACAATCCTTACATTCATACGGTTTCTCTCCTGTGTGGATTCTTTTATGCTTCAGAAGCTGTGATTTATGCGCAAAATACTTTCCACACTCATGACACTTACATGTTTTTTCTCCTGTGTGGACTTTCTGGTGGATCACAAGGTTTGAATTCTGCGCAAAACATTTCCCACACTCCTGGCATTTGTATGGTTTTTCTCTTGTATGGACTCTTTGATGGATCAGAAGATTTGAATTCTGAGCAAAACCTTTTCCACACGCCTGACACTTGTATGGCTTCTCCCCAGTGTGGACTCTCCGGTGGATCAGAAGAGTTGAATTCTGAGCAAAGCATTTCCCA
Source organism: Intellagama lesueurii (assembly GCA_037013535.1). Lineage (NCBI taxonomy): Eukaryota > Metazoa > Chordata > Lepidosauria > Squamata > Agamidae > Intellagama > Intellagama lesueurii. The sequence goes on from JBAJHW010000002.1 coordinate 295,663,378, forward strand.
CACTCCTGACATTTGTATGGTTTCTCTCCTGTGTGCACCCTGTGGTGGATAAGAAGGTTTGTATTTTCAGCAAAACATTTCCCACACTCCTGGCACTTGTATGGTTTCTCTCCTGTGTGGACTCTCTTATGCTTCAGAAACAGTGAGCTATGAGCAAAAGATTTCCCGCACTCTTGGCATTTGTATGGTTTCTCTCCTTGATGGAATCTCTGACGACTTGTAAGCCGTAACTTGCAATCAGTTTGTTTCCCAGATTTTCCATATCTAAAGCTTTTTTTCCTACTGTGGACTTTCTTGTGAATCAGAAGCGCCATACTCTTGGCAAAATGTTTTCCACATACAGTACATTCATAAGATGTCTCTGTGGTGGACCTGTCCTCTTCCACATGGGTTTGCTGATGTCTCTGCAGGCCAAATTTGTGCATAAAACATTTCCCACACTTGGTGCACACATTTCTTTTCATCCAGTTATCTGCTAAGAAGAAAGACAGTCACAGAAGACAGTGAATTCCATGGTTTTGACTTATAAAATATATCTATTCATTCCTCCCTCAGAGGCTCCATGTCCTCCTATGTTTTCTAAAGGGAATTGGGTAGGAGTAGCTATATTTTAGACATTTGGCTACATTGGCTTGCCACCAAAGTGAAAAAGTACCAGACTGTAGAGAAAAAGGAAAGAAAAGGAGAAAGAGAGAGAGATCCCCCTTCACTTCTTCTTCTGTTTTCCCCTCCCCTTCCTTTTCTGTCTACCCCTCATGGAGAGTGGGGGAAAGGTGAATTTTGGCAAAACACTGCATTGTCTTTTCACTGAAGTGAAACAGCACTAATTAGACATAGTCTTAAAAAGAAGAAAAAAGAGACCCCTCTTTTATGCTTCCTTTTCTTTTTCTCCATCTTTGGGGAGTGGAAAATATGATTTTTTTTAAAAAAATGGTAAGTGACTCCTTATTGTCTCAGTGCGCCACCAAAGTGAAACAGCATTAAATTGTAATGGAAAGAAAAAAAGATTGCCCCCTCTCCCAGTGTTCTTTCCTGTCATCCCATCTGCAAAAAGCAGAAGAAAACTTGATTTTTTCCCCATTTTTTGGTAAGTGGCATATCACTTCATTGGCTTGCTAATGCCACTTCAGTTCACAGCCAGAAATGGCACGTGCTGGAAACTGAACTAAAAGCAATCCTACTAGCACAGTAGAGAAAACACAATAAGTTATATATTTTTAAAAATTAAGCTATAAGCTATAATTAAAATACATTGTATGATTAAAAACACATAATTAAAAAAAAACTATTTTAACTAAGAAATGGCAGTCAGGGACTCAGTCTTGACTGTTAAAAGCCAGCCTGAAAAGGTGGGTCTTCAGCTGTTGCTGGAAAGGTCAGGCTGGTTCGCTATTGCCTGTACATCATGTGGTTGCAAGAAAAAAGAACAAGCCAGCCCATCCCCAAACTGATCCAAAGTGCAAGACAAAACCCCATCTGATTGCATCTTTAGTGATAAGAATGTTCTTGGCAAATGTCTTTAGGATTTTTGTTGTGTGTCCAGCTGGCTTACCCAACGCGATGCTTGATTTGGTACCCGAACCTTCTGCTTCACCCTGTTCTGGCAAATCTGGTACCCATGACTCTTCCCCTTGCTCCATTTGAGACATGAGCTCAAGCTTTGGACCTGGAAGAAAAGTTGTGAAAAGCAGCCATGATCAATAGGAAGCAGATGCTGCTGGGTTAGTCTGTTTGGTTGTCTGGGGGTCTAAGGGGGAAGTGAAGGCAATTCATCTGCTTGGCCCAAAATCACCTAGCTAAACCTATCAATGTGGCAAGTCCACAGATAAAAAATTTAGCCCAAGCAAACAGCCGGCTAGTGTGAGAGTAAAAAGATGTACAAGGGATTCTAAAGTTACTCCCATAATCTGGAGTAGGAAAAAGAATCCTCTCATTTTGCTCGTCGTAAAAAAAAGGTTACTTATTTGAAGACTCATATTTTCAGATAACTCACAATATTTTAAAATGTATCTTTAGTTGCTCTATACCCTCCTCCCCAGACTTTCCCCCTCAACTTTTTCCCTCACTCCTGCCATCCATCCACAGCTGGCCTTCCAAAGAAGCCCTCCCTCCGCACTGTCTATGCTTTGAACACCAAAATCTCATTCCTAATCAGAGCTACAACTCTCTTGAATCCTGCAAAGCAGAGGCAAATGTCTGGCCATTCAGATGTGGTGAACTAGGATTCCTATTCTGCCTCACCATTGGCCAATTTGGCTACAATGACAGGAATCTGGAGATCCACCACATGTACCAAGAAATGTCATTCTTTCCCTAGACTTCCCCTTAAGAATCTTCCATGATGGAGGCGAGCTGGGATAGACACCACTCTGAGAAGCATTAGTTTGTTTTTATTGAAATTATGGTTATAACAGCATGTGTAAAGAGAACCTAAGAACCTAAGAAGAGCCCTGCTGGATCAGGCCAAGGGCCCATCTAGTCCAGCTTCCTGTATTTCGCAGGAGCCCAACCAGATGCCTCTGAGAGCACATGAGACAACTGGATACCTGCCTCCTGATCCCCCTCCCCTGCATCTGGCATTTTGAGATACCTTCCTTCTAAGTCTGGAGATTATACATCCCCATCATGAATTGTCACCTGCGATGGACTTTTCCTCCAGGAATCTGTCCAATCCCCTTTTAAAAGCATCTAAGCCAGATACCATCACCACATCCTCTGGCAAGGAGTTCCACAGACTAACCACATGCTGGGTAAAGAAATATTTTCTTTGATCTGTCCTCACTCTCCCAACACTCAATTTGAGTGGATGACTCTGGTATTGCGTGAGAGGGAAAAGAGATGTGATCTCAGATATTTATTATCATTTATTTCTTTAATAATCTTGTATATCACACCAATTCGTGTTGGGCACTACTCTAGGTGGTTCACATCCAAAGTTACATAAGCATAAAATAAATCACAAATAATATTTTTTTTAAAAAAATCACATATACAACAGCAATTCTCTAACAAATCAAAAAAGAATAAAAAAACTATGGCAAATGGGAATAATCAAAATTATCGATCTCAAAGGGTTTGGTAAACAGTCTTGTTTTGAACATCCTCTTAAAAGCTGTGAGGAGGCAAGAAGGAACCATGAGTAGAGATAGGAAGACCTGGGAAAAAAACAGAAAAATTGGGAGGGGGAACAGTTTTTGTTCCCTTTTTTCCGAAAGTCGTTTTATATGGCTTCAAAATTTCTGGAAATTTACATCTCTAGGCAAGGTGCAGAAAACTGGAGGCTTACCAAGATAGGCCACGATCCCACCGTCGTCCTCCACGATTTCCTTGTGCAGGGCTCTCTGGTCAGGATATGGCAATGTCCACTCCTCCTGGGTGAAATCCACGGGCACCCCCTCAAAGGTCAGCAGACCCTGGATGAAATAGAAAGTATATTCTCATCATGTGTAATGTAAAGACGGTCTGCTAACAAAACCCAGAAGGCTAGTTCTAGGGACGTGGAGAGTCTTCTAATGCTGGATTTGAACATTCATGAGTGGTGTTCACAGTGTTCCTGGCGGAAGGCAATCTAACAATGGCTTCTAATCGAGGCTATGTTTTCCCTCCAAGGAGAAAGACAAAAAAGCTGCAGAATGCTGTAGAAAAAAACCCAGCAAGCAAAGGCTCTTGTCCTCATGCCTGGCTTCTAGGTCTCCTCTAAGCATCAAGTGAGGAAAACAGTGTCGGACTAGAGGAGTTTAGAAAGCAGAGGAGGTGGGGTGGGGAAACTGATTTTCTTCTATTATTTTTTCTTTTTCTTTTTCAATTTCAAGATCTTTCCATTTGAATGGGAATAGATATGCTACATTTAGTCACTTCTTCAAAAATGATTAGAAACAAATTTCCTCCCATGAGGAGGACCATGTTACATCCGTCGGCTACAGAGGTGTTGAAAATCAGAAGCCTTTCAGGAAAAAAAAAACAAGAAAAGGGGTGACTTTAAACCTATGAGTAAACAGAGGGACAGATTAGGACCGACTGGCCAAGGAAATTCACTGGAGACTGACATGTGGTGGATCTCCATAAATATCTCATATTTATGGAAATTCCAACTAGGGTCACTGTGCTGTTTATTTATTTGAAAATATTTTATGCCACTGTATTCTCGAAGGCTTTCACGGCCGGGATCCGATGGTTGTTGTGGGTTTTCCGGGCTGTTTGGCCGTGTTCTGAAGGTTTTTCTTCCTAACGTTTCGCCAGTCTCTGTGACTGACACCTTCAGAGGACAGGAGTTAGAACTCTGTCTGCGTTCTGATGTAGTGTACACCAGAATACTCAACTACACTACACCAGAACACAGACAGAGTTCTAACTCCTGTCCTCTGAAGATGCCCCGAATGTCCCCTCCCCAGTGGTAGGTGGCATGGAGGAAGCACCTTTTTCCTTCTTTCCTGGAGGAGGCAGCAAAATATCTTGGCCCAGCCAGGACCTTTTTGAACAGACTCCTCACCAGCTACCTTTCCGAGGGGGGTGTCTTTGCAATCAAGGTGGTCCTGTGGTCTTTTGCAGAAAACTGCCTCCCCTGTCTGAAACAGCAGACTTGTCCATGAAAGCTCACATTAAATTATAACACAAATGCAGTAAGACAGCAATACTTTTATAGACCACTAACAAAAAAATCATCAGCTTTCCTGAAAAGTATATATATTTTTAGCGGTCTATAAAGGTATCGCTGACGCTTGCATTTGTATTTTATTCTGCATTGACCCCCAGGGCTCCCTTTTATTTCAATAAAATGTAACCGTGTGTCTTTATTTTCCTTTGGGTTTGGCCTGATCTACTTCCTCCAGCTAGTCAAAGAGCCTTTTTGCTCCCCAACGCTGGCCCAGTTCCTTCGGCACCCCCAGAAAAGGCTTCAAATCCCATCAGTGCATCCCCACCTCCCTGGCAGTAAAAAATACCCCCCAAACAGTCCCATTAAAGCGCCATCAGCTGTTTTTCCACCCTAATCCCAAAAACAAGCATAATAGGGGTGGGGTGGGGGGGAGACGCTCCCCTCTCTGTGATGTTTGGGGGAGGCGGAAATGGGGGTGGCTCACCTGTTGCAGGAGAGAGACGTTGCCCTTGCAGGAACCAAAACCCTCCGGAGGAAGACAAGAAGGGATGTGGGGTGGGAGTGGGGGTGGCCTTGCCTTGCTATGCAGCACTGCCCCCCCCCTTTTCCAAGGTTCCCCTTCGCTCTAGGCATTCCCGACTCAGTGCATTAACCCCTCACTTGCTAGATCGGTTGTCTGGATGGGTCTGGCTCTTCGCTCTGCTTTTTCTCCACCTCCTTTCGCCATTTCCACAACTCGTAGTTTGGACGGACTTGAGGGTTTGCAAAGTGTTCCCTTTGATGTCTCACAGCCTTGTGTTGTGGGTGCTTTTAAAAAAAAATTGGATGACAGCCCTATTTTTTCCCCCCACTTACCGAAGCCAAGCCACTTTCCTTGGAAGGCAAAAAACACAGACCCGTTAAGTATACGATGCAAAGAGAGTTGTCTAAAAACTAGGTTTGTTGGAATTATTGCACCCTCATGGGATGCCTTTAAATGGTTTTAGCTGCGAGGGGCTTTTCTGGACCGGGCTTGCGGCCAGGCAACTCAGAAGCCACCAATTGTTTTCCGTTCTAACTCAGATTCTTTTTCCTTTCTTTTTCCAGCCAAAGTTCAGTTAGTGTTAGATTCTGTCAGAGTCTGAAGAAGACATAGTGAAGTGTCCTGTCACCTAGTTAGTAATGAAGCAAACCAACCCGTTAAGCTCAGTGATGAAAGAAATAAGCATTTCCACACAATATGACTTTTGTTTTTATATCAGCAGAGCTGTGAGTAAACTGAAACATTTTATTCTTTTTTTCCCCCATTACTAGAGTCTCTGAGTGAATGTATTGAAACAATGAGTGCCAGACTAGTTGAGGTCAACTGACAAACAAGGAGTGGTCTACTGATGGATACTGTAGCTCAGTCGGCTCTGTAGGTTCCTGACTGGACCATTTTATCCACTGTGTAATTAGAGGAAGTTTAAAAAAAAATTAAAGCAAAACTCAGTTTTCTTACACCAAACTCTGCCACCTCAACATCTGCCATGGCGAGAATTCCACTGCATGTTTTCCTTCTCTGTCCTCTGTCTTCTGCTCTACAGCCCTCATCATCCAGTGCTCTGTAAATACTGGGCAGCCTTGGATTTACCTCCATCCTAGGCAGTTACCTGTTGCTGGGGTTACTAATTTCTATACTGCATTCAATGTCCTTCACAAAGTACATGAGAACAGATCCCTACTCCCTACATGTGATATGGTGGCCAGAAGTCATGGCTAATTAACAGATTACATACTGCACATGCCAAATATCCCAGGTAAAACACATGAGCATCTCTGGTCAAAAGGCTCAGATGGCAGGGGATATAGGACAAGCAATGAGCTGCAAGCTCCAAAGCAATGGCCATTAGCGTTCTCCCTTTACCATCTGATGCCTGAGGCTATTATTGTATTATTGCCTATCGGTAGGGCTGTATGTCATTGAAGCTACCAACATGAATTTGACCGAACTCCGGGAGGCAGTGGAAGACAGGAGGGCCTGGCGTGCTCTGGTCCATGGGGTCACGAAGAGTCGGACACGACTAAACAACAACAACAGGGCTGTATGTGCAAGGAAGCGAAGGAAAGTAGAAGTAAATATGATCATGGCTTTTTAATTGTTTTAAGGGAGAGGGGGAAAGAAAATCAAAGAAAAAGAGAGATGTTTAAAATACTGGATACAAAAAGGAAGACCAAAGTGTGAGGATATGGGTTTTGTAGTACTTATTTCCCAGGACTTGCAGGTGTAGATTGTACCTAGAGACTGTTTGTTCCTGTGAAGATGAGCCAAGGTGGTTTCTCAGGACTGACAACCAAAACATTCCTTACTCGTGGTGTACCAACCTGGGATGAGAGAAAGAGCTGTGGCAAGTTACAAGATGGGCATGGAGTTGCGGACAAAGGACTGGATGCTGACTGGACACCATCATGGGACAGAGACTTTGATTTAAGTTATAGAAGAGGGGGGCTAAGTGAGTTGTTGGTCTGTGAGTGTAAGTTGGAGAAGGAGAAGGAGAAGATGGAGGACAGGTTTACAGTCTTTGACGGATTGGAGATTTAGCCATGGTAATTTAAAATAGCCGAGCAATTGAGTAGTAAAGCTATTAGTGAGTAAGTATTGTATTGTTTTATAGGAAAGGCTTAGGTAAAGGTTCCCCTTGACAATTTGTCCAGTCGTGTCTGACTCTAGGGGGCGGTGCTCATCTCCGTTTCCAACCCATAGAGCTAGCGTTTGTCCGAAGACAATCTTCCGTGGTCACGTGGCCAGTGCGACTAGACACGGAACGCCATTACCTTCCCACCGAGGTGGTACCTATTTATCTACTTGCATTTGCATGCTTTCGAACTGCTAGGTTGGCGGGAGCTGGGACTAGCGACGGGAGCTCACTCCGTCGCGTGGATGCGATCTTACGACTGCAGGTCTTCTGACCTTGCAGCACAGAGGCTTCTTCGGTTTAACCCGCAGCGCCACCACGTCCCTTGTAGGAAAGGCTTACAGGAGCTTATTTAATATCTAGATGCTGTGCATTTAACCAGTACAATTGTATTTTTTTTGTATTTTCTTTGTTTTACAACTTTCTACTCTTTTAAAATAAATATTGTATATTTTACCCCAGTGTGATTCTTGGGGGCAAGGGTGAGAGTGCCTAAACGAAGTGCCTTGGCCACGAGGGCTTCATTTGCTATTTTTGCTATTTGGGTGTCCTACCTGGTAAGACTAGTGTGTAAGGACCAAAGTACACAGCTAAAGAGTTTTAAGCTCAAAAAGGTGAGTAGTCGGAAATCTATTAATCATAGTAAGGTACTTGGGAGTAGAACCTCCATCTGTTACAACAGTATACCTCAGAAAATAAGTTTAAGATTTTTTAAAAAATTAGAAATAAAATAATAAAGAATATATTCTGTTGTTGTGTGCCATTAAGTCACACCTGACTTTTGATGGTGCTAATAGGATTTTCAAGGTATGTGAAATATTTAAGGAGCTATATACCGTATTTTTCCGTTTATAAGACAACCCAATGTATAAGACGACCCCCCCCCCCTTTTCTAACCCCAAATTAGAAAAAGCAGGGATGAAAGGGCTCCTTTTTTGCGGCTGTTAAAGTGACTGCCGCTTTTCCTTGCCTTTTGAGAAGGCACGGAGCTTAGCAAAAAGGAAGGGAGCAACGCTTCCCCTTCCTTTCTGCTAAGCCCTGTGCCTTCGCAAAAGGCAGCGGTAAAGAGCTGCCTTCCATGTATAAAACGACCCTCAATTTTTTCTCAAATTATTTAAGGAAAAAGTGTGGTTTTATAGACGGAAAAATACGGTATATTGCCACCATCACCCCTTTGAGTTTCCATGGCTGAATGTGGATTTGAACCCAGGTCTCCTGAGTCCTAATGTGACAATTTACATGAACAAATTACATGTTCATTTTAGTGTCTACATTTTATGGTATTGGGCAAAAATAAAATAAAAATAAAGAAGACAAAAATGTTGTGGCACCTTGAAGACTAATTGCTATATTTTACTGTGAGCTTTCATGGACAGGTCCACTTCCTCAGACATGAGTAGTAGTACTATTAGAAGTAGTAAAAGCAATAGAAATTCCTATTATGATTTTTTTCATTGTATATCAAGGACCTTGTACTTCCAGATCCAGGCAAAGAGAATGTTTGGAGCTGGAAGAGAAATTTAAATACTGTATCTGAGAGAAAATAAATGTGGAGGGGGGGGGGGGAGAGACACACAACAATGTAATGCAACACAACACACGAACTGTATACCAACAACACTGATACCAGGGAGCAGCATCATGTAGTACCAATAGCAGGGGAGGAGAGCATGGATTTTCTTCCATAGATTCAATTGGCTTGACTGAGTACTCAGAGTACTTTTCTGTGTGTGTTATAATACTATGCTTAAAGATACTGTACAGGAAACAGGAGTAGAGAGAGGGGAGGGGGGAGATAAAAATTGTAGAGGCTTTTGGATGACTTATCTCCCTGGAAGATCATGCTTTTAAATAAGTTCCTTTTTCTGCCTGATCCAGTGATCCAATAGGCAGAGACCAAGACGGGTCCCCATCCATGCGCTTAGAGAAGAGCTTGGAGGAGTCTGTGTTTGTCCTGCCAGGAGCCTGGCTCGGCTTCAGTCATGTGATAGGAAAGGGAAAATGAGTTTTACACTCCCTCTTAAAAAAAAAATGCACGCGTTCGTTCTCCGACATCCAGCCTGGAGTGAAACGGAGGCAACTTTAAACGGGACGCATTGGAAACAAGAGCCTCAGCCTCTTTCCTGAAGAGACGGAGAGAGACAAAAGGCGGGCGGGTGAGTGTTTTCTGATCTGGATTTTGGTGGGAAAAGAAACCCCGGGAAAGAAAGAAACAGGGGAGCCATTTCTGGGCAGGAAAGTCAGGGAGAAAAAGGATCTCTTGCTGAGAAGAAGAAAAAGAGAGGGAGGAAGGGGGAAATGGTGGCTGCCCATCTCATCTTCCCGCGGATGATCTGTTTTAAATGCTTACAAATTTTTGCAAATGAATGTGGTGAGCAAAGCACGTGGGCAGCCTTGTACAAGGCCAGGGCTAATGTCCTCTTTACGGGATTGCTGGCCTTTAGTATGGGAGTGGAGACCCTGAAACATTAGGCACAGCGAGGAGACACCCTCAGTCAGCAGGGGCTGCAGGGGCGGCCCTGATGCCCCCCCCCTCCAAGTTTCCCTCCTTGAGCCCCCAGGCCTTTCTCTTGTGGGGCCTGAAGAGATGTACTGCTGCTCTCCATGGTTGGCAGGTGTCCCACCACCAGTGTTCAAAATGGGTCATTTATTCAACTTTGTTGTCTGTGTGAAGTATACAGGTAAAGGGGTGCCCTTTGCCTCAGGCAGCGGAATGTTTTGGGTCACCCTAGCCCTCTTGAATGAGTTTCCCCTCCAGCTGCCTCTTTGCAGGAACCACCCTGGGCTGAGGAGAAACATTTCCTTGACCACCACCCCAAAAGCACCCAAAGGGGCAGATCCTGTCTGGCTCCTCAGATTTGGAGGATCAGCCAATAAGGTGGATGGAGTGATTTCTAAAAGGTCAGCAAGACCTTCCTTTGCCTGTCTCTTGGATTTCCCCCCTCTCTAGCTGGCCATGGGGGAGAGGTGGCCGGTGGTGGTTGTGCTGCATTTTTTGCCTTGACCCTGCTCACACGGGAGTGTTTTGGTTTTGCAGAGCTTCCTATGTACGGTCTGTGAAGGCAGGCTCTGCCCAGCAGGAAGAGAGGAGCTCCAGGACTCTGTTGGAGGCATTGTTGGCTACAGAATAAAATGACAAACCAACACATATCTGGCCCCAGTGCAAGTAGAGACCCCAATGTTGTCGAGGCAGGAGGTCTTGGGACCTGCTGGGAAAGAACAGCACAGAAGGTCCGAGGTGAAGAGATGCTCAGCTCAGGTACACAGTGCCAGAAATTCAGGAAATTCTCCTACGAGGAGGCTGATGGTCCTCGACACGTTTGCACTCAACTCCACCATCTTTGCCATCAGTGGCTCAAGCCAGAGCAACACACAAAGGCTCAGATCCTGGACTTGGTGATCCTGGAGCAGTTCCTGACCCTCCTCCCCCTGGAGATGTCATGCTGGGTGAGAGAATGTGGAGCCGAGACCACTTGCCAGGCGGTGTCGCTGGCAGAAGGTTTCCTGGCTCTGAGTCAGGCAGAAGACCAAACTCAGGAAGAGCTAAAGGTGAGAGCAGTTCATGACGGGCTTGTAGTCTTCTGTAAGTAGCCTTGGCCTGTCGGGTTTATGGCTGTTCTGCTGGAATTTGCTCCAGCCATCCCACGGGGTTCTTGAAAGCAAAATCTGTGGTCCGTGTGCATTGTATTTGAAACTGAGTCATAGACCCTGACATCTGGGAGACCTTCCACTTGAATACAAGGTCTGTCCTCCCTTTGTACCTAGTTTTCTCAGGAAATCACAGGTTTGCTTCTCATTGGCACAGCACCCAATTCAGCCCTGTAGCAGGTGTCGTGGCTGTTGGGAGAATAACAATCCTGCATGCACGAACACTGGAGATCAGTGGGAGGGGGCTTTTACTGACTTCTTTTCCTGCCTCTGGCATTTGAGGCAATTCCCTGCCTCCACTTCCCGTTGTTTGCTGGAGACTCCATGCATTTCCCTTTTCTTTTTCTGTTAGTAAGGATAGGGTTTTTTAATATATATATTAAATGCTTCTAGAGTCATTTTATTATGCAAAGTGCTAGTTTTTTGGGGGGAAAGAAACCAAGGAGGGTGGGAGGAAGAGACTGGGCCGATCTCTCCAGGTTTCTGTGTTGTTGTTTTTCCAACTCTGGAAAACTCTGCTAACCTAAAATTCCTCAGTGGCAAGGTGTGGTCCCTTTCTGTGTGTTCAGGTGGAAGAATGGTCCATCCCTTTTGGTTTTCCACAGCTACTCCAAGGGGTCAACATTCCCTCTTTCCCAAGTCCCAACCTCATCTACTGAGATCTTCCCCTCTGTCTTCTTATTGGATCCTCAGATGAGAAATCTCCCTGTAGAAGCTCTGTCTGATTTCCCCATGGCAGAGGAACCTCCGTTCAACACCAGACAGCGTTCCCACAGATGGAGTATCAAGCAGGGCAGGGAAGGAGACACAAACTGGATAGGTAAGGATTAATACTCAGAAGGTGTGTGTTTATTTCTTGTGTGAAAGGATTGGAGAGTACGTTGTTCTGTGCCCTCAAGTGGCCCCCAGTTTATGGGTGAAAACAAATTAAAAATAAAGAGTTTTTAAAAAAGTATTTTTAAATGCATTTTAAAAAGTATTTTTAAATGCAGGGGGGGGGGGAACACATTTTTAAAACCAGAACTGGCCACTAGAGGGAGCCAGAGACACCGTGCTCAGTCCATACATCGCAATGGTTCCCAAACTTGGGTCCACAGATGCTCTTGGACTAAAACTCCCAGAAACCTTCCCCATTAGCTTTGTTGGCTGGGAATTCTGGGAACTGTAGTCCAATAACATCTGGGGACCCAAGGTTGGGAACTATTGATACATCGCATGTATGGTCTTGGGCTGTTCAAGGCCTGTCCTCTTGCAACCTTTCTCCTGGGAGGCAGTGGTGGAAGCACCTCGTGCCTGCTGGTTTACCCATAGGTTTAAAAAAAAAAGGATCAGTGCCAGGCAATCTAGGCAGGAAGTGGGATGGCGAATTGCCAGCTTGCTTTGCATTCAGGACTGGGAGCATGCCGGCAAACAGACCAGCATGCAGGTAAGCAGCTCTGTCAAAGTAGCCTCCGCCGTCTCTGTCCTCTCTTTGGGTAACTGTTGGCTTTGCATGGATGGAGGAAGGGCGGTGTGTGTGTCTTTGTCCCTACATATTCTGGATACTTGGCATAGGCGGGGAGGGCGTCTAGTTTGGGGAGGGAGATGTTTGCTGTAATCCATATTTTTTGTCATCCGCAGGAAGGCTTGGAACCAATCCCCTGTGGATACGGGGGTCCTACTGTATATTCATTTAAGTAAATCTCACAGTCTTGTACCCTTCTTCGAATTTCATTTGCACATACTTTCCGGGGGGGGGGGGGCACATTTCCACACTGGGAACCAGTGCCTTTGACTGGGATGTGAACGCTCTGAAGCCCAAAGGGTTTAGCTTTTAGCAAGCATTTTTAATGTTTATGATCTTTTTTGGAGAGAAGCTTATGCGACAGACTTTCTGCCCCCTTTGTCTCTCCTGCAGGAGCCGGAAGGAAGCCAGCAACAGGTATTCTGTCATCTCTTCCTTGCGATGGAGCAGAACCAGATCAGGTACGGAATCTCTGCGTATTCAAACGTTTCAGTCCTGAATCCGTTTGACCTCTGCTTTTTAACAAAACGTTCCACAGTTTCAATGCTTATATAACAGGCTGGTATGACGTGGTGCTCTCTGTGAAGGGAATAGCAGTACTTACTACATTTGACTGTTGAAAATGGGGATGATTTTTTTTCTCTCTTAATTGTGAAGAATGGCCCAAGATCTGTGAGTTATTTGAGGGTTTACAAAACTGAATATGGGGCAGCAGGAATTATTTTCCTCTCCATTTTACCTTGTTCTGAGTAGATCTCTCTGCCTCTGTTTACTTGTGGATCAGCTAAGAAAAGCAGTGCTGGATCTGACCAAAGGCCTGTCCCTATTCCCTTGTTCCAAGTACCTCTCTCTGTGTGTGTTTTCTTGCTAAGAGTGTAAGAGGAGCCGTGATCAATTACAGCAAAGGCCTACCTAGTTTAACGTCCTGTTTCTCACACAGGATCCCTAGATGCCTCCAGGAAGCTCCCAAAACAGGCTCCTCACCAGTAGCCCTTTCTCTCCTCCTGTTCTTTCCCAGCAACTGAGAATTGGAGGCTTCTCTTCCTGCAGGGAGCGTGTGGCCACAGTGACTAGTGGACCTTGGTAAAAACCTACCCCCAGTTGAAAGGCTCTGAAGGCCATTCATGGCAGTTGAAAACTACAATAGAAGATCTAACCACTTCTCTTCATTCGTTGTTTTGGATTAGGAAGGTATCTTTATGAAACCTATGATGGAGCACTGATTTCTTTCTCCTTTAGGGTCCAGTGACCTTTGAGGAGGTGGCCGTGTCCTTCACCCAGGAGGAGTGGGCGCTGCTGGATCCTGGCCAGAGGGCCCTCCACCAGGAAATCATGGAGGAGAACTGGCAAATGATATCCTCTCTCGGTAAAGGCCTCCCTCTTTTCTCTGGGCTGACGTTCATCTCAGGTGTTACCAGTGCAGTAATGCCTAGTAACAATAAGGACAGTGATAACAGTTCTGTGTTGGAGTGATGTCCCAACTCACACTAGCCACTGTGGGATCCATAATGCGGGCCTGGGCAACCTGTGGCCCTCCAGATGTGTTGAACTCCAGCATAATCAATTTTGACAGTGTGGAATTGTGGTGATAACCGTTGTTCATCCACATCTGAAGGGCTGAAGGTTCTTAGATGATTCTGAGGGAGTGGAGCTCTAACTGGGAATGAGGTTTCGCATCTCACAACTTAATTGTGGGGGTATTAATTAGTAAGCTATCTGGTGATGGTCTGGTGATTTAGTAAGCTGCCTCACAAGGACAGGGGCTTTTAAGAATGTGCTTTACTTTTCCATTGCTTGTTTGCAATTATTTTAACTCCATGTTTCAAAAAGGATTTGGGCCATCTTATGATTTCAAATAACAACTGATTTAATTATATTTTAATATTTAGGATGCATTGCCTTTCATTGTATTTTAGAAGCACAGGCTAAAGGAGAAAATTCCTCGCCCCTGTCTTAGAACAGCTGAAACACCAGGCAAAAAACAAAACAATAATAAAAAAATAAAAAAGACAAAAATGTTGTAGCACCTTAAAGATTAACTGCTATGTTTTAATGTGAGCTTTCGTGGACAAGTCCACTTCCTCAGATATGAGAGCAGGTAAAATACTATGAAGTGAATTGACAATGCTCTACTGACTTCTCCCACTGTCAGTTTTCTGGGAAACGTCTTGTTAAATACAGAGAGCAGAAATCTAGAAATGCAAACCGACTGAGTTATAGAAACCTTGTGTGGTTTTTGGGAAGCAATTGGTTCCTGGAGAAATAAGAGATACAGCCGAGCTATATCTTTATTGAGAGCTACCAAAAAGCTGCAAGTGTGTACAGCTTATAAAGTTCTCTGGAATTTTCACTGATTCCATAGCATTTTAGAATCACCAACCCTTGTTTGACAGACTGTTCACATCCCTGTGGTTTCAGTTTTAATGATTGACATATGCCTAAAAGATATCACTCCAAGGAACATGGAAAGAGATTAGATTTTTGAGATCTTGAAGATCAGTGAAACTCATTAAGCCCTTATACTGAACATTCCAACTCTGGATCTCAAGGACTTCATTGCACAAATGTTGTGATTCAAATTGTGTGATGTAGAAGTGAAGAAGATTAGTACAATTTTAAGCTGCAGCCATAGAAATATCCTGTATGGATCACAGAAAAGTAGCACTGTGTTCTTCCTGGACTGGAGTTTCACTGGCACGCTGTATCCAGTTCTGGATATCACTGTTGAAGAAATACAGTGAGAAGGTGGAACATGTCCAGAAAATGCAACCAGTAAAGAGTATTTGAAAAGTGGTTAAGGGAACTGAGGATGTTAATCCTGGAGAGGAAGAGATTGGAAGGAGATGTGAAAGCTCTCTGTAAATAATTGGGTTGCTGCACAGAAGTTGCTTTTCCAACCGGTGGCTTCAGATTACAAATTTTGAAACTACACAAACAGATGGGGTGCCCCACTTTGGCTCCCTCCTGACCCTCCCTGTTCTCCCCTTTCTGAAACTTCAGTGCATTTCTCCATTGGAGAACAGGAAACATATGGAGGACTGGGAAGAAGCCAGCATCTCTGCTCCAAGATTGGGCAACTCATCAGCAGTCGCTAAAACAACAAAAGCTGTTATGGTGATGACTAAAGAAAGTCTTTCATAAACTAAGGCATTGTAACATTTGAGACAGAGAGGGGAGGTAATGAGTTAAAACAACACAGTTACTTTGTACCAAGTTACTTTGAGAGTACGTTTGTAAGAAAGTGTTAGCCTTTTTTGCTGCGACATCACAGCATTGACTCCCATTTCACTTTTGGCCCACCTAGACTCTGAGATCCAGAGTTTGGACAATTCAGACAAAAGGCATAACATCTTTCCTTAGTTATCAGCAAGCCCAAACGCCTAGATAGGTCTGTAGATGTGATGGGAACAATTAAAGGTGGGGAGGAGGAAAAAAGGACAAACACATGTGACCTTCAAAAGACTACATTTCTTTCCATGTGAGTTTTCATGCATCAAAGTCCACTTTTTCACAAAACTGCCTTTCATTCCTGTGGATCTGATTGTCTCTTCAGTTCAGTCTTTTTTGTATTTATCCTTTTCCCCAGCAGATAACTGGAGGGACAAAAAAATGTGTCCAAAAAGTGAAAATACCTTTATGCATAAATTAGAGTTCGCTGAACACAAGAGAACCCATGCAGAGGTCGAAAGCTGTATCCAAGAGAAGCCCAACAAATGCATTGTGTGTGGAAAACGTTTTGCCATGAAATTAGCACTGATGCTTCACAAAAGGATCCACACCGGAAAGAAGCGTATCGTAAGTGAAGTGCCTGTGAAAAGTTTAGATTGTAAGTTACACTTTGTGAGCTGTCAGAGAGTTAACACAGGAGAAAAACTGTGCAAATGCCAGGACAGTGGAAAATGTTTTTCTCAGAATTCAAACCTTGTGATCCACCAGAAAATCCACTCGGGACAAAAACCGTACAAATGCCAGGAGTGTGGGAAATGTTTTGCTAACAATTCAGCTTTTGTGCGCCATGAGAGGATCCACTCAGGAGAGAAACCGTACAAATGCCAAGAATGTGGTAAAGATTTTTCCAGAACTTCACACCTTGTATATCATAAGAGGGTACACACAGGAGAGAAACCCTACAAATGCCAGGAGTGTGGGAAAAAATTTGTTCAGAATTCACAACTTGTGTGTCATCAGAGAGTCCACACAGGAGAAAAACCATACAAATGCCAGGAATGTGGGAAATGTTTTGCTCAGAATTCAAAGCTAGTGTGTCATCAGAGAGTCCACACAGGAGAAAAACCATACAAATGCCTGGAGTGTGGGAAATGTTTTGCTGATAATTCTGCGTTTTTAAGGCATAAAAAGGTCCACACAGGAGAGAAATTGCACAAATGTGAGGTCTGTGGAAAATGTTTTGCTACGAATTCAGATCTTGTGAATCATAAGAGGGTCCACACTGGAGAGAAGCCCTACAAATGCCAGGAGTGTGAGAAATGCTTTGCTCAGAATTCTGGGCTTGTCATACATAAGAGATTCCACACAGGAGAGAAACCCTACAAATGCCTGGAGTGTGGGAAAGCTTTTGCTCGCATTTTTTTGCTTGTCAATCATAAGAGGGTCCACACAGGAGAGAAACCATACAAATGCCAGGGGTGTGGGAAATGCTTTGCTCAGAATTCTGGCCTTATGAAGCATAAGAGAGTACACACAGGAGAGAAACCCTATGAATGCCAGGAGTGTGGGAAATGCTATGCTCAAAATTCTGGCCTTACGAAGCATAAGAGAGTCCACATAAGAGAGAAACCCTACAAATGCCAGGAGTGTGGGAAATGTTTTGCTTTCAATTCACACCTTTTGACTCATCAGAAAATCAAGCACACAGGAGAAAAGCCATACAAATGCCAGCAGTGTGGGAAATGTTTTGCTAGGAATTCAAATCTTGCGAGTCATAAGAGACTTCATACAGGAGAGAAACTGTAGAAATGCCAAGAGTGTGAGAGATGTTTTGTTAGGAATTCAGATTTTGTGATTTATAAGAGAGTCCATAGAGGAGAAAAACCCTACAAATTCCAGGAGTGTGGAGAATATTTTGCCCAGAATTCACTGCTTGCAAATCATAAGTGCAAACACACAAGAGAGATATGCTAGGAGTGTGAGAAATATTTTGCTCAGGATCCACACCTTGTGTGCTGTCAGAGAATCCACTCAGGAGCAAATCCCAGTAATATGGAAAATGTTTTGTTTATAGTTCAGATTGTACATGCGGTGAATCACTAGAGAGTCAACATAAGAGAGGAACCAGAGTAGTAACTACAACGTTTGGGGTTCAGAACTTCGCATGATACTGCTATACACAGAAAGAGGATGAAGGATTCGCAAGGAAGGCCTAGTTCAGAGCGTATAATGACCATTATGGTTCTCCACTGAGTCTATTTTCTATTCTGCCTGGGGAGAAAAGACTGGGCAGGGTACCTGTGCTTGGGATGAGTAGGTTCACATCCTTCCAGCAAGAAGTACGAATGGAGAGATTGACAGAATCCAATGTGGAAGCTGCTTCCGTCCTTCGCTAGCTACATTCTATAAGGTTCCTTTCCAAATCTAACTGTGAGCCAAGATGCAGAATCAGAAAAGTTTGTTACCACCAAATCTGTAGTGTACAATGTTATGTTTAGAGACAAAAACAGTCTGGGAGGAAAAGAGTCCCAACAAATATATTCCATTTTGACTTTGGGTCACTGTTCTGTCCCTGTAGAAGGGGTAGCCATGTTAGTCTGTGCAAGCATTATAGATAAAAGCAAAATAGAAATAAAAAATTTAGAAAGACACAAACGTAGTGGCACCTTGTTCTGTCCCTGCTGGTGTACAATACAGGGATTAAAAACAACACTCATGCCTGGGCTTTGTGAAGCGTGATGTAGAAGATCTTAAGGGACGTTTTCTCATTGTCAGATAGTCACCTCCATTCTGCGATGTCAGGGGAATTCTCCGCAGACTCAGGAAGTAGAAGAAGAACATCTTAAACCATAACTTTAATCCCAACCTCTCAGTTCATTTGAATTGCAGAAAATAACTCACAACACACTCAAGATAAAGTTTTTCTAACTCCTGATGGATAAAGGCTGAATAAGAGTTTCTCCTGAACAGCCCAAATCCACATTTCATTGTAACAATCTTCTATATTAAACGGATAATTATTCTTCCAATTCCTTGCAAGTAAGCAAATATCTTGCTGCTGTTAACATAATAATAATTAATTCCATTTTCCACCTTTATAATTGAATATTTCCAGACATATTTAACAAATACTGTATTTCAGTCCCCATGATATGTCAATCCCCATCATTTCCTTGATCTCATTAAAAACAATTGTCCATTCCTTCTGCCTCTCTTCATGTGTTCACCAAATATGGAAATATGGTCCCCCTTTCTTTCTTTACATCTCCAAAATATAGGTGATCACCTCTTTTTTCATTATATTCATTTTTGTTGGTGTTAAATACCATCTTTTCCTTTACCTTAACAGACATATGTTTCCATGTTTCCTCACTGATTTCTCTATTTACATCTCCTTGCCATATCTCTTTCAGGGCTGTTATTTTATATTCATCCTTTACTAACATATATTCTGCTATATTATCCCTTTCCTCAGCTTATTGTCTTCCGTCTTCTACATTTTTTAAAAAATGTCTTCAAATTTAGTTATCACTCTACATTCTCCTTCCTTTTTTTTAATTTCTTTCTACAATTATCTAACTGCCTTACATTCAGCCAGGTAATTCTTTCTCTCCTAATAATTCTTTTATTCTCTCAGTATTGTACGTCTTCCTTATCTAATCTTTAACTTTTATAACTCCCTGTTGTAGAAAACCCTTCTTTAATCTCTTAATATTTTTTGCAGAGTTGCATAATTCCACCACATGAGTCAGTGGAGAAATCTTTGGACTTAATATTCTCCCATAATTCCTCCAACTTTTCAACATATTGCCCAAAAATGGATTGTCTGTATTTTTAAGAATATCTTTTGTATTTTCTTAAAAAAAAACATATTAACCATACTTTTCTCATTCTATAAAACTCCAGATCATTCTATACTATCTCTTTGCTATTTATTATAATTTCCGTGATATAACTCGATTGATTGATTTTTCCCTGTCATTCTATATAAATGGGGATCCTACTATTATACCTTCTGTTTTTTCTAAAATGGAAACATATTTACTTCTTTATGGCCTCATAGAACGTATCACCCCAATATGTTTTTTTAATTAATATTGAGAATCTTAAAATGAAACCAGGATATGGAATCAAACCCTGTTTCCTGGGAAGGGCAACAGAAGTGAGAGATTTCCATTTCAAAACTCTCAGGAACTCAATGATTAAAAAAATGTTTTGGGTTCACAGTTGAGGCTAAGAGTAGGGGGTGTATCTCTTTGTGTCTCATTCTTCCATGATCTTTACTCCTGGTCAGGGAGTCTTTCCTTTCCTCCCCACATCCTTGCCTTCTGTTATGCTCTAAAAGAGCCTCTTCTGCCCTATCAGAAAACATGGTTTCCTCCCTGATGTTGCCTGAAGCCGTTGTCAGAAGGGGTTCTCCTGCCAAAACACCGACTGGGGTTCGGGGGGGGGGAAAGAGGAGGGCGGTGGCAAGAAACAAGGCTCCTTACCATTGCCACTTGCCTCTCTAGCCCAGTCACTCCATGTCTAGCTATGGGAAGAATGCATTGGGCAAGGAGAGAGGGAAGGTGGTATCTATTTCAGGCAATGGCTTGGTCGGCCCTGGCTCAATCGGTTGGGTCTTCCAGGAGATCATCAGCTTGTCCTAACAGTGCAGCTTTTGCATCCTGAAGCAGGAAATCAAACATGGCACAGGTTGTAAGTCACTGCAGCACCTCTGTTGTCATCATGGCTCTTAGTCCTACATAGCTTGTTATGCAGCACCGCTGGCCTTCCCCAGCAATGTTACAAAACATTGCTGGCAACTCCTGTTCTTTCTTATACTTTCCCTCATAAAGTCCCAGTGAGGAAAAGCAGCTGAAGGCCTTGCACCTCTCACCGAGCAAGTCAGTGGCTCATGACTAGAGATGGTGGTATTTGTATTCGAATAGGAATAGGTGGCGTTGCGGGTTAAACCGCAGAAGCCTCTGTGCTGCAAGGTCAGAAGACCTGCAGTCGTAAGATCGAATCCATGCGACGGAGTGAGCTCCCGTCGCTAGTCCCAGCTCCTGCCAACCTAGCAGTTCGAAAGCATGCAAATGCAAGTAGATAAATAGGTACCACCACGGTGGGAAGGTAACGGCGTTCCGTGTCTAGTCACGCTGGCCACGTGACCACGGAAGATTGTCTTCGGATAAACAATGGGTTGGAAACGGAGATGAGCACCGCCCCCTAGAGTCGGACACGACTGGACAAATTGTCAAGGGGAACCTTTACCTAGGAATATCCCCACACAGCGGGAGTGATCGGAAGGATGAGTGACCCTGATGCCGGACGCGTGAGTGGACAGTCTGGCCCCAGGGGCCGGACTCTCGTTAACTCCAGCTGTGTGGGGATATTTGTATTCGTATACGAATATAAATACCCCCTTCTCTACTCACAACGTCTAAGCAGTAATCCCTACCAGCAGAACCATGTGCTTGGAGCAGAGCATGGAGATGCAGTCAAACAAACAGCCAAAAGCACATATGCAAAAATCCAAAGAGCTCCAGGCAGCTGAAAGGTCTGCCTGTTTTCAAAACACACATTTTTTAAAAAATGTTAAAACAGTGTGAGAATGGCACTGCCTATTTAAAAGAGTAAATTATTGCTTGTGGGGTCTTTGGGGAGCAGTAATTATCCTCTCTCTCTCTCTCTTTTCTGAGAATAAAGCACCTAGGGGCTGTGGAGGAGCCTGATGGGGACAATGGGGCAAAAAAATAAGGGAGAGGCACACATACCCCAGACCACTTGCCATATAGAAGGTCCCTCCCCTCCCCTAGAAGCAGGTCTGCAGAGCAGAGCAGAATGAGCAAATCTCAACACACGGCCAAAGAACTCGGATCAATAACTAAACATTGTGTCTCTTCTATAGCAGTGACTCGCCAGCAAGCTCTAGGGCAGCGATGGCGAACCTATGGCACGTGTGCCACAGCTGGCACGCAGAGCCCTTTCTGCGGGTACGCGAGCCATAAGTTGCCGGATCGCTACTCCCCCCCCCCCCCCGCAGCCAAACCTCAAGCTGCTGGCGCTTCAACAGATGGTGGGCCAGGATCCGGAGCAGCTGGCACTGGTGGCGGATCCAGAGTGGGGTCTCGAATCTCCGGGATTGTTTTGGGATTCCATGCCCGGGATTCCCCCTTCCGCTGCCACTTCCGGTTCCGCCGCAGCCCACCGCCTGCTGGGTTGTTGTTTTTTTCCCAGTTTGGGTACTCAGGCCCAAAAAGGTTCGCCGCCGTTGCTCTAGGGAGAGAGGTGGAAAGGTCCCACCTTCAGTAATACCTTGATTGGCTTTCTGCTTTTGGGGGAAAGGATAGAATTCTACCTACCGTATTCCTGCCTGGTTATGTACAGAACCAGAACCATGCCTCAGGATTCAAAAGCTCTCATGGTGTGTCATTTTTTTTAGTGCTCCCATGAAGTATTACCCAGGGTGGAGCTTTGTTTCCATGGGAGGATTCCATATCCACTTTTTTTGGTTCTAGGCAGAAGAGTGTCTCTCCCACTGCAGTGCTTGTGACCCTTTTGACTGAAGATGCTCTTATTTATCTGGGACTTTTGACATGGAAAGGATGCGCTCTGCCATTCAGTTCCAGTCTTTGGCCAATCCATTGGATGTTCTCTGCGACCTCCGTCGGGCAGGGACCTGTACTCTTGTATTTTGTGAAGCACGCTGGAGGCACTGTGGAAATGAGCAATGCCGAGAAGAGACAGGTGCCTTAAATCAGGGAAGAAATCCTAGGCCATTAATCTCAGGAAGTAGGATTATTTTGACAGGAGTAGAGGGAGATTTTTTAAAAGATAAAATTCTAGAGGCTTTGTGGATGACTTCTCTCCCCGGCAGATCATGCTTTCCAATAAATTCCCTTTCCCTGCCTGATCCAGTGACCCAAAGAGGCAGAAAGACCAAGACTCCCCATCCAGGCGCTCCGAGAGGAGATTGGGCGAGTCTGTCCTTCCCCTGCCAGGAGCCTGGCATGGCTTCAGTCACATGATAGGAAAGGGGAAATAAGTTTTATTCCTCTTTTCCTAAAAATGTACGCATGCGTGCTCTCATCTGTCCCCAGAAGAAGAAAAGCTCGGCAACTTTAGAAGGGACGCTTTGGAAACAGAAATTGGTCTAGTTATGAGAGAGAGAGAGAGAGAGAGACAAAACAAGGTGAGTCTTCTTTACTCCCTGGGAAAGAAAAAACAGGGAAGAAGAAGAAGGAGGAGGGAAGGGGAGGAAACGGGAGCCATTTCTGAGCAGGAAAGTCCGGCAGAAAAAGGGATCGCCTGGTGAGTAGAGAAGGAGGAAGGGGGACACGGGGGCTCCCCATCTCATCCCTTCGCCTTTGAGTCCTTGGAAATCCTTGGAAATGTTTGCAGCTGAATTTGCTGAGCGAGACACGTGGGGAGCGTTCCGTGAACGGGAGATTGTCAGCATTAGATTCCTTTTTGCGGGATTCCTGCCCTTTATGCTCGGGATGGAGAACCAGAAAGAGTAGGAACAGCGAGATAAAGGCCTCCGTTCGGTTGGCTTTGGTTATAATAAATAAGTGATAAACTGTAAAGGAGCAGAATTAGCATATAGTGCAGCTGGAAACGTTTAGAAAAAACCCTTACTATTTGTATAAAGTGAAATGATCTCCCTTTTTGTGTGTTTGTGCCAGCCATTGTACATTAAAATAATCACTAACATCTTGGTTAAAACAATAAATAACTTTGACTGATTATAAATTGCATAATATAACGTATTAGTGCTTAGATATGCTTGGTATGACAGACATTCTCTGGTCGATAATTACCTCTCTTATCAGAATACTTTTGCATTCCTAGTATTTATTTTCTCCTAGTACGTATTATAGTCTCCCTGTAGAAGCTCAGTCTGCTTTCCCCGTGGCAGAGAAATGTCCATTTGACACCAAACAGAGCCTCTCGCCACAAGAGATCCATCAGGACCACAAAGGAGGTGCCACCAACAATAGGTAAGGATCTGTGCTAGGAGGTTGTGTGTTTTTCCTTGTGTGAAAGGAAAGGAGGATCTATGTGTTTATTTGTTTGTTTGTTTTTGTTCCCAGACTCTTTGGGGCTGGGATTGTGTGGGTATATTCTTCTTTAGTTCTTTCTAGACTTGAAACCTGTGTCTTGATGTTCAGTCTTCTAAGATTTTTTACATAGCAGGCAGTTCCTCTTTCTGTCCTGGAGGACAAAGGCAAAGAGATGCATTTTCACCTATTTGAAGACGAAATCCTCTGCAGTATAAATTTGGGACAACAGAGATCCTGACACACATGCTTCAATGATAGATGTGCTCACAGATGTCTTGCTAATCCCCTTGTCCTCTCTCAAACTACCTTGTGAGTTAGGTCAGGCTAAGACAGATTGAATGGCTCAGTATCACCCAGTAGGTCTCATGGTTCCACTGGGACCAGAATGGGATCACCTAAATCCACACTGGAACTCATTAGTTCCACAATGTTTTTGCATCACACCCCCTTTTCATGCAAAGAAATATGAATGCTTCCCCATGTTTCCTTTACAGTCATCCTGCACTTTTTAAAGAAAAAAGATCAGTTTGTCATTTTAAATGAAAAATTAACGTAACAGTTTTTTGGGGGTAAGAAAAGTTACTGGAAATGTAATTAATGGCCATTTGAAAAATTTAACATAATAGTTAACAAGATCAGAAGAATCACTGATGGAAAAACTGTGCAGGCAGCCAGAGGAAGCATCAGGCACACAAAAAGATAGTTACTTCAGAGTAGGGGGAAACGTCTGGGTTCTTAAGACATTTGGTACAAAAGGAAATTGGGAAAAACAACCAGCCAGATTTCCAATCCATTTTTAAGAAAATAAAGTCAAATGAATTAGGTGAAATCTCGCTTCATGTTTTCCTATTTCCCCAAAAAGTGTAGGAAAATGGTAGGTGGGTGTGGTTTGTGTTTCTCTGTCGGTGGTCTCCAGGCTGCTCTGAAATATTAAAAATATTATTTGACATGCTGGAGAAATCCCGAGGTTTAGCATTGCCAACTATTGCGGAAATATCTATAGTCAGTTAAAATATCTCACAGTCTTGTCCCCCTCTTGGAGTTTAATTTGGAAACACTCTCTGGTGGGGGCACAGTTTTCACTTTAGGAACCATTGCCTTATACCGGGATGTGAATCCTTTTGTGTTTAAAGGGTTTACTTTTTAGCAAGGATTTTTCTGATTAGGATCTTATTCTCAAAAAGATTATCTGATTGGCTTCCCGCCCCTTTGTCTCTCCTGCAGGGGCCAGAAGGATGCCAGCAACAAATATTCCATCCTGTCTTTTTTGTGAGGGATCAGAACCAGATCAGGTACAGAGAAGGCAGTGAAAAGACACCCTATGTATTTCTAGTCCTTGTGTATTCAACCATTTTGGTCCTGAATTAATCGGGCCATTTCTTTTTCATGAAATGCTCCACATTTTTAATGCTTATATAGAAGACAGCTATGACATGGTCCTCTCCTTGTTCCGAGTAGATGTCTCTCCCTCTGTTTTCTCGCATGGATAGCTAAGCGTGTCAGAGGAACTGTGTGCAGTCAGACCAAAGACTGATCTAGTTCCTCACAGAGGCTCCCAAAATGCCTCCAGGAAGCTCCCAAGGCAGGCCGGCCACCAGTAGCCCTTTCGTCCTCCCTGTTGATCCCCAGTAACTGGGATTTGGAGACCTCACTTCCTGGGGGGATCATGTGGCCAAGGTGACTAGTAGCCCTTGGTAAACTTGCCCTTCAACAGTAAGTCTGTGAAGTCCATTCTTGAAAGTTGAAACTTACAAAGTAAGATCCGGCCACTTCTCTTTATTTGTTGTTTTAGATTTAGGAAGTTACCTTCATGAAACCTATGCAGAATAACTGCTTTCTTTTTCATTAAGAGACCAGTGACCTTTGAGGAGGTGGCTGTGTTCTTCACCCAGGAGGAGTGGGCGCTGCTGGATCCCGACCAGAAGGCCCTGCACCAGAAAGTCATGGAGGAGAACTGGCAAACAGCCTCCTCTCTCGGTAAGGCCCCCTCATTTCTCTGGCTGATGCTAATCTCTAGTGTTAGCTGTGCCATAACTAGTGACAATGACAGCAAAGTGAATGCTTCCATGTTGGAATGATGTCCCAATTCACACTAGCCTCTGTGGGATCCTTAATGCCAGACTGGGCCACCTGTGGCCCACTCAATATGCTGAGCTCCAGCTACCATCACCCTAGCGGACTTTGCCAAATTGGGATCATGATGAGAATAATCCTTCATCAACATCAGAAGGGCTGAAGATTCCCAGATTGCACTAGAAGTTTCTGGAGAGGTACATCTCCAACCACAAATAGCTTTTTTTTTTTGTCTTGGCAGTTTAATAGTGGGGGTATTTAAAAAGGCATGTTAAAATTATGAGATGAATGAAGAAAGCTGCATTCCTTTTTTCCAACCAGTTGTCCGGGAAACATCTCAGAAATACAGAAACAAGAAACATAAAAGTGTAAACCTGCTGAGTTATAAAAACTGTGTCTGTTTCTCTGGTCTGCGGCTAGTTTCTTGAGGAATATGAGCCTTTATTTACCGTTACTAGAGCTGCCAAAATGTTGCAAGAATGTGCAAGTTTCAAAGTTTTCTGGAATGCTTCATGGGTTATAGAGCACTTTAGAATCTCTCACTCTTGTTACACTTACTGTTGACACTCCTGTGGGTTCTGTTGGTTCCATTTGAATGACTGATGTCATACTAATGTAATACTTAAAAGATCTCCATACAGTGTATATGGAAATAGATTGGATTTTATAGATCAGGGCTGATTAAATGAAACACATTGAGGCCCTTCTCTGAATTTTGCAAACTTTTGGGTCTCTTAAGTCCTAGTTGCACAAAAATGAAAAGTGACTCAGCGATGTGGTGTAGTGGAAGAAAAGTCCAATGCACTTTTGAGATGCATCCACAGATCTATCATGTCCAGACAACGGCAAAATAGCGCTGTTTTCTGCTTTGGTTAGACTTACCCTGGAATTTTGTTTCTAGTTCTGGAATTCACCATTGAAGAAAGACAGTGAGAAAGTGGAACATGTTCAGAAAACGCCAGCAGTAAAGAGTCTGAAAGGCAAGCCCTGGGAAGAGCAGTTGAGGGTGCCGATTATGCATATCCTATAGAGGAAAAAATTGAAAGGGGATGTGATAGTTATTTGGGTGGCCAGTTATTCCTTCCTTCTTTCCTCCCTCCCTCCCTCCCTTCCTTGCCACAAATGTCACTCCTATGAATGCTTTGATCTGTGGTTTGTCAGTTAATTTGAGAGGAGTCTCAGTAAGCAATGAAAGGTTGACAGACGTCCTGGCTTTTCCTGCCTTATTTGCTGCACTCCACCCTCTGCCAAACTGCTACACTCTGTCTTGTATTGGTCACACATAAAAGTTAAACTAAAATTTTAGAAGGGCAAGAAAATCTTATAAGATACCAAATGACCATGAAGGAAACTGTGCAGTTTCTTTTGGTTATTCTTTAGATGTGATGGGCGATTAAAGAGGAATAATCAAGGAATAAACGACTAACTGTTGTGGCACTTGAAACACTTAAGAGTTTTCATTCCATGTGAATTTTCATACATCTTCTTCAGAAAACCTTTTTTTAAAACCCGTTTCTGTCATCAGTTGATTCTTTTCTGCATTTTTCTTTCTTCCCAGAAAATATCCAGAGGGAGATAAATGTATGTCCCCACTGTGGAAAGCGTTTTAGATACAAATTAGAGCTTGTTGAACAGCCAAGAACCCACACGGAAGAGGAAAGCTATATCCGAGAGAAGCCCTATGAACACATTATGTGTAGAAAACAGTTTGCCATGAAGAGAGCGCTGCTACTTCACAAAAGGGTCCTCACTGGAAAGAAGCGCTTTGTAAGTGAACCGCCTAGGAAGTCTTTGCATCGTGAGTTACCTCTTGTTAGTCATCCAACTGTCCACAAAAGATGGAAAGAATGCAAATGCCAGCAATGTGGGAAGTCTTATAGCAGCAATTTCAACCTTCTCATTCATCAGAGAATCCACACGGGAGAGAAACCATACAAATGCCAGGAGTGTGGGAAATGTTTTTCCAACCGTTCACACCTTGTGAATCATAATAGTGTCCACACAGGAGAAAAACCTTACAAATGCCAGGAGTGTGGGAAATGTTTTGCTCGGAGCTCACAACTTCTGAGCCATAACAAAGTCCACACAGGAGAGAAACCATACAAATGCCAGGATTGTGAGAAGTGTTTTGCCCACAGTTCACAACTTGTGAACCATAAGAGGGCCCACACAGGAGAGAAACCCTACAAATGCCAGGAGTGTGGGAAATGTTTTGCTCGGAGATCACAGCTTGTGTGTCATCAGAGAGTCCACACAGGAGAAAAACCATACAAATGCCTGGAGTGTGGGAAATGTTTTGCTGATAATTCTGCATTTTTGAGGCATAAGAAGGTCCACACAGGAAAGAAATTGCACAAATGTGAGGTCTGTGGGAAATGTTTTGCTACGAATTCAGATCTTGTGAATCATAAGAGGGTCCACATTGGAGAGAAGCTGTACAAATGCCAGGAGTGTGAGAAATGCTTTGCTCAGAATTCTGGCCTTGTCATGCATAAGAGATTCCACACAGGAGAGAAACCCTATGAATGCCAGGAGTGTGGGAAAGCTTTTGCTCGCATTTATTTGCTTGTCAATCATAAGAGGGTCCACACAGGAGAGAAACCATACAAATGCCAGGGGTGTGGGAAATGCTTTGCTCAGAATTCTGGCCTTATGAAGCATAAGAGAGTACACACAGGAGAGAAACCCTACGAATGCCAAGAATGTGGGAAATGCTATGCTCAAAATTCTGGCCTTGCGAAGCATAAGAGAGTCCACATAAGAGAGAAACCCTACAAATGCCAGGAGTGTGAGAAATGTTTTGCTTTCAATTCACAGCTTTTGACTCATCAGAAAATCAAGCACACAGGAGAACAGCCATACAAATGCCAGGAGTGCAAGAAATGCTTTGCTCAGAATTCTGGCCTTGTCATACATAAGAGATTCCACACAGGAGAGAAACCCTATGAATGCCAGGAGTGTGGGAAAGCTTTTGCTCGCATTTTTTTGCTTGTGATTCATAAGAGGGTCCACACTGGAGAGAAACCATACAAATGCCAGTGGTGTGGGAAATGCTTTGCTCAGAATTCTGGCCTTATGAAGCATAAGAGAGTACACACAGGAGAGAAACCCTACGAATGCCAGGAATGTGGGAAACGCTATGCTCAAAAATCTGGGCTTATGAAGCATAAGAGATTCCACACAGGAGAGAAACCCTATGAATGCCAGGAGTGTGGGAAAGCTTTTGCTCGCATTTTTTTGCTTGTCAATCATAAGAGGGTCCACACAGGAGAGAAACCATACAAATGCCAGGGGTGTGGGAAATGCTTTGCTCAGAATTCTGGCCTTATGAAGCATAAGAGAGTACACAAAGGAGAGAAACCCTACGAATGCCAGGAATGTGGGAAATGCTATGCTCAAAATTCTGGCCTTACGAAGCATAAGAGAGTCCACATAAGAGAGAAACCCTACAAATGCCAGGAGTGTGGGAAATGTTTTGCTTTCAGTTCACACCTTTTGACTCATCAGAAAATCAAGCACACAGGAGAAAAGGCATACAAATGCCAGCAGTGTGGGAAATGTTTTGCTAGGAATTCAAATCTTGCGAGTCATAAGAGAGTTCATACAGGAGAAAAACTGTAGAAACGCCAAGACTGTGAGAGATGTTTTGTTACGAATTCAGATTTTGTGATTTATAAGAGAGTCCATAGAGGAGAAAAACCCTACAAATTCCAGGAGTGTGGAGAATATTTTGCCCAGAATTCACTGCTTGTAAATCATAAGTGCAAACACACAAGAGAGATATGCTAGGAGTGTGAGAAATATTTTGCTCAGGATCCACACCTTGTGTGCTGTCAGAGAATCCACTCAGGAGCAAATCCCAGTAATATGGAAAATGTTTTGTTTATAGTTCAGATTGCACATGCGGTGAATCACTAGAGAGGTCAACATACCAGAGTTGTAACTACAACGTTTGGGGTTCAGAACTTCACATGATACTGCTATACACAGAAAGAGGATGAAGGATTAGCAAGGAAGGCCTGGTTCAGATCGTATAATGACCATTATGGTTCTCCACAGAGTCTATTTTCTATTCTGCCTGGGGAGAAAAGACTGGTCAGGGTACCTGTGCTTGGGATGAGCAGGTTCACATCCTTCCAGCAAGAAGTACGAATGGAGAGATTGACAGGATCCGATGTGGAAGCTGCTTTCGTCCTTCGCTAGCTACATTCTATAAGGTTCCTTCCCAAATCTAACTGTGAGCCAAGATGCAGAATCAGAAAAGTTTGTTACCACCAAATCTGTAGTGTACAATGTTATGTTTAGAGACAAAAACAGTCTGGGAGGAAAAGAGTCCCAACAACTATATTCCATTTTGACTTTGGGTCACTGTTCTGTCCCTGTAGAAGGGGTAGCCGTGTTAGTCTGTGCAAGCATTATAGATAAAAGCAAAATAGAAATAAAAAATTTAGAAAGATACCAACGTGGTGGCACCTTGTTCTGTCCCTGCTGGTGTACAATACAGGGATTAAAAACAACACTCATGCCTGGGCTTTGTGAAGCGTGATGTAGAAGAGCTTAAGGGACGTTTTCTCCTTGTCAGATAGTCATCTCCATTCTGCGATGTCAGTGAAATTCTCCGCAGACTCAGGAAGTAGAAGAAGAACATCTTAAACCATAACTTTAATCCCAACCTCTCAGTTCATTTGAATTGCAGAAAATAACTCACAACACACTCAAGATAAAGTTTTTCTAACTCCTGATGGATAAAGGCTGAATAAGAGTTTCTCCTGAACAGCCCAATTCCACATTTCATTGTAACAATCTTCTATATTAAACTGATCATCATTCTTCCAATTCCTTGCAAAGAACTATCTTGCTGCTGTTAACATAATAATAATTAATTCCATTTTCCACCTTTATAATTGAATATTTCCAGATATATTTAACAAATATGTCAGTCCCCATGATATGTCAATCCCCAGCATTTCCTTGATCTCATTAAAAACAATTGTCCATTCCTTCTGCCTCTCTTCATGTGTTCATCAAATATGGAAATATGGTCCCCTTTCTTTCTTTACATCTCCAAAATATAGGTGATAACCTCTTTTTTCATTATATTAATTTCTGTTGGTGTTAAATACCATCTTTTCCTTTACCTTAACAGACATATGTTTCCATGCTTCCTCACTGATTTCTCTATTTACATCTCCTTGCCATATCTCTTTCAGGGCTGTTATTTTATATTCATCCTTTACTAACATATATTCTGCTATATTATCCCTTTCCTCTGCTTATTGCCTTCCGTCTTCTACATTTTTTAAAAAAATTCTTCAAATTTAGTTATCACTCTACATTCTTCCTTTTTTTTTTATTTCTTTGTACAATTATCTAACTGCCTTACATTCAGCCAGGTACTTCTTTCTCTCCTAATAATTCTTTTATTCTCTCAGTATTATACGTCTTCCTTATCTAATCTTTAACTTTTATAACTCCCTGTTGTAGAAAACCCTTGTTTAATCTCTTAATATTTTTTGCAGAGTTGCATACTCCCACCACATGAGTCAGTGGAGAAATCTTTGGACTTAATATTCTCCCATAATTCCTCCAACTTTTCAACATATTGCCCAAAAATAGATTGTCTGTATTTTTAAGAATATCTTTTGTATTTTCTTTAAAAAAAACATATTAACCATACTTTTCTCATTCTATAAAACTCCAGATCATTCTATATTATCTCTTTGCTATTTATTATAATTTCCGTGATATAACTCGATTGATTGATTTTTCCCTGTCATTCTATATAAATGGGGATCCTAGTATTATACCTTCTGTTTTTTCTAAAACGGAAACATATTTACTTCTTTATGGCCTCATAGAACGTATCACCCCAATATGTTTTTTTAATTAATATTGAGAATCTTAAAATGAAACCAGGATATGGAATCAAACCCTGTTTCCTGGGAAGGGCAACAGAAGTGAGAGATTTCCATTTCAAAACTCTCAGGAAATCAATGATTAAAAAAAATGTTTTGGGTTCACAGTTGAGGCTAAGAGTAGGGGGTGTATCTCTTTGTGTCTCATTCTTCCATGATCTTTACTCCTGGTCAGGGAGTCTTTCCTTTCCTATCCACATCCTTGCCTTCTGTCATGCTTTAAAAGAGCCTCTTCTGCTCTATCAGAAAACATGGTTTCCTCCCTGATGTTGCCTGAAGCCATTGCCAGAAGGGGTTCTCCTGCCAAAACACCAACTGGGGTCAGGGGGAAGAGGAGGGCGGTGGCAAGAAACAAGGCTCCTGACCATTGCCACTTGCCTCTCTAGCCCAGTCACTCCATGTCTAGCTATGGGAAGAATGCGTTGGGCAAGGAGAGAGGGAAGGTGGTATCTATTTCAGGCAATGGCTTGGTTGGCCCTGGCTCAAACCGTTGGGTCTTCTCTTCCAGGAGATCATCAGCTAGTCCTAACAGTGCAGCTTTTGCACCCCCAAGCAGGAAATCAAACATGGCCCAGGTTGTAGGTCACTGCAGCACCTCTGTGGTCATCATGTCTCTTAGTTCTACATAGCTTGTTATGCAGCACCGCTGGCCTTCCCCAGAAATGTTACAAAACATTGCTGGCAACTCCTGTTCTTTCTTATACTTTCCCTCATAAAGTCCCAGTGAGGGAGAGCAGCTGAAGGCCTTGCACCTCTCAACGAGCAAGTCAGTGGCTCATGACTAGAGATGGAGGTATTTGTATTCGAATACGAATATCCCCACACAGCTGAAGTTAATGAGGGTCCACGCATGCATCCGCAGCGTCACTCCTCCTTCCGATCACTCCTGGAGCCCCACTCTCTTCCTGCTTGCTAGCCACTGGGCAGCCATGCAGGGAAACTCATCCTCTCTCTCTGCCTGGAGTGGCTAGCGAGCAGGAAGAGAGCGGGGCTCCAGGAGTGATAGGAAGGATGAGTGACCCTGATGCCGGACGCGGGAGTGGACAGTCTGGCCCCAGGGTACGGACTCTCGTTAACTCCAGCTGTGGGGATATTTGTATTCGTATGCGAATATAAATACCCCCATCTCTACTCACAACGTCTAAGCAGTAACCCCTACCAGCAGAACCATGTGCTTGGAGCAGAGCATGGAGATGCAGTCAAACAAACAGCCAAAAACACCTACGCAAAAATCCAAAGAGCTCCAGGCAGCTGAAAGGTCTGCCTCTGTTTTCAAAACACGTATTTTTTTTAAAATGTTAAACAGTGTGAGAATGGCACTGCCTATTTAAAAGAGTAAATTATTGCTTGTGGGGTCTTTGGGGAGCAGTAATTAGCCTCTCTCTCTCTCTCTCTCTTTTCTGAGAATAAAGCACCTAGGGGCTGTGGAGGAGCCTGATGGGGACAGTGGGGCAGAAAAATAAGGGAGAGGCACACATACCCCAGACCACTTGCCATATAGAAGGTCCCTCTCCTCCCCTAGGAGCAGGTCTGCAGAGCAGAGCAGAATGAGCAAATCTCAACACACGGCCAAAGAACTCAGATCAATAACTAAACATTGTGTCTCTTCTATAGCAGTGACTCGCCAGCGAGCTCTAGGGCAGCGATGGCGAACCTATGGCACACGTGTGGAGTGGGGTCTCGAATCTCCATGCCCGGGATTCCCCCTTCCGCTGCCACTTCCGGTTGCGCCGCAGCCCACCGCCTGCTGGGTTGTTGTTGTTTTCCCAGTTTGGGTACTCGGGCCCAAAAAGGTTTGCCGCTGTTGCTCTAGGGAGAGAGGTGGAAAGGTCCCACCTTCAGTAATACCTTGATTGGCTTTCTGCTTTTGGGGGAAAGGATAGAATTCTACCTACCGTATTCCTGCCTGGTTATGTACAGAACCAGAACCATGCCTCAGGATTCAAAAGCTCTCATGGTGTGTCATTTTTTTTAGTGCTCCCATGAAGTATTACCCAGGGTGGAGCTTTGTTTCCATGGGAGGATTCCATATCCACTTTTTTTGGTTCTAGGCAGAAGAGTGTCTCTCCCACTGCAGTGCTTGTGACCCTTTTGACTGAAGATGCTCTTATTTATCTGGGACTTTTGACATGGAAAGGATGCGCTCTGCCATTCAGTTCCAGTCTTTGGCCAATCCATTGGATGTTCTCTGCGACCTCCGTCGGGCAGGGATCTGTACTCTTGTATTTTGTGAAGCACGCTGGAGGCACTGTGGAAATGAACAATGCCGAAAAGAGACAGGTGCCTTAAATCAGGGAAGAAATCCTAGGCCATTAATCTCAGGAAGTGGGATTATTTTGACACAGGAGTAGAGGGAGATTTTTTAAAAGATAAAATTCTAGAGGCTTTGTGGATGACTTCTCTCCCCGGCAGATCATGCTTTCCAATAAATTCCCTTTCCCTGCCTGATCCAGTGACCCAAAGAGGCAGAAAGACCAAGACTCCCCATCCAGGCGCTCCGAGAGGAGATTGGGCGAGTCTGTCCTTCCCCTGCCAGGAGCCTGGCATGGCTTCAGTCACATGATAGGAAAGGGGAAATAAGTTTTATTCCTCTTTTCCTAAAAATGTACGCATGCGTGCTCTCATCTGTCCCCAGAAGAAGAAAAGCTCGGCAACTTTAGAAGGGACGCTTTGGAAACAGAAATTGGTCTAGTTATGAGAGAGAGAGAGAGAGAGAGAGACAAAACAAGGTGAGTCTTCTTTACTCCCTGGGAAAGAAAAAACAGGGAAGAAGAAGAAGGAGGAGGGAAGGGGAGGAAACGGGAGCCATTTCTGAGCAGGAAAGTCCGGCAGAAAAAGGGATCGCCTGGTGAGTAGAGAAGGAGGAAGGGGGACACGGGGGCTCCCCATCTCATCCCCTCGCCTTTGAGTCCTTGGAAATCCTTGGAAATGTTTGCAGCTGAATTTGCTGAGCGAGACACGTGGGGAGCGTTCCGTGAACGGGAGATTGTCAGCATTAGATTCCTTTTTGCGGGATTCCTGCCCTTTATGCTCGGGATGGAGAACCAGAAAGAGTAGGAACAGCGAGATAAAGGCCTCCGTTCGGTTGGCTTTGGTTATAATAAATAAGTGATAAACTGTAAAGGAGCAGAATTAGCATATAGTGCAGCTGGAAACGTTTAGAAAAATCCCTTACTATTTGTATAAAGTGAAATGATCTCCCTTTTTGTGTGTTTGTGCCAGCCATTGTATATTAAAATAATCACTAACATCTTGGTTAAAACAATAAATAACTTTGACTGTTATAAATTGCATAATATAACGTATTAGTGCTTAGATATGCTTGGTATGACAGACATTCTCTCGTCGATAATTACCTCTCTTATCAGAATACTTTTGCATTCCTAGTATTTATTTTCTCCTAGTACATATTATAGTCTCCCTGTAGAAGCTCAGTCTGCTTTCCCCGTGGCAGAGAAATGTCCATTTGACACCAAACAGAGCCTCTCGCCACAAGAGATCCATCAGGACCACAAAGGAGGTGCCACCAACAATAGGTAAGAATCTGTGCTAGGAGGTTGTGTGTTTTTCCTTGTGTGAAAGGAAAGGAGGATCTATGTGTTTATTTGTTTGTTTTTGTTCCCAGACTCTTTGGGGCTGGGATTGTGTGGGTATATTCTTCTTTAGTTCTTTCTAGACTTGAAACCTGTGTCTTGATGTTCAGTCTTCTAAGATTTTTTTACGTAGCAGGCAGTTCCTCTTTCTGTCCTGGAGGACAAAGGCAAAGAGATGCATTTTCACCTATTTGAAGATGAAATCCTCTGCAGTATAAATTTGGGACAACAGAGATCCTGACACACATGCTTCAATGATAGATACTTAATTTGTTTGTGGATTATATTTATATCCCACTTTTCTTATAATGTGCTCACAGATGTCTTGCTAATCCCCTTGTCCTCTCTCAAACTACCTTGTGAGTTAGGTCAGGCTAAGACAGATTGAATGGCTCAGTATCACCCAGTAGGTCTCATGGTTCCACAGGGACCAGAATGGGATCACCTAAATCCACACTGGAACTCATTAGTTCCACAATGTTTTTGCATCACACCCCCTTTTCATGCAAAGAAATATGAATGCTTCCCCATGTTTCCTTTACAGTCATCCTGCACTTTTTAAAGAAAAAAGATCAGTTTGTCATTTTAAATGAAAAATTAACGTAACAGTTTTTTGGGGGTAAGAAAGTTACTGGAAATGTAATTAATGGCCATTTGAAAAATTTAACATAATAGTTAACAAGATCAGAAGAATCACTGATGGAAAAACTGTACAGGCAGCCAGAGGAAGCATCAGGCACACAAAAAGATAGTTACTTCAGAGTAGGGGGAAACTTCTGGGTTCTTAAGACATTTGGTACAAAAGGAAATTGGGAAAAACAACCAGCCAGATTTCCTATCCATTTTTAAGAAAATAAAGTCAAATGAATTAGGTGAAATCTCGCTTCATGTTTTCCTATTTCCCCAAAAAATGTAGGAGAATGGTAGGTGGGTGTGGTTTGTGTTTCTCTGTCGGTGGTCTCCAGACTGCTCTGAAATAGTGAAAAATATTATTTGATATGCTGGAGAAATCCCGAGGTTTAGCATTGCCAACTATTGCGGAAATATCTATAGTCAGTTAAAATGTTTCACAGTCTTGTCCCCCTCTTGGAGTTTCATTTGGAAACACTCTCTGGTGGGGGCACAGTTTTCACTTTAGGAACCACTGCCTTATACCGGGATGTGAATCCTTTTGTGTTTAAAGGGTTTACTTTTTAGCAAGGATTTTTCTGATTAGGATCTTATTCTCAAAAAGATTGTCTGATTGGCTTCCCGCCCCTTTGTCTCTCCTGCAGGGGCCAGAAGGATGCCAGCAACAAATATTCCATCCTGTCTTTTTTGTGAGGGATCAGAACCAGATCAGGTACAGAGAAGGCAGTGAAAAGACACCCTGTGTATTTCTAGTCCTTGTGTATTCAACCATTTTGGTCCTGAATTAATCGGGCCATTTCTTTTTCATGAAATGCTCCACATTTTTAATGCTTATATAGAAGACTGCTATGACATGGTCCTCTCCTTGTTCCGAGTAGATGTCTCTGCCTCTGTTTTCTCGCATGGATAGCTAAGCGTGTCAGAGGAACTGTGTGCAGTCAGACCAAAGACTGATCTAGTTCCTCACAGAGGCTCCCAAAATGCCTCCAGGAAGCTCCCAAGGCAGGCCGGCCACCAGTAGCCCTTTCGTCCTCCCTGTTGATCCCCAGAAACTGGGATTTGGAGACCTCACTTCCTGGGGGGATCATGTGGCCAAGGTGACTAGTAGCCCTTGGTAAACTTGCCCTTCAACAGTAAGTCTGTGAAGTCCATTCTTGAAAGTTGAAACTTACAAAGTAAGATCCGGCCACTTCTCTTTATTTGTTGTTTTAGATTTAGGAAGTTACCTTCATGAAACCTATGCAGAATAACTGCTTTCTTTTTCATTAAGAGACCAGTGACCTTTGAGGAGGTGGCTGTGTTCTTCACCCAGGAGGAGTGGGCGCTGCTGGATCCCGACCAGAAGGCCCTGCACCAGAAAGTCATGGAGGAGAACTGGCAAACAGCCTCCTCTCTCGGTAAGGCCCCCTCATTTCTCTGGCTGCTGCTAATCTCTAGTGTTAGCTGTGCCATAACTAGTGACAACGACAGCAAAGTGAATGC
This sequence comes from Intellagama lesueurii, assembly GCA_037013535.1. Lineage (NCBI taxonomy): Eukaryota > Metazoa > Chordata > Lepidosauria > Squamata > Agamidae > Intellagama > Intellagama lesueurii. The sequence continues at coordinate 295,700,687 of JBAJHW010000002.1, forward strand.
TTCCATGTTGGAATGATGTCCCAATTCACACTAGCCTCTGTGGGATCCTTAATGCCAGACTGGGCCACCTGTGGCCCACTCAATATGCTGAGCTCCAGCTACCATCACCCTAGCGGACTTTGCCAAATTGGGATCATGATGAGAATAATCATTCATCAACATCAGAAGGGCTGAAGATTCCCAGATTGCATTAGAAGTTTCTGGAGAGGTGCATCTCCAACCACAAATAGCTTTTTTTTTTGTCTTGGCAGTTTAATAGTGGGGGTATTTAAAAAGGCATGTTAAAATTATGAGATGAATGAAGAAAGCTGCATTCCTTTTTTCCAGCCAGTTGTCCGGGAAACATCTCAGAAATACAGAAGCAAGAAACATAAAAGTGTAAACCTGCTGAGTTATAAAAACGGTGTCTGTTTCTCTGGTCTGCATAAGGTTTCTTGAGGAACATGAGCATTGATTTACTGTTACTAGAGCTGCCAAAATGTTGCAAGAATGTGCAAGTTTCAAAGTTTTATGGAATGCTTCATGGGTTATAGAGCACTTTAGAATCTCTCACTCTTGTTACAGTTACTGTTGACACTCCTGTGGGTTCTGTTGGTTCCATTTGAATGACTGATGTCATACTAATGTAATACTTAAAAGAACTCCATACAGTGTATATGGAAATAGATTGGATTTTATAGATCAGGGCTGATTAATGAAACACATTGAGGCCCTTCTCTGAATTTTGCAAACTTTTGGGTCTCTTAAGTCCTAGTTGCACAAAAATGAAAAGTGACTCAGCGATGTGGTGTAGTGGAAGAAAAGTCCAATACACTTTTAAGATGCATCCACAAATCTATCGTGTCCAGACAACGGCAAAATAGCGCTGTTTTCTGCTTTGGTTAGACTTACCCTGGAATTTTGTTTCTAGTTCTGGAATTCACCATTGAAGAAAGATAGTGAGAAAGTGGAACATGTTCAGAAAAGGCCAGCAGTAAAGAGTCTGAAAAGCAAGCCCTGGGAAGAGCAGTTGAGGGTGCTGATTATGCATATCCTAGCGAGGAAAAAAATTGAAAGGGGATGTGATAGTTATCAGTAAATATTTGGGTGGCCAGTTCTTCCTTCCTTCTTTCCTCCCTCCCTCTCTTCCTTCCTTGCCACAAATGTCACTCCTATGAATGCTTTGATCTGTGGTTTGTCAGTTAATTTGAGAGGAGTCTCAGTAAGCAATGAAAGGTTGACAGACGTCCTGGCTTTTCCTGCCTTATTTGCTGCACTCCACCCTCTGCCAAACTGTTACACTCTGTCTTGTATTGGTCACACATAAAAGTTAAACTAAAATTTTAGAAGGGCAAGGAAAGTCTTATAAGATACCAAATGACCATGAAGGAAACTGTGCAGTTTCTCTTGGTTATTCTTTAGATGTGATGGGAGATAAAGAGGAATAATCAAGGAATAAATGACTAACTGTTGTGGCATTTGAAACACTTAAGAGTTTTCATTCCATGTGAATTTTCATGCATTTTCTTCAGAAAACCTTTTTTTTAAAAAACTCTTTCTGTCATCAGTTGATTCTTTTCTGCATTTTTCTTTCTTCCCAGAAAATATCCAGAGGGAGATAAATGTATGTCCCCACTGTGGAAAGCGTTTTAGATACAAATTAGAGCTTGTTGAACAACCAAGAACCCACATGGAAGAGGAAAGCTATATCCTAGAGAAGCCCTATGAACACATTATGTGTAGAAAACAGTTTGCCTCGAAGAGAGCGCTGCTACTTCACAAAAGGGTCCTCACTGGAAAGAAGCGCTTTGTAAGTGAACCGCCTAGGAAGTCTTTGCATCGTGAGCTGCCTCTTGTTAGTCATCCAACTGTCCACAAAAGATGGAAAGAATGCAAATGCCAGCAATGTGGGAAGTCTTATAGCAGCAATTTCAACCTTCTCATTCATCAGAGAGTCCACACGGGAGAGAAACCATACAAATGCCAGGAGTGTGGGAAATGTTTTTCCTACAGTTCACACCTTGTGACTCATAATAGAGTCCACACAGGAGAAAAACCTTACAAATGCCAGGAGTGTGGGAAATGTTTTGCTCGGAGCTCACAACTTCTGAGCCATAACAAAGTCCACACAGGAGAGAAACCATACAAATGCCAGGATTGTGAGAAGTGTTTTGCCCACAGTTCACAACTTGTGAACCATAAGAGGGTCCACACAGGAGAGAAACCCTACAAATGCCAGGAGTGTGGGAAATGTTTTGCTCGGAGTTCACAGCTTCTGAGCCATAATGAAGTTCACACAGGAGAGAAACCATACAAATGCCTGGAGTGTGAGAAGTGTTTTGCCAACAGTTCACAGCTTGTGAGCCATAATAGAGTCCACACAGGAGAGAAACCCTACAAATGCCAGGAGTGTGGGAAATGTTTTGCTCAAAGTTCATCACTTGTAATTCATAAAAGAGTCCACACAGGAGAGAAGCCCTACAAATGCCAAGAGTGTGAGAAATGTTTTGCTCGAAGTTCAGATCTTGTCACTCATAATAGAGTCCACACAGGAGAGAAACCATACAGATGCCAGGAGTGTGGGAAATGTTTTGCTCACAGTTCAGATCTTGTGACTCATAATAGAGTTCACACAGGAGAGAAACCATACAAATGCCAAGAGTGTGGGAAATGTTTTGCCTACAGTTCACACCTTGTGACTCATAGTAGAGTCCACACAGGAGAGAAACCATACAAATGCCAGGAGTGTGGGAAATGTTTTGCTCAGAGTTCACGACTTCTGAGCCATACAAAAGTCCATACAGGAGAGAAACCATACAAATGCCAGGACTGTGAGAAATGTTTTACCCACAGTTCACAGCTTGTGAGCCATAAGAGATTCCACACAGGAGAGAAACTTCACAAATGCCAAGAGTGTGAGAAATGTTTTGCTCACAGCTCACAACTTCTGAGCCATAAGAAAATCCATACAGGAGAGAAACCGTACAAGTGCCAGATCTGTGAGAAATGCTTTCTCCACAGTTCACAGCTTCTGAGTCACAAGAAAGTCCATACAGGAGAGAAACCATACAAATGCCAGGAATGTGGGAAATGTTTTCTCTACAATTCACTGCTTGTGTCTCATAAGAGAGTCCACACAGGAGAGAAACCATACAAATGCCAGGAATGTGGGAAATGTTTTGCTGACAGATCACATCTTGTGAGTCATAAGAGAGTCCACACAGGAGAGAAACCATACAGATGCCAGGATTGTGGGAAATGTTTTGTCTACAATTCACTGCTTGTGAGTCACAGGAGAGTCCACACAGGAGAGAAACCATACACATGCCTGGAGTGTGGGAAATGTTTTGCCAATAGTTCACAGGTTGTGAGTCATAAGAGAATGCACACAGGAGAAAAACCATACAAATGCCAGGAGTGTGGGAAATGTTTTGCCGACAGTTCACAGCTTGTGAGTCATAAGAGAATGCACACAGGAGAGAAACCCTACAAATGCCAAGATTGTGGGAAATGTTTTGCTGAGAATTCAAACCTTGTGAGGCATAAGAGAATCCACACAGGAGAAAAACCATACAAATGCCAAGAGTGTGGAAAATGTTTTGCTGAGAATTCAAACCTTGTGAGGCATAAGAGAGTCCACACAGGAGAGAAGCCATACAAATGCCAGGAGTGTGGGAAATGTTTTGCCAACAGTTCACACCTTGTGAAACACAAGAGAGTCCACTCTGGACAGTAACACTTCAGATACGAATAAGACGGAAATTGTTTCCCTTTATGTGTGACAAGAGTATCATTTTAGGACATGAGCTGTACAAATGACAGGAGTGTGGAAAGAAATTTTTACAATTGATAAAGTGCTCAAAGTTCATTCTTATGCTCCTAATGGATATGAGGGAACTCATTGTCATCTTAGTTCTACATATATTGTTATGAAGCTTTTTTATTTATTATTTATTTTTTATTCATTTATTTGGCTTTCATACTGCCCCTCTGGCTGCAAGGCCTCTCTGGGCAGTTTACAATATAATAAAACTACAAGAAAATTACACCAACACTTTAAAAAAAATCAGATATAATAGTTACACAAAAATCAAAATCAAGATCAAAATTGCAATATACCATCATAATAACCAAAACAACAGGAACACAAATACAGTGGACCCTCGACTTACGGAATTAATCCGTATTGGAACGGTGGCTGCAGGTCGAAAAGTCTGTAGGTCGAGACTCCATTGACCTACAATGCATTGAAAACCGATTAATCCATAATCGGCCGTTTTTGGTCCATTTTGTTTGATTTTCCGGTCTGTAGGTCGATTCTCCGGCCGCAAGTTGACCCTAAATTTTGCGGCCAGAGAAGTCTGTAACTCGAAAAGTCTGCAGGTCGAGCCGTCTGTAAGTCGAGGGTCCACTGTACAATGTTAAAAAAAATTAACAGGCAAGATGGTGAAACAAAAATAAATGTTGAGACTGCTACTGCATTATCACGATGTAATCTTTGGAAAAGCATGTCTGTAAAGCCATGTCTTAAGAGATCGTTTGAAGGTTGCGAGTGAAGGGGTCAGTTGGATTTCGGGCAGGTGGTTGTTCCAGAGGTGGGTTAGTGACCACCGTGAATCCCTGGTTTCTAGTCTTCTCTTTCCGGGCCTTTCTCAGGGTCAATGTTCTCATCTGCATATTGATGACACGAAGCTCCAAAACTCCTGATGACTCCCCGAGGGGCCTCATATAGATATTAAACAGCAATGGGGAGATGAGCGACCCCTGTGAGACTCCACAATTGAGAGTCCAAGGGGTGGACATCTTCTCCACAAGCTGCAGTCTCTGAGGACGGTCCGCTAGGAAGGATCGGAGCCAGGACAAAGCCAAGCCACTGATCCCCATCCTAGAGAGCCTCCCCAGGAGGATACCGTGGTCGACAGTATCAAAAGCCACCGAGAAATTGAGGAGGACCAGCAAGGTCATTTTGCCCCCATCGTTCTCCCTCAGAAGGTCATCTTGCAGGGCGAACAATACCGTCTCTGTGCCATGACACAGCCTGAACCCAAACTGGAATGGATCAAGGGCATTGATCTCCATGAGGGACTGTAGCTGATCGGCCACCACTCTCCATTAGCTTGCTTAAGAATGAGACATTGGTAACGGGTCTGTAGTTAATATCGTCCGCCGCCATGTTTAGTTTTTTTAATGGATGAGCCTAATGAGTGTCTCCTTGAGGGCAAGGGGAACCCTGCCCTCACGGAGAGACCCATTAATTATAGTCATGGCATTGTTAGAGGTCTGGTTGCTTTTATGAACCAGGCCGGGTAAGAATCTAGGGAGGTTGAGGTGGGCCCACAGCAATTCAGCTGTCATTTATTCCTTCAAAATAATTTTACCCCACCTTTCTCCTTAGAAAGGAACCAAGGCAGTTTACAACAGTAAAAGACAATATTAGAAACTAAAAACAGTAAGTATACAAATACTAAAAAGGATCAAACAACTACAACACATAAAAACTGAGGAAAGGCAACACGAAAACACACTCAAAATAAAGTACAACCATCCATTAAAAAACCAAGGCAGTCAATCACTACTTGCAGAAGGATAGCAAATAAAGGCCCAGCCTGGCCTCCTGTGGGAGGCAGTTAAGTCTGGAAGCGGTAATAGAGAAGGCTCTCTCCCATGTCCACACCAAATAGACCTGTGAAGGTGGTGGGTCTGAGAAAAAGACTTAGTCTGATGATCTTAACACCCAGACAAGCTCATAAAGAGAGATGTGGTCCTTGACATAATTCAACCCAAGCCCTTTTAAGGCATTATAGGTTAGAACCAGCACTTTGAACTCTGTCTGGAAGCAGACTGGCAGTCAGTGGAGTTGCTATAATGGAGGTTATGTGATCCGTGTAATCAGTTAGCGTTCAAACCTTGTGAGACATATGACAGTCCACCCAGGAGAGAAACCACGCAAATGCCAGGAATGTGAAAAATGTTTTGCTGACAGAACAGCTCCTATGAGTCATAAGAGACTCCACACAGGAGAGAAACCATTCAAATGCCAAGAGTGTGGGAATTTGTTTTGCTCAGAGTTCAGTTCTTCTGACTCAAAAGAGAGTCCACGCCGGGAAAGCCATACAAATGTCAGGAATGTGGGAAATATTTTCCTCAGACCTCACAGTTTGTGAAGCAGAAGAGAGACTGCACAGGAGAGAAGCCCTTCAGATTCTTGTAACATGGGAAATGGTTGATTTCTGGTTCAGATTCTGTATGTTGTGAACTACTAGAGTCACCATAGGAGTGGAGCCATATGAATGACAGGAGTCTGAAAAATAATTTTTATACCATTTGAAGACTCCAGGCAATCCAACTCGGGACATAATGGATAAGAGGATTCTGTTGCAACTCCTGGCCTGAACGAAATTAGGAAAGGAGCTCTATGCCATTTTTTTTAGTAATGCACCAGAGCTGAAAGTACTGATTTTGGTGTCCCTATCAGTGTAAAATATTGGAATTAAAAACATCTCATGTCAGAGTTTGGTGAGAAGCCCGAGGGATGTATTCTGATTTTCAGGAGGTGGGTCCCCTTCTGGGAAAAGGGTGAAATTCTCAGCAGATTCAGGAAGTACAAGAAGAGCACCTGAAACCCTAACCTCAATCACAACATCTCAGTTCATTTTAATTATAGTGGGAGCAGAAAGTAACTCACAGCAACTTAGGGAAAGGCTTTTTGATCTTCAGAGAAATCGAAACCCAAAATGGTACTTGGTGAACAATTAGTGCAAAGGAAGAAATCTCATGCTGAAACACTTAGAATTGTGCAGAAATTGCAGCAGTAGTTAACAACTTGCTGGTTGTATCCCTTTTTTTTGTACAATTTGATGTGGTTAATTGTAACTAATTGACGAGCTACTTATGCATCTCTCTTTTTGCCCCCCCCCCAGTACTTTGTCAATTAGCTGCAGAAATTTACACAAATCATATGCAAACACCAGAAGTATTCTGGCCACTAAATACTCGCCCAATTTGGAGACACCACATGCCAGGGATGGGGATATCTCCCCTCCCATGACTCGAACTGAACTCATGACTCAGAACCCACCCACCCCTCCCTTTTTTGGGGGGGGGGATGCTTGTTTTGAATAGGGACTTGGGTTTGGGACTTGGGACTTGGTACCAAAGACCTGGACTTGAGACTTGGACCCAAAGACTTGCCAACATCCCTGCTGTATGCTAATGACTTTTTCCCTTTAATGGGAGATTTTATTGCTCAGAGTGGTCCCATTTGGAGTCAGTGGAGCAATTTGTGAATTGCAAGTCTCTACTGAGGCAGGTTTGACATTTTAAAGCTTAATACTCAAAATAAATGTTTCATATGCATGATTTTCTAGTCTGCTTCTTTTCTTTCTTATCCTGGGATCATACATAACTATGGTAGCCCCTCCAGAGAGAATTTCCTATTTTGTAAAATTGCTCCCATTTTTGCTGCATTTGTTTTATTTTGGCAGACTTTTTTTTTTAGGAGAATCAAAATGCTAATCCCGTCTGCAGATGATACAAAATGTGGAATAGTTAAAACCCTGAGAGACAGGCAAAAAATTCAAAAAGGTCCTGATGGGATAGAGCGCTGGACTGAAAACACAGAATGATGTTTAACAGATAAGTGTAAAGTTCTACACTGGGGGTGGGGTGCGGTGGATGAAAAACTGAAGATAAGGGATACTTTCCTCAGTAATATGAACAGGTAGTATCTTGGAATTATAGGTCACAAGTTGAATATAAGCCAACAGTGCAAGGTGGCTGCGAACAAGGCAAATGCTATTTTAGGCTGCTTTAACCGAATTATAGTCTCCAAATCCTGTGAAATACTAGTTCCCCTCTATTCGGGCCTGGTTAGGCCTCACCTCAAGTACTGGACAGTGCACTTCAAGAACAATGCCCACAAACTGGAACAAGTTCAGAGGAGGGCAACAAGGATGATCAGGGGACTGGAAACCAAGCCCTGTGAGGAAAGACTGAAATCATGTTTAGCCTTGAGAAAAGAAGACTGAGGGGAAATAGGATAGCACTTTTCAAATACTTGTGTCATACAGAGGAGGGGCAGGATTTGTTCTTGATCATCCCAGAGTGCAGGACATGCAACAAGGGGCTCAAGTTACAGGAAGCCAGATTTCAGTTGAATATCGGGAAAATCTTCCTAGCTGTTAGAGCAGTATGACCCAAAAAACGGTTACCTTGGGAGTGAGTGTTCCGACACTGGAGGCATTCAAGAGAAAACTGGACACTCATCTGTGAGATATACTTACTTTGATTTGCATCCCTGCCTTGAGTAGGGAGTTGGACTTGATGGCCTTATGGGCCCCTTCCAACATAATTATTCCATCACTCTATGAGTCATCTTTTATTCACTCCCCATGAAATCCATGAGGATTCAGATCCACACCTTGGATCCATGATCTTGCACCATGCACTGAAGGACCAATTATTTCTGTATCGTAATCTGTGTGCACAGATGAGGCCTCTGATAGGATGATAGTTTGGTGAGAATCCTATGTAAAAATTATATGGAATCCCTAGGACTCCATTTTGATTACATGGAGCCATCTTTTAACCAGTCCTGGTGATTTCTAGGCAAGGAGGCGTCAGAACCCTTACTTGAAATGCAGGAAGGGTGCAAAAAAAGGAAGCTTCCCTTGATGTCAAGGGTCCACCTTTTATTCAGTCCAGTTTTGCGCCACTGCAAAGCCATGGTTTAGTCCGTGAGCACAGCTGGGACCTGTGATCGGGGAGGATCCCATGTAAAAATCATGTGGAGAGAATCCTCCAGGGCAGGCAACTAAGGGCTAAAAACACTGAGTTGGGATTCCTAGAAGGGAAGCAGTGGAACGTGGGAAGCAGGAAACGTGTCTTGTGTCCATAGGAAATGTTCCCTCTCCAAAAATGTCCCGTTTTGTCCCTCCTTTTTCTTCCTCCGGACAGAAAGCGGAGCTTCGGTTGCTGGAAAGGCTGCCTGGGATCTGGGAGGGATGGTGAGTCATTCCCAGCAGGCTGGGAAGCTGAGTGGCGGGGGGGGGGGGGGGGGCGGGGACTGGGGGCGGCTAGAGGGAGGAGAGGGGCGGGAGGGGGAGGGAAGGAGGGAGGGCCCCCCAACTCCAAGGCCAGCCGAGGGAAGGGAAGCCCCCAAGACCGGGCAGGAGAGGCAGCCGGAGGGGAGCCGCCAAGGGCTGTTTGTGGCCCAAGCCTTTCTGCTGCCTGAAGGGCCACGTCCACCCCCTCCTTCCACCTCTCATGCCCGCAAAAGGGCTAATCCTGCACCTTCCAAGCCACCTGCAGGGGGGGAGAAGGTTCCCTGTTGGCTCCCTTGGAGGGCGAAAGGTTCCCTTTGGGGGCTGCCGGGCAGGCCGAGGGGAGACCGACAGCTCCGTAACCCCCAAGAGGCAGAGCTGTCTCTCTCTGGCTTAGCACTGGCGCCACAAAAAGGAGAGAAGAAGAATTGGTTACGATTTTGTGTAATTTGGCGATGGGACTTAAATGGAAAGCCAGAGATGTTTCAGGAATACTGTAGTTACCGCACAGTAGTTGTATTGTAGTCTGGTACCTACCCCCAACCAACATGAATTTGACCCAACTTCGGGAGGCAGTGGAAGACAGTAGGGCCTGGCGTGCTCTGGTCCATGGGGTCACGAAGAGTCGGACACGACTAAACGACTAAACAACAACAACAACAACACCTACCCCCAATCATGCTGCAGGTCACACTTTTCAAAATCGAATATGGAGACAGCAAGAATTACTTCCTCCCTCTATTCCCTCATTCTGAATACATCTCTCTGCCAGACCCCAAGCCTATTTTCCAGTTAATAACTCTATAGGCTCCAGCTCAGCTTCTTGACTCGTATCATTTTTTAAATTAGAGTTACAGCAGCAGTTCTCTCTGCCTTTTGCCCCATGGTCTTATAGGGTCAAATTACAATCTATAAACTCCTTGACAGCTTGGGGGCCCAGTTAGTTTCACTGGGGTTTTCCCTGAAGAACAGGTTTTGGAAAGCAGGATGGAGAAGATTGCTTAGAGAAATTTGCCCTTGTAGAGAAGGCTTGTGTACAAATGACGACAAGAACTCAAGTCTCTGCAACTCGTCTGTCCCAGTCCCTTCCCTCATTTGCCTCTCCAGGGTTGTGACAGCGTCCAAGCTAACATAGCCTTGTCCAAGTGCACGGCTGGTGTCTTCGGTGCCAATAAACCTGGTGAGGGTAGGCAGCTTCTGGCTAGCGTAAAGCACTTTCTGGGGAGTTTCCAATTTACTAAAACAGGTGACACATTTCCCCATTCCCCAGTGAGCTGGATATTCAGTTTACCAACCTTGGAAGGATGGAAGGCTGAGTCAGTGTTGAAAAGGCTACCTGAACTTGTTGGGATTGAACTCAGGTTGTGTGGAGAGTCTTGATTTCAGTACTGCAGTTTAATCACTGCACCATGAGGCTCTAGTAGCTTTTGATAAACATGTCCTGCAATAGAAAGCCTTTAAGGGCCATTTATGAATGTTAAAACCTCCCATATAAGATCCAGCCGCCCAGAGTAGACTTCGGTCTAGATGGGCAGGGTATAAATTTAATAAATAAAATAATAAAATAAATTCTTTTGTATTGATACTTCGTATTTAGAAGGTTTTCTTTATGACACCTACGAGGAAGGCCTCCTTTCATTTCCATTATTAGGGTTCAGTGACCTTTGAGGAGGTGGCCGTGTACTTTACCCAGGAGGAGTGGGCACTGCTGGATCCTGATCAAAGGGCCCTCCACCAGGAAGTCATGGAGGAGAACTGGAAAACTATATCCTTTCTTGGTAAGCCCCCCTCTTTCTCCAGCTGATGCTAATCTCTCTTTACCAGTGGAATAATGCCCCTCTTTAGACTAGACACTGTGGGATCCATTATGATGGACATCTGTTGCCCTCCAGATTGGCATTCTTTTCTAAACTTTTGAGTTTACCTGCAATGCTGTGTCCAATTCTGGATTATCACAATTTAGAAAAGGCAGTGAGAAGGTGGAACATCTTCAGAAAAGGCAATCAGTAAAGAATGTGAGGACAAAGCACTGTGTTGAGACAAGAAGTGGAAAATGTTTATTCTAGAGAGGAAAAGATTGAAGAGGATGTGATAGTTCTCTGGAAATATTAGGGTTGACACACAAAAGGTGGAGGAAGTTTTTTTTTTTCTTCAGCTGCTGTGATTGAATTCCAACCAGTGGCTTCAGATTATACATTTTGAAACTGCACAAACTGATGTGGTGCCCCTCTTTAACTCCCTCCTGGCCCTCACTGCTCTCTCCTTTCCCCAAATTAGTTTCTAGTTCCAAAGCTTGAGCACATTTCTCCATTGGAGAACTAGAGATATGGGAAAGATTGGGAAGAAGCCAATATCTCTGATACTAGATCAGGTGACTTATTGGCTAGTCCAGATGAGTCACAACTGGTAGCTGACTAAAAACAGTCTTTCACTGGCTTAGAAGTTGTAATATTTGCAGCTGATGGGAAGAAATGAGTTAAAATAACACAGTTCTCTGTACTTTGGGGGTATTTTTGTAACAAATTAGTCTTCTTTGCTGCTAGATTGCAGCATTTACCCACATTTAGCTTTTAGTCCACTAAGACCCTGAGATCCAGAGTTTAGAACATTTAGAAAAAGGCTTAACGTGTTTCTTTAATCATCAGCTACCTTAATACTTAATCATCAGCTATCTCAAAGGGCAAATAAGAATAAAGAATAGATGTGGGACATCAGTCAGAAATTATCAGGCTGTTAGATTCTGTGCTTTAGAGTAGCCTTCCGCTACCTGACAGTATCTACGTATGCTGGGCTATAAATCTCACAATCCTTGGCCAGAAAATAGAAAGTGGGGTTTATGCAAGTTTGGAAACTGCTAGAGCGGGGAAGCCATTTAAAGGAGGAAATAGCAGAAAAGGTTAGTTGCCACAAACATCACTCCTATGTTCTGACCTGTGGTTTGCCAGTTAATTTTAGAGCAGTCTCAGTCAACTATGAAACGAGTTGATACCGTATTTCCCCGAAAATAAGACAGGGTCTTATATGAATTTTTGCTCCAAAAATGCATTAGGGCTTATTTTCAGGGGATGTTTTATTTTTACATTTATTTTTTACATATTTCTACATTTATTCAAATACAGTCATGTCATCTTCTTCTGGTTGCTGCACAATGGTAGAGGGTGGGGTTTCACTTAACTAGGGCTTATTTCTGGGGTAGGGCTTATATTACGAGCATCCTGAAAAATCATACTAGGTCTTATTTTCAGGTTAGGTGTTATTTTCGGGGAAACAGGGTAGTCATCCTGGCATATTCTGCCCTGATTGGCTACTGCACTCCACCTTCTGCCACATTCCCATGTTTATTCCAATGGTGGTCACAAGTAAAAGAACAAAAATACTTTTTTATTTCACATGTTATTTTCAGAAATCTATTCGGGCTTTTAAATCTTATTATTCTCACTATGCTATGGTTTTATTTTAGTTTAACGTTCTTCATTTACCTGTAGATCTGTTTGTCTCTTCAGTTCATTCATTCCTTCAGTTGTCTTTCTTTACAGATGATAACCACAGGAAGAGAAATATATGTCTTAAGTGTGGGAAGAGTTTTATGTACACATCAGAGCTTGCTAGACACCAGAGAACTCACACAGAAGACGAAAACTGTATCCAGAATAAGCCCTATGAATGCATTGTGTGTGGAAAATACCTTGCCATGAAAATAGCACTGGTACTTCACAAAAAGGTCCACACTGGAAATAAGCACTTTATAAACAAAACATATGGGAAATGCTTAGATTGCAAGTTGCGCCTTGTGAGTCATCAAAGACTTCACACAGGAGACAAACCCTACAAATGCCAGGATTGTGGGAAATGTTTTGCTCAGTTTTCATACATTGTGAATCATAAGAGAATCCACACAGGAGAGAAACCCTACAAATGCCAGGAGTGTGGAAAATGTTTTAGTCACAGCTCACAGCTTGTGAGACATAAGAGAGTCCACACAGGAGATAAACCATATAAATGCCAAGAATGTGGGAAATGTTTTGCTCGGAGCTCACAGCTTGTGAGTCATAAGAGAGTCCACACAGGAGAGAAACCGTACAAATGCCAGGATTGTGGAAAATGTTATTCACAGATGTCAAATCTTGTGTGTCATAAGAGATTCCATGCAGGAAATAAGCCATACACATGTGAGGAGTGTGGGAAATGTTTTGCTCGGAAATCACACCTTATGTGTCATCAGATAGTGCACACGGGAGATAAACCCTACAAATGCCAGGAGTGTGAGAAATGTTTTGCTCGGAGCTCAGAGTTTGTGAGTCATAAGAGAGTCCACACAGGAGATAAACCATACAAATGCCAAGAGTGTGAGAAATGTTTTGCTCGGAGCTCACAACTTGCGAGTCATAAAAGAGTCCATACAGGAGAAAAACCATACACATGCCATGAGTGTGGGAAATGTTTTGCTCAGATGTCAAATCTTGTGCGTCATAAAAGAGTTCACACAGGAGAGAAACCTTTCAAATGCCAGGAGTGTGGGAAATGCTTTACTGAGAATTCACTGCTTGTGAGTCATAAGAGGGTCCACACAGGAGATAAACCATACAAATGTCACGAATGTGGGAAATGTTTTGCTCATAATTCACAGCTTTTGAGTCATAAAGGCGTCCACACAGGAGAGCAACCATACAAATGCCAGGAATGTGGGAAGGGTTTTGCTCACAGTTCACCATTTGTGACACATAAGAGAATGCACACAGGAGAGAAACCATACAAATGCCAGGAGTGTGGTAAATGTTTTTCTCGAAGCTCAGAACTCACGATTCATAAAAGAGTCCACTCTGGAGAAAAACCATACAAATGCCAGGAATGTGGGAAGTGTTTTGTTCGAAGCTCAGAGCTTCTGATTCATAAGAGAGTCCATACAGGAGAAAAACCGTACAAATGTGAAGAGTGTGGAAAACGTTTTGCTCGGAGCTCACAGCTTGTGAGTCATAAGAGAGTCCACACTGGAGAGAAACCCTACAAATGCCAAGAATGTGGGAAATGTTTTGCTCAGATGTCAAATCTTGTGAGTCATAGGAGAGTCCACACAGGAGAGAAACCATACAAATGCCACGAGTGTGGGAAATGTTTTGCTCAGAATTCTCATCTTGTTGATCATAAGAGAGTCCACACAGGAGAGAAACCATACAAATGTCAGGAATGTGGGAAATGTTTTGCTCACAGTTCTCCACTTGTGACACATAAAAGAGTCCACACAGGAAAGAAAACTTACAAATGCCAGGAATGTGAGAAATTTTTTCTCGGAGCTCAGAGCTTGTAATTCTTAAGAGTGTCCACGCTGGAGAGAAATCAAACAAATGCCGGGAGTGTGGGAAGGGCTTTCTTCGGAGGTCACAGCTTGGGTGTCGTTTGAGAATTCACACAGGAGAGAAACCATACAAATGCCAGGAGTGTGGGAAATGTTTTTCTCGAAGCTCAGAACTCACGATTCATAAAAGAGTCCACTCTGGAGAGAAACCATACAAATGCCACGAGTGTGGGAAATGTTTTGCTCAGAATTCTCATCTTGTTCATTTATTTATTTATTTATTTATTTATTCGGTTTCTATCCCGCCCTTTTAGACAAAGTCTACTCCGGGCGGGTTCCACCAAACATTATAATTAAAACAGTTAAAAACAATTCAAAACAATAATGATTAGTAATGCTCAAGATGGGAAAACAGAAAATTATGATAAAAATAAGAATAAGTCAAGTATTGACAGGAGGGAAGGCCTGCCTGAAGAGCCAAGTTTTTAATTGGCTCTTAAAAACACCCAGTGAGGGAGCCAGGTGGATCATTGATGGGAGGGTATTCCATAGTCGAGGTGCCACTGCCGAGAAGGCCCGGTTTCTTGTTCTTTCTCTCCGGGCCTCTCTCGGCGTTAGGCCCCTCAACCGTCCCTCCTGGCTATGGCGAGTGATTCGGGTAGATCTAGGTGGGAGAAGGCGATCTGCCAAGTATCGAGGTCCTAAACCGTTTAGGGCTTTATACGTCATCATCAACACTTTGAAGTCAATGCAGAAGCGAATGGGCAGCCAATGCAAGGCAGCCAGATTGGGAGAGATATGCTGGTATTTTCTCACCCCACTAAGGAGTCTGGCCGCCGCATTCTGCACCATTTGAAGCTTCCGCATCAATCTCAAAGGTAGCCCCATGTATAGCGCATTGCAGTGGTCTAATCTCGAGATTACGAGCGCATGGATGAGAGTGGTGAGGGCCCCGCCATCAAGATAGGGTCGCAGCTGGGCAATCCGCCACAGATGGAAATATGCGGAGCGGGCCACGGACGCCACCTGGGTTTCCATGGTAAGCGCCGGGTCCAGATGTATCCCCAAGCTGCGCACCACACTCTTTGCGGTGAGAGTCACCCCCCCCAAAAGAGGGAGTTTCCCAAACCGCCAATGGAGGGGCCACCCACCCTCAAGACCTCCGTCGTGTCCGGGTTCAACCTCAACCCATCTTGTTGATCATAAGAGAGTCCACACAGGAGAGAAACCATACAAATGTCAGGAATGTGGGAAATGTTTTGCTCACAGTTCTCCACTTGTGACACATAAAAGAGTCCACACAGGAAAGAAATCTTACAAATGCCAGGAATGTGAGAAATTTTTTCTCGGAGCTCAGAGCTTGTAATTCATAAGAGTGTCCATGCTGGAGAGAAATCAAACAAATGCCAGGAGTGTGGGAAGGGTTTTGTTCGGAGCTCACAGCTTGGATGTCATTTGAGAATTCACACAGGAGAGAAACCATACAAATGCCAGGAGTGTGGGAAATGTTTTGCCAATAATTCACAGCTTGTGAGTCATAAGAGAATGCATACAGGAGAGAAGCCATACAAATGCCAGGAGTGTGGGAGATATTTTCCTCAGATGTCGTACCTTGTGAACCATAAGAGATTCCATATGGGAGAGAAACTGTAGAAATGTTATGCTCATGGCATACTGCTTGTGAAGCATAATACAATCCTTATGGTTGAGCAGCAAGTGATACATGCATGAACTTTAATAAGACTTTAATAAATACAGGCTGTTTCCTAATATACCATTATCAGGCAAATTGATGGAGAGGGTGGTGGCTGACCAGTTTCAGGTGATCTTGGGAGGAGCTGGATAGTCTCCATCTGAATCGAGGTTTAGGCTGTATCACAGAACCAAAACTGCATTCGTTGCCCTGCAGACAGGGGAAATGCATCCCTGCTGGTGTTCCTGGACCCTTCGTTGGCCTTTGATACCTTCGACCACAGTATCCTTTTGAGTCGGCTCTTGAGTTTGGGACTTGACGGCACCATTCTCTGGTGGTTCCACTCCTTTCTTAAGGGCCATTCTCTGAGTACAGCTTCGCGAAGTGATCCCGACCCCTTGGGAGCTGTGCTGTGGGTTTCCTCGGGGACCTGTCATTTTCCCAATGCTTTTTAACATTGAAATGTGACTGCTGGGAGGGGCTAATCAGAGATTTGGAGCTTGTTGTCATCAGTATGTGAATGGCACACTGTTCTATCCTTTTCTTCATCTGCAGGTAATGTAGTGCAGGTCTTGGAACATTGTCTGAATGTGACAATGGACTGGAAGAGGGCAATAAACTGAAAATGAATCCTGTTGTTGGGAGGTTTGCCTGACTGGTTAGAGGAATATCCACCTGGTCTTGATGGGGTTACACCCCCCCCCCCAAAGGATCAGGTTCATAATTTGGTTGTACTCCTAGATCCAGTCCTCTCTATGGAGACACATCTGCTGTGGCCAAGAGTGATTTTTATCAGCTTTGGTTGATTGTCCAGCTGCGCCTCTACATGGAGAGGAAATGACTAGCAATAGTGGTTTGAGCATTGGTAATCTCAAAAATAGACTACTCTCATGCTGTCTACGTACGGCTGACCTTGGAACTAGTACAGAAACTCCAGTAGGTCCAGAATGCAATGTCCAGACCGATTACAGATATCAACACATGAACACATATGAGTCTCCGTTGGCTCCTTGTTCATTTCCATGTTCAATCAAAGGTGATGGTTATCATCTATAAAGCCCTAAATGGTTTAGTACTGCACATACCTTCTGGAACATCTCTCCTACAAAACAGCTACTTGTCCAATCCCTTCCTTGCACTTGTTATTGTTAAAAACAGCAACACCTAAGGAGACCAAGAAAGATATATCCAGTAACTGGGTGGTTTTTTGTTTGGCCCCATATCTTTGGAATAAATAACCGGTAGAGGTTCACCAGTCATGCTCCCTCCCAGTTTTTAAGAAGCTACTCAAAAACAAATTGTTTAAAGCTGCTTTTTATTAATGTGTCCCATCTGATATCCAACTGTGGTTTAAAAAAAAAAACCATCAGATTTGGTGACTGATGTGTTTTTATTTTATCATTTATTCTTGGTTTATGTTTACAGTTAGTTACTGTATTATCTGTAGTTTACACGCATTGGTTGTCAACTGCCCAAATAGTGCCTATCACACTATTGGGCAGTACTCGTATATAGGTTAAATAAATACAGACTGATAGGCAGACATATTTCAGAGCTGGAAAGTGAAACATGCACTACCAACCACTCCATGGTCTGAAAAACTCCCCACTCCAATTATAACTGAATAAATATTTTACACTCGCCAGCTTTGTCTGGATATTTTTTTGATATATGGATGGCTTAGTTTGACATATATTGTTTTTGTTTTCGTTCTTGCTTTCTTTTTCTGTATTGATTGTGCATTCTTCTTAATTCTGCCCTCCTTTTCCTTTCCAATTATAATGACAGTAATAGTGAAATGTGTTCTGGCTGACAGCTGATCTTTTGCAAGTATCCCTCCTGGCATTTGTCTGAGTTGTCTAAGGAGAAGACTGAGGGCCCATTTCCAGTCAATTTAAAGACCTTTGGTATTATATGGCCATGAAAGGTGATCCACTGCTTCTCTTTCCTCGTATCATTCAAGATAAAATCCCTGAGAAATGTTTGAAGAGATGACATTTGTGGGGTGGGCTGGCCTCTCTCTCTCTCTCTCTCCACCTCCCCCTAGAAGGCAGAGAGCTATCCAATAGCCAGTTGTTACTGTGGGCTATGTCAGTTATTTTTAAATTATAGTTACGTATATTTGGTCCCAGAGAGCCAAACATTGTCCAGATTCTACTGTCGGTGGTGGTGTAAGGTCTACACAATTTGCTGTGCTTAATTGTTGCTAATTGCTGAGGCGCACCTCTGTTGTGTGTCCCCAGCACTTTGTCAGTTAGCTGCCGCAAGTTTCGCAAACCCTATGGAAACACGTTACTAAACGGACCAAGTTTGCCACAACACCCCTGCAGAGTCTCATTTTGCCTAGGCATGTTTGTGCACATCACACACTGCTTTAACTGGAAAACATGTCAGGCTAAGGACAAGTATAGGTTAAATACAGTGGCAGAGCAGAAATTGCCTCGGGTCACAAGGTGAGCCAAGTCCCCAGAAGGAAATTATAGCAATATAGCTCTAAATGACTTCCATCAAAATGACATAGAAACCATGAACACCCTAGCCAAAGAATCATCATCTTGCAGAATAGCCCTCCTGTAGAGAGGCCAGATAAATTCAACTGCCTTCTTTTGTTTTAACACTAAAAGGATTTTATGGAGGTCTAGGAAGGCCACCTTGGAATGGTTTACCCTTCTTCTTCCTGTTTAGTAATTGGTCCGTACTCTGTCCATTGTGATGGCACTGAACCCCTGCTAGCTGGAGTTCCAACATTCCATAGTTCCAAGACAGTCTAAGGAAACTAAGGAGAGGTAATTTTGGTCACCCTTTATCTATCTTCTGGGATTATTTTCCCACACACATTTGAAGCACCCCAGTCTACCTCCATTTGTGTTTATGTGTGTTTGATTTAGGGAAGGATCCTTCTTTTTAACCCTCTCAGTCATGTGAGTTGGCTTCTTTTGAGCCTGTATTTCCCCATATTAATTATATACGCCATTGTAAATCTATGCTATATTTTAATTATTTCATTTTCAATAAAATTCCCCATCTAAATAGCTTTCTGTTGGACCTCTCTTCAGGGTTTGAATACTATTAATCATAGTATCCTTCTGGGGTTCCTTTCTAGGATGGGTCTTGGAGGTACTATTTTTACAGTGGTTCTGATCCTTCCTGAGGCAAAATCCGGAGCCAGAGACCCGGAGGCAGTTCGTGTCGTTCTGGCAACTCCTGCGACTTCGCTGGAACCAGTTGTATTGGCTCTTGCCTTTCCATTGGACTATATCTGCGACGTGGAGAGGGGGGATTTGCTGCTTGGGTAACAGCCTATCCTCCATATTATTTTACCCAGGCTTCGTGCTCTGGAGAGGACACTCTCCAGGTCCTCCATACAGAGCACGTTACCATAGTCTCTCGAGACTGAAGGATGCCTAATCTAATCTAAGATCCTTCCTGGGTGGCTGAGTTAGAAGATGGTGTTTGGGGAATCTTGGTCAACACCCTGGCCATTGGTTTGTGGTGTCCCTCAGGGCTCAGTCCTGTCCCCCATGTTATGCAACATCTACATGAAATTGCTGGAAGAGTTTGTCCAGAGTTTTGGGGTTCAGTGCCATCAGTATGCTGCTGACACCCAACTCTATCTTTCTTTGCTATCTGATTCTAAAGAAGCTG
Organism: Intellagama lesueurii; assembly: GCA_037013535.1. Taxonomy (NCBI): domain Eukaryota; kingdom Metazoa; phylum Chordata; class Lepidosauria; order Squamata; family Agamidae; genus Intellagama; species Intellagama lesueurii. The sequence continues at coordinate 295,720,338 of JBAJHW010000002.1, forward strand.
TTCTGGGCTTAGACCAGTGCCTGTTGGTTGTGATGGATTCGATGAGGGCTAACAAACTCAAGGAAATCAACCCTGAGTGCTCACTGAAAGGACAGATCCTGAAGCTGAGGCTCCAATACTTTGGCCATCTCATGAGAAGACTCCCTGGAAAAGACCTTGATGTTGGGAAAGTGTGAAGGCAAGAGGAGAATGGGATGACAGAGGACGAGATGGCTGGACAGTGTCACCGAAGCTACCAACATGAATTTGACCCAACTCCGGGAGGCAGTGGAAGACAGGAGGGCCTGGCGTGCTCTGGTCCATGGGGTCACGAAGAGTCGGACATGACTTAACAACTAAACAACAACAACAAACAAACTCAAACTGACTCCAAACAAGACAGAGGTGCTCCTGGTCACTCACAAAGCAAATCAGGGAATAGCGATCCAGCCTGAAAAGCCAGGTCTGGACTTGTTTGTGCTCCTGCACTCAACCCTGAACTTGGATGCACAGGTTAAAGAAGCAGCTGGGAGTGCATTTGCAGTTGAAGCTGGTGCGCCAGCTGTTCCCATTGCTTCAGAGGACTGATCTGGCCACAGTGACCCATGACTTGGTTACATCCTGTCTGGATTACTGCAATGTGGTCTACATAGGGCAACAGCTTCACCAGCTGCTAGTCTGTTTCAGGGCCCAATTCAAAGTGCTGGCTATTACCTATAAAGCCCTGTATACCTTGGCTCCTGGCTATTTGAACGATTGTATCATACCCTATATGAGCCTTGTTTACTTTTAAGATCTTCTGCGGAGGCCCTTCTCTCGGATCCCCCACCCTCCAAAGCTCACTAGGTGAGGACATGAGACAGGGCCTTCTCAGTGGCTGCTCCCAGGCTTTGGAATGCACTGTGCCAAAAATCCAGGTCGGCCCCCTCCCTCTTGTCTCTCTGATGTCAGACAGAGACCTTCCTCTTCAGGCAGGACTTTAAGCAGCAAGTTATCTCAGGAATGTTGGTTTTTAACTTACTGATTTTAAATGTTTTTAAATTGTATTTGTGATTGGGTTCTTTTTCAGTTAGAGGCAGGTCTTTCTTTTCCGCGGGAAAAAGAGACGGAGACGAAGATAACGGCATAAACATGTCTTCTTTATTAACTTATTAACTTCAGGATTATCAACGAAAAAGGGGTCTAACAAACTCAACTCTGGTAATAACTTATAACTCTTAACATTCATCTCTTTCACATTCTTTACACTTTTCATTTCCTTTTCATCCCATGGGGATTTTGATTGGTCTGACTCCAAGTGGGGAAGCTCAAGGCAGCACAAATTGTCCCGCAACAAGGATGCTTCACGTAGTTCCCCTCCAGATATGGTAGGTAACTGGTGGTACCAACGTACGTTACCTTCTTCTCTGTATCTTGGGAACGAGGCACTGCCACCATAGTCCATCCCGTCTTCACTTTGGGTTTATCTTTCTCTCCCAAGTTGACAGGATTAGGCAATAAGCCCCCTCCGGTTCTGAGGTTTGGAAACTAACGGACCAACTCCACTGGTTCATTCCTTTGACAACCTTTTTCTTCTGTCTGAGTACCTTTTTCCTCCTTCACTACCTCATGTCTCTCTCTCCCCCTTTCTCCTTCCTCCTCCTTTATATTCTCGTCCCATCTCATCAAATCTAGCTCCTCCCCTTTTCTGGCTTGTCTAGTCTCTGCCAGGAAGATTTCCACTGCTTTATTCCGTCCCACTTCTTCCTCCTCTAACTGAATCAACTCTCCTACTGCACAGTTAGTCTCTAACTCTTCTCTGTTCTCCTTGGAGGACGGCACACTAAGCTGGCCTCCTTCACAGTATTTAATCTTGGTTTTGAATCTTGATATATGTTTAATTTATTTCAATATATTCATCTAGTATTTTAAAATCTTTTTTAAAAGTACAGTTTAATGTACTGTGAGCTCCCTTGGGTCACCTATGGCAAGAAAGGTAGTATGTAACTATTTATAGTACATACTTCTATTGCATTTACTATTTATGATAATACAGTTCTTGTAAACCAGAATCTGGCAAGCTCCCCTCATGATGATAAACATTTTTTGACTAACAGTTACAGACCTTACGGATTTCAGTGGGTTAAAACTATATGGGTCCAGTAAAAGAAAGTACAGTTAAGATCCCCATATCTGCAGGATCATTATCCATGGTTTCCCTTATCCACAATCTGTTGTTGGAACATCATTTTCAAAATACAGTGTACATTTTTAGAGCTGCTTTTGTACAACCCCAAAAAACAAACATGCTTGAAGCACAGCACATGAATAGAGTAAAACAAACAGCAAAAAAGGGACGGGACAACAGCCAAAGTGCTTCCAGCTGCTAACAGAAAAGTCTGCTTCTCTTTTCAAAAACTGCTTTTAAAAAATGTTGAACCGTGGCACTCTCAATATTAAAAATCAAATTGCTGCTTATAGAACCCTCAGAGAGGAGCAATTAACCTCACTTTTTTCAGAGAAGAAAAAGCAGCTAGGGGATATGGAGGCGTCTGACGGGGCCAGTAGGTCAAAAAAAAAGCCACAGGGAGGAACAACGCCACTGCCCATCTTGGAAAGTCCCACTTCAGTCCTAGCACCAGGGTTTTGGAGCAGAGCAGAGGCCATTTTAGCAACTGTGCAAAGAGCCAAAAACACACAAGGAGATCTCCCAACAGGGCCAAAGAGCCCCGGTTGATGACTGAACACTGGGTCCCTCTCACCGAACTTGAGCTGTGAACCCCTTAGGGCGGGGACCTGTTGTCTTGTGGAAATTATTAAAAATACTAAGACTAGGCAGGTGCTTTAAATCAGAGAGAGAGAAACCAAGACTGTCCAGCAGTCTCAGGAAGTGGGATTATTTTGATACAAGAAGCAGGAACAGAAAAAAAGATCAAATTGTAGAGGCTTTCCGGTTCACTTCCCTCCCTGGAAGATCATGCTTTAAATAAATTCCCTTTTCCTGGCTGATCCAGTGACCCAAAGAGGCAGAAAGACCAAGACTTCCCATCCAGGCGCTCCGAGAGGAGATTGGAGGAGTCTGTGCTCGCCCGGCCAGGAGCCTGGCATGGCTTCAGTCATGTGATATACAGCTATTTTTTAAAAAAAAAACACAACAACACGTGCACACATTTGTTCTCCCGACCTCCAGCCTGGAGTGAAAGGGAGGCAACTTTAAAAAGGAGGCTTTGGAAACAAGAGCCTCAGCCTGTTTCCTGAAGAGACGGAGAGAGACAAAAGGCGGGCGGGTGAGTGTTTTCTGATCTGGATTTTGCTGGGAAAAGAAACTCCGGGAAAGAGAAGAGTAAGACAGGAAGGGGAGAAACAGGGCAGTCATTTCTGGGCAGGAAAGTCCGGAAGAAAAGGGATCTCCTGGTGAGTAAAACAAGAAAAGGAAGGGGAAAACGGTGGCTCCCCATCTCATCCCCTCCCATTTGAGTCCTTGGAAATCCTTGGAAATGTTGAATTTGATGAGCAAAACACGTAGGGAGCGTGAGAGGGGCGGGGGAAGGATGGGCTAAATTCCTGTTTCCGGAGTTTCTGGCCTTTTCCTGTGGGAAAGCATAACGAGGAAGCTTGAGGAAGAGCGAGGAGACGGCCTCAGGCGGCAGAAGGGAGAGGGGCAGCCCTGAGGGCCCCCAACCCTCCCCCCGGAGCCCCTTTTGGCCTTTCTCCTCTTTTGCCTGCAGAGCTCGCCTACGGGCCTCCCTCGGAGCCATTAATGCACATTCTCCCACCTCCAGTATTGAAACTGGGGCATTTATTTCGTGTATTCGTCTGCGGGGAGTATGCGTGGAAGAGGCGGAAAGGGAACAGGATTTTGTCCTGTGCTTCAGGCAGCAGAATATCTTGGGCCACCCCAACACTCTTTAATGGGCTCTTTACCATCTGCCTCTTTGCAAAACACCACCCAAAGTGCCCCAGATCCTGTCTGGCTTCTCCAGTTTGGAGCCTTCTCCCTCCTCCTCCATGGTTTTTCATGTCCCAAAAGATCCAAGATTTCTTTGGTGGGAACAAGGTAGATCTGTGATTTGTGGGTGGTTTGGGGAAGATTCCATGGAAAAATATTCTTATGAAAGCATGAGAAACTACTTTTGATTTCATGGATCTGTTTTCTTACCTTCTTTCCTCAAGATATGCCTTACAGGCTTCCAACATGGAGGCTTAGAAAAGGTTAACAAAAAAAGGAAATGTAAATGCAAATAAAAAAACTAAAGAAAAGGAGTCTGGGATAGCATTGGTGATGCTCCTGATGCCTCCCCGGATTCAGCCAATCAGGTGGATGGAGAGATATTTTAAAAATCAGGAAGAGGCTTTGTCTGTCTTTTGTTTGTTCTCTCCCCCCCCCCCCCCTCTCCAGCTGGCCATGTGGGAGAATTGATCTCAGGACAAGGGAAGGTGAGAGACCACCATTAGTTCCTTCCGGGAAGATGATCAGGGGCATCTTTATAAATAACTGCATTTCCCTGGGTTTCCAAACGAAATTGGTCACTGAAGAGTTGGTAGTCTCGCCAAGCACTGTTTGACTTTGCAGTCTGATTTCATTTCAAGGTGTGCACGTGAATTTTGCTTCAGGCATACTCCTCAGATGCAAGAAAAATGTATGTTTACTAATTAGAACAAAACAATAGCATAATACAGTAATAGGATTACTCTTTGCTTAGGAATAGCCAAATCTCATAAATGAGACAACTGGGTTTTGAATTGCCCACTTTGCTCTATTCTGAACTCTGCGAAAGGGTCCAAACCTGTTCTGTGCATTTGTAACCAAAATTTTGGCTCTTGTTCTCCCCTCTCGCTGCCTTCTCTGGTTGATGTTTCTTTTGTCAAAAGAAAGAGGAAGGGATCCTGAAAATGGTGAAAGAGGGAAGAAAAAGACCAGAGAGGGATAGGAAAGTGTGGCTTCTGTCAAAAGGTCTGCCTCGAATCTGTTTCTCCCTTCCTGGGATCTGGGGAGTAGCCTTGTTTTCCCCATTGCAACAGGGAGGGATGGTGAATCTGCCAGAAAGGGTGGGGGGACCTGGGGGAGGCGGAGGGAGGAGAGGGCCAGCAGAGGCAGCTGGAGGGGAATCCAAGGTTATAATGACCCAAACCATTTGGCTGCCTGAGGACCAAATATACTCCTCATTACACATCTACCTACAAAGAGTGAAATTTGGAAATTCTAACCCTTGGAATGAGAGATGATTCTTCGTTGCTCCCATCGAAGGGCAGGGGCTTTCCTTTTGGGCTGCAGGGGAGGCTGGGGGAGACCTACAGCTCTGTAACCACAAGAAAAAATAGGCCAGGGGCCCCAGAAAGGATGGTTGGCAAACATCACTGGTTCAACAACCACCAATCCATCATCTGCTAATTGGTGTGATCATTTTGCTATGCTTTATCCCTGGGCCCATGAAAAGGAATTCAGAGGTGTTAGCTAGTAATTATGACAAATATTACGAAACCTCTAGAATCAGGGTTCTGTCCTGTGCTGAACCTTTTCCTGTTCGAGAAATGCAGCTCTAAGCTACCATAGATAAGAAGAAAATCTCCATCTCTGGTGGAACAAAAGGAAGGAATAGTGTTATGAAATTGTTTTGTTTTTCTTTGAAGTATTTTGAAAAGATCCATCCGGGTGGCAGATGCTTCCACGTCTGACCCTTTGAGGGTCTGAAGCACTTTGGTCAGTGGCTGTCCAGTGAAGGAACAGCAACACATGCCTGTCTCTCAGCTCAGCCTTGGGATTCTCCTGCCTTTCTTTTGGAAATGAAGTTTGATTGGTGGCTGCTGTATTGCCTTTTTTGTCTCAACTGTGTTAACACGGCAGGGTCTTACCTTTGCAGAGCTTCCATAGTCTGGTCTCTTAAGGCAGTCTTTCCTCCACAGAAGGAAAGGGGTTCCAGGACTCCGTTGGAGGCATTGTTGGCTACAGAATAAAATGGCAGCCCAACACACATCTGCCTCCAGGGAAGGAAGAGACCCTGATGTTTTCAAGGCAGGAGGTCTTGGGACCTGCTGGGAAGGAACAGCACAGAAGGTCCAAGGTGAGGAGATGCTCAGCTCAGATACAGAGTGCCAGAAATTCATAAAATTCTCCTACGAGGAGGCTGATGGTCCTCGAGAGGTTTGTACTCGGCTCCACCATCTTTGTCGTCAGTGGCTCAAGCCAGAGCAACACACTAAGGCTCAGATCCTGGACCTGGTCATTTTGGAGCAGTTCCTGGCCATCCTCCCCCTGGAGATGTCATGCTGGGTGAGAGAATGTGGAGCCAAGACCACTTCCCAAGCGGTGTCGCTGGCAGAAGATTTCCTGAGTCTGAGTCAGGAAGAACAGAAAAAACAAGGAGAGGAAAAGGTGAGAGCAATTAATGTTGGCGACTCAGAGTCTGAAGTGGGGAGTCCACAGCCTCTGCCTGTCTGGTTGATGGCTGTTCTACTGGAAATGGCTCCGGCCGCCCTCCCTTACAGTCCTTGAAAGCAAGATGTGTGGTCCGTGTCTATCATATTTGAAACCGAATCACAGTTCCTTGTGTTGGGGAGATTCTCTTCCACTTTAAAACAGGGTGTGTGCATTCCTCTGCCCTCGGTGTGCTCAGCTTTCTGAGAAAATGGCAGGTTTACTTCATGCATCAGCACAGCATTCAATTCAGCAGTTTGGGGTGTGCAGTGGTAGGGTGGGATCCACCTCTCTATCTTGTCCATGACTACTCAAAAGGGTGGGGAAACTGAAATCCCCCAATTTCTACAACTTCCAGATGTTTTTCTTGCAAAAATCTGAGCATGATGTTTCTTTTCTATCTTCTTATACCACATAATGGATCCCCAGATTAGAAATCCCTTGGTAGAAATCCAGTCTGATTTCCATGCAGCAGAGAAATCTCCTTTCGACGCCAGAAAAAGTCCCCAACAACAAGAAAGCCATCAAGGCAATGAGGAAAGTTCCAGTTCAGTAGGTAAGGATTCATGTTGGGAGAGTTTGTGTTTCTCTCTGCATATCCCCTCCCCCCACCCGTACCTTTTAGGCTAGAGGGACACTAGTCTTTAGTTCTTTCTATACGTCAACCCAGTGTTTTAATTTTTAATTTTCCTAGACTTTTCACATAGCTAGCAGTTCTTCTGTTTCTCTCAAGGAGGCCAATTACGAAAAGATTCACTTTTATGGCGTCTGGGGAAAAAACCCTCTAAAGTACAAATTTTGGGAGAGAACTTGATTCAATGATGGGTACTTGTTTGTGGGTTGGTTATAATGATATCCCACATTTCTTCTGAGATGCTCACAGCTGCCTTCCTCATCACCTTATCTTTACTATAATTACTTTGTGAGGGAGATCAGGCTGAAGGGAGAGTGGATGGCTCGGCATCACCCAGTCAGTACCATGGTTCATCGGGCACCAGAAGGAGACCTCTGGCGTCACTGCCCCACAGACTAACCCCAATGGATCTAAAAATGTTTTGCCATCACACCCCTTTTTTCATTCTTCAGAAATATTTTTGTTTCCCCATATCTCTTTTGCCATCATCCAGCACATTTTATGCAAAGTTTTCTGATTGTAATTTAGAATGAAAAATCAATCCAAAAAACTTTTCTCTTTCTTTCCACTTTTGTGACATGAGAATGGAAATTTTACTGTAAGAAATAACTTAAATAAACCACAAAATACCCTCTAATGATTGAAGACTTTAGCTTAAATATTAAGAGGAACGTAGGAATCCGGGATTGGAAAGGGAGAAGGGGACCCCCAGGGAGCATCAACCCCAAGTAAAGGCAGTGGCTTCAGAGCAGGCAGAGAGAAACAACGAATGGGCTACCAGATTTTCTATAATGTGGAGTCAAAGAAGGTGAAAACGTTCTTCATTTCTTTGTGTATCTTTGAAAAGTGTGGAGAATACTGTGTTTTGTGTGCTATGTGTTTCTTCATGGGTGGTCTCCAGGCTCCTTTGAACTCGGGAGTAAATAAAAAATAGTATTCTTTATGCAGGAGAAATTCCTGCATATTTGACAATATTTTTTTAATTCTGCAATTGGCACAGTACCCAATTCAGGAGTTTGGTATTTTCTCACACTTTCCTGAAGGGGCACTGTTTATTATGTGGGAACCTGTGTCTTTCACTGGGATGTGAATCCTAGAGTCTAGAGCAGTGGTCCCCAACCTTGGGCCTCCACATGTTCTTGGATTACAACTCCCAGAAGCCTTCACCACCACCTCTGCTGGCTAGGATTTCTGGGAGTTGTAGTCCAAGAACATCTGGAGGCCCAAGGTCGGTCCCCAACCTTTTCTGAACCGCGGACCGGTTGGGGGGCAGGCTCCGCGCGCGGGTGTGTGGGGCACACACGTGCGGATGCACGGATGGGCAGAGCGTGCTCGTGAGTGGGCGGGGCACACTCACAGATGGATGGGACGCTCTCCCCCCCGCACACGGATGGGCGGGGCACCCATGCGTGCGGGTGGGCAGGCCGTGCGTGCAGGTGGGCATGTATGGGGGGAGTGTGCGCGGGAGATCTGTATCCACGGCCGGGTCCTGCAAAGGCCATGGACTGGCAACGGGCGGCAGACCGGGAGTTGGGGACCCCTGCTCTAGAGTTTTGTTTTTAGCTTGGATTTCTTGATGTCATGATCTCACGGTGAGAGAAGTTTATACGAATGGCTTCCCACCCCCTTGGTCTGTCCCGCAGGGTCTGTGAAGATGCCAACAAGTATTCCTTCATCTCTTCCTGGTGATGCAGCGCAACCAGATCAGGTACAAAGAAGGGGGTTACGGGACACCATGTGGGTTTGAATCCTGGAATATTCAACCATTTTACTCCTCATTGAGGATGGCCATGCTTTTTTTAATATGATCCACGTTATCAATAATTATATAGTAGGCTGATAAGCATAGCTTTCTCCATGTGGAAAAGATGAGACTAAGAGTAGCCGTGCTGGATCAGAGCAATGGCTGGTTCAGTCTAGCATCCTGTGTCTCAAAGAGTCTTCCTTGATGCCTCAGGGAAGCTTCAAATGCAGGCAAGTAGGCCACCATCGGCCTTTCCCTCCCCGTTGATCTTCAGCCACTGGGGTTTGGAGAATTCACTTCCTGGAGGGAGCACATGGCCAAGGTGACTCATAACCCTTTGTAAACTTGATCTCCTATAGAAAGGGTGTTGATGAAACTTAAAACCTACAATATCAGATCCAGCCACTTCTCTTTACTTCTGTATTGGATTTAGGGGGTCATCTTTGTGAAACCTATGAAAGGGTCCTGATTTCTTTCTCCTTTAGGGTCCAGTGACCTTTGAGGAGGTGGCCGTGTCCTTCACCCAGGAGGAGTGGATGCTGCTGGATCCCGACCAGAAGGCCCTGCACCAGGAAGTCATGGAGGAGAACTGGCAGATGATATCCTCCCTCGGTAAGGCCCCCTCTTTCTCCAGCTGATGCTAATTTCTCTTTACCAAGGCACTAAGGAGACTAACAACAAGAACAACAATAGTTCTTCTGCGTCAATAATTCAAACTCATGCTAGCCACTGCAGGGCCCATAATGCCAAATATCTCCCTACAGTTCACAAAACATAATAGAAGAAATTAGTAAACCCCCCCCCCAAAAAAAAAACCCTTTTCCTGGACAAACCATAAGAGTAGATAGTCGAGAAAAAAGATCAGAGAGGACAGAGGCCACACTGAGAGAGAAAAAAGAGAATGGTTTGAATGGAGAAACCCACACCATAACAGGAGCTTTCACCCACGAGGTGATGGAGAACTCCCTCCCCAGAGAATAGAGACAGATGGACAGTTGTGGGGAGACAACACACTGCCACTTTTGCACTGGCAGTTTCCCGGGGACCCCTATGAGACTCTAAACTGAGAGAAAAAAATTATCCCAATAGCAGGTTTGTGGAAATTAGATGTTTCAGCAAATCATTCTGTTAACCCCTTCCTCTCTCTGTTGGAGGAGAAGATGGAACCAGCTTGTTGAATGGTTTGGAATTAAATGTTGATGGTTTAAAGCAAGAAAGATTGTCTAAAGTAGGGGTCCCCTAACCCCGATCCATGACCCGACACCGGTCTGTGGTCTAGGCAGGACTGGGCCACGGAGACAGGTTTCCCGCCCCCCGCACACATTCCCTCCATGCACGCCCACTCACATGCACAGCCAGACCACCAGCACGCACGGGCGGCCCACCTCCCTGCATGTGCGCACGAGTGCTCCCCCTGAGCGTGACCCGCCCCCACGAGCGAGCCCCCCACGCATGCTCAGAAGTATGCCTCCGCACACGTTCACAAGCGGGCCCCCCGTGAATCCGAGCACACCCCCGCACACGCCCGCGAGCGCCAGCCCCCCCACGCATGGATCCCACTCCCCCAACCAGTTGGGGACCACTGGTATAACGTATCTGTTGATGGGGAACAAAAACGGGGGGCAGAGATGAGATTGCAAAATTAAAGAGGAGAAAAGGACAAAATATTATGTACCTTAAAACCCCCACAGATTTATTTCTATGTGAGCTTTCATGGATCCAAATCCACCCTTAATAAATCCTTCTCTTTTTCCCCATAGACCTATCTGACTCTTTGGTTCTGTCTCTCCTGCATTTGTCCTTCTTCCTCGGAGAAAACTGGAGGAAGAAAAATATATATCCCAAATCTGGGAAGAGTTTTATGCACCAATTAGAGGTTACCAGATGCCAGAGAATACATGCAGAAAGAGAAAGCTGCATTCCGGAGAAGCCTTACACATGCAATGTGTGTGGAAAACATTTTGCCATGAAGATAGCACTGGTGCTTCACAAAAGGGTCCACACTGGAAAGAAGTGCTTTGTGAGTGAAATGTCTGGGAAATGTTTAAGTTGGATGCGACCCTTTGTGAATTTTGAAAGAAAGAAACCATATAAATGCCAGGAGTGCGGGAAATGTTTTGCTCGAAAATCACACCTTGTAAATCATAAGACAGTTCACACAGGTGAGAAACCGTATAAATGCCAGGAGTGTGGGAAATGTTTTGCTCGAAATTCACACCTCTTGAACCATAAGAAAGTCCACACAGGAGAGAAACTATGTAAATGCCAGGAGTGTGGGAAACGTTTTGCTAAAAATTCAAACCTTTTGAAGCATAAAATGATCCACACAGGAGAGAAACCGTACAAATGCCAGGAGTGTGGGAAATGTTTTGCTACAAATTCGTACCTTGTGAGTCATAAGAGAGTCCACACAGGAGAGAAACCATACAAATGCCAGGAGTGTGATAAATGTTTTGCTCACAGTTCACAGGTTGTGAATCATAAGAGAGTCCACACAGGAGAACATCCATACAAATGCCAGGAGTGTGGGAAACGTTTTACTCAGAATTCCAGCCTTGTGAAGCATAAGAGACTCCATACAGGAGAAAAACCATACAAATGCCAGGAGTGTGGGAAATGTTTTACTCAGAATTCAACCCTTTTGAGTCATAACAGAGTCCACACAGGAGAGAAACGGTATAAATGCCAGGAGTGTGGAATATGTTTTGCTCAGAATTCACACCTTTTGATGCATAAGATAGTCCATACAGGAGAGAAACCATACAAATGCCAGGAGTGTGGGAAATGTTTTGCTTGGAAATCAAACCTTGTGAAGCATAAGAGACTCCACACAGGAGAGAAACCATATAAATGCCAGGAGTGTGGTAAATGTTTTGCTGAGAATTCAACACTTATGAGTCATAAGAGGATCCACACAGGAGAGAAACCGTATAAATGCCAGGAGTGTGGTAAATGTTTTGCTGAGAATTCAACACTTATGAGTCATAAGAGGATCCACACAGGAGAGAAACCGTACAAATGCCAGGAGTGTGGGAAATGTTTTGCTGTGAATTCAAGCCTTGTAAGACATAAAAGAGTCCACACTGATTAGAAACCATACAAATGCCAGGAGTGTGGGAAATGGTTTGCTCACGTTTCCTACTTCTTGAATCATAAGACAGACATCATAAAAATGCCTCAATTATGGGAAATGTTTTGCTCAGAATTCACCTGTTATGGACTGTCAGGCAGTCCAGTCAAGAGAAAATAGATAAGTGCATGACCTGAACGGAAGAGGATGGAAGGAGGGCAGTATGGTGCTTTGTGGTAAAGTACCAGAGATGCAACTACTAACTTTGGTGCCCAAAGCTTCACATGGCTTTGTTACGGAGAGAGGATGAGGAATTGGGAGGAATGCCTAGTTTAGAGCATAAAGTAACCATGTTGGTTTTTCACTAAGTCTGTTATTTTGTCTTTTTCCACTGCTGCTGTTCTCTTTCTCGTACTTTTCAATCTTTTTTCAGTGGAAACGTTTTGAGGTCTGCTACCATCTTATAGCTCTCTTCTACAAACATCCTCTCCTCTATATTTCTTTTAATCCTAATGGAATATCCAACAGGCAAATTCCTTCTCATGTGCCAGGGATGAAATGACTTGTAGTGCAGGTTAGAAAAATGCTATTGAGAGATTAAAAAATGATCACCTGAGATAGAGTGATATTCTCTTTTGACTATACTCCCCTGGCTTGTCAACTAAGGAGAATTGTTAAGTCAAACACCCAATTTAGTTTCCCTGATAATCTGTGATTGCTCCAAAACATATGGGGGAAGCACGGCAAGGCCAGTTAAAATCAGGATGCAAGAACACCAGTCAAGGATTAGAAATGAAGTGATGGATACGCCACTAGTAAGTCATTTTGTAGAAATGGGTCTGTGATCGGGTTCCTCATAGATCTGGAGCAGTTCCTCTCTTTTGGCAGGAAATAACAATGGCATCTCTTTTTGAATATCAACAGTTTTATTGAACTTCACATCAGGTGAATGAACAATCACCTCTATCGGTTCTAATAAACTCACATCAGGCAACTGTCCACTGTGGGGTGATAACAAATTAGTCTTTGAATTGACATGGTTCATGAAGGGGCTGGTCCAAACCGTTCGCGATTGATGGGCTTCTTCAGGGGTGTACTCCTCACCACGCAGATGGTCCCACAACAGGGATGTCTGACCCAGTCGCCCTCCAGTGGTGGACTGTTGAACGAGGAGTCCAGTCTGACCACCTTCTTCCAGCGACCTTGTCCTCGCGGATACAACACTACTGTCCATTCTAGAGAGTCTATACGTGTCCCGTTTCCTTTGGAGTTGTCTGGGTCCGGCAACAATCCTCCGGTCTTTAGATTGGGAAAATCTTCTAACAATCCTCTCATTATATTATATTCGGCTTCTCTCTCTATCCTTTTCTCCTCTTTCCTCTCTCTTTTCTGATGTGCCCCGAATTCTAAATTGTCTGATCTCTTATATCTTCTTCCGATACGGTAAAACTAACTCCTCCTCTCTCTCTCTCTTTCTCCTCCACTAAGCAAACCTCAATCTTTTCCTCTCTCTCTTTCATCTCCCTCCTCATCTCTTTCTCCTCTTTTAACCCTTTGTTTTCTAATACCTCCTTCACTCTCACTACTTCATCCCGCGCGAGTGTCTTTTGTTGAGGGGACAGCTCACTCCCACTTTCTCTTTTTTCTCTATCTCTCCTTCACAGGGTCACAAAGAAGATAGCTTTAAATTTTTTGTTCTATATGTTACTACAAAGACAGGTGAGGAAGCCATATCCAAAGATCTTCTACAGAAGGAAATAACATGGATATTCAGATTAAAATCTCTTATTTCAAACGGTTTGAATGCCAATATTGATCACACATGTTTTTTATGATTTTGGTTTATGGATTGATGAGACATGTCTGTATTTCTTTGTCCTGTGCTTGTACTATCATTTTAAATTCCTCTGTTAAAGTAGTTCAACAGCTGTAATGAGTAGAGATGTGTGCTTCGTTTCCAGGGGATATGAACAGGAAGTGCACCAGCAGAGGTGTCCCGCCGGTCGATTCCCACTCCCTGGAACCATCCTAGTCCACTCATGAGTCTCCCTGCTCAGTTGTGGGGCAGTCAGCTGCAGGGAGAGGCACCAGTGGAACTAGTGCTGTGATTGGTGCGACACAGATATTGACAGAGTCGTACGCTGCACGGAGCCAAATAATTGCACCGGGCTGTTTCTGGGAAGGTGAGAATAGACCACCGGACACCTGTGTTGGTGAGCTTTGTATCCGTATCCCCTGAATACAAATACAAAGCTCACATCTCTAGTAATGCGTTATTTTGAAGGTATTTGAGAGCAGATGTGAACTGCTGCGGTATGAGGGCTTTATCTTCTGGGAAGTCCATTTTGACTGGAATAGTAAGTACAGTGAGAATAAGGTTTTAATAAAGTGGTATTGTTTAAGTTGTTTTGGAAATGTGTTTGCATTTTAATGTTTTAGGCCCTGTATTGACAAGCCTTTGGTCCTAAGGCTTGACAAAGGAACTGGAACCAGGAATTTATGTGAGCCCCCTGGTCAGCTGGGACATCCTAAGCTTTGACAAAGGAAACGAAACCATTATCAAGGAAAACTTTGCTGCAAAGGAATTTCTGAGACTTAAAGCCTTTATTGAAGTCTTCCATTTAAAAGCAATGGACCATATGAGCTGAACAATTCCTTGATAGGCTTCCTGGTGGATCTGTTTGTTTTCAATAAATGTATTTTGTATTTTTTGAAACCTAGTTCATATTTAAGGTGATCAAGTACTTTAAGAAAATTTAGTTACTGTGGGAAATTTGTATTTAGTCAGACTACACGGGTTTTCCTTTGTTACTTGATTACAGTATTATTTTTCTCTTGTTTTGGGTGGCAGTGGTGCAAACTGGGCAGTGAATCATCATCAGTTAATGGTTTGCTGCTTGTGTCGTTCACTGTGCATCAATTCATACAACTGAGCACCCAGTGCCTAAATTTTAATTAGTATCAATTCACTGGAGCAATTCACTTTGACCCTGAAGGACCTCACTGGGAGTATTCTGGTGAGCATGTTCTGTTTGGCATAATCAATAGGAAACCATGTTTTCAGTGATATGCACTGATTGAAATTAAAAAGAATTTTGTTGAAACAGCAGAAATTATATTAGTATTAGCCTGGAATTCATTTCCCCCATTTTACAAAACACCTAGCTAGTTTTCTTTTGTCTTGGGGATGCAACGCGGATGATACCACTTTCTGACTGAATATTAGGATTCCCATTAGTTTTGCTTTAATAAAAAAACTTTCTGGATGATGCTCATATTCTTTCAAATTACACTCCTGTATCTTGGAGAGCCATCAGACGGCTCTTCTGGTGTTTGTGTAAGGTGTGCATAATTTTCTGTGGTTAATTGCAGCTAATTGACAAGGTGCTGAGGCACGTCTCTGTTCTGCCTCCCCCCGCTCTTTGTGAAATTTTTGCCACAAGTTCCACAATCCTCGTGGAAATGCCAGTAGGATTCTGGCCATTATTTTTGGCCACTAAATGGTTGTCCAGTTTTTGAGGCATGATAAGATATGGACAATTTTGTTTTAATGCATGATTTTATTGCCCAGAGTGGTTCCAGTGTAGGAATGTATGAGTCGAAATATTGTCACAATTTTTCTTTTGCAGAGGATAAAACTGGGCACGTCGTTCACTTTCTGGGTCAGTGTTGATCGCCAAAGAATAAATTTGTCAAGGGAAATACTCACAGAAGGTCTGACAGGACTGGGGCCATTTCACCCCATACACGAAGTGCAGCTCCTGTTGGAACTGTAGACATTCTTGGAAACGAATTTGGGAGTCCAGAAGTGGAAAAGGCTCCAACGTCAACTATGGTGGCAATAGTGGTTGTTTAATGAACAGTCCTTGAGGTAGCTGACAATTACATCCTTGCCAGAGTTGGTGCTGAACTGAAGCCCAATAAGGTAAAGACTGCCTCCTTTCTGTCTCTGGGTAATTCTATATAAAAGGATGTCTCCACTCATCTGTTTTTGTTTCATTAGCAAACATGTGGATTTGCACTCTGATGCTCGCTGCTTTAAAAAAACAAAACACTCCTTGGTTTAGTTTCGTAGGTTCCTGCCTGGTGAAGGCATAGCCATCCTGAAAGCTGGCTCTCTCTCTTTTTGTGCCAGTTTTAGTTGGCCTCATTAACATTATCACCACAGGGTGTACAGTATTTGGAAGAAAAACTGGGAATCTTAAAAATAAATTAGGGTGTAAAATGGACTGCTTCTTGCTGGGAAGGGGAATGTGATGAGAAATTTTTTTAAAAACTGAGAGGAATGCAATGATCGAAACAAACCATAAAATAATCCTAGGCACCGGGAAGCAGGAGATGGTGTCAGGCCTGCAAAGGGCTGCTCCTGTCCTGCCTATCAAGCGAAAGGCCCCGATCCCTCCTTCCACACCCATCTCCTGACATGGAAATGACCCGGAGCCTTTCCTCCCCCCCCCCCCCCGGACCCTCCTCAGCCCCACCTTCTGCCACTCTTTTAACAAACAGGCAGAGATCCTATGGAGGCGTCTGACGGGGTCGGTGGGTCAAAAAAAAAAAAAACCCACCGGGAGGGGCCACCCCAGGTCCCACTTCAGTCCTAGCACCAGGGTTTGGGAGCAGAGCAGAGGCCATTTCAGCAACTGCGCAAAGAGCCAAAAGCACACCAGGAGATCTCCCAACCAAGAGTGTCCAGCAATCTCAGAAAGGGGGATTGTTTTGATACAAGTAACAGGAGCAGAAAGAGACAGAAAAAAGATCACATTGTAGAGACTTTGCGTTTCATTTCTCTCCCTGGCAGATCATGCTTTCAAATAAATTCCCTTTTCCTGCCTGATCCAGTGACCCAAAGAGGCAGAAAGACCGAGACTCCCCATCCAGGCGCTCCGAGAGGAGATTGGAGGAGTCTGTGTTTGTCCTGCCAGGAGCCTGGCTCGGCTTCAGTCACGTGATAGTTATTTAAAAAAACAAAACACGTGCACGCATTTGTTCTTCTGACCTCCAGCCTGGAATGAAAGGGAGGCAACTTTAAACGGGACGCTTTAGAAACAAGAGCCTCGGCCTGTTTTCTTAAGAGACAAAAGGTGGGCGGGTGAGTGTTTTCTGATCTAGATTTTGCTGGGAAAAGAAACCCCGGA
This sequence comes from Intellagama lesueurii, assembly GCA_037013535.1. NCBI lineage: Eukaryota > Metazoa > Chordata > Lepidosauria > Squamata > Agamidae > Intellagama > Intellagama lesueurii. The sequence goes on from JBAJHW010000002.1 coordinate 295,737,294, forward strand.
AAAGAGAAGAGTAAGACAGGAAGGAGGGGAAACAGGGGAGTCATTTCTGGGCAGGAAAGTCCGGAAGAAAAGGGATCTCCTGGTGAGTAAAACAAGAAAAGGAAGGGGGAAACGGTGGCTCCCCATCTCATCCCCTCCCCTTTGAGTCCTTGGAAATCCTTGGAATTGTTTGCAGCTGAATTTGATGAGCAAAACACGTGGGGAGCGTGAGAGGGGCGGGGGAGGGACGGGCTAAATTCCTGTTTCCGGAGTTTCTGGCCCTTTCGTTTGGGAAAGCATAACGAGGAAGCTTGAGGAAGAGCGAGGAGACGGCCTCAGGCGGCAGAAGAGAGAGGGGCAGCCCCGAGGGCCCCCAACCCTCCCCCCTGAGCCCCTTTTGGCCTTTCTCCTCTTTTGCCTGCAGAGCTCGCCTACGGGCCTCCCTTAGAGCCATTAATGAACATTCTCCCACCTCCAGTATTAAAACTGGGGCATTTATTTCATTTCTTCGTCTGTTTGGAGTATCCGTGCAAGAGGCGGAAAGGGAGCAGGGTTTTGTCCCGTACTTCAGGCAGTAGAATATCTTGGGCCACCCCAACACTTTTTAATGGTCTCTTTTCCATCTGCCTCTTTGCAAGAGAGACCCCAGCCCCCTCATTTAAGGAATTCCCCCACCCCAAAACAACCACCCTAATTACCCCAAATCCTGTCTGGCTCCTCCACCTCCAAACCCTCTCCCTCCTCCTCCATGGTTTTTCATGTCCCAAAAGATCCAAGATTTCTTTGGTGGGAACAAGGTAGATTTGTGATTTGTGGGTGGTTTCGGGAAGATCCCATGGGAAAATATTCTTATGAAAGCATGAGAAACTACTTTTGATTTCATGGTTACGTTTTCTTACCTTCTTTCCTCAAGATATGCCTTACAGGCTTCCAACATGGAGGCTTAGAAAAGGTTAACAAAGAAAGGAAATGTTAATACAAAAGCTGGTGATGCTTTTATTGGACCACTTAAAAACTCAAGTAAAGGAGTCTGCGATAGCACTGGTGATGCTTCTGATGCCTCCCCGGATTCAGCCAATCAGGTGGATGGAGAGATAGTTAAAAAATCAGGAAGAGATCCCTTTGTCTCATTTTTGTTCCCCCCCCCCCCCCAACAAGCCATGTGGGAGAGCTGATCCCAGGACAAGGGGAGGTGAGAGACCAGCATCTTTCGAAATCACTGCATTTCTCTGGGTTTCCAAAAGAAATTGGCCACTGAAGAGCTGGTAGTCTCCCCAAGCACAGTTTGACTTTGAAGGCTGATTTCATTTCAAGGTGTGGATGTGAATTTAACTTCATGCGTTCTGCTCAGGTGCAAGAAAAATATGTGTTTGCTAATTAGAACAAAATAATGGCATAATAATAGGGTTACCCTTTGCTTAGGAATAGCCAAAGCTGGTAAATGAGACAACTGGTTTTTGAATCGCCCACTTTGGTCTCTTCTGAGCTCTGCTAAAGTATCCAAACCTGTTCTGCATATTTTGTAATCAAAGTTTTGGCTCTTGTTCTCTCCTCTCGATGCCTTCTCTGCTTGATGTTTCTTTTGTCAAAAGAAAGAGGAAGGGATCCTGGAAATGGTGAAAAAGGGAAGAAAGAGATCAGAGAGGGAGAGGACAGTGTGGCTTCTGTCAAAAGGTCTGCCTGGGATCTGCTTTTCCCCTTCTTTGATCTGGGGAGCCTCCTCCTCCTTCCTCCCCATTGCAACTGGGAAGGATGGTGAGTCTGTCCCAGCAGGGCTGCCTGTAATGGTGGGGGGGAACTGAGGGAGGCCAGAGGAAGGAGAGGGGCAAAGGTGGGGAGGAGAGTCCCCAAAACGGGGCAGTAGAGGCAGCTCGAGGGGAATCCAAGGTTGTGATGACCCAAACCATTTGGTTGCCTGAGGACCAAATCTACCGCATTAGAAATCTACCTACAAAGAGCAAAATTTGGAAATTCTAACCCTTGGAATGAGAGATGATTCTTTGTTGCTCCCATTGGAGGGCAGGGGCTTTCCTTTTGGGCTGCAGGGGAGGCAGAGGGGAGACCTACAGCTCAGTAACCCCAAGAAAAGTAGGCCAGGGGCCTCAGGAAGATTGGTTGGCAAAGATCACTGCTTCATCAACCACCAATTCATCATCTGCTAACTGGTGTGATCATTTTGCTATGCTTTACCTCTGGGCCCATGAAAAGCGGGAATTCAGAGGTGTTAGCTAATAATTATGAGAAATATTACAAAACCTCTAGAATCAGGGTTCTGTCCTGTGCTGAACTTTTTCCTGTTCGAGAAAGGCAGCTCTAAGCTACCGTAGTTAGGAATAAAACCTCCATCTCCTGTGGAACTGTACCTGACAACATTTAGGAATAGTGTTACGAAATTTTCTTTTTCTTCTAAGTAATTTGAAAAGATCCATCCAGGTGGCAGATGCTTCCACGTCTGACCCTCTGAGTGTTTGAAGCACTTTGGTCAGTGGCTGTCAAGTGAAGCAACAGCAACACATGCCTGTCTCTCAGCTCAGTCTTGGGATTCTCCAGCCTTTCTTTTGGAGTTGAGGTTTGATTGGTGGCTGCTGTATTGCCTTTTTTGCCTTAACTGTGTTAACATGGCAGGGTCTTACCTTTGCAGAGCTTCCATAGTCTGGTCTCTTAAGGCAGTCTTTCCTCCACAGAAAGAGAGGGGTTCCATGACTTCGTTGGAGGCGTTGTTGGTTACAGAATAAAATGGCAGCCCAACACACATCTGTCCCCATGGAAGGAAGAGACCCTGATGTTCTCAAGGCAGGAGGTCTTGGGGCCTGCTGGGAAAAAACAGCACAGAAGGTCTGAGGTGAGGAGATGCTCAGCTCAGACACAGAGTGCCAGAAATTCAGGAAATTCTCCTACGAGGAAGCTGATGGTCCTCGAGAGGTTTGCACTCGGCTCCACCATCTTTGTCGCCAGTGTCTCAAGCCAGAGCAACACACAAAGGCTGAGATCCTGGACCTGGTGATCCTGGAGCAGTTCCTGACCATCCTCCCCCTGGAGATGTCAAGCTGGGTGAGAGAATGTGGAGCTGAGACCTCTTCCCAAGCGGTGGTCCTGGCAGAAGGATTCCTGAGTCTGAGTCAGGCAGAAGAGAAAAAGGAAGAGCAGAAGGTGAGAAAAATTAATGTTGGGGGGACAGAGTCTGAAGTGGGGAGCCCACAGCCTCTGCCTGTCTGGTTGATGGCTGTTCTACTGGAATTGGCTCCCCCCGCCCTCCCTTACGGTCCTTGAAAGCAAGATGTGTTGTCCGTGTCCATCATATTTTGAAACCGAATCACAGTTCCTTATGTCGGGGAGTCCCTCTTCCACTTTAAAACAGGATGTGTGCGTCCCCCCGCCCTCAGAGTGCCCAGTTTTCTGAGGAAATGGCAGGTTTAATTCATCCATCGGCACAGCATCCAAATCAGGCGTTTGGAATGTGCAGTGGTTTTGGTGTGGTTCACCCCTCCCAGAAATTCTACCACTTCCCAATATTTTCTTGCAAAAGTCTGAGCAAGTGTCATTTCTATCTTCTTATTCCACATAATGGATCCTCAGAGGAGAAATCCCTCGGTAGAAATCCAGTCTGATTTCCATGCAGCAGAGAAATCTCCTTTCGACGCCAGAAAAAGTCCCCAACAACAAGAAAGCCATCAAGGCAATGAGGAAAGTTCCAGTTCAGTAGGTAAGGATTCATGTTGGGAGAGTTTGTGTTTGTGTTTCTCTCTGCATATCCCCTCCACCACCACCACCCCCCGTACCTTTTAGGCTAGAGGGACACTAGTCTTTAGTTCTTTCTATACGTCAACCCAGTGTTTTAATTTTTAATTTTCCTAGACTTTTCACATAGCTAGCAGTTCTTCTGTTTCTCTCAAGGAGGCCAATTACGAAAAGATTCACTTTTATGGCGTCTGGGGAAAAAACCCTCTAAAGTACAAATTTTGGGAGAGAACTTGATTCAACGATGGGTACTTGTTTGTGGGTTGGTTATAATGATATCCCACATTTCTTCTGAGATGCTCACAGCTGCCTTCCTCATCACCTTATCCTTAGTAGAATTACTTTGTGATGGAGATCAGGCTGAGGGGAGAGTGGATGGCTCGGCATCACCCAGTCAGTACCATGGTTCATCGGGCACCAGAAGGAGACCTCTGGCGTCACTGCCTGTGAAGGACAGAAGGCCAGTGTGCCGTCCTCGAACCAAAATGTACAGGAGGAGATGTATGAATGTACAGAAAGAGTGCTCATAGAGATAGAGGAGGAGGAAGCAAGAGGAGGGAAGGCGTTAGAAGTGTGTTTGGTGGAGGATAAAGGGGAGGAGCAAGATTTGATAGTGTGGGAGGAGGTTATAAAAGAGTGGGGTGATGCGCGGGAGTTGGGAGTGAAATCGGACCTGACACAGGGACGTATGAGGGATTGCGCGGTTCAGACTGAGGGGAACGAAGATGCTTCAAAGGAGGTCCGGGATTTGACAAAAGAATTCCCTAACCTGAAGACCGGTGGAGGTTTGCTCCCGGATCCAGGCATGCCAAGGCAGGAGGGAAAGGGGGTTAGACCACTAGAATGGACGGTGGTGGTCTACCCCCGCAACCAAGGTGGAGGGAGGAAAGTGGTTCGTCCCAGTCCCTCTTTCAACAATCCGCCTCCCGAAGGGGACTGGGCGAGACATCCTTGTTGCGGGACAGTATGCGCAGTAAGGAGTACCCCCTTGAGGGGGATATCGGATCGCAAGTGTTTTGGTCCAGCCCCAATGTGAGAAGCGACTTGTTCACGCCGGAAGCTCCGGTCTTAAGTTACAAGACTTTGCCTGAGTTGAGTTGTTTTGATCCGTTTAATTTAGTTGAAACAGAAGATAATGTAAATAAAGTTGAACCAGTTGGATTTTTAAAACTGCCTCCGTCTCTTATTCCCGCCAAAATGAGAGAACCGTCACCAACTTTTGAAGAACCTGTTCACAGTGGCGCCCAACGTGGGGCGGTTCCTCAGGCGGGAAAGGAGGAGATTTCAAAACTTCAAAGAACCATTGAGAGGCAGGAGAAGTTGATAGAGAATTTGGCTGAACAGCAGACGTTACTGACAAAAAGAACTATGAAGCAAGAAGCAGAAGAGGATAAGTCGCAAAAGGTTTACGGATGGAATAGGGGCGGACTAGTGGCGGGACTGGCTCCAATTCGAATACAAAAGATGAGTTCGACAGACGATCCGGAGGCTTATTTGCACACGTTTGAGAGAGTGGCTGTGGCGGCCGGGTGGCCGAAGGAGCAGTGGACTCTGATCTTGATCCCCTGTCTGACTGGGCTTTTGCAAGAAGTGATAGATACCTTGAGCCCCGACGAGGCAGCACGGTATGAGGTTTCTCTCAAGGAGGCCAATTACGAAAAGATTCACTTTTATGGTGTCTGAAAGAGAAAACCACTAAAGTACAAATTTTGGGAGAGAACTTGATTTGTACTTGTTTGTGGGTTGGTGTGAGAGGCGTGATGAGAGCATAGAGGCTCTCATCGGAGTGCCGTCTATCTCTAAGGTATCCAGAGAGGTACAGACCACTCCGCCGCTGACTCCGCGAGAAAGGGTACACCAGGGAATAGATACCCGGGAACTGGAAGAAAACCTACGGGGTCTGACTGTAGCCACTCAGACGGAAGGGGAATTGGCGGGAAGGGAAGAAAGAGGGAGGTCCGTGATTGAGGCAGGAATGGGAGATATAAAAAGGGACAGGGACAACATACCAGGCGGCTGGGAGCTGATCTGGGTAGAGGACCCGTGGACGGGAAAATGGGAGAAAGTAAAGGTGCCATGAGAAGAGGCTGATTATAGGCGAAGGAGGGGGTTACCTCAAAGACCCTCTTATTGGGACGAGTCCGAGGCTCGAGAGTGGAGAAGGAGATTAAAGGAGGAGAAGGAAGTGGTGGCCAGAGAGGCGGAAGAGTGACGACTATGGCGAGCGGAGGAAGCGAGGAGGATGTTGTGCCACCAGGACCGGGGGGTTCCCTGGGATGGGAGAAGGAGCCGATTTGGATCGGAGATGGAGGGGAGGAGACCCTACCGTTGTTAGGGGATCAAGATGAAGAACAGGAACCACTAACTCCTGATCCTTTCCTACCTGGGCCGTGGGAAACCAAGTCGTCGAACAAGAACCCTGGTTGCCCTTGCGGCGTCCGTTGATATCGCAGGAGAAGTTAAGAACAGAACCCTTGATTAACAATTTTCAGTTAAAAAATACAATAAACCCGAGTTTGGATTTTGAGATAAAAATGACTCCTGGTTTATTTGGTAATGAGGCTAAAGCAATATACGAACCTTCACAGTTGGTTATAATGATATCCCACATTACTTCTGAGATGCTCACAGCTGCCTTCCTCATCACCTTATCTTTACTAGAATTACTTTGTGAGGGAGATCAGGCTGAGGGGAGAGTGGATGGCTCAGCATCACCCAGTCAGTACCATGGTCCATTGGGGACCAGAAGGAGACCACTGGAGTCACTGCCCCACAGACTAACCCCAATGGATCTAAAAATGCTTTGGCATCACATCCCCTTTTTTCATTCTTCAGAAATGATTTTGTTTCCCCATATCTCTTTTGCCGTTATCCAGCACATTTCATGCAAAAATTTCTGATTGTAATTTAAAATGAAAAACAAATGCAATTTTTTTAAATTCTTTTCTCTTTTGTGGCAAAGTGAGAATGGAAAATTTGCTGTAAGAAACAACTTAAATAAACCACAAAATGCCCTCTATTGATTGAAGAATTCAGCTTAAATATTAAGAGGAACGTAGGAATCCTGGGTTGGAGAGGGGGAAGGGGGACCCCGAGGGAGCATCAACCCCACGTAAAGGCTGTGACTTTTGAGGCGGCAGAGAGAAACACGGAGCGGCCCACCAGATTTTCTATAATGGGGAGTCAAAGAAGGCGAAAACTTTGTTCATTTCTTTGTGTTTCTTTGAAAAATGTGGAGAATACTGTGTTGGGTGTGCCATGTGTTTCTCCATGGGTGGTCTCCAGGCTCCTTTGAACTCTCTGGAGTATGTAAAAAAATTATTCTATATGGAGGAGAAATTCCTGCATGTTTCATAATATAATTTTAATTCTGCAGTTGGCGCTGTACCCAGTTAAGTAGTTTGGTATGTGGCAAGGTATTTAGTATTGTTAAGTTTTGGAAAAACTTCTGTATATCTTGTACTCTCTTGGAATACCATTTCCTCACACTTTCCTGAAGGAGCACCATTTATGATATGGGAACCAGTGTCTTTCAGTGGGATGTGAATCCTTTAGAGTTTTGTTTTTACCTTGCATTTCTTGAGGTCATGATCTCATTGTGAGAGAAGCTTATGTGAATGGCTTCCCACCCCCTTGGTCTGTCCTGCAGGGTCTGTGAAGATGCCAACAACAAGTATTCCTTCGTCTCTTCCTCGTGATGCAGCACAACCAGATCAGGTACAAAGAAGGAGGTTACGGGACACCATGTGGATTCGAATGCTGGAGTTTTCAACCACATTTCTCCTCATTGAGACTGGCCATGCTTTTTTTAACGAGATAATCCACGTTGTAAATAATTATATGGCAGGCTGATAAATATGGCTTTCTCCATGTGGAAAAGAATTTTGTTTCTCTTTTCTTTTGAAGAATGAGCCAAGACGTTTTTGAGGCTTTCCAAAACCAAATGTGGGGACAGAAGGAATTTCCTCTCCCTATTTTCTCATCCGGAATACATTTCACAGGCTCCGTTTTTTTGTGGAAGTGATAAGACTAAGAGTAGCCGTGCTGGATCAGAACAATGGCTGGTTAAGTCTAGCATCCTGTGTCTCACAGAGGCTTCCTTGATGCCTCAGGAAAGCTTCAAAGGCAGGCATTTAGGCCGCCAGTAGCCCCTTCCCTCCCCCTGTTAATTCCCAGCCACTGGGGTTCGGAGACTTCTCTTCCTGGAGGGAGCACATGGCCAAAGTGACTAATAATCTTTGGATAACTTGTACTTCTATAGAAAGTGTTGATGGAACTTAAAACCTACAATAGAAGATCCAGCCACTTCTCTGTAATAGTGTTTAGGATTTAGGAGGTTATCTTGGTGAATCCTATGAGAAAGGCCTCCTTTCTTTTCCATTTTTAGGGTCCAGTGACCTTTGAGGAGGTGGCCGTGTCCTTCACCCAGGAGGAGTGGAGGCTGCTGGATCCCGACCAGAAGGCCCTCCACCAGGAAGTCATGGAGGAGAACTGGCAAATGATATCCTCTCTAGGTAAAGGCCTCCCTCTTTCTCCAGCTGATGCTAATCTCTCTTTACCAAGGCACTAAGGAGACTAACAACAACAGTAACAATAGTTCTCCTGCATCAAAAATTCAAACTCATGCTAGCCACTACCTGGCCCATAATGCCAAATATCTCCCCACTTTTCACAAAACATAAAAGAAGGAATTATTAACCACCCAAATAAAAAAACTTTTCCTTGGGGAGACCATAAGAGTTGAAAGTGGAGGAAAAATATCAGAGCGGAAAGAGGACACACTGAGAGAAAAAAGAGAAAATAGTTTGAATGGAGAAACCCACACCATAGCAGGAGCTTTCATCCACGAGGTGGTGGAGAACTCCCTCCCCAGAGAAGACCACATGGAAGAGAGAAAGACAGAGAGTTGTGGGGAGACATCCTCTCTGTTGCACTGGCAGTTTCCAGGGGACCCCTATGAGACTCTAAATGGAGAGAAAAAATAATCCCAATCCCGAGATTTGGGGAAATTATAAATTTAAGCAAATTATTCTGTTAACCCTTTCCTCTCTCCATTGGAGGAGAAGGTGGAACCAGCTTGTTGAAGGGTTTGTAAAGAAAAGTTGATAGTTTAAATCAAGAACGATTGTCTAAAGTATCTGTTGATGGGGAACAAAAAAGGGGGGCAGAGATGAATCCTCACATAGGTCAGTAGATGAGATTGCAAAATTAAAAATGAGAAAAGGACAAAATATTATGTACCTTAAAACCCCAACAGATTTATTTTTATTTGAGCTTTCATGGATCCAAATCCACTCTTAATAAATCCTTCTCTCCCCCCCCCCCCCCCCCATAGATCTATCTGAGTCTTCGGTCTTGTCTCTCCCGCGTTTGTCCTTCTTCCTCGGAGATAACTGGAGGAAGAAAAATTTATATCCCAAATATGGAAAGAGTTTTACGCACCATTTAGAAGTTAGCAGATGCCAGAGAATACATGCAGAAAGAGAAAGCTGTATTCCAGAGAAGCCTTTCAAATGCATTGTGTGTGGAAAACATTTTGCCATGAAGATAGTGCTGATGCTTCACAAAAGGATCCACACTGGAAAGAAGTGCTTTGTGAGTGAAATGTCTGTGAAATGTTTAAATTGGATGCAACAGTTTGTGAATCGTGAAAGAAAGAAACCATATAAATGCCAGGAGTGCGGGAAATGTTTTGCTCGAAATTCACACCTTTTGAACCATAAGACAGTCAACACAAGAGAGAAACTACGTAAATGCCAGGAGTGTGGGAAACATTTTGCTAAAAATTCAAACCTTTTGAAGCATAAGAGACTCCACACAGGAGAGAAACCGTACAAATGCCAGGAGTGTGAGAAATGTTTTGCTATGAATTCATACCTTGTGAGTCATAAGAGAGTCCACACAGGAGAGAAACCATACAAATGCCAGGAGTGTGAGAAATGTTTTGCTCACAGTTCACAGCTTGTGAATCATAAGAGATTCCACACAGGAGAACATCCATACAAATGCCAGGAGTGTGGGAAACATTTTACTCAGAATTCCAGCCTTGTGAAGCATAAGAGACTCCACACAGGAGAGAAACCTTACAAATGCCAGGAGTGTGGGAAACGTTTTGCTGAAAATTCAAACCTTTCGAAGCATAAGAGATTCCATACAGGAGATAAACCATACAAATGCCAGGAGTGTGGGAAATGTTTTGCTTGGAAATCAAGTCTTGTGAAGCATAAGAGAGTGCATACAGGAGAGAAACCATACAAATGGCAGGAGTGGGGGAAATGTTTTGCTAGGAAATCAAGTCTTGTGAAGCATAAGAGAGTGCATACAGGAGAGAAACCATACAAATGCCAGGAGTGTGGGAAATATTTTGCTGGGAAATCAAGTCTTGTGAAGCATAAGAGAGTCCACACAGGAGAGAAACCGTACAAATGCCAGGAGTGTGGGAAATGTTTTGCTACGAATTCATACCTTGTGAGTCATAAGAGAGTCCACACAGGAGAACATCCATACAAATGCCAGGAGTGTGGGAAACATTTTACTCAGAATTCCAGCCTTGTGAAGCATAAGAGAGTGCATACAGGAGAGAAACCATACAAATGCCAGGAGTGTGGGAAATGTTTTGCTCAGAATTCAACCCTTTTGAGTCATAAGAGAGTCCACACAGGAGAGAAACCGTATAAATGCCAGGAGTGTGGAATATGTTTTGCTCAGAATTCACACCTTTTGATGCATAAGAGAGTGCATACAGGAGAGAAACCATACAAATGCCAGGAGTGTGGGAATTTTTTTGCTAGAAAATCAAGTCTTGTGAAACATAAGAGAGTCCACAAAGTTGAGAAACCGTACAAATGCTAGGAGTGTGGGAAATGGTTTGCTGAAGATTCCTACTTCTTGAATCATAAGACAGAAATTGTAGAAATGCCTGAATTATGAGAATTGTTTTGCTCAGAATTCACCTGTTATGGACTGTCAGGCAGTCCAGTCAAGAGAAAATAGAGAAGTGCATGACCTGATGTGAAGAGTATGGAGGGATGGCACTATGGTGCTTTGTGGTAAGGTACCAGAGTTATAACTACTAACTTTGGTGCCCAAAGCTTCATATGGGATTGTTACTGAGGGAGGATGAGGAATTGGGAGGAATGCCTAGTTTAGAGCATAACGTGACCATATTTATTTTCCACTAAGTCTGTAATTTTCCCCCCACTGCTATTGTTCTCTTTCTCGTACCTTCCACTTTTTTATTAGTGGAAATATTTTGAGGTCTACTGTCATCTTATAGCTCTCTTCCAAAAACACAGTCTCTATATTTCTTTTAATCCTAACGGAATGTCAAAAAGGCAAATTCCTTCTCATGTGCCAGGGATGAAATGACTTGTAGTGCAGGTTAGGAAAATGCTATTGAGAGATTTTTAAAAAATCACCTTAGATAAATTGAACTGCTGAATTTCTGAGACTTAAAGCCTTTATTGAAGTCTTCCATGTAAAAGCAATGGATCATATGAGCTGAACAATTCCTCGATGGACACTTCCTGGTGGATCTGTTTGTTTTCAATGAATGTATTTTATATTTATTGAAACCTGGGTAATCTTTAAGGTGATCAAGTACCCTGTTTCCCTGAAAATTAAGACCTAACCTGAAAAGAAGCCCTAGTATGATTTTTCAGAATGCTCGTAATATAAGCCCTACCCCAAAAATCACCCCCAGTTAAGTGAAATATCCCCCTCCACCATTGTGCAGCAACCAGAAGAAGATGACATGACTGTATTTGAATAAATGTAGATTTTTGTACATGAAAAAAATAAAACATCCCCTGAAAATAAGCCCAAATGCGTTTTTTGGAGCAAAAATTAATATAAGACCCTGTCTTATTTTTAGGGAAACACGGTACTTTAAAGAAATTTAGTTACTCTTTTGTTATTTTATTACAGTATTGTTTTTCTCTTGTTTTGGGTGGCAATGGTGCAAACTGTTGGCTGTGAATCATCAGCAGTTAATGGTTTGCTGCTTGTGTCACTCACTATGCATCAATTCATACAACTGAGCACCCAGTGTGGGATCAAAGCATGAACCTTTAATTAGTAGCAATTCAGTGGCGCAATTCACACTACTGCTTTGACCCTGAAGGACCTCACTGGGAGTATTCTGTTTGGCGTAATCAATCGGAAACCATGTGTTCAGCGATATGCATTGATGGAGATTAAAAATAATGTTATTGAAACAGCAGAAATTATATTACAATTAGCCTGGAATTCATTTCCCCCCTTTTAAAAAACAACTAGCTAGTTTTCTTTTGTCTTGGGGATGCAACGTGGATGATATCACTTTCTGACTGAATATTAAGATTCCCATTAGTTTTTCTTCAAGAAAAAAACTCTGGATGATGCTCATATTCTTTCAAATTACACTCCTGAGAGCCAACCATCAGACGGCTCTTCTGGTATTTGTGTAAGGTGTGCATAATTTTCTGTGGTTAATTGCAGCTAATTGACAAGGTGCTGAGGCACATCTCTGTTCTGCCCACCCCCCAGTTCTTTGTGAAATTGTTGCCAAAGGTTACTTAATCCTCGTGTAAATGCCAGTAGGATTCTGGCCATTACTTTTGGCCACTAAATGGTTGCCCAGTTTTTGAGGCATTATACGATATGGACAATTTTGTTTTAATGCATGATTTTACTGTCCAGAGTGGTTCCAGTGTAGGAATTTATGACTCGAAAGCCTCTATATTGTCACATTTTTTCTTTTGCAGAGGATAAAACGGCACACCGTTCACTTTTTGGGGCAGTGTTGATAGCCAAAGAATAATTTTGTCAAGGGAAATTCTCACAGAAGGTCTGACAGGACTGTGGCCCATTTCACCCCATACATGAAGTGCAGCTCCTGTTAGAAGTGTAGGCATACTTGGAAAGGAATTTGGGAGTCCGGAAGTAGAAAAGGCACCGTCAATTATGGTGCTAATAGTGGATGTTTAATGAACAGTCCTTGAGGTAGCTGACAATTACATCCTTGCCAGAGTTGGTGCTGATCTGAAGCCCAATAAGGTAAAGATTGCCTCCTGTCTGTCTCTGGGTAATTCTGTATAAAAGGATGTCTCCACTCATCTGTTTTTGTTTCATTAGCAAACATGTGGATTTGCACTTTGATGCTTGCTGCTTGGTTTAATTTCGTAGGTTCCTGCCTGGTGAAGGCATAGCCATCCTGAAAGCTGGTTCTCTCTCTCTTTTTATGCCAGTTTTAGTTGGCCTCATAAACAGTATCACCACAGGGTGTGTATTTGGAACGAAAACTGGAAATCTTGAAAGGAAACCAGAGTTCAAAATCAACTGCTTCTTGCTGGGAAGGGGAATGTGATGAGAAAATTCTTTTAAAACTGAGAGGAACAATCAGAAGAAACCATAAAATAATCCTAGGCAACTGGAAGCAGGACGTCATGTCAGGTCTGCAAAGGGCTGCTCCTCTCCTGCCCGTCAAGAGGAAGGCCCCGATCCCTCCTTCCACACCCATCTCCTGACCTGAGAAATGACCCGGAGCCTTTCCTCCCCCCCAGACCCTCCTCAGCCCCACCTTCTGCCACTCTTTTAACAAACAGGCAGAGATCCTATGGAGGCGTCTGACGGGGCCGGTGGGTCAAAAAAAACCCACCGGGAGGGGCCACCCCAGGTCCCACTTTAGTCCTAGCACCAGGGTTTGGGAGCAGAGCAGAGGCCATTTCAGCAACTGCGCAAAGAGCCAAAAGCACACCAGGAGATCTCCCAACCAAGAGTGTCCAGCAATCTCAGAAAGGGGGATTATTTTGATACAAGTAACAGAAACAGAAGAGACAGAAAAAAAAAGAAAACATTGGAGAGACTTTGCGGTTCATTTCTCTCCCTGGCAGATGATGCTTTAAATAAGTTCCTTTTCCTGCCTGATCCAGTGACCCAAAGAGGCAAAGATCAAGACTACCGCAATCCAGGCGCTCCGAAAGGAGATTGGAGGAGTCTGTGTTCGACCTGCCAGGAGCCTGGCTCGGCTTCAGTCACGTGATACAGTTAGTTAAAAAAACAACACGTGCACGCATTTGTTCTTCTGCCCTCCAGCCTGGAGTGAAAGAGAGACAAGTTTAAACGGGACGCTTTAGAAACAAGAGCCTCAAGCCTGTTTCCTGAAGAGACGCAGAGAGACAAAAGGCGGGCGGGTGAGTGTTTTCTGATCTGGATTTTGGTGGGAAAAGAAACCCCGGAACAAGAGAAGAGTAAGAAAGGAAGGAGGGGAAACAGGGGAGTCATTTCTGGGCAGGAAAGTCCGGAAGAAAAGGGATTTCCTGGTGAGTGAAAGAAGCGAGGGAGAGGGAAACGGTGGCTCCCTTCTCATCCCCTCCCCTTTGAGTCCTTGGACATCCTTGGAAATGTTTGCAGCTGAATTTGATGAGCGAAACACGTGGGGAGCGTGAGAGGGGCGGGGGAGGGACGGGCTAAGTTCCTGTTTCCGGAGTTTCTGGCCCTTTCGTCTGGGAAAGCATAACGAGGAAGCTTTGGGAACAGCGAGGAGACGGCCTCAGGCGGCAGAAGGGAGAGGGTCAGCCCTGAGGGCCCCCAACCCTCCCCCCGGAGCCCCTTTTGGCCTTTCTCCTCTTGGGCCTGTCAGAGCTCGCCTACGGGCCTCCCTCGGAGCCATTAATGCACATTCTCCCACCTCCAGTGTTCAATCGGGGGGCATTTATTTCATGTATTCGTCTGTGTGGAGGCAGAAAGAGGGCAGGATTTTGTATCGTGCTTCAGGCAGCAGAATATCTTGGGCCACCCCAACACTCTTCAATGGGTTCTTTTCCATCTGCCTTTTGCAAGAGCGACCCCAGTCCCCCCAGGGAAGGAATTTCCCCCACCAAAGTGCCCCAGATCCTGTCTGGCTCCTCCAGTTTGGAGCCCTCTCCCTCCTCCTCCTCCATGGTTTTTTATGTCCCAAAAGATCCAAGATTTCTTTTGTGGGAACGAGGTAGATCTGGGATTTGTGGGTGGTTTGGGGAAGATCCCATGGAAAAATATTCCTATGAAAGCATGATAAACTACTTTTGATTTCATGGATCCGTTTTCGTACCTTCTTTCCTCAAGATATGCCTTACAGGCTTCCAACATGGAAGCTTAGAAAAGGTTAACAAAGAAACGAAATGTAAAAGCAAAGCTGGTAATGCTTTTATTGGACCACTGAAAAAATCAGTAAAGGAGTGTGGATCGCATTGGTGAGGCTCCTGATGTCTCCCTGGATTCAGCCAATTAGGTGGATGGAGATTTAAAAAATCAGGAAGAGGTCCCTTTTTCTCTCTTTTTGTTTGTTTTTCCCCCTCTCCAGCTGGCCATGTGGGAGAGCTGATCCCAGGACAAGGGGAGGTGAGAGACCAGCATCTTTCTAAATCACTGCATTTCCCTGGGTTTCCAAAAGAAATTGGTCACTGAAGAATTGGTAGTCTCCCCAAGCACAGTTTGACTTTGCAGTCGGATTTCATTTCAAGTTGTTAATGTAAATTTAGCTTCATGCGTATTCCTGAGATGGAAGAAAAATATGTGTTTGCTAATTAGGCTTTAGGAGTCAACCTCGAGGAAACAATCCGGAGCTGGAGTCCCGGAGGCAGTTCATGTCGTTCTGTCAACTCCTGCGACGTCGCTGGAACCAGTTGTATTGGCTCTTGCCTTTCCATTGGACTAACGTTCAGTGACGTGGAGAGGGGGGATTTGCTGCTTGGGTAACAGCCTATTCTCCATATTATTTTACCCAGGCTTCGTGCCCTGGAGAGGACACTCCAGCTTCGCACACAGCGTCGAAACACTAGAACACTGTTCCAAGTCTCCATACAGAGCACGTTACCATAGTCTCTCGAGACTGAAGGATGCCTATGCTATGCTATGCTAATTAGAACAAAATAATAATAGGGTTACCCTTTGCTTAGGAATAGCCAAAGCTCGTAAATGAGACAACTGGGTTTTGAATTGCCCACTTTGCTCTATTTTGAACTCTGCTAAAGGGTCCAAACCTGTTCTGTGCATTTTGTAATCAAAGTTTTAGCTCTTGTTCTCCCCTCTCGCTGCCTTCTCTGGTTGATGTTTCTTTTGTCAAAAGAAAGAGGAAGGGATCCTGAAAATGGTGAAAGAGGGAAGAAAAAGACCAGAGAGGGATAGGAAAGTGTGGCTTCTGTCAAAAGGTATACCGGGGATCTGTTTCTCCCTTCCTGGGATCTGGGGAGCCGCCTCTTTTTCCCATTGCAACTGGGAGGGATGGTGAATCTGCCTGAAAGGGTAGGGGGAACTGGGGAGGCCAGAGAGAGGAGACGGGCTGGAGGGGGAGAAAATTCCCCAAGGTGGCAGGATTGGCAGCTGGAGGGGAATCCAAGTTGTGATGACCCAAACCATTTGGCTGCCCGAGGACCAAATCCGCCTCATTAGAAATCTACCTACAAAGAGCGAAACTTGCAAATTCTAACCCTTGGAATGAGAGACGATTCTTCGTTGCTCCCATTGAAGGGAAGGGGCTTTCCTTTGGGGGCTGCAGGGGAGGCAGAGGGGAGACCTACAGCTCTGTAAATGCAAGAAAAGAATGGCCAGGAGCCTCAGGAAGATTCGCTGGCAAACATCACATTGCTTCATCAACCACCAATTCATCATCTGCGAACTGCTATGATCATCCTACTCTGCTTTAGCCCTGGGCCCATGAAAAGCGGGAATTCAAAGGTGTTAGCTAATAATTATGTGAAATATTACGAAACCTCTAGAATCAGGGTTCTGTCCTGTGCTGAACCTTTTCCTGTTTGAGAAAGGCAGCTCTAAGCTACCCTAGTAAGGAATAAAAACCTCCATCTCCTGTAGCACTGTACCTGACAACATTTAGGAATAGTGTTATGAAATTGTTTTGTTTTTCTTCTAAGTAATTTGAAAAGATCCATCCAGGTGCTAGATGCTTCCACATCTGACCCTCTGAGGGTCTGAAACACTTTAGTCAGTGGCTGTCCAGTGAAGGAACAGCCCCACATGCCTGTCTCTCAGCTCAGCCTTGGGATTCTCCTGCCTTTCTTTCAGAGATGAGGTTTGATTGGCGGCTGCTGTATTGCCTTTTTTTGCCTTAACTGTGTTAACATGGCAGGGGCTTGGCTTTGTAGAGCTTCCATAGTCTGGTCTCTTAAGGCAGTCTTTCCTCCGCAGAAGGAGAGGGGTTCCAGGACTCTGTGGAGGCGTTGTTGGCTACAGAATAAAATGGCAGCCCAACACACATCTGCCCCGGGGAAGGAAGAGACCCTGATGTTCTCAAGGCAGGAGGTCTTGGGACCTGCTGGGAAGGAACAGCACAGAAGGTCCGAGGTGAGGAGATGCTCAGCTCAGATACAGAGTGCCAGAAATTCAGGAAATTCTCCTATGAGGAGGCTGATAGTCCTCGAGAGGTTTGCACTCGGCTCCACCACCTTTGTCATCAGTGGCTCAAGCCAGAGCAACACACTAAGGCTCAGATCCTGGACCTGGTGATCTTGGAGCAGTTCCTGGCCATCCTCCCCCTGGAGATGTCAAGCTGGGTGAGAGAATGTGGAGCTGAGACCACTTCCCAAGCGGTGTCGCTGGCAGAACGTTCCTGAGTTTGAGTCAGGCAGAAGAGAAAAAGCAGGAAGAGCAGAAGGTGAGAAACATTAATGTTTGGGGCTCAAAGTCTGAAGTGGGGGAGCCCACAGCCTCTGCCTGACTGGTTGATGGCTGTTCTGGTGGAATTGGCTCCCCCCCGCCCTCCCTTACGGTCCTTGAAAGCAAGATGTGTGGTCCATGTGTATCATATTTCAAACAAAATCACAGTTTCTTACATTGGGGAGACCTTCTTCCAGTTTAAAACAGGGTGTGTGCGTCCCCCCGCCCTCGGAGTGCCCAGTTTTCTGAGGAAATCGCAGGTTTGCTTCATGCATCGGCACAGCATCCATTTCAGGCGTTTGGGATGTGCAGTGGTTTGGGTGGGATCCTTTTTACTGAGGGATTGTCCACCGCTCCATCTTGTTCATGACTACTCGAACGGGTGGAGAAAATAAGAGAGGAAATTCCAGAAATTCTACCACTTCCAATTTTTTTCCTTGCAAAAATCCAAGTATGATGTGACATATCTCCAAGTTCCAGCCTCATCCACTGAGATCTTTGTCTCTGTCTTTTCTATCTTCTTATTCCACATAATGGATCCCCCAGATTATAAATCCCTTGATAGAAATCCAGTCTGATTTCCATGCAGCAGAGAAATATCCTTTCGACGCCGGAAAAAATCCCCAACGACAAGACAGCCATCAAGGCAATGAGGAAATTTCCAGTTCAGTAGGTAAGGATTCATGTTGGGAGAGTTTGTGTTTGTGTTTCTCTCTGCATATCCCCTCCCCCCCCCCCCCGGTACCTTTCAGGCTAGAGGGACACTAGTCTGTAGTTCTTTCTATATGTCAAACTTGTGTTTTCATTTTTAGTTTTCCTAGACTTTTCACAATCCTAGCAGTTCTTCTGTTTCTGTCAACGAGGCCAATTAGAAAAAGATTCACTTTATAAAGTCTGAAAGAGAAAGCCTCTAAAGCAGCGTTCCCCAACCTTTTTCGGTCCGCGGACCGGCTGGGGAAGGCGGGGCACCCCTGCGCTTGTGCGCTAGCGCGAACAAGCGCGTGCGCGCTATCGCACGGGCATGCTGGAGTGTGTGCGCAAGCGCAAACAGGCGGCGCGAGGGTGAGTGTGTGCGGGGGGGGGGGGGGCGGGAGGTCTGTCTCAGCGGCCTGGGGGTTGGGGACCTCTGCTCTAAAGTACAAATTCTGGGAGAGAACTTGATTCAACGATGGGTACTTGTTTGTGGGTTGGTTATAATGATATCCCACATTTCTTCTGAGGTGCTCATAGCTGCCTTCCGCCTCACTTTACCATTCATAGAATTACTTTGTGAGGGAGATCAGGCTGAGGGGAGAGTGGATGGCTCGGCATCACCCAGTCAGTACCATGGTTCATCAGGGACCAGAAGGAGACCACCGGAGTCACCACCCCACTGAGTAACCCCAGTAGATCTAAAAATGCTTTGGCATCCCACCTCCTTTTTCATTCTTGAGAACTTCTTTTGTTTCCCCATATCTCTTTTGCCATTATCCAGCACCTTTTATGCAAACATTTCTGATTGTAATTTACAGTGGTGCCTTGAGTTGCAAACTTAATTCGTTCGGGATGATAGTTGTAACTCAAGTTGGTTGTAATTCAAAGCACCATTTCCCATAGGAATGCATTGAAACTCGATTAATCCGTTCCAGCCGTTTTTAAAGGTTAAAAAAAGGGCAGGAAAGGAGGGAGGGAGGGAACAATGGGGAAAAGAGGAAAGAAAGAAGGTCATCACTGGGGTACAGAGACCCCTCAGACAAAGGTTTGTGCTTTTAGGCACAAAAAGAGAGAGGATAGAGAGAGAGAAGACAATGGGGGGGGGGAGAGTTTCGAGTCTAAAAACAACAACAACAACCCATTCCAGCAGGGACTAAAAATGCTACACTGCAAGACCCATCAAAGCACAGAAACATAACCCCCGAAAAAAAAAAAATAAGCAAAAAGCAGTACCAGTCAGTCCGAAGCCTCTCTGCGAATGCACACTCTAATTGCTGTGGTGAAGGAGCTACAAAGAAGCAGCCTCTTCGTCGACCAACGGTTAGCAGTTTAAATTCCCCGCCTTCCCCCCCCCCCCCCCGCCTTTTTTCTGATCTTTTCTCAAAGCTCTGGTCCCAAGTCAAAGCAAAATTTTGCGACCAGAGCTGGTCGTAACTCGATTTGGTCACAAGTCAGGATGGTCGTAAGTCGAGGCATGACTGTAGAATGAAAAATGAATGCAAAAAACTTTTTAATTTTTTTCTCTTTTGTGACATGAGAATGGAAAATTTACTGTAAGAAAGAACTTAAATAAACCACAAAATACCCTCTAATGACTGAAGACTTATCTTAAATATTAAGAGGAACTTAGGAATCCTGGGTTGGAGAGGGGGAAGGGGGACCCAGAGGGAGCATCAACCCCACGTAAAGGCAGTGGCTTCAGAGCAGGCAGAGAGAAACGAGGAGCAGCCCACCAGATTTTCTGTTTGTTTTGTATAATGTGGAGTCAATCAATCGATTGATTGATTGATAATGTGGAGTCAAAGAAGGCAAAAACTTCCTTCATTTCTTTGTCTTTCTTTGGAAAGTGTGGAAAATACTGTGTTGGGTGTGCTATGTGTTTCTCTATGGGTGGTCTCCAGGCTCCTTTGAACTCTGAGGTAAATAAATGTGAGACGCGAGGCGAGAGTGTAAAGGCTCTCGCCAGAGTGTTGTCCTCCCTCAAAAGGGAACAAGAGGCACAGACAACCCGCCTGCACCACCCATCGAGACCAAACAACAGGGAGTTGACACTCGGGAATTGGAGCGGGAGCTGTTACAGATGACAGTAGCCACCCAGACGGGATGAATTGGCGGGAAAAGAGAAAAGGGGGAGGTCCGTAGTGGAGGCGGGAATGGGAGATATAAAAGGAGAGGTGGACTTAATACCAGGGGGTTGGGAAATGATATGGGTAGAGGACCCTTGGACCGGTAAATGGGAGAAGGTACGGGTCCCCCGCGAGGAAGCGGATTACTGGCGGAGAAGGGGTCTACCGCAACGCCCTTCCTATTGGGGAGAGTCGGAGGCCAGAGAGTGGCGCAGACGGCTCAGGGAGGAAAAGGAGGCAGTAGATAGGGAGGAGAGAGAGCGCCAACTATGGCGTGTGGAAGAAGCCCAGAGGAAGGGTTACTTAACGGACCGTGGACCCCTCTACGAGGAGAGGGAGACCATTATGGGACGGAGGTGCGAGATGAGGAGACCACCCTGCTACTGAACCCTGAGATAGAGACTTGTGAGTTGGAAAATAGTAATCCATTTTTGAGAGGACCTTGGGACGAGTTGACTTATAATCCCTTTGTTAAAGACGTTTGGATGCCCTCGCTGGACCTGTTGGCGACGAGAGAAACCACAGAAGCTGAGTGCGGACAAAAAGATTTATTGTTGCATTTTCCAATAAAGACTAGTTATGATTTTTCAACACGAGTGTCTCCAGAGTCAGTTAAAAATAGGGGAGGCAAAGTACGAACCCTCACAATAAAAAAAATTGTTCTACAAGGAAGAGAAATTCCTGCATGTTTGATAATATTTTTTTAATTCTGCAATTGGCACAGTACCCAGTTTAGGAGTTTGGTATTTTCTCACACTTTCCTGAAGGGGCACTGTTTATTATGTGGGAACCTGTGTCTTTCACTGGGATGTGAATCCTCTAGAGCAGCGGTCCCCAACCTTTTTGGGGCCGTGGACCGGTTGGGGGGAGCGAGCTCCATGCGTGGGGGGGGCGGGTGCTCCCCGGCGCTTGCGCGTTGGACATGTCACACTCACGCAGTGGGCGTTGCGCGTGAGCGCTACACGACCCCCGCAGGCGTGACACGCCCACCGCGCGAGCATGACACGCCCACTGCACGTGCGTGCGGGGGGTGGTGGTGGAGATCCATATCTGCGGCCCAGTTCCAGCAAGACCACAGACCGGCACTGGGCCACGGACCGGGGGTTGACTACCCCTGCTCTAGAGCAGCGGTCCCCAACCTTTTCGGGACCGTGGACTGATTGGGGGGGTGCGGGCTCCATGTGCGGGGGGGGGCGGGGGGCACCTCTGCGCTTGCTGGTGGGTGTGTCGCGCTCGCGGGTGGGCATGTCACGCTCGCGGGTGAGCATATCGCGCTCGACTCCACGAGTGCGACACGCCCACTGTGCGTGCGTGCGGGGGGGTGGAGATCCATCTCCGCGGCCCAGTTCCAGGAAGCCCGTGGACTGGAACCGGGCCACGGAACGGAGGTGGGGACCTCTGCTCTAGAGCAGGGGTCCCCAACCTTGGGCCTCCAGATGTTCTTGGACTACAACTCACAGAAGCCTTCACCACCACCTCTGCTGGCCAGGATTTCTGGGAGTTGAAGTCCAAGAACATCTGGAAGCCCACTGCTCTAGAGTTTTGTTTTCAGCTTGCATTTCTTGAGGTCATGATCTCAGTGAGAGAAGCTTAACTTAATGGCTTCCCACCCCCTTGCTCTGTCCCGCAGGATTTGTGAAGATGCCAACAACAAGTATTCCTTTATCTCTTCCTGGTGATACAGCAGAACCAGATCAGGTACAAAGAAGGGGGTTACGGGACACCATGTGGATTTGAATCATCGAGTATTCAACCACTTAATCCTCATTGAAGCTGGCCATGCTTTTTTTAATGAGATGATCCACGTTGTCAATAATTACATGGCAGGCTGATAAACATGGCTTTCTCCATGTGGAAAAGTATTTTGTTTCTCTTTTCTTTTGAAGAATGAGCCAAGACTTTTTTGAGGCTTTCCAAAACCAAATGTGGGGACAGAAGGAATTACTTTCCTCTCCCTTATTTTCTGATCCGGAATACATTTCTCAGCCTCCGTTTTCTTGTGGAAGTGATGAGACTAAGAGTAGCCGTGCTGGATCAGAGCAATGGCTGGTTAGGTCTAGCATCCTGTATCTCAAAGAGTCTTCCTTGATGCCTCAGGGAAGCTCCAAAGGCTGGCAAGTAGGCCGCCAGTAGCCCTTTCCCTCCCCCTCTTGATCCCCAGCCACTGGGGTTCAGAGACTTCTCTTCCTGGAGGGAGCAGATGGCCAAGGTGACTCGTATCACTTGGAAAACTTGTTCTCCTCTAGAAAGGGTGTTGATGAAACTTAAAACCTACAATATAAGATCCAGTCACTTCTCTTTAATAGTGTTTTGGATTTAGGAGGTTATCTTGGTCAAACCTATGAGGGGGTCCTGATTTATTTTCCATTTTTAGGGTCCAGTGACCTTTGAGGAGGTGGCCGTGTCCTTCACCCAGGAGGAGTGGGTGCTGCTGGATCCCGACCAGAAGGCCCTGCACCAGGAAGTCATGGAGGAGAATTGGCAAATGATATCCTCTCTTGGTAAGGCTCCTTCTTTCTCCAGCTGATGCTAATCTCTCTTCACCGAGGCAGTAAGGAGACTAACAACAACAGCAACAATAGTTCTTCTGTGTCAATAATTCAAACTCATGCTAGCCACTGCAGGGCGCATAATGCCTAATATCTCCCTACAGTTCACAAAACATAATAAAAGAAATTATTAACCCCCCCCCCCCCCAAAAAAAAAACCACAACCCTTTCCCTGGGGAGACCATAAGAGTAGATAGTCGAGAAAAAAGATCAGAGAGGACGGAGGCCACACTGAGAGAGAAAAGAGAGAATGGTTTGAATGGAGAAACCCACACAAGAGCAGGAGCTTTCACCCACGAGATGGTGGAGAACTCCCTCCCCAGAGAATAGAGACAGACAGACTGTTCTGGGGAGACAACACACGTCCTCTTTTGCACTGGCAGTTTCCCAGGGACCCCTATGAGACTCTAAACTGAGAGAAAAAATTATCCCAATAGCAAGTTTGGGGAAATTAGATGTTTCAGCAAATTATTCTGTTAACAGCTTCCTCTCTCTGTTAGAGGAGAAAGTGGAACCAGCTTGTAGAATGGTTTGGAATTCAATGTTGATGGTTTAAAGCAATAAAGATTGTCTAAAGCAGGAGTCCCCAACCCTTCGTACAAGACCCGGCATCGGTCTGTGGTCTAGGCAGGACGGGGCCATGGAGACAGGTCTCCCGCCCCCCCATGCACTCCCCCCCAGCATGCACGGCCTGCCCACCCGTACACATGTGTGCCCAGAATCCCCGCGTGTGCGCGCGAGTGCTCCCCCTGTGAGCGCACTCCCCGCACACGCTCGCAAGCACGCCCTGCCCGCCCGCGAGCCAGCACCAGCCCCCCCGCGCATGGACCCCGCCACCCCAACCAGTCCGCGGTTGTGTCATGAGTTCAGCCGAAGATCCGGAACCTGAGGGGTTAACTGTAGCTGAGGAGAATGCTGAGCGATTAGAAGCACAGACAGCTGAATCGCTACAAGATTCTCCTCCCCCAGTAGACAGGGTAAGGGCTAGACTTCGGCAAAGACTTATGACGCAAAGGTCAGAGGATCGCCTGAATGCTGCCCACAGAAACATCCAGTCAGCTAGTCCTGAGTTTTGACAGGATGAAAAGGCTTCCAGCAGTTCAATGACTGTTTTGCTATATAATCAGCTCCCAGACGGCTGGGAAGCTCGTGGAAGCAACAAGTCAAATCTCTGGCTCGCATCCACGCTCCTGACTACCTTGAACCTTGTTCCCTGGACCTTTGACTTTGGACTCTGACCCCGGACTACGTTGTGTGATTTGGCTTTGGACCCTGACCTCGGATTACGGTTTGTGATTTGGCTTTGGCATTTTGGTATCGGCTCTGAACTTCTGATATTGGACTGGCTTATCGGACTTTGCTGTTGAAACCCCTGGGAACGTGACAGGTTGGAAAAAAGGTTGGCGACCACTGGTATAAAGTATCTGTTGATGGGGAACAAAAAAGGGGGGGCAGAGATTAATCCCCACATAGGTAAAGAGATGAGATTACAAAATTAAAGAGGACAAAAGGACAAAATATTATGTACCTTAAAAATCCAAACAGATTTATTTCTATGTGAGCTTTTATGCATCCAAATTCACTCTTAATAAATCCTTCTCTTTTTCCCCATAGATCTATCTGACTCTTCGGTTCTGGCTCTCCTGCATTTGCCCTTCTTCCTCAGAGATAACTGGAGGAAGAAAAATTTATATCCCAAATCTGAAAAGGGTTTTATGCACCAGTTGGAGGTTACCAGATGCCAGAGAATACATGCAGAAAGGGAAAGCTGCATTCCAGAGAAGCCTTACACATGCATTGTGTGTGGAAAACATTTTGCCATGAAGATAGCACTGGTGCTTCACAAAAGGGTCCACACTGGAAAGAAGTGCTTTGTAAGTGAAATGTCTGGGAAATGTTTAAGTTGGATGCGACACTTCGTGAATTTTGAAAGAAAGAAACCATACAAATGCCAGGAGTGCGGGAAATGTTTTGCTACGAATTCCTACCTTGTTATTCATAAGAGACTCCACACAGGAGAGAAACCTTACAAATGCCAGGAGTGTGATAAATGTTTTGCTCATAGTTCACAGGTTGTGAATCATAAGAGAGTCCACACAGGAGAACATCCATACAAATGCCAGGAGTGTGGGAAACGTTTTACTCAGAATTCCAGCCTTGTGAAGCATAAGAGACTCCACACAGGAGAGAAACCTTACAAATGCCAGGAGTGTGGGAAATGTTTTACTCAAAATTCAACCCTTTTGAGTCATAGCAGAGTCCACACAGGAGAGAAACGGTATAAATGCCAGGAGTGTGGAATATGTTTTGCTTGGAAATCAAACCTTGTGAAGCATAGGAGAGTCCATACAGGAGAGAAACCATATAAATGTCAGGACTGTGGGAAATGTTTTGCTGAGAATTCAACACTTATGAGTCATAAGAGGATTCACACAGGAGAGAAACCATATAAATGCCAGGAGTGTGGTAAATGTTTTGCTGAGAATTCAACACTTATGAGTCATAAGAGGATCCACACAGGAGAGAAACCATATAAATGCCAGGAGTGTGGGAAATGTTTTGCTGTCAATTCAAGCCTTGTAAGACATAAAAGAGTCCACGAAGGAGAGAAACTATACAATGCCAGGAGTGTGGGAAATGTTTTGCTGTGAACTCAAGACTTGTAAGTCATAAAAGCATCCACACAGGATAGAAATCATACAAATGCCAGGAGTGTGGGAAATAGTTTGCTCAGGTTTCCCACTTCTTGAATCATAAGACAGAAATCGGAAAAATGCCAGAATTATGGGAAATGTTTTGCTCAAAATTGACCTGTTATGGACCGTAAGGCAGTCCAGTCATAAAAAAATCGAGAAGTGAATGACCGGAACTGAAGAGAATGGTGGTTGGGCACTATCGTGTTTTGTGGTAAGGTACCAGAGTTGCAACTATAACTTTGGTGTCCAAAGCTTCACATGGCTTTGTTATGGAGAGAGGATGAGGAATTGGGAGGAATGCCTAGTTTAGAGCATAAAATGACCACACTGGTTTTTCACTATGTCTGTTTTTTTGTATTTTTCCTCTGCTATTGTTCTCTTTCTCGTACTTTTCAATCATTTTTCAGTGGAAACATTTTGAGGTCTGCTAAAATCTTACATGCTACTGAGGAACATGCTACTGAGGAAGAGCGGAGGACAAGTACAAGTAGCTCCAGAGCTAATGAAGTGGTTGGGCCAAAGCCGAAAGGATGCTCAGCTGCGGACGCGCCTGGAAAAGAAAGGAAAGTCCGATGCTGCAAAGAAAAATACTGCATAGGAACCTGAAATGTAAGATATATGAACCTTGGTAAGCTGGATGTGGTCAAACAGGAGATGGCAACAATAAACATTGACATCCTGGGCGTCAGTGAACTAAAATGGACGGGAATGGGCGAATTCAATTCAGACGATTATCATATCTACTATTGTGGGCAAGAATCCCGTAGAAGAAATGGAGTAGCCCTCATAGTCAACAGAAGAGTGGGAAAAGCTGTACTGGTATACAATCTCAAAAATGATAGAATGATTTCAATACGAATCCAAGGCAGACCTTTTAACATCACAGTAATCCAAGTTTATGCACCAACCACTGATGCTGAAGAGGCTGAAATTGACCAATTCTATGAAGACTTACAACACCTTCTAGAACTGACACCAAAGAAAGATGTGCTTCTTATTATAGGGGACTGGAATGCTAAAGTAGGGAGTCAAGAGATAAAAGGAACAACAGGTAAGTTTGGCCTTGGAGTTCAAAACGAAGCAGGGCAAAGGCTAATAGAGTTTTGTCAAGAGAACAAGCTGGTCATCGCAAACACTCTTTTCCAACAACACAAGAGGCGACTCTACGCATGGACCATCACCAGATGGGCAATACCGAAATCAGATTGATTATGTTCTCTGCAGCCAAAGATGGAGAAGCTCTATATAGTCAGCAAAAACAAGACCTGGAGCTGATTGTGGCTCTGATCATCAGCTTCTTATAGCAAAGCTCAAGCTTAAACTGAAGAAAGTAGGAAAAACCACTGGGCTAGTCAGGTATAATCTAAACCAAATCCCTTATGAATACACAGTGGAAGTGAAGCACAGATTTAAGGAACTTGATTTGGTGGACAGAGTGCCTGAAGAACTATGGATGGAGGCTCATAACATTGTACAGGAGGCAGCAACAAAAACCATCCCAAAGAAAAGGAAATGCAAGAAAGCAAAGTGGCTGTCCAGCGAGGCCTTACAAATAGCAGAGAAGAGAAGGGAAACCAAATGCAAGGGAGATAGGGAAAGTTACAGAAAATTGAATGCTGACTTCCAAAGAATAGCAAGGAGAGACAAGAGGGCCTTCTTAAATGAACAGTGCAAAGAAATAGAGGAAAATAATAGAAAGGGAAAAACCAGAGATCTGTTCAAGAAAATTGGAGATGTTAAAGGAAAATTTTGTGGAAAGATGGACATGATAAAGGACAAAAATGGGAGGGACCTAACAGAAGCAGAAGACATCAAGAAGAGGTGGCAAGAATACACAGAGGAATTATACCAGGACGATCTGGATATCCCGGACAACCCAGATAGTGTGGTTGCTGACCTTGAGCCAGACATCCTGGAGAGTGAAGTCAAGTGGACCTTAGAAAGCATGGCTAACAACAAGGCCAGTGGAGGTGATGGCATTCCAGTTGTACTATTTAAAATCTTAAAAGATGACGCTGTTAAGGTGCTACACTCAATATGCCAGCAAGTTTGGAAAACTCAGCAGTGGCCAGAGGATTGGAGAAGATCAGTCTATATCCCAATCCCAAAGAAGGGCAGTGCCAAAGAATGCTCCAACTACCGTACAATTGCACTCATTTCACACGCTAGCAAGGTTATGCTCAAAATCCTACAAGGTAGGCTTCAGCAGTATGTGGACCGAGAACTCCCAGAAGTACAAGCTGGATTTCGAAGGGGCAGAGGAACTAGAGATCAAATTGCTA
Organism: Intellagama lesueurii; assembly: GCA_037013535.1. Lineage (NCBI taxonomy): Eukaryota > Metazoa > Chordata > Lepidosauria > Squamata > Agamidae > Intellagama > Intellagama lesueurii. The sequence continues at coordinate 295,764,989 of JBAJHW010000002.1, forward strand.
ACATGCGCTGGATTATGGAGAAAGCCAGAGAGTTCTAGAAAAACATGTACTGCTTCTTCATTGACTACGCAAAAGCCTTTGACTGTGTGGACCACAACAAACTATGGCAAGTTCTTAAAGAAATGGGAGTGCGGCCCATTTTAAAGGCCAGTTAAAATCAGGATGCAAGAACATCAGTCAAGGATTAGAAATGAAATGGATGTGCCACTAGTAAGTCATTTTGTAGAAATGGGTCACAAAGATGATAGCTTTAAATTTTTTCTTCTATATGTTACTACAAAGACAGCTGAGGAAGCCATATCCAAAGATCTCCTAGAGAAGGAAATAACATGAATATTCAGATTAAAATCTCCTGTTCGAAATAGTTGGAATGCCAATATTGATTACACTTTTTTTTTATGATTTTGGTTTATGGATTGATGAGACATGTCCGTATTTCTTTGTCCTGTGCTTGTACTATCATTTTAAATTCCTCTGTTAAAGTAGTTCAACCGCTGTAATGAGTAGAGATGTGTGCTTCGTTTCCAGGGGATACGAACAGGAAGTGCGCCAGCAGAGGTGTCCCACCAGTCAATTCCCACTCCCCGGAACCATCCTAGTCTACTCATGAGTCTCCCTGCTCAGTTGTTGAGCAGTCAGCTGCAGGGAGAGGCGGGGAAGCACCAGTGGGACTAGTGCTGTGATTGGTGCGCCAGAGATATTGACAGACTTGTACACTGCACGGAGCCAAATAATTGCACTGGGCTGTTTCTGGGAAGGTGGGAATGGACCGCCGGACACCTCTGTTGGTGTGCTTCATTTCTGTATCCCCTGAATACAAATACAAAACTCACATCTCTAGTAATGAGTTGTTTTGAAGGTATTTGAGAGCAGACGTGAACTGCTGCAGTATGAGGGCTTTATCTTCTGGGAAGTCCGTTTTGACTGGAATAGTAAGTATGTGAGAATAAGGTTTTAATCAAGTGGTATTGTTTATGTTGTTTTGAAAATGTGTTTGCATTTTTATGTTCTATTTATTCATTTATTTATTTAATTTATAACCCATCCATCTAGACCAAAGTCTACTCTGGGCAGCAGACTTCTACGCCCTGTATTGACAAGCCTTTGGTTCTAAGGTTTGACAAAGAAACTGGAACCAGGAATTTATGTGAGCCCCCTGGTCAGCTGGGACAAGCTAAGCTTTGACAAAGGAACCGAAACCGTTACCAAAGAAAACTTTGCTGCAAAGAAATTTCTGGGACTTAAAGCCTTTATTGAAGTCTTCCATGTAAAAGCAATGGACCATATGAGCTGAACAATTCCTCGATGGACACTTCATGGTGGATCTGTTTGTTTTCAATGAATGTATTTTATATTTATTGAAACCTGGTTAATCTTTAAGGTGATCAAATACCCTGTTTCCCCGAAAAATAAGACCTAACCTGAAAAGAAGCCCTAGTATGATTTTTCAGAATGCTCGTTATATAAACCCTACCACAAAAATAAGCCCTAGTTAAGTGAAAGCCTGCCCTCCACCATTGTGCAGCAACCAGAAGAAGATGACATGACTGTATTTGAATACATGTAGCTTGTTGTACATGAAAAAAAAAACATCCCCTGAAAATAAGCCCCAATGTGCAGGGCTTGAACATTTTTAGAATGTCTCACCAGTCAGTCAAAAATTTCACCAGTCAGCATGACCGGACTATATCCTTGCAATTTATGTTAACAAATTTAAACAGGTGGAGGGAGGCAGACAGGGAAGGAGCTGTGACTCCTCGAGCAGCATTTTTCACTCATCACAGATGAGCAGATGAGTGCATTTTTCAAGCCCTGCAATGCGTTTTTTGGAGCAAAAAATTAATATAAGACCCTTTCTTATTTTCAGGGAAACACGGTATTTTAAAGAAAGTTAGTTACTGTGGGAAATTTGTATTTAGTCAGACTACACGAGTTTTCTTTTGTTACTTGATTACAGTATTGTTTTTCTCTTGTTTTGGGTGGCAATCGTGCAAACTGTTGACCGTGAATCATCAACAACTGAGCACCCAGTGTGGGATCAAAGCATGAACCTTTTGTTGTTGTTTAGTCGTTTAGTCGTGTCCGACTCTTCGTGACCCCATGGACCAGAGCACGCCAGGCCCTCCTGTCTTCCACTGCCTCCCGGAGTTGGGTCAAATTCATGTTGGTAGCTTCGATGACACTGTCCAACCATCTCATCCTCTGTCGTCCACTTCTCCTCTTGCCTTCACACTTTCCCAACATCAGGGTCTTTTCCAGGGAGTCTTCTCTTCTCATGAGATGGCCAAAGTATTGGAGCCTCAGCTTCAGGATCTGTCCTTCCAGTGAGCAGTCAGGGTTGATTTCCTTCAAAATGGATAGGTTTGTTCTCCTTGCAGTCCAGGGGACTCTCAAGAGTCTCAAGAGCATGAACCTTTAATTAGTAGCAATTCAGTGGTGCAATTCACACTACTGCTTTGACCCTGAAGGACCTCACTGGGAGTATTCTCCTGAGCGTGTTCTGTTTGGCGTAATCAATCAGAAACCATGTTTTCAGCGATATGCATTGATGGAAATTAAAAAGAATTTTGTTGAAACAGCAGATATTATATTAGTATTAGCCTGGAATTCATTTCCCCCTTTTTACAAAATACCTAGCTAGTCTTCTTTTGTCTTGGGGATGCAATGCGGATGATACCACTTTCTGACTGAATATTTTGCTTTAATAAAAAAAAAATCTCTGGATGATGCTCATATTCTTTCAAATTACACTCCTGTATCTTGGAGAGCCAACTATCAGACGGCTCTACTGGTGTTTGTGTAAGGTGTGCATAATTTTCTGTGGTTAATTACAGCTAATTGACAAGGTGCTGAGGCACATCTCTGTTCTGCCCACCCCCCAGCTCATTGTGAAATTGTTGCCACAAGTTCCACAATCCTTGTGGAAATGCCAGTAGGATTCTGGCCATTATTTTTGGCCACTAAATGGTTGCCCAGTTTTTGAGGCATGATACGATATGGACAATTTTGTTTTAATGCATGATTTTATTGGCCAGTGTGGTTCCAGTGTAGGAATTTATGACTCGAAAGCCTCTATATTGTCACAATTCTTCTTCTGCAGAGGATAAAACTGGGCACACCGTTCACTTTCTGGGGCAGTGTTGATAGCCAAAGAACAAATTTGTCAAGGGAAATACTCACAAAAGCTCTGACAGGACTGTGGCCCTTTTCACCCCATATACGAAGTGCAGCTCCTGTTGGAACTGTAGACATTCTTGGAAACGAATTTGGGAGTCCAGACGTGGAAAAGGCACCGACGCCAATTATGGTGGCAATAGTGGATGTTTAATGAACAGTCCTTGAGGTAGCTGACAATTACATCCTTGCCAGAGTTGGTGCTGATCCTGAAGCTCAATAAGGTAAAGACTGCCTCCTTTCTGTCTCTGGGTAATTCTATATAAAAGGATGTCTCCACTCATCTGTTTTTGTTTCATTAGCAAACGTGGATTGGCACATTGATGCTCGCTGCTTTAAAAAAACAAAACACTCCTTGGTTTAGTTTCGTAGGTTCCTGCCTGGTGAAGGCATAGCCATCCTGAAAGCTGGCTCTCTCTCTTTTTGTGGTAGTTTTAGTTGGCCTCATTAACATTATCAACACAGGGTGTGTATTTGGAACGAAAACTGGGAATCTTAAATGGAAATTAGGGTGTAAAATGGACTGCTTCTTGCTGGGAAGGGGAATGGGATGAGAAAATTTTTTTAAAACTGAGAGGAATGCAATGATCGAAACAAACCATAAAATAATCCTAGGCAACGGAAAGCAGAACGTCGTGTCAGGTTTGCAAAGGGGCTGCTCCTCTCCTGCCTATCAAGAGGAAGGCCCCGATCCCTCCTTCCACACCCATCTCCTGACCTGGGAAAGGACCGGAGTCTTTCCTCCCCTGACCCACATCCCCACCTTCTGCCACTCTTTTAACAAACAGGCAGAAATCCTATGGAGGCGTCTGACGGGACGGTGGGTCACCAAAGCCACCGGGAGGGGCCACCCCACCTCACCCCAGTGCCCATGTGGGAGGTCCCACTTCAGTCCTAGCACCAGGGTTTGGCGGCAGAGCAGGGGCCATTTCAGCAACTGCCCAAAGAGCCAAAAGCACACCAGGAGATCTCCCAACCAAAAGTGTCCAGCAATCTCAGAAAGTGGGATTATTTTGATATAAGAAACAGGAACAGAAATGGACAGAAAAAAAAGAAAACATTGGAGAGACTTTGCGGTTCATTTCTCTATCTGGCTAATCATGCTTTAAATGAATTCCCTTTTCCTGCCTGATCCAGTGACCCAAAGAGGCAGAGACCGAGACTCCCCATCCAGGCGCTCCGAGAGGAGATTGGAAGAGTCTGTGTTTGTCCAGCCAGGAGATTGGCTCGGCTTCAGTCATGTGATACACAGCTATTAAAAAAGAACAACAACAACACGTGCACGCATTTCTGTTCCGACCTCCAGCCTGGAGTGAAAGGGAGGCAACTTTAAAGGGACGCATTGGAAACAAGAGCCTCAGCCTGTTTCCTGAAGAGACGGAGAGAGACAAAAGGCGGGCGGGTGAGTGTTTTCTGATCTAGATTTTGCTGGGAAAAGAAACCCCGGGAAAGAGAAGAGTAAGACAGGAAGGAGGGGAAACAGGGGAGTCATTTCTGGGCAGGAAAGTCGGGAAGAAAAGGGACCTGCTGGTGAGTAAAAGAAGCGAGGGAGAGGGAAACGCTGGCTCCCCTTCTCATCCCCTCCCCTTGGAGTCCTTGGAAATCCTTGGAATTGTTTGCAGCTGAATTTGATGAGCAAAACACGTGGGGAGCGTGAGAGGGGCGGGGGAGGGACGGGCTAAGTTCCTCTTGACGGGGTTTCTGGCCCTTTCGTCTGGGAAAGCATAACGAGGAAGCTTGAGGAAGAGCGAGGAGACGGCCTCAGGCGGCAGAAGGGAGAGGGGCAGCCCCCAGGGCCCCCAACCCTCCCCCCGGAGCCCCTTCTGGCCTTTCTCTTCTTGGGCCTTCAGAGCTCGCCTACGGGCCTCCCTCGGAGCCATTAATGGACATTGTCCCACCTCCAGTGTTCAAACTGGGGCATTTATTTCATGTATTCGTCTGTGCGGAGTATCCGTGTAAGAGGCGGAAACGGAGCAGGGTTTTTGTCGCGTGCTTCAGGCAGCAGAATATCTTGGGCCACCCCAACACTTTTTAATGGGCTCTTTTCCATCGGCCTCTTTGCAAGAGAGACCCCAGCCCCCTCATTTAAGGAATTCCCCCACCCAAAGTGCCCCAGATCCTGTCTGGCTCCTCCAGTTTGATCTGTGATTTGTGGGTTGTTTGGGGAAGATCCGATGGGAAAATATTCCTATGAAAGCATGAGAAACTACTTTTGATTTCATGGATCCGTTTTCTTACCTTCTTTCCTCAAGATATGCCTTACAGGCTTCCAACATGGAGGCGTAGAAAAGGTTAACAAAGAAAGGAAATGTAAAAGCAAAAGCTGGTGATGCTTTTATTGGACCACTGAAAAAATCAAGTAAAGGAGTCTGGGATATCATTCGTGATTCTCCTGATGCCTCCCCGGATTCAGCCAATCAGGTGGATGGAGAGAGATTTTAAAAATCAGAAAGAGGTCCCTTTGTCTCGCTTTTGTCTGTCTCCCCCCCCCCCCCCCCAAGCTGGCCATGTGGGAGAGTTGATCCCAGGACAAGAGGAGGTGAGAGACCACTGCTAGTTCCTTCTGGGAAGACCAGCATCTTTATAAATCACTACATTTCCCTGGGTTTCCAAAAGAAATTGGTCACTGAAGAATTGGTAGTCTCCCCAAGCACTGTTTGACTTTGCAGTCTAATTTCATTTCAAGGTGTTCATGTAAATTTAGCTTCATGCATACTTCTCAGATGCAAGAAAAATATGTGTTTGCTAGTTAGAACAAAACAATAGCACAATAATAGGGTCACCCTTTGCTTGTTGTTGTTTAGTTGTTAAGTCATGTCCGACTCTTCGTGACCCCATGGACCAGAGCACGCCAGGCCCTCCTGTCTTCCACTGCCTCCCGGAGTTCGGTCAAATTCATGTTGGAAGCTTCGATGACACTGTCAACCATCTCATCCTCTGTCGTCCTCTTCTCCTCTTGCCTGCACTCTTTCCCAACATCAGGGTCTTTTCCAGGGAGTCTTCTCTTCTCATGAGATGGCCGAAGTATTGGAGCCTCAGCTTCAGGATCTGTAGTTTTCTTGGAAAAGATACTGGAGTGGCTTGCCAGTTCCTGCTCCAGGTGGATCGCGTTTAGTCAGAACTCTCCACTATGACCTGTCCATCCTAGGTGGCAGAAGTAGATGTTTTTGTGGAACTCTGGCTTTCTCCATAATCCAGTGCATGTTAGCAATTTGGTCTCTAGTTCCTCTGCCCCTTCGAAATCCAGCTTGTACTTCTGGGAGTTCTCGGTCCACATACTGCTGAAGCCTGGAAGATTTTGAGCATAACCTTGCTAGCGTGTGAAATGAGTGCAATTGTACGGTAGTTGGAGCATTCTTTGGCACTGCCCTTCTTTGGGATTGGAATATAGACTGATCTTTTCCAATCCTCTGGCCACTGCTGAGTTTTCCAAACTTGCTGGCATATTTAGTGTAGCACCTTAACAGCGTCATCTTGGAAATCCTTGGAAATATTTGCAGCTGAATTTGATGAGCAAAACGTGGGGAGCGTGAGAGGGGCGGGGGAGGGACGGGCTAAATTCCTGTTTCCGGAGTTACTGGCCCTTTACTGTGGGGAAGCATAAAGGGAAGCTTTAGTAACAGGGAGGAGATGGCCTCAGGTGGCAGAAGGGAAAGGGGCAGCCCTGAGGGCCCCCAACCCTCCCCCCTGAGCCCCTTTTGGCCTTTCTCTTCTTGGGCCTGCAGAGCTGGACTGCTGGCCTCCGTCGGAGCCATTAATGCACATTGTCCCACCTCCTGTATTAAAACTGGAGCCTTTATTTCATTTCTTCCTCTGTGTGGAGTATCCGTGTAAGAGGCGGAAAGGGGGCAGGATTTTTCCCCCTGCTTCAGGCAGCAGAATATCTTGGGCCACCCCAAAACTTTTTAATGGGCTCTTTTCCATCTGACTCTTTGCAAGAGCGACCCCAGCGCCCTCAGGAAAGGAATTTCCCCACCCAAAAAACCCCATCCAAAGTGCCCCAGATCCTGTCTGGCTCGTCCAGTTTGGAGCCCTCTCCCTTCTCCTCCTCCATGGTATTTCATGTCCCAAAAGATCCAAGATTTCTTTGGTGGGAACCAGGTAGATCTGGGATTTGTGGGTGGTTTGGGGAAGATCCCATGGGAAAATCTTCCTATGAAAGCATGATAAACTACTTTTGATTTCATGGATCCGTTTTCTTACCTTCTTTCCTCAAGATATGCCTTGCAGGCTTCCAACATGGAAGCTTAGAAAAGGTTGACAAAAAAAGGAAATGTAAATGCAAATAAAAAACTCAAGAAAAGGAGTCTGGGATAGCATTGGTGATGCTCCTGATGCCTCCCCGGATTCAGCCAATCAGGTGGAAGGAGAGATATTTAAAAAATCAGGAGGAGGTCCCTTTGTCTCTCTTTTGTTTGTCCCCCCCCCCCCCACAAGCCATGTGGGAGAGCTGATCCCAGGACAAGGGGAGGTGAGAGACCACCATTAGTTCCTTCTGGGAAGACCATCAGGGGCATCTTTCTAAATCACTGCATTTCCCTGGGTTTCCAAAAGAAATTGGCCACTGAAGAGCTGGTAGTCTCCCCAAGCACTGTTTGACTTTGCAGTCTGATTTCATTTCAAGGTGTGCACGTGAATTTAGCTTCAGGCGTACTCCTCAGATGCACGAAAAATATGTGTTTGCTAATTAGAACAAAATAATGGCACAATAATAGGGTCAGCCTTGGCTTAGGAATAGCCAAAGCTGGTAAATGAGACAACTGGGTTTTGAATTGCCCACTTTGCTCTCTTCTGAGCTCTGCTAAAGGATCCAAACCTGTTCTGCGTATTTTGTAATCAAAGTTTTGGCTCTTATTCTCTCCTCTCGATGCCTTCTCTGGTTGATGTTTCTTTTGTCAAAAGAAAGAGGAAGGGATCCTGGAAATGGTGAAAAAGGGAAGAAAGAGACCAGAGAGGGAGAGGACAGTGTGGCTTCTGTCAAAAGGTATACCGGGGATCTGTTTCTCCCTTCCTGGGAGCAGCCTTGTTTTCCCCATTGCAACTGGGAGGGATGGTGAGACTGCCTGGAAGGGTGGGGGGACCTGGGGGAGGCTGGAGGAAGGAGAGGAGCGGGAAGGGGAGGAAAGTCCCCAAAACGGGGCAGGAGAGGCAGCTGGAGGGGAATCCAAGGTTGTGATGACCCAAACCATTTGGCTGCCCGATGACCAAATCCACCTCATTACACATCTACCTACGAAGAGCGAAATTTGGAAATTCTAACCCTTTGAATGAAAGATTATTCTTTGTGGCTCCCATTGAAGGGCAGGGGCTTTCCTTTGGGGATTGCAGGGGAGGCTGGGGGAGACCTACAGCTCGGTAACCCCAAGAAAAGATGGGCCAGGGGCCTTAGAAAGGATGGTTGGCAAAGATCACTGCTTCATCAACCACCAATCCATCATCTGCGAACTGCTGTGATCATTTTTCTCTGCTTTAGCCCTGGGCCCATGAAAAGTGAAGGATAAGAACTGATTGATGTATTTTTGTATTTTGGGGACAGCAATTAATAGGGAATTCAGAGATGTTAGCTAACAATTATGAGAAAAATTATGAAATCTCTAAAATTAGGTTTCTGTCCTTTCCTGAAGTAATTTGAAAAGATCCATCCAGGTGGCAGATGCTTCCACGTCTGACCCTCTGAGATTCTGAAGCACTTTGGTCAGTGGCTGTCCAGTGAAGGACCGGCCCCACTTGCCTGTCTCTCAGCTCAGCCTTGGGATTCGCCTGCCTTTCTTTTGGAGTTGAGGTTTGATTGGTGGCTGCAGTCTTGCCTTTTTTGTCTTAACTATGTTAACACGGGAGGGGCTTGGCTTTGCAGAGCTTCCATAGTCTGGTCTCTTAAGGCAGTCTTTCCTCCGCAGAAGGAGAGGGGTTCCAGGACTCCGTTGGAGGCATTGTTGGCTACAGAATAAAATGGCAGCCCAACACACATCTCGCCCCAGGGAAGGAAGAGACTCTGATGTTTTCAAGGCAGAAGGTCTTGGAACCTGCTGGGAAAGAACAGCACAGAAGGTCCGAGGTGAGGAGATGCTCAGCTCAGATACAGAGTGCCAGAAATTCAGGAAATTCTCCTATGAGGAGGCTGATAGTCCTCGAGAGGTTTGCACTCGGCTCCACCACCTTTGTCGTCAGTGGCTCAAGCCAGAGGAACACACTAAGGCTGAGATCCTAGACCTGGTGATCCTGGAGCAGTTCCTGACCATCCTCCCCCTGGAGATGTCAAGCTGGGTTAGAGAATGTGGAGCCGAGACCACTTCCCAGGCGGTGTCGCTGGCAGAAGATTTCCTGAGTCTCAGTCAGGAACAAAAGAAAAAGGAAGAGCAGAAGGCAAGAGCAATTAATGTTGGGGACTCAGAGTCTCAAGTGGGGAGCCCACAGCCTCTGCCTGTCTGGTTGATGGCTGTTCTGGTGGAATTGGCTCCCCCCGCCCTCCCTTACGGTCCTTGAACGAAAGATGTGTGGTCTGTGTGTATCATATTTTGAAACCGAATCACAGTTCTTTACATCGGGGAGTCCCTCTTCTACTTTAAAACAGGGTGTGTGCATCTCCCCGCCCTCTGTGTGCCCAGTTTTGTTAGGAAATCGCAGGTTTATTTCATGCATTGGCACTGCATACAGTTCAGGTGTTTGGGATGTGCAGTGGTTTGGATGGGGTCCACCCCTCTATCTTGTCCATGATTACTCAAAAGGCTCAAGAAAATGAGAAAGGAAATCCCAGAAATTCTACCACTTCCCAATATTTTTCTTGTAAAAGTCTGAGCATGGTGTGACATATCTCCCAAGTTCCAGCCTCATCCACTGAGATCTTTGTCTCTTTCTTTTCTATCTCCTTATTCCACATAATGGATCCTCAGAGGAGAAATCCCTCTGTAGAAATCCAGTCTGATTTCCATGCAGCAGAGAAATATCCTGTTGACGCCGGAAAAAGTCCCCAACGACAAGACAGCCATCAAGGCAATGAGGAAATTTCCAGTTCAGTAGGTAAGGATTCATGTTGGGAGAGTTTGTGTTTGTGTTTCTGTCTGAATATCCCCTCCCCCCCCGGGTACCTTTTAGGCTAGAGGGACACTAGTCTGTAGTTCTTTCTACACGTCAACCCAGTGTTTTCATTTTTAGTTTATACAGACTTTCTACAGTCCTAGCAGTTCTGTTTCTCTCTGTGGGTTGATTATAATAATATCCCACATTTCTTCTGAGGTGCTCACTGCTGTCTTCCTCATCACTTTACCCTTCGTAGAATTACTTTGTGAGGGAGATCAGGCTGAGGGGAGAGTGGATGGCTCCACATCACCCAGTCAGTACCAGGGTTCATCGGGGACCAGAAGGAGACCACCGGAGTCACTGCCCCACAGAGTAACCCCAATGGATCTAAAAATGCTTTGGCATCACATCCCCTTTTTCTTTCTTTAAAAATGCTTTTATATCCCCATATCTCTTTTGCCGTTATCCAGCACATTTTATGCAAACATTTCTGATTGTAATTTAAAATGAAAAACAAATGCAAAAACCTTTTTTATTCTTTTCTCTTTTGTGACAACGTGAGAATGGAAAATTTACTGTAAGAAATAGCTTAAATAAACCACAAAATACCCTCCACCAATTGAAGACTTTAGCTTAAATATTAAGAGGAACGTAGGAATCCTGGGTTGGAGAGGGGGAAGGGGGACCTCGAGGGAGCATCAACCCCATGTAAAGGCAGTGACTTTTGAGGTGGCAGAGAGAAACAAGGCATGGGCCACCAGATTTTCTATAATGTGGAGTCAAAGAAGGCAAAAACTTTCTTTTCGTTCATTTCTTTGTGTTTCTTTGAAAAGTATGGAGAATACTGTGTTGGGTGTGCTGTGTGTTTCTCCATGGGTGGTCTCCAGGCTGTACTCCCTGAAGTAAATAAAAAAGTTATTTTACATGCAGTAGAAATTCCTGCATGTTTGATAATATTTTTTTAATTCTGCAGTTGGCACAGTAGCCAGTTCAGGACTTTGGTATGTGGCAGGGTGTTTAGTATTGTTAGGTTTTGGAAAAACTTCTGTATATCTCGTACTCTCTTGGAATACCATTTTCTCACACTTTCCTGAAGGGGCACCGTTTATGATGTGGGAACCGGTGTCTTTCACTGGGATGTGAATCGTTTTTAGCTTGCATTTCTTGAGGTCATGATCTCATTGTGAGAGAAGCTTATGCGAATGGCTTCCCACCCCTTTGGTCTGTCCCGCAGGGTCTGTGAAGATGCCAACAACAAGTATTCCTTCATCTCTTCCTGATGATGCAGCGGAACCAGATCAGGTACAAAGAAGGGGGTTACGGGACACCACATGGGTTTGAATCCTGGAATATAAAACCACTTTACTCCTCATTGAGGATGGCCATGCTTTTTTTAACGAGATGATCCACGTTGTCAAAAATTATATGGCAGGCTGATAAGCATGGCTTTCTCCATGTGGAAAAGAATTTTGTTTCTCTTTTCTTTTGAAGAATGAGCCAAGACTTTTTTGAGGCTTTCCAAATCCAGGTGTGGGAACAGAAGGAATTACTTTCCTCTCCCTTATTTTCTGATCCGGAATACATTTCTCAGGCTCTGTTTTTTTGTGGAAGTGATAAGACTAAGAGTATCCGTGCTGAATCAGAGCAATGGCTGGTTAAGTCTAGCATCCTGTATCTCAAAAGAGTCTTCCTTGATACCTCAGGAAAGCTTCAAAGGCAGGCCCCTTCACTCTCTCTGCTGAACTCCAGCCACTGGGGTTCAGAGACTTCTCTTCCTGGAGGGAGGACATGGCCAAGGTGACTCGTAAGCCTTGGTAAACTTGTTCTCCTATAGAAAGGTTGTTGATGAAACTAAAAACCTACAAAATAAGATACAGCCACTTCTCTGTAATAGTGTTTTGGATTTAGTAGGTTATCTTTGTGAAACCTATGAGGAAGGCCTCCTTTCTTTTCCATTTTTAGGGTCCAGTGACCTTTGAGGAGGTGGCCGTGTCCTTCACCCAGGAGGAGTGGAGGCTGCTGGATCCCGACCAGAAGGCCCTCCACCAGGAAGTCATGGAGGAGAACTGGCAAATGATATCCTCTCTAGGTAAAGGCCTCCCTCTTTCTCCAGCTGATGCTAATCTCTCTTTACCAAGGCAATAAGGAGACTAACAACAACAGTAACAATAGTTCTCCTGCATCAATAATGTGGCCCATAATGCCAAATATCTCCCCACTTTTCACAAAACATAAAAGAAGGAATTATTAACCACCCAAATAAAAAAACCTTTTTCCCTGGGGAGATTATAAGAGTTGAAAGTGGAGGAAAAAGATCAGAGTGGTAAGAGGCCACACTGAGAGAGAAAAGAGAAAATGGTTTGAATGGAGAAACCCACACCACAGCAGGAGCTTTCACCCACGAGATCATGGAATCGTCATAGGTTTGGAAGGGATCTTGGAGGTCTTCTAGTCCAACCCCCTACCCAAGGCAGGAGACCTCATACCATCCTGGAACTCATGCCATCCTGGACAAATGGTTGTCCAATCATTTCTTGAAAACCTCCAGCGATGGAGCACCCACAACATCAGGAGGCAAGCTGTTCCACTGCTTAATGGTTCTCACTGTCAGGAAATTCCTTCTTATTTCCAGGCTGGATCTCCCTCTGACAGGTTTCCACCCTTTGGTTCTTGTCCTATCCTCAGGCACAGTGGAGAATAAATCGATGGCCTCTTCCCTGTGGCAACCCTTCAGATATTGGAAGATTGCTATCATGTCTCCCCTCAGTCTTCTCTTCATTAAGCTAAACATACTTACTTCTTTTCGTCGTTCTTCATAGGATTTAGACTCCAGTCCTCTTACCGTCTTTGTTGCTCTTCTCTGTACTCCTTCCACGGCCTCAGCGTCTGTTTTGTATTATGGTGACCAGAACTGAAGGCAGCACTCCAAGTGCGGCCTCGCCAACCCAGTATAGAGTGGTACTCTCACTTCCCGTGATCTTGATGCTATCCCCCTGTTGATGCAGCCTAGGACTGTGTTGGCTTTCTTGGCAGCTGCAGCACACTGCTGACTCATCCTTAGGTGGTGGTCCACCAGGACACCTAAATCCCTCTCACAGACTACTGTCGAGCCAGGTACCACCTATCCTGTAACTGTGCATCTGGTTTCTCATGCCTAAGTGCAGGACCTTACTTTTCCTGCCACTGAACTGCATCCTATTGGATAGGGCCCAATGTTCAAGTCTGTCTAGATCTTTCTGAATGTTGAGTCTATCTTCCAAAGTATTAGCAATTCCCCCCAGCTTTGTGTCATCAGCAAATTTGATGAGTGCTCCTTCAATCCCCTCATCCAGGTCATTTATGAAGATATTGAAGAGCACTGGGCCCAAGACAGAACCTTGAGGGACCCCACTGCACACTTCTCTCCACGTAGATGTGGTTCCATTGAGGACCACACGTTGAGTGCACTTGGTCAGCCAGCTGCAAATCCATCTGGTAGTTGCTCTGTCTATCCCACTTTGTTCTATCTGATGCAGAACTAGGTTGTGACCTACCTTATCAAATACCTAACTGAAGTCTAAGTATACCATATCCACTGTGTTTCCTTGGTCCACTGATTTAGTCATTTTATCAAAGAAGGCAATAAGTTTTGTTTGGCATGAGCTGTTCTTAACAAACCCATGCTGGCTTCTATTAATCACCTTGTTATTTTCTAGGTGCTCACAAATCTGCTGCTTGATTATTTTTTCAGGATTTTCCCAGATATTGATGTCAAACTGATTGGTCTTTAGTTTTCTGGATCCACATTTTTCAACTTTTTGAAGATTGGAAGCACATCTGCTCTTTTCCAGTCCTCTGGCAGTTTGCCCGTGCTTCAGGACCTCTGAAAGATTTCATTCAGTGGTTCAGAGATTACATCTGCCAGTTCTTTTAATACCCTGGAATGTAAACCATCTGGTCCAGGAGACTTGAACTCATTCAAAGCAGCTAGGTGTTCTTTTACCACTTCCTTACCTATTTTGACCTGCTTCCCTCTCCTGTCTCCCACAGGACCACAACCCCACGTAAAGGCAGTGACTTCAGAGCAGGCAGAGAGAAACAAGGAACAGGCCACCAGATTTTCTATAATGTGGAGTCAAAGAAGGCGAAAACTTCATTCATTTCTTTGTGTTTCTTTGAAAAGTCTGGAGAATAGTGTGTTGGGTGTGCTATGTGTTTCTCCATGGGTGGTCTCCAGGCTCCTTTGAACTCTCTGGAGTAAATAAAAATATTATTCTACATGCTGGAGAAATTCCTGCATGTTTGATAATATGTTTTAATTCTGCAGTTCGCACAGTTAGGAGTTTGGTATGTGGCAGGATGTTTAATATTCTTAAGTTTTGGAAAAACTTCTGTATATCTCATACTCTCTTGGAATAGCATTTTTAGCTTGTATTTCTTGAGGTGATGATCTCACTCTGAGAGAAGCTTCTGCAAATAGCTTCCCACCCCTTTGGTCTGTCCCACAGGGTCTGTGAAGATGCCAACAACAAGTATTCCTTCATCTCTTCCTGGTGATGCAGTGGAACCAGATCAGGTACAAAGAAGGCAGTTACGGGACACCACGTGGATTTGAATCCTGGAGTATTCAGCCGCTTTACTCCTCATGGATGATGGTCATGTTTTTTTAATGAGATGATCCACGTTGTAAATAATTATATAGTAGGCTGATTAGCATAGCTTTATCCATTTGGGAAAGAATTTTGTTTTTTTCTTTTGAAGAATGGGCCAAGAATTGTTTGATGTTTTCCAAAACCAAATGTGGGGACAGCAGAAATTACTTTCCTCTCCCTATTTTCTCATCCGGAATACATTTCTCAGCCTCCGTTTTCTTGTGGAAGTGATGAGACTAAAAGTAGCCGTGCTGGATCAGAGCAATGGCTGGTTAGGTCTAGCATCCTGTATCTCAAAGAGTCTTCCTTGATGCCTCAGGGAAGCTCCAAAGGCTGGCAAGTAGGCCGCCAGTAGCCCTTTCCCTCCCCCTCTTGATCCCCAGCCACTGGGGTTCAGAGACTTCTCTTCCTGGAGGGAGCAGATGGCCAAGGTGACTCCTATCACTTGGAAAACTTGTTCTCCTCTAGAAAGGGTGTTGATGAAACTTAAAACTTACAATATAGGATCCAGCCACTTCTCTTTAATTGTGTTTTGGATTTAGGGGGTTATCTTTGTGAAATCTATGTGGAAGCCCTCATTTCTTTTCCATTTTTAGGGTCCAGTGACCTTTGAGGAAGTGGCCGTATCATTCACCCAGGAGGAGTGGGTGCTGCTGGATCCCGACCAGAAGGCCCTGCACCAGGAAGTCATGGAGGAGAATTGGCAAATGATATCCTCTCTTGGTAAGGCCCCCTCTTTCTCCAGCTGATGCTAATCTTTTTGTTTAGTCGTTAAGTCATGCCCGACTCTACGTCACCCCATGGACCAGAGCACGCCAGGCCCTCCTGTCTTCCACTGCCTCCCGGAGTTTGGTCAAATTCATGTTGGTAGCTTCGATGACACTGTCCAACCATCTTACCCTCTGTCGTCCCCTTCTCCTCTTGCCTTCACACTTTCCCAACATCAGGGTCTTTTCCAGGAAGTCTTCTCTTCTTCTCATGAGATGGCCAAAGTATTGGAGCCTCAGCTTCACGATCTGTCCTTCCAGTGAGCACTTGATTTCCTTCAGAATTGATAGGCTTGTTCTCTTTGCAGTCCAGGAGACTCTCAAGAGTCTCCTCCAGCACCACAATTCAAAATCATCAATTCTTCGGCGGTCAGCCTTCTTTATGGTCCAGCTCTCACTTCCATACATCGCTACTGGAAAAACCATAGCTTTGACTATGCGGACCTTTGTTGGCAAGGTGATGTCCCTGCTTTTTAAGATGCTATCTAGGTTTGTCATCACTTTCCTCCCAAGAAGCAGGCGTCTTTTAATTTCCTCCACCCTTTGTCATCCAGGCATGTCAGAAACCTGTTGGGTCTCCCTCTTGCTGCAGAGTTCGTTTCCCAATTGCTAATCCGAGTAGTTAAAGTCCCCTATTTGTACAGTGGGTTGCTTCCTGAACATCCCAGCTAATTGATTTGCAAAATGTTCATCTATTTCCTCGGCTTGCTTAGGTGGCCTGTAGTACACCTACAGCTATGTCATTCATTTTTCCCCTAGTATTCACCCAAAGAGCTTCAGGAAGGCTTACAGTACAGGAGTCGTAATTCTTTACATACAGTGCAACTCCTCCTCCTCTTTTGCTGGGTCTGTTTCTTTTGAACAAATTATATCCTTCTAGGAGCATATTCCAATCACCGGTTTCGTCCCACTAGGTTTCTGTAATGGCATCAATGTCATACCTGCCCTCTCGTACTAGGACTTCAAGTACTCCCTGATTGTTCCCCATACTTTGAGCATTAGTGTATATGCATCTGAGCCCTTTATGTCTGACCTTTTGTTTGCTTGCTGTGTCTCGTGTTTTATACTTGAGTGTCCCGTCCTTCTCAGCACTTGCTTCCTCTTTGTACAGATCAGTGTCTAGTGGTTTGTGCTTTGGGTTTGGTCCTAGAGATTGTCCTCCTTCCCCCTGCTGATTTAGTTTAAAGCCCTTCGGATGAGTGGAGCGAGATGTCTACCAAACACGTCCTTGTGAGGTGCAGCCCATATCTTGCCAGGAGCCCTTCATGTAGGTAGTGTAGCCCATTGTCCAGAAATCCAAAGTTTTCTTGACGGCACCATCCCTCGATTTTGGAGAACTGTTGGTGTTATATTTTACAAAGAGAATTTCTGCTGAGTAAAGCTACTAGAAGGAAAGACAGCAGGTGAAATTAATGAGGTAATTGACCTTCAAAAACATTGAGCGTCTCTCAGTAGGCTCAGTATAAAAAAGGGAGGCTTTTGGCTAGCAACAACAGCAACAGAAAGAAGCAGCAACAACAGAAAGAAGCAGCAATAGCAGAATGAAGGAGCAACAACAGAAAGAAGGATATATTGCCCGAATGACTGCCTGATGTCGTAAAAGGAGTCAACGTTTTTTTTTTTTCTTAAGGGTGAGAAAAGACAGCTAAATACTGCTGAGGGATTTATAAGCTCTGAAGTTCCAGAGACTTCAAGCAACTAACTTAATTGCAACTGGAAAAAGCAATGAGAAGCAGTTGTACTTCGGGACTATGTAAATATATATATTCCTTAAGAAAGAAATAAGTGGTTCACGTAAATATAATGTGAAATATATTTTTGTAAATAAATAACTCTAAGGCAAGATTCTGCAGTGCCATTCTGCACATATAAATAAATAAAAAAGGGGACAACAAACCCCATGAAGAACTGCCTCCCCAGAGAAGACCACACGAAAGAGACAGACAGAAAGTTGTGCGGAGACAACACACAGCCAATGTTGCACTGGCAGTTTCCAAGGGACGTCTGTGAGACGCTAAAGTGTGAAAAAAAATAATCCTAATCCCAAGATTTGAGGAAACTAGATGTTTCAGCAAATTAGTCTGTTAACCACTTCCTCTCTCCATTGGAGGAGAAGGTGGAACCAGCTTGTTTAATTGATTTGGAACGAAAAGTTGATGGTTTAAAGCAAGAACGATTGTCTAAAGTATCTGTTGATGGGGAACAAAAAAGGGGAGCAGAGATGAATCTTCACATAAATCAGGAGATGAGATTGCAAAATTAAAAATGAGAAAAGGACAAAATATTATGTACCTTAAAAACCCAACAGATTTATTTCTATGTGAGCTTTTATGCATCCCAATCCACTCTTAATAAATCCTTCTCTTTTTTCCCCATAGATCTATCTGACTCTTCGGTTCTGTCTCTCCTGCATTTCTCCTTCTTCCTCAGAAATAACAGGAGGAAGAAAAATGTATATCCCAAATCTGGAAAGAGTTTTATGCACGAATTAAAGATTACCAGATGCCAGAGAATACATGCAGAAAGAGAAAGCTGCATTCCAGAGAAGCCTTACAAATGCATTGTGTGTGGAAAACATTTTGCCATGAAGCTAGCACTGATGCTTCACAAAAGGGTCCAGACTGGAGAGAAGTGCTTTGTGAATGAAATGTCTGGGAAATGTTTAAAATGGATGCAACAGAGTGTGAATCGTGAAAGAAAGAAACGATACAAATGCCAGGAGTGCGGGAAATCTTTTGCTCGAAATTCATACCTTGTAAGTCATAAGAGAGTTCACACAGGTGAGAAACCATACAAATGCCAAGAGTGTGGGAAACGTTTTACTGAGAATTCCAGCCTTTTGACACATAAGAGACTCCACACAGGAGAAAAACCTTACAAATGCCAGGAGTGTGGGAAATGTTTTATTAAGAACTCCAGTCTTGTGAAGCATAAGAGAATCCACACAGGAGAAAAACCTTATAAATGCCTGGAGTGTGGGAAATGTTTTGCTGTGAATTCAACACTTATGAGACATAAGAGAATCCACACAGGAGAAAAACCTTACAAATGCCAGGAGTGTGCGAAATGTTTTGCTGTGAATTCAAGACTAATGATTCATAAGAAAATCCACACAGGAGAAAAACCTTATAAATGCCAGGAGTGTGGGAAATGTTTTGCTCAGAGTTCATATATTTTGATCCATAAGAGAATCCACACAGGAGAGAAACCATACAAATGCCGGGAGTGTGGGAAACGTTTTAGTGTGAATTCCAGCCTTGTGACGCATAAGAGACTCCACACAGGAGAGAAACCTTACGAATGCCAGGAGTGTGGGAAGCGTTTTACTCAGAATTCCAGCTTTGTGACCCATAAGAGACTCCACACAGGAGAGAAACCTTACAAATGCCAAGAATGTGGGAAATGTTTTGCTCAGATGTCATACCTTTTAAGCCATAAGAGAGTCCACACAGGAGAAAAACTATATAAATGTGAGGAGTGCGGGAAACATTTTGCTCACAATTCACACCTTCTAAGTCATAAAAGAATCCACACAGGAGAGAAACCATACAAATGCAAGGAGTGTGATAAATGTTTTGCTCGCAATTCACAGCTTGTGAATCATAAGAGTGTTCACACAGGAGAGAAACCCTACAAATGCCCGGAGTGTGGAAAATGTTTTGCAAGAAATTCACAACTTCTACGTCATAAGAGAGTCCACACAGGAGAGAAACCATACAAGTGCAAGGAGTGTGATAAATGTTTTGCTCGCAATTCACAGCTTGTGAATCATAAGAGTGTTCACACAGGAGAGAAACCCTACAAATGCCTGGAGTGTGTAAAATGTTTCGCAAGAAATTCACACCTTCTACGTCATAAGAGAGTCCACACAGGAGAGAAACCATACAAATGCCAGGAGTGTGATAAATGTTTTGCTCACAATTCACAGCTTGTGAATCATAAGAGAGTCCACACAGGAGATAAACCCTAGAAATGCCAGGAGTGGGAAACGTTTTGCTTGCAATTCACAGCTTGTGAATCATAAGAGAGTCCACACAGAACACCCATACAAATGCCAGGAGTGTGATAACTGTTTTGCTCGCAATTCACAGCTTGTGAATCATAAAAGCATCCACACAGGATAGAAACCATACAAATGCCAGGAATGTGGGAAATGTTTTGCTCAGATTTCCCACTTCTTGAATCATAAGACAGAAATCATAGAAATGCCTGAATTATGGGAAATGTTTTGCTTAGAATTCATCTATTATGGACCATCAGGCAGTCCAGTCAGGAAAAATAGAGAAGTGAATGACCAGAACTGAAGAGAATGGGAGGAGAGCACAATGGTGTTTTGTGGTAAGGTACCAGAGTTGGAACTACTAACTTTGGTGCCCAAAGCTTCACATGGCTTAGTTACGGAGAGAGAATGAGGAATTGGAAGGAATGCCTAGTTTACAGCATAAAATGACCATCTTGGTTTTTCAATAAGTCTGTTATTTTGTATCAGTGCCCCTCTCGTAAGTTTGCTACTATTAGATTTCATAATTCTTAGCCACACCAAAGTGGAATGTTTGGTGCAGAGGACGAATTTCCTTCTCCAAATGTATGGGTTCAGCTTTTGCAGCGTCCATATGATAGCTACCCTGTTTTCCGCGAAAATAAGACAGGGTCTTATATTAATTTTTGCTCCAAAAATGCATTAGGGCTTATTTTCAGGTGATGTTTTATTTTTTTCATGTACAACCATCTACATTTATTCAAATAGTCATGTCATCTTCTGGTTGCTGCACAATGGTGGAGGGTGGGGTTTCACTTAACTAGGGCTTATTTTTGGGGTAGGGCTTATACTACGAGCATCCTGAAAAATCCTACTAGGGCTTAATTTCAGGTTAGGTCTTATTTTCGGGGAAACAGGGTAGACACTCTTTTTCGATAGTGGATAAATGTCTCTCACCAGGTTGGAGTTTCTTGTTGATGTAAGTCACTGGATGTAGACTCCCACTGTCGTCTGCTTGGCACAGCATGGCTTCCAGTCCCATGTTCGACACGTCCATGTAAAGGATGAACTCACGGTCGAAGTCCGGTGCAATAAAGACAGGTTTTGAATTCAGCGCCCTCTTCAGACGATCGAATGCTACCTGGCACTCTGACGTCCACTGGATGTTTTCAGCTTGCTTCTTTCAGGTTATGTTTGTTAACGAAGCAGCTATTTCACTAAACTTTGGGACAAAACATGCATGCAAATCTTAACATAAACATTCATGAGCAGGGTGAATGCTACAGTAAGTATGTGACAATAAGGTTTTAATAAAGAGGTATTGTTTAAGTTGTTTTGGAAATGTGTTTGCACTTTTATGTTCTAGGTCCTGTATTGACAAGCCTTTGGTCCTAAGCTTTGACAAAGGAACCGAAACCGTTATCAAGGAAAACTTTGCTGCAAAGGAATTTCTGGGACTTAAAGCCTTTATTGAAGTCTTCCATGTAAAAGCAATGGACCATATAAGCTGAACAATTCCTTGAAAGACTGTTTGGCTTCCTGGTAGATCTGTTTGTTTTCAGTGAATGTATTTTATATTTATTGAAACATAGTTCATATTTAAGGTCATCAAGTACTTTAAGTAATGGTTGTTGTGGGTTTTTCGGGCTCTTTGGCCGTGTTCTAAAGGTTGTTCTTAATGTTTTGCCAGTCTCTGTGGCCGGCATCTTCAGAGGACAGGAGTCAGAACTCTGTCTGTGCTCTGGTGCAGTTTGTTTGGATAGTTGAGTATTTATAGCTGTGGGATCAGCTTTTGTCCTTTTCAGGAGATGGGTGATTGTGGTGATCAATGTGTTTTTTGTTCTGGGTGTATTGTTGTGATAAGAGGGAGAGATTATCTGTCACTGTGATTGATGGGTGTTGTTAGCTGGTCTTTTGTGTGCAGTCATTACCAGTCCTTGTAGCTGGGTAGAGTTCGTTGACCTTTTGCAGGCTGTATTTTTCAGTGCTGGGAGCCAGGCTTTGTTGAGTTTTAAACTTTCTTCTTTTTTGTTGAAGCTCTGCTGGTGTTCGTGGATTTCAATGGCTTCCCTGTGCAGTCTAACATAATGATTGCTGGTGTTGTCCAGCACTTCTGTGTTTTGAAATAGAATTTCATGTCCAGCTTGCTTTAGGGCATGTTCAGCTACTGCCGATTTTCCAGTTGTTTTAGTCTGCAGTGTCTCTCATGTTCTTTGATTCTGGTGTGGATGCTGTGTTTTGTGGTTCCAATATATACCTGGCCACAACTGCAAGGTATCCGGTATACTCCTGCAATGGTGAGGGGGTCCCTTTTGTCCTTTGCTGATCGTAACATTTGTTGTATTTTTGTGGTGGGCTTGAATACTGTTTGTAAGTTGTGTTTTTTCAAAAGTTTCCCCATGCGGTCTGTGACCCCTTTGATGTTTGGCAGAAATACTTTATTTATGGGTGGCTCTTTTTCCTCTTCAGTTTGGTGTTGTTTTCTTGGTTTGATGGCTCTTGTGATTTCATTTTTGGAGTAGCCATTTGCCTGTAGGGCCCAATTCAGATGGTTGAGTTCGGTGCTGAGAAATTGAGCTTCACAGTTCCGATTTGCACGGTCTACCAGTGTTTTGATTATGCCTCTTTTTTGCTGTGGGTGGTGGTTGGAGTTTTTGTGTAGGTACTGGTCTGTGTGGGTGGGTTTTCTGTAGACCTTGTGTCCCAATAGGAGGTCAGTTTTGCGTATGACCATGACATCTAAGAGAGGGAGTTGGCCTTCTATTTATTTTTCCATGGTGAATTGTATATTTGGGTGGATGCTGTTGAGATGGTTTAGAAATTCTTCCAGTTTTTCTTTACCGTGGTTCCAAATTGCGAAGGTGTCATCCACATATCGGAACCAGATTTGGGTGCGAAGGGTGCTGAAGCCAGGGCTTGTTTTTCAAAATGTTCCATGTAGAAGTTCGCTATAACCGGGCTGAGGGGGCTCCCCATGGCCACTCCATCTGTCTGTTCATAGAACTCATTATCCCACTGAAAATAGCTGGTCGTTAGGCAGTGTTGGAAAAGGGCCCTGATGTCTTCTGGAAAGATCTGCTGGATGAGTGTCAGAGTGTCCTTTATCGGTACCTTGGTGAATAGGGACCTCTCTCCTTTTTTAAATACAGCGGATCGAGCAGAGATGTCCAGCGCTCCACCTTGCCCGGTGACTCTTGAATTCTTTCAGCCTGTGACACCAGAATTGGTGGACAAAGCGCTTGATCGCTGTCGGGCCACCACCTCCTCCCTTGACCCTTGCCCGGCCTGGCTAATCAAAGCAGCCAGGCCGATAACAACTGAATGGGCCACAGCAATAATTAATGGGTCTTTCCTTGAGAGCAGGGTTCCTCTTGCCCTCAAGGAGACACTCATTAGGCCCATAAGGAAGAAACCAAATTTGGCGGCGGATGATATTGGAAATTATAGGCCCGTCGCCAATGTTTCTTTCCTTAGCAAAGTGGTGGAGAGGGTGGTGGCAGACCAGCTTCAGACGCTTTTGGACGAAACCAACGCCCTGGACCCATTTCAGTCGGGCTTCAGGCCGCGTTATGGCACAGAAACGGCACTGGTCGCACTGTTGGATGACCTGTTGAGGGAGGCAGACAGGGGCAATATGTCCTTGTTGGTCCTCCTCGATATCTCAGCCACCTTTGATACCGTCGACCATGGTATCCTCCTGGGGAGGCTCTCCGAGTTGGGAATCGGTGGCCTGGCGCTTGCCTGGCTCCGATCCTTCTTGGAGGACCGCCCTCAGAGAGTACAGCTTGGGGAGAGTGTTTCGGCCCCATGGAGTCTCAATTGTGGGGTTCCGCAGGGGTCGATCATCTCCCCAACGCTGTTTAATATCTATATGAGGCCACTGGGTGAGGTCATCGGGGGTGTGGGGCATCGTGCCACCAGTACGCTGATGACATGCAGCTCTACATCTCCTTTTCACCTACTTCAGTGGATGCCGTTCTGTCCCTTCAGCGCTGCCTGGAGGCTGTACTGCAATGGATGCAGTTGAATGGGTTGAGGCTGAACCCGGACAAGACGGAGGTCCTGAGGGTGGGTGGTCCCTCCATCAGCGGATTGGGTGACTCCCTTTCTTTTGGGGGGACGACTCTCACCGCAAAGAGTTGGGTTCGCAGCTTGGGGATACATCTGGACCCGGCGCTTACCATGGAAACCCAGGTGGCGTCCGTGGCCCGCTCCGCCTATTTCCATCTATGGCGGATTGCCCAGCTGCGACCCTATCTTGATGGGGGGGCCCTCACTACTCTTGTCCATGCGCTCGTAAGCTCGAGATTAGACCACTGTAATGCGCTCTACGTGGGGCTACCTTTGAGATTGACGCGGAAACTTCAAATGGTGCAGAATGCGGCGGCCAGACTTCTTAGTGGGGTAAAAAAATATCAACATATCTCTCCCACTCTGGCTGCCTTGCATTGGCTGCCCATTCGTTTCTGCGTTGACTTCAAAGTGTTAATGATGACGTACAAAGCCCTAAACGGTTTGGGACCTCGATACTTGGCAGATCGTCTTCTCCCACCTAGATCTACCCGAATCACTCGCCATAGCCAGGAGGGACGGCTGAGGGGCCTAACGCCGAGAGAGGCCCGGAAAGAAAGAACAAGAAACCGGGCCTTCTTGGCAGTGGCCCCTCGGCTATGGAATAGTCTCCCAACTGAGATCCGACTGGCACCCTCGCTGGGTGTTTTTAAAAGCCATTTAAAAACTTGGCTCTTTAGGCAGGCCTTCCCTTCAGTCAATAATTGATATCTATTCTTTGGTTATAATCACTCCCATCTTGGTATTAATCTAATTGTTTAAAAATTATGATGTTTTATGATTTTATTATATAATGATGTTTTTATGATATTTGTAAGCCGCCCCGAGTAGACTTTGTCTAGGGGGGCGGGGTAAAAAATCTAATAAAGTAAAGTAAAGTAAAGTAAGTGCATAGGGATACTACGTCAAAGCTGATCAGTCTGTCCCCGGGGTTGAGTTTTAGGGTGCTGATCTTGCTTATGAAATGTCCTGAGTCTTTGATGTAGGATGAGGTTTGTCCAATGTGGGTCTGTAGGAGGGTGGGTAGGTATTTTCCTAATTCATATGTCGGGGAGCCTGAGTGGGATTGAGTCTTTGTGGATTTTGGGGAGTTCGTATAGTCTTGGTGGGATAGCTTCTGTCTTACAGATTCGTTGAAAAAAAAACCACGCTGATCACCACAATCACCCATCTCCTGAAAAGGACAAAAGCTGATCCCACAGCTATAAATACTCAATTATCCAAACAAACTGCACCAGAGCACAGACAGTTCTGACTCCTGTCCTCTGAAGATGCCGGCCACAGAGACTGGTGAAACATTAGGAAGAACAACCTTCAGAACACGGCCAAAAAGCCCGAAAAACCAACAACAACCATCAGATCCCGGCTGTGAAAGCCTTCGAGAATACTTTAAGTAAATTTATTTACTGTGGGAAATTTGTATTTAGTCAGACTACACGGGTTTTCTTTTGTTACTTGATTACAGTATTGTTTTTCTCTTGTTTTGGGTGGCAGTGGTGCAAACTGTTGGCAGTGAATCATCATCAGTTAATGGTTTGCTGCTTGTGTCACTCACTGTGCATCGATTCATACAACTGAGCACCCACTGCCTGAATTTTAATTAGTAGCAATTCACTGGAGCAATTCACTTTGACCCTGAAGGACCTCACCGGGAGTATTCCAGATGAGCATGTTCTGTTTGGTGTAATCAATCAGAAACCATATTTTCAGCAATATGCACTGATGGAGATTAAAAATAATTTTGTAGAAACAGCAGAAATTATATTTCTGGAAATATAAAATAATATTTCTGGAAAAAGCCTGGAATTCGTTTCCCCGTTTTTACAAAACAACTAGCTAGTCTTTTGTCTTGGGGATGCAACGCAGATGATACCACTTTCTGACTGAATATTAGGATTCCCATTAGTTTTGCTTTAATAAAAAAACTTTCTGGATGATGCTCATATTCTTTCAAATTACACTCCTGTATCTTGGAGAGCCATCAGACGGCTCTTCTGGTGTTTGTGTAAGGTGTGCATACTTTTCTGTGGTTAATTGCAGCTAATTGACAAGGTGCTGAGGCACATCTGTTCTGCCCCCACTGCCGCTCTTTGAAACAAACAAGTTTTTATTACGGTCATTGACCAGCGTAGCCGCTCTTTGTGAAATTGTTGCCACAAGTTACATAATCCTTGCCAGTAGGATTCTGACCATTATTTTTGGCCACTAAATGGTTGCCCAGTTTTTGAGGCATGATATGATATGGACAATTTTGTTCTAATGGATGATGTTATTGCCCAGAGTGGTTCCAGTGTAGGAATTAATGACTCGAAAGCCTCTATATTGTCACAATTTTCTTTTGCAGAGGATAAAACTGGGCACGTCGTTCACTTTCAGGGGCAGTTTTGATAGCCAAAGAACAAATTTGTCAAGGAAAATACTGAAGAAAGGTCTGACAGGACTGTGGCCCTTTTCACCCCATACACGAAGTGCAGCTCCTGTTAGAAGTGTAGGCATACTTGGAAAGGAATTTGGGAGTCCAGATGTGGAAAAGGCACCGACGTCAATTGTGGTGGCAATAGTGGTTGTTTAATGAACAGTCCTTGAAGTAGCTGACAATTACATCCTTGCCAGAGTTGGAGCTGATCTGAAGCGCAGTAAGGTAAAGACTGCCTCCTTTCTGTCTCTGGGTAATTCTATATAAAAGGATGTCTCCACTCGTCTGTTTTCGTTTCATTAGCAAACATGTGGATTTGCACTTTGATGCTCGCTGCTTTTAAAAACAAAACATTCCTTGGTTTAGTTTTGTAGGTTCCTGCCTGGTGAAGGCATAGCCATCCTGAAAGCTGGTTCTCCTTTTTTGTGTGTGCCAGTTTTAGTTGGCCTCATAAACGGTATCTCTGCAGGGTGTGTATCTGGAACTAAAACTGGGAATCTTAAATGGAAATTAGGGTGTAAAATGGACTGTTTCTTGCTGGGAAGGGGAACATGATGAGAAAATTATTTTAAAACTGAGAGGAATGCAATGATCGAAACAAACCATAAAATAATCCTAGGCAATTTGAAGCAGGACCTTCTGTCAGGTATGTAAAAGGCTGCTCCTATCCTGCCTGTGAATAGAAAGGCCCCAATCCCTTCTTCCACACCCATCTCCTGACCTGGGAAAGAACCGGAGCCTTTCCCCCCCACAGACCCTCCCCTGACCCACATCCCCACCTTCTGCCACTTTTTTTAACAGACGGGCAGAGATCCAAAGTGCTCCCGGCCGCTGAGGGAAAAGTCTGCTTCTCTTTTTCAAGACTGCTTTTTAAAAAAGGTTGAACTGTGTGGGAATGGCACTGCCTGTTTAAAAAGCAAATGGTTCTTTATGAAGTCTTCGGAGAAGGGCGATGAACTGCTCTCATTTGCTCTCGCTTCTCTGAGAAACAAGGTCTTCCAGGCTGCGGAGGTGTCTGACAGGGTTGGTGGGTCACAAATGCCACAGGGAGAGGCAGCCCCACCTCACCCCACGACCCCACTGCCCACGTTGGAGGTCCCACTTCAGTCCTAGCACCAGGGTTTGCGAGCAGAGCAGAGGCCATTTCGGCAACTGCGCAAAGAACCAAAAGCACACAAGGAGATCTCACAACCAAGCGTGTCCGTGCAATGGCATCCTTCAGTCTCTGTGGTAAGAGACTATGGTAACGTGCTCTGAAAGGAGGACTTGGAACAGCATCTCGTGTGGCTGAGAAGGCCAATTCGAGAGTGACAATCCCTTCCACGCTGAAGGCAAATACAGTCTGTCCCTTGTCAAGCTCCCTGATTTTGCTGGTTTCGGGACTGCCTCTTTGCCTCGGCCTGCTGGACAAGGGTCTCTTCAAAAAGATTAACCAGGTTTCAATCAATCAAATAAATACATACATATCCTTGTACGAGCAGCTGTGGTCTCCCTCTGGGGCAATTTCCCTGCACTAATTCTCCATACAGGAGATCTTTTGGAATCCGACCATCAGCCATTCTCACAACATGCCCAACCCAACGTAAACAAGAGTGTGTGCAGCAATCTCAGGAAGTGGGATTATTTTGATACAAGAAACAGGAACAGAAAGGGACAGAAAAAAAGATCACATTGTAGAGACTTTGCAGTTCATTTCTCTCCCTGGCAGATGATGCTTTAAATAAGTTCCTTTTCCTGCCTGATCCAGTGACCCAAAGAGGCAGACACCAAGACTCCCCATCCAGGCGCTCCGAGAGGAGATTGGGTGAGTCTGTTCTCGCCCTGCCAGGAGCCTGGCTCGACTTCAGTCACGTGATAGGAAAGGGAAAACAAGTTTTACCCTTTTTAAAAAAATACACGCATGCGTCCTCCCACACCCAGCCAGGAGGGGGGAAAAAAAGCTTGGCAACATTAAACTTTGGAAACAACAGTCGCAGCTGAGAGAAGCAAAACAAAACATTCTCAAAATCGTGGAAAAGGTAAGAAAGGAAGAGTATTATTTGTTCTGGATTTTGCTGGGAAAACAAAAGCCAAGAAGAAGAACGGGAGGGGAAGGGAGGAAACGAGAGGGCCATTTCTGGGCAGGAAAGTCAGGGAGAAAAAGGATCTCCTGGTGAGTAAAAGAAGAAGAAGAAGAGGGAGGGAAAAAAGGTGGCTCCCCATCCAATCCCCCCCCCCGCACTCCTTTGAGCCCTTTAAAATGTTTGGAAATGTCTGCAGATGAATTGCTGAGCAGAACACGTGGGGAGCATTATATGAGCTGGGGAGGGATGATGCTAAATTAATATTTATGGGGTTATTATTATTTTTATTATTAGATTTGTTTATATGCCTCATTACTCCCAACAAGGGACCTAAAGCAGCTCACAACATTAAAATTCACACAGTTAGAAACACAATAAGTTAAATATTAAAAGACAACTAGAACAATATATGATTTAAAATAAAATTAATAGATTAAAACATGAAAACATGGAAAAGATTAAAATTATCTGCTAAAATGGGGTTCAGGGATTCAGTTATAACTGTTAAAAGCCTGCCTGAAGAGATGGGTCTTTAGCTTTTTTCGGAAGGATAAAACGGAAGGGAGAGCGTTCTATAGCCTGGGAGCTGCCACCAAGAAGGCCCTCTCCCGTGTCATCAGCTGTGCTTGTGCTGGCAATGGGACTGAGAGGAGGGTCTCCTCTGCTGATTTTAATCACAGAGAAGGCGCATATAGGGAGATACGGTCTTTCAGGTAGCATGGACCCAAGCTGTATAGGGCTTTATAGGTAATGACCAGCACTTTGAATTGGGCCCGGAAACAGACTGGTAGCCAGTGCAGTTCTTGTAACAGGTGTGTTATATGCTCCCTGTAGCTGGCCCCAGTCAGTAGTCTGACTGCAGAGTTTTGCACCAGCGGAAGTTTCCGAACCGTCTTCAAAGGCAGCCCCACATAGAGCTTGTTACAGTAATCTAAATGGGATGTAACTAAGGCATGTGTCACTGTAGCCAAATCCAACATCTCAGGCCTTGGGTTACTGGCCCATTAGAGTGGGAATGTACAACGGGAAACATTAGGAACAGTGAGGAGACGGCCTCAGGCAACAGAGGCCGCAGGGGCAGCCCTGAGGGCCCCCCAATCCTCCTTCCGGAGCCCTTTGGCCTTTCTCTTCTTGGGCCTGCAGAGCTCGCCTACGGGCCTCCCTCAGAGCCATTAATAAACATTGTCCCACCGCCAGTGCTGAAACTTGGACATTTATGTCATTTCTTCGTCTGTGTGGAGGCAGAAAGGGGGCAGGATTTTGTATCGTGCTTCAGACAGCAGAATATCTTTGCAAGAGCGACCCCAGTCCCCTCAGGAAAGGAATTTCCCCACCCCAAAAAAACCACCCCAAGTGCTCCAGATCCTGTCTGGCTCCTCCAGTTTGGAGCCCTCTCCCTCCTCCTCCTCCATGGTTATTCATGCCCCTAAAAATCCAAGATTTCTTTGGTGGGAACAAGGTAGATCTGTGATTTGTGGGTGGTTTCGGAAAGATCCCATGGGAAAATATTCCTATGAAAGCATGAGAAACTACTTCTGATTTCATGGATTCACTTTCTTACTTCCTTTCCTCAAGATATGCCTTAAAGGCTTCCAACATGCACACACTGAAGGGTTAGAAAAGGTTATCAAAGAAAGGGAATGTAAATGCAAAAGCTGATGATGCTTTTATTGGACCATTGGAAAAAAAATCAACAAAAGGAGTCCTTGGTAATGCTCCAGATGCCTGCCAGGATTCAGCCAATCAGGTGGTTGGAGAGATATTTTCAAAAAAACAGGAAGAGGTCCCTTTGTCTCACTTTTGTTTGCCCCCCCCCCCCAAGCCATGTGGGAGAGTTGATCCCAGGACAAGGGGAGGTGAGAGACCACAGCTAGTTCCTCCTGGGAAGATCATCAGGGGCATCTTGGCAGGTCACAGGCCTTTCCTCCTTAACCTCTGATTTCAGCCCGAAAAGGTGCAGGCAAAGTTTTTTAGGGGGGTAGGAGTTGCTCTTAGGAAATAAATGTAATCCGCCCAAGTGTCTACGCTGCACACTATTTTCCATCCGAGGGCACCTCTCTTAGGGCGTCAGGCTGAACTTCTAATTTTCTTATTTTCTGGAAAGTGGGACATCAGGCACCTCTGGTTTTTAAAAAGTGTTTTTAAATCACTGCATTTCCCTGGGTTTCCAAAAGAAATTTGTCCCTGAAGAGTTGGCAGTCTCCCCAAGCACAGTTTGACTTTGGAGTCTGATTTTATTTCAAGGTGTGCATGCACACTCACATACAAAGCCCTCCACAGTTTGGGCCCCTGTTACTTGTCGGAGCATCCCTAATGTCATCTGCCTGACCCACAAGGTCATCCCAGTCGATGCTCCTCCAGGTGGCCACCAAGAGGGAGGCTCATAAATCTTCTGCAAGAGGTGGAACCTTCTTTGCCCTGGCTCCAGCTTTATGGAACCAGCTTCTGGAGGAGCTCGGCCTAGCCCCCTCCTTGTGGACTTTTAAGAAGCAGTAGGTAAGGATTCATGTTAGGAGAGTTTCTGTTTTTCCCGTGTGGATGGAAAGGAGGGTCTGCATATTCCTCCCCCCTCTACCTTTTAGGTTAGATGGACACTAGTCTTTAGTTCTTCCTATACTTCAACCCTGTGTTTTCCTTTTTAGTTTTCCTAGACTTTTTACATAGCTAGCAGTTCCGTTTCCGTCAACGAGGCCAATTACAAAAAGATTCACTTTTATGGTGTCTGAAAGAGAAAACCTCTAAAATACAAATTTCAGGAGGGAACTTGATTCAACGATGGGTACTTGTTTGTGGGTTGGTTATAATGATATCCCACATTTCTTCTGAGATGGTCACTTGCCTTCCTCATCACTTTACCCTTTGTAGAATTACTTTGTGAGGGAGATCAGGCTGAGGGGAGAGTGGATGGCTCCGCATCACCCAGTCAGTACCATTGTTCATCGGGGACCAGAAGGAGACCACCGGAGTCACTGCCCCACAGACTAACCCCAATGGATCTAAAAATGCTTTGGCATCACATCCCCTTTTTCTTTCTTCAGAAATGCTTTTGTTTCCCCATATCTCTTTTGCTGTTATCCAGCATGTTTTATGCCAAAAATTCTGATTGTAATTTAAAATGAAAAATAAATGCAAAACCCTTTTTTTACTCTTTTCTCTTTTGTGACAACGTGAGAATGGAAAATTTACTGTAAGAAACAAGTTAAATAAACCACAAAATGCCCTCTACTGATTGAAGAATCCAGCTTAAATATTAAGAGGAACGTAGGAATCCTGGGTTGGAGAGGGGGAAGGGGGACCCGGAGGGAGCATCAACCCCATGTAAAAGCAGTGACTTTTGAGGCGGCAGAGAGAAACAAGTAGTGGCCCACCAGATTTTCTATAATGTGGAGTCAAAGAAGGCGAAAACTTTGTTCGTTTCTTTGTGTTTCTTTGAAAAGTGTGGAGAATACTGTGTTGGGTGTGCTATGTGTTTCTCCATGGTTGGTCTCCAGGCTCCTTTGAACTCTACGGAGTAAATAAAAAAATTATTCTATATGCAGGAGAAATTCCTGCATGCTTGATAATATTTTTTTTAATTCTGCAGTTGGCACAGTACCCAGTTCAGGAGTTTGGTATGGGGCAGGGTGTTTAGTATTGTTAAGTTTTGGAAAAAATTATTTATTCAGTAAAAATATTTGTCCTCATAGAGGATATCTCATACTCTCTCGGAATACCATTTTTACACACTTTCCTGAAGGGGAACTGTTTCTTTTATGGCAACAAGTGCCTTTCACTGGGATGTGAATCCTTTTGTAGCTTGCATTTCTTGAGGTCATGATCTCATTGTGAAAGAAGCTTATGCGAATGGCTTCCCACCCCCTTGCTCTTTCCCGCAGGGTCTGTGAAGATGCCAGCAACAAGTATTCCTTCTTCTCTTCCTGGTGATGCAGCGCAACCAGATCAGGTACAAAGAAGGCATTTACAGGACACCACGTGGATTCGAATCCTGGAGTATTCAACTACTTTACTCGTCATTGAGGGTGGCCATGGTTTTTTTAATGAGATGATCTTCGTTGTCAATTATTATATAGCAGGTTGATAAGCATGGCTTTCTCTATGTAAAAAAGTATTTTGTTTTTCTTCTTTTGAAGAATGGGCCAAGAATTGTTTGAGGTTTTCCAAAACCAAATTTGGGACAGCAGGAATTACTTTCCTCTCCCGGAATACATTTCTCAGCCTCTATTTTCTTGTGGAAGTAATAAGACTAAGAGTAGCTGTGCTGGATCAGAGCAATGGCTGGTTCAGTCTAGCATCCTGTTTCGCACAGAGTCTTCCTCCATCCCTCAGGGAAGCTTCAAAGGCGTTGATCCCCAGCCACTGGGATTTGGAGACTTCTCTTCCTAGAAGGAACACACGGCCAAGGTGACTCGTAACCGTTGCTAAACTTGTCCTCCTATAGAAAGGGTGTTGATTGAACTTAAAACCTACGATATAAGATCCAGCCACTTCTCTTTAATTGTGTTTTGGATTTAGGAGGTTATTTTGGTGAAACCTATGAGGAAGGCCTCCTTTCTTTTCCGTTTTTAGGGTCCGGTGACCTTTGAGGAGGTGGCTGTGTCCTTCACTCAGGAGGAGTGGGCGCTGCTGGATCCTGACCAGAAGGCCCTGCACCAGGAAGTCATGGAGGAGAACTGGCAGATGATATCCTCCCTCGGTAAGGCCCCCTCTTTCTCCAGCTGATGCTAATCTCTCTTCACCAAGGCACTAAGGAGACTAACAGCAACAGCAACAATAGTTCTTCTGTGTCGGAATAGTGTCCAAACTCATGCTAGCCACTGCAGGGTCCATAATGCTGGACTGGGCAATCTGTGGCCGTCCAGATGCGATGAGCTCCAGATCCCATCCTCATAGCCAACTTTGCCAATGTAGAATCATGGTGAGAAGAGTCATTCATCAACATCTGAAGAGCTGAAGGTTCAGGAGAGATGCAGCTTTGAATGGGAATGGGGCTTTGGCCTTGGTAGCTTCATTGTGTGGGTTTTCATTAATTAAGCTACGTTGCGTACTCATGGCATAATGATTAAGGAAGACAACAACCAATGATAGGGGCTTTTAGGGATATGATCCACTTCTCTATTCCTTTTTTGTTATTATTTTAACAGCACTTTCAAAAAACCTTCTGAACTAATTCCAGCAGTTTTTAGGTGTCCCTTTAGTATTGTTATACTCATTGTTGCTAACTGAAATACTGTTTTTTAATTGTTCTAAGCTGCCTTGGGTCTTTTTAAAGGAGAAGGGGTGGGTTACAAATATTTTAAATAAACAAATAACACATCTGGTCAGTTTCCAAAAACATTACATCTGCAAATACTCTGTTCTGTAGTTTTCCATTTTATTTTAGAGCCGTGTCAGTCAACTAGGAAGAATTGGCAGCCATAATGGAATGAAAAAAGTGGAAGCCGGTACATTGGAGATGAGCAAATAAGGGCGAATATTAGCTGAGGGATCGGAATGGATATTGATCGAGAACCCATGGACTCATGAGTGGGAAAAACTGATGTTACCTGAAGAGGAGGCAGAAAAGGGGAGGAATTATTAAGCACCCCCCAAAAAATAAAAATAAAAACATTTCCTGGGGAGACAATAAGAGTAGGGAGTGGAAGAAAAAGATCAGAGCGGACAGAGGCCACACTGAGAGAGTAAAGAGAAAATGGTTTGAATGGAGAAACCCACACCACAGCAGGAGCTTTGACCCACGAGGTGGTGGAGAACTCCCTCCCCAGAGAAGACCACACAGAAGAGAGATAGACGGACAGTTGTGGGGAGACAACACACTGCCTCTGTTGCCCTGGCAGTGTCCAGGGGACCCCTGTGAGACTCTAAACTGAGAGAAAAAAATAATCCCAATCCTGAGATTTGGGAAAATTAGATGTTTCAGCAAATTATTCAATGGGTTTGTAACGAAAAGTTGATGGTTTAAAGCAAGAACTATTGTCTATAAAGTATCTGTGGATGGGGAACAAAAACGGGGGGGGGGGGCAGAGATGAATCCTCACATAGGTCAGGAGATGAGACTGCAAAATTAAAGAGGAGAAAAGGACAGAATATTATGAACTGTACCTTAAAAAATCCAACAGATTTATTTCTATGTGAGCTTTCATGGATCCAAATCCACTTTTAATAAATCCTTTTCTTTTCCCCCCATAGATGTATCGGTTCTGTCTCTCCTGAATTTGTCCTTCTTGCTCAGAGATAACTGGAGGAACAAAAATATATATCCCAAATCTGGAAAGAGTTTTACGCACCGGTTAGAGGTTACCAGATGCCAGAGAATACATGCAGAAAGGGAAAGCTGCCTTCCAGAGAAGCCTTACACATGCATTGTGTGTGGAAAACATTTTGCCATGAAGATAGCACTGCTGCTTCACAAAAGGGTCCACAATGGAAAGAAGTGCTTTGTGAGTGAAATGTCTGGGAAATGTTTAAATTGGATGGGACACTTTGGGAATCGTGAAAGAAAGAAACCATACAAATGCCAGGAGTGTGGGAAATGTTTTGCTCGAAAATCACACCTTGTACGCCATAACAGGGTTCACACAGGTGAGAAACCATACAAATGCCAGGAGTGTGGGAAACATTTTGCTAGAAATTCAAGCCTTTTGAACCATAAGACAGTCCACACAGGAGAAAAACCATACAAATGCCAGAAGTGCGGGAAATGTTTTGCTGAGAATTCAAGCCTTTTGAATCATAACAGATTCCACACAGGAGAGAAACTGTATAAATGCCATGAGTGTGATAAATGTTTTGCTCACAGTTCACAGCTTGCAAACCATAAGAGAGTCCACACAGGAGAGAAACCGTACGAATGCCAGGAGTGTGGGAAACGTTTTACTCAGAATTCCAGCCTTGTGACTCATAAGAGAGTCCACACAGGAGAAAAACCATACAAATGCCAGGAGTGTGGGAAATGTTTTGCTCACAATTCAGTCCTTTTGAATCATAACAGAATCCACACAGGAGAGAAACTGTATAAATGCCAGGAGTGTGGGAAATGTTTTGCTCAGAATTCATATATTTTGATCCATAAGAGAGTCCACACAGGAGAGAAACCATACAAATGCCCAGAGTGTGGGAAATGTTTTGCTTGGAATTCAAGCCTTGTGAAGCATAAGAGAGTCCACGCAGGATAGAAACCATATGAATGCCAGGAGAGTGGAAATTGGTTTGCTCAGGACTGAAATTGTAGAAATGCATAAATTATGGGAAATGTGTTGCTCAGAATTAATCTGTTATGGACCATCAGGCAGTTTTTAGATCTGGATTATTTCAACATGTTCAACACCCAATTTAGTTTGCCTGATAATCTGTGGTTGTTCAAAAACGTACAGTACGTGGAAAGCACGGCAACGCCAGTTAAAATCGGGATGGAAGAACACCACTCAAGGATTAGAAATGAAGTGATGGATGTGCCACTAGTAAGTCATTTTGAAGAAATGGCTCACAAAGAAGATAGCTTTAAATTTTTTGTTCTATATGTTACTACAAAGACGGGTGAGGAAGCCATATCCAAAGATCTCCTACAGAGGAAATAACATGGATATTCAGATTAAAATCTCTTGCTCCAAATGGTTGGAATGCCAATATTGATTACACATGTTTTTGGAGTAATGAGACATTTCTGTATTTCTTTATCATGCTCTTGTACTATCATTTTAAATTCCTCTGTTAAAATAGTTCAACAGGTGTAATGAGTAGAGATGTGTGCTTCGTTTCCAGGGGATACGAATACGAAGTGTGCCTCTGGTTGATTCCCACTCCCCTGAACCATCCTAGTCCACTCATGAGTCTCCCTGCTCAGTTGTGGAGCAGTCAGCTGCAGGGAGAGGCGGGGAAGCACCAGTGGGACTAATGCTGTGATTGGTGCGACACCAAAGTTGATGGAATTGCTCCGGTTGTTTCAGGGGAGGGGGGGAATTGACTGCCTGTGTTGGTACACTTCTTATTCATATCCCCTGAGTAGAAATACAAAGCTCACATCTCTAGTAATGAGATGTTTTGAAGGTATTTGAGAGTAGATTTGAACTGCTGTGGTATGATAGCTTCATCTTCTGAGAAGTCCGTTTTGACTGGAATAGAAAGTATGTGACAATAAGGTTTTAATAAAGAGGCATTGTTTAAGGTTTTTTGGAAATGAGTTTGCATTTTTATGTTCTAGGCCCTGTATTGACAAGCCTTTAGTCCTAAGCTTTGACAAAGGAACCGAAACTGTTACCAAAGAAAACTTTGCTGCAAAGAAATTTCTGGGACTTAAAGCCTTTATTGAAGTCTTCCATGTAAAAGCAATGGACCGTATGAGCTGAACAATTCCTTGAAAGACCGTTTGGCTTCCTGGTACCATGTTTCCCCGAAAATAAGACAGGGTCTTATATTAATTTTTGCTCCAAAAAACGCATCAGGACTTATTTTCAGGGGATGTTTTATTTTTTTAATGTACAACAATCTACGTTTATTCAAATACAGTCATGTCATCTTCTGGTTGCTGCACAATGGTGGAGGGCGGGGTTTCACTTAACTAGGGCTGATTTTTGGGGTAGGGCTTATATTACGAGCATCCTGGAAAATCCTACTAGGGCTTATTTTCAGGTTAGGTCTTATTTTCGGGGAAACGGTAGATCTGTTTGTTTTCAATGAATGTATTTTGTATTTATTGAAACCTGGTTAATCTTAAACCACTAAAGCCATGAGTAAAAAGGGGAAGGGAAGAGCACTATCGCAAGAAACGTTACAATTTTGGAAGTGGAATGGGAATCCTTGAAATGAAGGAAAAGGTCTTGTTGTCCGTTGCTCCCGGTGGGGAGGGAGCACTTTGTTTCAATTTTGTTTGTGTATAATTATTGTATTTTATTTCTTTGTTGTTCTGTTTGTTCTTTGTTTCTTAGAATGTGTTTTCATTTAATAAAAAAAATGAGAGTACAATATTAAAAAAACAAGTATACATCTCAATAATAATAATAATAATAATAAATCTGAGAGAGAGAAAACCAAGACTGTCCAGCAGTCTCAGGAAGTGGGATTGTTTTGATATAAGAAACAGGAACAGAAATGGACAGAAAAAAAGAAAACATTGCAGAGACTTTGCGGTTCATTTCTCTCTCTGGCTAATCATGCTTTAAATGAATTCCCTTTTCCTGCCTGATCCAGTGACCCAAAGAGGCAGAAACCGAGACTCCCCATCCAGGCGCTCCAAGAGGAGATTGGGCGAGTCTGTATTTGTCCTGCCAGGAGCCTGGCTCGGCTTCAGTCACGTGATAGGAAAGGGAGAGGAAGGTTATACACCCATTTAAAAAAAAAACGTGCACGCTTTTGTACTTCGACCTTCAGCCTGGAGTGAAAGGGACGCAACTTTAAACGGGACGCATTGGAAACAAGAGCCTCAAGCCTGTTTCCTGAAGAGACGGAGAGAGACAAAAGGCGGGCGGGTGAGTGTTTTCTGATCTGGATTTTGCTGGGAAAAGAAACCCCGGGAAAGAGAAGTAAGAAAGGAAGAGGGGGAAACAGGGGAGTCATTTCTGGGCAGGAAAGTCCGGAAGAAAAGGGATCTCCTGGTGAGTAAAACAAGAAAAGGAAGGGGGAAACGGTGGCTCCCCTTCTCATCCCCTCCCCTTGGAGTCCTTGGAAATCCTTGGAAATGTTTGCAGCTGAATTTGATGAGCGAAACACGTGGGGAGCGTGAGAGGGGCGGGGGAGGGACGGGCTAAGTTCCTCTTGACGGGGTTTCTGGCCCTTTACTGTGGGAAAGCATAACGAGGAAGCTTTAGGGACAGCGAGGAGACGGCCTCAGGCGGCAGAAGGGAGAGGGGCAGCCCCGAGGGCCCCCAACCCTCCCCCCTGGAGCCCCTTTTGGCCTTTCTCTTCTTGGGCCTGCAGAGCTCGACTGCAGCCATTAATGGACATTGTCTCACCTCCACTGTTCAAACTAGGGCATTTATTTCATTTATTCGTCTGTGTGGAGTATCTGTGTAAGAGGCGGAAAGGGAGCAGGTTTTTGTCTCGTGCTTCAGGCAGCAGAATATCTTGGGCCACCCCAACACTTTTTAATGGGCTCTTTTCCATCTGCCTCTTTGCAAGAGAGACCCCAGCCCCCTCAGGAAAGGAATTTCCCCACCCAAAGTGCCCCAGATCCTGTCTGGCTCCGCCAGGTTGATCTGTGATTTGTGGGTTGTTTGGGGAAGATCCCATGGGAAAATATTCCTATGAAAGCATGATAAACTACTTTTGATTTCATGGATCCGTTTTCGTACCTTCCGTCCTCAAGATATGCCTTACAGGCTTCCAACATGGAGGCTTGGAAAAGGTTAACAAAGAAAGGAAATGTAAATGCAAAAGCTGGTGATGCTTTTATTGGACCACTGAAAAACTCAAGAAAAGGAGTCTGGGGTATCATTGGTGATGCTCCTGATGCCTTTCCAGATTCAACCATGGATGGAGAGAGATTTAAAAAATCAGGAAGAGGTCCCTTTGTCTCTCTTTTGTTTGTTTTCCCTCCTCTCCAGCTGGCCATGTGGGA
Organism: Intellagama lesueurii; assembly: GCA_037013535.1. Lineage (NCBI taxonomy): Eukaryota > Metazoa > Chordata > Lepidosauria > Squamata > Agamidae > Intellagama > Intellagama lesueurii. The sequence continues at coordinate 295,803,656 of JBAJHW010000002.1, forward strand.
GAGTTGATCCCAGGAGAAGGGGAGGTGAGAGACCACCATTAGTTCCTTCTGGGAAGACCATCAGGGGCATCTTGGCATGTCACAGGCCTTTCCTCCTTAAACTATGATTTTTGGCCCAAAAAGGTGCAGCCAAAATTCTTTGGGGGGGGGGGGGGGCAGGAGTTGCTAATGCGAAATAAATTTAATCCGCCCGAGTGTCCTATGTTGCACACTATTTTTCATCCCAGGGAGGCACTTTTTGTGTTAAAAAAGAAGTGTTTTTAAATCACTGCATTTTCCTGGGTTTCCAAAAGAAATTGGTCACTGAAGAGTTGGCAGTCTCACCAAGCACGGTTTGACTTTGCAGGCTGATTTCATTTCAAGGTGTGCACGTGTTTCTTTTGTCAACAGAAAGAGGAAGGGAACCTGGAAATAGTGAAAGAAGGGAGAAAGGCACCAGAGGAGGTGAGGAAAGTGTGTCTTACGTTAAAAGGTCTGCCTGGAATCTGCTTCTCCCTTCCTGGGATCTGGGGAACCTCCTCCTCTTTCCCCCTATTGCAACTGGGAGGGATGGGGATTTTCTGAAAGGGTGGGGGACCTGGGGGAGGCCAGAGGGAGGAGAGGGGCAAAAGTGGGGATGATAGTCCCCAAAACGGGGCAGTAGAGACAGCTGGAGGGGAATCCAAGGTTGTGATGACCCACACCATTTGGCTGCCTGAAGACCAAATCCACCTCATTACACATCTACCTATGAAGAGTGAAATTTGGAAATTCTAACCCTTTGAATGAGAGATTTTCTTTCTTGCTCCCATTGGAGGGCAGGGGCTCTCCTTTGGGGGCTGCAGGGGAGGCTGGGGGAGACCTACAGCTCTGTAACCCCAAGAAGAGAACGGACAGGAGCCTCAAAGGATGGTTGGCAAACATCACTGGTTCAACAACCATCAATCCATCATCTGCGAACTGCTGTGATCATCTTACTCGGCTTTAGCCCTGGGCCCATGAAAAGCGGGAATTCAGAGGTGTTAGCTAATAATTATGAGAAATATTATGAAACCTCTAGAATCAGGGTTCTGTCCTGGGCTGAACCTTTTCCTGTTCTAGAAAGGCAGCTCTAAGCTACCCTAGTTAGGAATAAAACCTCTGTGGAACTGTACCTGACAACATTTAGGAATAGTGTTATGAAATTGTTTTGTTTTTCTTCTAAGTAATTTGAAAAGATCCATCCAGGTGGCAGATGCTTCCACATCTGACCCTCTTGAGAGTCTGAAACACTTTAGTCAGTGGCTGTCCAGTGAAGGAACAGCCCCACATGCCTGTCTCTCAGCTCAGCCTTGGGATTCTCCTGCCTTTCTTTCAGAGATGAGGTTTGATTGGCGGCTGCTGTATTGCCTTTTTTGCCTTAACTGTGTTAACACAGCAGTGGCTTGGCTTTGCAGAGCTTCCATAGTCTGGTCTCTTAAGGCAGTCTTTCCTCCGCAGAAGGAGAGGGGTTCCAGGACTCCGTTGGAGGCATTGTTGGCTACAGAATAAAATGGCAGCCCAACAAACATCTGGCCCCAGGGAAGGAAGAGACCCTGATGTTCTCAAGGCAGGAGGTCTTGGGACCTGCTGGGAAAGAACAGCACAGAAGGTCTGAGGTGAGGAGATGCTCAGCTCAGATACAGAGTGCCAGAAATTCAGGAAATTCTCCTACGAGGAGGCTGATGGTCCTCGAGAGGTTTGCACTCGTCTCCGCCAACTTTGCCGTCAGTGGCTCAAGCCAGAGCAACACGCTAAGGCTCAAATCCTGGACCTGGTGATCCTGGAGCAGTTCCTGACCATCCTCCCCCTGGAGATGTCCAGCTGGGTGAGAGAATGTGGAGCCAAGACCACTTCCCAGGCGGTGGCCCTGGCAGAAGGTTTCCTGAGTTTGAATCAGGCAGAAGAGAAAAAGCAGGAAGAGCAGAAGGTGAGAAAAATTAATGTTGGGGACTCAGAGTCTGAAGTGGGGAGCCCACAGCCTCTGCCTGTCTGGTTGATGGCTGTTCTGGTGGAATTGGCTCCCCCCACCCTCCCTTATGGTCCTTGAAAGAAAGATGTGTGGTCCGTGTGCATCATATTTTGAAACCGAATCAAAGTTCCTTACATCAGGGAGTCCGTCTTCCACTTTAAAACAGGGTGTGTGTCCCCCTGCCCTCGGTGTGCCCATTTTTCTGAGGAAATGGCAGGTTTACTTCATGCATCGGCACAGCTTCCAGTTCAGTAGTTTGGGGTGTGCAGTGGTAGGATGGGATCCATCCCTCTATCTTGTCCATGACTCCTCAAAAGGGTGGAGAAACTGAAATCCCCCAATTTCCACGACTTCCAGATGTTTTTCTTGCAACAATCCAAGCATGATGTGACGTACCTCCCAAGTCCCGGCCTCATCCACAGAGATCTTTGTCTCTGTCTTTTCTATCTTCTTTTTCCACATAATGGAAAATCCAGTCTGATTTCCATGAAGCAGAGAAACCTCCTTTCGACACTGGAAAAAGACCTCAAGGACAAGAGAGCCATCAAGGCAACAAGGAAAGTTCCAGTTCTGTAGGTAAGGATTCATGTTGGGAGAGTTTGTGTTTGTGTTTCTCTCTGCATATCCCCTCCCTTCCCCCGTACCTTTTAGGCTAGAGGGACACTAGTCTGTAGTTCTTTCTATACGTCGACCCAGTGTTTTCATTTTTAGTTTTCCTAGACTTTTTACATAGCCAGCAGTTCTTCTATTTCTGTCAACGAAGCCAATTACAAAAAGATTCACTTTTATGGCGTCTGAAAGAGAAAACCTCTAAAGTACAAATTTTGGGAGATAACTTGATTCAACGATGGGTAATTGTTTGTGGGTTGGTTATAATGATATCCCACATTTCTTCTGAGATGCTCACAGCTGCCTTCCTCATCACTTTACCCTTCGTAGAATTACTTTGTGAGGGAGATCAGGCTGAGGGGAGAGTGGATGGCTCCGCATCACCCATTCAGTACCATGGTCCATCAGGGACCAGAAGGAGACCACTGGAGTCACTGCCCCACAGACTAACCCCAATGGATCTAAAAATGCTTTGGCATCACATCCCCTTTTTCTTTCTTCAGAAATGCTTTTGTTTCCCCATATCTCTTTTGCTGTCATCCAGCATATTTTATGCAAACATTTCTGACTGTAATTGAAAATGAAAAATAAATCCAAAAAAACTTTTTTAAAAATTTACTATAAGAAATAGCTTAAATAAACCACAAAATACCTTCCACCAATTGAAGAATTTAGCTTAAATATTAAGAGGAACGTAGGAATCCTGGGTTGGAGAAGGGGAAGGGGGACCCTGAGGGAGCATCAGCCCCATGTAAAGGCAGTGACTTCAGAGCAGGCAGAGAGAAACATGGAACGGCCCACCACATTTTCTGTTTGTTTTGTATAATGTGGAGTCAAAGAAGCTGAAAACTTGTGTTTCTTTAAAAGTGTGGAAAATACTCTGTTTGGTGTGCTATGTGTTTCTCCATGGGTGGTCTCCAGGCTCCTTTGAATTCTCTGAAGTAAATAAAAATATTATTCTACAAGGAAGATAAATTTCTGCATATATTTTAATTCGCCAATTGGCATATTACCCAGTTGAGGAGTTTGGTATGTGGCAGGGTGTTCACTATTGTTAAGCTTTGGAAAAATTTCTTTATTCGGTAAAAATATATGTTCTCATTGAGGATATCTCTTAAAATACCATTTTCTCACACTTTCCTGGAGGGGCACTGTTTCTTATCTGGGAAACAGTGTCTTTCACTGAGATGTGAATCCTTTCAAGCAGGGGTCTCCAAACTTTTCACACGGAGGGCCACATAATATATTTTTGATATTTGCAAGAGCCGAAGGAATGCGCGCGTACGCCCGTACAAACGTACTCCCACCTGCCCACACATGCACACCCACCTGCACGGATGAAGAGGCCAGATAAAAAGGCCAGGCGGTCCAGATGTGGCCTGCGGTCCGTACTTTGGAGACCCCTGCTCCAGAGTTTTGTTTTTAGCTTGCATTCCTTGAGGTGATGATCTTATTCTGAGAGAAGCTTATGCGAATGGATCCCCCCCCCCCCCCCCGGTCTGTCCCACAGGGTCTGTGAAGATGCCAGCAACAAGTATTCCTTCATCTCTTCCTGGTGATGCAGCGCAACCAGATCAGGTACAAAGAAAGGGGTTACGGGATACCACATGGATTCGAATCCTGGAGTATTAAACCACTTTACTCCTCATTGAGGCTGGCCAAGCTTTTTTGGTGGTGTCAGAACCTTTATTAGGCATATACAGAATATCAATTTAACATATACGTCAAAATTAGAATTAGGCAAAATATAAATAAGCTCTGCGTTCCATTATATAATGTTCCTGAGTAGTCCGCAGTTATACGTGCTTTTTTTAATGAGATGATAAACTTTGACAATTATTATATGGCAGTCTGATATAAGCATGGCTTTCTCCCTGTGGAAAAGAATTCTGTGTCTCCTTTGTTGTGAAGAACGGGCCAAGAATTGTTTCAGGTTTTCCAAAACGGAATGTGGGGACAGCAGGAATTACTTTCCTCTCCCTATTTTCTCATCCAGAATACATTTCTCAACCTTCCTTTTTCTTGTGGAAGTGATGAGACGAAGAGTAGCTGTGCTGGATCAGAGCAAAGGCTGGTTCAGTCTATCATCCTGTGCCTCAAAGAGTCTTCCTTGATGCCTCAGGGAAGCTTCAAAGGGAGGCAAGTAGGCCGCCAGTAGCCCCTTCCCTCTCTCTGTTGATCCCCAGCCACTGGGGTTCGGAGACTTCTCTTCCTGGAGGGAGCACATGGCCAAGGTGACTCATAAGCCTTGGCAAACTTGTCCTCATATAGAAAGGGTGTTGATGAAACTTAAAACCTGCAATAAAAGATCCAGCCACTTCTCTTTAATTGAGTTTCGGATTTAGGAGGTTATTTTGGTGAAACCTATGTGGAAAGCCTCTTTTCTTTTCCATTTTTAGGGTCCAGTGACCTTTGAGGAGGTGGCCGTGTTCTTCACCCAGGAGGAGTGGGCGCTGCTGGATCCCGAACAGAAGGCTCTGCACCAGGAAGTCATGGAGGAGAACTGGCAAATGATATCCTCTCTCGGTAAGGCCCCCTCTTTCTCCAGCTGATGCTAATCTCTCTTCACCAAGGCACTAAGAACAGTAACAACAACAGCAACAATAGTTTTTCTATGTTGGACTGGTGTCCAAACTCATGCTAGCCACTGCAAGGTCCATAATGCTGGACTGGGCAATCTGTGGCCGTCCAGATGCGCTGAGCTCCAGATCCCATCCTCATAGCCAACTCTGCCGATGTAGAATCATGGTGTGAAGAGTCTTTCATCAACATCTGAAGAGCTGAAGGTTCAGGAGAGCTGCAGCTTTGAGTGGGACTGGAGCTTTGGCCCTGGTAGCTTCATTGTGTGGGTTTTCATTAATTAAGCTACGTACTGATGGCTTAATGATTAAGGAAGACAGCTACCCATGATAGGGGCTTTTAGGGATATGATTCACTTATCTATTCCTTTTCTGTTATTATTTTAACTGGACTTTTAAAAAACCTTCTCAACTAATTCCCGCAGGTTTTAGCTATGCTGGAACACAAATCAACCAATTCCTAACCAGCAAACAGAAAGTGGGGTTTGTGCAATTGTGAAAAGTGCAAGGGTTGTGAATGGGCATTCAAAGGAGGAAATAACCTTTCTCTTCAGGCAGGCTTTTCCTGAGTGAAAGGCTGCCAAGGGTTTTTTTTTTTAAATGGATTGTTGTACCTTAGAGTATTGTTTGTATTTTGGTGTTGCTTATGTTTTTGGTATAATATGTTCATTGGTCCCTTTAGTATCGTTATGAATTTAAACACTGTCTTCTCATTGTTCTAAGCCAACTTCGGTCCCTTTAAAGGAGAAGGGGTGGGTTACAGAGCTTTTAAATAAATAAATAACACATCAGGTCAGTTTCCAAAAACATCACATCTATTTAAGGTCTGATCTGTAGTTTGCCATTTTATTTTAGAGCAGTGTCCGTCAACTAGGAAGTATTGGCAGCCATAATGACATTTCCTGCCCTGAGTGATTGATATGCCCCACCCTCTGCCACATTGCCAAATATCTCCCTACAGTTCGCAAAACATAAAAGAAGAATAAAACCATCTTGAAACGTGTAAAATGAAAAGCAAATCAGGGTGCGTTTAGAGTGATAAGACTCAAAGATCCTACAGCAGTTCTGAAAACAATATTTGAAATAAAAACCTAAACCAAAGCAGAGTGTACCGTAGGTTCTCAGTGGCCATGAAGAAAAGCATGCAGTTTCTTTTAGTTTTCTTAGATACGTTGCGAGAAAGAGGGTGGAAAAGCACCCCTCTACCCTGGAAAGTGGAGGGAGCCGAGGGCATCAGAGCAATTGAGAGAGAAAAGGAGGGAAAAGAGAAGCCCTCAGTTGGACAAGAGAGGGAAGGGAGACAGAAAAAGGCGGGAAAATGGGAAGAGGGAAGGTAGGGGAAAGGAAAAAGGGAAGGAGATACAAAAAGGGAGGAAAGCGAATAGAGGGGTAGAAGGAGTGAAGGAATTAGAAAAGTAGAAGCCATTACAATGGAAATGAGGAAATAAGGTTGAGTATGGGAATGGACATTGATGGAGAACCCATGAACTCATGAGTAGGAAAAACTGATGAGGAGGCAGAAAAGGGGATGAATTATTAAACACAAAAAAAGAAAAAAGAAAAAAATTTTTCCTGGGGAGACGATAAGAGTAGGTAGTGGAGGAAAAAGATCAGAGCGGACAGAGGCCACACTGAGAGAGTAAAGATAGAATGGTTTGAATGGAGAAACCCACACCACAGCAGGAGCTTTCACCCACGAGTAGGGTTGCCAGATACATGGGTACCAAAAGGAGGACATAGAAAGACAAAAAAGAGGACAGAGGAGGACGTATTGAATGTTTCATTTGAATCGTTCCGGATTAAACCCGCAATCAATACAATTTTATTACAATAGCTGCCAATAAATGTCTCTTAGTGAACCAACCAAGAAACAGTCATGTTAAAAAATAAAAATTAATTCAATGGAGGCTTTTTTTCAAAATACCAAAAAACATTATTTAAACAGCCAATTGTACCCGAACCCACCCCGGCCCGGCTGCGGGATCCCCCAGCCGCTCGCACTCTGCACAGGCTCAGAGGCAACCTTGCTAATCTGGACGCCCAAACAAGGCTCCGGTGCAGGCAGGGGGAAAGCGGCGCCGGGCAAAACCAAATGAGCCAGCCTCCCCTCCCCCGAGGGTCATAAGTTCAAGGCTGGGGAGTGTGGGAGTTGGAGTCTCAGAAAGGGACTTTGAACACACAGAGTCCAGGCGCTCGCCTTCCCATCGATGCGCTCGGGCGCTGCTTGCTTCTGCCTGGCTCGGCGGGCGGTGCTCCACTCACGCTGCCTTTCTGGGCTCCACATGGGCTGGGCGGGCATGGCGGATTGCCGAGCAGCTGCGGCGGCAGCGGGAGGGGGCGAGGTCTGTGCTCCGGCGCTGGCGGCAGGTAACGGGAGTCGGTCGGGCAGGTGGGGGTGGGGAAAGACAGGGGGAGGGGGGTTCCTTCCACCTCTCCCCCTCCCATCCAAAATTATAACATAAAATATACAAAAGCCTGGCATTTTAAAGGTTTTTATCTTTGCCTGCCTGACGGAGGACATGTCCTCCTTTTGCCTGACATCTGGCAACCCTACCCACGAGGTGGTAGAGAACTCCCTCCCCAGAGAAGACCACACGAGAGAGAGACAGACGGACAGTTGTAGGGAGACAACACACTGCCTCTCTTGCCCCGGCAGTTTCCAGGGGACCCGTATGAGACTCTAAACTGGGAGAAAAAAGAATCCCAATTCCAAGATTTGGGAAAATTAGATGTTTCAGCAAATTATTCAGTTAACCCCTTCTTCTCTCCGTTGGAGGAGAAGGTGGAACCCGCTTGTATAATTGATTTGGAACGAAATGTTGATGGTTTAAAGCAAGGACTATTGTGTAGAGTATCTGTCGATGGGGAACAAAAAAAGGGGGCAGAGATGAACCCTCACATAGGTCAGGAGATCAGATTGCAAAATTAAAGAGGGGAAAAGGAAAAAATATTATGTACCTTAAACACCCAACAGATTTATTTCTGTGTGAGCTTTCATGCATCCAAATCCACTCTTAATAAATCCTTTTATTTTTTCCCCATAGATCTATCTGACTCTTCGGTTGTGTCTCTCCAGCATTTGTCCTTCTTCCTCAGAGATAATTGGAGAAAGAAAAATTTATATCCCAAATCTGGGACAAGTTTTCTGCATCAATTAGAGGTTACCAGATGCCAGAGAATACAGGCAGAAAGGGAAAGCTGCATTCCAGAGAAGCCTTACACATGCATTGTGTGTGGAAAACATTTTGCCATAAAGATAGAACTGATGCTTCACAAAAGGGTCCACACTGGAAAGAAGTGCTTTGTGAGTGAAATGTCTGGGAAATCTTTTAATTGGATGCAACACTTTGTGAATCGTGAAAGAAAGAAACCATACAAATGCCAGGAGTGTGATAAATGTTTTGCTCACAGTTCACAGCTTGTGAATCATAAGAGAATCCACACAGGAGAACATCCATACAAATGCCAGGAGTGTGGGAAACATTTTACCGAGAATTCCAGCCTTGTGAAGCATAAGAGACTCCATACAGGAGAAAAACCATACAAATGCCAGGATTGTGGGAAATGTTTTGCTCACAATTCAGTCCTTTTGAATCATAACAGAGTCCACACAGGAGAGAAACTGTTTAAATGCCAGGAGTGTGGAATATATTTTGCTCGAAATTCATACCTTTTGATCCATAAGATAGTCCACACAGGAGAGAAACCATACAAATGCCAGGAGTGTGGGAAATGTTTTGCTTGGAAATCGAGCCTTGTGAAGCATAAGAGAGTTCACACAGGAGAGAAACCATACAAATGCCAGGAGTGTGGAAAACGTTTTGCTCATAGTTCACAGCTTCTGTATCATAAGAGAGTCCACACAGGAGAAAAACCATACAAATGTCAGGAGTGTGGGAAATGTTTTGCTGAGAATTCACACCTTGTGAATCATAAGAGAATCCACACAGGAGAGAAACCCTACAAATGCGAGGAGTGTGGGAAATGTTTTGCTGAGAATTCAACACTTACTAGTCATAAGAAAGTCCACACAGGAGAGAAACCGTACAACTGCCAGGAGTGTGGGAAATGTTTTGCTCGAAATTCACACCTTGTGAATCATAAGAGAGTCCACACAGGAGAAAAACCATACAAATGTCAGGAGTGTGGGAAATGTTTTGCTCTGAATTCACGCCTTGTGAGTCATAAGAGAATCCACACAGGAGAGAAACCCTACAAATGCGAGGAGTGTGGGAAATGTTTTGTTGAGTATTCAACACTTACTAGTCATAAGAGAGTCCACACAGGAGAGAAACCGTACAATTGCCAGGAGTGTGGGAAATGTTTTGCTCGAAGTTCACAGCTTGTGAATCATAAGAGAGTTCACACAGGCGAAAAACCATACAAATGCCAGGAATGTGGGAAACGTTTTGCTTGGTATTCCAGCCTTGTAAAACATAATACAGTCCACACAGGATAGAAACCTTACAAATGCTAGGAGTGTGGAAAATGGTAAGTTCAGGATTCCCACTTCTTGAATCATAAGACAGTTCACACAAGACAGCAATCATGGAAATGCCTGAATTATGGGAAATGTTTTGCTCAGAATTCACCTGTTATGGACCATCAGGCAGTCCAGTCAAGAGAAAATAGAGAAGTGCATGACCTGTTCTGAAGAGAATGGTGGGAGGGCACTAGGGTGTTTTGTGGTAAGGTCCTGTCAACCTAGCAGTTCGAAAGTATGTAAAAATGCGAGTAGATAAATAGGTACCACTACAGTGGGAATGTAACGCCGTTCCATGTCTAGTCGCGGTATCCACGTGACCACAGAAACTGTCTACGGAGAAACGCTGGCTCCATGGCCTGGAAAAGGGGATGAGCACCGCCCCCTAGAGTCTGACATGACTGGAGAAATTGTCAAGGGGAACCTTTACCTTTACCAGAGTTGTAACTAACTGTGGTGCCCAAAGCTTCACATGGCTTTGTTACGGAGAGAGGATGACAGAATTGGGAGGAATGCCTAGTTTAGAGCATTAGCCATCCTTCAGTCTCGAAAGACTATGGTAACGTGCTCTGTATGGAGGACTTGGAACAGCATCTAGTGTGGCTGAGAAGGCCAATTCGAGAGTAACAATCCCTTCCACACTGAAGACAAATACAATCTGTCCCCTGTCCAGCTCCCTGATTTCGCTGCTTCCGTGACTGCCTCTTTGCCTCGGTCTGCTGTTTAGAGCATAAAATGACCATATTGGTTTTTCACTAAATCTGTTATTTTGTATTTTTACACTGCTATTGTTCTCTTTCTCGCACTTTCCACTATTTCAGGATAGGCTCCACTCTTGAAGTCTGCTGCCATCTTATAGCTTTCTTCTAAAAACAGCCTCTCCTCTGTATTTCTTTTAATCCTAACAAAATGTCCAAAAGGCAAATTCCTTCTCATGTGCCAGGGATGAAATGACTTGTAGTGCAGGTTAGGAAAATGCTATTGAGAAATTAAAAAAAGATCACCCGAGATAGATTGATCTGCACTTTCAGCTATATTCTCCTGGCTAGTCAACTAAGGAGAATTGTTCTTAGAAACTGGCACCTCTTGGGGGATATTCGTATTTCAAGGAAATGCCTAAATTTGATTTTAAGAGAACGAGGGATTTAAAGGAAATTTTAATTCACACTGACATCTTAACTAGTGCTAGAACCCAGGGAAGTGCCTTAACAATAGGACATTTCAAATGTAGGAGGTGTAATGTGTGTGATCAATGTATTGAGGGATCACATTTGACTATCAGAGGGGTTAATTTTGTTTTTAGATCTGGATCATTCTTAATATGTTGAACACCCCATTTAGTTTGCCTGATAATCTGTGATTGTTCCAAAATGTATGCGGGAAGCACGGCAAGGCCAGTTAAAATCCGGATACAAGAACACCAGTCAAGGATTAGAAAAGAAATGGATGTGCCACTAGTAAGTCATTTTGTAGAAATGGGTCACAAAGAAGATAGTTTTAAATTTTTTGTTCTCTATGTTACCACAAACATAGGTGAGGAAGCCATATTGAAAGATCTCCTACAGAAGGAATTAACATGGATATTCAGATTAAAAACTCTTATTCCAAATGGTTGGAATGCCAATATTGATTACACATGTTTTTATGATTTCCGTTTATGGAGTGATGAGACATGTCGGTATTTCTTTATCACGCTCTTGTACTATCATTTTAAATTCCTCTGTTAAAGTAGTTCAACAGTTGTAATGAGTAGAGATGTGTGCTTCATACTCCAGAACCATCTTGGTCGACCTATGACTGTTCCCACTCAGTTGTTGAGCAGTCAGCTGCAGGGAGAGGTGGGGAAGCACCAGTGGGATTTCTGTTGTGATTGGTGCGACACCAATGTTGACAGATTTGTATGGTACATGGAGGCCAGTAATTCGACCGTGCTGTCTCTCGGGGGGTGGGAATGGACCGCTGGGACTCCTGTGTTGGTGAGGTTCTTATTCATATCCCCGGAATACAAAGCTCACATCTCTGGTAATGAGTTATTTTGAAGGTATTTGAGAGTGGGTGTGAACTGAGGGATGAGAGCTTTACCTTCTGGGAAGTCCATTTTGACTAGACTAGTATGTGATAATAAGGTTTTAATTAAGTGGTATTGTTTAAGTTTTTTTGGAAATGATTTTGCATTTTTATGCATGGTTTTATTGCCTAGAGTGGTTCCATTTGTGCCCTTAGTGTTGCAAATTTGGTTAAATATGTCTTCTCAGGACATAAGCAGAGTTAGGAGATATCAGGTTGCAAAGACACCATAACACTGAGAGAGTAAAATATGAACTTAGTCTATTAACATATATACAGAGAGAATAGACATTCATCTGGCAGCAAAACATGATACAATTGACATGATACAACACATAGCATAGAAATAAGTGATCTGACTTAGAGCAGATGAAATGTTCTCTTTACACATGACTTATATACATTCCTGGGACCAATCAGAAAATACACTACTTCATTTTCTTCTTACATAAGGTTACATCATGTACAACAGCTGTACAACATTGAGTCTCAAATCTTGGTACCCACACCTGAATACAATCAGTACATGACTCTGGTAAAATCAGCCATTTTACTTTCACTATACAACATTTATATTTAATACATATTCATATCAAAATCTCAACACTTAGTGGCTCCAGTGTAGGAATTTGTGAATTGAAAGCCTCTATATTGTCACAATTTTTCTTTTGCAGAGGATAAAACTGGGCAAGTTTTTCATTTTCTGGGGCAGTTTTGATAGCCAAAGAACAGCTTTGGGAGGCCTCATGCAGGCCACCCATGATGTGATTCCTGCTCATTCTTTAATTGTGATTTTAAAGGAAAATATACTCTCATAAACACATAAAGGACATTTATAAGTTCCAGATCTTCTTGCAGTGATTTCTTGTTGCAGATTGATCACTTCCAGTAATAAATCAAATTGCCCCAGAAAGATTCAGGAATGCCATACTTGGCTGCTACCCTGTTTCCCCGAAAATAAGACCTAACCTGAAAATAAGGCCTAGTATGATTTTTCAGGATGCTCGTAATATAAGCCCTATCCCCAAAATAAGCCCCAGTTAAGTCAAACCTCGCCCTCCACCATTGTGCAGCAACCAGAAGATGATGACATTTGAATAAATGTAGCTTGTTGTACATGAAAAAAATAAAATATCCCCTGAAAATAAGCCCTAATGCAGTTTTTGGAGCAAAAATTAATATAAGACCCTGTCTTATTTTGGGGGAAACACGTAGTACTTTCATTCTTAAACTGGGTAAGTGTGAATTTTGAACATCCACTGGCATTTCTTCCTCACTAAAGCCATGAGGCACAGTGGGTAACCTTTTTTCTAACACAATCTGGATGAAACGCTTGACGGTGGCTCCTAGATAATTGGAGATTCTTAGCCTTCATCCTTTCAAGGGTCTTGCCCAGGGATCCGGTTAAATCTTTCCCCTCCTCAGTTTTAACTAAAAGTTAAACCAGGGGTATCTAAAAATGGACCCCTTCCTCCTTTGCTTGTGTCCCACCTTGCCTGACAAAAACCAGAAATGAGTCAACATAAATTTGTCAAGGGAAATACTCACAAAAGGTCTTACAAGTCTGTAGCCCATTTTACCCATGCAAGACGTGCAGCTCCAGTTGGAACTGTAAGCGTACTTGGAAAGGAATTTGGGAGTCCAGAAGTGGAAAAGCCGCCAACGTCAATTACTTTGTTTAAATTAGAAACCATATAGATTTGTGCTTTGTTGCTAAAAAACAAACAAACCTTGGTTTAGTTTTGTAGGTTCCTGCCTGGTGAAGGCATAGCCATCCTGAAAGCTGGCTCTCTCTCTTTTTGTGGCAGTTTTAGTTGGCCTCATAAACAGTATCACCACAGGGTGTGTATTTGGAACATCTTAAATGGAAATTAGGGTGTAAAATCGACTGCTGCTTGCTGGGAAGGGGAATGGGATGAGAAAATTCTTTTAAAACAGAGGAATGCAATGATCGAAACAAACCATAAAATAATCCTAGGCACCGGGCAGCAGGATGTCGTGTCAGGCCTGCAAAGGGGCTGCTTCTGTCCTGTCTGTCAAGAGAAAGGCCCCAATCCCTCCTTCCACACCCATCTCCTGACCTGGGAAAGGACCGGAGCCTTTTTCTCCCCCCCCCCCCAGACCCTCCCCTGACCCACATCCCCATCTTCTGCCACTCTTTTAACAGACGGGCAGAGATCCCATGGAAGCGCCTTGACGGTGCCCGTGGGTCACCAAAGCCACTGGAAGGGGCGACCCCACCTCACCCCACTGCCCATCCTGGAGGTCCCACTTCAGTCCTAGCACCAGGGTTTGCAAGCAGGGCAGAGGCCATTTCGGCAACTGTGCAAAGAGCCAAAAGCACACCAGGAGATCTCCCAACAGGGCCAAAGAGCCCCGGTTGATGAGTGAACACTGGGTCCCTCTCACCGAATTTGAGCTGTGAACCCCTTAGGGCAGGGACCTGTTGTCTTGTGGAAATTATTTGAAATACTAAGACTGGACAGGTGCTTTAAATCAGAGAGAAAAGGGGAAGGGAAGAGCACCATTGCAAGAAACGTGGAAGGGGAACGGGAATCCTTGAAATGAAGGGAAAGGTCTTGTTGTCCATTGCTGGGGGGGGGAGCACTTTGTTTCTATTTTGTTTGTGTATAATTATTGTATTTTATTTGTTTTGTTTTTTGTTGTTCTTTGTTTCTTACAATGTGCTTTCATTTAATAAAATAAAGATTCAAAAAAATGAGAGTACCATATTGGAAAAAAAAAGGTATACATATTAAATAATAGTAATAATAAATCATAAGGGAAAAAAACAAGACTGTCCAGCAGTCTCAAGAAGTGGCATTACTTGGATACAAAAAATAGGAACAGAAAGGCCAGAAAAAAAGATAAAATTGTACAGGCTTGGTTCACTTCCCTCCCTGGAAGACCGTGCTTTAAATGAATTCCCTTTCCCTGCCTGATCCAGTGACCCAAAGAGGCAGAAACCGAGATTTCCCATCCAGGCACTCCGAGAGAAGATTGGACGAGTCTGTTCTCGCCCTGCCAGGAGCCTGGCTCGACTTCGGTCATGTGATAGGAAAGGAGGGGGGAAAGGTTATACACCCATTTAAAAAAAAAAACGTGCACGCTTTTGTATTCCGACATCCAGCCTGAAGTAAAAAGGAAGCTACTTTCAACGGGACGCATTGGAAACAAGAGCCTCAAGCCTGTTTCCTGAAGAGACGGAGAGAGACGAAAGGCGGGCGGGTGAGTGTTTTCTGATCTAGATTTAGGTGGGAAAAGAAACCCCGGGAAAGAGAAGAGTAAGAAAGGAAGAGGGGAAACAGGGGAGTCATTTCTGGGCAGGAAAGTCCGGAAGAAAAGGGATCTCCTGGTGAGTGAAAGAAGCGAGGGAGAGGGAAACCATCTCATCCCCTCCCCTTGGAGTCCTTGGAAATCCTTGGAATTGTTTGCAGCTGAATTTGATGAGCGAAACACGTGGGGAGCGTGAGAGGGGCGGGGGAGGGACGGGCTAAGTTCCTCTTGACGGGGTTTCTGGCCCTTTCGTCTGGGAAAGCATAACGAGGAAGCTTTAGGAAGAGCGAGGAGACGGCCTCAGGCGGCAGAAGGGAGAGGGGCAGCCCCCAGGGCCCCCAACCCTCCCCCCGGAGCCCCTTTTGGCCTTTCTCTTCTTGGGCCTTCAGAGCTCGACTGCGGGCCTCCCTCGGAGCCATTAATGAACATTGTCCCACCTCCAGTGTTGAAACTGGGGCATTTATTTCATGTATTCGTCTGTGTGGAGTGTGCGTGTAAGAGGTGGAAAGAGAGCAGGTTTTTCTCCTGTGCTTCAGGCAGCAGAATATCTTGGGCCACCCCAACACTGTTACTCTCAGAGCTCAGTGTCCTTTTGGCAGGTGTACAGCATCTAAGAGTTGTGCAATGACCAGTCCATGCTTTATTGGAAAACCCTTTGCAGTCAGAAGTCCCCTTTCTTTCCAGAGTCGTGCATGTGCATGAAAGATTCCCCACTGATATTTACTGTCTGTGTACAGCAGCGATCCCCCACCCCCGGTCCCCGGCCCGGTGCCGGTCCCTGGCCTGGGCCAGACCAGGCCGGCGAGAGAGACCTCCACGCGCGCACTCACCCCCGCGCAGCCTGTTTGTGCCTGCGTGCGTGCTCCGGAATGCCCGCACGAGTGCAGCACCGCCATTTGCGCATGCGCGCGGGTGCGCGCGGGCCTGCACAAGCGTGCACTGCCGTTTGCGCATGCGCACAAGCGCCGTGCGCATGCGCAAAATGGCGCCGCTTGCTCGCGTGGGCGCGCATGCCAGTGCGAGGGCGCGCACTTGTTCGTGCATGCGCGCGCGGGGGGGGTGCCCCGCCTTCCCCAGCCGGTCCGCAGACCGGAAAAGGTTGGGAAACACTGGTGTACAGAGTGACTGACCAGCCTTTTGCAGCCTGCAGAACTTGGAGACCGGCTTCCAGCTCTGCACGCTGAGCTGAGCAGCTTGGTGGCAATGCTCCTGGCCTTATCACGGAGCCGTTCTGATTCACCACAGCCCACCCTGTCTTCCGCACACCGTCTTCCACATAGCTTGAGTTGTCTGCAAACCATACCGCATCTGCATTCTGCAGAGGTTCGTCCTTCAAGTCTACTGGCCCCTTCGTCTGTCCATCGAGCACTGTTACACAGTCATGTATTAAGGGTCCTCTAACCTCATCCTGTCCATCAGGTGGGTGGGTGGGTGGGTTCCATCTGTCGGATCGGAGCACTGCCAAACCAGGCTGGTCAGTTGCCCAGACTACAGGATTAACTTGTGACTCCACAGTCTTTACTACTAGGCTCATTGCAGGTGAGGATCCTCTCCAGTAATCAAGATGGCTTCAGAAGGTCACTACTATGGAGCCATCAGACTCGCAGGAAATAAGGGCCCGTGTTTTACGGAGGAGGTCTCAGCACATGAGGTTCATGTGGGAGGTGAATTAGGGCTGTATGGTGCACTTGCCCACCAGGCAGAGCTACTGGGACAGCTCTGTATTGGTGCGTATTCTGGGATCCTGTGGCTCCCAGGATTCGGATAGGGACAGATGGGTCTGGGGAGTTCTGTTTGAATAGCTGAGAATTGAGCTCCTGTGTCTACCAGAAAGCTCTGCAAAGCGTTTCCCGCCATTAACTTTACTCGAGGCTCAGAGGATAGAGAGCTGGATCTCTGACGCCTTCATTCAGAGTCTGACCCCTCTTGAGTCGCAGGCATGGTGCGTGGAGGTCCCTGAGAACGGGAGCAAAAATTTTGGTTTTGAGGACCTGCATTACCCTTTCCTGCCTTCAGGGTGCCATGGGGTTCACACTCTGAGATACAGAATTTATCTGAGAAATTTCACACGGCCCCTTAACACGGGATGGGTTCAGGGAACCCATCAATAGCATTCTTAGAAACTCTCATGTAATCTTCCTCATCTCTAAGGAATGTTGAGTCTTCCTTACAAAGCGCTACTTTTTCTTTGGCACTTGCTCCCTTCTTACAACTCTTTAATGGGCTGTTTTCCATCTGCCTCTTTGCAAGAGCGACCCCAGCCCCTCAGGAAAGGAATTTCCCCATCCAAAAAACCCACCCAAAGTGCCCCAGATCCTCTCTGGCTCCTCCAGTTTGATCTGTGATTTGTGGGTGGTTTGGGGAAGATACCATGGAAAAATATTCCTATGAAAGGACGAGAAACTACCTTTGATTTCATGGATCCGTTTTCTTGCCTTCTTTCCTCAACATATGCCTTACAGGCTTCCATCATGGAGACTTAGAAAAAGTTAACAGAGAAAGCAAATACAAATGCAAAAGCTGGTGATGCTTTTATTGGACTACTGAAAAAATCAAGTAAAGGAGTCTGGGATATCATTGGTGATGCTCCTGATGCCTCCCTGGATGGAGAGATATTTTAAAAAAATCAGGAAGAGGTCCCTTTGTCTCACTTTTGTTTGTTTTTTCCCCTCTCCTCAGCTGGCCACGTGGAAGAGCTGATCCCAGGACAAGGGGAAGTGAGAGACCACAGCTAGTTCCTTCTGGGAAGACCATCAGGGGCTTCTTGGCAGGTCACAGGCCTTCCCTCCTTAACTTCTGATTTGGGCCTGAAAAGGTGCAGCCAAAGTTTTTTTTGGGGGGTGGGCAGGAGTTGCTCTTGGGAAATAAATGTAATCCGCCCGAGTGTCCTACGCTGCACACTATTTTTCATCCGAGGGCACCTCTCTTAGGGCGACAGGCTGAGCTTCTAATTTTCTTATTTTCTGGAAAGTGGGACAACAGGCACTTCTGGTTTTAAAAAAGTGATTTTAAATCACTGCATTTCCCTGGGTTTCCAAAAGAAATTGGTCACTGAAGAGTTGGCAGTCTCACCAAGCACGGTTTGACTTTGCAGGCGGATTTCATTTCAAGGTGTGCACGTGTTTCTTTTGTCAAAAGAAAGAGGAAGGGATCCTGGAAAGAGTGAAAAAGGGAAGAAAGAGACTAGAGAGGGAGAGGACAGTGTGGCTTCTGTCAAAAGGTCTGCCTGGGATCTGCTTCTCCCTTCCTGGGATCTGGGGAGCCTCCTCCTCTTTCCCCCCCATTGCAACTGGGAGGGATGGTGAATCTGCCTGAAAGGGTGGGGGGACTTGGGGGAGGCCAGAGGGAGGGGAGGGGCAGGAGGTGGAGGGAGGTCCCCAAAACCAGGGAAGAGAGACAGCTGGAGGGGAATCCAAGGTCATGATGACCCAGACCATTTGGCTGACTGAGGACCAAATCCACCTCATTACGCATCTACCTACAAAGAGTGCAATTTGGAAATTCTAACCCTTGGAATGAGAGATGATTCTTTGTTGCTCCCATTGGAGGGCAGGGGCTTTCCTTTGGGGATTGCAGGGGAGGCTGGGGGAGACCTACAGCTCTGTAACCCCAAGAAAAGATAGGCCAGGGGCCTCAGGAAGACTGGTTGGCAAAGATCACTGCTTCATCAACCACCAATCCATCATCTGCGAACTGCTGTGATCATCTTACTCGGCTTTAGCCCTGGGCCCATGAAAAGGGAATTCAGAGGTATTAGCTAATAAGTATGAGAAATATTACGAAACCTCTAGAATCAGGGTTCTGTCCTGTGCTGAACCTTTTCCTGTTCTAGAAAGGCAGCTCTAAGCTACCCTAGTTAGGAATAAAACCTCCATCTACTGTGGCACAGTACCTCACAAAAGGAAGGTATAGTGTTACAAAACTATTTTTCTTTGAAGTAATTTGAAAAGATCCATCCGCGTGGCAGTGGCTGTCCAGCACATGCCTGTCTCTCATTTCAGCCTTGGGATTCTCCTGCCCTTCTTTTGGATATGAGGTTTGATTGGTGGCTGCTCTGTTGTATTTTCTGTCTTAACTGTGTTAACACGGCAGGGTCATGTCTTTGCAGAGCTTCCATAGTCTGGTCTCTTAAGGCAGTCTTTCCTCCGCAGAAGGAGAGGGGTTCCAGGACTCCGTTGGAGGCATTGTTGGCTACAGAATAAAATGGAAGCCCAACACACATCTGGCCCCAGGGAAGGAAGAGACCCTGATGTTCTCAAGGCAGGAGGTCTTGGGACCTGCTGGGAAGGAACAGCACAGAAAGTCCAAGGTGAGGAGATGCTCAGCTCAGATACAGAGTGCCAGAAATTCAGAAAATTCTCCTACGAGGAAGCTGGTGGTCCTCAAGAGGTTTGCACTCGGCTCCACCATCTTTGCCGTCAGTGGCTCAAGCCAGAGCAACACACAAAGGCTCAGATCCTGGACCTGGTGATCCTGGAGCAGTTCCTGGCCATCCTCCCCCTGGAGATGTCCAGCTGGGTGAGAGAATGTGGAGCTGAGACCACTTCCCAGGCGGTGGTCCTGGCAGAAGGTTTCCTGAGTCTGAGTCAGGAAGAAGAGAAAAAGCAAGGAGAGGAAAAGGTGAGAGCAATTAATGTTGGGGACTCAGAGTCTGAAGTGGGGAGCCCACAGCCTCTGCCTGTCTGGTTGATGGCTGTTCTGGTGGAATTGGCTCCCCCCGCCCTCGCTTACGGTCCTTGAAAGAAAGATGTGTGGTCCGTGTGTATCATATTTGAAACCGAATAACAGTTCCTTACGTTGGGGAGTCCCTCTTTCACTTTAAAACAGGGTGTGTGTCCCCCTGCCCTCGGTGTGCCCAGTTTTCTGAGGAAAAGGCAGGTTTACTTCATGCGTCGGCACAGCATCCAATTCAGCAGTTTGGGATGTGCAGTGGTTTGGGTGAGATCCTTTTTGCATAGGGAATGTCCACTCCTCCATCTTGTCCATTTTTTTTAATGTTCATTTTATTAACATCCATAGTATGACAATGCAAGTTAAAATAGTATCACATTATTTACACAGTCTATCAGCACATTATCTTTCTTTATACATCCACATGTTTATATTTTAACATACTTAATTAATTCTTTTAAAATATTACATGCCAGCAATCCAAATTACTTCCCATGTCACATTCTTCTTTTCTTGAGCTAATTCCATATGTTACTAATGGTTGCCAGATTTTTATAAATTTATCCTGTTTTATTTCCCCTCTATATATTTTAATTGGATTGGTCAACTTTTCCATCAGGACCATTTGCCAGATTCTGTTCTCAAATTTTTGTACTGAAAGATCTTGAGCATTTCTCCAGTTTTGTGCAATTTCTCTTGCTGCACCAATAAGATGTGCAATTAGTTCTTTATTAAATACTTTTTCATTTCCATCCTTAAATATTGAAAATAATAATAAAGCTTCATTTTAAATTATTTTTTGATTCAACAGTGTTTCTATCCATTTAATTATTTCCCGCCAATATGCTTTCACTTTGGGGCAAGAGATCCACATGTGTTCTAGTGTGCCTTTACTTCCGGTTTCTCCAGCACCTATCTGAGATTTCTCCATTCATTTTGTGTAATTTTGTGGGGTACGAATACCACCTATGAACTACCTTCAAAACCATTTCTTTCAATTTAACTGTTATTGTTTTATATGCTTATTTATTTATTTATTTATTTATTTATTTGTGGTCCATATTTCCATCCATTCTTTCTCTGATATATTGATATTCAAATTTGTTTCCCATGTTATTTTAGATCCCATACCCCTGGGAAATGCTGTCTCAACCAGATGTTACTGAAGTTATTCTGTTCCTTTTATTTCTATCTTTTTCTATACTATATTGTTCTAGTTCTGTGAGCGTTCTCATAGGTCTGGAACTTTGGTATAATTGAGTTGCCAAATTTCTTACCCGTATTAATTGTAGCCAATTAGTTTTTATTTCCTTTGTTTTGTCCTCTAACTTACTAATTGTTATTTACCTGCTTCAAATAGGTCTCTTATTCTATAAATTCCAATTCTTTTCCAATTTTTGAATTGTACATATTTCTCTCTTGATTTAAATTTCGGATAATCCAGCATAGCGCATAGAGAGATATAGGCGGAGCAAATAATCTCATGTATTTACGCCATATTTTCAATGTCTCACAAGTATAAGGATTTTGTACTTGCTCCTTCTTTCTAATTGGTTCCATTGTGTAAATAGAAGTGTTAACTACACCAATATCCTCATCTCTTTCCATTTCAACCCAGTTTGGGATTTCTTCTGTCCTTACAGTGGACCCTCAATTTACGGATTTAATCCGTATTGGAACGGTGGCTGTAGGTCGAAAAGTCCGTAGGTCGAGGGTCCATTTCCCATAGGAATGCATTGAAAACCCATTAATCCGTAATCGACCGAAGAAAAAATACCCCCCACGAAAAAAAAAGAAAATAAAGGCAAAAAGCAGCACCTTACCGGTCCGAAGGGGTCCCTCACCGCTGCCGAAGCCCTCCGAGGGCTTCCCCGCCGCTGCCGGAGGCCTCACGGGGATCCCCGGCTGCCGCCGTCGCCGCTGCCGAAGCCCTCCGAGGGCTTCCCCACCGCTGCCGGAGGCCTCACGGGGGTCCCCGGCTGCCGCTGTCGCTGCTGCCGAAGCCCTCCGAGGGCTTCCCCGCCGCTGCCGGAGGCCTCACGGGGGTCCCCGGCTGCCGCCGTCGCCGCTGCCGAAGCCCTCCGAGGGCTTCTCTGCCGCCATGGGAGGCCTCTCGGAAGTCGTCCACCGCCGCCGGCTTTCCCAGGGTACACCAGGCCTACCAGGGGAGGGCTTCCCCTGGTAGGCCCGGTCTACCACCCGGGAAAGCCTGGTAGACTGGGCACAGCAGTCTACCGATCGGCGGCCTACGGACCGGAAAGGGGAGGCGGGGAAAACGCCAAATTTGAATTTGGTGCTTTCCCCGCCTCCCCCTTCCGGTCCGTAGGTCGATTCTCCGGCCGCAAGTCGATGGGAAATTTTGCGGCCGGAGAAGTCTGTAAGTTGAAAATTCTGCAGGTGGAGCCGTCTGTAAGTCGAGGGTCCACTGTATAAACTTTATTACTTGAGTAATTTGAAAGGCTTCATAATACTTTATTAATTGTGGTATCCCTAGCCCTCCCTTTATGCTTTGACCATATTTAATACTGCTTATGAACCTTAGTTTTTCCCCCTTTCCTCCAATAAACCTTTCCAGGTTTTTTTGCCATAATTTTATTTTTTAAATTTCAGTTTGTAGTGGTATATTTTGAAATAAAACTAAAATTTTGGTAGTATATGTGCTTTTACTAATGCTATTCTCCCTAACATTGATATATTCAATTTAGTCCAGCTTCTGATTTTTTTTCTTTCTCTGAAATGAATAATTTTTTGTAATTTCTATATATTAATTGGTTTATACTTTTTGTTATCCAAATTCCCAAATATTTAATACTTGAATAGCATAAGTCCAGATTTGACTTCTTTTTAATTTCCTTTTGTTCTGCTATAGAGATATTTATGCATAACAATTTGGATTTTTGATAGTTGATTTTTAGGCACATATAATAACAATGTTCTTGTAATATATGTTTTAGTGATTCTATGTTTTTTATTGGGTTCTCCAGAAATAGAAGCATGTCATCTGCATAAAAGTTTATTTTATGTTTTCTATTTTTAAACACCAAGCCTTTTATATTTTCATTTTCGATATTAATATCTTGTCCATGTCTACTCGAAAGGGTGGAGAAAATGAGAGAGGAAATCTCAGAAATTCTACCAGTTCCAAATGTTTTTCTTGCAAAAATCCGAGCATGATGTGTCTTTTCTATCTTCTTATTCCACATAATGAATCCCCAGATGAGAAATCCCTCTGTAAAAATCCAGTCTGATTTCCTTGAAGCAGAGAAATCTCCTTTCGACGCCAGAAAAAGTCCCCAACGACAAGAGAGCCATCAAGGGAATGAGGAAATTTCTAGTTCTGTAGGTAAGGATTCATGTTGGGAGAGTTTGTGTTTGTGTTTCTGTCTGCATATCTCCTCCCCCCCCCCCCCCCCGTACCTTTTAGGCTAGAGGGACACTAGTCTGTAGTTCTTTCTATACGTCGACCCTGTGTTTTCCTTTTTAGTTTTTCTAGACTTTATACATAGCTAGCAGTTTTTCTGTTTCTGTCAACAAAGCCAATTACAAAAAGATTCACTTTATAGCATCTGAAAAAGAAAACCTCTAAAGTACAAATTTCGGGAGAGAACTTGATTCAACGATGGGTACTTGTTTGTGGGTTGGTTATAATGATATCCCACATTTCTTCTGAGATGCTCACAGCTGCCTTCCTCATCACCTTATCTTTACTAGAATTACTTTGTGAGGGAGATCAGGCTGAGGAGAGAGTGGATGGCTCCGCATCACCCAGTCAGTACCATGGTTCATCAGGGACCAGAAGGAGACCACTGGAGTCACTGCTCCACAGACTAACCCCAATGGATCTAAAAATGCTTTGGCATCACACCCCTTCTTTCGTTCTTCAGAAATGCTTTTGTTTCCCCATATCTCTTTTGCTGTCATCCAGCATATTTTATGCAAAAATTTCTGACTGTAATTGAAAATGAAAAATAAATCCAAAAAAAACTTTTTAAAAAATTTACTATAAGAAATAGCTTAAATAAACCACAAAATACCTTCCACCAATTGAAGAATTTAGGAATCGTAGGAATCCTGGGTTGGAGAGGGGGAAGGGGGACCCCGAGGGAGCATTGAGCCCACGTAAAGGCAATGACTTCAGAGCAGGCAGAGAGAAAGAAGGAATACCCACCAAATTTTCTGTTTGTTTTGTATAAGGTGGAGTCAAAGAAGGCGAAAACCAATGTCTTTCACTGGGATGTGGATCCTCTAGTGTTTTGTTTTTAGCTTGCATTTCTAGGGTTATGATCGCATTCTGAGAGAAGCTCATCGCAATTGATGAATTTAGCGAAAACCTCCTTCAATTGTTTGTCTTTCTTTGAAAAGTGTGGAGAATATTGTGTTGGGTGTTGTGACGTTTACCCTCGTGGCCCCTGCTTGTTTTTCCCTCACAAAGGCTCACGTTGCGTTTTCTTCTCACTGCCACCAATGGATTACTTCAATCCACAATATAAATGACGTATGTCAGTGTTGAGAATTTTGATTATAACGTGTATTCTCATAACATCAGCAGAGTAAGGAGATATTGGTTAGCAGAGATACTTATGACACTCTGACACTAAGAGAGTAAAACCAACAACTTAGTCTATTTACATATATACATAGAGAATTGACATTCCTCTGACAGCATAACATGACATGAAGCAACACACAGCATAGGAAAAAGTGATCTGACTTACAGCAGATAAAGGCGTTCATTTTACACATGACTAATGTACAGTTCTGTGACCAATCAGAAAATACATTACTTCATTTTCTGTTACACAAAGTTTCATCATGTACCACAGCTGTACAACATTAAGTCTTAATCCTTGATACCACACCTGAATACAATCTATACATGACTCAGGTAAAATCAGCCATTTTACATTTAACAATACAACATTAATATTTAATACATTTTCATATCAAAATCTCAACAGTCAGAACACTTGTCTTGTGAACAGAAACAAAACTTATTTATTGAAGTGAAGCAGAATGAGTAATAACAGAAGTCTTTCAGATACTCAGTATACATAAGCAATTCATCAACAGTTCTCTCAGTACATAGTTCTTTTCGCTTGCAATATCATTACCACCCTCTCTACCTATTTTCCTAACCAGCTCTATCTCTCTCTGACTAACCAGCCCTATCTGACTCCTCCTTCTCCCGCCAATCCTCATGTACCTGCTGACTCCGCCTCTCCAGCCCTCATAGCTTCATGCAAATCAACTCATGAATATGAATGGCATGAGTGACGTGGGGGGTCGCCACATTCCTCCCCCGTAAGAAAAAGTTTGTTTCATGAGGGAAAACCTTACAGTTTACCCTTATGAACAACGGAACATACAGGGTTATGTCCTAAATCATATACCACATTTCAACATATAACACATTATATTACCATATACTTATTCATACCTTATACTACAATTTTCTCTCTATGACTATGTTTACTAGACCAAACTTATTACTTTAAACATTTAAAACAATCCATACAATTATAAACATTTGCATTACTGACGTTAAGACAAATTACATTACCTCTACATTAATAAGGTTACTCACCATTATTATTTCCCATCATTGTACACCTCTCAGTTCATCAGCATCCAAAAAAAATTGCATTTTAATCATATTTCATAACTAGTACACAAACAGAACATTTAATACAACATTACAAACTCTTTTATCCACCCATAAGTCATTTGGCCTCTGTGACAGTGCATCAGCCACCACATTCTGGGTCCCTTTCACGTTGCGAATTTCAAAATCAAAGTCCTGTAAGAGTAGGGCCCACCTCATCAGTTTCTTGTTGTTGGACCGAATGGTCCTTAGCCACAAAAGTGGGGATTGGTCGGTGCGTAACACAAAATGTCTCCCCCAAATATAGGGCTTCAGCTTTTGCAGCGTCCTTACAGTAGATAGGCATGCCCTCTCAATGGCAGACCAATTCTCTCACCAGGTTGGAGTCTCCTGCTGATCAGAGTCACTGGGTGTAGATTCCCACTGTCATCCGCTTGGCACAGCACCGCTCCAAGTCCGACACTTGATGCATCCACACAGATTGTGAGCTCCTGGTTGTAGTCCGGCACAACAAGGACAGATCTTGAAGTCCGCGCTCTCTTCTGATGATTGACAGTCATCGGGCACTCTGACATCCACTGGATGTCCTCGGCTCACCTCTTCCGGGTTAAGCCTGTTCTCTTCTGAATAGTGGCTTAATTTTCTCAGCTGTGGGAAGGTTAGGCAGTTTCTTCCACTCCTCCAGCACAGCTATGACTGCATTTTTCCTTAAAATCTTATTGCTAATGCCTTCCTCCTCACCAACAAATTCACCTACAGGTACTTTTGTTGTGAAGTTCTCCATATGTGGGGGACCACTATCATGGGTCACCTCCAAATTCACAGGCATGTTTCTTTTAAGTGCAAACTCAAGCACTTGGTTTATTTCAGATGTATTGAGATTTTCATCTGGTTCTATTTCTTTAATCTTTGGTTTCTTAGGTACGGGTTTGCCTTGCAAGGTTTTAAGTGCTTTTGCAGCTGCAGAGCGACTAGACTCTTTAGCCCTCCAGTTCTGCTGCAACAAATCCACAGGTTCTGACCATGCCAACAGCAATTCACTTCCCTCTATGGGTCTCAGCCTCACCACTTTGTCCTCAGGACAGAATGCTCTTTCCTGGGCCTTTTCCTCACACAAGCCTTTCTCCTTTCCATGAGTACCCCCCAAGCTTGGCTCTGCTACTTCTAGGGACATCTCCCTACATTTTACAGGGACAATTAATTGTTTGTGATGTCCATCTCCACTCCTATGAGATGTTAATAAAATTTCTCTATATAGCAGGTTTTTATCAGCTATAAACCTCTCTGGGTTTTCAGGTGTCAATGGGAAGGGAGATTCTTTGGCTTTCTCTAAACACGGAATCAGGGTGGTATCTTCCTTCTGTTCTAAAATAAAGGAAGTATTATTAGGATTTTTCAATATGACCACCTCAGCCATTTCTGCTATATTACGAGGGTTTTCCTCTAAGCTGGGACATCCCAGGTTAATTTCAGAGGTTAGGGATTCCCCTTTTCCCTCAAGGTTTGTTAACTGCTCTCCCTGGGAACAGGTTACCACTAAAACACTCTGCACATGCTTAGAGAGATCTAAGCCGATTAAACAAGTAGCAGTCATTTGGTCTGACACTGCTACCTTCCATATAGCAGACCAACCCTGGTATCTCACTGCTACTTTGGCCATTGGCAGCACCACTATTTCAGACCCAATTCCTTTAATAGAAATATTTTCATGGTCTAACATATTTTCCTTAGGGACTATATCAGGGTGACAAACTGTAACTTGTGAACAAGAATCTTTGAGCACTAGATACTTATTATTATTAACATAGATAATATCTCCTGAGCTATGTAGAAGATTCTGATTACATTCTATCAGAAAGCACTGAACAACCCTGGCCTCAGGGAGATCTTGGCTCTCTGACCATTCTGTTACTTGTGTTGCTATGGCAACAGCTCCACTGCTGGCTTCAACTGTCGCATTAGCTGTCTTATTATGCAGCACACAAAACAGCTTCTTAGGTTGACTGGAATTTCCACCTTTATGCTGGTTAAAATCCCTAGTCTTTTGAGTCTTACACTGAGCCCAAACATGACCTTTCTCCCCACACACATAGCATTGTTTACTGGCCTTGGGTTCAAAATAAAGGGCCTTATTAACTTTTCCCTCAGAACTATTAGGTTTCAGATGACTGTGTTCTGGAGATGAGGGTCCGTCTCCAAAATGGCTTCCAGTAGCTTGGGTACTCTCCTCCTGTCGTCCCACACTTTTCTACCAATTTTTACCTCAGAAAATCGAGGATCTCTAATTTCACTAATGGAATCAGCAAATTCAGATGCCTGTAATACATTTTTAGGATTTTGTCCTTGACCAAATAATGCAATTCCCTTGGCAACACTGAATAAAATTGTTCTAAACCAACCACATTTTTCATTTGGTCTAGAGAAGTGAAATTTTCATGTTCCATCCATTTGTCCAAACATTGAATCAATTTAGCCCCCACTTGGGCATAAGATTCTTCAGGCTTTTTGGTAAGGAAACGAAATTTACTTCTAAGGTGTTCTGCATTTATGCCAAATCTAGAATATACTATTTTTCTATATGCCTCAAAATCTCTAGCTTGCTCCAGAGGCATCTGAGAATAAAGCTCAGCTAAATCTCGACTTATTTGTGATCTCAAAACTATCATCCTTAATCTCAATGTCCCAGCACGCTCTCTCAAATGAAATCAGGAAAGATTCAGGGCAATCTCCTTTCCTATATTTGGGAAATTTCCTTAGATCCATTTTTGAGATATTTCCCTTACTAGAGTTGTTATTATTATTATTATTATTAGCAGCTAATTCCAATTTTTTTCATCTGTATTTGAAATTCCATTTCCCTTTGTCTGTTTTCTTGCTCAAATTCCCTTTCCTTTTCTCTTTGCCTTTCAAGTTCTCTGATTTTTTCTCTTTCCAATTCTAATTCCATGGCTTTTTCTCTGAGTCTGTACTCCTGTTCTAATTTCCATTTCTCAAGATCTAGGGAGCTTTGAATAATTTCCCTTGAGGGTTCCTCAGGTATTTGAGGGTCTCCATTTCCATTCCCATTCGCCTCAACCTCTTGAGGATCAATTTCCTCCATTACTGGTTTTTTAGTTCTTTTGGGTGGCATAAGTATGTACTTTCTTGATAAGGGACTGATTTATATTGCTGAGTTAGTCAGGGCTCTTTTTAAAACGCTTTCACTTCTGTTTTCTTTTTCCAGTATTTTTTCTGGGGTACTATGTAGCTCTCACTCGACAGGTAATGATGGCTACACTTTTCTCTGGCATCACACAGGCCACTATGTTTCTTGGTCTGAGACAACCTTCTTGCCTCCAGACACAAAACAAATTCTCTACTTAACTACTTCTTCACTTTGGGCTTTTCAAAACTCCTTCAGCTCTATACTGATCTTAGGCTTTTCAAAATTTCCTCAGATTTATTCAGACCTACGGCTTCTACTCCATCCGCGCCTGTTCTTTCTGTCAGACCGGATCTTCTGAGTTAGCCTCTTTGTTCTATAAGTCCTGAGGTAAATATTTTATTTGGAGTAGGTACTTTTCCCCTGGAAGGACTTCCCTCAGATCTAGGTTTAGAAGCCCCGCCACTAAGTCTTCCCTGAGACTCTAGCCAGTCACCCATTTCTCCACCTTAGATCCCAAACTTCCTTCTACTTAGGAATACCTCAATCTCAAAATATTCACTTTCCCACACTGGATTATTTTGTATCCCGCCGCTGGACACCAATTGTGACATTTACCCTTGTGGCCCCTGCTTGTTTTTCCCTCACAAAGGCTCACGTCACGTTTTCTTTTCGCTGCCACCAGTGGATTACTTCAATCCACAATATAAATGACATACATCAGAACACTTGTCTTTTGAACAGAAATAGAACTTATTTATTGAAGTGAAGCAGAATGAGTAATAACAGAAGTCTTTCAGATACTCAGTATACCTATTTTCCTAACCAGCTCTATCTCTCTCTGACTAACCAGCCCTATGTCTATCAGTATCTGTTCCCTAGCTCTCTGACTAACCAGCCCTATCTGACTCCTCCTTCTCCCACCAAGCCTCATGTACCTGCTGACTCCGCCTCTCCAGCCCTCTCATAGGTTCATGCAAATCAGCTCATGAATATGAATAGCATGAGTGACGTGGGCGGTCACCACAGGTGTGCTATGTGTTTTTCCATGGGTGGTCTCCAGGCTCCTTTGAACTCTCTGAAGTAAATAAAAATATTATTCTACAAGGAAGAGACATTCCTGCATGTTGGATAATATGTTTTAATTCGGCAATTGGCATAGTACCCAGTTGAGGAGTTTGGTATGTGTTAAGTGTTGGAAAAATTTCTTTATTCAGTTAGGACTTTGGTGTGTGGCAGGGTGTTTATTATTGTTAAGTTTTGGAAAAACATCTGTATATTTCGTACTCTCTTGGAACACCATTTTCTCACACTTTCCTGAAGGGGCACTGTTTATTATGTGGAAACCAGTGTCTTTCACTGGGATGTGAATCCTCTTGAGTTTTGTTTTTATCTTGCATTTCTTGAGGTCATGATCTTATTGTGAGAGAAGCTTATGCAAATGGCTTCCCACCTCCTTGGTCTGTCCCGCAGGGTCTGTGAAGAGGCTAACAAGTATTCCTTCATCTCTTCCTGGTGATACAGCGGAACAAGATCAGGTACAAAGAAGGCAGTTACGGGACACCACGTGGATTTGAATCCTGGAGTATTCAACCACTTTACTCCTCATTGAGAATGGCCATGCTTCTTTTAGTCAGATGATCCACGTTGCCAATTATTATATAGCAGGCTGAATAGCATGGCTTTCTCCATGTGGAAAAGAATTTTGTTTCTCTTTTGTTTTGAAGAATGGGCCAAGAGTTGTTTGAGGTTTTCCAAAACCAAATGTGGGGACAGCAGGAATTACTTTCCTCTCCCTCTTTTCTCATCCGGTATACATTTCTCAGCCTCCATTTTTTTGTGGAAGCGGCAAGACTAGGAGTAGCCATGTTGGATCAGAGCAATGGCTGGTTCAGTCTAGCATCCTGTTTCTCACAGAGGCTCCCTTGATGCCTCAGGGAAGCTCCAGAGGCAGGCAAGTAGGCCACCAGTAGCCCTTTCCCTCCCCCTGTTAATTCCCAGCCACTGGGGTTCGGAGGCTTCTCTTCCTGGAGGGAGGACATGGCCAAGGTGACTTGTAACCCTTGGTAAACTTGTTCTCCTATAGATAGGGTGTTGATGAAAGTTTAAACATACAATATAAGATCCAGCCACTTCTCTTTAATTGTGTTTTGGATTTAGGGGGTCATCTTTGTGAAACCTATGAAGGGCCCCTGATTTCTTTCTCCTTTAGGGTCCAGTGACCTTTGAGGAGGTGGCCGTGTCCTTCACCCAGGAGGAGTGGGCACTGCTGGATCCTGACCAGAAGACCCTGCACCAGGAAGTCATGGAGGAGAACTGGCAAATGATATCCTCTCTCGGTAAGGCCCCCTCTTGTCTTGGCTGATGTTAATCTCTCTGTACCAAGTTAATAAGGAGATTAACAACAACAGCAACAATAGTTCTTCTGTGTCGGAATGGTGTCCAAACTCATGCTAGCCACTGCAGGGCCCATAAGGCCAGACTGGGCAATCTGTGGCTGTCCAGATGCGCTGAGCTCCAGATCCCATCCTCATAGCCAACTTAGCCAAATGGGCTATAAATTGCCTGTAGTATCATGCGAGGCCCAGGAACTGCTGTACTTCTCATTTCGTTCTTGGACGGGGCCAGGAGGACACATTTGTAACCCCGGCCAAAAAAATCTTTGTCGTATGCGGGCACTCATTTTATCTGTGGATAGATGCCCTGCCGGGGGGATTGTGTGCCAACTTCAAAACAAAGTGGCGTGTACGTTAGGAAAACAGTAATTCTGCTCCTGGGAAAGGAGGAACTGGGGTTATGCGATATAACATCCTATCCCTGATATTGAACCATAGTTGCCCAGCAGGGGTTTCCTTTTCTGGACAGGCCTCTGTGAGAGCCCCGGCTAGGGTGGGGTCTTCCTGCTGCCAAGCTCATAGCTGCGCCCAGGAGACATTTCCCAGCTCAGATCCTCCATCTCCCCTGCTGCTGCGGTAACTACCCCGGGGTCTTGCAGCAACTTCTCTACCCCTTCCCAGTTTCTTCCTAGGACCATAGGCCATGACAAGTTGGGTACTAGGCCTACTCTGAGCCTCCTCTCTTCCCTTCCTATGGGGACCCAAACGCGAGTGGCAGCATAAGGTTTGACATCCCCATGAATGCAACGGATCTTGACCATCCCGTCCCTTGGCCACTCCGATTGAGGTCGGAGTAAGGTAGCACTACAACCTGTGTCCATTAAAGCCCTCACTTGTTTCCCATTCACCTCAGCGTCCACCTGCCACTCTGAGCTCAGGTGGCCGCCTACCTGCCTGGCTGCAACGTAAGCGTTGGCCCAAGAACAATCCATTAATGGGCAGTCCTTTTTTCAGATGGCCCTCCTTGCCAAAGGTGTAGCAGGCGGTGTTCTTCGTACCCCGACTTGGAAACCCCTGGGCGCTGCCTTCTTTTATCAGATTAGTGGGTCGCGGTGGGGCTCCTCGTCCTGTGGAAGAGGGGCCCATCTGGGTGAATTGGGCGGTTGGGCTACCTATGGTCACCCCTCCTGGAGTCTACGCTGACACTGAGGGTCGTGTAACACATGGTGCCTTTTCCTTGGGTGGAACCTTGTCAATGGACACAATTCCCCTTGGGTTCCACGTATCTTCTGCACTCCAGTAGGCTTCCAGTGCAGTGACCGCCTCTTCTATGGAGGTGGGGTGTAGCTGTGTCACCCAATTTCGTGGTCCTGGGGGAAGAGAAGTTACTAACTGCTCCACCACTAACAACTCGATTATCTTGTCTACAGTGGTGGAGTTGGGCTTGAGCCATCTAGTAACGTAAGCGCACATCTTCTGAGTCTCCCCTTCCCACCTGCTGCGAACAAGAGCGCACCTCCCTTTGTCTTTCCTTGGCTGAAGCAAGGACAGGCTAGCAATGAAGCAGCACCAACCATGCGCCCCCCCCCCCCCACTGCCTGAAGGTTGGTGCTGCTGGAAGGCGCTCTGTCTTGCGGGCCGCACGCAGCTGGTCTGGTCGTCGGTTTCCTCCAGACCGCCACCCGCCACGTTTTTACATTGCTCCCTGAGGGTGCGCAGATGGTGCTCTCCCCGCAGCCTTTGAAAGAGAGAGCAGGGCTTTCCTCCGTGAACTTTGGCAACCCGTCATCGGAGCGGGTTGCAGGCAGCGGCGTTGGCTGGATTGGCTGCTCGTTTGAAGGACTTGCCAGCTTTCATTGCTAGCTTGTCCTTGTTTCTGCCGAGGAAAGACAAAGGGAGGCACACTCTTGTTCGCGGCAGGTGGGAAGGGGAGACTCGGAGGCATGCCGTGCCGCCAATGACATCCGGAGTCGTTCCCTCGCTAGCCGACGCAACAGAGGTGGGTTTGTCTTCCCTTTGGA
Source organism: Intellagama lesueurii (assembly GCA_037013535.1). NCBI lineage: Eukaryota > Metazoa > Chordata > Lepidosauria > Squamata > Agamidae > Intellagama > Intellagama lesueurii. The sequence goes on from JBAJHW010000002.1 coordinate 295,836,411, forward strand.
CTTTTCCCTCTCCGGGCGTGAGAAGCCCTGCCAGGTGCTCGTCCGCAGGGGAGGGACCATCACGCATCTTGGCTGCCTTCTTTCTGTCTTAAATGACCGCTTGTCCCAGCCAACCCGCTCGTCTATGGCCCTCAAGCCAAAAAAGGCTGCAGAGTTCGGGTGGCGTGCTCTTGCCAGGAAGCAATGCTCCATCCCCCCCCCCCCCGCTCGCTTTTCCCCTACACTTTCTTGCAATGAAAGAAATTTTGAGTTAAAAAAAGGGGGGGCGTTTTATACATGGGAGTGTCGTATACACGGAAAAATATGATATTTCCTCTCTTCTCCAAAGGTGACGGAAACTCCCAGGCATCCTCCCAAATGTCTGGTTCCTCCTCCCCCTGTCCTTGCTCACTCACCTCTATATCTACCTCAGCCACAGCTACAGCTGTTTCCCTGGGGGAGGGTTTAGGGCCTCCACCCTCCTCTGCCTCAGGTGTTTCCCTCAAGGCCAACAACCCTTCTGCCGTTGATGAGGGGGCCTGCCCACGCTGGCATTTAGCTCCTTCCCCCCCAGCCGGCTGTAGCTGGCTCACACTGGAACACAAATCACACAATTCCCAACCAGCAAGCGGAAAGTGGGGTTTGTGCAAGTGTGAAAAGTGCCAGGGTGGGGAAGGCCATTCAAAGGAGGGTTTCCCTGAGTGAAAGGTTGCCAAGTGGTTTTTTTTAAATAGATTGTTGTACCTTAGAGCAGGGGTCTCCAAATCTTTGACCGTAAGGGTCACACCGGATATTTTAAACATATTTGAGGACTGAAGGAACAGGAACTTACACACGTGGGCGTCTATACACGCGGAGTCCCGCACCTGCTGCCTGCTCGCACGCATGCCCCCGTTGGATGCGCATGGACTGAAGGCAACGGACCGGATAAAACGGAAAGGCGGGCGGTAGTTTGGAGACCTTAGAACACTGTTTGTATTTTTGTGTTGCTTATGTTTCTGTTATAATATTCACATTGATCCTATTGTTATACTCATTGTTGCGAACTGAAACACTGTCTTTTCATTGTTCCAAGCCGCCTGGGGTCCTTTTAAAGGAGAAGGGGTGGGTTACACATATTTTAAATAATTAAATAACACATCCAGTCAGTTTCCAAAAACATCACATCTATGAATATTCTTATCTGTAGTTTGCCATTTTATTTTAGAGCAGTGTCCGTCAACTAGGAAGCATTGGCAGCCATAATAGCATGTCCTGCCCTGACCGGTTGCTATGCTCCACCCTCTGCCACATTGCCAATTATCTCCCTATAGTTTGCAAAACATAAAAGAAGGAATTATTAACCACCCAAATAAAAAAACCTTTTCTCTATAAGAGCAGAAAGTGGAGGAAAAAATTGAAAAGGACAGAGCCCACACTGAGAGAGTAAAGAGAGAATGGTTTGAATGGAGAAACCCACACCAGAGAAGGAGCTTTCACCCACGAGATGGTGGAGAACTCCCTCCCCAGCGAAGACCACACGGAAGAGAGACGGACGGTCCGTTGTGGGGAGACAACACACTGCCTCTGTTGCCCTGGCAATTTCCAAGGGACCCCAGTGAAATGCTAAAGTGTAGAAAAGAAAATACTCCCAATTCGCAGATTTGGGGAAATTAGATGTTTCAGCAAATTATTCTGTTAACCCCTTCATCTCTACATTGGAGGAGAAGGTGGAACCAGCTTGTTGAAGGGTTTGAAATGAAAAGTTGATGGTTGAAAGGAAGAATGAATGTGTAGAGTATCTGTAGATGGGGAACAAAAAAGGGGGGCAGAGATGAACCCTCACATAGGTCAGGAGATGAGATTGCAAAATTAAAGAGGAGAAAAGGACAAAATATTATGTACCTTAAACACCCAACAGATTTATTTCTAGGTGGGCTTTCATGCATCCAAATCAACTCTTAATAAATCTTTCTCTTTTTTCCCCATAGATGTATCTGACTCTTCAGTTCTGTCTCTCCTGCATTTGCCCTTCTTCCTCGGAGATAACTGGAGGAAGAAAAATGTATATCCCAAATCTGGAAAGAGTTTTACCCATGAATTAGAGGTGACCAGATGCCAGAGAATACATGCAGAAAGGGAAAGCTGCATTCCAGAGAAGACTTACACATGCATTGTGTGTGGAAACCATTTTGCCATGAAGATAGCACTGGTGCTTCACAAAAGGGTCCACACTGAAAAGAAGTGCTTTGTGGGTGAAATGTCTGAGGAATGTTTAAATTGGATGCAACACTTTGTGAATCGTGAAAGGCAGAAACCATACAAATGCCAGGAGTGCGGGAAACATATTGCTAGAAATTCAAGCCTTTTGAACCATAAGAGACTCCACACAGAAGAGAAACTATGTAAATGCCAGGAGTGTGGGAAACGTTTTACTAAAAATTCAAACCTTTTGAAGCATAAGAGACTCCACACAGGAGAGAAACCGTACAAATGCCAGGAGTGTGATAAATGTTTTGCTCACAATTCACAGCTTGTGAATCATAAGAGAGTCCACACAGGAGAACATCCATACAAATGCCAGGAGTGTGGGAAACATTTTATTGAGAATTCGAGTCTTCTGAAGCATAAGAGACTCCACACAGGAGAAAAACCTTACAAATGCCAGGAGTGTGGGAAATGTTTTGCTACAAATTCATACCTTCTGAGTCATAAGAGAGTCCACACAGGAGAGAAACCGTACAAATGCCAGGAGTGTGGAAAATGTTTTGCTCACAGTTCACAGCTTGTGAATCATAAGAGAGTACACACAGGAGAACATCCATACAAATGCCAGGAGTGTGGGAAACATTTTATTGAGAATTCCAGTCTTGTGAAGCATAAGAGACTCCACACAGGAGAAAAACCTTACAAATGCCAGGAGTGTGGGAAATGTTTTGCTCAGAATTCTAACCTTATGAGGCATAAGAAAATCCACACAGGAGAGAAACCGTACAAATGCCAGGAGTGTGGAAAATGTTTTGCTCGGAATTCAGATGTATCGAATCATAACAGAGTCCACACAGGTGAAAAACCGTACAAGTGCCAGGAGTGTGGGAAATGTTTTGCTCAGAATTCACACCTTGTGAGTCATAAGAGAATCCACACAGGAGAAAAACCTTACAAATGCCAGGAGTGTGGGAAATGTTTTGCTGTGAATTCATACCTTGTGAGTCATAAGAGGATCCACATAGGAGAGAAACTATGCAAATGCCAGGAGTGTGGGAAACATTTTACTAGAAATTCAAGCCTTTCGAAGCATAAGAGACTCCACACAGGAGAAAAACCTTACAAATGCCAGGAGTGTGGGAAATGTTTTGCTGATAATTCACACCTTGTGAGTCATAAGAGAATCCACACAGGAGAGAAACTGTACAAATGCTAGGAATGTGGGAATGTTTTGCTCGGAATTCAGATGTTTTGAATCATAACAGAGTCCACACAGGAGATGAACCATACAAATGCCAGGAGTGTGGGAAATGTTTTGCTGTGAATTCAAGCCTTGTGAGTCATAAAAGAGTCCACACAGGATAGAAACTTTATAAATCCGGGAGTGTGGAAAATGGTTTACACAAAATTCACACCTTCTACGTCATAAGAGAGTTCACACAGGAGAGAAACCGTACAAATGCCAGGAGTGTGGGAAATGTTTTGCTGAGAATTCAACACGCATCAGTCATACGAGGATCCACACAGGAGAGAAAGCGTACAAATGCCAGGAGTGTGGGAAATGGTTTGCTCAAGTTTCTCACTTTTTGAATCATAAGACAGTTCACAGAAGACAGAAATCATAGAAATGCCTGAATTATGGGAAATGTTTTGCTTAGAATTTACCTGTTATGTTCCATCAGGCAGTCCTGTCAAGAGAAAATAGAGAAGTGCATGACCTGAACAGAAGAGGATGGGGGGAGGGCACTTTATGGTGCTTTGTGATAAGGGACCAGAGTTGCGACTACTAACTTTGGTGCCCAAATCTTCCTATGGCTTTGTTACGGAGAGAGGATGAGGAATTGGGAGGAATTCCTAGTTTAGAGTATAAAATGATCATATTGGTTTTTCACTAAGTCTGTTATTTTGTATTTTTCCACTGCTGTTGTTCTCTTTCTTGCAATTTCCACTATTTTTTCAGGATCATTGAAATCATAGAAATCATAGAAAAGTTAAGTTGGAATGGGGCCTACAAGGCCATCAAGTTCAACCCCATGCTCAGTGCAGGAATACAATCAAATCATATCTGCCAAGTGATTAAGTTTTTCTTGAATGCCTCCAGTGTTGGAGCACTCACCAACTCCCAAGGTAACTGGTTCCACTGTCGTATTGCTCTAACAGGAAGTTTTTCTTGATATTCAACTGATATCTGGCTTCCAGTTCTTTCAACCTTTCCTCATAAGGCTTGGTTTCCAGTCCCCTGATCATCCTTGTCACTCTCCTCTGAACATGTTTCAATTTGTTAGCATCCTTCTTGAAGTGTGGTGTCCAGAACTGGACATAATACTCAAGGCGAGGCCTAAGCAGTGCTGAATAGAGGGGAACTAGCACCTCCCGGGATTTGGAAACTATACTTCTATTAATGCAGCCTAAAATAGCATTTGCCTTTTTTTGTAGCCACATCACACGGCTCCTATTTACCTTGTGATCGATGACAATTCCAAGATACTTCTTGCTCGTAGTTTTGCTGAGCAAGGTATCCCCCATCTAGTAACTGTGCAATTGGTTTCTATTTTTCCGAGGTGCAGTACTTTAAACTTGTCCCTGTTGAATTTCATTCTGTTGCTTCAGTGTTCCATCCTATCAAGGTCATTTTGAATTTTGTTTCTGTCTTCTAGGGTATTAGCTATTCTTCCCAATTTTGTATCATCTGCAAATTTGACAAGCATTCCCTGCACTCCCTCATCCAAGTCATTAATAAAAATATTGAAGAGCACCGGGCCCAGGACTGAGCCTTGGGTTACCCCACTAGTTACCTCCTCCCACTTAGAGAAGGACCCATTAATCATCACCCTCTGAGTACGATTCTGTAGCCAATTGTGTATCCACCTGACCCTTGATCTATCCGGCCCACACCTAGTTAGCTTGCTAATCAGGATATCATAGGGCACTTTGTCAAAAGCTTTGCTGAAGTCAAGATATACTACGTCGATAGCATTCCCTCTGTCTATCAGGGAGGTGACCTGATCAAAAAACGAGATCAAATTAGTTTGGCAGGATTTGTTCTTGATAAATCTGTGTTAGCTTCTAGTTATTGCTGCTTTGTTTTCTAGGTCCTTGCACAATGACCGCTTTATGATCTGCGCTTTCAGCTATACTCTCTTGCCTAGTCAGCTAAGAAGAATTGTTCTTAGAAATTGGCACCTGTTCAGGGATATTCATATTTCAAGGAAATGCCTAAAATTAAGAGAATGAGGGATTTAAAGGAAATTTTAATACACACTGACATTTTAACTAGTACTAGGTAGGATCTATGGGGACGTGGTGGTGCTGCGGGTTAAACCACAGAACCCTCTGTGCTGCAAGGCCAGAAGACCAGCAGTCGTAAGATCGAATCCACGTGATGGAGTGAACTCCCGTCGCTTGTCCCAGCTTCTGCCAACCTAGCAGTTCGAAAGCATGTACATGCGAGTAGATAAATAGGTACCACCACGGTGGGAAGGTAACGGCGTTCCGTGTCTAGTTGCGTTGGCCACATGACCACGGAAACTGTCTACGGACAAACGCTAGCTCTACTAGGGCTTGGAGACGGGGATGAGCACTGCGCCCTAGAGTCGGACACGACTGGACTAAATGTCAAGGGGAACCTTTACTTAGGTAGGATCTAGGGAAGTGCCTTACCAATGGGACATTTCAAATGTAGGAGGTGTAATGTGTGTAATGTATTGAGGGATCACATTTGACCATCCCAGGGGGTGATTTTGTTTTTAGATCTGGATCATTCTCAACATGTTCAACACCCCATTTAGTTTGCTTGATAATCTGTAATTGTTCCAAAACGTATGTGGGAAGCACGGCAGGACCAGTTAAAATCAGGATGCAAGAACAGCAATCAAGGATTAGAAATGAAATGGATGCGCCGCTAGTAAGTCATTTTGCAGAAATCGGTCACAAAGCAGATAGCTTAAAAAATTTTGTTCTATATTTTACTACAAAGACAGGTGAGGAAGCGATATCCAAAGATCTCCTACAGAAGGAAATAACGTGGATATTCAGATTAAAATCTCTTATTCCGAATGGTTGGAATGCCAATATTGATTACACGTGTTTTTAATGATTTTGGTTTATGCAGTGATGAGACATTTCTATATTTCTTTGTCCTGTGCTTGTACTATCATTTTAAATTCCTCTGTGAAAGTAGTTCAACAGCTGTAATGAGTAGAGATGTGTGCTTCGTATCCAGGGGATATGAACAGGAAGTGCGCCACGAGAGGTGTCCCACTGGTCGATTCCCACTCCCTGGAACCGTCCTAGTCCACTCATGAGTCTCCCTGCTCAGTTGGTGAGCAGTCAGCTGCAGGGAGAGGCGGGGAAGCACCAGTGGGACTAGTGCTGTGATTGGTGCTACACAGATATTGACAGAGTCGCGCGCTGCATGGAGCCCAGTAATTGTATCGGGTTGTTTCTTGGGGGGGGGGGGGGGGATGGACTGCCAGGACACCTGTGTTGGTGCGCTTCATATCCGTATCCCCTGAATACAAATACAAAGCTCACATCTCTAGCAATGCGTTGTTTTGAAGGTATTTGAGAGTAGATGTGAACTGCTGCGGTATGAGAGCTTTATGTTCTGGGAAGTCCGTTTTTACTGGAATAGTACGTATGTGAGAATAAGGTTTTAATAAAGAGGCATTAAGGTTTTTTTGGAAATGAGTATGCATTTTTATGTTCTAGGCCCTGTATTGACAAGCCTTTGGTCCTAGTTTTGACAAAGGAAGTGGAACCAGGAATTTATATGAGCCCCCTGGTCAGCTGGGACAACCTAAGCTTTGACAAAGGAACCGAAACCATTATCAAGGAAAACTTTGCTGCAAAGGAATTTCTGGGACTTAAAGCCTTTATTGAAGTCTTCCATGTAAAAGCAGTGGACCATATGAGCTGAACAATTCCTTGATAGACCTTTTGGCTTCCTGGTAGATCTGTTTGTTGTCAATGAATGTATGTAAAGACAGAGTTCTGCCTCCTGTCCTCTGAAGATGCCAGCCACAGAGACTGGCGAAACGTTAGGAAGAACAGCCTTCAGAACACGGCCAAAGAGCCCGAAAAACCCACAACAACCATCAGATCCTGGCCGTGAAAGCCTTCGGGAATACAATGTATGTATTTATTTGATTGATTGATTGAAACCTGGTTAATCTTTTTGAAGAGACCCTTGTCCAGCAGGCCAGGGCAAAGAGGCAGTCCCGAAACCTGCAAAAACGAGCTGGACTGGGGACAGATTGTATTTGTCTTCAGTGTGGAAGGGATTGTCACTCTCGAATTGGCCTTCTCAGCCACACTAGACACTGTTCCAAGTCCTCCATACAGAGCACGTTACCATAGTCTCTCGAGCCTGAAGGATGCCTAATCAAGGTTAATCTTTAAGGTGATCAAGTGTAGGCATCTGTAAAGGAGAGCAGCCTAGTGTGCCGTCCTCCAAGGAGTGCAGACAGGAGATGATGGCCGGATGTGCCGTAGGAGAGCTGATCAAGATAGTAGATGAAGGAACAGGGAAGAATAGGGCCATAGAGATATTCTTAGCAGAAGACAGACAGACTAGAAAGTGGGAGGAGTTGGATTTAATGAGTTGGGAGGATATAAAGGAGGAGAAAACAGCAGAGAGGGGGGAAGAGGAAAATGGAAGGGAAGAAAAAAGTACACAGATGGAGAAAGAACCAGTAAGGCACAAAACGGTGGAACTGGTGAAGGAGTTCCCTAATCTTAGAACTGGGAAATCTCTAGAACTACTAGACATGGGGGATTAGGTAATAACCTACAAATTAGGTTATTACCTAATCCCCCATGTCTAGTACAGAAGGGAGGGGTAGAGGAGAAACCAGGATGGAGAATGGTGGCGGTGCCACGTCCTCAGGATACAGGGAAGAAAATAACGTACATTGGTACTACCAATTACCTGCCTTATCTGGAAGGGAACTATGTGAAGCATCCCTGTTGCGGGACGACCTGTGCAACACTGAGTTTTCCCACATGGAACACAACCGAACAAAATCAATGTGGGGTGAAGAAGGGAGAAAAATGATGAAAGAAAAGGACTCTATGAATGTTAAAAGTTATAAGTTGTTATCTGAATTAAGTGGTTTGGATCCGTTTTATGTTGACGTTCAAGAAAGCAAAAAGAATAAAGAATCGTTGTCTATACCGTTATCTTCGTCTCCGTCTCTATTTCCCGCCGAAAAGAAAGACCCGCCCATAGCAGACAAAGAACCCAATCACAGCATCCTTCAAAGACTATGGTAATGTGCTCTGAATAGAGAACTTGGAACAGCGTCTAGTGTGGCTGAGAAGGCCAATTCGAGAGTGACAATTCCTTCCACACTGAAGACAAATACAATCTGTCCCCTGTCCAGCTCCCTGATTTTGCTGGTTTCGGGATTGCCTCTTTGCCTCAGCCTGCTGAACAAGTGTCTCTTCAAATTGGGAGAGGCCATGCTGCACCGCCTGCCTCCAGGCTGAACGCTCAGATGTCAAAGTTTCCCATCTCTTGAGGTCCATTCCTAAGGCCTTCAGATCCCGCTTGCAGACATCCTTGTATCGCAGCTGTAGTCTTTCTCTAGGGAGCTTTCCCTGCACTAATTCTCCATACAGGAGATCTTTTGGAAACCAATTGTCAGCCATTCTCACAACATGCCCGAGCCAACGTAGATATCGCTGTTTCAGTAATGTATACATGCTAAAAATTCCAGCTCATTCTAGGACTACTCTATTTGGAACTTTGTCCTGCCAAGTGATTCCAAAAATGCGTCGGAGACAACGCATATGGAACGTGTTCAGCTTCCTCTACTGCCGTGCACAAAGGGTTCAGGACTCATTGCAGTACAGCAGTGTACACAGGACACAGGCTCTATAGACCTGGATCTTGGTATATGCCGTCAGCTTCTTATTAAGTCATACTCTCTTTGTGAGTCTAGAGAACATGGTAGGTGCTTTGCCAATGCATTTATCCAGCTCGACATTTAGGGAAAGAGTGTCAGAGATCGTTGAGCCAAGGTACACAAAGTCATGAACAACCTCCAGTTCTTGTGTAGAGATGGTAATAGAGGGAGGTGAGTCCACGCCCTGGCCCATGACTTGTATTTTCTTCAGGCTGATTGTTAATCCAAAGTCTTGGCAGGCCTTATTAAAACAATTCATAAGTTGTTGGAGGTCTTCAGTAGAATGGGCAACAACAGCTGCATCATTGCCGAAGAGGAAGTCCCGCATGCATTTCAGCTGGACTTTTGTCTTCGCTCTCAATCTAGAGAGATTAAAGAGCTTTCCATATGATCTAGTCCAGAGATAGACACCTTCTGTTGCAGTTCCAAAGGCATGCTTCAGCATGGGAGCAAAAAAAGATCCCAAACAGGGTCGGCGCGAGGACACAGCCCTGTTTCACTCCGCTTCGGATGTCAAAGGGATCTGATGTTGAGCCATCAAAAACTACAGTGCCCTTCATTTCCTCATGAAAGGACCTGATGATGTTAAGGAGTCAAGGTGGACATCCAATCTTGGGAAGTATTTTAAAAAGGCTCTCCCTGCTAACCAAATCAAAGGCCTTTGTGAGATCTATGAAGGCCACAAAGAGTGGCTGTCGTTGTTCCCTACATTTCTCCTGCAACTGTCTGAGGGAAAATACCATATCAGTGGTGGATTAGCTCGAAATCCACACTGTGATTCTGGATAGACTCTGTCTGCAAACACCTGGAGTCTCTTCAGCACAACACGGGCAAGCAGCTTTCCTACAACGCTGAGAAGAGAGATGCCACGGTAGTTATTGCAGTCACCCCTGTCTCCTTTGTTCTTATACAATGTGACGATGTTTGCATCCTACATGTCCTGTGGTACTCCACCTTCCCTCCAGCAAAGACAAAAGATGTCATACAGCTCAGTGGTGATGATCTCTTTACAGCACTTCAACAGGGATGTTATCCTTTCCAGGTGCCTTGCTGGAGGCAAGGGAATCCAAGGCCGCTTTTATTTCTGCTAAAGTTGGGTCGCTGTCCAACTCTTCCAAGACAGGTAGGCACTCAATCTTATTTAATGCCTCTTCGGTTACTGCATTCTCTCTGGAATATAGCTCAGAGTAGTGCTGCGCCCAGCGTTCCATCTGGTGTGCTCCGTCCTGGATGATCACGCCTGTAGCAGTCTTCAAAGGAGCAGATTTCTTCTTTATTGGGCCTAAAGCCTGCTTGATACCATCATACATTCCCTTGATGTTACCTGTGTCCACTGCTATCTGTATCTGAGAGCAGAGCTGAAGCCAATAATCGTTAGAACATCTCCTGGCAGCCTGTTGGACTTTGCTACGAGCAAGTCGAAGAACCTGCAAGTTGTACTCACTAGGACAGGCTTTGTGTGCTGCTAGAGCTCTCCTCTTTTCCTTGATGGCTGGCATCAGCTCCTCCGAATGGGCTTTGAACCAGTCTGCCGTCTTTTTGGTCTTTTTGCCAAGTGTGGACAAGGCGGTGTTATAAAGTGCGTTCTTTAAATGTTCCCATTGTTCAGTTGCATTTGCCTCAGCCGGGCCTGAAAGGGTTTCCTCAAGCGCTTGGGCAAATTCCTCCACTTTTCTTTGATTGCGAGTCTTGCTGATGTCAATACGTGGTCTTCCTTCCTTTTTCGTGTGATACAATCTCTTTGTCAAGAGAAAGGCCCTGATCCCTCCTTCTACACCCATCTCCTGACATGGAAAAGGACCGGAGCCTTTCCCCCCACAGACCCTCCCTTGCCCCACATCCCCACCTTCTGCCACTCTTTTAACAAACAGGCAGAGATCCTATGGAGGCGTCTGACGGGGACGGTGGCTTACCAAAGCCACTGGGAGGGGCAACCCCACCTCACCCCACTGCCCATGTGGGAGATCCCACTTCAGTCCTAGCACCTGGGTTTGCAAGCAGGGCAGAGGCCATTTCGGCAACTGCGCAAAGAGCCAAAAACACACCAGGAGATCTCCCAACACAGCCAAAGAGCTTAGCTCTCTCCCAATTTGAGCTTTCCAGGAAGTGGGATTATTTACGGACAGGAAAGGACAGGAAAAAAAGATCAAATTGTAGAGGCTTTGTGGTTCACTTCCCTCCCTGGAAGATCATGCTTTAAATAAGTGCCATTTCCTGCCTGATCCAGTGACCCAAAGAAGCAGAGACCGAGACTCCCCATCCAGGCACTCTGAGAGGAGATTGGAGGAGTCTTGTGTTTGTCCTGCCAGGAGCCTGGCTCGGCTTCAGTCATGTGATAGGAAAGGGTGTAAAACGGAATGCTTCTTGCTGGGAAGGGGAACGTGATGAGAAAATTCTTTTAAAACTGAGAGGAATGCAATGATTGAAACATACCATAATATAATCGTAGGCAATGGGAAGCAGGACGTCATGTCAAGCCTGCAAAGGGCTGCTCCTCTCTTGCCTCTCTTTGTCAAGAGAAAGGCCCCGATCCCTCCTTCCACACCCATCTCCTGACCTGGGAAAGGACCGGAGCCTTTTTCTCCCCCCCCCCCCCCCAGACCCTCCCCTGACCCACATCCCCACCTTCTGCCACTCTTTTAACAGACGGGCAGAGATCCTATGGAGGCCTCTTGACGGTGCCCATGGGTCACCAAAGCCACCGGGAGGGGCCACCCCACTGCCCATCTTGGAGGTCCCACTTCAGTCCTAGCACCAGGGTTTGCGAGCAGAGCAGAGGCCATTTCAGCAACTGAGCAAAGAGCTAAAAACACACCAAGAGATCTCCCAACACGGTGAAAGACTTCAGCTCTCACCCAATTTGAGCTTTCCAGGTAGTGGGATTATTTGGGTACAGGAACAGAAAAGGATAGGAAAGAACGATCACATTGTAGAGGACTTGGTGGTTCATTTCTCTCCCTGGCAGATCATGCTTCAAATAAATTCCCTTTTCCTGCCTGATCCAGTGACCCAAAGAGGCAGAGACCGAGACTCCCCATCCAGGCGCTCCGAAAGGAGATTGGAGGAGTCTGTGTTTGTCCTGCCAGGAGCCTGGCTCGACTTCAGTCATGTGATAGGAAAGGGAAAATGAGTTTTACATCTATTATTTGGGCGGGGGGGGGGGGGGGAAGCACACGTATTTGTATTCCGAGACCCAGCCTGGAGTGAAAGGGAGGCAACTTTAAACGAGACGCATTGGAAACAAGAGCCTCAAGCCTGTTTCCTGAAGAGACGGTGAGAGACAAAAGGCGGGCGGGTGAGTGTTTTCTGAGCTGGATTTTCCTGGGAAAAGAAACCCCGGAAAAGAGAAGAGTAAGAAAGGAAGGGGGGAAACAGGGCAGTCATTTCTGGCCAGGAAAGTCCGGAAGAAAAGGGATCTCCTGGTGAGTAAAAGAAGCGAGGGAGAGGGAAACGGTGGCTCCCCATCTCATCCCCTCCCCTCGGAGTCCTTGGAAATCCTTGGAAATGTTTGCAGCTGAATTTGATGAGCGGAACACGTGGGGAGCGTGAGAGGGGCGGGGGAGGGACGGGCTAAATTCCTCTTGACGGGGTTTCTGGCCCTTTCGTCTGGGAAAGCATAACGAGGAAGCTTTAGGAAGAGCGAGGAGACGGCCTCAGGCGGCAGAAGGGAGAGGGGCAGCCCCCAGGGCCCCCAACCCTCCCCCCGGAGCCCCTTCTGGCCTTTCTCTTCTTGGGCCTTGAGAGCTAGACTGCAGCCATTAATGCACATTGTCCCACCTCCACTGTTCAAACTAGGGCATTTATTTCATGTAGTATTCGTCTGTGCGGAGTATCCGTGTAAGAGGCGGAAAGGGAGCAGGATTTTGTCTCGTGTTTCAGGCAAGCAGAATATCTTGGGCCACCCCCAACACTTTATAATGGGCTCTTTTCCATCTGCCTCTTTGCAAGAGCGACCCCAGCGCCCTCAGGAAAGGAATTTCCCCACCCAAAACACCCACCCAAAGTGCCCCAGATTCTGTCTGGCTCCGTTTGATCTGTGATTTGTGGGTGGCTTGGGGAAGATCCCATGGGAAAATATTCCTATGAAAGCATGAGAATCTACTTTTGATTTCATGGGATCCGTTTTTCGTACCTTCCGTCCTCAAGGTATGCCGGCTTATACGTTTCCAACGTGGAGGTTTAGAAAGGTTAACAAAGAAAGAAAATGTAAATACAAAAGCTGGTGATGCTTTTATTGGATCATTGCAAACTCAAGAAATGGAGTCTGGGATAGCATTGGTGATGCTCCTGATGCCTCCCAGGATTCAGCCAATTAGGTGGAAGGAGAGATATTTAAAAAATCAGAAAGAGGGTCCCTTTGTCTCTCTCTTGTTTGTTTCCCCCCCCCCCCTCTCCAGCTGGCCACGTGGGAGAGTTGATCCAGGATAAGGGGAAGTGAGAGACCACAGCTAGTTCCTTCTGGGAAGACCATCAGGGGCATCTTTATAAATCACTGCATTTCCCTGGGTTTCCAAACGAAATTGGTCACTGAAGAGTTGGTAGCCTCCCCAAGCACTGTTTGACTTTGCAGTCTGATTTCATTTCAAGGTGTGCACGTGAATTGAGCTTCATGTGTACTCCTCAGATGCAAGAAAAAATATGCGTCTGTAAATTAGAACAAAACAGTAGCACAATAATAGGGTCATCCTTTGCTTAGGAATAGCCAAAGCTGGTAAATGAGACAACTGGGTTTTGAATCGCCCACTTTGCTCTCTTCTGAGCTCTGCTAAAGGGTCCAAAGCTGTTCTGCATATTTTGTAATCAAAGTTTTGGCTCTTATTCTCTCCTCTCGATGCCTTCTCTGGTTGATGTTTCTTTTGTCAAAAGAAAGAGGAAGGGATCCTGGAAAGAGTGAAAGAGGAAAGAAAAAAACCAGAGGGGGAGAGGAAGGTGTGGCTTCTGTCAAAATGGCTGCCTATAAGGGTGGGGGGGACATGAAGGAGGGCAGAGGGAGGAGAGGGGCAGGAGGAGAAGTCCCCAAAACAGGGCAGGAGAGGCAGCTGGAGGGGAATCCAACGTTATGATGACCCAAACCATTTGGCTGCCTGAGGACCAAATCCACCTCATTACACATCTACCTACGAAGAGCGAAATTTGGAAATTCTAACCCTTGGAATGAGAGATGATTCTTTCTTGCTCCCATTGGAAGGCAGGGGCTCTCCTTTGGGGGCTGCAGGGGAGGCTGGGGGAGACCTACAGCTCTGTAACCCCAAGAAGAGAACGGACAGGAGCCTCAAAGGATGGTTGGCAAACATCACTGGTTCAACAACCATCAATCCATCATCTGCTAACTGCTGTGATCATCTTACTCGGCTTTAGCCCTGGGCCCCTGAAAAGCGGGAATTCAAAGGTGTTAGCTAATAATTATGAGAAAAATTACGAATCAGGCTTCTGTCCTGGGCTGATCCTTTTCCTGTTCTAGAAAGGCAGCTCTAAGCTACCGTAGTTAGGAATGAAACCTCCATCTCCTGTGGCACTACCTCACAAAAAGAAGGAATAGTGTTACAAAACTATTTTTCTTTTAAGTAATTTGAAAAGATGAATCCGGGTGGCAGTGGCTGTCCAGTGAAGGAACAGCAACACATGCCTGTCTCTCATTTCAGCCTTGGGATTCTCCTGCATTTTATTTTTGGAGATGAGGTTTGATTGGTGGCTGCAGTCTTGCCTTTTTTGCCTTAACTGTGTTAACATGGCAGGGGCTTGGCTTTGCAGAGCTTCCATAGTCTGGTCTCTTAAGGCAGTCTTTCCTCCGCAGAAGGAGAGGGGTTCTAGGACTCCGTTGGAGGCATTGTTGGCTACAGAATAAAATGGCAAACCAACACACATCTGGCCCCAGGGAAGGAAGAGACCCTGATGTTCTCAAGGCAGGAAATCTTGGAACCTGCTGGGAAAGAACAGCACAGAAGCTCCGAGGTGAGGAGATGCTCAGCTCAGATACACAGTGCCAGAAATTCAGGAAATTCTCCTACGAGGAGGCTGATAGTCCTCGAGAGATTTGCACTCGGCTCCACCATCTTTGTCGTCAGTGGCTCAAGCCAGAGCAACACACTAAGGCTCAGATCCTGGACCTGGTGATCCTGGAGCAGTTCCTGGCCATCCTCCCCCTGGAGATGTCCAGCTGGGTGAGAGAATGTGGAGCTGAGACCACTTCCCAGGCGGTGGCCCTGGCAGAAGGTTTCCTGAGTCTGAGTCAGGAAGACGAGAAAAAGCAGGAAGAGCAGAAGGTGAGAAAAATTAATGTTGGGGACTCAGAGTCTGAAGTGGGGGAGCCCACAGCCTCTGCCTGTCTGGTTGATGGCTGTTCTGGTGGAATTGGCTCCCCCCGCCCTCCCTTACGGTCCTTGAAAGCAAGATGTGTGCTTTGTGTGCATCATATTTTGAAACTGAATCATAGTTCCTTACGTCGGGGAGTCCCTCTTCCACTTAAAACAGGGTGTGTGCGTCCCCCCCACCATTGGTGTGCCCATTTTTCTGAGGAAATGGCAGGTTTACTTCATGCATCGGCACAAGCATCCAGTTCAGCAGTTTGGGGTGTGTAGTGGTAAGGTGGGATCCTTTTTGCATAGGGATTGTCCACCCCTCCATCTTGTCCATGACTACTCGAAAGGGTGGAGAAAATGAGAGAGGAAATCCCAGAAATTCTACTACTTCCAAATGTTTTTCTTGCAAAAATCCGAGCATGATGTGTCCTTTTTAACTTCTTGTTCCACATAATGGATCCTCAGAGTAGAGATCCCTCAGTAGCAATCCAGTCTGATTTCCATGCAGCAGAGAAACCTCCTTTCGACACCAGAAAAAGTCCCCAACGACAAGAGAGCCATCAAGACAACGAAGAAAGTTGCAGTTCAGTAGGTAAGGATTCATGTTGGGAGAGTTTGTGTGTCTCTCTGCATATCCCCCCCTCCCCCCCGGTACCTTTTAGGCTAGAGGGACACTACTCTGTAGTTCTATACGTCGACCCTGTGTTTTCATTATTCATTTTCCTAGACTTTTCACATAGCTAGCAGTTCTTCTGTTTCTCTGAAGGAGGCCAAATACGAAAAGATTCATTTTTATGGCATCTGAAAGAGAAAACCTCTAAAGTACAAATTTCGGGAGAGAACTTGATTCAACGATGGGTACTTGTTTGTGGGTTGGTTATAATGATACCCCACATTTCTTCTGAGATGCTCACAGCTGCCTTCCGCCTCACTTTACCCTTCGTAGAATTACTTTGTGAGGGAGATCAGGCTGAGGGGAGAGTGGATGGCTCGGCATCACCCATTCAGTACCATGGTTCATCGGGAACCAAAATGAGACCACCAGAGTCACTGCCCCACAGACTAACCCCAATGGATCTAAAAATGCTTTGGCATCCCACTCCCTTTTTCATTCTTGAGAAATGATTTTGTTTCCCCTTATCTCTTTTGCCGTCATCCAGCACATTTTATGCAAAAATTTCTGATTGTACAGTGGTGCCTCGCTAGACGATTGCCTCGCAGGACGAGGAAATCGCTAGACGATGCCTTTTTGCGATCGCTACTGCGCTTCGCAAAACGATGTCTCTCTATGGGGAATTTTCGCTAGACGATGAGGTTTCCCCATAGGAATGCGCTGACTAGTGGTGAAAAGCTGTCAGTGCAGCTGTCAGTGCATTCCGACGGGGACCCTCACTCGCTAGACGATGTTTCCCTATGGGAGATTTCGCAAGACGACTGCGTTTTCCCTTTGGAACGCATTGAAGAGATTTCAATGCATTCCAATGGGAAAACGTGCTTCGCTAGACGATGTTTTCGCTAGACAGCGATCTTCGTGGAATGGATTAACATCGTCTAGCGAGGCACCACTGTAATTTAAAATGAAAAATAAATCCAAAAAAACTTTTTTTAAAAATTTAGTATAAGAAATAGCTTAAATAAACCACAAAGTACCCTCCACCGATTGAAGACTTTAGCTTAAATATTAAGAGGAACGTAGGATCCTGGGTTGGAGAGGGGGAAGGGTGACCCCGAGGGAGCATCAACCCCACGTAAAGGCAGTGGCTTCAGAGCAGGCAGAGAGAAACTGGAGGTGGATTTGGTCCTCTGGAGCGGCCCACCACATTTTCTGTTTGTTTTGTATAATGTGGAGTCAAAGAAGGCGAAAACCTCCTTCAATTGTTTGTCTTTCTTTGAAGAGTGTTGGGAATACTATGTTGGGTGTGCTATGTTTTTCTCCATGGGTGGTCTCTAGGCTCCATTGAACCCTCTGAAGTAAGTAAAAATATTATTCGACATGCTGGAGAAATTCCTGCATGTTGGATAATATTTTTTAATTCTGCAATTGGCACAGTCACCAGTTCAGGAGTCTGGTATGGGGCAGTATTGTTAAGTTTTGGGAAAACGTCTGTATATCTCGTACTCTCTTAGAATACCAATTTCTCACACTTTCCTGAAGGGCTAGCGTTTATTGTGTGGGAACCAGTGTATTTCACTGGGATGTGAATCCTTTTTAGCTTGGATTTCTTGAGGTCATGATCTGATTGTGAGAGAAGCTTATGGTCTGTCCCGCAGGGCCTGTGAAGATGCCAACAACAAATATTCCTTCATCTCTTCCTGGTGATGCAGCGCAACCAGATCAGGTACAAAGAAGGGGGTTACGGGACACCACGTGGATTCGAATCCTGGAGTATTCAACCACATTTCTCCTCATTGAGACTGGCCATGCTTTTTTTTATGAGATGATCCACGTTGCCAATTATTATATAGCAGGGTGATAAGCATGGCTTTCTCCATGTGGAAAATAATTTTGTTTCTCTTTTGTTTTGAAGTATGGGCCTAGAATTGTTTGATGTTTTCCAAAACCAAATGTGGAGACAGCAGGAATTACTTTCCTCTCCCTATTTTTTCATCCGGAATACATTTCTCAGTCTCCGTTTTCTTGTGGAAGTGATAAAACGAAGAGTAGCCGTGGTGGATCAGAGCAAAGGCTGGTTCAGTCTATCATCCTCTGCCTCAAAGAGTCTTCCTTGATGCCTCAGGGAAGCTTCAAAGGCAGGCAAGTAGGCCACCAGTAGCCCGTTCCCTCTCTCTGTTAACCCCCAGCCACTGGAGTTCGGAGACTTCTCTTCCTGGAGGGAGCACATGGCCAAGGTGACTTGTAACCCTTGGTAAACTTGTTCTCCTATAGAAAGGTTGTTGATGAAACTTAAAACCTACAATAGAAGATACAACCACTTCTTTTTAATTGTGTTTTGGATTTAGGAGGTTATTTTGGTGAAACCTATGTGGAAGGCCTCTTTTCCATTTTTAGGGTCCATTGATCTTTGAGGAGGTGGCCGTGTCCTTCACCCAGGAGGAGTGGGCGCTGCTGGATCCCAACCAGAAGGCTCTGCACCAGGAAGTCATGGAGGAGAACTGGCAAACGATATCCTCTCTCGGTAAGACCCCCTCTTTCTCCAGCTGATGCTAATCTCTCTTCACCAAGGCACTAAAGAGACTAACAACAACAGCAACAAGTTGTTGAAGAACTCGTAGTTCTTCTATGTTGGACTGGTGTCCAAACTCATGCTAGCCACTGCAGGGTCCATAATGCTGGACTGGGCAATCTGTGGCCGTCCAGATGCTCTGAGCTCCAGATCCCATCCTCATAGCCAACTTTGCTGATGTAGAATCATGGTGAGAAGAGTCATTCATCAACATCTGAAGAGCTGAAGGTTCAAGAGAGCTGCAGCTTTGAGTAGGAATGGGGCTTTGGCCCTGGTAGCGTCATTGTGGGGTTTTTCATTAGTTAAGCTACGTACTGATCACTTAATGATTAAGGAAGACCAATGATAGGGCCCTTTAGGGATATGATCCACTTCTCTATTCCTTTTTTGTTAGCTTCCCTGAGTGAAAGGCTTCCAAGTGGGCTTTTTTTCTAATGGATTGTTGTACCTGAAAGCATTGTTTGTATTTTGGTGTTGCTTATGATTTTGGTATATTATGCTAATTGATCCCTTTAGTATCGTTATACTCATTTTGCGAACTTAAACACTGTCTTTTCATTGTTCTAAGCTGCCTGGGGTCCTTTTAAAAGAGAAGGGGTAGGTTACAAAATTTTAAATAAATAAATAACACATCCGGTCAGTTTCCAAAACATCAAATCTATGAAAGGTCTGATCTGCAGTTTGCCATTTTATTTTAGAGCAGTGTTTGTCAACTAGGAACCATTGGCAGCCATAATGACATTTCCTGCCCTGACTGATTGCTATGCTCCACCCTCTTCCACATTGCCAAATATCTCCCTACAGTTCGCAAAACATAAAAGAAGAATAAAACCATCTTGAAACATGTAAAATGAAAAGCAAATCAGGGTACGTTGAGAGTGATAAGACTCAAAGGTCCTACAGTAGTTCTGAAAATAATAATTGAAATAAAAACCTAAACCAAAGAAGAGTGTACCGTAGGTTCTCGGTGGCCATGAAGAAAAGCATGCAGTTTCTTTTAGTTTTCTTAGATACGTTGCGCGAAAGAGGGTGGAAAAGCACCCCTCTACCCTGGAAAGTGGAGGGAGCCGAGGGCATCAGAGCAATTGAGAGAGAAAAGGAGGGAAAAGAGAAGCCCTCAGTTGGACAAGAGAGGGAAGGGAGACAGAAAAAGGCGGGAAAATGGGAAGAGGGAAGGGAGGGGAAAGGAAAAAGGGAAGGAGATATAAAAAGGGAGGAAAGTGAATAGAGGCGTAGAAGGAGTGAAGGAATGAAAAAAGTAGAAGCTGTTACATTGGAAATGAGGAAATAAGGGCAAGTATGGAAATGGATATTGATGGACAACCCATGGACTCATGAGTAGGAAAAACTGATGTTGCCCAAAGAGGAGGCAGAAAAGGGGAGGAATTATTAAACACCCCCCCCCCAAAAAAAATCCTTTTCCCTGGGGAGACCATAAGAGTAGGGGGTGGAGGAAAAAGATCAGAGCGGTAAGAGGCTACACTGAGAGAGAAAAGAGAAAATGGTTTGAATGGAGAAACCCACACCACAGTAGGAGCTTTCACCCACGAGATCATAGAATCGTCGTAGGGTTGGAAGGGAGTTTGGAGGTCTTCCAGTCCAACCCCCCCTACCCAAGGCAGGGGACCTCATACCATCCTGGAACTCATACCATCCTTGACCTCATAGCATCCCGGACAGATGGCTGTCCAAACTTTTCTTGAAAACCTCCAGCGATGAGGCAGCCACAACATCGGGAGGCAAGCTGTTCCACTGCTTAATGGTTCTCACCGTCAGGAAATTCCTCATTATTTCCAGGTTGGATCTCTCTCTGATGGGTTTCCACCCATTGGTTCTTGTCCTGCTCTCAGGCGCAATTGAGAATAGATCGATGCCCTCCTCCCTGTGGCAACCCTTCAGATATTGGAAGATTGCTATCATGTCTCCCCTCAGTCTTCTCTTCGTTAAGCTAAACATACCTAGTTCTTTTAATCATTCTTCATAGGATTTAGACTCCAGTCCTCTTATCGTCTTTGTTGCTCTTCTCTGCACCCCTTCCACAGCCTCAGCGTCTGTTTTGTATTGTGGTGACCAGAACTCGACGCAGCACTACAAGTGCGGCCTCACCAACCCAGTATAGAGTCTTACTCTCACTTCCCGTGATCTTGATGCTATCCCCCTGTTGATGCAGCCTAGGACTCTGCTGGCTTCCTTGGCAGCTGCAGCACATTGCTGACTCATCCTTAGGTGGTGGTCCACCAGGACACCTAAATCCCTCTCACAGACTACTGTTGAGCCAGGTACCACCTATCCTGTACCTGTGCATCTGGTTTCTCCTGCCTAAGGGCAGGACCTTACTTTTCCTGCCACTGAACTGCATCCTATTGGATAGGGCCCAATGTTCCTTCTGAATGTTGAGTCTAAGTATTAGCAATTCCCCCCAGCTTTGTGTCATCAGCAAATTTGATGAGTGCTTCTTCAATCCCCTGATCCAGGTCATTTATGAAGATGTTGAAGAGCACTGGGCCCAAGACAGAACCTTGAGGGACCCCACTGCACACTTCCCTCCACGTAGATGTGGTTCCATTGAGGACCACACGTTGAGTGCGGTTGGTCAGTGTGACGATCACCTCCTTGAGGCACCTACGTTTTGTGCCTTCACAAAGGTTCCAGTCGTTTTCCTTTCACTGCCACCAGTGGATTACCTCAATCCACAAAATAAATGACGTTTGATCAGACACTTGTATGGTGAATGCAAACAAAACTTATTTATTAAAGTGAAGACAATTTAATAATTACAGAAGTTCTTCAGATGTCCATACTATTCTCTTGCCATATAATTTCCACCTTCTCTATCTATTTATCTTAACCAGTCTCTAACTCAATCTCTGTCTCTTCTGACTCTGACTAACTCACTCTCTCTTCTGTCTGACTCTTGACTGACTAACTCCTCCTCTCAGGCTCCGCCTTTTAACCTCTCTCTCGGCTCCGCGTCTCTACCACATTAGCATACAACATGAATAATACATGACTTATACCTACCAAAGGGTGAACGCTACAGACCTCCCCCCTTAAATATGTTTGTTTGGGAGGGGAAACACGTTTTCCATCCCAAACATGCATCATTGCATGAAACTTTACTTACCCTCTGGCATCATTTTGCAAGCAATAACAATATTTATTTATAACTATCACAATCTCTTTTAGTCTAAACATTCCAATACAATTCAATAATATACTTTACCTTATCAGTTATACTTACTACATTTAGCATTTTCAACCTTACAGAAATATACCACAATCAGGAAACTTTTACATAGATAATTAACCAGTAAATCAATATTCAGTTTTTCCACACTATACACAAACAGAACATTTCTTATAACATTATCAGCTTGGTTAACCCCCCCCCCCCATCAGTCAATTGGCTTTCGAGGCACGATCTGAGTCTCTTTTACTCCGTGGTTTGCAAAGTCCAAGTCTTTCACCTTCCCGGTGTAGTAAGGTGCGCTGTGGACTGGTCTGGTCGTTACTGCCTCCTTCAGCTGGACACACGACTGCTGGCACTCAGGGGTCCATCTGATGATCTCTGGCTCCTTCTTCTGTGTTCTTTTCGGTCGACTAGCAGTCATTGGGCCCTCTGATGTCCACTGGAAGTCCTCTGTTTGCCGTTTCTTAGTGAAGCCTGCTTTCTTTCTGGCTCAGGGCTTCACTTTCTCAGCTGGGGAAAGGGTAGGCAGTTCCCTCTCCTCCTCCCAAACATCTCTGGATGCGTCCTTCTTTAAGATGTCAGGGCTTACGCCTTTCTCCTCACTCACACATTCACCCACAGGTACTTTCATTGAAACGTTTTCCCTATGTGGGGGACCACTATCATGGGTCACTTTAATATTCTCAGGCTAGTTTCTCTTAAGTGGAATCAACGATTGGCTTGTTTTAGATCAGGGGTCAGGGAACTTTTTTACCTTTTACCCCCCCAAAAATTTATATATGCCAACATTACCCCCTTGATTTGAAAGGAAAGAAATCATACATTATTTGAATTCAAAATCTTATTGAATCTACACGGGCTGTGTACCAAACTAGCAGGATACATAATCAGTATCAATGGCTGCCAGGCGATGTGCCGAACTAGCAGGATGCACCAAATTTAATAAAGATGTGCACTATTTTTGCTGGAACACATTGCACACCAGCCTTGGGGTGGTATAGGGAGTAGTAAGGTGTCCAACGTGCCTAGCAAGTTGCATTAAATTTTTGCTAGCTCGCAGAGGATTTAATTATCATCAATGGCTGCCAGAGTGCTGCTAGCAATGACGTGCTTGCTAGAGACAGCCAAGGCAGAGTTGGGGGGGGGGCTTTTCCTACCACTTTAATCATTCTGTGTGTGGTGTGCAAAAAGGAACAAACCAGGCTAAAGGTCATGTCACCCACCCTGGTGCCACAGCCCAACATCAAAGGACCAGTGCGCTATTTTTTTTATCATCATCAATGGAAAACTCAGCAGTGGTCAGAGGATTGGAAAAGATCAGTCTACATCCCAATCCCAAAGAAGGGAAGTGCCAAGGAATGCTCCAACTACTGTACAATTGCACTCATTTCACACGCTAGCAAGGTTATGCTCAAAATCCTACAAGGTAGGCTTCAGCAGTATGTGGACCGAGAACTCTCAGAAGTACACTCTCAGATTTCGAAGGGGCAGAGGAACTAGAGACCAAATTGCTAACATGCGCTGGATTATGGAGAAAGCTAGAGAGTTCCAGAAAAAAAACTACTTCTGCTTCATTGACTACGCAAAAGCCTCTCTCTCACACACACACATCCACCCACCCACCTACCCTCCCTCCCTCCATTTTCTACATACTGTACATTTAAAGAAGCTTGATGAAGCCATCGATCTCTCGCACCTTCTTTCCCATCGTTAACTGAAGCCTTTCCCTCCTCGTGCTTGCTTGCATTCATCTCAGGCGGAAGCAGTATTCACAAGCCCCGGATTGATTGCCCGGGGCTGTAAAGCCCTAAACAATCAAGCAGGCTAATCTCCGATCTCTGTAAGAACGGATTTACAAGTGCCCTGCCACAACCAAGGAAGTAACAGGGAGAGGTGGCTTACAATTTGAGGTTTGGCTGCAGGGGGTGGGGGGAATGGGGGGTAGCGCTCTGCTCATTACCCCCAGGATTTTCACTTTTACCCCATTTGGGGTAAATTACCCCTGTTCCCCGACCACTGTTTTAGATGCACTGGGTATGTTATCTGAATCTATTTCTTCATTCTTTGATACTCTAGGTAGGGGGTTGCCTTGCAAGGATTTAAGGACTACTTGTTCCTCCCCTGCCAAAAGCAATTTTCTCCCCTCTATAGTTCTCAGTTCTACTACTTGGTCCTCAGGACAGAATACTCTTTCCTGGGCCTCATACAAGCCTATCTCTTTTTCAGGAGTACTTCCCAAGCTTGGCTCTGCCACTTCTAAGGACTTTTTTCTATATAAAAGCTCCTTATCCAGGCAAGACCTTTCAGGGCATTCAGGAGATAATAAAGTGGGTGTACTGGTGGCTGGTTCAAAGCAACCTACCAAACTAATTTCCTCCTCCTGCTCCTGAGCCAAACTATTTTTATTTGGATTCTTTAGAAGCATAAGATCAGCTTCTGGACGATAATTAGGCTGACTTCCAAAGAGACTTTTTCCCTCCAGGCTTCCCTCTGCTACTGTATCCATTTCTGCTGCAGTGGGTGATTCCTGGCCCCCTTGTGAGCAAGTAAGTACAAAAGCACTCTTAACATGCTCTATCAAATGTAAACCCTCTCTATATGTCAGGTCTTTATCAGTCATAGACCTCTCTGGGTGTTCAGGGGTCAGTGGAGTGGGATTCTCTCTAACTTTTGTAGTACAATCTTTCAAAGTACTATCTTCCATCTGTTCCTCAATACAGGAAGGATCATTAGGTATAACCTCATCAGCCATTTTGGTTACCTCATGGTTCTTCTCTAAACTGGGGCATCCCTGGATTGATTCAGAGGTTAGGGATTCCATTTTCCCCTCAGGGATTGTTAACTGCTCTCCCAGGGAACATGTGACTCCAAAAGCACTCTGCACATGCTTAGTGAGATCTAGCCCAATTAAACAAGGTTCTGGAATTTGATCAGAGATTGCCACATCCCAAATTCCAACCCAATCCCTATAGTTTATCTTTACTTTAGCCATAGGTAAAGTCACTGGAGTAGAACTTATTCCCTTGATTGTAACAGTTTGGTTTGGGAGAATTTGTTCTTTAGGAATCACATCAGGATGGCACAGGGTTATATTAGAACAAGTATCAACCACTCCTACAACAGGCTCCTCATTAATTAGGATTTCCTCACCAGGGTTCTGTACTAAAATATTTTCTGTCTTTACCAGAAAACACTGAACGACCTTGGCTAGTGGCAGATCAGAATTCTCTGTCGTGCTAGTTGCCATGGAGACAGAACCACCATTGTTACAACTTCCCTCTGTGGCTTCGACAGTTTTCAAACAGTAAACATTTTTGCTCTGACTATCATCTTTACCAATTTTATTCTTGTTTTTCATACAATTGAATTGTAAATGACCAAACTCTCCACAGTTATAACACTGTTTAAAAGTCCTTCTCTCATTCTGAGGAGACCTATTAAACTTTTCCTCAGGGTTCATTTGGGTCTGAGAACTAGGCTGTGCTAATCTTTTCAATCTTTTCATTTCTATTTGAAATTCCATTAGTTTTAACTCCAACTCAATTTGTCTTTTTTCCTGCTCAAATGCCATTTGTCTGGCCTCTTACTCAGCTTTTTCTCTCATTTCTAATTTCCTGGTTCTTTCTTTGATCTCTAATTCTTTTAAGCTTGAATTCCTGTTGTAACCTCCATTTTTCAAACTCTTTGGAGCTTAGAACACCTTCTCTCTCTGAGGCACCCTCACGAGTCTCCTCCTGTTCCACTGCTAGAGGGTCTCCATTTCCCTCCACTTCCTGAGGTAAACTTTGTGCCTCTTGAGGATCAATTACCTCCATTCTTAGCTTTCTAATTCTTTTGGTTGGCATAAGTATGTGTTCTTCTTTGATAAGAGCTGGTTTCTATTGCAGAGTTAGTCAGGCCTTTTTTTTAAAACACTATATTACTGTTGTTTGCTTTTTCCAGTGTTTTTCTGGTGTACTATGTAGCTCTCACTTGGCAGCTAAAGATGGCTAAACTTTTTCTGGCACCACACCAGCCACGATGTTTCTTGGTCTGAGACAACCTTCTTGCCTCCAGACACAAAACAAATTCTGTTTTCAAGCTTCTGCTTTTTAAGTTCCTTTCACCTCAGACCTGTTCTGACCCTGGCTTCTGCTTTTTATCCACAAGCGCTCCCTTAGAGCCTTGGATTTTAAGCTAGCCCACTGGGTCTGTTCAAATCCTGAGGTAACCTCAAAAGGAATTTTCCCTACAGAGTTGTTCCCTATCTTTAGTCCCCCCTCAGATCTGGGATCAGAAGCCCCGTCACTAAGCTTTACCACTAAAGCTCTAGCAGGTAACCCACTTCTTTGCCACAGACCTCTGACTAAAAGGTACCCTTGACTCAAAGAAAATTCACTTTTAACTCTGGCTTGACTGGATTTCTTCGGATCCCGCCGCTGGACACCAATTGTGACGATCACCTCCTTGAGGCACCTACGTTTTGTGCCTTCACAAAGGTTCCAGTCGTTTTCCTTTCACTGCCACCAGTGGATTACCTCAATCCACAAAATAAATGACGTTTGATCAGACACTTGTATGGTGAATGCAAACAAAACTTATTTATTAAAGTGAAGACAATTTAATAATTACAGAAGTTCTTCAGATGTCCATACTATTCTCTTGCCATATAATTTCCACCTTCTCTATCTATTTATCTTAACCAGTCTCTAACTCAATCTCTATCTCTTCTGACTCTGACTCTGACTAACTCACTCTCTCTTCTGTCTGACTCTTGACTGACTAACTCCTCCTCTCAGGCTCCGCCTTTTAACCTCTCTCTCGGCTCCGCCTCTCCACCACATTAGCATACAACATGAATAATACATGACTTATACCTAACAAAGGGTGAACGCTACAGTCAGGCAGCTGCAAATCCATCTGGTAGTTGCTCTGTCTATCCCACTTTGTTCTATCATGTGCAGAAGTAGGTTGTGATCTACCTTATCAAATACCTTACTGAAGTCTATAAGTATACCATATCCACTGTGTTTCTTGGTCCACTGATTTAGTCACTTTATCAAAAAAGGCAATAAGATTTTTTTGGCATTAGCTATTCTTAACAAACCCATGCTGGCTTCTAGTAATCACCTTGTTATTTTCTAGGTGCTCACAAATCTGTTGCTTGATTATTTTTTCCAGGATTTTCCCAGATATTGATGTCAAACTGATTGATCTGTAGCTTCTTGGATCCACTTGCCCCCCGTTTTTGAAGATTGGAAGCACATCAGCTCTTTTCCAGTCCTCTGGCAGTTTGCCCATGCTTCAGGACCTCTGAAAGATTTCATTCAGTGGTTCTGAGATCACATCTGCCATTTATTTTAATACTCTGGGATGTAAACCATCCGGTCCAGGAGTCTTGAACTCATTCAAAGCAGCTAGGTGTTCTTTTATCACTTCCTTACCTATTTTGACCTGCGTCCCTCTCCTGTCTCCCGCAGGACCAATTTTTCCTTTTGCATAAATGAAGATACAAAAAAAAAGAATTACCGTATTTTTCCGTTTATAAGACGCCCCCATGTATAAGGAAACCCCCCCTCCACACTTTTCTAACCCTAAATTAAGAAATCGTAACTTAGCTTTAAGTATTCAGCCTCTGGGCTCAGAACACTGGGACATTATGAGTCCCTGTTGCATCTCAGCCTATAGGCTCCACCTCCAACAAGGTGTGTTCCAATTGGTTTGTTTAGCATCAGCTGATGTCGGTTCCATGAGGCTCATGATTGGAGGAAGCTAAGTCTCCTGACTGTAGGAAGCTAAGCCTCGTGATTGAAGGAAGCCTGTTTACAGAGGTAAGGTATGGGCCGTTTTGTTCTCTCCTCAGCTTTCTTTCGCGTAGAAGACGCCCCTCAATTTTTAGTGTAATGGTTTTAGGAAAAAGTAGCATCTTATACATGGAAGAATACGGTAAGCAGTTCTGATTTCTCCCTGTTGCCTGTCACCTTCTTGTCATCTTCTCCCACTGGTGGACGAACCATTTGCAAAATGTTCATCTATTTCCTTGGTTTGGTTAGGTGGCTTGTAGTACACGCCTACAGCTATGTCATTCGTTTCCCCCCTAATATTCACAGAAAGAGCTTCAGGAAGGCTTTCCTCCTTGGTCTTCTGTATTACAGTACAGGAATAGTAATTCTTTACATACAGTGCAAGTCCTCCTCCTCCTCTTTTGCTGGGTCTGTTTCTTTTCAACAAATTATATCCTTCCAGCAGCATATTCCAATCATGGGTTTCGTCCCACCAAGTTTCTGTAATGGCAACAATATCATACTTCCCCTCATGTACTAGTACTTCAAGTTCTCCATTTGTTCCCCATACTTTGAACATTAGTGTATACGCATCTGAGCCCTTTATATCTGACCTTTTGTTTGCTTGCTGTGTCTCGTGTTTTATACTTGAGTGTCCCTTCCTTCTTAGCACTTCCCTCCTCATTGTCCAATTCAGTGTCTAGGGGTTTGTGCTTTGGGTTTGGTCTTAGAGATTGTCCTCCTTCCTCCTGCTGATTTAGTTTAAAGCCCTTTGGATGAGTTGAGTGAGATGTCTGCCAAACACGTCCTCCCAGTCCTTATGAGGTGCAGCCCATCTCTTGCCAGGAGCCCTTCATGTAGGTAGTGTAGCCCATTGTCCAGAAATCCAAAGTTTTCTTGACGGCACCATCCCTTGATGGTGGAGAACGGTTGGTGAAAGAGCATTTCTCCTGAGTAAAGCTCAGCTTATTTCTGTGTGAGCTTTCATGCATCCAAATTCACTTTTTCATGTGATTTGCTTTTATTATTATTGTTATTATTGTTGTTGTTGTTGTTGTTATTATTATTATTATTATTATTATTATTAAATAAACAGTGGTACATTTCCTTGACTTTCCTCTTGCTCCTTATGTGTTGAAATAAACTTTTTTTGGTCATTTTTGTCATTTGTTGCAAGTCTTAGCTCATTCTGAGCCTTAGCCTTCCTGACTCCGTCCTTGCAGATTCGAGCTCTTTGCTGGTATTCTGTTCTAGTTATGAGCCCCTTTTTCAGTTTTTTATACTTATCCTTTTTGTCCTTTTAGCTTGTCAGAGAGCTCTGTGTGCATCCATGCCGGTATTGTCCGACGTCTCTTGTTTCTCTTTCTCTGTGGTATTGTTTTGGTCTGGTCCTTTCTTATCTTGCCTTTCAGGGTTTCCCAAGCATTCTGAACAGTTTTACCCTTTAGGATTTCCATCCCTGGAATCCTTCCTATTACATCTATTAGTTTCTTAAAGTCAACTGTCTTAAAATCTAGAACATTACTCTGACTTGGTACAGTTACCCTTGCCTGCATGATGGTGAATTCTAATATGACATGGTCGCTTTCTCCTACAGTTCCTACAATTTCCACTCCCTCAACTAGGGGATGTGGGTGAAGGTAGAGATTGGTTCTTCGCCTTCTAGGGCAGACCCCTCTCCCTGTCCTTAGAGGGGGAGTTTCAAAAAGGATTGCAGTTGGAGGGAAAACATTAATCACACTGTGAATGAAGCAAAGAACTTAATTGATTAAAGGAGACACTAGAAGGATTGTTTTAACCTTGTTTGACTGCTTTCTGTCTGATTCAAAGCAAAGGCTTGGATTTCTTAGGTGCAGCCTCCCTGTTGATCATATATCTCTTGGACTGGAGCCACTGAATATGGTTTCAAAATCAACATATTTTGGAATGTTGACATATAAAATGCATCCAGTTGAGACTGCGGATGTTTCAGCCCTAGGTGGGGCTCGTCAGCCTTGGAAGGCAGCCCATCTAGGAGAAGGAAAACTCCGATTTTAAACCTCCACTGCCTTGTGGCTATATCCACTGATGGAAAAGGCTTCAGGAGTTAACCTCGAGGCAAAAGCCGGAGCCGGAGTCCCGGAGGCAGTTCGTGTCGTTCTGGCAACTCCTGCGACGTCGCTGGAACCAGTTGTATTGGCTCTTGCCTTTCCATTGGACTATTTCAGTGATGTGGAGAGGGGGGATTTGCTGCTTGGGTAACAGCCTATCCTCCATATTTTTTTACCCAGGCTTCGTGCTCTGGAGAGGACACTCCAGCATCGCATACAGTGTCAAAGCAACACGGGAAGTAGCAGTTACCGGTTATAAGTCTTTGCTCGATTGGCGTAGAGCATGATGCCAGGGGCTACTTCTGACGGTGGGAGAGGTCATTGCACCTCACTAGGTAGCTACCGCCCGCCTTAAGCTGGGCAGCCCCCAGCCAGTAAGGTACTACCTCGCCACGGTCTGTTAACCTCACGGGGTGCGTGGGGTTTAGGGTGAAAGCCGACAAGCAGATCGATAACCCTGCACCATGCAACAATCGTAAGAAAACTTCTGCCCTAAAGTTGGGCACCTGGAATGTACGGACAATGACCCCTGGCTTTTCTGACGACCTGCAGGAAATAGACGACGTGTGCAAGACAGCTGTCATCGACATGGAACTGAGTAGGCTGCAGATGGACATTGTTGGCCTGCAAGAGACGAGATTGCCAGACTCGGGATCTGTCAAAGAAAAAAACTTCTCATTCTTCTGGCAGGGAAAACCATTGAATGAGACCAGGGAATATGGTGTTGGCTTTGCAGTCAGAAATACTCTTCTGAGATCCATTGTTCCACCTACTGTGGGGAGTGAAAGAATCCTGTCTGTGCAGCTCCACTCATCAGCGGGACCGGTCACCCTCATTAGTGCATATGCACCAACACTGTCATCCACAACAGAAGTGAAAGACAAATTCTACGACTATCTGGCAGCTACTATCAAAAAAGTCCCTGAAAGAGAGTCACTGTTCATTCTCGGAGACTTTAACGCTAGAGTTGTTGCTGATCACAATTCTTGGCCCACTTGTCTAGGCCGTTTTGGCATTGGGAAGATGAACGAAAATGGCCAACGCTTGCTGGAGTTTTGCTGTTATTATGGTCTTTGTGTCAGCAACACATTCTTTAATACGAAGCTTCAACACAGAGTTTCCTGGAGACATCCAAGATCCAAGCATTGGCATCAGCTCGATTTGATCCTCACTAGACGTTCTAGCCTTCCTAGTATTACGATCACACACAGTTACCAGAGTGCTGATTGCGATACTGATCACTCCCTGGTGTGCAGTAGAGTAAAATTGCGAACAAAGAGATTGTATCACACGAAAAAGGAAGGAAGACCACGTATTGACATCAGCAAGACTCGCGATCAAAGAAAAGTGGAGGAATTTGCCCAAGCGCTTGAGGAAACCCTTCCAGGCCCGGCTGATGCAAATGCACCTAAACAATGGGAACATTTCAAGAATGCTGTGTATAACACCGCCTTGTCCACATTTGGCAAGAAGACCAAAAAGACGGCCGACTGGTTTGTCGGAGGAGTTGATGCCAGCCATCGAGGATAAGAGCAGAGCTCTAGCAGCATACAAAGCCTGTCCTAGTGAGTACAACTTGCAAGCTCTTCAAGCTGCTCGTAGCCAAGTCCAACAGGCTGCCAGGAGATGTTCCAACGATTATTGGCTTCAGCTCTGCTCTCAGGTACAGATAGCAGCGGACACAGGTAACATCAAAGGAATGTATGATGGTATCAAGCAGGCTTTAGGTCCAATAAAGAAGAAATCTGTTCCCTTGAAGTCTGCTACAGGCGTGATCATCCAGGACCAAGCACAGCAGATGGACCGCTGGGTGCAGCACTACTCTGAGCTATATTCCAGAGAGAATGTAGTAACCGAAGAAGCATTAAATAATATTGAGTGCCTACCTGTCTTGGAAGAGTTGGACAGCGAACCAACCTTAGCAGAAATAAAAGCAGCCCTGGATTCCCTCGCCTCCGGCAAGGCACCTGGAAAGGATAACATCCCTGTTGAAGTGTTGAAAAGAGACCATCACCACCGAACTGTATGAAGTCTTTCGTCTTTGCTGGAGCGAAGGTGGAGTACCACAGGACATGAAGGATGCAAACATCATCACATTGTACAAGAACAAAGGAGACAGGGGCGACTGCAATAACTACTGTGGCATCTCTCTTCTCAGCGTTGTAGGGAAGCTGCTTGCCCGTGTTGTGCTGAAGAGGCTCCAGGTGCTTGCAGACAGAGTCTATCCAGAATCACAGTGTGGATTTCGAGCTAATAGATCCACCACTGACATGGTATTCTCCCTCAGACAGTTGCAGGAGAAATGCAGGGAACAACAACAGCCACTCTTTGTGGCCTTCATAGATCTCACAAAGGCCTTTGATTTGGTTAGCAGGGATGGCCTTTTTAAAATACTTCCCAAGATTGGATGTCCACCTCGACTCCTTAACATCATCAGGTCCTTTCATGAGGGAATGAAGGGCACTGTAGTTTTTGATGGCTCAACATCAGATCCCTTTGACATCCGAAGCAGAGTGAAACAGGACTGTGTCCTCGCACCAACCCTGTTTGGGATCTTTTTTTGCTGTCATGCTGAAGCATGCCTTTGGAACTGCAACAGAAGGTGTCTATCTCCGGACTAGATCAGACGGAAAGCTCTTTAATCTCTCTAGATTGAGAGCGAAGACCAAAGTCCAGCTGAAATGCATACGGGACTTCCTTTTCGCCGATGATGCAGCCATTGTTGCCCACTCTGCTGAAGACCTCCAACAACTCATGAATCGTTTTAGCAAGGCCTGCCAAGACTTTGGACTAACAATCAGCGTGAAGAAAACACAAGTCATGGGCCAGGGCGTGGACTGACCTCCCTCTATTACCATCTCCACCCAAGAATTGGAGGTTGTTCATGACTTCATTTACCTTGGCTCAACGATCTCTGACACTGTCTCCCTAGATGTCGAGCTGGATAAGCACATTGGCAAAGCACCTACCATGTTCTCTAGACTCACAAAGAGAGTATGGCTCAATAAGAAGCTGACGACATATACCAAGATCCAGGTCTATAGAGCCTGTGTCCTGAGCACACTCCTGTACTGCAGTGAGTCCTGGACCCTTTGTGCACGGCAGGAGAGGAAGCTGAACACCTTCCATATGCGTTGCCTGTGACACATTTTTGGTATCACCTGGCAGGACAAAGTTCCAAATAGAGTAGTCCTAGAACAAGCTGGAATTTTTAGCATGTATACATTACTGAAACAGTGACATCTACGTTGGCTTGGGCATGTTGTCAGAATGGCTGATGGTTGGATTCCAAAAGATCTCCTGTATGGAGAATTAGTGCAGGGAAATCACCCCAGAGGGAGACCACAGCTGCGATACAAGGGTATCTGCAAGCGGGATCTGAAGGCCTTAGGAATGGACATCAACAGATGGGAAACCCTGACATCTGAGCGTTCAGCCTGGAGGCAGGCATTGCATCATGGCCTCTCCCAATTTGAAGAGACCCTTGTCCAGCAGGCCGAGGCAAAGAGGCAGTCACGAAAGCAGCAAAATCAGGGAGCTGGATAGGGGACAAATTGTATTTCTCTTCAGTGTGGAAGGGATTGTCACTCTCGAATTGGCCTTCTCAGCCACACTAGACGCTGTTCCAAGTCCTCCATACAGAGCACGTTACCATAGTCTCTCGAGACTGAAGGATGCCTAAAATCTAAGTAAGTATTAAGTCCAGTATGGCTGACCCCCTAGTTCCCTCCTCCACCTTTTCGATGATAATGTTGTCATCCAGGCATGTCAGAAACCTGTTGGATCTCCCTCTTGCAGCAGAGGTGGTTTCCCAATTGAACGCCTTCTCCCACCTAGATCTACCCAAATTACTCGCTTTAGCCACGATGGGTGGCTGAGGGGCCTAACGCTGAGGGAGGCCCGGAGAGAAAGAACAAGAAATTGGGCCTTCTTGGCAGTGGCCCCTTGCCTTTGGAACAATCCTCCCCCGGAAATTCACCTGGTTCCCTCGCTGGGTGTTTTTAAGAGCAAACTTAAGACCTGGTTCTTTAGGCAGGCCTTCCCTCCTGTCAATACCTAACTTACTTCATTGCCATATCTTGTTGTATTATTGTTGTTGTTTTATTTTATATTGTCATTATTTGCACTGTTGTTAGACGCCCAGAGTAGACTTCGGTCTAGATGTGCAGGGTATAAATTAAATAAATAAAAATAAATAAGATAATAATAAATAATAAATATACGGGTAGTTAAAGTCCCCTATTGCTACAGTGGTGTGCTTCCTACACATCCCAGCTAATTGATTTGCAAAATGTTCATCTATTCCTCGGCTTGGTTAGGCCGCCTGTAGTACACCTACAGCTATGTCATTCATTTTCCCCCTAATATTCACACAAAGAGCTTCAGGAAGGCTTTCCTCCTTAGTCTTCTGTATTACAATACAGGAGTAGTAATTCTTTACATACAGTGCAACTCCTCCTCCCCTTTTGCTGGGTCTGTTTCTTTTCAACAGATTATATCCTTCTAGTAGCATATTCCAATCACGGGTTTTGTCCCACCAAATTTCTGTAATGGCATCAATATCATACCTGCCCTCTCGTACTAGGACTTCAAGTTCTCCCTGATTGTTCCCCATACTTTGAGCATTAGTGTATACGCATCTGAGGCCTTTATGTCTGACCTTTTGTTTGTTTGCTGTGTCTCGTGTTTTATACTTGAGTGTCCTGTCCTTCTCAGCACTTCCTTCCTCGTTGTCAAGTTCAGTGTCTAGGGGTTTGTGCTTTGGGTTTGGTCCTAGAGATTGTCCTCCTTCCCCCTGCTGATTTAGTTTAAAGCCCTTTGGATGAGTTGAGCGAGATGTCTGCCAAACACGTCCTTCCCAGTCCTTGTGAGGTGCAGCCCATCTCTTGCCAGGAGCCCTTCATGTAGGTAGTGTAGCCCATTGTCCAGAAATCCAAAGTTTTCTTGATGGCACCATCCCTTGATGGTGGAGAATGGTTGGTGTTATATTTTACAAAGAACATTTCTGCTGAGTAAAGCTACTAGGAGGAAAGACGGCAGGTGAAATTAATGAGGTAATTGACCTTCAGAAATGCTGAGTGTCTCTCAGTAGGCTCAGTATAAAAAAAGGGAGGCTTTCGGCTAGCAACAACAGCAACAGAAAGAAGCAGCAACAACAGATAGAAGAAGCAATAGCAGAATGAAGGAGCAACAACAGAAAGAAGGATATATTGCCCGAATGACTGCCTGATGTCGTAAAAGGAGTCAACGTGAATGTTTTTTTCTTAAGGGTGAGAAAAGACAGCTAAATACTGCTGAGGGATTTATAAGCTCTGAAGTTCCAGAGACTTCAAGCAACTAACTTAATTGCAACTGGAACAAGCAATGAGAAGCAGTTGTACTTCGGGACTATGTAAATATATATATTCCTTGAGAAAGAAATAATTGGTTAACATGAATGTGAATTATGTTTTTGTAAATAAGTAACTCTATTTATTTACAAAGATTCAAGTGATCCAGAAATTAAAGGCACTAAAATAAAGGACGAGAATTACAAATTACAAGCATTTGCAGATGATTTGGTGTTCATTCTTGAAGATCCGCTAGAAACAATATTGAAACTACTGGGGAAAATTGATGAATTCAGAGAAGTAGCAGGATTGAAGATAAAGAAAGAAAAAACTAAAGTCATAGTGAAAAATCTAATATCCAAACAAAAAAGTCAACTTTCAGAGAGATTAGACCTACAAATAGCTAAGAAAGTTAAATACCTAGGAATATATCTTAACTGCTAGATGTGTAACTATAAAAGAAGACAATTATATAAAACTATTTAATCAAATAAAAATGGACCTAGAAAAATGGAAAAATCTACAATTATCACTATTAGGAAGGATTGCAAGAATTAAAATGAACATTTTGCCAAAACTACTCTTCCTATTTCAAACAGTGCCAGTGAAAATAGAGAAGAAATATTTTGATGATCTAAACAAGGTGATATTAAAATCTAGCAAGGGAAGAAAACCGGAATTAAATGAAAATGTTGCAAGAATCCAAGGAAAAAGGAGGCTTTGTTTTACCAGACTGGACTTTATATTATCAATCATCTGTCCTAATTTGGCTGAAAGAATGGATTAGTGTGAGAAACAAAAGACTTTTATATTTAGAGGGGCATGACTTACAGCTGGGTTGGCATGCCTTTTTATGGTACCAGAAAGCCAAAACCCACAGGTACTTTCAAAACCATTATATTAGAAATTCACTGTACATAATCTGGGAAAAAATAAAAATGAAAATGTACACAAAAATACCAGGATGGGTTTCACCTATAGAAGTATTCGTACATCCCAATCTTTTGAATTTTGACAAAATCTTGACATATACAGATATGTTAGATATAGATAAGAGACTAAAACCGAAAAAAGATCTGATAGACCAGGGATTAGACTCATTTTGGTGGCCCATAATGCAACTACAATCTAGGTATGAAAGAGATTTAAAAATATATGATTTCTGTAAAGAACAGAAAACGCTTGACCAAATAATTTTAACGTCAGATGATAAATTAATTGGGGAAAAAATATAAATTTCTCTTAAATTGGAAAATGGTCGATGAACAAGTCAAAGAAACAATGGTAAAATGGGCAAAAAACTTTGGATATAATATTGATCTTGAAAAATGGCAAAAGCTGTGGACTAGAAACTATAAAATGACAATGGCATCATCTTATAAAGATAATTTATACAAAATGATTTATAGATGGCATTTACCACCTGATAGACTAGCTACAATGGTTTCTAATCGGTCAAGTAAATGTTGGAAATGTCATAAAAAACTGGAATTTACTATCACCTTTGGTGGACATGTGATAAAGCAAAAATGTTTTGGATAAAAATACATATATGGTTTGTTAAAATAATCAAAAAAATGTAGATTTTAAGGCAGAATTCTCTCTATTAGGTATAATACCAGAAAATGTTGATAAACAAAATGTATATTTAATACTGCATATTTTAACAGCCGCGAGGATTATATTTGCACAGTATTGGAAGAATGAAGAAACACCTCCAGATGAAGAAATAATTAAAAAGATACTGGACTGCGCAGAAATGGACAGATTGACATTAAAAATTAAAGTGAAGGAAGATTCAGAATACTATCAAACTTGGAATCTGTTTTATCAATGGCTAGAAGCATGTTGTATAGATTAAGGACTTAATATGTATTGTAGTTGTACTAACAAAGGACTATAAGCGGACCCAGGGGACACGATGTTAAACAAGCACGGACAGACTTTATAAATAATAATAATAAGAAATACCAAAAAAGAAAGAACTGCCTCCCCAGAGAAGACCACACAAAAGAGACGGACAGTTGTGGGGAGACAACACAATGCCACTGTTGCACTGGCAGTTTCCAAGTGATGCGTGTGAGACGCTAAAGTGAAAAAAATAATCCTAATCCCAAGATTTGAGGAAATTAAATGTTTCGTCTTCTGTTAACCTCTTCCTCCCTCCATTGGAGGAGAAGGTGGAACTAGCTTGTTGAAGGGTTTGGAACGAAAAGTTGTTGGTTTCAAGCAAGGACTATTGTCTAATTATCTGTTGATGGGGAACAAAAAAGGGGGGCAGAGATGAATCCTCACATAAGTCAGGATATTAGACTGCAAAATTAAAGAGGACAAAAGGACAAAATATTATGTACCTTAAAAACCCAACAGATTTATTTCTATGTGAGCTTTCATGCATCCCAATCCACTCTTAATAAATCCTTCTCTTTTTTCCCCATAGATGTATCTGACTCTTCGGCTCTGTCTCTCCTGCATTTGTCCTTCTTCCTCGGACATAACTGGAGGAAGAAAAATTTATATCCCAAATCTGGAAAGAGTTTTACGCACCAATTAGAGGTTACCAGATGCCAGAGAATACTTGCAGAAAGGGAAAGCTGCATTCCAGAGAAGCCATACAAATGCAATGTGTGTGGAAACCATTTTGCCATGAAGCTAGCGCTGCTGCTTCACAAAAGGGTCCACATTGGAAAGAAGTGCTTTGTGAGTGAAATGTCTGGGAAATGTTTAAATTGGATGCGAAAGAAACCATACAAATGCCAGGAGTGCGGGAAATTTTTTGCTAAAAATTCAAACCTTGTAAGTCATAACAGAGTTCACACAGGTGAGAAACCGTACAAATGCCAGGAGTGTGGGAAACATTTTACTAGAAATTCAAGCCTTTTGAAGCACAAGAGACTCCACACAGGAGAGAAACCATACAAATGCCAGCAGTGTGGGAAATGTTTTGCTGAGAATTCAAGCCTTTTGAAGCATACGAGACTCCACACAGGAGAGAAACCATACAAATGCCAGGAGTGTGGAAAATGTTTTACACAAAATTCACACCTTCTATGTCATAAGAAAGTTCACACAGGTGAGAAACCGTACAAATGCCAGGAGTGTGGGAAATGTTTTACTGAGAATTCCAGCCTTGTGACGCATAAGAGACTCCACACAGGAGAAAAACCTTACAAATGTCAGGAGTGTGGGAAATGTTTTCATAGGAGGTCAAACCTTTTGGTCCATAAGACAGTCCACACAGGAGAAAAACTATATAAGTGCAAGGAGTGCGGAAAATGTTTTGCTCAAAATTCACACCTTCTAAGCCATAAGAGAATCCACACAGGAGAGAAACCCTACAAATGCCAGGAGTGTGGG
Organism: Intellagama lesueurii; assembly: GCA_037013535.1. NCBI lineage: Eukaryota > Metazoa > Chordata > Lepidosauria > Squamata > Agamidae > Intellagama > Intellagama lesueurii. Next base: position 295,874,698 of record JBAJHW010000002.1, read on the forward strand.
AAATGTTTTGCTCACAGTTCACAGCTTGTGAATCATAAGAGTGTTCACACAGGAGAACATCCATACAAATGCCAGGAGTGTGGGAAATGTTTTACTGAGAATCTAAACCTTGTGAAACATAACAGACTCCACACAGGAGAAATATCTTATGAATCCCAGGAGTCTGGGAAATGTTTTGCTCAGAATTCAGTCCTTTTGAGTCATAACAGAATCAACACAGGAGAGAAACTGTATAAATGCCAGGAGTGTGGAATATGTTTTGCTCAGAATTCATACCTTTTGATCCATAAAATAGTCCACAAAGGAGAGAAACTATACAAATGCCAGGAGTGTGGGAAATGTTTTTCTCATAATTCAAACCTTGTACGTCATAAGAGACTTCACACAGGTGAGAGACCGTACAAATGCCAGGAATGTGGAAAACATTTTGCTCGAAATTCTTACCTTTCAATCCATAAGACAGTCCACACAGGAGAAAAACTATATGAATGCAAGGAGTGCGGGAAACATTTTACTAGAAATTCAAGCCTTTTAAAGCATAAGCGACTCCACACAGGAGAGAAACCATACAAATGCCAGCAGTGTGGGAAATGTTTTGCTGTGAATTCAGGCCTTGTGAAGCATAAGAGAATCCACACAGGAGAGAAACCATACAAATGCAAGGAGTGTGGAAAATGTTTTACGCAAAGTTCACACCTTCTATGTCATAAGAGAGTTCACACAGGTGAGAAACCGTACAAATGCCAGGAGTGTGGAAAATGTTTTGCTGTGAATTCAAGCCTTGTGAGTCATAAAAGAGTCCACACTGGATAGAAACCATATGAATGCTAGGAGTGTGGAAAATGGTTTGCTCAAGATTCTCACTTTTTGAATCATAAGACCGTTCAGAGAAGACAGAAATCGTAGAAATGCCTGATTTATGGGAAATGTTTTACTGAGAATTCACCCTTAGGCACACCTAAGGACACCACCCAGATTGGTATCTTTCGATAATTTTGTATTTGGATTGATGACCAAATCCATATTAAAGCTTTCCTTATTAAATGATAATTGAATTGCTTAAACTGTTTTGCTTTTTGATATCACAAAAATGAATGCCAACCCAAGCTCAGGTCATGTCCTTCCAACTTCAGTAATCTTTGATTTTCTAAAGTTATCCACTCTTTTATCCAGGATAATTCTGCCGCTTTATAATAAATCATCCAGTCTGGTAGACTGAAACCTGTCCTTTGTTTATTGTCTTGAAGCACTTTAAGTTTTCTTCTCAGTTTTTTCCCCAGCCATGTGAATTTGGAAATTATTTTATTGAGTTCTTTGAAAATGTCTTGCTTCAATATAACTGGGATAATTTGAAACAGAAAAATCAGATTTGGCAAGATACTCGTTTTTACAACTGATATTCTTCCCATCATCGGAAGTTGGAGCTTAGACCATTTCTCTAGATCTATCTTTATTTCTTTTATTAGTTTCATGTAGTTATCTTTTGTCAATGTACTCAGGGTTTTTGTCAAATGTATTCCTAAATATTTTATATTTATCGCTTCTTTGTATCCTGTTCGTTCTTGTCTTTTTCTCTCTCTTATTTTGTCATATTTTTCATTAAAATTTTTGTTTTAGAAAACAAAAAAATCTGAAATCTCCTGGAAATGATGGAATACCAGCTGAATATTATAAAGATTTGGGGAGGTTCTAATGTTACAATTCAAAGAATTGATAGAAGAAATAGAAAAAGAAAGAAAAATACCATTGTCATGGAAAGAAGCTATATCAATTATTCACAAACAAGGAACAGACCAAACTGAAATTAGAAATTACAGACCAATCTTGCTGCTATATGTAGACTACAAAATATATGCGACAATAATAGCAAGTAGAGTAAAAGAAGTTCTATCACAAATGATACACCAAGACCAAACAGGCTTCCTACCTAAAAGACAGGTGAAAAATAATATTAGAATAATACTGAATGTACTAGAATATTATGAAGCACATCCCGAGAAACAGATGGCACTGGTTTTTTTAGATGCAGAAAAAGCATTTAACAATGTAAATTGCAATTTTCTGATAGCTCAATTAGAAGCAGTGGATGCCGGAGAAAACTTTATAGCAAAAAAACCCACAAAACCATATATACTCAACAGGAAGCTAAGGTCAAGGTAAATAGGGAATTAACAGGAAAAGTTAAAATTGAGAAAGGCAGAAGACAAGGATGCCCACTATCGCCACTGCTATTTATCTTAATGATAAAAATCCTTAACCAGCAAATTAGATTGAATACACAGATAAAGGGACTAAAAATAAAAGGAGAAGAATTTAAGATTCAAGCATATACGGATGATCTGGCAATAATATTAGAGGATCCTATGGATTCGACAGACTCATTGACAGAGACAATAGCAGAATTTGGAGCCATGACCGGATTTAAAATAAACAAGCAAAAACAAACAAACAAACAAAAAAAAACCCTATCCAAATCCACTCTTAATAAATCCTTCTCCCCTTTCCCCATAGATCTATCTGACTCTCCGGTTATGTCTCTCCTGCACTTGTCCTTCCTTGGAGATTACTGGAGGAAGAAAAATTTATATCCCAAATCTGGAAGGAGTTTTATGCACCAATTAGAAGTTACCAGATGCCAGAGAATACAGGCAGAAAGGGAAAGCTGTATTCCAGAGAAGCCTTACAAATGCATTGTGTGTGGAAAATATTTTTCCATAAAGATAGCACTGATACTTCACAAAAGGGTCCATACTGGAAAGAAGTGCTTTGTCAGTGAAATGTCTGGAAAAAGTTTTAATTGGATGCGACACTTTGTGAATCGTAAAAGAAAGAAACCATACAAATGCCAGGAGTGCGGGAAATGTTTTGCTCAAAATTCACACCTTGTAAGTCATAAGAGAGTTCACACAGGTGAGAAACCGTACAAATGCCAGGAGTGTGTGAAACGTTTTGCTCGGATTTCAAACCTTTTGAAGCATAAGAGAGTCCACGCAGGAGAGAAACCGTACAAATGCAAGGAGTGTGGAAAATGTTTTGCACAAAATTCACACCTTCTACATCATAAGAGTGTTCACACAGGAGAGAAACCGTACAAATGCCAGGAGTGTGGGAAATGTTTTGCTCAGAATTCATACCTTGTAAGGCATAAAAGAGTCCACACAGGAGAGAAGCCATACACATGCCAGGATTGTGGGAAAGGTTTTACTAAGAATCCAAACCTTGTGAAGCATAAGAGACTCCACACAGGAGAAAAACTTTATGAATGCCAGGATTGTGGGAAATGTTTTCCTCAGAATTCAGTCCTTTCGAGTCATAACAGAATCAACACAGGAGAGAAATCATACAAATGCCAGGAGTGTGGGAAATATTTTTCTCAAAATTCAAACCTTGTATGTCATAAGAGAGTTCACACAGGTGAGAAACCATACAAATGCCAGCAATGTGGAAAACATTTTGCTCGAAATTTGTACCTTATTACCCATAAGACAGTCCACACAGGAGAAAAACTATATAAATGCAAGGAGTGCGGGAAATGTTTTGGTCAATATTCAGGCCTTTTTAAACATAAGAGAATCCATGCAGGAGAGAAACCATACAAATGCCAGGAGTGTGAGAAATGTTTTGATGTGAATTCAACCCTTGTGAGTCATACAAGAGTCCACGCTAGATAGCAACCATATGAATGCCAGGAGTGTGGAAAATGGTAAGTTAAAGATTCCCACTTTTTGAATCATAAGACAGTTCACAGAAGACAGAAATTGTAGAAATGCCTGAATTATGGGAAATATTTTGCTCAGAATTCACTTGTTATGGACCATCGGTCAGTCCAGTCAAGAGAAAATAGAGAAGTGCATGACCTGAACTTAAAAGAGAATGGTGGGAGGGCACTATGGTGTTTTGTGGTAAGGTACCAGAGTTGTGACTACTAACTTTGGTGCCCAAAGCTTCACATGCTTTTGTTATAGAGGGAGCATGAGGATTTGGGAGGAATGCCTTGTTTAGAGCATAAAATGACCATATTGGTTTTCCACTGTTGTTCTCTTTCTCGCACTTTCCACTATTTTTTCAGGATATCCTCCACTCCTTAAGTCTGCTGCCGTTTTATAGCTTTCTTCTAAAAACAGCCTCTCCTCTGTATTTCTTTAAATCCTAACAAAATGTCCGAAAGGCAGATTCCTTCTTGTGTGCGAGGGATGAAATGACTTCTAGTGCAGGTTAGGAAAATGCTATTGAGAGATTAAAAAAAGATCACCCGAGACAGATTGATACTCTCCTGGCTAGTCAACTAAGGAAAATTGTTCTTAGAAATTGGTACCTCTTGAGGGATATTCATATTTCAAGGAAATGCCTAAATTTTGATTTTAAGAGAACGAGGGATTTAAAGGAAATTTTAATTCATACTGACATTTTAAATAGTACTAGAACCTTACCAATAGGACATTTCAAATGTAGGAGGTATAATGTGTGAGATCAATGTATTGAGGGATCACATTTGACCATCCCAGGGGTTGATTTTGTTCTTAGATCTGGATCATTCTCAACATGTTCAACACCTCATTTAGTTTGCCTGATAATCTGTGATCTGTGAATGTGGAAAGCATGGCAAGGCCAGTTAAAATCAGGATGCAAGAACACCAATCAGGGATTAAAAATGAATGACTTACTAGTGGATGTGCCACTAGTAAGTCATTTTGTAGAAATGGATCACAAAGAAGACAGTTTTAAAATTTTTATTCTATACAAAGACCGGTGAGGAAGTGATATCCAAAGATATCCTACAGAAGGAAATAACGTGGATATTCAGATTAAAATCTCTCATTCCAAATGGTTTGAATGCTAATATTGATTCCATGTATGTTTTATGATTTTGGTTAATGGAGTGATGAGACATGTCTGTATTTCTTTATCATGCTCGTATACTATCATTTTAAATTCCTCTGTTAAAGTAGTTCAACAGCTGTAATGTGCTTCATATCCAGGGGATATGAACAGGAAGTGCACCAGCAGAGGTGTCCCGCCGGTTGGTTCCCACTCCCCAGAACCATCCTAGTCCACTCATGAGTCTCTCCGCTCAGTTGTGGAGCAGTCAGCTGCAGGTGGAGTCGGGGAAGCACCAGAGGGACTAGTGCTGTGATTGGTGTGACACAGAAGTTGACAGAGTCGCATGCTGCACGGACTCCAGTAATTGGACCATGTTGTTTGGGGGGGGGGGGGGTGGCAGGAATGGACTGCCTGTGTTGGTGCACTTCTTATTCATATCCCCTGAATACAAATACAAAGCTCACATCTCTAGTAATGCGTTGTTTTGAAGGTATTTGAGAGTGGATGTGAACTGCAGTGGGATGAGAGCTTTACCTTCTGGGAAGTCCGTTTTTACTGGAATAGTAAGTGTCACGTTCCCGCATGGCCCTTGGTTGTTTCACCAAGCAAAGGGCTCACGCTACATGTCGTTCAGCTGCCACCAGTTGATTATATCAACATTGTTTACTATTAAGGACAGAGGTCCAGGCAACGCGTCATTTATAAAGAACCAAGTCAAAATTGTTTATTGTTACAGATGATGAAAGTACAGTCAATGTCGTACACAACCTCCTCCTCCACTCTCAACCGCCTACTCTCACTCTCTCCCACTCTTCTTCCCCCACACTTAACTCCGCCCCCACCAACTCCTATTGGTGCATGCAAATCTTAACATAAATATTCATGAGCAGGGTGAATGCTACATCCCTCCCCCCTTAATTAGTTTGTTTTAGGAGGGGAAACTTAATGGTTTGCCCTCATAAACAAACGAAGGTACATGGAAGAATACAAATATTAACCTCTTACATTACTAAGGCTACATTACTTACATTACTAAGGATTACATTACATTACTCTTACTAAGGATACATACTATTACATTACTAAGGATAGATACTATTATTTTTACTATCACTGTTCTTACCTCTTAGTTTATTAATATCCAAGCACTTTAAGCATATCCCATAACTATTACACAAACAGAACAGTTAATATTGAACTCAGATAAAAACAAAGAATTTTCTCTAGTCATCTGGCCTTCTAGACAAAGTGTCCGCGACCACGTTCTGAGATTCTTTTACACTGCGGATATCAAAATCAAAGTCTTGCAAAATCAGCGTCCATCTCGTAAGTTTGCTGCTATTAGATTTCATAGTTCTTAGCCACACCAAAGGGGAATGGTTGGTGCAGAGGATGAATTTTTCTTCCCCAAATGTATGGCTTCAGCTTTTGCAGCATCCATATGAAAGCTAGACACTCTTTTTCGATAGTGGATAAACGTCTCTCACCAGGTTGGAGTTTCTTGCTGATGTAAGTCACTGGATGTAGACTCCCGCTGTCGTCTGCTTGGCACAGCACGGCTCCCAGTCCCACGTTCGACACATCCATGTAAATGATGAACTCACAGTCAAAGTCCAGTGCAATAAGGACAGGTTTTGAAGTCAGTGCCCTCTTCAGACGATCGAATGCTACCTGGCACTCTGACGTCCACTGGATGTTTTCAGCTTGCTTCTTTCGGGTAAAGTTTGTTAACGGAGCAGCTATCTCACTAAACTTCGGGACAAAACGTCTATAATATGCGGCAAACCCAAGGAACGCTTGGATTGTCATTTTAGAAGTCAGGTTGGGCCAAGTATCAATAGCTTCTATGTTTGTATCTAGGGCTTTAATCGTTCCCCCTCTGACTAGATGCCCTAGGTACCTTATTTCAGAGTTCCCAATTTGACATTTAGCTGCTTTCACTGTCAAACCGGCATCACCTAACCTTTGCAGCACGACCTCTAGATGGGATTTATGTTCCTCCCAGGTCTGGCTAAAAATACCGATGTCATCCATGTATGCCATAGTGAACTCTCTCAGATCATACAGGGTTTTATCTGCCAGCCTTTGGAGAATATAATTGACATCATTCATTTTGGAGACCACTGTGTATGGTCCGGTCCATGCTAACTGCAACTTATTTCCTTTTATGGGTCTCAACATTAATACTTCTTCTCCAGGACTGAATGTTCTTTCTCGGACTTTTTTGTCATACCAGCTTTTCTGTCTACTTTGGGCCCCCTTTAATTTTCCCCCAGCTATCTCTAGGGATCTTTGTAAGGTGTTCATTAAATTATCCCTGTATTCTACAATCGCCTTAGGGTCCCTTTCATTGTAATCTTCCCAGTTATGTCGTAACAAATCTAAAGCCCCCCCTTACTTTATGACCAAACAAAGGTTCAAAAGGACTAAAATCTTTGCTTTCTTGGGAATATCTCAATAAGCATACAGCAGTGGTTGTAATTTATTATCCAAATCATTTGGGTTCTCTGCCACATTCATTCTAATTAAGGTTCCGTTAATTTTTTCCACTATCCCATTCATTTGGGGTTGGTAAGGAGACGATGTCACATGGGAATTCCACAGACCTGCCATAGTCTCTTCATTAGTTTGGAAGTAAAGGAAGTTCCTAAATCTGTTATTATTTCTGACGCAAAACCCATTCGGCACATATAACTGATTAACACATCCGCCACAGTTTCCGTCTCTATGTTTCTTAGGGGGACTGCTTTTGGGTATCTTGTGGCAAAATCAATAATGGTCCAAAATATACTTATTTCCTTGTCTAGTCGCCCTGGGTAGGGGTCCCACCAGGTCCAGACCTAAATGCTGGAAAGGGATGGAGATAACAGGCAATGGGCATAACTTAGTGCTAGTCTTGTCATTTCCAGTACCTCGCTTCTGGCAAGTATCACAGGTTTGGCAATATTGCTTAATTTGCTGCCCCATCCCTAGACAATAACAATTCTGTGTGACCCTTTGCTTAGTGCGAGAGATGTTACCCTAAACCGGGTCTTCCAACGAGGATTTCAGTGGTTGGGATTTCCATGCTTTTCTCAGCGGCTTCAATCTGCCTCCCCTGAGAGCAGGTTATCATGCAAACACTCTGCACATGTTTTGAAAGATCCAACCCAATCAGACAAGGAGCTGAGATTTGATCTGACACAGCTACTTTCCATATACCAGACCACCCATGTTAATTCAATGCTACTCTAGCCGTTGGCAATACTAAAGCATAAGAACTTATCCCTTTGAGAGTGATCCTCTCCTGTTCCAATATATTCTCTTTAGGAATTATGTCTGGGTGACAGATAGTTACTTGGGAACATGCGTCCCTAATACCTAGATACTTTTTGTCATCGATTAAAAAAAATTCTCAAGAGCTGTCCAGTAAATCTTGATTACGCTTGATCAAATAACCTTGTATCACTTTTCGCTCAGAAAGCTCTGGGATCTCTGCCAGGTCCGTTCCCTTAGCAACAGTGCAGCCGTTAGAGGCCTCAGCTGTCGAGGGCTGAAGGCAAAATACTTTTTTAGGCTGACTGAAATCTCTATACTTTTGAGTTTCACATTGGGACCAAAAATGTCCTTGTTTACCACAAGCATTACATTGCTTGTTTGCCCTATGTTCAGAGGAAAGGGATTTATTAGTTTTTCCCGCAGGATTATTTGATCTCAGTAGACTTTGCTCTGGGAATAAAGGTTTGGCTTTAAAATGGCTTTCCTCAGGTTGAGTATGTCTGAGGTAATTTTCACTGGATAGGGATACTCTTACTGTCGTCCCAAACTTTTCTGTCAATTTTTACCTCAGAGAATCGAGGATCGTTGATCCCACTGATAAAATCAGCATATTCAGACGCTTGTTGCACATTTTTAGGATCCTCGTCCTTGACAAGATAACGCAACGTCCCTGGTAAAATTGAATAAAATTGTTCTAATCCAAACACATTTCTCATTTGGTCTAAGGAGGTGATATGTTCCTGTTCTAGCCACTTATTAAGATACTGAGTTAAACATGCCCCAAGTTGAGCAAAAGACTCCTCAGGTTTCTTTGAAATTGATCAAAATTTTCTCCTGAGATGCTCTGAATTAATCCCAAATCGGGAATGCATCATCTTTCAGTAAGCCTCAAAATCTCTAGCTTGTTCAAGAGGCATCTGTGAATAGATCTCAGATAAAACTCCTCATATTTGTGACCTTAAAATTATCATCCTCTCATCATCTTTAACCCCAAAGTCCCAACAAGCTCTTTCAAAGGAAATCAGGAAAGATTCAGGACAATCTCCTTTCCGATATTGGGGAAATTTCTTTAGGTCGATATTTGAGGGATTTCCCACACTGGAATTAGTATTATTATTATTTGGGGCAGCTAATTCTAATTTCTTCATCTCAATTTGGAACTGCATTTCTCTTTGCCTGGTTTCTTGTTCAAATTCCCTTTCAAGGATTTTTGCTTTTTCCAATTCTAATTGGGTTTTTTCTTTTTCCAATTCTAATTGGTTTTTCATAGCTCGCTCCTTCAGTTTAAATTTTTGTTCTAGCTTCTATTTTTCAAAATCTTGGGAGCTTTGGATATTTTCTCCTTCTGAGGCAATTGTTACTCGTCCCTCATTTTCTTCATCATTTGAATTTGAGGGTTCCCATTTCCCTCAGCACCTTGGAGCTGAACCTGTGCCTCCATAACCAACTTTTTACTTCATTTGGGCAGCATAAACAATACAATTTCTTATTAAATTGGACTGGTTCTTTTCTCTCGCAAGAGCCAAAAGGACCTCTTCTTGGGATTCCCCAGATCTGGTTCAGAAGCCCCGAAACTAAGTCTTCCACAAGACTCTAACGGGTAACCACTTCATACACCACAGATCCTAACCCTTTTTCTTCCAGACTCAAGAAAATTCAATTTCACACTGGATTATTTCGTATCCCACCTCTGTGCCACCAATTTGTCACGTTCCCATGTGGCCCTTGGTCATTTCACCAAGCAAGGGTGAACGTGTCGTTCAGCTGCCACCAGTTGATTACATCAACATTGTTTACTTTTAATGACAGAGGTCCAGGCAACGCGTCATTTAAAAAGAACCAAGTCAAAATTGTTTATTACAGATGTTGAAAGTATAGTCAATGTTGTTAATTCTTAACTAAACAACCTTCCTCCTCCACTCTCAACCGCCTACTCTCACTCTCCCCCACTCTTCTTTTCTTCCCCCACACTCAACTCCGCCCCCACCACCTCTTATTGGTGCATACAGATCTTAACATTCATGAGCAGGGTGAATGCTACAGTAACTATGCGACAATAAGGTTTTAATCAAGGGGTATTGTTTAAGTTGTTTTGGAAATGTGTTTGCACTTTTTATGTTCTAGCCCTGTATTGACAAGCCTTTGGTCCTAAGCTTTGACAAAGGAACCAAAACCGTTACCAAACAAAACTCTGCTGGAAAGGAATTTCTGGGACTTAAAGCCTTTATTGAAGTCTTCCTTGTAAAAGCAGTGGACCGTATGAGCTGAACAATTCCTTGAAAGACTGTTTGGCTTTCTGGTGGATCTGTTTGTTTTCAATGAATGTATTTTATATTTATTGAAACCTAGTTCATATTTAAGGTGATCAAGTACTTTAAGAAAATTTAGTTACTGTGGGAAATTTGTATTTAGTCAGACTACACGGTTTTTCTTTTGTTACTTGATTACAGTATTATTTTTCTCTTATTTTGGGTGGCAGTGGTGCAAACTGTGGGCAGTGAATCATCATCAGTTGATGGTTTGCTGCTTGTGTCACTCACTATGCATCAATTAATACAACTGAGCATCCAGTGCCTGAATTTTAATTAGTAGCAATTCACTGGCGCAATTCACTTTGACCCTGAAGGACCCCACTGGCAGTATGCTGGTGAGCATGTTCTGTTTGGCGTAATCAATAGGAAACCATGTTTTCAGCGATATGCATTGATGGAAATTAAAAAGAATTTTGTTGAAACAGCAGGTATTATATTAGTATTAGCCTGGAATTCATTTCCCCCTTTTTATAAAACACATAGCTAGTCTTCTTTTGTCTTGGGGATGCAACGTGGATGATACCACTTTCTGACTGAATATTAGGATTCCCATTAGTTTTGCTTTAAGAAAAAAACTTCCTGGATGGTGCCCATATTCTTTCAAATTACACTCCTGTATCTTGGAGAGCCAACCATCAGACAGCTCTTCTGGTGTTTGTGTAAAGTGTGCATAATTTTCTGTGTTTAATTGCAGCTAATTGACAAGGTGCTGAGGCACATCTCTGTTCTGCCCCCCAACGCGCTCTTTGTGAAATTGTTGCCACAGGTTACTCAATCCTCGTGGAAATGCCAGTAGGATTCTGGCCATTATTTTCGCCACTAAATGGTTGTCCAGTTTTTGAGGCATGATATGATATGGACCATTTTGTTTTAATGCATGATTTAGTGCCCAGGGTGGTTCCAGTGTAGGAATTTATGACTCGAAAGCCTCTATATTGTCACAATTTTTCTTTTGCAGAGGATAAAACTGGGCACGTCGTTCACTTTCTGGGGCAGTGTTGATAGCCAAAGAACAAATTTGTCAAGGGAAATACTCACAGAAGGTCTGCCAGGACTGTGGCCCTTTTCACCCCATACACGAAGTGCAGCTCCTGTTAGAAGTGTAGGCGTACTTGGAAAGGAATTTGGGAGTCCGGAAGTGGAAAAGGCTCCGACGTCAATTATGGTGGCAATAGTGGTTGTTTAATGAACAGTCCCTTTTTTTTTAATTCAAAGACTCCAAACATATAATCAAAAATACACAGTACAAAACCAACCAACCAACAAAAAAAGAAATTAAAAAAAAGAAAAGAAAAGGAAAACTACCAAACTAAGATCTCTCCCCCCCCCCCCTTTTAGAACAGAGATTCCATCGTCGTCTGGACTTCGGGTATCCCAGAGGGTTCCGGTGAGCACTGAGTTCATAAAATACTAAGTTTCGCCTTAAGCTCCTGTCTTTTTCTGGGCCCAATCATATATCAGCTTCCAGCTTTGCTTTACATAGTCTCTTGGTTGATCCAGTAATGCTTCTGAGAGCGTATCTAATTCTGCTATATCCAACAGCTTCTTTAGAAGCTCCTCCATCGTTGGTATTTCTTCACTCTTCCATTTTTGGGCCCAGAGTAACCTAGCTGCTGTAAATATATACATTAGACAATATTTTATTCTCTTCTCAATAATTTGCGGCATAATATTCAATAATAACATTTCAGGTTTGAAATTTAATTTTTGTTGAATAATTTCTTTTGCCATTTCCCACACCTGTATCCAGAATCTTTTGACTTTTTCGCATGTCCACCACATATGATAATAAGTCCCTGGATTTTTTTTTACATTTCCAACAAACATTGCTGTTACCCTCTGATATTTTTGCCAATCTTACAGGGGTATAATGCCATCTGTAAAACATTTTGAGGATATTTTCCCTAAGATTCACTGGCTTAATCATTTTATGACACTCTTTCCACATCTTTGTCCAATCATCAATATCAATATTATATCCAATATTACTTGCCCATTTTACCATCATCTCCTTCACCCTCTCATCCTCCAAGTCATACTCCAATAAGTATGTGTACATTTTTAAAAATATTTTCTCATTAGTATATATCCACAATTCATCCACCTGAACTTTCCCCTCAAAACCCCCCACAATTTTATCTTTTTTTGTATCTCGATTCTAATTTCAACATTGTCCACCAATCTGTAGCCAGTCCTAGTTCCTCTAGCTCTTGTTTATCTTTTATATTCTGTTCTTTAGTTAGTAATTCTTTATATGTATTAACGCTCCCTTCTGGTTCAACACTTTCAACGTAAATGCCTCTATCGGAGCTACCCATATTGGAATTTTCTTGTAAGTTTGTGTGTGGAATTTTTGCCACACTAAACATAGCGCCTTCCTCAGAATATGTTCTGCAAAATGTGATTGTTCTTTATATTTCCCATACCACACAAATGCATGCCAACCCATTTTTAGATCATGACCCTCCAATTTCAATAATGAACAGTCCTTGAGGTAGCTGACAATTACATCCTTGCCAGAGTTGGTGCTGATCTGAAGCCCAGTAAGGTAAAGACTGCCTCCTTTTTGTCTCTGGGTAATTCTATATAAAAGGATGTCTCCACTCGTCTGTTTTCGTTTCATTAGCAAACATGTGGATTTGCACATTGATGCTCGCTGCTTGGTTTAATTTCGTAGGTCCCTGCCTGGTGAAGGCATAGCCATCCTGAAAGCTAGCTCTCTCTCTTTGTGCCAGTTTTAGTTGGCCTCATACACAGTATCACCACAGGGTGTGTATTTGGAACGAAAACTGGGAATCTTAAAAGGAAAATAGGGTATAAATTGACTTCTTCTTGCTGGGAAGGGGAACGAGGTGAGAAAATTCTTTTAAAACTGAGAGGAACTCAATGATCCAAACAAACCATCAAATAATCCTAGGCAACGGGAAGCAGGACTTCGTGTCAGGCCTGCAAAGGGGCTGCTCCTCTCCTGCCTATCAAGAGAAAGGCCCCGATCCCTCCTTCCACACCCATCTCCTGACATGGAAAAGGACCGGAGCCTTCCCCCCCCCCCCCCGGCAGACCCTTCCCTGCCCCACATCCCCACCTTCTGCCACCCTTTTAAAAAACAGGCAGAGCTCCTATGGAGGCGTCTGAAGGGGACGGTGGGTCACCAAAGCCACCGGGAGGGGCAACCCCACCTCACCCCACTGCCCATCGTGGAGGTCCCACTTCAGTCCTAGCACCAGGGCTTGGGAGCAGAGCAGAGGCCATTTCAGCAACTGAGCAAGGAGGCTTGGTGGTTCACTTCCCTCCCTGGCAGATCATGCTTTAAATAAATTCCCTTTTCCTGCCTGATCCAGTCACCCAAAGAGGCAGAGACCGAGACTCCCCATCCAGGCGCTCCGAAAGGAGATTGGAAGAGCCTGTGTTTGTCCTGCCAGGAGCCTGGCTCGGCTTCAGTCATGTGATAGGAAAGGGAAAATGAGTTTTACACCCCTTATTTGAAAAAAAAAGAAAGAAGCACGCCTTTCTACTCCGAACCCAGCCTGGAGTGAAAGGGAGGGAACTTTAAATAGGAGGCTTTGGAAACAAGAGCCTCAAGCCTGTTTCCTGAAGAGACGGAGAGAGACAAAAGGCGGGCGGGTGAGTGTTTTCTGATCTGGATTTTCCTGGGAAAAGAAACCCCGGGAAAGAGAAGAGTAAGAAAGGAAGGGGAGAAACAGGGGAGTCATTTCTGGGCAGGAAAGTTGGGAAGAAAAGGGACCTGCTGGTGAGTGAAAGAAGCGAGGGAGAGGGAAACGCTGGCTCCCCTTCTCATCCCCTCCCCTTTGAGACCTTGGAAATCCTTGGGAAGGGACGGGCTAAGTTCCTCTTGACGGAATTTCTGGTCCTTTCGTCTGGGAATGCATAATGAGGAAGCTTTAGGAACAGCGAGGAGACGGCCTCAGGCGGCAGAAGGGAGAGGGGCAGCCCTGAGGACCCCCAACCCTCCCCCCGGAGCCCCTTTTGGCCTTTCTCCTCTTTTGCCTGCAGAGCTGGACTGCGGGCCTCCCTCGGAGCCATTCATGAACATTGTCCCACCTCCAGTGTTGAAACTGGGGCATTTATTTCGTGTATTCGTCTGTGTGGAGTATCCGTGTAAGAGGCGGAAAGGGAGCAGGATTTTCTCCTGTGCTTCAGGCAGCAGAATATCTTGGGCCACCCCAACACTCTTTAATGGGCTCTTTTCCCAGGGCCGCCAAGAGGATTATTAAGTGCTGGAACAAGACTAATATATGGGCCTCCTCACCTACACATGGACACATAAATCAATAATGTCATAATTGTACATTTATTAATTACATTCAAACATACTTGCAAATATATTAAAAAGAGGACAGGTATTTCTGTGAAGGATAATAAAATCAATAATACACATTAGTATATATACAATAATGAAACAATAATATTAGAATACTTTCAGGGGAAACCTGGTTATCTATATCTTTGGGAAATGTTTCAGCCGTATCACCTTTAATAACATAGTTTTCTATATCCAATTCAGCAGGCACCTCTGTTATAAGAAGACCAATATCATTTCCAGTATTTCAGCTACTCGTCTCTTCACTATGTCTTCCATGGCCAGAATCTGTAGACAGTGAAGCACTCTCATCACTAACATTCAATTGTTTCTCTAAATCTTGAAACTGAGACTTTACTTGATTTGATGTTTCTTGAAAATCCCAACTGGCCTCGTGAGATTCTGACCTTTGTTTCAGTTCTGCCCTTGTCTCACATTGTTCTGAATTCAAAGTTTCGTTTTAGTTCGTTTCACTTGTTTTGCATTGTTTGTCCTCCCTTTTTTTATTAATGTCATCATCACGTTTCTGTTTTTCCTTGCGTTTTTGAGCTCCAGATTTTTGAGATGGCATTTCATAACCCTTCGTAAACTGAAATGAAATATAAAATATATTCATAAACGAAATGAAACTAAACTTTGCAAACTTAAATAAATAAGTAATGAAATTAAAACCACCCGGCCTGGGAACACACAGACTCAAAGAAAACAGAACCCCTAACCCGATCTACCTATCTCTGGCTTCCTCTCTCTGCCCCCCATCCAGCAGCCCAGCCCACAGGCAAGAGAGCGAGCGAGAGGCTCCGCCCATCCAGCCCCTTCTCTTCAGCTGGAGACTGCCGATTGGCCGGCAGCCACTCCTCCCCCCCCCCCCCAGCCAGGACACCTCTAACACAGGCCCTTGGAAGTAAAACAGAAAATACAAATCAAACATTACATAAAACGTAACTGTTTCATCACAATATCCAATATTGTTTTTCTTTTTAGAAATTGGGTTTTGTAAATTTTTAAAATTTTCCCCCTTCATGGGCCCCCTTTGAGCTCCATAGGCCCCAGAACAAGGTACCGGCTGCAAACCCCCCCCCCCTCAGACCTCTCTTTTCCATCTGCCTCTTTTCAAGAGCGACCCCAGCGCCCTCAGGAAAGGAATTTCCCCACACACACCCCAAAAAAAACCCCACCCAAAGTGCCCCAGATCCTGCCTGGCTCCTCCAGTTTGGAGCCCTCTCCCTCCTCCTCCATGGTTTTTCATGCCCCAAAGGTCCAAGATTTCTTTGGTGGGAACGAGGTAGATCTGGGATTGGTGGGTGGTTTGGGGAAGATCCCATGGGAAAATATTCCTATGAAAGCATGAGAAACTACTTTTGATTTAATGGATCCATTTTCTTACCTTCTGTCCTCAAGATATGCCTTACAGGCTTCCAACATGGAGGATTAGAAAAGGTTAACAAAGAAAGGAAATGTAAATGCAAATAAAAAACTCGAGAAAAAGAGTGTGGGATAGCATTGGTGATGCTCCTGATGCCTCCCTGGATTCAGCCAATCAGGTGGATGGAGAGATATTTAAAAAATCAGGAGGAGGTCCCTTTGTCTGTCTTTTGTTTGTTTCCCCCCTTCTCCAGCAGGCCATGTGGGAGAGCTGATCCCAGGACAAGGGGAGGTGAGAGACCACAGCTAGTTCCTTTTGGGAAGACCATCAGGGGCATCTTGGCAGGTCACAGCCCTCCCATCCTTAACCTCTGATTTGGGTCCTAAAAAGTACAGCCAAAGTTTGGTGGGAGGGGCAGAGGTTGATTAGAACAAAACAACAGCATAATAATCGGGTCACCCTTTGCTTAGGAATAGCCAAAGCTGGTAAATGAGACAACTGGGTTTTGAATCGCCCACTTTGCTCTCTTTAGCTCTGCTAAAGGATCCAAACCTGTTCTGCATATTTTGTAATCAAAGTTTTGGCTCTTGTTCTCTCCTCTTGATGCCTTCTCTTGTTGATGTTTCTTTTGTCAAAAGAAAGAGGAAGGGATCCTGGAAAGAGTGAAAGAGGGAAGAAAAAGACCAGAGAGGGAGAGGAAGGTGTGGCTTCTGTCAAAAGGGCTGCCTGTAAGGGTGGGGGGACCTGAGGGAGGGCAGAGGGAGGAGAGGGGCAGGAGGGGGAGGATAGTCCCCAAAACGGGGCAGGATTGGCAGCTGGAGGGGAATCCAAGGTTGTCATGACCCAGACCATTTGGCTGCCTGAGGACCAAATCCACCTCATTACACATCTACCTACAAAGAGTGAAATTTGGAAATTCTAACCTTTGGAATGAGAGATGATTCTTCGTTGCTCCCATTGGAAGGCAGGGGCTTTCCTTTGGGGGCTGCAGGGGAGGCTGGGGGAGACCTACAACTCTGTAACCCCAAGAAAAGAATGGCCAGGAGCCTCAGAAAGGATGGTTGGCAAACATCACTGGTTCAACAACCACCAATCCATCATCTGCTAACTGCTGTGATCATCTGACTCGGCTTTAGCCCTGGGCCCATGAAAAGCGGGAATTCAGAGGTGTTAGCTAAGAATTATGAGAAAAATTACAATATGTCTAGAATCAGGGTTCTGTCCTGTGCTGAACTTTCCTGTTCTAGTGCTTTCCTGTTCCTGTGCTGAACTTTCCTGTTTAAGCTACCGTAGTTAGGAATAAAACGTCCATCGCCTGTGGCACTGTACCTCACAACATTTAGGAATAGTGTTATGAAATTGTTTTGTTATTCTTTGAAGTAATTTGAAAAGATCCATGCGGGGGGCAGATGCTTCCACGTCTGACCCTCTGAGGGCCTGAAGCACTTTGGTCAGTGGCTGTCCAGTGAAGGAACGGCCCCACTTGCCTGTCTCTCAGCTCAGCCTTGGGATTCTCCTGCCTTTTATTTTTAGAGATGAGGTTTGATTGGTGGCTGCTGTATTGCCTTTTTTTCTTAACTGTGTTAAAATGGCAGGGTCTTGGATTTGCAGAGTTTCCAGTCTGGTCTCTTAAGACAGTCTTTCCTCCACAGAAGGAGAGGGGTTCTAGGACTCCGTTGGAGGCATTGTTGGCTACAGAATAAAATGGCAGCCCAACACACATCTGCCCCCAGGGAAGGAAGAGACCCTGATGTTCTCAAGGCAGGAGGTCTTGGGACCTGCTGGGAAAGAACAGCACACAAGGTCCGAGGTGAGGAGATGCTCAGCTCAGATACACAGTGCCAGAAATTCAGGAAATTCTCCTACGAGGAGGCTGATGGTCCTCGAGAGGTTTGCACTCGTCTCCGCCAACTTTGCCGTCAGTGGCTCAAGCCAGAGCAACACACAAAGGCTGAGATCGTGGACCTGGTCATCTTGGAGCAGTTCCTGACCATCCTCCCCCTGGAGATGTCAAGCTGGGTGAGAGAATGTGGAGCCGAGACCACTTCCCAGGCGGTGGCTCTGGCAGAAGGTTTCCTGGGTCTGAGTCAGGCAGAAGTGAAAAAGGAAGAGCAGAAGGTGAGAAAAATTAATGTTGGGCACTTAAAGTCTGAAGTGGGGAGCCCACAGCCTCTGCCTGTCTGGTTGATGGCTGTTCTGGTGGAATTGGCTCCCCCCGCCCTCCCTTATGGTCCTTGAAAGCAAGATGTGTGGTCCATGTACATCATATTTTGAAACCGAATCAGAGTTCCTTACGTTGGGGAGTCCCTCTTTCACTTTAAAATAGGGCGTGGGCGTCCCCCCACCCTCGGTGTGCCCAGTTTTCTGAGGAAATTGCAGGTTTATTTCATGTATCGGCACAGCATCCAGTTGAGCAGTTTGGGGTGTGTAGTGTTAGGGTGGGATCCTCGCCTCTATCTTGTCCATGACTACTCGAAAGGGTGGAGAAAATGAGAGAGGAAATCCCAGAAATTCTACCCCTTCCAAATGTTTTCCTTGGAAAAATCCGAGCATGATGTGACGTATTTCCCAAATTCCAACCTCATCCACTGAGATCTTTGTCTCTGTCTTTTCTATCTTCTTATTCCACATAATGGATCCTCAGAGGAGAAATCCCTCGGTAGAAATCCAGTCTGATTTCCATGAAGCAGAGAAACCTCCTTTCGACACCGAAAAAAGACCTCAAAGACAAGAGAGCCATCAAGACAACGAGGAAAGTTGCAGTTCAGTAGGTAAGGATTCATGTTGGGAGAGTTTGTGTTTGTGTTTCTCTCTACATATCCCCCCCCCCCCCCCCGGTACCTTTTAGGCTAGAGGGACACTAGTCTGTAGTTCTTTCTATACGTCGACCCTGTGTTTCCATTTTTAATTTTCCTTCACTTTTCACATAGCCAGCAGTTCTTCTGTTTCTGTGAAGGAGGCCAATTACGAAAAGATTCACTTTTATTGCGTTTGGGGAAAAAAAAACCTCTAAAGTACAACTTTCGGGAGAGAACTTGATTCAACGATGGGCACTTGTTTGTGGGTTGGCTATGATGATATCCCACATTTCTTCTGAGATGCTCACACCTGCCTTCCTCATCACCTTATCCTTACTAGAATTACTTTGTGAGGGAGATCAGGCTGAGGGGAGAGTGGATGGCTCGGCATCACCCAGTCAGTACCATAGTTCATCGGGGACCAAAAAGAGACCTCCGGCGTCACTGCTCCACAGACTGACCCCAATGGATCTAAAAATGCTTTGGCATCACACCCCCTTTTTCATTCTTGAGAACTGCTTTTGTTTCCCCATATCTCTTTTGCTGTCATCCAGCACATTTTATGCAAAAAATTCTGATTGTAATTGAAAATGAAAAATAAATGCAAAAAAACATTTTTTATTCTTTTCTCTTTTGTGACAACGTGAGAATGGAAAATTTACTGTAAGAAATAGCTTAAATAAACCACAAAATAACCTCCACCGATTGAAGACTTTAGCTTAAATATTAAGAGGAACATAGGAATTTCTGGGTTGGAGAGGGGGAAGGGGGACCCCGAGGGAACATCAACCCCACGTAAAGGCAGTGGCTTCAGAGCAGGCAGAGAGAAACAAGGAGCGGCCCACCAGATTTTCTGTTTGTTTTGTACAAGGTGGAATCAAAGAAGGTGAAAACGTCCTTCATTTCTTTGTATTTCTTTGAAAAGTATGGAAAATACTGTGTTGGGTGTGCCATGTGTTTCTCCATGGGTGGTCTCCAGGCTCCTTTGAACTCTCTGGAGTAAATAAAAATATAATTCTACAAAAAAGAGAAATTTCTACATGTTGGATAATATGTTTTAATTCTGCAATTGGCACAGTACCCAGTTCAGGAGTTTGGTATGTGTCAAGGTGTTTAGTTCTGTTAAGTTTTGAAAAAATTTCTGTATATCTTGTACTCTCTTGGAATACCATTTTCTCACACTTTCCTGAAGGGGCACCGTTTATTGCGTATTCCTACCCGACCACACATGCACAAACACACTCCTACCCACGCGCATGCAGGAAGACTCTCCGTTCTTTGGAGAGTTTTGTTTGCACCAGAGTTTTGTTTTTAGCTTTTAGCTTCCCTTTCTTGAGGTCATGATCTCATTGTGAGAGAAGCTTATGCGAATGGGTTCCCACCCCCTTGCTCTGTCCCGCAGGGTCTGTGAAGATGCCAACAACAAGTATTCCTTCATCTCTTCCTGGTGATGCAGCGCAACCAGATCAGGTACAAAGAAGGGGGTTACGGGACACCACGTGGATTCGAATCCTGGAGTATTCAACCACTTTACTCCTCATTGAGGATGGCTATGCTTTTTTTAATGAGATGATAAACTTTGTCAATTATTATATAGCAGGCTGATATAAGCATGGCTTTCTCCATGTGGAAAAGAATTTTGTTTCTCTTTTGTTTTGAAGAATGGGCCAAGAATTATTTGTGGTTTTCCAAAACCGAATGTGGGGACAGCAGAAATTACTTTCCTCTCCCTATTTTTTCATCCGGAATACATTTCTCAGCCTCCGTTTTCTTGTGGAAGTGATGAGACGAAGAGTAGCCGTGGTGGATCAGAGCAAAGGCTGGTTAAGTCTAGCATCCTGTTTCTCACAGAGGCTTCCCTGTTAATTCCCAGCTACTGGGATTCGGAGACTTCTCTTCCTGGAGGGAGCACATGGCCAAGGTGACTCGTAACCCTTGGTAAACTTGTCCTCCTATACAAAACTAAAATATAAGTTCCAGCCACTTCTCTTTAATAGTGTTTTGGATTTAGGGGGTTATCTTTGTGAAACCTATGAGGAAGGCCTCCTTTCTTTTCCATTTTTAGGGTCCAGTGGCCTTTGAGGAGGTGGCCGTGTCCTTCACCCAGGAGGAGTGGGTGCTGCTGGATCCCGACCAGAAGGCCCTGCACCAGGAAGTCATGGAGGAGAACTGGCAAATGATATCCTCCCTCGGTAAGGCCCCCTCTTTCTCCAGCTGATGCTAATCTCTCTTTACCAAGGCACTAAGGAGACTAACAACAACAGCAACAATAGTTCTTCTGTTATTATTTTAACTGCACTTTTAAAAAACTTTCTGAACTAATTCGATTAGGTTTTAGGTATGCTGGAACACAAATCACACAATTCCTAACCAGCAGATGGAAAGTGGGGTTTGTGCAAGTGTGAAAACTGCTAGGGTGCAGAAGGCCATTCAATGGAGAAAATAACTTTTCTCTTCAGGTAGGCCTTCCCTGAATGAAAGGCTGCCAAGTGGGGTTTTTTAAATGAATTTTTAAAAAATGCATTGTTGTACCTTAGAGCAGGGGTCCCCAACCTCTGGTCCTTGGCCCTGTGCTGGTCCATGGCCATGGCAGGACCAGGCCGCGGAGACAGATCTCCCGCACTCGCCCCACCCCGCACGCACGGCCCGCCACCTGAACGCAAAGGTGTCCTGCCCCTTCGCGAGCATGCCTCTCGCCTCCGCGCATGCATGCAAGCGCCACCCGCGTGTGCAGTCGAGCACACCCCTCCCCTCTGTCAGCGCTCTCTGCTCCTCCGCGCATGCGTGTTATCGTGCCCTGCCCTTCTGTGAGCGCGTCCCGTCCACCCGCACGGACCCTGCCCCCCACCAACCTGTCCGCGATTCAGAAAAAGTTGGGGATCACTGCCTTAGAGTATTGTTTGTATTTTAGTGTTGCTTATGTTTTTGGTATAATATGCTCATTGATCCCTTTAGTATTCTTATTCTCGTTACGAATTTAAACATAGTCTTTTCATTGTTCTAAGCCAACATGGGTCCCTTGAAAGGAGAAAGGATGGGTTACAGAGCTTTTAAATAAATAAACAACACATCCAGTTAGTTTCCAAAAACATCACATCTACGAATTCTCTGATCCGTAGTTTGCCATTTTATTTTAGAGCAGTGTCCGTCAACTAGGGAGCATTGGCAGCCATAATGGCATTTCCTGCTCTGACCGGTTGCTATGCTCCACCCTCTTCCACATTGCCAATTATCTGCCTGTAGTTCGTAAAACATAAAAGAAGGAATTATTCACCACTCAAATAAAAAACCCTTTCCCCTGGGGAAACCATAAGAGTCGAGACTGGAGGAAAAAGATTGGAAAGGGCAGAGGCCACACTGAGAGAGTAAAGAGAGAATGGCTAGAATGGAGAAACCCACACCAGAACAAGAGTTTTCACCGACAAGGTGGTGGAGAACTCCCTCTCCAGAGAAGACCACATAGAAGAGAGACAGATAGACAGTTGTGGGGAGACAACAAACTGCCTCTGTTGCCCTGGCAATTTCCAAGGCACGATGCTAAAGTGTGAAAAAGAAAATAATCCCAATCCCCAGATTTGGGGAAATTAAATGTTTCAGCAAATTATTCTGTTAACCCCTTCCTTTCTCTGTTGGAGGAGAAGGTGGAACCAGCTTGTTAAGTGATTTGGAACGAAATGGTGATGATTTAAAGCAAGAACTATTGTGTAGAGCATCTGTCGGTGGGGAACAAAAAAGGGGGCAGAGATAAACCCTCACATGGGTCAGGAGATGAGATTGCAAAATTAAAGAGGAGAAAAGGACAAAATATGTACCATAAACACCCAACAGATTTATTTCTATGTGGGCTTTCACGCATCCAAATCCACTCTTAATAAATCCTTCTCTTTTTCCCCCATAGATCTATCTCACTCTTCGGTTCTGTCTCTCCTGCATTTGTCCTTCTTCCTCGGAGATAACTGGAGGAAGAAACATTCATATCCAAAATCTGGAAAGAGTTTTACGGACCAATTAGAGGTTACTAGATGCCAGAGAATACATGCAGAAAGGGAAAGCTGTATTCGAGACGAGCCTTTCAAATGCATTGTGTGTGGAAAATATTTTGCCACAAAGATAGCGCTGATGCTTCACAAAAGGGTCCACAGTGGAAAGAAGTGCTTTGTCAGTGAATTGCCTGGGAAATGTTTAAATTGGATGCGAAAGAAACCATACAAATGCCAGGAGTGCGGGAAATGTTTTACTAAAAATTCAAGTCTTTGGAAGCATAAGAGAGTTCACACAGGAGAGAAACCATACAAATGCAAAGAGTGTGGAAAATGTTTTGCTGAAAATTCTACACGTATCAGTCATATGAGAATCCACACAGGAGAGAAACCATACAAATGCCAGGAGTGTGGGAAATGTTTTGCTCGGAATTCAAACCTTCTAAGGCATAGAAGAGTCCACACAGGAGAACATCCATACAAATGCCAGGAGTGTGGGAAACATTTTATTGAGAATTCCAGCCTTGTAAAGCATAAGAGAGTCCACACAGGAGAAAAACCTTACAAATGCAAGGAGTGTGGGAAATGTTTTGCTCAAAATTCACACCTTGTAAGTCATAAGAGAGTTCACACAGGAGAGAAACCGTACAAGTGCCAGGAGTGTGGGAAACATTTTACTAAAAATTCAAGCCTTTTGAAGCATAAGAGAGTTCACACAGGAGAGAAACCATACAAATGCAAAGAGTGTGGAAAATGTTTTGCTGAAAATTCTACACGTATCAGTCATATGAGAATCCACACAGGAGAGAAACCGTACAAATGCCAGGAGTGTGGGAAATGTTTTGCTGTGAATTCAACACTTATGAGTCATAAGAGGATCCACACAGGAGAGAAACCGTACAAATGCCAGGAGTGTGGGAAATGTTTTGCTGTGAATTCAACACTTATGAGTCATAAGAGACTCCACACAGGAGAAAAACCGTACAAATGCCAGGAGTGTGGGAAATGTTTTGCTGATAATTCATACCTTGTGAGTCATAAGAGAGTCCACAGAGGAGAACATCCATACAAATGCCAGGAGTGTGGGAAATGTTTTGCTGTGAATTCAAACCTTCTAAGGCATAGAAGAGTCCACACAGGAGAACATCCATACAAATGCCAGGAGTGTGGGAAACATTTTATTGAGAATTCCAGCCTTGTAAAGCATAAGAGACTCCACACAGGAGAAAAACCTTACAAATGCAAGGAGTGTGGGAAATGTTTTGCTCAGAATTCATACCTTGTGAGTCATCAGAGAAACCACACAGGAGAGAAACCGTACAAATGCCAGGAGTGTGGGAAATGTTTTGCTCGGAATTCATACCTTGTGAGTCATAAGAGAATCCACACAGGAGAGAAACCGTACAAATGCCAGGAGTGTGGGAAATGTTTTGCTGAGAATTCTACACGTATCAGTCATATGAGAATCCACACAGGAGAGAAACCATACAAATGCCAGGAGTGTGGGAAATGTTTTGCTGTGAATTCAACACTTATGAGTCATAAGAGGATCCACATAGGAGAGAAATTATGTAAATGCCAGGAGTGTGGAAAACATTTTACTAAAAATTCAAGCCTTTTGAAGCATAAGAGAATCCACACAGGAGAAAAACCTTACGAATGCCAGGAGTGTGGGAAATGTTTTTCTGTGAATTCAACACTTATTAGTCATAAGAGAATCCACACAGGTGAAAAACCGTACAAATGCCAGGAGTGTGGGAAATGTTTTGCTGTGAATTCAAGCCTTGTGAGTCATAAAAGAGTCCACAGAAGATAGAAACTTTACAAATGCCAAGTGTGGAAACTGGTTTGCTCAAGTTTCTCACTTTTTGAATCATAAGACAGTTCACACAAGACAGAAATCGTAGAAATGCCTGAATTATGGGAAATGTTTTGCTCAGAATTTATCTGTTATGGTCTGTCAGGCAGTCCAGTCAAGAGAAAATAGAGAAGTTCATGACCTGAACTGAAGAGGATGGGGGGAGGGCACTTTATGGTGCTTTGTGGTAAGGGACCAGAGTTGTGACTACTAACTTTGGTGACCAAAGCTTCATATGGCTGTGTTATAGATTGAGAATAAGGAATTGGGAGGAATTCCTAGTTTAGATTGTAAAATGGCCATATTGGTTTTTCACTAAGTCTGTTATTTTGTATTTTTCCACTGCTGTTGTTCTCTTTCTCGCAATTTCCACTATTTTTTCAGGGTCATCAAAATCATAGAAAAGTGAAGTTGGAAGGGGCCTACGAGGCCATTAAGTCCAACCCCCTGCTCAATGCAGGAATATAATCAAAGCATATCTGCCAGGTGATTCTCTAAGTTTTTCTTGAATGCCTCCAGTGTTGGAGGACTCACCAACTCCCGAGGTCACTGGTTCCACTCTCGTACTGCTCTAACAGTTAGGAAGTTTTTCCTGATATTCAACCGAAATCTGGCTTCCTGTAACTTGAGCCCATTGTTGCGTGTCCTGCACTCTGGGATGATCGAGAACAGATCTTGCCCCTCCTGTGTATGACAGCCCTTCAAATATTTGAAAAGTGCTATCATATCACCCCTCAGTCTTCTTTTCTCAAGGCTAAACATGCCCAGTTCTTTAAACCTTTCCTCCTAAGGCTTGGTTTAAAGTCCCCTGATCATCCTTGTCGTTCTCCTCTGAACTTGTTCCAATTTGTTAGCATCCTTCTTCTTCTTCTTTTTCTTTTACATTCTTTTTTTAAATTTTCATATTAGGGTAGGAAACGGAAGGGAACAGTGGGGATAATGATAAAAGGGGAGTGAGATCGAAAAGGTATTTTTTTTAGACAAACATATTTATTTATCATTAAAATAACAATACTTAATTAGGATGTTCATCTGAAATAGTTTTCTCAGCCAATGCCCAGTTTGCATCAGCTAAGAATCGACCAAGCTTCAAAACTGCAAAGGCATTGGCCTCCATTTGTTTAAAACGCTAAAAAACATTATGCCTTGCCATGTGCTTCGGAAGACTAACATTACAGTGTCCTGAAGGGGGAAGATCTCTGGAGGAGGAAAGGAGTCAGACCGACTCCGACCCTTTGGCCCATGACGCCCACAGAAGGAGAGTGGGCTCGGCACCCCTGTTGTGGCACCTGATGTCCCCGCCTAATATGATAACCAGCTTTTTCACAGTGGTAGAATTAATTATCAAGGTTAGCAAATATGATGTTACAGAATGCAATAATATCATCGTCTTAATCTCAAGGTAAGCTGAATTTACACTTGGGGTTCAGCTAAGTCCCAGAGCCGTGTTAAAAGTGGAAGTGCCTCTCATTCCACCCCAAACAATGACAGTTCCCCAGCGCCAATTAAATCCATAGCCGAAACGACTCAAGAAAGGACTCAGTATAAAAATAACTAAAGCCCGTACAAGATTCAGTGAAAGGTAGACCGTTACCGTATAAAAGAAGGAGTGGACATTGATATAAGGAAAGGTTTTTTGTGCAATCACAATTCCCATTATAAAATACATCATAAGCTGAGCCACAAAGGTCAAGAATGACAAGAATTGATCAAGGACCACATCCATTCCTGGACTAAAGTTTACAGCATCCAGACGAAGACCTAGTACACAAACAGCGATAACTCCAGACATCCCAAATCATTCAGCCAAGATGAAAACTGTGTATGCCATTGACAAACTCAAACTTGCTTTAGGGATCTCATCATTGAAAACATTTGCCAACAAGTAAATTACTATTTTTGAACTAAAAAATCCCAATGCCGCTGTGAAGGAAGACATATTAGTGAGCCGTCCTCGGGAGAAAACATGCAAAAAGAGAGTTGTGAATGTGTGGAAGGAGTACTTATAAAAATAGAAGAAGAACCAATAATAGAAAGGAAAGCAACAGAAGCATATCTGGTGGAAGAATTAGGGGAGGAGAAAGGGGAGGAGCTTGATTTGATAGTGTGGGAGGAGGTGATAAAAGACAGGGAAAATGCGTGGGAGAGTAGATTGGAAACGGAGGAGAGAAAAAAGGAATGGAGAGATTGCGCGGTGCAAACAGAAAGGGAGGAAGAAGCCTCTCCTAAGATCTGTAACCTATTAAAGGATTTTTCGAATCTAAAGACAGGTGGCGGATTGTTACCTGATCCCAATCCGCCTAGAAGTGAAAAGGAAAAGCTAAAACCATTGGAATGGACGGTAGTGGTTTTCCCACGCAACCATGGTGGGGGCAGGAAGGTGATCCGCCCCAATCCTTCTCACAACCTCCCCCCAACAGAAGGGGACTGGGCGAGACATCCTTGCTGTGGGACGGTGTGCGCCGTAAGGAGTGCTCCTCTACGAGGGATGACCGATCGCGAGCGGTTTGGACCAGCCCCAATGTGAGAAGTGACTGGATTACTCCCGAAACGAAAATTGTTAGTTACAAGACATTGCCAGAGTTGAGTTGTTTAGATCCGTTGAAGTTATTTGAAAATGAAGTAGAAAACAATAGAGACTGTTGATTTTTTGAATTCGCCTCCGTCTCTTATTCCCGCCAAAATGAGGGAACCGTCCGAAAATCCAGATGAACCTAATCACAGTGGCGCCCAACGTGGGGCGGTCCCTCAGGCTGGAAAGGAAGAAATTTCAAAACTTCAAAGAACTATAGAGAGACAGGAGAAATTGATAGAGAATTTAGCAGAACAACAAAATTTATTGACTAAGAGAATGATGAAGCAAGAAGCTGAGGAAGATAAATTCCAGAAGAATTGTGTTTGGAACCGAGGTGGGCTCGTACCAGGACCAGCTCCAATTAGGATACAGAAAATGAGTTCTACGGATGACCCAGAGGCTTATTTGCATACGTTTGAGAGAGTGGCTGTGGCAGCGGGGTGGCCAAAGGAGCAATGGACATTGATCCTGATCCCGTGTCTGACCGGATTGTTGCAAGAGGTGATAGACACCTTGAGTCCAAACGAAGCGGCTCGGTATGAGGTGGTAAAGGCAGCGATTTTACGAACACTGAATTTAACGGAAGAAGCATATAGGAAAAGGTTTAGGGATTTGAGACTAAAAACGGGAGTACATCCACGAACTCTTGCTCAAAGGATGAGGGCCAACTTAGTACGCTGGTTAAAACCGGAAGAAAGATCGAAGGAACAGTTAATGGAAATGATTATCATGGAGCAGTTAATTAATATGTTGAGTACAAATGTAAAGAGTTGGGTGCAGAAGAACAACCCCAAAACCTTAGAAAGCACTCTCCGCCTGGTGGAAGACTATTGCATGGCAGAGGAAGTCAATAAGGAAAGCTCCACCCCATGGGGGGAGCGAGGGAGACCATGTGAGAAGATGACGACGCCAAACACAGTAGCCAGTTCGCGAAGAGCCCCAGAGACGTACCGAGCTGCGAAAAACCGCAGATGCTTCTCCAAACCCATGGCTTTGAAACCGGAGTGGCCCATTACGGTGGACCAACGCATGTATGCGCCTGGCACCGGCCTGAAGGAAGGCAAAGACGGGCGTCCTGTGTGTTTCAGTTGCGGTCTACCGGGACACGTGAGAATGGATTGCCCAGGGACCGATTGTTCCTGGGTAGGGCAGCAATCGAAACCGATAACTAAGACTGGGCTAGAACATGTAGGTTGGGAGGTAGAAGTGTGGGTGAATGGCGAAAAGAAGCAGGCACTGATTGACACTGGATGTGGCAAGACCTTGGTACGAGACTTGAAGGGGGAAAAACAGGAGGAGAAAATGGTAGTGAAATGTATTCATGGCGATGTTAAGACGTACCAAACTACATGGGCCGAGGTGAAAGTAGGAGAAGAAACACGACGGATGAAGGTTGGGGTGGTGCCTGAACTATCACGGGAAATGTTACTGGGGAGAGACTGGGTAGGAACTCGCCACATGTATGGAACTAAGGATGGATTGCAGGGGGACTGTTTAGAAACTGAAGATGAAAGCGATTTTTTTCAGGAGACATCGCGCGACCAAACAAGAGTTTGGCAGCAAGACGACCCTACACTCCAGGAGTCTCTTCGCGGAGCTCAAGAGGCGGGAACTATAGTAAGGGGACAGAAGGGGTTGGAAATGTGTGAAGGATTATTATACTGGGTGGATGAGGAAGGAGGATGTAAATTGGCAGTACCTCAAAAATGGAGAAAGAAGGTTTTGGGATTAGCCCATGATATTCCGATGGCTGGACATTTGGCAGAGGGAAAGATTAAACCGCGGGTAAAACAAAGGTTCTGGTGGCCTGGAATGGACAAAGACATTAGTGGATATTGTCTGACTTGTCCTGAGTGTCAAAAAACACAAGTTAAGCCTGGTCCAGGGGCAGAATTAATTCCTATGCCCTTGGTAGACCAACCCTTTCAAAGAGTAGGGATAGACATTGTGGGACCTTTAATACGATCAGCAGGAGGGCATACTCACATATTGGTTATCATAGATTATGCCACTCGCTACCCAGAAGCCATCCCATTAAGGTCTACAACTGCTAAAGTGTTAGCAAGGGAATTGATGCAGGTGTTTTCACGCCTTGGGTTTCCAAAGGTGTTGACTGATCAAGGTGCAAATTTCATGAGTCAAACCTTGAAAGAAATGTGGCATCTGTTGGAAGTAATGCCGGTCCATACAGCAGTGTATCACCCTCAGACTAATGGACTAGTAGAAAGATTTAATAAGACATTAAAAAGTATGTTACGGAAGTTAGTAATGGAAAAGCCGCGTAGGTGGCATCTTTTGATAGCTCCATTAATGTTTGCAATTAGAGAAGTACCACAGGCCTCTACGGGCTTCTCGCCATTTGAAATGATGTATGGATGGAACCCGAGAGGGATTCTAGATTTGGTAAAAGAGAAGTGGGAAAGTGGGAAAGATGAGTCTCAAATAGTGGTACAACAAGTAATCGAAATGCGAGAACATTTGCGGAAAGTGGCGGGAATAGCTAGAGAAAATATGCTGAAAGTACAACAAGGACAGAAAAAGAGATACAACACTAAGGTTAAACCTAGGCAGTTCGCCCCAGGACAAAAGGTGTTACTATTGATGCCAGCTGAGAATGCTAAATTATTTGCTAAGTGGCAGGGACCTTATGAAGTTCTTCAGAAAATAGGTCCAGTAGATTATGAGATATCAATGCCTGACAAAACAAAGAAAAGGGGCATCTTTCATGTAAACTTGTTGAAAGAATGGAAAGAAAGGGAAGCCCTGTGGGGACAAGTAGGAGAGGAAAGTTTTGGGCCAGAAGCAAAGGGGTGTTTACAAAAAGATCTCAAACTTACTCTTGAGGAGGAGTTAGAAATAGAACAGCAGCAACAAATGAAAGAGCTGGAACAAGAGTTCCAACATGTTTTTTCAGGATTACCAGGATATACCAATTTGATCAAACACCCTATTAAAACTTTGCCACAGGTTGTAGTGAGGACGGGGGGGAAGAAATTGGCCACACCATTTGAAGGAAACAATAAATAAGGAGGTTGAGGAGATGTTAGAACTGGGAGATATAGAACCCTCGTGTAGCCCGTGGAGGAGCTATCCGGTGGTTGTGCCCAAACCGGATGGTAGCGTGAGGTTGTGTATAGACTTTCGAAGGTTGAATGAAGTCTCAAAGTTTAATGCCTATCCAATGCCTAAAATAGAAGACCTTTTGGAAAGATTAGGAAAAGCGGAATATTTGAGCTCCTCAGACCTCACGAAGGGTTATTTGCAAATTCCCTTGAGGGAAGAGGATAAGGAGAAGACGGCCTTTGTAACACCCAAAGGACTGTTCCATTTCTCAAGAATGCCATTCGGGTTGCATGGCGCAGCAGCGACCTTCCAGAGGTTAATGGATAAGGTGTTAGAGCCGGTGAAGGACTTTGCGGGAGCTTACATAGATGATATTTTGATTTATAGTAACAGCTGGGAAGAACATCTGATTCATCTTCGTAAAGTATTAACTGAATTAGGAAAGGCAGGATTACACGTCAACCCTTCTAAGTGTAAGATAGCCAGAAGAGGAGTAAAATCTTGGGGTTTCAAGTTGAACAAGGAAAAATACAACCCGTGTCGGATAAATTAGACCAGTTCGTACCTAACTTTGCCGAGATAGCGGCACCCTTGACTGACCTAACTAGGAAAAGAAAGGCCCACAAGGTGTTTTGGGGTCCACAGGAACAACAAGCATTTGAGAAGTTGAAAATTTTTTTAGCAGAGCTACCTAGTAGGTATGCTCCTGACTTTGATCTACCTTTTATTATACAGACAGACGCTTCAGATAGAGGGATAGGGGCAGTGTTGTCCCAAAGAAAAGGTGAAGTGGAATATCCGGTGATGTATCTTAGTAAAAAGTTGAGTGTTAGAGAACAAAAATATGCAACCATTGAGAAGAAGCTTTGGCAGCCAAATGGGCTATACAAACTCTCAGGTACTACTTATTAGGGGCCCCTTTTATACTAGTTACTGATCACGCTCCGTTACAGTGGTTGAATAGAATGAAAGATACTAATCCTAGACTGACTTGCTGGTATCTGAGTCTTCAACCATATACATTCGAGATACAGTATAAAAAGGGGAGTGCCTACGCTAATGCGGATTATTTTTCCCGACAGGGAGACAGGGACATGGAAACCGAAGAGAGGACGGCCCACTCATCAGGGGGGTGTGTGTGAAGGAAGACATGTTAGTGAGCCATCCTCGGGAGAAAACATGCAAAAAGAGAGTTGTGAATGTGTGGAAGGAGTACTTATAAAAATAGAAGAAGAACCAATAATAGAAAGGAAAGCAACAGAAGCATATCTGGTGGAAGAATTAGGGGAGGAGAAAGGGGAGGAGCTTGATTTGATAGTGTGGGAGGAGGTGATAAAAGACGGGGAAAATGCGCGGGAGAGTAGATTGGAAACGGAGGAGAGAAAAAAGGAATGGAGAGATTGCACGGTGCAAACAGAAAGGGAGGAAGAAGCCTCTCCTAAGGTCTGTAACCTATTAAAGGATTTTTCGAATCTAAAGACAGGTGGCGGATTGTTACCTGATCCCAATCCGCCTAGAAGTGAAAAGGAAAAGCTAAAACCATTGGAATGGACGGTAGTGGTTTTCCCACGCAACCATGGTGGGGGCAGGAAGGTGATCCGCCCCAATCCTTCTCACAACCTCCCCCCAACAGAAGGGGACTGGGCGAGACATCCTTGCTGTGGGACGGTGTGCGCCGTAAGGAGTGCTCCTCTACGAGGGATGACCGATCGCGAGCGGTTTGGACCAGCCCCAATGTGAGAAGTGACTGGATTACTCCCGAAACGAAAATTGTTAGTTACAAGACATTGCCAGAGTTGAGTTGTTTAGATCCGTTGAAGTTATTTGAAAATGAAGTAGAAAACAATAGAGACTGTTGATTTTTTGAATTCGCCTCCGTCTCTTATTCCCGCCAAAATGAGGGAACTGTCCGAAAATCCAGATGAACCTAATCACAGCCGCACTTCCAAAAATTTGTAAAATCAGTTTAACAAAAATCACTTGAACTATTTCCGGATCATTTTGGTTGACCAGGTTGCTATACAGTGGTGCATCGCAAGACGAAGGTAATTTGTTCCGCGAGTAGCGCCGTCTGCGAAATTTTCGTCTTGCGAAAAGCGGTTTCCCATAGGAATGCATTGCAATGCATTCCTATGGGAAACCTCGCAAGACGAACGAATTATTTTCGTCTTGCGAGGCATCGGTCTTGCGGAAAAAAAAATCGTCTTGCGAAGCACGGCCATAGAAGAAGCCGTCTTGCGAGTCACCAACACGATCGCAAAACGCTTTCGTCTTGCGAGTTTTTCGTCCGGCGAGGCATTTGTCTTGCGAGGCACCACTGTATAACTGAAAAACAATTGTGGTAAACAATCATTACAAAGATTCGCCTCTAATTAGGTTCATAAGTATGTTTGAAATGCCAACATTTTTTACAGAAGCCACAGAGAGCACAGGGTCTGTCGTGCTTAGAATTATTCCAAACAACATGCTTTTCATCCCAGGTCCAGTTATATGTGTTAATTTTATAAGTTAACCATCCTAGACGAGCAGAGTCCATTAGAAAGTCAAGAACGGCAAGAATAAACACCTGCCAAAATGATTTTTGGAATATATGAAAATCCATCTGAAATGCTGCTGTGAATATTATTACTGGTGTAAATAAATGCATAAACAGTACTGGATCGATCTCTGCAATGGTCTTCACAAAAGGTAACTGTGATGTAAAACGGGCTGCTGTTCCAATTGTGACTCCAATGAAAAATGTAACTATATAAATAGGAGTTTTTGTTCTTTTGAACACTGTTATGTTCAGCAGAGCTCAAAAGAAAACTCCAGGCTCAAAAGAAAACGTTTTTATGATGTCACTCTCTGAGTTTTGGAGGTACAGCAAGACCCCTGTATCCACAGGAGATCAATTCCAAGCCTGTCCAGGTATTTTACAAGCAATTAAATAGTTCCCATATAGTATACGATCCATTCAAATTATACTTTCAATATGTTACACAATCCAATTCAGACATACTTAGTATTAATCTAACCATTAGTTACATGGCTGTCCATATTTTTATATTATCAGTTGCTCTTTCTATTTTGAAACCATACATATAGTTTTTCCCAACATTTCTGGTGGTTCTTTTTCCTTGTTTCATCTAGCCATTCTGATAGTTTATCCATTTCTGCAGTTTCAAAAATTTTGGTTATCAGTTCCTCTATTTGCGATATTTCAGGCTCCTTCCAGTGTCTTGCGGCTGTTATAATGTGAATACTTAAATATGTTTTTGCAAGGTCCATTGAGTCCGGCAAAATATTTAATAAAAATAATTCAGGTTTCATAGGAACTGGGCTTTCAAGAACCTCTTGTAACCACAGTCTCACTTTGTTCCAGTATCTTTGCTCTTTTTTTTACAAATCCACCACATATGATAGAATGATCCTTCCTTCTGTTTACACTTCCAACATAAATTTGATATTTGGGGATTCATTTTGGCTAAGGTTATGGGCGTCATATACCATCTGTAAAACATTTTATAAATATTCTCTTTAAATGTAACAGATTTAGTTAATTTTATATTTGTTTTCCATATTCGTTCCCATTGCTCTAGATCTATATTGTGCCCAACATTCTGTGCCCACTTAATCATACAAGATTTCACTACTTCCTCCTGTGTGTCAAAGTCTAACAGAAAATTGTAGAATAACTTAATATGTTTTCCCTCTATTTCTAGAAGGAGTCTATCAAAGGGTGTATTTTCTAAATAGAAGCCTTGTTGCTTATCTTTAACAAATCTTGATGATCTTAACAAAGCTGAGATCGGGCCCACCAGTCCATTTCAATTCCTTGATCCACTAGTTCTTGTTGGGTTTTGAGAGAGCCATCCATGTTTAAGATCTCACTATATTTTATTTTTTCTTGTTTTCCCTCAGGTTTGGAGGGGGGGCAAACGCCTCAATTGGCGTCACCCAGTGTGGAATTTTCCTGTACATCTGGTTCTTTACTTTATTCCATATCGATAAAAGTGCTTTCCTCAGTGTGTGGTTGTTGAACTGCTTAAAATCCTCTGTTCTATTGTACCACAGGAATGCGTGCCAACCCCGTTTCAGATCATGTCCTTCTAATTTCAGAAGCCTTGTGTTTCCCAATGTTATCGATTCTTTAATCCAAACCAATGCAGATGCTCTATAATACAACAGCCAATTTGGAAGTCCCATTCCTCCTCTTGATTTCAGGTCTTGCAGAAATTTAGCACTAATTCTCGGTTTTTTTCCTTGCCAAATGAATTTAAGAGATACATTTTTCCAGTTCTTTAAATATTGTTTGTTTAAAAATAATCAGGATTGTTTGAAAAAGAAATAACATTTTTGGCAAGATATTAATTTTAATTGTTGCTATTCTACCCATCATTGACAGTTGTAGATTTACCCATCTGGAAAGATCTTTCCTGATTTCGTCTATCAATTTCAGGTAAATGTCCTTCAGAAGGGTACTTGACTTTTTTTGTAAAGAATCTGCCCAAATATTTTACTTTTCTTCCCTCCTGAAAGTTTGTGATTTGTAGTAGTTCATCTGTCTCCTGTCTTTGCATATTTTTGGTTAAGACTTTAGTTTTCTTGTGGTTTATTTTTAGACCTACCATCTCGCCAAAGTCCTATAATTCCTTCATTAGAGCCTCTATTGATTCTTTGGGGTTTTCAACCAAGATAAGGAGGTCATCCGCAAAGGCCTGAACCTTGAATGTCTCTCCTAGTTTGAGACCTTTGATTTTATCTATTCTTATCTGCTGCATTAATGTTTCAATCACAGTTAAGAAGACTAATGGTGATAATGGACATCCTTGTCTTGTTCCTTTTTGTATTTTAATTTCTTGTGTGCATTCTCCATTGATTCTAATCCTTGTTGTCTGTTGGGAGTAAATAGTCTTTATTGTTTCAACAAAATTCTGTCTTACCCCCATTTTTTCCAGTTGTGATGTCATGAAGTTCCAATTTACATTATCAAAGGCTTTCTCCGCATCGATGAAGAGGATTGCCATCTGTTTCTCAGGATGTGCTTCATAGTACTCCAGCAAGTTGATGAGATTTCTCACGTTTGATCTTAGATGTCTCTTTGGGAGGAATCCTGCCTGATCTTGATTAATAACTTCAACCAATACTCTCTTTAATCTTATTGCCAATATTGTTGCAAATATTTTATAATCTACATTCAAGAGAGATATTGGTCTGTAATTCGATATTTCCTCCACATCTGTATCTTCTTTATGTATAATAGTCATAACCGCTTCCCTCCATGTTTTGGGTATTTTTCTCTCTTGATGTATTTCGTTAATGATTTTTTAAAATGGAGTAGCCAGGACATCTTCGAATTCTCTATAATACTCTGCAGGTATCCCATCACCTCCCGGTGACTTCATCGTTTTCAGTTTTGCAAATGCCTCTCAAATTTCATGCATTGAAAATGGCTGGTTCAGAATTTCCTGTTGATATTTTGATAATTTAATATGATTTCCCTTTTAATATATTCTCTCTGTTCTTTGGCTGGCACGCCTCCCTCTGTATACAACTTTGTGTAGAATTCCTCCACACTTCTCCTAAGTTTTCCGGGGCCTGTGACAGCTACTCCATTTTGATTTTTAAGGTTTAAAATGAAATTTTTAGTTCTTTCCTTCTTCAACGTATACTCCAGCCATCTCCCTATTAGCATTTTCAAAGTATGTTTGCTTTGCAAATTTCAATTTATTTGCTAAGTCTTCTGTTATTAAAATATTGAGTTTATGTTGTGCAACTTGAATCTTCTGTTTTGATAGTGGCGCTGTTGGATTTTGCTTCAGTTTGCTTCACTCTGCTTTCTTTAATTCTACTTCTAATTCTTTATATTTTTGTTTCTTTCCCTCCTTTTTGTTGCTGTAATTCTAATAGCAATGCCTCAGAAGACTGCTTTGCTGGCTTCCCATATCGTCTGTAATGACATTCCTTGTGTAGAATTTCTCTGAAAATAGTCCGTCATTTCTTCCCTAATAGTCTTCACTACTTCTTTATCTCTAAGAATCTTTGTATTTAATCTCCATTGCGATGGTTGTTTGTATGTCTGAAGTTCAAATGTTACTGTACAATGGTCTGACATTGTTCTAGGCAATATCTGTGTTTTCTGTATTTTATCCATCCATGTTCTGGGAATCCAACATGAATCAATTCTTGACCAAGATTGATGTCTATCTGAAAAAGAGGTGTAGTCTTTAGATTTTGGATATCTTGTTCTCCATACATCAACCAGAGATAGCTCATTTGCAAGCAAGAGGAATGCTTTTGGTATTAAAGTGTGGCCTTCTTTTTTATTTATTTTACCAGAGTCCAATTCTCTGTCAAAAACCACATTAAAATCGCCTACAATACAGCATTCCTCATATTCTCCAAATCTTGTCTCCTTATGTAATTAAAAAAAAAAAAACTCTTTCTGATTAGAGTTGGGGGCATAAATGTTAACGATCAATACTCTTACATTCCCTTTAGTCACTTCTACCATAACTATTCTTCCATCTTCTGAGGCGTAGATTGGTTTTGGTTGGAGTCTCTCCTTAACATAGATTGCCAGCCCTTTCTTCTTTTTCCCCGTATCTGATGCCGAAAATAGAGTTCCCCGTTTTTTATTTTCAATTAATTTTGCATCTTCCTGTTTCAAGTGTGTTTCTTGAAGACAAATTACATCCATCCCTAATTTCTGCAAATGGCAAAATGCTTCTTTTTTGAGGGGAATTCAGACCATTGACATTTATTGAACATAGTTTCTACTGGCCCTTAGACATCTTTGCATTTTTTTACTATCTTTATATCTCTCTGACTCCTTCTTCCTTGTAGTCATAGGACTTATATACACATATTCTTATATACACTGAAGAAACCCTTCTCACAGAATTGATGTTAGACATATCTGTAAGGTGATTATCTAAGTTTTTCTTGAATGCCTCCAGTGTTGGAGCACTCACCAACTCCTGAGGTAACTGGTTCCACTGTTGTACTGCTCTAACAGTTAGGAAGTTTTTCTTGATATTCAACCGATATCTGGCTTCCAGTTCTTTCAACCTTTCCTCATAAGGCTTGGTTTCCAGTCCCCTGATCATCCTTGTCACTCTCCTCTGAACTTGTTCCAATTTGTTAGCATCCTTCTTGAAGTGCGGTGTCCAGAACTGGACACAATACTCAAGGTGAGGCCTAAGCAGTGCTGAATAGAGGGGGACTAGCACCTCGTGGGATTTGGAAACTATACCTCTATTAATGCAAGCCTAAAATAGCATTTGTCTTTTTTGTAGCCACATCACACTGTTGGCTCCTATTTATCTTCTGATCGATGACAATTCCAAGATCCTTCTCGCTCGTTGTTTTGCTGAGCCAGGTATCCCCCATCTTGTAACTGTGCAATTGATTTCTTTTTCCGAGGTGCAGTGCTTTATACTTATCCCTTTTGCATTTCATTCTGTTGCTTTCGGCCCAGTGTTCCATCCTATCAAGGTCATTTTGAATTTTGTTTCTGTCTTCTAGGGTATTAGCTATTCCTCTCAATTTTGTATCATCTGCAAATTTGCAAATTTGACAAGCATTTCCTGCACTCCCTCAAGTCATTAATAAAAATATTGAAGAGCACCGGGCCCAGGACTGAGCGTTGAGGTACCCCACTTGTGACCATCTCCTAGATAGAGAAGGACCCATTAATCATTACCCGTCGAGTACGATTCTGTAGCCAATTGTGTATCCACCTGACCCTTGATCTATCCAGCCCACACCTAGTTAGCTTGCTAATCAGGATATCATAGGGCACTTTGTCAAAAGCTTTGCTGAAGTCAAGATATACTACGTCTATAGCATTCCCTCTGTCTATCAGGGAGGTGACCTGTTCAAAAAACGAGATCAAATTAGTTTGTCAGGATTTGTTCTTGACAAATCCGTGTTAGCTTCTAGTTATTGCTGCTTTGTTTTCTAGGTGCTTGCACAATGACCGCTTTATGATCTGTTCCAGAATTTTGCCTGGGATTGATGAAAGGCTGACTGGCCTGTAGTTCCCAGGTTCCTATTTTCTGCCCCTTTTGAAGATAGGGATAACATTGGCCCTCCTCCAATGTAAGCCTCTACTCTTGAAGTCTGCTGCCATCTTACAGCTTTTTTTCTAAAAACAGCCTCTCCTCTGTATTTCTTTTAATCCTTACAAAATGTCCAAAAGGCAAATTCCTTCTCATGTGCCAGGGATGAAATGACTTGTGGTGCAGGTTAGAGATTTAAAAAAAGATCACCCGAGACAGATTGATCTGCACTTTCAGCTATACTCTCCTGGCTAGTCAACTAAGAAGAATTTTTCTTAGAAATTGGCACCTCCTGAGGAATGCCTAAATTTGGTTTTAAGAGAACGAGGGATTTAAAGGAAATTTTAATTCACACTGACATCTTAACTAGTGCTAGAACCCAGGGAAGTGCCTTAACAATAGGACGTTTCAAATGTAGCAGGTGTAATGTGTGCGATCAATGTATTGAGGGATCACATTTGACCATCCCTGGGGTTGATTTTGTTTTTAGATCTGGGTCGTTCTCAATATGTTGAACACCCCATTTAGTTTGCCTGATAATCTGTGATTGTTCCAAAATGTATGTGGGAAGCACGGCAAGGCCAGTTAAAATCAGGATTCAAGAACACCAATCAAGGATTAGAAAAGAAATGGATGTGCCACTAGTAAGTCATTTTGTAGAAATGGTCACAAAGAAGATAATTTTAAATTTTTTGTTCTATATGTTACTACAAAGACAGGTGAGGAAGCCATATCCAAACATCTCCTACAGAAGGAAATAACGTGGAGATTCAGATTAAAATCTCTTGTTCCAAATGGTTGGAATGCCAATATTGATTACACATATTTTTTATGATTTTTGTTTATGGAGTGATGAGACATGTCTGTATTTCTTTGTCCTGTGCTTGTACTATCATTCTAAATTCCTCTGTTAAAGTAGTTCAACAGCTGTAACGAGTAGAGATGTGAGCTTCGTATTCAGGGGATACGAACAGGAAGTGCGCCATGAGAGGTGTCCCGCCAGTCGATTCCCACTCCCCGGAACCCTCCTAGTCCACTCATGAGTCTCCCTGCTCAGTTGGTGAGCAGTCAGCTGCAGGGAGACGCAGGGAAGCACCAGTGGGATTAGTGCTGTGATTGGTGCGACACCAATGTTGACGGAATCACTCACTGCATGGAGCCCAGTAATTGAACCGGATTGTTTTGGGGTGGGGGTGCGGAATGGACCGACAGGACGCCTGTCTTGGTGTGCTTCTTATCCATATCCCCTGAATACAAATACAAAGCTCACATCTCTACTAATGAGTTGAAGGTATTTCTGAGTGGATGTGAACTGCGATGGGATGAGAGCTTTACCTTCTGGGAAGTCTGTTTTGACTGGAATAGCAAGTATGTGACAATAAGGTTTTAATAAAGGGGTATTGTTTAAGTTGTTTTGGAAATGTGTTTGCACTTTTATGTTCTAGGTCCTGTATTGACAAGCCTTAGGTCCTAAGCTTTGACAAAGGAACCGAAACCGTTACCAAAGAAAACTTTGCTGCAAAGGAATTTCTGAGACTTAAAGCCTTTATTGAAGTCTTCCATGTAAAAGCAATGGACCATATGAGCTCAACAATTCCTTGGTAGACTGTTTGGCTTCTTGGTGGATCTGTTTGTTTTCAATGAATATTTATTTATTTGATTGATTGATTGATTGATTGAAACCTGGTTAATCTTTAAGGTGATCAAGTCTAGAAGTGGAAAAGCCACCAACGTCAATTATGGTGGCAATAGTCGTCATTTAATGAACAGTCCTTGAGGTAGCTGACAATTACATCCTTGCCAGAGTTGGTGCTGATCTGAAGCCCAATAAGGTAAAGATTGCCTCCTGTCTGTCTCTGGGTAATTCTGTATAAAAGGATGACTCCACTTGTCTGTTTTTATTTTGTTTAATTCGCAAACATATAGATTTGCACTTTGATGCCGCTGCTAAAAAACACACACCTTGGTTTAGTTTTCTAGGTTCCTCTCTGGTGAAGGCATAGAGATCCTCAAAGCTGGTTCTGATTGTTTTTCTGTGCCAGTTTTAGTTGGTTTCATAAATGGTATCTCCGCAGGGTGTGTATTTGGAATGAAAACTGGAAATCTTGAAAGGAAACCAGGGTGCAAAAGCATCTGCTTCCTGCTAGGACTGGTAATATGATGAGAAAATTCTTTTAAAACTGAAAGGAATGCAATGATCGAAACCATAAAATAATCCTAGGCACTGGGAAGCAGGACGTCGTGTCAGGCCTGCAAAGGGCTGCTGCTCTCCTGCCTGTCAAGAGAAAGACCCCGATCCCTCCTTCCACACCCATCTCCTGACCTGCAAAAGGACCGGAGCCTTTTCCCCCACAGACCCTCCCCTGATCCACATCCCCACCTTCTGCTACTCTTTTAACAGACAGGCAGAGATCCAAAGCGCTCCCGGCCGCTGAGAGAAAAGTCTGCTTCTCTTTTCCAAGGCCACTTTTTTTAAAAAGGTTGAACTGCGTGGGAATGGCACCGCCTGTTTAAAAAGAAAATGGTTCTTTATGGAGTCTTCGGAGAAGGGCAATGAATTGCTCTCGCTTCTCTGAGAAAGAAGGTTCTGCAGGCAGTGGAGGCGTTTGACGGGGCCGGTGGGTCACCAAAGCCACAGAGAGGGGTGTCAACTGCCCGCCTGCCCCTTCCTTGTTTCACCAACCACAGAGCACAAGCTACCTGTCGCTGCCACTAGTTGATTACATCAACATTGTTTCTTATTAATGACAGAGGTCCAGGCAATGTGTCATTTTAAAAAGAATCAAACAGAAGTTGTTTATTGTTACAGGCGATGAAGATACAATCAAGGTTGTTAACTCTTAACAAAACATCCTTCTTCATACACCATCAACCACCAAC
Source organism: Intellagama lesueurii (assembly GCA_037013535.1). NCBI lineage: Eukaryota > Metazoa > Chordata > Lepidosauria > Squamata > Agamidae > Intellagama > Intellagama lesueurii. Next base: position 295,915,975 of record JBAJHW010000002.1, read on the forward strand.
TCTCTCTATCCACCCCAAACTCCAAACCCTCCAACTCTCAAACCCTAAAACTCCAATTTAATCTCCTCCTCCTGCAGAGAATCTTATATCTTGTGACTCCGCCTCTCCAGCACTCTCCTTGGTTCATGCAGATAGCATATTAATATTCATGACCTGGGCGGAAACCACAAGGGGCAACGCCTCTTAACCCCACTGCCCATGTTGGAGGTCCCACTTCAGTCCTGGCACCAAGGTTTGGGAGCAGAGCAGAGGCCATTTCAGCAACTGCGCAAAGAGCCAAAAACACACCAAGAGATCTCCCAACACGGTGAAAGACTTCAGCTCTCACCCAATTTGAGCTTTCCAGGGAGTGGGATTATTTGGGTACAGGAACAGGAAAGGACAAGAAAAAAAAGATCACATTGTAGAGGCTTGGTGGCTCACTTCCCTCCCTGGAAGACGGTGCTTTAAATAAATTCCCTTTTCCTGCCTGATCCAATGACCCAAAGAGGCAGAGATCAAGACTACCGCAATCCAGGCGCTCCGAGAGGAGATTGGGCGAGTCTGTGCTTGCCCTGCCAGGAGCCTGGCATGGCTTCAGTCACGTGACAGGAAAGGGGCGGAAAGGTTTCACGCATTTGTACAACAACACGTGCACGCATTTCTGTTCCGACATTCAGCCTGGAGTGAAAGGGAGGCAACTTTAAACGGGAGGCTTCTGATGTTTTCTGATCTGGATTTTCCTGGGAAAAGAAACCCCGGGAAAGAGAAGAGTAAGAAAGGAAGGGGGAAAACAGGGGAGTCATTTCTGGGCAGGAAAGTCGGGAAGAAAAGGGACCTGTTGGTGAGTGAAAGAAGCGAGGGAGAGGGAAACGGTGGCTCCCCTTCTCATCCCCTCCCCTTTGAGACCTTGGAAATCCTTGGAAATGTTTGCAGCTGAATTTGATGAGCGAAACACGTGGGGAGCGTGAGAGGGGCGGGGGAGGGACGGGCTAAATTCCTGTTTCCGGAGTTTCTGGCCCTTTCGTCTGGGAAAGCATAACGAGGAAGCTTTAGGAAGAGCGAGGAGACGGCCTCAGGCGGCAGAAGGGAGAGGGGCAGCCCTGAGGGCCCCTCTCCCTCCCCCCGGAGCCCCTTTTGGCCTTTCTCCTCTTTTGCCTGCAGAGCTCGCCTACGGGCCTCCCTCAGAGCCATTAATGGACATTGTCCCACCTCCAGTGTTCAAACTGGGGCATTTATTTCATGTATTCGTCTGTGCGGAGTATCCGTGCAAGAGGCTGAAACGGAGCAGGGTTTTTGTCGCGTGCTTCAGGCAGCAGAATATCTTGGGCCACCCCAACACTTTATAATGGGCTCTTTTCCATCGGCCTCTTTGCAAGAGAGACCCCAGCCCCGTCATTTAAGGAATTTCCCCACCCCAAGTGCCCCAGATCCTGTCTGGCTCCTCCAGTTTGATCTGTGATTTGTGGGTGGTTTGGGGAAGATCCCATGGGAAAATATTCCTATGAAAGCACGAGAAACTACTTTTGATTTCATGGACCTGTTTTCTTTCTGTCCTCAAGATATGCCTTACAGGCTTCCAACATGGAGGCTTAGAAAAGGTTAGCAAAGAAAGGAAATGTAAATGCTAATGAAAAACTCAAGAAAAAGAGTGTGGGATAGCATTGGTGATGCTCCTGATGCCTCCCAGGATTCAGCCAATCAGGTGGATGGAGAGATATTTTAAGAATCAGGAAGAGGTCCCTTTGTCTGTCTTTTGTTTGTTTTCCCTCCTCTCCAGCTGGTCATGTGGGAGAGTTGATCCCAGGACAAGGGGAGGTGAGAGACCACAGATCTTCTGGGAAGATCATCAGGGATATCTTGGCAGGTCCCAGGCCTTCCCTCCTTAACCTCTGGTTTGGGCCCCAAATGGTACAGCCAAAGTTTTTTTTTGGGGGGGGGGCAGGAGTTGCTCATGGGAAATAAATGTCCTACACTGCACACTATTTTTCATCCCAGGGCACCTCTCTTAGGGAGACAGGCTGAACTTCTAATTTTGTTATTTTCGGGAAAGTGGGACAACAGGCACTTCTGGTTTTAAAAAAGTATTTTTAAATCACTGCATTTCCCTGGGTTTCCAAAAGAAATTGGTCCCTGAAGAGTTGGCAGTCACCCCGAGCACTGTTTGACTTTGCAGTCTGATTTCCTGCACATGAATTTAGCTTCATGTGTACTCCTCAGATGCAAGAAAAATATGTGTTTGCTAATTAGAACAAAATAATGGCATAACAATAGGGTCAGCCTTGGCTTAGGAATAGCCAAAGCTGGTAAATGAGACAACTGGGTTTTGAATTGCCCACTTTGCTCTCTTCTGAGCTCTGCTAAAGGGTCCAAACCTGTTCTCCGTATTTTGTAATCAAAGTTTTGGCTCTTGTTCTCTCCTCTCGGTGCCTTCTCTGGTTGATAATTTCTTTTGTCAAAAGAAAGAGGAAGGGATCCTGGAAATGGTGAAAAAGGGAAGAAAGAGACCAGTGGGGGAGAGGACAGTGTGGCCTCTGTCGAAAAGTTTGTCTGGGATCTGCTTCTCCCTTCCTGGGATCTGCGGAGCCTCCTCCTCTTTCCCCCCCCCCCCATTGCAACTGGGAGGGATGGTGAGTCTGTCCCAGCAGGGCTGCTTGAAAGGGTGGGGGGAACTGGGGGAGGCCAGAGGAAGGAGAGGGGCAAGAGGGGGAGGATAGTCCCCAAAACGGCGCAGGAGAGGCAGCTGGAGGGGAATCCAAGGTTATGATGAGCCAAATCATTTGGCTGCCTGAGGACCAAATCCACCTCATTACGCATCTACCTACAAGGAGCGAAATTTGGAAATTCTAACCCTTGGAATGAGAGATGATTCTTCGTTGCTCCCATTGAAGGGAAGGGGCTTTCCTTTGGGGGCTGCAGGGGAGGCAGAGGGGAGACCTACAGCTCTGTAAATGCAAGAAAAGAATGGCCAGGAGCCTCAGGAAGATTCGCTGGCAAACATCACATTGCTTCATCAACCACCAATTCATCATCCGCGAACTGCTATGATCATCCTACTCTGCTTTAGCCCTGGGCCCATGAAAAGCGGGAATTCAGAGGTGTTAGCTAAGAATTATGAGAACAATTACGAAACCTCTAGAATCAGGGTTCTGTCCTGTGCTGAACCTTTTCCTATTCTAGAAAGGCAGCTCTAAGCTACCATACTTAGGAATAAAACCTCCATCTCCTGTGGAACTGTACCTGACAACATTTAGGAATAGTGTTACGAAATTGTTTTGTTTTTCTTCTAAGTAATTTGAAAAGATCCATCCTGGTGGCAGATGTTTCCACGTCTGACCGCCTGAGGGTTTGAAGCACTTTGGTCAGTGGCTGTCAAGTGAAGGAACAGCAACACATGCCTGTGCCTGAGCTCAGCCTTGGGAGTCTCCTGCCTTTCTTTTGGAGATGATGTTTGATTGGTGCCTGCAATATTGCCTTTTTTGCCTTAACTGTGTTAACATGGCAGGGTCTTGGCTTTGCAGAACTTCCATAGTCCGGTCTCTTAAGGCAGTCTTTCCTCCGCAGAAGGAGAGGGGTTCCAGGACTCCGTTGGAGGCATTGTTGGCTACAGAATAAAATGGCAGCCCAAAACACATCTGCCCCCAGGGAAGGAAGAGACCCTGATGTTCTCAAGGCAGGAAGTCTTGGGACCTGCTGGGAAAGAACAGCACAGAAGGTCTGAGGTGAGGAGATGCTCAGCTCAGATTCAGAGTGCCAGAAATTCAGGAAATTCTCCTACGAGGAGGCTGATAGTCCTTGAGAGGTTTGCACTTGGCTCCGCCATCTTTGCCGTCAGTGGCTCAAGCCAGAGCAACAGACAAAGGCTGAGATCCTGGACCTGGTGATCCTGGAGCAGTTCCTGACCATCCTCCCCTTGGAGATGTCCAGCTGGGTGAGAGAATGTGGAGCCGAGACCACTTCCCAGGCTGTGTCGCTGGGAGAAGGTTTCCTGGGTCTGAGTCAGGCAGAAGTGAAAAAGGAAGAGCAGAAGGCAAGAGCAATTAATGTTGGGGATTCAAAGTCTCAACTGAATCAGAGTTCCTTACGTCGGGGAGTCCCTCTTCCACTTTAAAACAGGGTATGTGTGTCCCCCCCGCCCTTGGTGTCCCATCCTTGAAAGGGTCAAGGAAATTAAATCCCAGAAATTCTACCACTTTCAAATGTTTTTCTTGGAAAAATCCGAGCATGATGTGTCTTTTCTATCTTTTTATTCCACATAATGGATCCTCAGAGGAGAAATCCCTCGGTAGAAATTCAGTCTGATTTCCATGAAGCAGAGAAACCTCCTTTCGACGCCGGAAAAAGACCTCAAAGACAAGAGAGCCATCAAGGCAACGAGGAAAGTTCCAGTTCAGTAGGTAAGGATTCATGTTGGGAGAGTTTGTGTTTGTGTTTCTCTCTGCATATCCCCCCCCCCCCCGGGTACCTTTTAGGCTAGAGGGACACTAGTCTGTAGTTCTTCCTATACGTCCACCCTGTCTTTTCCTTTTTAGTTTTCCTAGACTTTTTACATAGCCAGCAGTTCTTCTGTTTCTGTCAACGAGGCCAATTACAAAAAGTTTTACTTTTATGGCGTCTGAAAGAGAAAACCTCTAAAGTACAAATTTTGGGAGAGAACTTGATTCAACGATGGGTACTTGTTTGTGGGTTGGTTATAATGATATCTCACATTTCTTCTGAGATGCTCACTTGCCTTCCTCATCACTTTACCCTTCGTAGAATTACTTTGTGAGGGAGATCAGGCTGAGGGGAGAGTGGATGGCTCCGCATCACCCAGTCAGTACCATGGTCCATCGGGGACCAGAAGGAGACCACCAGTCACTGCCCCACAGACTAACCCCAATGGATCTAAAAATGCTTTGGCATCACATCCCCTTTTTCATCCTTCAGAAATGCTTTTGTTTCCCCATATCTCTTTTGCCGTTATCCAGCACATTTTATGCAAAAAATTCTCATTGTAATTGAAAATGAAAAATAAATGCAAAAAACGTTTTTTATTCTTTTCTCTTTTGTGACAACGTGAGAATGGAAAATTTACTGTAAGAAATAGCTTAAATGAACCACAAAATACCTTCCACTGATTGAAGACTTTAGCTTAAATATTAAGAGGAATGTAGGAATCCTGGGTTGGAGAGGGGGAAGGGAGACCCCGAGGGAGCATCAACCCCACGTAAAGGCAGTGACTTTTGAGGTGGCAGAGAGAAACATGGAATGGCCCACCAGATTTTCTGTTTCTTTTGTATAAGGTGGAATCAAAGAAGGCGAAAACTTCCTTCATTTCTTTGTGTTTCTTTGAAAAGTGTGGAAAATACTGTGTTGGGTGTGTTATGTGTTTCTCCATGGGTGGTCTCCAGACTCCTTTGAACTCTCTGGAGTAAATAAAAATATAATTCTACAAAGAAGAGAAATTCCTGCATGTTGGATAATATGTTCTAATTCTGCAATTGGCACAGTACCCAGTTCAGGAGTTTGGTATGTGTCAAGGTGTTTAGTTCTGTTAAGTTTTGAAAAAATTTCTGTATATCTTGTACTCTCTTGGAATACCATTTTCTCACACTTTCCTGAAGGGGCACCGTTTATTGCGTATTCCTACCCGACCACACATGCACAAACACACTCCTACCCACGCGCATGCAGGAAGACTCTCCGTTCTTTGGAGAGTTTTGTTTGCACCAGAGTTTTGTTTTTAGCTTTTAGCTTCCCTTTCTTGAGGTCATGATCTCATTGTGAGAGAAGCTTATGCGAATGACTTCCCACCCCCTTGCTCTGTCCCGCAGGGTCTGTGAAGATGCCAACAACAAGTATTCCTTCATCTCTTCCTTGTGATGCAGCGCAACCAGATCAGGTACAAAGAAGGGGGTTATGGGACACCACGTGGATTTGAATCCTGGAGTATACAACCACTTTACTCCTCATTGAGGGTAGCCATGCTTTTTTTAATGAGATGGTCTACGTTGTCAATTATTATATAGCAGGCTGATAAGCATGACTTTCTCCATGTGGAAAAGAATTTTGTTTCTCTTTTGTTTTGAAGAATGGGCCAATAATTATTTGTGGTTTTCCAAAACCAAATGTGGGGACAGCAGGAATTACTTTCCTTTCCCTCTTTTCTCATCCGGAATACATTTCTCAGCCTCTGTTTTCTTGTGGAAGTGATAAGACTAAGAGCAGCCGTGCTGGATCAGAGCAATGGCTGGTTCAGTCTAGCATCCTGTTTCTCACACAGGCTCCCTTGATGCCTCAGGGAAGCTCCAGAGGCCGGCAAGTAGGCCACTAGTAGCCCTTTCCCTCCCCTGTTAACCCCCAGCCACTGGGGTTCGGAGACTTCTCTTCCTGGAGGGAGGACATGGCCAAGGTAACTCGTAAGCCTTGGTAAACTTGTCCTCCTATAGAAAGGGTGTTGATGAAACTTAAAACCTGCAATAAAAGATCCAGCCACTTCTCTTTAATTGTGTTTTGGATTTAGGAGGTTATTTTGGTGAAACCTATGAGGAAGGCCTCCTTTCTTTTCCATTTTTAGGGTGCAGTGACCTTTGAGGAGGTGGCCGTGTCCTTCACCCAGGAGGAGTGGGCACTGCTGGATCCCGACCAGAAGGCTCTGCACCAGGAAGTCATGGAGGAGAACTGGCAAACGATATCCTCTCTCGGTAAGACCCCCTCTTTCTCCAGCTGATGCTAATCTCTCTTCACCAAGGCACTAAGGAGACTAACAGCAACAATAGTTCTTGTATTTTGGACTGGTGTCCAAACTCATGCTAGCCATTGCAGGGTCCATAATGCTGGACTGGGCAGTCTGTGGCCGTCCAGATGCTCTGAGCTCCAGATCCCATCCTCATAGCCAACTTTGCTGATGTAGAATCATGGTGAGAAGAGTCATTCATCAACATCTGAAGAGCTGAAGGTTCAAGAGAGCTGCAGCTTTGAGTGGGAATGGAGCTTTGGCCCTGGCAGCGTCATTGTGGGGGTTTTCATTAGTTTTCATTAGTACATAAGCTACGTACTGATCTCTTAATGATTAAGGAAGATCAATGATAGGGCCCTTTAGGGATATGATCCACTTCTCTATTCCTTTTTTGTTAGCTTCCCGAGTGAAAGGCTTCCAAGTGGGCTTTTTTGTTATGGATTGTTGTACCTGAAAGCATTGTTTGTATTTTGGTGTTGCTTATGATTTTGGTGTATTATGCTAATTGATCCCTTTAGTATCGTTATGCTCATTTTGCGAACTTAAACACTGTCTTTTCATTGTTCTAAGCTGCCTGGGGTCCTTTTAAAGGAGAAGGGGTAGGCTACAAAATTTTAAATAAATAAATAACACATCTGGTCAGTTTCCTAAAACATCACATCTATGAAAGGTCTGATCTGTAGTTTGCCATTTTATTTTAGAGCAGTGTTCATCAACTAGGAACCATTGGCAGCCATAATGACATTTCCTGCCCTGACTGATTGATATGCTCCACCCTCTTCCACATTGCCAAATATCTCCCTACAGTTCGCAAAACATAAAAGAAGAACAAAACCATCTTGAAACATGTAAAATGAAAAGCAAATCAGGGTACGTTGAGAGTGATAAGACTCAAATTTCTGTATATCTTGTACTCTCTTGGAATACCATTTTCTCACACTTTCCTGAAGGGGCACCGTTTATTGCGTATTCCTACCCAACCACACATGCACAGACACACTTCTACCCACCCGCACGCACGAAGACTCCGTTCTTTGGAGAGTTTTGTTTGCGCCAGAGTTTTGTTTTTAGCTTTTAGCTTCCCTTTCTTGAGGTCATGATCTCATTGTGAGAGAAGCTTATGCGAATGGCTTCCCACCCCCTTGCTCTGTCCTGCAGGGTCTGTGAAGATGCCAACAACAAGTATTCCTTCATCTCTTCCTGGTGATGCAGCGCAACCAGATCAGGTACAAAGAGGTACAAAGAAGGGGGTTATGGGACACCACGTGGATTTGAATCCTGGAGTATACAACCACTTTACTCCTCATTGAGGGTGGCCATGCTTTTTTTAATGAGATGGTCTACGTTGTCAATTATTATATAGCAGGCTGATATAAGCATGGCTTTCTCCATGTGGAAAATAATTTTGTTTCTCTTTTGTTTTGAAAAATGGGCCAAGAATTGTGTGAGGTTTTCCAAAACAGAATGTGGGGACAGCAGGAATTACTTTCCTCTCCCTATTTTTTCATCCGGAATACATTTCTCAGCCTCCGTTTTCTTGTGGAAGTGATAAGACGAAGAGTAGCCGTGGTGGATCAGAGCAAAAGCTGGTTAAGTCTAGCATCCTGTTTCTCACAGAAGCTTCCTTGATGCCTCAGGGAAGCTTCCAAGGCAGGCAAATAGGCCGCCAGTAGCCCTTTCCCCTCCCCCTGTTAATTCCCAGCCACTCGTAACCCTTGGCAAATTTGTCCTCCTATAGGAACTTGAAATATAAGATCCAGCCACTTCTCTTTAATAGAGTTTTAGATTTAGGGGGTTATCTTTGTGAAACCTATGAGGAAGGCCTCCTTTCTTTTCCATTTTTAGGGTCCAGTGACCTTTGAGGAGGTGGCCGTGTCCTTCACCCAGGAGGAGTGGGTGCTGCTGGATCCCGACCAGAAGGCCCTGCACCAGGAAGTCATGGAGGAGAACTGGCAGATGATATCCTCCCTCGGTAAGGCCCCCTCTTTCTCCAGCTGATGCTAATCTCTCTTTACCAAGGCACTAAAGAGACTAACAACAACAGCAACAATAGTTCTTCTGTTATTATTTTAACTGCACTTTTAAAAAACTTTCTGAACTAATTCGATTAGGTTTTAGGTATGTTGGAACACAAATCACACAATTCCTAACCAGCAAATGGAAAGTGGGGTTTGTGCAAGTGTGAAAACTGCTAGGGTACGGAAGGCCATTCAATGGAGGAAATAACTTTTCTCTTCAGGCAGGCCTTCCCTGAATGAAAGGCTGCCAAGTGGGGTTTTTTAAATGAATTTTTAAAAAATGCATTGTTGTACCTTAGAGCAGGGGTCCCCAACCTCCGGTCCGCGGCCTAGTGCTGATCCATGGCCATGGCACGACCAGGCCGCGGAGACAGATCTCCCGCACTCCCCCCCACCTCACCCGCATGCACGGCCCGCCACCTGAACGCACCAGTGCCCTGCCCCTCCGCGAGCATGCCTCTCGCCTCCGCACATGCATGCAAGCGCCACCCACGTATGCACTCGAGCACACCCCTCCCTTCCGTGAGTGCTTCCTGCTCCTCTTCCGCGAGCGCGCCCCGCCCACCCGCACGGACCCCTCCCCCTCCAACCTGTCCACGATTCAGAAAAAGTTGGGGACCACTGTCTTAGAGTATTGTTTGTATTTTAGTGTTGCTTATGTTTTTGGTATAATATGCTCATTGATCCCTTTAGAATTCTTATACTCATTCTTACGAATTTAAACATCGTCTTTTCATTGTTCTAAGCCAACGTGGGTCCCTTTAAAGGAGAAAGGATGGGTTACAGAGCTTTTAAATAAATAAATAACACATCCGGTCAGTTTCCAAAAACATCACGTCTACGAATGCTCTGATCCGTAGTTTGCCATTTTATTTTAGAGCAGTGTCCGTCAACTAGGAAGCATTGGCAACCATAATGGCATTTCCTGCTCTGACCGGTTGCTATGCTCCACCCTCTTCCACATTGCCAATTATCTCCCTATAGTTCGTAAAACATAAAAGAAGGAATTATTCACCACTCAAATAAAAAACCCTTTCCCCTGGGAAGACCATAAGAGTCGAGATCGGAAAGGGCAGAGGCCACACTGAGAGAGAAAAGAGAGAATGGCTAGAATGGAGAAACCCACACCAGAACAGGGCTTTTCACCCACAAGGTGGTGGAAAACTCCCTCCCCAGAGAAGACCATATAGAAGAGAGACAGACAGACAGTTGTGAGAAGACAACAAACTGCCTCTGTTGCACTGGCAATTTCCAAGGCACGATGCTAAAGTGTGAAAAAGAAAATAATCCCAATCCCCAGATTTGGGGAAATTAAATGTTTCTGTTAACCCCTTCCTTTCTCTGTTGGAGGAGAAGGTGGAACCAGCTTGTTAATTGATTTGGAACGAAATGGTGATGATTTAAAGCAAGAACTATTATGTAGAGTACCTGTCGATGGGGAACAAAAAAGGGGGCAGAGATAAACCCTCACATGGGTCAGGAGATGAGATTGCAAAATTAAAGAGGAGAAAAGGACAAAATATTATTTACCTTAAACACCCAACAGATTTATTTCTATGTGGGCTTTCACGCATCCAAATCCACTCTTAATAAATCCTTCTCTTTTTTCCCCATAGATCTATCTGACTCTTCGGTTCTGTCTCTCCTGCATTTCTCCTTCTTCCTCGAAGATAACTGGAGGAAGAAAAAATCATATCCAAAATCTGGAAAGAGTTTTACGGACCAATTAGAGGTTACTAGATGCCAGAGAATACATGCAGAAAGGGAAAGCTGTATTCCAGAGAAGCCTTACAAATGCATTGTGTGTGGAAAACATTTTGCCACAAAGATAGCGCTGATGCTTCACAAAAGGGTCCACACTGGAAAGAAGTGCTTTGTGAGTGAAATGTCTGGGAAATGTTTAAATTGGATGCGACACTTTGTGAATCGTGAAAGAAAGAAACCATACAAATGCCAGGAGTGCGGGAAATGTTTTGCTCAAAATTCACACCTTGTAAGTCATAAGAGAGTTCACACAGGAGAGAAACCGTACAAATGCCAGGAGTGTGGGAAATATTTTACAAAAAATTCAAGCCTTTGGAAGCATAAGAGAGTTCACACAGGAGAGAAACCATACAAATGCAAAGAGTGTGGAAAATGTTTTGCTGAGAATTGTACACGTATCAGTCATATGAGAATCCACACAGGAGAGAAACCGTACAAATGCCAGGAGTGTGGGAAATGTTTTGCTGTGAATTCAACACTTATGAGTCATAAGAGGATCCACACAGGAGAGAAACCGTACAAATGCCAGGAGTGTGGGAAATGTTTTGCTCGGAATTCAAACCTTCTAAGGCATAGAAGAGTCCACACAGGAGAACATCCATACAAATGCCAGGAGTGTGGGAAACATTTTATTGAAAATTCCAGCCTTGTAAAGCATAAGAGACTCCACACAGGAATAAAACCGTACAAATGCCAGGAGTGTGGGAAATGTTTTGCTGAGAATTCATACCTTGTGAGTCATAAGAGAGTCCACAGAGGAGAACATCCATACAAATGCCAGGAGTGTGGGAAATGTTTTGCTGTGAATTCAAACCTTTTAAGGCATAGAAGAGTCCACACAGGAGAACATCCATACAAATGCCAGGAGTGTGGGAAACATTTTATTGAGAATTCCAGCCTTGTAAAGCATAAGAGACTCCACACAGGAGAAAAACCTTACAAATGCCAGGAGTGTGGGAAATGTTTTGCTCAGAATTCAACACTTATGTGTCATAAGAGAATCCACACAGGAGAGAAACCATACAAATGCCAGGAGTGTGGGAAAAGTTTTGCTCGGAATTCATACCTTGTGAGTCATAAGAGAATCCACACAGGAGAGAAACCGTACAAATGCCAGGAGTGTGGGAAATGTTTTGCTCGGAATTCAGATATTTTGAATCATAACAGAGTCCACACAGGAGAACATCCATACAAATGCCAGGAGTGTGGGAAACATTTTATTGAGAATTCCAGCCTTGTAAAGCATAAGAGACTCCACACAGGAGAAAAACCTTACAAATGCCAGGAGTGTGGGAAATGTTTTGCTCAGAATTCATACCTTGTGAGTCATCTGAGAATCCACACAGGAGAGAAACCGTACAAATGCCAGGAGTGTGGGAAATGTTTTACTCGGAATTCATACCTTGTGAGTCATCAGAGAATCCACACAGGAGAGAAACCGTACAAATGCCAGGAGTGTGGGAAATGCTTTCCTGTGAATTCAAGCCTTAGTCATAAGAGGATCCACACAGGAGAGAAACTGTGTAAATGCCAGGAGTGTGGGTAACGTTTTACTAAAAATCAAGCCTTTTGAAGCATAAGAGACTACACGCAGGAGAAAAGCCTTATGAATGCCAGGAGTGTGGGAAATGTTTTTTCTGTGAATTCAACACTTATTAGTTGTAAGAGAATCCACACAGGGGAAAAAACGTACAAATGACAGGAGTGTGGGAAATGTTTTGCTCTGAATTCAAACCTCGTGAGTCATAAAAGAGTCCACACAGGATAGAAACTTTACAAATGCCAAGTGTGGAAAGTGGTTTCCTCAAGTTTCTCACTTTTTGAATCATAAGACAGTTCACACAAGACAGATATCGTAGAAATGCCTGAATTATGGGAAATGTTTTGCTCAGAATTTATCTGTTATGGTCTGTCAGGCAGTCCAGTCAAGAGAAAATAGAGAAGTTCATGACCTGAACTGAAGAGGATGGGGGGAGGGCACTTTATGGTGCTTTGTGGTAAGGAACCAGAGTTGTGACTACTAACTTTGGTGACCAAAGCTTCATATGGCTGTGTTATAGATTGAGAATAAGGAATTGGGAGGAATTCCTAGTTTAGATTGTAAAATGGCCATATTGGTTTTTCACTAAGTCTGTTATTTTGTATTTTTCCACTGCTGTTGTTCTCTTTCTCGCAATTTCCACTATTTTTTCAGGGTCATCAAAATCATAGAAAAGTGAAGTTGGAAGGGGCCTACGAGGCCATTAAGTCCAACCCCCTGCTTAATGCAGGAATATAATCAAAGCATATCTGCCAGGTGATTCTCTAAGTTTTTCTTGAATGCCTCCAGTGTTGGAGGACTCACCAACTCCCGAGGTCACTGGTTCCACTCTTGTACTGCTCTAACAGGAAGTTTTTCCTGATATTCATCCGAAATCTGGCTTCCTGTAACTTGAGCCCATTGTTGCGTGTCCTGCACTCTGGGATGATCGAGAACAGATCTTGCCCCTCCTGTGTATGACAGCCCTTCAAATATTTGAAAAGTGCTATCATATCACCCCTCAGTCTTCTTTTCTCAAGTCTAAACATGCCCAGTTCTTTCAACCTTTCCTCCTAAGGCTTGGTTTACAGTCCCCTGATCATCCTTGTCGTTCTCCTCTGAACTTGTTGCAATTTGTTAGCATCCTTCTTCTTCTATTTCTTTTACTTTTTTTAAAAAAATTTCACTTTTCTTTTTCTTTTACATTTTTTTTTCATATCAGGGTAGGAAACTGAAGGGAACAGTGGGGATAATGATAAAAGGGGAGTGAGATCGAAAAGGTATTTTTGTTGTTGTTGTTTAGTTGTTAAGTCGTGTCCGACTCTTCGTGACCCCATGGACCAGAGAACGCCAGGCCCTCCTGTCTTCCACTGCCTCCCGGAGTTGGGTCAAATTCATGTTGGTAGCTTCGATGACACTGTCAACCATCTCGTCCTCTGTCGTCCCCTTCTCCTCTTGCCTTCACCCTTTCCCAACATCAGGGTCTTTTCCAGGGAGTCTTCTCATGAGATGGCTAAAGTATTGGAGCCTCAGCTTCAGGATCTGTCCTTCCAGTGAGCACTCAGGGTTGATTTCCTTCAGAATGGATACGTTTGATCTCCTTGCAGTCCAGGGGACTCTCAAGAGTCTCCTCCAGCACCACAATTCAAAAGCATCAATTCTTCGGCAGTCAGCCTTCTTTATGGTCCAGCTCTCACTTCCATACAACAATACTGGAAAAACCATAGCTTTGACTATGCGGACCTTTGTCAGCAAGGTGATGTCTCTGCTTTTTAAGATGCTGTCTAAGTTTGTCATCGCTTTCCTCCCAAGAAGCAGGAGTCTTTTAATTTTGTGACTGCTGTCACCATCTGCAGTGATCATGGAGCCCAAGAAAGTAAAATCTGTCACCGCCTCCATATCTTCCCCTTCTTCAGTTGAATTCCAAGATGGCGGACCAGTAGTAGGTCGGGAGCTTTTCCCCCTCGCCACTCCGGTCCGGTTGTCTTTTCTTTTCCCCCCCTTTTTTTTTTCTCCTCTTTCTTTTGCAGTTTGTTTTATTTTGTACTTTTACTTTCCTGCTCCTGTGCTTTCCTGGTTCCTGTGCCGCTTCGGAGGCTGTGCTTCTTCGGAGGTCTGTCGGGCGAGTTAAAGGGCGGGGAGAGGCAGCTGGCTTCGTTCGTCAGCGAGGCGAGGTGGAGCTTGTCGGAGCTCGGTGACGAGGGAGACTGCTTTTGTACCGGGAGGGCTGGAAAAACCTGTAACCATGGGGACCCGTGGGTTTTGGTGGGCCTGGTGCTGGGGTCTTGGGGGACGAGACCCAGCACGGAGAGGTCCGGAAGAAGTCGCTGGTCCGAACGGAGGAGCCCCCGGAGGAACTCCAGGAGAGAATGTACACGTCGCTGGAGGAGTGGTGAGCTTGAAGCTGGGGAACTAAGGAGGCCGAGGACGCGGAGAAGCCTGGCGCTGGACTGCCGTGGGTCTCTCTTGAGAGCTCTTCTGAGGGCCTCGTTTGGAGTGGGAGACCACATTAACACCAATGGCCAGGGGAGCCGCTTTTCCAGCTATGTTTAATGGGGAACTTTTCCATCTGTTCCCCTGTTGCGGAGAAAGGCAGCATAGGCGCCGTGTTCCAGTGGTTCTCCTTCTGCTCCCTCCCCTTCCAACATTACATTGTGCTTCGCCTTGGACTACTTGGCTTGGGGTCTCTGCCCCCATAAAAACTCGGCCCTAATTCTGTCAGCCTTCTTGAGAAAAATAAGACCTGCGGCCAGTGTGTTGCGGGATAGGACCAATTGTGTGGGGGGAGAACTTCGGGATTCTTTTTATTAATTTAGTTTACTGTATTATGTGAGGTGCGGGTAATTTTGGGGGAAAATTTTGGTTTCTTTTTATATAAGTTTATTCTTTATTGTTTATTGTATTTTTAGGTTTATTTTATGATATCTTAATTTATTTCTTGATCACCTGATTGTTAATTGCTTTATGCTTTAGTTGCCCAATTTAAATCCTATTTTAAATTGTTAACTTGGAAAATTGTTTAATTTGATAATTTGATTAATTCAAATATTGATAATTGTTTGACCCCGTATTAATGTCTTATTGTTGAATATTATTTTGTTAATTCTCTTATTATTGGTTATAGTATTCTTTTAGTGTATTTTGTTTCTCTTCTTTTTTCTTTCTTGACATGGAGTGGAAGGCCTGCCTCCCCAGCGGGGGGTCGAACATCAGTGTGATTACGGGTAGAGGGAGATATGGCGTTGGCTCAGTGCCTACTCATTTTAGAAGAACAGTGAACAGATGTTTGAAGGCTGTTCACTGTTCTGGCACTGTGACCAACTGCCAGTCTCGAGGTAGCCAGATCAGCAGGCCCTCCACCCTAAAACTGGTGCTGTTGAACGCCAGGTCTGTGTCCAACCAGATTATACAAGATCTTATTCTGGAGGAGGACGTAGACCTGGCGTGCATAACTGAGACCTGGATGGGCGGGGAAGGGGGTGTTCCTCTGACACTCGCCTGTCCTCCTGGTTATGCAGTCCAGCACCAGGGTAGACTGGAGGGGCGGGGGGGGGTGGCCATTGTTTACAGAAACACCTTGGAGGTTACTAGGCGCTCTTTGGTGGTGAAGCCGGGTTTGGAGGCCCTCCACGTGTGGATTGGGGCCAGGGACGGTATTGGGATCTTGCTGGGTTACCGCGCTCCCCGTGACCCAGCCACCTCCCTACCGGAGCTGGCGGAATTTGTCTCCGTGGCACTGTTGGAGTCCCCGAGGCTTTTGGTCCTGGGTGACTTCAATATCCATGTGGGGGCAGAGGTTTCCGGTCCAGCTCTTGAGTTCTTGGAAACCATGGCTTCCTTGGATATGTCCCAACATGTCAACGGTCCCACACACACGGGTGGCCATATGCTAGACCTGGTATTTTCCACTGAGCGGAGCGAGTGTGGTCTGATGGTGACTGACCTGGTGTCAGTCCCTTTGTCATGGTCAGATCACCACCTAATAAAATGTAACCTCTCAATGGCACTCCCTCCCCGCAGGGAGCATGGACCTATTTCAATGGTCCGCCCTCAAAGGTTACTGGATCCATTGAGATTCCAGGATACCATGAGAGGGATTCCAGCTGATCTGTCTGGCGTTCCTGTCGAAGCTCTGGTTGACGGCTGGCTTGCTGCCGCCACTAGGGCTTTAGACACGATCGCTCCTAAACGCCCTCTCAGGCGCAGAGCTCGGCCAGGGGCCTGGTATAATCGGGACCTGCGAGCAATGAAGTGAAACGAGAGACGGCTAGAGTGCACTTGGAGAGAGGAACCGACGGATTATAATAAGAAAGCTGTCAGGATCGCAAGTAACCATTACCTGGCTAAGGTAAGGGCTGCTAGACGATCATACTTCGCTGACCGGATAAGCGAAGCTTCCAATCAACAGGCGGAACTTTTCCGTATAGTTCGTGATCTGTCCGGAATTGGTCTGGGTGATGGGCCTCCCACTAATATCTCACCTGACCAATTTGCAGCATTTTTTAAATCAAAAGTGGAGGCCATCCGCCGGGACCTCCTTTTTTAAATACAGTGGATCGAGCAGAGATGTCCAGCGCTCTGCCTTGCCCAGTGACTCTTGAATTCTTTCAGCCTGTGACGCCAGACTTGGCAGACAAAGCGCTTGATCGCTGTCGGGCCACCACCTCCTCCCTTGACCATTGCCCGGCCTGGCTAATCAAAGCAGCCAGGCCTGTAACAACAGAATGGGCCACAGCAATAATTAATGGGTCTCTCCAGGAGGGCAAGGTTCCTCTTGCCCTCAAGGAGACACTCATTAGGCCCATTAGGAAGAAACCAAATTTGGCGGCGGATGACATTGGAAATTATAGGCCTGTCGCCAATGTTTCTTTCCTTAGCAAAGTGGTGGAGAGGGTGGTGGCAGACCAGCTTCAGACGCTTTTGGACGAAACCAATGCCCATTTCAGTCGGGCTTCAGGCCGCGCTATGGCACAGAAACGGCACTGGTCGCACTGTTGGATGACCTGTTGAGGGAGGCCGACAGGGGCAACGTCCTTGCTGGTCCTCCTTGATATCTCAGCCGCCTTTGATACCGTCGACCATGGTATCCTCCTGGGGAGGCTCTCCGAGTTGGGAATCGGTGGCCTGGCGCTTGCCTGGCTCCGATCCTTCTTGGAGGACCGTCCCCAGAGAGTACAGCTTGGGGAGAGTGTTTCGGCCCCGTGGAGTCTCAATTGTGGGGTTCCGCAGGGATCGATCATCTCCCCAATGCTGTTTAATATCTATATGAGGCCGCTGGGTGGGATCATCAGGGGGTGTGGGGCATCGTGCCATCAGTACGCTGATGACACGCAGCTCTACATCTCCTTTTCACCTACTTCAGTGGATGCCATTCTGTCCCTTCAGCGCTGCCTGGAGGCTGTACTGCAATGGATGCAGATGAATGGGTTGAGGCTGAACCCGGACAAGACGGAGGTCCTGAGGGTGGGTGGTCCCTCTGTTAGCGGTTTGGGTGGCTCCCTTTCTTTTGGGGGGACGACTCTCACTGCAAAGAGTGGGGTTCGCAGCTTGGGGATACATCTGGACCCGGCGCTTACCATGGAAACCTAGGTGGCTTCCGTGGCCCGCTCCGCTTATTTCCATCTATGGCGGATTGCCCAGCTGTGACCCTATCTTGATGGTGGGGTCCTCACTACTCTTGTCCATGCGCTCGTAATCTCGAGATTAGACCACTGTAATGCGCTCTACGTGGGGCTACCTTTGAGATTGATGCGGAAACTTCAAATGGTGCAGAATGCGGCGGCCAGACTTCTTAGTGGGGTGAGAAAATATCAGCATATCTCTCCCACTCTGGCTGCCTTGCATTGGCTGCCCATTCGTTTCCGCGTTGACTTCAAAGTGTTAATGATGACGTATAAAGCCCTAAACGGTTTGGGACCTCGATACTTGGCAGATCGTCTTCTCCCACCTAGATCTACCCGAATCACTCGGCATAGCCAGGAGGGACGGCTGAGGGGCCTAACGCCGAGAGAGGCCCGGAAAGAAAGAACAAGAAACCAGGCCTTCTCGGCAGTGGCCCCTCGGCTCTGGAATAGTCTCCCAACAGAGATCCGTCTGGCACACTCGCTGGGTGTTTTTAAAAGCTATTTAAAAACCTGGCTCTTTAGGCAGGCCTTCCCTTCAGTCAATAACTGATTTCTATTTTTTGTCTTTTTAATTATTCCCACCTTGGTATCGATTTAAAATTATGATGTTTTAATAATTTTTTTTATATTTATTGTATAATGATGCTTTTATAATATTTGTAAGCCGCCCCGAGTAGACTTTGTCTAGGGGGGTGGGGTAAAAATCCAATAAATAAATAAAATAATTTCTATTTGCCAGGAGGTGATGGGACCAGTGGCCATGATCTAGTTTTTTTGATGTTGAGCTTCAGACCATTTTTCGCGCTCTCCTCTTTCACCCTCATTAAGAGGTTCTTTAATTCCTCCTCACTTTCTGCCATCAGAGTGGTATCATCTGCATATCTGAGGTTGTTGATATTTTTTCTGACAATCTTAATTCCGGTTTGGGATTCCTCCAGTCCAGCCTTTTGCATGATGTATTCTGCATATAAGTTAAATAAGCAGGGAGACAATATACAGCCTTGTCGTACTCCTTTCCCAATTTTGAACCAATCAGTTGTTCCATATCCAGTTCTAACTGTTGCTTCCTGTCCCACATATAGATTTCTCAGGAGATAGATAAGGTGGTCAGGCACTGCCATTTCTTTAAGAACTTGCCATAGTTTGCTGTGGTCCACACAGTCAAAGGCTTTTGCGTAGTCAATGAAGCAGAAGTAGATGTTTTTCTGGAACTCTCTGGCTTTCTCCATAATCCAGCGCATGTTAGCAATTTGGTCTCGAGTTCCTCTGCCTCTTCGAAATCCAGCTTGTACTTCTGGGAGTTCTCGGTCCACATACTGCTGAAGCCTACCTTGTAGGATTTTGAGCATAACCTTGCTAGCGTGTGAAATGAGTGCAATTGTACGGTAGTTGGAGCATTCTTTGGCACTGCCCTTCTTTGGGATTGGGATGTAGACTGATCTTTTCTAATCCTCTGGCCACTGCTCAGTTTTCCAAACTTGCTGGCATATTGAGTGTAGCACCTTAACAACGTCATCTTTTAAGATTTTAAATAGTTCAGCTGGAATGCCATCACCTCCACTGGCCTTGTTGTTAGCCATGCTTTCTAAGGCTCACTTGACTTCACTCTTCAGGATATCTGGCTCAAGGTCAGCAACCACACTATCTGGGTTGTCCAGGACATCCAGATCTTTCTGGTATAGTTCCTCTGTGTATTCTTGCCACCTCTTCTTGATGTCTTCTGCTTCTGTTAGGTCCCTCCCATTTTTGTCCTTTATCATGTCCATCTTTGCACAAAAGGTTCCTTTAATATCTCCAATTTTCTTGAACAGATCTCTGGTTTTTCCCTTTCTATTATTTTCCTCTATTTCTTTGCACTGTTCATTTAAGAAGGCCCTCTTGTCTCTCCTTGCTATTCTTTGGAAATCTGCATTCAATTTTCTGTAACTTTCCCTATCTCCCTTGCATTTTGTTTCCCTTCTCGTCTCTGCTATTTGTAAGGCCTCGTTGGACAGCCACTTTGCTTTCTTCCATTTCCTTTTCTTTGGGATGGTTTTTGTTGCTGCTTCCTGTACAATGTTACGAGCCTCCATCCATAGTTCTTCAGGCACTCTGTCCACCAAATCTAGTTCCTTGAATCTGTTCTTCACTTCCACTGTGTATTCATAAGGGATTTGGTTTAGATTATACCTGACTAGCCCAGTGGTTTTTCCTACTTTCTTCAGTTTAAGCTTGAATTTTGCTAGAAGAAGCTGATGATCAGAGCCACAATCAGCTCCACGTCTTGTTTTTGCTGACTGTATAGACCTTCTCCATCTTTGGCTGCAGAGAACATAATCAATCTGATTTCGGTATTGCCCATCTGGTGATGTCCATGTGTAGAGTCGCCTCTTGTGTTGTTGGAAAAGAGTGTTTGTGATGACCAGCTTGTTCTCTTGACAAAACTATTAGCCTTTGCCCTGCTTCGTTTTGAACTCCAAGGCCAAACTTACCTGTTGTTCCTTTTATCTCTTGACTCCCTACTTTAGCATTCCAGTCCCCTACAATAAGAACATCTTTCTTTGGTGTCAGTTCTAGAAGGTGTTGTAAGTCTTCATAGAATTGGTCAATTTCAGCCTCTTCAGCATCGGTGGTTGGTGCATAAACTTGGATTACTGTGATGTTGAAAGGTCTGCCTTGGATTCATATTGAAATCATCTATCATTTTTGAGATTGTATCTCAGTACAGCTTTTCCCACTCTTTTGTTGACTATGAGGGCTACTCCATTTCTTCTACGGGATTCTTGCCCACAATAGTAGATATGATAATCGTCTGAATTGAATTTGCCCATTCCCGTCCATTTTAGTTCACTGACGCCAGGATGTCAATGTTTATTCTTGCCATCTCCTGTTTGACCACATCCAGCTTACCAAGGTTCATAGATATTACATTCCAGGTTCCTATGCAGTATTTTTCTTTGCAGCATCGGACTTTCCTTTCTTTTCCAGGTGCGTCCGCAGCTGAGCGTCCTTTCGGCTTTGGCCCAACCACTTCATTAGCTCTGGAGCTACTTGTACTTGTCCTCCACTCTTCCTCAGTAGCATGTTGGACGCCTTCCGACCTGAGGGTCTCATCTTCCAGAGTCATATCTTTTAGCCTTTTGTTTCTGTCCATGGAGTTTTCTTGGCAAAGATCCTGGAGTGGCTTGCCAGTTCCTGCTCCAGGTGGATCGCGTTTAGTCAGAATTCCACTATGACCTGTCCGTCTTGAGTGTCCCTGCATGGCAAAACCCATAGCTTCTCTGAATTACTCAAGCCCTTTCGCCATGACAAGGCAGCAATCCATGAAGGGGGAAAAGGTATTTTACAAGCAATTAAATAGTTCCTATATAGTATACAATCCATTCAAATTATACTTTCAATATGTTACACAATCCAATTCAGACATACTTAGTATTAATCTAACCATTAGTTACATGGCTGTCCATATTTTTATATTATCAGTTGCTCTTTCTATTTTGAAACCATACATATAGTTTTTCCCAACATTTCTGGTGGTTCTTTTTCCTTGTTTCATCTAGCCATTCTGATAGTTTATCCATTTCTGCAGTTTCAAAAATTTTGGTTATCAGTTCCTCTATTTGCGGTATTTCAGGTTCCTTCCAATGTCTTGCGGCTGTTATAATGTGGATACTTAAATATGTTTTTGCAAGGTCCATTGAGTCCGGCAAAATATTTAATAAAAATAATTCAGGTTTCATAGGAACTGGGCTTTCAAGAACCTTTTGTAACCACAGTCTCACTTTGTTCCAGTATCTTTGCGCTTTTTTACAAATCCACCACATATGATAGAATGATCCTTCCTTCTGTTTACACTTCCAACATAAATTTGATATTTGGGGATTCATTTTGGCTAAAGTTATTGGCCTCATATACCATCTGTAAAACATTTTATAAATATTCTCTTTAAATGTAACAGATTTAGTTAATTTTATATTTGTTTTCCATATTCGTTCCCATTGCTCTAGATCTATATTGTGCCCAACATTCTGTGCCCACTTAATCATACAAGATTTCACTACTTCCTCCTGTGTGTCAAAGTCTAACAGAAAATTGTAGAATAACTTAATATGTTTTCCCTCTATTTCTAGAAGGAGTCTATCAAAGGGTGTATTTTCTAAATAGAAGCCTTGTTGTTTATCTTTAACAAATCTTGATGATCTTAACAAAGCTGAGATCGGGCCTACCGGTCCATTTGAATTCCTTGATCCACTAGTTCTTAGTTTTGAGAGAGCCATCCAAGTTTAAGATCTCACTATATTTTATTTTTTCTTGTTTTCCCTCAGGTTTGGGGGGGCAGACTCCTCAATTGGCGTCACCCAGTGTGGAATTTTCCTGTACATCTGGTTCTTTACTTTATTCCATATCGATAAAAGTGCTTTCCTCAGTGTGTGGTTGTTGAACTGCTTAAAATCCTCTGTTCTATTGTACCACAGGAATGCGTGCCAACCCCGTTTCAGATCATGTCCTTCTAATTTCAGAAGCCTTGTGTTTCCCAATGTTATCGATTCTTTAATCCAAACCAATGCAGATGCTCTATAATACAACAGCCAATTTGGAAGTCCCATTCCTCCTCTTGATTTCAGGTCTTGCAGAAATTTAGCACTAATTCTCGGTTTTTTTCCTTGCCAAATGAATTTAAGAGATACATTTTTCCAGTTCTTTAAATATTGTTTGTTTAAAAATAATCAGGATTGTTTGAAAAAGAAATAACATTTTTGGCAAGATATTAATTTTAATTGTTGCTATTCTACCCATCATTGACAGTTGTAGAATTACCCATCTGGAAAGATCTTTCCTGATTTCGTCTATCAATTTCAGGTAAATGTCCTTCAGAAGGGTACTTGACTTTTTTTGTAAAGAATCTGCCCAAATATTTTACTTTTCTTCCCTCCTGAAAGTTTGTGATTTGTAGTAGTTCATCTGTCTCCTGTCTTTGCATATTTTTGGTTAAGACTTTAGTTTTCTTGTGGTTTATTTTTAGACCTACCATCTCGCCAAAGTCCTATAATTCCTTCATTAGAGCCTCTATTGATTCTTTGGGGTTTTCAACCAAGATAAGGAGGTCATCCGCAAAGGCCTGAACCTTGAATGTCTCTCCTAGTTTGAGACCTTTGATTTTATCTATTCTTATCTGCTGCATTAATGTTTCAATCACAGTTAAGAAGACTAATGGTGATAATGGACATCCTTGTCTTGTTCCTTTTTGTATTTTAATTTCTTGTGTGCATTCTCCATTGATTCTAATCCTTGTTGTCTGTTGGGAGTAAATAGTCTTTATTGTTTCAACAAAATTCTGTCTTACCCCCATTTTTTCCAGTTGTGATGTCATGAAGTTCCAATTTACATTATCAAAGGCTTTCTCCGCATCGATGAAGAGGATTGCCATCTGTTTCTCAGGATGTGCTTCATAGTACTCCAGCAAGTTGATGAGATTTCTCACGTTTGATCTTAGATGTCTCTTTGGGAGGAATCCTGCCTGATCTTGATTAATAACTTCAACCAATACTCTCTTTAATCTTGTTGCCAAGATTGTTGCAAATATTTTATAATCTACATTCAAGAGAGATATTGGTCTGTAATTTGATATTTCCTCCACATCTATATCTTTATGTATAATAGTAATAACCGCTTCCCTCCATGTTTTGGGTATTTTTCTCTCTTGATGTATTTCGTTAATGATTTTTTAAAATGGAGTAGCCAGGACATCTTCGAATTCTCTATAATACTCTGCAGGTATCCCATCACCTCCCGGTGACTTCATCGTTTTCAGTTTTGCAACTGCCTCTCAAATTTCATGCATTGAAAATGGCTGGTTCAGAATTTCCTGTTGATATTTTGATAATTTGATATGATTTCCCTTTTAATATATTCTCTCTGTTCTTTGGCTGGCACGCCTCCCTCTGTATACAACTTTGTGTAGAATTCCTCCACACTTCTCCTAAGTTTTCCGGGGCCTGTGACAGCCACTCCATTTTGATTTTTAAGGTTTAAAATGAAATTTTTAGTTCTTTCCTTCTTCAACTTATACGCCAGCCATCTCCCTATTAGCATTTTCAAAGTATGTTTGCTTTGCAAATTTCAATTTATTTGCTAAGTCTTCTGTTATTAAAATATTCAGTTTATGTTGTGCAACTTGAATCTTCTGTTTTGATAGTGACGCTGTTGGATTTTGCTTCAGTTTGCTTCACTCTGCTTTCTTTAATTCTACTTCTAATTCTTTATATTTTTTGTTTCTTTCCCTCTTTTTTGTTGCTGTAATTCTAATAGCAATGCCTCAGAAGACTGCTTTGCTGGCTTCCCATATCGTCTGTAATGACATTCCCTGTGTAGAATTTCTCTGAAAATAGTCCGTCATTTCTTCCCTAATAGTCTTCACTACTTCTTTATCTCTAAGAATCTTTGTATTTAATCTCCATTGCGATGGTTGTTTGTGTGTCTGAAGTTCCAATGTTACTGTACGATGGTCTGACATTGTTCTAGGCAATATCTGTGTTTCCTGTATTTTATCCATCCATGTTCTGGGAATCCAACATGAATCAATTCTTGACCAAGATTGATGTCTATCTGAAAAAGAGGTGTAGTCTTTAGATTTTGGATATCTTGTTCTCCATACATCAACCAGAGATAGCTCATTTGCAAGCAAGAGGAATGCTTTTGGTATTAAAGTGTGGCCTTCTTTTTTATTTATTTTACCAGAGTCCAATTCTCTGTCAAAAACCACATTAAAATCGCCTACAATACAGCATTCCTCATATTCTCCAAATCTTGTCTCCTTATGTAATTTTTTTTAAAAAAAACTCTTTCTGATTAGAGTTGGGGGCATAAATGTTAACGATCAATACTCTTACATTCCCTTTAGTCACTTCTACCATAACTATTCTTCCATCTTCTGAGGCGTAGATTGGTTTTGGTTGGAGTCTCTCCTTAACATAGATTGCCAGCCGTTTCTTCTTTTTCCCCGTATCTGATGCCGAAAATAGAGTTCCCCGTTTTTTATTTTCAATTAATTTTGCATCTTCCTGTTTCAAGTGTGTTTCTTGAAGACAAATTACATCCATCCCTAATTTTTGCAAATGGCAAAATACTTTCCTTTTTAAGGGGAATTCAGACCATTGACATTTATTTATTGACATTTATAGTTTCTACTTGCCCTTAGACATCTTTGTGTTTTTTACTATCTTTATATCTCTCTGACTCCTTCTTCCTTGTAGTCATAGGACTTATATACACATATTCTTATATACACTGAAGAAACCCTTCTCACAGAATTGATGTTAGACATATCTGTCAGGGGATTACCTAAATTTTTATTGAATGCCTCCAGTGGTACATACTCCCGAGTAGACTTTGTCTAGGGGGGCGGGGTAAAAATCTAATAATAAATAAATAATAAATAAATAAATAAGTAACTGGTTCCACTGTTGTACTGCTCTAACAGTTAGGAAGTTTTTCTTGATATTCAACCGATATCTGGCTTCCAGTTCTTTCAACCTTTCCTCATAAGGCTTGGTTTCCAGTCCCCTGATCATCTTTGTCACTCTCCTTTGAACTTGTTCCAATTTGTTAGCATCCTTCTTGAAGTGCAGTGTCCAGAAATGGACAGAATAGTGAAGGTGAGGCCTAAGCAGTGCTGAATAGAGGGGGACTAGCACCTCGCGGGATTTGGAAACTATACTTCTATTAATGCATTCTAAAATAGCATTAGCCTTTTTTGTAGCCACATCACACTGTTGGCTCATATTCATCTTGTGATCTACGAAAATTCCAAGATCCTTCTCACTCGTAGTTTTGCTGAGCCAGGTATCCCCCATCTTGTAACTGTGCAATTGGTTTCTTTTTCCGAGGTGCAGTACTTTACACTTACGCCTGTTGAATTTTATTCTGTTGCTTTCGGCCCAGTGTTCCATCCTATCAAGGTCATTTTGAATTTTGTTTCTGTCTTCTAGGGTATTAGCTATTCCTCCCAATTTTGTATCATCTGCAAATTTGACAAGCATTTCCTGCACTCTCTCATCCAAGTCATTAATAAAAATATTGAAGAGCACCGGGCCCAGGACTGAGCCTTCGGCTACCCCACTTGTGACCATCTCCCAGATAGAGAAGGACCCATTAATCATCACCCTCTGAGTACGATTCTGTAGCCAATTGTGTATCCACCTGACCCTTGATCTATCCAGCCCACACCTAGTTAGCTTGCTCATCAGGATATCATAGGGCACTTTGTCAGAAGCTTTGCTGAAGTCAAGATATACTACGTCTACAGCATTCCCTCTGTCTATCAGGGAGGTGACCTGTTCAAAAAACGAGATCAAATTAGTTTGTCAGGATTTGTTCTTGACAAATCCGTGTTAGCTTCTAGTTATTACTGCATTGTTATCTAGATGCTTGCACAATGACCACTTTACGATCTGTTCCCGAATTTTGCCTGGGATTGATGTCAGGCTGACTGGCCTGTATTTCCCAGGTTCCTCTTTTTTGCCCTTTTTGAAGGTAGGGATAACATTGGCCCTCCTCCAATGTTAGCCTCTACTCTTGAAGTCTGCTGCCATCTTACAGCTTTTTTTTCTAAAAACAGCCTCTCCTCTGTATTTCTTTTAATCCTAACAAAATGTCCAAAAGGCAAATTCCTTCTCATGTGCCAGGGATGAAATGACTTGTAGTGCAGGTTAGAGATTTAAAAAAAGATCACCCGAGATAGATTGATCTGCACTTTCAGCTGTACTCTCCTGGCTAGTCGTCTAAGGATAATTGTTCTTAGAAATTCGCACCTCCTGAGGAATGCCTGAATTTGGTTTTAAGAGAACGAGGGATTTAAAGGAAATTTTAATTCACACTGACATCTTAACTAGTGCTAGGACCCAAGGAAGTGCCTTAACAATAGGACCTCAAATGTAGGAGGTGTAATGTGTGTGATCAATGTATTGAGGGATCACATTTGACCATCCCTGGGGTTCATTTTGTTTTTAGATTGGATCATTCTCAACATGCTCCCGTCGCTTGTCCCAGCTCCTGCCAACCTAGCAGTTCGAAAGCATGCAAATGCAAGTACTGTAGATAAATAGGTACCACCTCGGTGGGAAGGTAACGGCGTTCCGTGTCTAGTCGCGCTGGCCACGTGACCACGGAAACTGTCTTCGGACAAAACGCTGGCTCTACGGCTTGGAGACAGGGATGAGCACCGCCCCCTAGAGTCGGACTCGACTGGACTAAATGTCAAGGGGAACCTTTACCTTTACGTAATATTTATGGTGATCAAGTCCAGAAGTGGAAAAGCCACCAACGTTAATTATGGTGGCAGTAGTCGTTGTTTAATGAACAGTCCTTCAGGTAACTGACAATTACATCCTTGCCAGAGTTGGTGCTGATCTGAAGCCCAATAAGGTAAAGATTGCCTCCTTTCTGTCTCTGGGTAATTCTATATAAAAGGATGACTCCACTTGTCTGTTTTTACTTTGTTTACTTGGCAAACATATAGATTTGCACTTTGATGCCGCTGCTAAAAGATACACACCATGGTTTAGTTTTGTAGGTTCCTCTCCGGTGAAGGCATAGAGATCCTGAAAGCTGGTTCTGCTTTTTTTTCTGTGCCAGGTACAGTTGGTGTGATAAGTGGTATCTCCGCAGGGTGTGTATTTGGAACGAAAACTGGAAATCTTGAAAGGAAACCAGAGTGCAAAAGTGTCTGCTTCCTGCAGGGAAGGGGAATGTGATGAGAAAATTCTTTTAAAAATGAGAGGATGAGAGGAATGCAATGATCGAAACAAACCATAAAATAATCCTAGGCAAGTGGAAGCAGGACGTCCTGTCAGGTTTGCAAGGGGCTGCTTCTGTCCTGCCTGTCAAGAGAAAGGCCCCGATTCCTCCTTCCACTTCCATCTCCTGACCTGGAAAAGGACCGGAGCCTTTCCCCCCACAGACCCTCCCCTGCCCCACATCCCCACCTTCTGCCACTCTTTAACAGACGGGCAGAGATCCTATGGCGGCGTCTGACGGGGCCAGTGGGTCACAAAAGCCACAGAGAGGGGTGTCAACTGCCCGCCTGCCCCTTCCTTGTTTCACCAACTACAGAGCACAAGCTACCTGTCGCTGCCACTAGTTGATTATTACATCAACATTGTTTATTATTAATGACAGAGGTCCAGGCAATGTGTCATTTTAAAAAGAATCAAACAGAAGTTGTTTATTGTTACAGGCGATGAAGATACAATCAAGGTTGTTAACTCTTAACAAAACATCCTTCTTCATACACCATCAACCACCAACTCTCTCTATCCACCCCAAACTCCAAATCCTCCAACTCTCAAACCCTAAAACTCCAATTTAATCTCCTCCTCCTGCAGAGAATCTTATATCTGGTGACTCTGCCTCTCCAGCACTCTCCTCGGTTCATGCAGATAGCATATTAATATTCATGACCTGGGCGGAAACCACAAGGGGCAACGCCTCTTAACCCCACTGCCCATGTTGGAGGTCCCACTTCAGTCCTGGCACCAAGGTTTGGGAGCAGAGCAGAGGCCATTTCAGCAACTGCGCAAAGAGCCAAAAACACACCAAGAGATCTCCCAACACGGTGAAAGACTTCAGCTCTCACCCAATTTGAGCTTTCCAGGGAGTGGGATTATTTAGGGACAGGGGCAGGAAAGGACAGGAAAAAAAAGATCACATTGTAGAGGCTTGGTGGTTCTCTTCCCTCCCTGGAAGATCATGCTTTAAATAAATTCCCTTTTCCTGCCTGATCCAGTCACCCAAAGAGGCAGAGATCAAGACTCCCCATCCATGCGCTCCGAGAGGAGATTGGGCGAGTCTGTGTTTGCCCTGCCAGGAGCCTGGCACGGCTTCAGTCACGTGATAGGAAAGGGGCGGAAAGGTTTCACGCATTTGTACTCCGAGATCCAGCCTGGAGTGAAAGAGAGGGAACTTTAAATGGGACACTTTTGAAACAAGTCTCAGCCGGATTCCTCGAGATACAAAGACAAACAAAAGGCGGGCGGGTGGGTGAGTATTCTCTGATCTGGATTTTCCTGGGAAAAGAAACCCCGGGAAAGAGAAGAGTAAGAAAGGAAGGAGGGGGAAAGGGGAGTCATTTCTGGGCAGGAAAGTCGGGAAGAAAAGGGATCTCCTGGTGAGTAAAAGAAGCGAGGGAGAGGGAAACGGTGGCTCCCCATCTCATCCCCTCCCCTTGGAGTCCTTGGACATCCTTGGAAATCTTTGCAGCTGAATTTGATGAGCGAAACACGTGGGGAGCGTGAGAGGGGCGGGGGAGGGACGGGCTAAGTTCCTCTTGACGGGGTTTCTGGCCCTTTCCTGTGGGAAAGCATAACGAGGAAGCTTTAGGGCCCCCAACCCTCTCTCCGGAGCCTTTTGGCCTTTCTCCTCTTGGGTCTGGAGAGCTGGACTGCTGGCCTCCCTCGGAGCCATTAATGGACATTGTCCCACCTCCAGTGTTCAAACTGGGGCATTTATTTCATGTATTCGTCTGTGTGGAGTATGCGTGTAAGAGGCGGAAAGGGAGCAGGGGTTTGTCCTGTGCTTCAGGCAGCAGAATATCTTGGGCCACCCCAACACTTTATAATGGGCTCTTTTCCATCTGACTCTTTGCAAGAGCGACCCCAGCGCCCTCAGGAAAGGAATTTCCCCACCCCAAAACAACCACCCCAAGTGCCCCAGATCCTGTCTGGCTCCTCCAGTTTGATCTGTGATTTGTGGGTGGTTTGGGGAAGATCCCATGGAAAAGTATTCCTATGAAAGCACGAGAAACTACTTTTGATTTCATGGATCTGTTTTCTTTCTGTCCTCAAGATATGCCTTACAGGCTTCCAACATGGAGGCTTAGAAAAGGTTAGCAAAGAAAGGAAATGTAAATGCTAATGAAAAACTCAAGAAAAAGAGTGTGGGCTGGCATTCGTGATGCTCCTGATGCCTCCCAAGATTCAGCCAATCAGGTGGATGGAGAGATATTTTAAAAATCAGGAAGAGGTCCCTTTGTCTGTCTTTTGTTTGTTTTTCCTCCTCTCCAGCTGGTCATGTGGGAGAGTTGATCCCAGGACAAGGGGAGGTGAGAGACCACAGATCTTCTGGGAAGATCATCAGGGATATCTTGGCAGGTCCCAGGCCTTCCCTCCTTAACCTCTGGTTTGGCCCCCAAATGGTACAGCCAAAGGTTTTTTGGGGGGGGGGCAGGAGTTGCTCATGGGAAATAAATGTCCTACGCTGCACACTATTTTTCATCCCAGGGCACCTCTCTTAGGGCGACAGGCTGAACTTCTAATTTTCTTATTTTCGGGAAAGTGGGACAACAGGCACTTCTGGTTTTAAAAAAGTATTTTTAAATCACTGCATTTCCCTTGGTTTCCAAATGAAATTTGTCCCTGAAGAGTTGGTAGTCACCCCGAGCACTGTTTGACTTTGCAGTCTGATTTCATGCACGTGAATTTAGCTTCATGTGTACTCCTTAGATGCAAGAAAAATAGGCGTCTGCAAATTAGAACAAAACAATGGCACAATAATAGGGGTCATCCTTGGCTTAGGAATAGCCAAAGCTGGTAAATGAGACAACTGGGTTTTGAATCGCCCACTTTGCTCTCTTCTGAGCTCTGCTAAAGGGTCCAAAGCTGTTCTGCATATTTTGTAATCAGAGTTTTGGCTCTTGTTCTCTCCTCTCGATGCCTTCTCTGGTTGATGTTTCTTTTGTCAAAAGAAAGAGGAAGGGATCCTGTAAATGGTGAAAAAGGGAAGAAAGAGACCAGTGGGGGAGAGGACAGTGTGGCCTCTGTCGAAAAGTTTGTCTGGGATCTGCTTCTCCCTTCCTGGGATCTGCGGAGCCTCCTCCTCTTTCCCCCCCATTGCAACTGGGAGGGATGGTGAGTCTGTCCCAGCAGGGCTGCCTGAAAGGGTGGGGGAAACTGGGGGAGGCCAGAGGAAGGAGAGGGGCAAGAGGGGGAGGATAGTCCCCAAAACGGCGCAGGAGAGGCAGCTGGAGGGGAATCCAAGGTTATGATGAGCCAAATCATTTGGCTGCCTGAGGACCAAATCCACCTCATTACGCATCTACCTACAAAGAGCGAAATTTGGAAATTCCAACCCTTGGAATGAGAGATGATTCTTTCTTGCTCCCATTGAAGGGAAGGGGCTTTCCTGTGGTGGCTGCAGGGGAGGCAGAGGGGAGACCTACAGCTCTGTAAATTGAAGAAAAGAATGGCCAGGAGCCTCAGGAAGATTCGCTGGCAAACATCACATTGCTTCATCGATCACCAATTCATCATCTGCGAACTGCTATGATCATCCTACTCTGCTTTAGCCCTGGGCCCATGAAAAGCGGGAATTCAGAGGTGTTAGCTAATAAGTATGAGAAATATTATGAAACCTCTAGAATAAGGTTCTGTCCTGTGCTGAAGGAAACCTCCATCTCCTGTGGCATTGTACCTCAGAAAAGTAAGGAAGAGTCTTTGTAGCAATTTGAAAAGATCCATCCGGGTGGCAGATGCTTCCACGTCTGACCCTCTGAGGGTCTGAAGAACTTTAGTCAGTGGCTGTCAAGTGAAGGAACAGCAACACGTGCCTTGGGATTCTCCTGCCTTTCTTTCGGAGATGAGGTTTGATTGGTGGCTGCAGTCTTGCCTTTTTTGTCTTAACTGTGTTAACACGGCAAGGTTTTGGCTTTGCAGAGCTTCCATAGTCTGGTCTCTTAAGGCAGTCTTTCCTCCGCAGAAGGAGAGGGGTTCCAGGACTCTGTTGGAGGCATTGGCTACAGAATAAAATGGCAGCCCAACACACATCTGGCCCCAGGGAAGGAAGAGACCCTGATGTTCTTAAGGCAGGAGGTCTTGGGACCTGCTGGGAAAGAACAGCACAGAAAGTCCGAGGTGAGGAGATGCTCAGCTCAGATACACAGTGCCAGAAATTCAGGAAATTCTCCTACGAGGAGGCTGACGGTCCTCGAGAGGTTTGCACTCGGTTCCGCCATCTTTGCCGTCAGTGGCTCAAGCCAGAGCAACACACTAAGGCTGAGATCCTGGACCTGGTGATCCTGGAGCAGTTCCTGACCATCCTCCCCCGGAGATGTCCAGCTGGGTGAGAGAATGTGGAGCCGAGACCACTTCCCAGGCGGTGGCCCTGGCAGAAGATTTCCTGGGTCTGAGTCAGGCAGAAGTGAAAAAAGAAGAGCAGCAGGCAAGAGCAATTAATGTGGGGAGCCCACAGCCTCTGCCTGTCTGGTTGATGGCTGTTCTGTTGAATTGGCTCCCCCCACCCTCCCTTATGGTCCGTGTGCATCATATTTTGAAACCGAATCAGAGTTCCTTACGTCGGGGAGTCCCTCTTCCACTTTAAAACAGGGTATGTGCGTCCCCCCACCCTCGGTGTGCCATCCTCGAAAAGGTCAAGGAAATTAAATCCCAGAAATTCTACCACTTTCAAATGTTTTTCTTGGAAAAATCCGAGCATGATGTGTCTTTTCTATCTTTTTATTCCACATAATGGATCCTCACAGGAGAAATCCCTCGGTAGAAATCCAGTCTGATTTCCATGCAGCAGAGAAACCTCCTTTCGACATCGGAAAAAGACTTCAAATACAAGAGAGCCATCAAGGCAACGAGGAAAGTTCCAGTTCAGTAGGTAAGGATTCATGTTGGAAGAGTTTGTGTTTGTGTTTCTGTCTGCATATCCCCTCCCCCCTTTTAGGCTAGAGGGACACTAGTCTGTAGTTCTTCCTATACGTCCACCCTGTCTTTTCCTTTTTAGTTTTCCTAGACTTTTCACATAGCTAGCAGTTCTTCTGTTTCTCTGAAGGAGGCCAATTACGAAAAGATTCATTTTTATGGCGTCTGAAAGAGAAAACCTCTAAAGAACAAATTTCGGGAGAGAACTTGATTCAACGATGGGCACTTGTTTGTGGGTTGGTTATAATGATATCCCACATTTCTTCTGAGATGCTCACTTGCCTTCCTCATCACTTTACCCTTCGTAGAATTACTTTGTGAGGGAGATCAGGCTGAGGGGAGAGTGGATGGCTCTGCATCACCCAGTCAGTACCATGGTCCATCGGGGACAAAAATGAGACCTCCGGAGTCACTGCCCCACAGACTAACCCCAATGGATCTAACAATGCTTTCGCATCCCATCCCCTTTTTTCATTCTTGAGAACTGCTTTTGTTTCCCCATATCTCTTTTGCCGTCATCCAGCACATTTTATGCAAAAAATTCTGACTGTAATTTAAAATGAAAAATAAATGCAAAAAAAGGTTTTTATTTTTTTCTCTTTTGTGACAACGTGAGAATGGAAAATTACTGTAAGAAATAGCTGAAATAAACCACAAAATACCTTCCACCGATTGAAGAGTTTAGCTTAAATATGAAGAGGAACGTAGGAATCCTGGGTTGGAGAGGGGGAAGGGGGCCCCTGAGGGAGCATCAACCCCACGTAAAGGCAGTGGCTTCAGAGAAGGCAGAGAGAAACAAGGAGGGGCCCAAAAGATTTTCTCTTTGTTTTGTATAATGTGGAATCAAAGAAGCTGAAAACTTCTTTCATTTCCTTGTGCTTCTGTAAACGTGTGGAAAATACTCTGTTTGGTGTGCTATGTGTTTTGCCATGGGTGGTCTCCAGGCTCCATTAAAGTCTCTGAAGTAAATAAAAATATTATTCTACAAGGAAGAGTAATTCCTGCATGTTGGATAATATGTTTTAATTCGGCAATTGGCACATTACGCAGTTGAGGAGTTTGGTATGTGTCAAGGTGTTTAGTATTGTTACGTGTTGGAAAATTTATTTATTCGGTAAAAATATTTGTTCTCATTGAGGATATCTCGTACTCTCCTAGAGTACCAGTTTCTCACACTTTCCTGAAGGGGCACTGTTTCTTATGTGGGAACCAGTGTCTTTCACTGAGATGTGAATCCTTTCAAGCAGGGTTCTCCAGTCTTTTCACATGGAGGGCCACATAATATAATTTTGATTTTTGCAAGAGTTGATGGAACACGCGCGTACGCACGTACACACGTACTCCCAGCTGCATACACATGCACACACACACAGTCCCACCCACCCGCACTCATGAAGAGGCTGGATAAAAAGGCCAGGTGGTCTGGATGTGGCCCCGCGTTCCGTTCATTGGAGAGTTTTGTTTGCTACAGAGTTTTGTTTTTAGCTTGCATTTCTTGAGGTCATGATCTCATTGTGAGAGAAGCTTATGCAAAGGGCTTCCCACCCCCTTGCTCTGTCCCGCAGGGTCTGTGAAGATGCCAACAACAAGTATTCCTTCATCTCTTCCTGGTGATGCAGCGGAACCAGATCAGGTACAAAGAAGGCAATTACTGGACACCACGTGGATTCCAATCCTGAAGTATTCAACCACTTTACTCCTCATTGAGGCTGGCCAAGCTTTTTTTAATGAGATGATCCACGTTGTCAATTATTATATCGCAGGCTGATATAAGCATGGCTTTCTCCATGTGGAAAAGAATTGTGTGTCTCTTTTGTTTTGAAGAACGGGCCAAGAATTGTTTGAGGTTTTCCAAAATGGAATGTGGGGACAGCAGGAATTACTTCCCTCTCCCTCTTTTCTCATCCGGAATACATTTCTCAGCCTTCCTTTTTCTTGTGGAAGTGATGAGACGAAGAGTAGCCGTGCTGGATCAGAGCAAAGGCTGGTTCAGTCTATCATCCTGTGCCTCAAAGAGTCTTCCTTGATGCCTCAGGAAAGCTCCAGAGGCTGGCAAGTAGGCTGCCAGTAGCCCCTTCCCTCTCTCTGTTGATCCCCAGCCACTGGGGTTCAGAGACTTCTCTTCCTGGAGGGAGCACATGGCCAAGGTGACTCGTAAGCCTTGGTCAACTTGTTCTCCTATAGAAAGGGTGTTGATGAAACTTAAAACCTGCAATAAAAGATCCATCCACTTCTCTTTAATTTTATTTTGGATTTAGGGGGTCATCTTGGTGAAACCTATGAGGAAGGCCTCCTTTCTTTTCCATTTTCAGGGTCCAGTGACCTTTGAGGAGGTGGCTGTGTCCTTCACCCAGGAGGAGTGGGCGCTGCTGGATCCTGACCAGAGGGCCCTGCACCAGGAAGTCATGGAGGAGAACTGGCAAATGATATCCTCTCTCGGTAAGGCCCCGTCTTTTCTTGGCTGATGTTAATCTCTCTGTACCAAGTTAATAAGGAGATTAACAGCAACAATAGTTCTTCTGTGTCGGAATGGTGTCCAAACTCATGCTAGCCACTGCAGGGCCCATAATGCTGGACTGGGCAATCTGTGGCTGTCCAGATGCACTGAGCTCCAGATCCCATCCTCATAGCCAACTCTGCCGATGTAGAATCATGGTGCAAAGAGTTGTTCATCAACATCTGAAGA
The DNA here is from genome assembly GCA_037013535.1 of Intellagama lesueurii. Classification (NCBI taxonomy): domain Eukaryota; kingdom Metazoa; phylum Chordata; class Lepidosauria; order Squamata; family Agamidae; genus Intellagama; species Intellagama lesueurii. Next base: position 295,950,964 of record JBAJHW010000002.1, read on the forward strand.
GCTGAAGGTTCAAGAGAGCTGCAGCTTTGAGTGGGAATGGGGCTTTGGCCCTGGCAGCGTCATTGTGGAGGTTTTCATCAATTAAGCTACGTACTGATGGCTTAATGATTAAGGAAGACAGCTACCCATGATAGGGGCTTTTAGGGATATGATCCACTTCTCTATTCCTTTTCTGTTATTATTTTAACTGGACTTTTAAAAAACCTTCTCAACTAATTCCAGCAGGTTTTAGCTATGCAAGAACACAAATCAACCAATTCCTAACCAGCAAATGGAAAGTGGGGTTTGTGCAATTGTGAAAAGTGCCAGGGTTGTGGATGGGCACTCAAAGGAGGAAAAAACCTTTCTCTTCAGGCAGGCTTTCCCTGAGTGAAAGGCTGCCAAGTGGTTTTTTTTAAATGGATTGTTGTACCTTAGAGTATTGTTTCTATTTTGGTGTTGCTTATGTTTTTGGTATAATATGCTCATTGATCCCTTTAGTAAGGAGTGATTAGGCAGTGATTTGTCAGAGTGTGACCTATGTTAATTAAAATAGAAGAGATTAAAGAAAAATATTGAAGCTTTGTGGAACTTTAAGAATGTGCTTAAGAATTATTCTTGAAACCACGTGTAATCAATAAACCTGTTTCTGTTAAAAAGTCAGTACTGGATGGACTTTAGTCTTTCATAAGAAATAAGTTGATAAAGAGATCAACTGGTGCCAGCGTGTCAAGAGGCGTGTTGGGATACCTTCGTGAGCTCTGGGGTTTGGTGAAACAAGCATGGGCCACAGGGTAAACGCTGCAGTCTGATCCATAGTTTGCCATTTTATTTTAGAGCAGTGTCCGTCAACTAGGAAGCATTGGCAGCCATAATGGCATTTCCTGCCCTGACCGGTTGCTATGCTCCACCCTCTGCCACATTGCCAAATATCTCCCTACAGTTCGCAAAACATAAAAGAAGGAATTATTAACCACCCAAATAAAAAGCCCCTTCCCCTGGGGAGGCCATAAGAGCAGAGAGTGGAGGAAAAAGATAGGAAAGGGCAGAGGCCATACTGAGAGAGTAAAGAGAGAATTGTTTGAATGGAGAAACCCACACCAGAGCAGGAGCTTTGACCCACAAGGTGGTGGAGAACTCCCTCCCCAGAAAAGACCACACGGAAGAGAGACGGACGGTGCGTTGTGGGGAGACAACACACTGCCTCTGTTACCCTGGCAATTTCCAAGGGACCCCAGTGAGACTCTGAACTGGGAGAAAAAAATAATCCCAGTCCCCAAATTTGGGGAATTTAGATGTTTCAGCAAATTATTCTGTTAACCCCTTCCTCTCTCCATTGGAGGAGAAGGTGGAACCAGCTTGTTGAAGGGTTTGGAACGAAATGTTGATGGTTTAAAGCAAGAACTATTGTGTAAGAGTATCTGTCGATGGGGAACAAAAAAGGGGGGCAGAGATGAACCCTCACATAGGTCAGGAGATCAGATTGCAAAATTAAAGGAAAGGAAAGGAAAAAATGTTATGTACCTTAAACACCCTACATATTTATTTCTATGTGGGCCTTCATGCATCCAAATCCACTCTAAATAAATCCTTCTCATTTTTCCCCATAGATGTATCTGACTCTTCAGTTCTGTCTCTCCTGCATTTGTCCTTCTTCCTTGGAGATAACTGGAGGATGAAAAATTTATATCCCAAATCTGGAAAGAGTTTTATGCACCAATTAGAGGTTACCAGATGCCAGAGAATACATGCAGAAAGGGAAAGCTGCATTCCAGAGAAGCCTTACAAATGCATTGTGTGTGGAAAACATTTTGCCATGAAGATAGCGCTGATGCTTCACAAAAGGGTCCACACTGGAAAGAAGTGCTTTGTGAGTGAAATGTCTGGGAAATGTTTAAATTGGATGCGACACTTTGTGAATCGTGAAAGAAAGAAACCATACAAATGCCAGGAGTGCGGGAAATGTTTTGCTCAAAATTCACACCTTTTGAACCATAAGACAGTTCACACAGGAGAAAAACCTTACAAATGCAAGGAGTGTGGAAAATGTTTTCCTGTGAATTCAAGCCTTATGAGGCATAGAAGAGTTCACACAGGAGAGAAACCGTACAAATGCCAGGAGTGTGGGAAATGTTTTGCTCAAAACTCAAGCTTTTTAAAGCATAAGAGACTCCACACAGGAGAGAAACCATACAAATGCGAGGAGTGTGGGAAATGTTTTGCTCAGAATTCATACCTTGTGAGTCATAAGAGAGTCCACACAGGAGAGAAACCGTACAAATGCCAAGAGTGTGGGAAACATTTTACTGAGAATTCCAGCCTTGTGACGCATAAGAGACTCCACACAGGAGAAAAACCTTACAAATGCCAGGAGTGCGGGAAATGTTTTGCTCGAAATTTACACCTTGTAAGGCATAGGAGAGTTCACACAGGTGAGGAACCATATAAATGCCAGGAGTGTGGGAAATGTTTTCCTGTGAATTCAGCACTTACGAGTCATAAGACGATCCACACAGGAGAGAAACCGTACAAATGCCAGGAGTGTGAGAAATGTTTTGCTGAGAATTCTACACGTATCAGTCATATGAGAATCCACACAGGAGAGAAACCGTACAAATGCCAGGAGTGTGGGAAATGTTTTCCTGCGAATTCAAGCCTTATGAGGCATAGAAGAGTTCACACAGGAGAGAAACCATACAAATGCCAGGAGTGTGGGAAATGTTTTGCTCAGAATTCTAACCTTGTGAGTCATAAGAAAATCCACACAGGCGAAAAACCGTACAAATGCCAGGAGTGTGGGAAATGTTTTGCTCTGAATTCACACCTTGTGAGTCATAAGAGAATCCACACAGGAGAAAAACCTTACAAATGCCAGGAGTGTGGGAAATGTTTTGGTCATAATTCACACCTTGGGAGTCATAAGAGAATCCACACAGGAGAAAAACCGTACAAATGCCAGGAGTGTGGGAAATGTTTTGCTCTGAGTTCACACCTTGTGCGTCATAAGAGAATCCACACGGGAGAAAAACCGTACAAATGCCAGGAGTGTGGGAAATGTTTTCCTGTGAATTCAGCACTTTTGAGTCATAAGACAATCCACACAGGAGAAAAACCTTACAAATGCCAGGAGTGTGGGAAATGTTTTCCTGTGAATTCAAGCCTTATGAGGCATAGAACAGTTCACAGAGGAGAGAAACCGTACAAATGCCAGGAGTGTGCGAAATGTTTTGCTCTGAATTCACACCTTGTGAGTCATAAGAGAATCCACACAGGAGAAAAACCTTACAAATGCCAAGAGTGTGGAAAATGTTTTGGTCATAATTCAAGCCTTGTGAGTCATAAAAGAGTTCACTCAGGATAGAAACTTTACAAATGCCAGGAGTGTGGGAAATGGTTTGCTCAAGATTCTCACTTTTTGAATCATAAGACAGTTCACACAAAAAAGAAATCGCAGAAATGCCTAAATTATGAGAAATGTTTTGCTCAGAATTCACCTTTTAGGCACTGTCAGGCAGTCCAGTCAAGAGAAAATAGAGAAGTGCATGACCTGAATGGAAGAGGATGGAGGGAGGGCAGTATGGTGCTTTGTGGTAAGGTACCAGAGTTGCTATTACTAACTTTGGTGCCGAAAGCTTCCTATGGCTTTGTTACGGAGAGAGGGTGAGGAATTGGGAGGAATTCCTAGTTTAGAGCGTACAATGATCATATTGGTTTTTCACTAAGTCTGTTATTTTGTATTTTTCCGCTGCTGTTGTTCTCTTTCTTGCACTTTCCACTATTTTTTCAGGATCATTGAAATCATAGAAAAGTGAAGTTGGAAGGAGCCTACGAGGCCATTAAGTCCTACTCCCTCCTCATTGCAGGAATACAATCAAAGCACATCTGCCAGGTTATTATCCAAGATTTTCTTGAATGCCTCCGGTATGGGAGCACTCACCAACTCCCGAGGTAACTGGTTCCACTGTCGTACTGCTCTTAACATTGAAGACTTTTTTCTCGATATTTGTCATGATTTCCTCACAATATTCAACCGATATCTGGCTTCCTTTAACTTGAGCCCATTGTTGCGTGTCGTGCACTCTGGGATGATCAAGAACAGATCTTGCCCCTCCTCTGTATGACAGCCTTTCAAATACTTGAAAAGTACTATCATATCACCGCTCAGTCTTCTTTTGTCAAGGCTAAACATGCCCAATTCTTTGAACCTTTCCTCCTAAGGCTTGGTTTCCAGTCCCCTGATCATCCTTGGCGCTCTCCTCTGAACTTGTTCCAATTTGTTAGCATCTTTCTTGAAGTGTGGTGTCCAGAACTGGAGACAATACTCAAGGTGAGGCCTAACCAGTGCTGAATAGAGGGGGACTAGCACGTTGTGGGATTTGGAAACTATACTTCTGTTAATGCAGCCTAAAAGAGCATTTGCCTTTTTTGTAGCCACATCACACTGTTGGCTCATATTCATCTTGTGATCTACGAAAATTCCAAGATCCTTCTCACTCGTAGTTTTGCTGAGCCAGGTATCCCCCATCTTGTAACTGTGCAATTGGTTTCTTTTTCCGATGTGCAGTACTTTACACTTACGCCTGTTGAATTTCATTCTGTTGTTTTTGGCCCAGTGTTCCATCCTATCAAGGTCATTTTGAATTTTATTTCTCTCTTCTAGGGGTATTAGCCATTCCGCTCAATTTTGTATCATCTGCAAATTTGACAAGCATTCCCTGCACTCCTTCATCCAAGTCATTAATAAGGATATTGAAGAGCACCGGGTCTAGGACTGAGCCTTGGGCTACCCCACTTGTGACCTCCTCCCAGATAGAGAAGGATCCATTAATCATCACCCTCCAAGTATGATTCTTTGACCAATTGTGTGTCCACCTGACCCTTGATCTATCCAGCCCACACCTAGTTAGCTTGCTAATCAGGATATCATAGGGCACTTTGTCAAAAGCTTTGCTGAAGTCAAGATATACTACGTCTACAGCATTCCCTCTGTCTATCAGGGAGGTGACCTGTTCAAAAAACGAGATCAAATTAGTTTGGCAGGATTCGTTCTTGACAAATCCGTGTTAGCTTCTAGTTTTTGCTGCTTTGTTTTCTAGGTGCTTGCACAATGACCGCTTTATGATCTGTTCCAGAATTTTGCCTGGGATTGATGTAAGGCTGACTGGCCTGTATTTCCCAGGTTCCTCTTTTTTGCCCTTTTTGAAGATAGGGATAACATTGGCCCTCCTCCAATGTTAGCCTCTACTCTTGAAGTCTGCTGCCATCTTACAGCTTCTAACGAAATGTCCAAAAGGCAAATTCCTTCTCATGTGCCAGGGATGAAATGACTTGTAGTGCAGGTTAGGAAAATGCTATTGAGAGATTTAAAAAAAGGATCACCCGAGACAGATTGATCTGCACTTTCAGCTATACTCTCCTGGCTAGTCAACTAAGAAGAATCTTTCTTAGAAATTGGCACCTCCTGAGGAATGCCTAAATTTGGTTTTAAGAGAACGAGGGATTTAAAGGAAATTTTAATTCACACTGACATATTAACTAGTACTAGGACCCAGGGAAGTGCCTTAATAATAGGACGTTTCAAATGTAGCAGGTGTAATGTGTGCGATCAATGTATTGAGGGATCACATTTGACCATCCCTGGGGTTAATTTTGTTTTTAGATCTGGATCATTCTCAACATGTTCAACACCCCATTTAGTTTGCCTGATAATCTGTGATTGTTCCAAAATGTATGTGGGAAGCACGGCAAGGCCAGTTAAAATCAGGATTCAAGAACACCAGTCAAGGATTAGAAAAGAAATGGATGTGCCACTAGACCCTATCATGTTTTGACCCAGTTGAGATAATTGTTGAGAAACCGAAGATTAATAAAAGTGAAGTTATGAATATTACAGATAAGCCTCAGTCGTTATTTCCCGCCAAAAATGAGGAACTGCCACCACTTTCAAACGAACCCGATCACACATGGATATTCAGATTAAAATCTCTTGTTCCAAATGGCTGGAATGCCAATATTGATTACACATGTTTTTTATCATTTTGGTTTATGGAGTGATGAGACATGTCTGTATTTCTTTGTCCTGTGCTTGTACTATCATTTTAAATTCCTCTGTTAAAGTAGTTCAACAGCTGTAATGAGTAGAGATGTGAGCTTCGTATCCAGGGGATACGAACAGGAAGTGCGCCACGAGAGGTGTCCCACCAGTCGATTCCCACTCCCCGGAACCCTCCTAGTCCATTCATGAGTCTCCCCGCTCAGTTGTGGAGCAGTCAGCTGCAGGGAGATGCGGGGACGCACCAGTGGGACTAGTGCTGTGATTGGTGCGACACCAATGTTGACGGAATCGCTCACTGCACGGAGCCCAGTAATTGGACCGGGTTGTTTTGGGGTGGGGGTGGGGAATGGACTGCCAGGACGCCTGTGTTGGTGCGCTTCATATCCGTATCCCCTGAATACAAATACAAAGCTCACATCTCTAGTAATGCGTTGTTCTGAAGGTATTTGAGTGTAGATGTGAACTGCTGAAGTATGAGAGCTTTATCTTCTGGGAAGTCCGTTTTGACTGGAGTAGTAAGTATATGAGAATAAGGTTTTAATAAAGGGGTATTGTTTAAGTTGTTTTGGAAATGTGTTTGCATTTTCATGTTCAAGGAACTGGAACCAGGAATTTATGTGAGCCCCCTGGCCAGCTAGGACAACCTAAGCTTAGACAAAGGAACCGAAACCATTATCAAGGAAAACTTTGCTGCAAAGGAATTTCTGGGACTTAAAGCCTTTATTGAAGTCTTCCATGTAAAAACAATAGACGATATGAGCTGAACAATTCCTTGAAAGACCTTTTGGCTTCCTGGTGGATCTGTTTGTTTTCAATGTATGTATTTATTTATCTATTTGATTGATTGACTGATTGATTGATTAAAACCTGGTAAATCTTTAAGGTGATCAAGTCCAGAAGCGGAAAAGGCTCCGATGTCAATTATGGTGGTAATAGTGGTTGTTTCCCCTTCACGGATTGCTGCTTTGTCATGGCGAAGGGGCTTGAGTAATTCAGAGGAGCTATGGGCTATGCCGTGCAGGGACACCCAATACGGACAGGTCATAGTGGAGAGTTCTGACTAAATGCGATCCACCTGGAGCAGGAACTGGCAAGCCACTCCAGTATCGTTGCCAAGAAAACCCCATGAACAGAAACAAAAGGCTAAAAGATATGAAGATGGGCCCCTCAGGTCGGAAGGCGTCCAACATGCTACTGAGGAAGAGCGGAGGACAAGTACAAATAGCTCCAGAGCTAATGAAGTGGTTGGGCCAAAGCCGAAAGGACGCTCAGCTGTGGACGCGCCTGGAAGTGAAAGGAAAGTCCGATGCTGCAAAGAAGAATACTGCATAGGGACCTGGAATGTAAGATCTATGAACCTTGGTAAGTTGGATGTGGTCAAACAGGAGATGGCAACAATAAACATTGACATCCTGGGCGTCAGTGAACTAAAATGGAAGGGAATGGGCAAATTCAATTCAGACGATTACCATATCTACTATTGTGGGCAAGAATCCCGTAGAAGAAATGGAGTAGCCCTCATAGTCAACAAAAGAGTGGGGAAAGCTGTACTGGGATACAATCTCAAAAATGATAGAATGATTTCAATACGAATCCAAGGCAGACCTTTCAACATCACAGTCATCCAAGTTTATGCACCAACCACCGATGCTGAAGAGGCTGAAATTGACCAATTCTATGAAGACCTACAACACCTTCTAGAACTGACACCAAAGAAAGATGTTCTTGTCATTATAGGGGACTGGAATGCTAAAGTAGGGAGTCAAGAGATAAAAGGAACAACAGGTAAGTTTGGTCTTGGAGTTCAAAACGAAGCAGGGCAAAGGCTAATAGAGTTTTGTCAAGAGAACAAGCTGGTCATCACAAACACTCTTTTCCAACAACACAAGAGGCGACTCTACACATGGACATCACCAAATGGGCAATACCGAAATCAGATTGATTATATTCTCTGCAGCCAAAGATGGAGAAGCTCTATACAGTCAGCAAAAACAAGACCTGGAGCTGATTGTGGCTCTGACCATCAGCTTCTTATAGCAAAATTCAAGCTTAAACTGAAGAAAGTAGGAAAAACCACTGGGCTAGCCAGGTATAATCTAAACCAAATCCCTTATGAGTACACAGTGGAAGTGAAGAACAGATTTAAGGAACTAGATTTGGTGGACAGAGTGCCTCAAGAACTATGGATGGAGGCTCGTAACATTGTACAGGAGGCAGCAACAAAAACCATCCCAAAGAAAAGGAAATGCAAGAAAGCAAAGTGGCTGTCCAACGAGGCCTTACAAATAGCAGAGAAGAGAAGGGAAACAAAATGCAAGGGAGATAGGGAAAGTTACAGAAAATTGAATGCGGACTTCCAAAGAATAGCAAGGAGAGACAAGAGGGCTCTTAAATGAACAATGCAAAGATATAGAGGAAAATAATAGAAAGGGAAAAACCAGAGATCTGTTCAAGAAAATTGGAGCCATTAAAGGAACATTTTGTGCAAAGATGGACATGATAAAGGACAAAAATGGTAGGGACCTTACAGAAGCAGAAGACATCAAGAAGAGGTGGCAAGAATACACAGAGGAATTATACCAGAAAGATCTGGAGGTCCCGGACAACCCAGATAGTGTGGTTGCTGACCTTGAGCCAGACATCCTGGAGAGCGAAGTCAAGTGGGCCTTAGAAAGCATGGCTAACAACAAGGCCAGTGGAGGAGATGGCATTCCAGTGGAACTATTTAAAATCTTAAAAGATGATGCTGTTAAGGTGCTACACTCAATATGCCAGCAAGTTTGGAAAACTCAGCAGTGGCCAGAGGATTGGAAAAGATCAGTCTACATCCCAATCCCAAAGAAGGGAAGTGCCAAAGAATGCTCCAACTACCGTACAATTGCACTCATTTCACACGCTAGCAAGGTTATGCTCAAAATCCTCCAAGGCAGGCTTCAGCAGTATGTGGACCGAGAACTCCCAGAAGTACAAGCTGGATTTCGAAGAGGCAGAGGAACTAGAGACCAAATTGCTAACATGCGCTGGATTATGGAGAAAGCCAGAGAGTTCCAGAAAAACATCTACTTCTGCTTCATTGACTACGCAAAAGCCTTTGACTGTGTGGACCACACCAAACTATGGCAAGTCCTTAAAGAAATGGGAGTGCCTGACCACCTTATCTATCTCCTGAGAAACCTATACGTGGGACAGGAAGCAACAGTTAGAACTGGATATGGAACAACTGATTGGTTCAAAATTGGGAAAGGAGTACGACAAGGCTGTATATTGTCCCCCTGCTTATTTAACTTATATGCAGAATACATCATGCGAAAGGCTGGACTGGAGGAATCCCAAGCCGGAATTAAGATTGCCGAAAGAAATATCAACAACCTCAGATATGCAGATGATACCACTCTGATGGCAGAAAGTGAGAAGGAATTAAAGAACCTCTTAATGAGAGTGAAAGAGGAGAGCGCAAAAAATGGTCTGAAGTTCAACATCAAAAAAACTAAGATCATGGCCACGGGCCCCATCACCTCCTGGCAAATAGAAGGGGAAGATATGGAGGCAGTGACAGAGTTTACCTTCCTGGGCTCCACGATCACTGCAGATGGTGACAGCAGCCACGAAATTAAAAGACGCTTCCTTCTTGGGAGGAAAGCGATGAGAAACCTAGACAGCATCTTAAAAAGCAGAGACATCACTTTGCCGACAAAGGTCCGCATAGTCAAAGCGATGGTTTTTCCAGTAGTGATGTATGGAAGTGAGAGCTGGACCATAAAGAAGGCTGACCGCCGAAGAATTGATGCTTTTGAATTGTGGTGCTGGAGGAGACTCTTGAGAGTCCCCTGGACTGCAAGGAGAACAAACCTATCCATTTTGAAGGAAATCAACCCTGAGTGTTCACTGGAAGGACAGATCCTGAAGCTGAGGCTCCAATACTTTGGCCATCTCATGAGAAGAGAAGACTCCCTGGAAAAGACTCTGATGTTGGGAAAGTGTGAAGGCAAGAGGAGAAGGGGACGACAGAGGATGAGATGGTTGGACAGTGTCATCGAAGCAACCAACATGAATTTGACCCAACTTCGGGAGGCAGTGGAAGACAGGAGGGCCTGGCGTGCTCTGGTCCATGGGGTCACAAAGAGTCGGACACGATTAAACGACTAAACAACAAAAAGTGGTTGTTTAATGAACAGTCCTTGAGGTAGCTGACAATTACTTCCTTGCCAGAGTTGGTGCTGATCTGAAGCCCAATAAGGTAAAGACTGCCTCCTTTCTGTCTCTGGGTAATTCTAAATAAAAGGATGTCTCCACTCATCTGAGATCTCCCAACAGGGCCAAAGAGCCCCGGTTGATGACTGAACACTGGGTCCCTCTCCGAATTCAAGCTGTGGATTCCTTAGGGCGGGGACCTGTTGTCTTGTGGAAATTATTAAAAATACTAAGACCAGACAGGTGCTTTAAATCAGAATAAAAAGGGGAAGGGAAAAGCACCATCGCAAGAAACGTTACAATTTTGGAAGTGGAATGGGAATCTTTGAAATGAAGGAAAAGGTCTTGTTCTCCATTGCTCGGGGAGGGGGGCACTTTGTTTCAATTTTGTTTATAATTATTGTATTTTATTTGTTTGTTGTTGTTTGTTCTTTGTTTATTACAGTAGGATTTCATTTCATAAAAAAGAGTACAATATTAAAAAAACAAGTATACATCTCAAAAATAATAATTAATACATCTCAGAGAAAAAAACCAAGACTGTCCAGCAGTTTCAGGAAGTGGGATTATTTTGATAGAAGAAAAAGGAACAGAAATGGACAGGAAAAAAGAAAACATTGCAGAGACTTTGCGGTTCATTTCTCTCTCTGGCTAATTATGCTTTAAATGAATTCCCTTTCCCCGCCTGATCCAGTCACCCAAAGAGGCAGAGAGACCGAGACTCCCCATCCAGGCGCTCCGAGAAGAGATTGGGCGAGTCTGTGCTTTGCCTGCCAGGAGCCTGGCTCGGCTTCAGTCACGTGATAGGAAAGGGAGAAAACCTTTAAAAAAAACGTGCACGCTTTTGTACTCCGACCTCCAGCCTGGAGTGAAAGGGAGGCAACTTTAAATAGGAGGTTTGGAAACAAGAGCCTCAGCCTCTTTCCTGAAGAGACGAAGAGAAACAAAAGGCGGGCGGGTGAGTGTTTTCTGATCTGGATTTTGGTGGGAAAAGAAACCCCGAGAAAGAGAAGAGTAAGACAGGAAGGGGGGAAACAGGGGAGTCATTTCTGGGCAGGAAAGTCGGGAAGAAAAGGGATCTCCTGGTGAGTGAAAGAAGCGAGGGAGAGGGAAACGGTGGCTCCCCATCTCATCCCCTCCCCTTGGAGTCCTTGGAAATCCTTGGAAATCTTTGCAGCTGAATTTGATGAGCGAAACACGTGGGGAGCGTGAGAGGGGCGGGGGAAGGATGGGCTAAGTTCCTCTTGACGGGGTTTCTGGCCCTTTCGTCTGGGAAAGCATAACGAGGAAGCTTGAGGAAGAGCGAGGAGACGGCCTCAGGCGGCAGAAGAGAGAGGGGCAGCCCTGAGGGCCCCCAACCCTCCCCCCGGAGCCCCTTTTGGCCTTTCTCTTCTTGGGCCTGCAGAGCTGGACTGCGGGCCTCCCTCGGAGCCATTCATGAACATTGTCCCACCTCCAGTGTTCAAACTGGGGCATTTATTTCACGTATTCGTCTGTGCGGAGTATCCGTGTAAGAGGCAGAAAGGGAGCAGGATTTTCTTCTGTGCTTCAGGCAGCAGAATATCCTGGACCACCCCAACACTTTATAATGGGCTCTTTTCCATCTGACTCTTTGCAAGAGCGACCCCAGCCCCCTCATTTAAGCAATTTCCCCACCCTAATTACTCCAGATCCTGTCTGGCTCCTCCAGTTTGATCTGTGATTTGTGGGTGGTTTGGGGAAGATCCGATGGGAAAATATTCCTATGAAAGCATGAGAATCTACTTTTGATTTCATGGATCCGTTTTCTTACCTTCTTTCCTCAAGATATGCCTTACAGGCTTCCAACATGGAGGCTTAGAAAAGGTTAACAAAGAAAGGAAATGTAAATACAAAACCTGGTGATGCTTTTATTGGACCACTGAAAAAATCAAGTAAAGGAATCTGGGGTATCATTGGTGATGCTCCTGATGCCTCCCCAGATTCAACCAATCAGGTGGATGGAGAGAGATTTTAAAAAATCAGGAAGAGATCCCTTTGTCTCACTTTTGTTTGTTCCCCCCCCCCCTCCAGCTGGTCATGTGGAAGAGCTGATCCCAAGAGAAGGGGAGGTGAGAGACCACAGATAGTTCCTTCTGGGAAGACCATCAGGGGCATCTTGGCAGGTCCCAGGCCTTCCCTCCTTAACCTCTGGTTTGGGCCCCAAATGGTACAGCCAAAACATGGTTTGACTTTGCAGTGTGATTTCATGCACGTGAATTGAGCTTCATGTGTACTCCTCAGATGCAAGAAAAATATGCGTCTGCAAATGAGAACAAAACAACAGCACATTAATAGGGTCATCTTTTGCTTAGGAATAGCCAAAGCTGGTAAATGAGACAACTGGGTTTTGAATCGACCACTTTGCTCTCTTCTGAGCTCTGCGAAAGGGTCCAAACCTGTTCTGCGTATTTTGTAATCAAAGTTTTGGCTCTTGTTCTCTCCTCTCGCTGCCTTCTCTGGTTGATGTTTCTTTTGTCAAAAGAAAGAGGAAGGGATCCTGGAAATGGTGAAAAAGGGAAGAAAGAGACCAGAGAGGGAGAGGAAGGTGTGGCTTCTGTCAAAAGGGCTGCCTGAGGACCAAACCCACGTAATTATACATCTACCTACAAAGAGTGAAATTTGGAAATTCTAACCTTTGGAATTAGAGATGATTCTTCGTTGCTCCCATTGGAAGGCAGGGGCTTTCCTTTGGGGGCTGCAGGGGAGGCTGGGGGAGACCTACAACTCTGTAACCCCAAGAAGAGAACAGCCAGGAGCCTCAGAAAGGATGGTTGGCATCACTGGTTCAACAACCACCAATCCATCATCTGCTAACTGCTGTGATAATTTTGCTATGCTTTAGCCCTGGGCCCATGAAAAGCGGGAATTCAGAGGTGTTAACTAAGAATTATGAGAACAATTACGAAACCTCTAGAATCAGGGTTCTGTCCTGTGCCGAACCTTTTCCTATTCTAGAAAGGCAGCTCTAAGCTATCATAGTTAGGAATAAAACCTCCATCTCCTGTGGAACTGTACCTGACAACATTTAGGAATAGTGTTACGAAATTGTTTTGTTTTTCTTCTAAGTGATTTGAAAAGATCCGTCCAGGTGGCAGATGCTTCCACGTCTGACCCTCTGAGGGTCTGAAGCACTTTGGTCAGTGGCTGTCAAGTGAAGGAACAGCAACACGTGCCTTGGGATTCTCCTGCCTTTCTTTTGGAGATGAGGTTTGAATGGCGGCTGCAGTTTTGCCTTTTTTGCCTTTACTGTGTTAACATGGCAGGGTCATGTCTTTGCAGAGCTTCCACAGTCTGGTCTCTTAAGGCAGTCTTTCCTCCGCAGAAGGAGAGGGGTTCCAGGACTCTGTTGGAGGCATTGTTGGCTACAGAATAAAATGGCAGCCCAACACACATCTGGCCCCAGGGAAGGAAGAGACCCTGATGTTCTCAAGGCAGGAGGTCTTGGGACCTGCTGGGAAAGAACAGCACAGAAGGTCCAAGGTGAGGAGATGCTCAGCTCAGATACACAGTGCCAGAGATTCAGAAAATTCTCCTACGAGGAGGCTGACGGTCCTCGAGAGGTTTGCACTTGGCTCCGCCATCTTTGTCATCAGTGGCTCAAGCCAGAGCAACACACTAAGGCTGAGATCCTGGACCTGGTGATCCTGGAGCAGTTCCTGACCATCCTCCCCCTGGAGATGTCCAGCTGGGTGAGAGAATGTGGAGCCGAGACCACTTCCCAGGCGGTGTCCCCTGGCAGAAGGTTTCCTGGGTCTGAGTCAGGCAGAAGAGAAAAAGCAGGAAGAGCAGAAGGTGAGAAAAATTAATGTTGGGCACTCAAAGTCTCAAGTGGGGAGCCCACAGCCTCTGCCTGTCTGGTTGATGGCTGTTCTGCTGGAATTGGCTCCCCCCGCCCTCCCTTAATGGTCCTTGAAAGCAAGATGTGTGGTCTGTGTGCATCATATTTTGAAACCGAATCACAGTTCCTTACTTTGGGGAGTCCCTCTTCCATTTTAAAACAGGGTATGTGTGTCCCCCCCCCGCCCTCGGTGTGCTAAGTTTTCTGAGGAAATTGCAGGTTTACTTCATCCATCGGCACAAACTTCCAGTTCAGCAGTTTGGGGTGTGCAGTGGTAGGATGGGATCCACCCCTCTATCTTGTCCATGACTCCTCAAAAGGGCGGAGAAACTGAAATCCCCCAATTACTAGCACTTCCAAATGTTTTCCTTGCAACAATCCGAGCATGATGTGACGTACCTCCCAAGTCCCGGCCTCATCCACAGAGATCTTTGTCTCTGTCTTTTCTATCTTCTTATTCCACATAATGAATCCTCAGAGGAGAAATCCCTCGGTAGAAATCCAGTCTGATTTCCATGCAGCAGAGAAACCTCCTTTCGACGCTGGAAAAAGTCCCCAACGACAAGACAGCCATCAAGGCAACGAGGAAAGTTCCAGTTCAGTAGGTAAGGATTCATGTTGGGAGAGTTTGTGTTTGTGTTTCTGTCTGCATATCCCCCCCCCTCCCCCCGGTACCTTTTAGGCTAGAGGGACACTAGTCTGTAGTTTATTTATTTATTTATTTATTTATTTATTATTGGATTTTTATCCCGCCCTTCTAGACAAGAGTCTACTCAGGGCGGCTCACAAAATATTACAACCAGATAAAAACAACAATTAAAATCTACAATAATACTATAATCAAGATTGAAAAATAAACTTCAAACCAAGAAAAGTAAAATCAAGTATTGGCAGTTGGGAAGGCCTGCCTAAAGAGCCAAGTTTTTAATTGGCTCTTGAAAACACCCAGCGAGGGTGCCAGGCGGATCTCTGGCGGCAAGCTGTTCCAAAGTCGAGGGGCCACCGCCGAGAAGGCCCGATTTCTTGTTCTTTCTTTTTGGGCCTCTCTCGGCGTCAGGCCCCTCAGCCGTCCTTCCTGGCTATGGCGAGTGACTCGAGTAGATCTAGGTGGGAAAAGGCGTTCTGCCAAGTATCGAGGTCCTAAACCATTTAGGGCTTTGTATGTCATCATTAACACTTTGAAATCAATGCGGAAACGAATGGGCAGCCAATGCAAAGCAGCCAGAATAGGAGAGATATGTTGGAATTTTCTCGTTCCACTAAGTAATCTGGCTTCCGCATTCTGCACCATTTGAAGCTTCCGCATCAATCTCAAAGGAAGCCC
Source organism: Intellagama lesueurii (assembly GCA_037013535.1). Taxonomy (NCBI): domain Eukaryota; kingdom Metazoa; phylum Chordata; class Lepidosauria; order Squamata; family Agamidae; genus Intellagama; species Intellagama lesueurii. Next base: position 295,966,372 of record JBAJHW010000002.1, read on the forward strand.
CACGTAGAGCACATTACAGGAGACAGTTTAGGCAGTTAGGGCCGTAGTTGTGTTAGAGAGAATAGAGAGATAGACAAAGAGATATGAAGAGGACAAATCTTGGAAAGTTTATGTGGTTAAGATTGGAAAGAGTTAAAATTGCTAAGAAATAAATAAAGAGTTGAATATATAAATACCTTGATTAAAGTGAATCTACATAAGCAAACATAAATGTAATCAAAGCAACGTTTATTGAATGAATAATAAAAGACCATCCATGATTTTCTTTATATAATTTACCTACAAACCCATAAATAAACATTGTTATATTGGACAACACTGATCTAATAGTCATATTTGATACAGAGAGGAACATATCCTCTGGTGGCAGCGGAAAAGAGTGAAAAGTACATGTCGTGCCCGAAAGGGAACCTGGGTGTGTAGAAAAAAAAACAGGGGAACTGGGGGTGCGTGACATAAAGTTAGAACTAGTGAGGAGTTCTTTCTATACGTCAACACTGTGTTTTCATTTATAGTTTATACAGACATTTTACATAGCTAGCAGTTCTTCTGTTTCTGTCAATGAGGCCAATTACAAAAAGATTCACTTTTATAGCGTCTGAAAGAGAAAATCTCTAAAGTACAAATTTCGGGAGAGAACTTGATTCAACGATGGGTACTTGTTTGTGGGTTGGTTATAATGATATCCCACATTACTTCTGAGATGCTCACAGCTGCCTTCCTCATCGCTTTACCCTTCGTAGAATTACTTTGTGAGGGAGATCAGGCTGAGGGGAGAGTGGATGGCTCCGCATCACCCATTCAGTACCATGGTCCATCAGGGACCAGAAGGAGACCACCGGAATCACAGCCCCACAGACTAACCCCAATGGATCATAAATGCTTTGGCATCACATCCCCTTTTTCTTTCTTCAGAAATGCTTTTGTTTCCCCATATCTCTTTTGCCGTCATCCAGCACATTTTATGCAAAAATTTCTCATTGTAATTGAAAATGAAAAATAAATCCAAAAAAACTTCTTAAAAAATTATTATAAGAAATAGCTTAAATAAACCACAAAATATCTTCCACCGATTGAAGAATTTAGCTTAAATATTAAGAGGAACGTAGGAATTCTGGGTTGGAGAGAGGGAAGGGGGACCCCGAGGGAGCATCAACCCCACGTAAAAGCAGTGGCTTCAGAGAAGGCAGAGAGAAACACGGAGCGACCCACCATATTTTCTGTGTTGTTTTTTTTATAATGTGGAATCAAAGAAGGCGAAAACCTCCTTCAATTGTTTGTCTTTCTTTGAAAAGTCTGGAGAATAGTGTGTTGGGTGTGCTATGTGTTTCTCAATGGGTGGTCTCCAGGCTCCTTTGAACTCTCTGGAGTAAATAAAAATATTATTCTACAAGGAAGAGAAATTCCTGCATGTTGGATAATATGTTTTAATTCGGCAGTTGGCATATTACCCAGTTGAGGAGTTTGGTATGTGGCAGGGTGTTCACTATTGTTAAGTGTTGGAAAAATTTATTTATTCAGTAAAAATATTTGTTCTCATTGAGGATATCTCGTACTCTCTTAGAATACCAGTTTCTCACACTTTCCTGAAGAGGAACTGTTTCTTATGTGGGAACCAGTGTCTTTCACTGAGATGTGAATCCTTTCAAGCAGGGGTCTCCAAATTTTTCACATGGAGGGCCACATAATATATTTTTGATATTTGCAAGACCTGAAGGAACGCACGCGTATGCCCATACACACGTACTCCCACCTGCCCACACATGCACAGACACACTCCTACCCACCCGCACGGATGAAGAGGCCAGATAAAAAGGCCAAGCGGTCCGGATGTGGCCTGCAGTCCGTACTTTGGAGACCCCTGCTCCAGAGTTTTGTTTTTAGCTTGCATTTCTTCAGGTGATGATCTGATTCTGAGAGAAGCTTATGCGAATGGCTTCCCCCCCCCCCCCTTGGTCTCTCCCACAGGGTCTGTGAAGATGCCAGCAACAAGTATTCCTTCATCTCTTCCTGGTGATGCAGCGCAACCAGATCAGGTACAAAGAAGGGGGTTACGGGACACCACATGGATTCGAATCCTGGAGTATTAAACCACTTTACTCCTCATTGAGGCTGGCCAAGCTTTTTTTAATGAGATGATAAACTTTGTCAATTATTATATAGCAGTCTGATATAAGCATGGTTTTCTCCCTGTGGAAAAGAATTGTGTGTCTCTTTTGTTTTGAAGAATGGGCCAAGAATTGTTTGAGGTTTTCCAAAACGGAATGTGGGGACAGCAGGAATTACTTTCCTCTCCCTCTTTTCTCATCCGGAATACATTTCTCTGCCTTCCTTTTTCTTGTGGAAGTGATGAGACGAAGAGTAGCCGTGCTGGATCAGAGCAAAGGCTGGTTCAGTCTATCATCCTGTGCCTCAAAGAGTCTTCCTTGATGCCTCAGGGAAGCTTCAAAGGGAGGCAAGTAGGCCACCAGTAGCCCTTTCCCTCCCTGTTAATTCCCAGCCACTGGGGTTCGGAGACTTCTCTTCCTGGAGGGAGCACATGGCCAAGGTGACTCGTAACCCTTGGTCAACTTGTTCTCCTATAGAAAGGGTGTTGATGAAACTTAAAACCTGCAATAAAAGATCCAGCCACTTCTCTTTAATTGTGTTTTGGATTTAGGAGGTTATTTTGGTGAAACCTATGAGGAAGGCCTCTTTTCTTTTCCATTTTTAGTGTCCAGTGACCTTTGAGGAGGTGGCCGTGTCCTTCACCCAGGAGGAGTGGGCGCTGCTGGATCCCGAACAAAAGGCTCTGCACCAGGAAGTCATGGAGGAGAACTGGCAAACTATATCCTCTCTCGGTAAGACCCCCTCTTTCTCCAGCTGATGCTAATCTCTCTTCACTAAGGCACTAAGGAGACTAACAGCAACAGCAACAATAGTTCTTCTGTGTCAGAATGGTGTCCAAACTCATGCTAGCCACTGCAGGGCCCATAATGCTAGACTGGGCAATCTGTGGCCGTCCAGATGCTCTGAGCTCCAGATCCCATCCTCATAGCCAACTCTGCCGATGTAGAATCATGGTGCAAAGAGTCGTTCATCAACATCCGAAGAGCTGAAGGTTCAAGAGAGCTGCAGCTTTGAGTGGGAATGGAGCTTTGGCCCTGGTAGCTTCATTGTGGAGGTTTTTCATTAATTAAGCTACGTACTGATGGTTTAATGATTAAGGAAGACAGCTACCCATGATAGGGGCTTTTAGGGATATGATTCACTTCTCTATTCTTTTTCTGTTATTATTTTAACTGGACTTTTAAAAAACCTTCTCAACTAATTCCAGCAGGTTTTAGCTATGCTGGAACACAAATCAACCAATTCCTAACCAGCAAATGGAAAGTGGGGTTTGTGCAATTGTGAAAAGTGCCAGGGTTGTGGATGGGCATTCAAAGGAGGAAAAAACCTTTCTCTTCAGGCAGGCTTTCCCTGAGTGAAAGGCTGCCATGTGGTTTTTTTTAAATGGATTGTTGTACCTTAGAGTATTGTTTGTATTTTTGTGTTGCTTACGTTTTTGGTATAATATGCTCATTGGTCCCTTTAGTATCGTTACGAATTTAAACACTGTCTTCTCATTGTTCTAAGCCAACTTTAAAGGGGAAGGGGTGGGTTACAGAGCTTTTAAATAAATAAATAACACATCAGGTCAGTTTTCAAAAACATCACATCTATGAAAGGTCTGATCCGTAGTTTGCCATTTTATTTTAGAGCAGTGTCCGTCAACTAGGAAGCATTGGCAGCCATAATGGCATTTCCTGCCCTGACCGGTTGCTATGCTCCACCCTCTGCCACATTGCCAAATATCTCCCTACAGTTCGCAAAACATAAAAGAAGGAATTATTAACCACCCAGATAAAAAGCCCTTTCCCCTGGGGAGGCCATAAGAGCAGAGAGTGGAGGAAAAAAGATCGGAAAGGGCAGAGGCCATACTGAGATAGAAAAGAGAGAATTGTTTGAATGGAGAAACCCTCACCAGAGCAGGAGCTTTGACCCACGAGGTGGTGGAGAACTCCCTCCCCAGAGAAGACCACACGGAAGAGAGACGGACAGTCCGTGTGAAGGAACTGTAGTGGAAAAGGAAGAAAACCAGAGTGAGCCGTCCCCTCAACTGGAGACGCCCAAGCAGAAGAGAGCTATGGGAACGAAAGGGGTAATGGAGAAGGAAGAACTGAATGTAGAAAAAGAGAAGGGAATGGAATCAAAGGAGAAAGAGGAAAAGATTGAGATATGTCTGGTTGAGGAGGGAGATAGGAAAGGAGAGGAGGAGCTAATTTTGCCTGTATGGGAAGAGGATATAGGAGAACCAAGTGGGAGGAGACAGTTCAGTATACCGATGGGAGAAAGGAGGAAGAGGGAAAAGGAGAGTGAAGGGAAAGAACAACTGATTTATGATAAAACAAAGAGATTGCTAGAAGACCTCCCTAACCTAAAAGTGGGAGGATTGTTGCTTGATCCGAATGCACCTAAAGGAAAGGGAACATCTGCAGAGTCTTTAGAACGGACAGTTGTGGTTTATCTGCGGGGGCAAGGTCACTCGAAGAAGGTGATCCGGCCGGACTCTTCCTTCAACCATCCACTACCGGAGGGAGATTGGGCCAGACACCCATGCTGTGGCACAATTTGCGTGGTTCGGAGTACGCCGATGAGGAAACCCACCGATCGAGAGCGTTTCGGGCCGGCCCCTCCATGAATCCTGTCAGTTTTGGGACGGAGTTGTCATCCTCGCAATATGGACAGTTATCTGACATTGGTTGTTTTGAACCTATAGAAGTTATTATAGGTTCGCCTAATGCTAAATCGAATAAATCTGTTGATGTTCAAAAAGAGGCTCAGTTGTCATTTCCTGCCAAAAAACAGGAACTACTCCAGATCTTTAACGAACCCAATCACAGTTCGTTGTGGGGAGACAACACACTGCCTCTGTTGCCCTGGCAATTTCGAAAGGACCCCAGTGAGACTCTAAACTGGGAGAAAAAATAATCCCAATCCCCAGATTTGGGGAATTTAGATGTTTCAGCAAATTATTCTGTTAACCCCTTCCTCTCTCCATTAGAGGAGAAGGTGGAACCCGCTTGTTGAAGGGTTTGGAACGAAAAGGTGATGGTTTAAAGCAAGAACTATTGTGTAGAGTATCTGTCGATGGGGAACAAAAAAGGGAGGCAGAGATGAACCCTCACATAGGTCAGGAGATCAGATTGCAAAATTAAAGAGGGGGGAAAGGAAAAAATATTATGTACCTTAAACACCCAACAGATTTATTTCTGTGTGGGCTTTCATGCATCCAAATCCACTCTTAATAAATCCTTCTCATTTTTCCCCATAGATGTATCTGACTCTTCAGTTCTGTCTCTCCTGCATTTGTCCTTCCTTGGAGATAACTGGAGGATGAAAAATTTGTATCCCAAATCTGGAAAGAGTTTTATGCACCAATTAGAGGTGACCAGATGCCAGAGAATACATGCAGAAAGGGAAAGCTGCATTCCAGAGAATCCTTACAAATGCATTGTGTGTGGAAAACATTTTGCCATGAAGCTAGCGCTGATGCTTCACAAAAGGATCCACACTGGAAAGAAGTGCTTTGGGAGTGAAATGTCTGGGAAATGTTTTAATTGGATGCGACACATTGTGAATCGTGAAAGAAAGAAACCATACAAATGCCAGGAATGCGGGAAACATTTTGCTAGAAATTCAAACCTTTTGAAGCATAAGAGACTCCACACAGGAGATAAACCGTACAAATGCAAGGAGTGTGGAAAATGTTTTGCTGAGAATTCAACACGTATCAGTCATACGAGGATCCACACAGGAGAGAAACCGTACAAATGCCAGGAGTGTGGAAAATCTTTTGCTGTGAATTCAAGCCTTCTGAGGCATAGAAGAGTCCACACAGGAGAACATCCATACAAATGCGAGGAGTGTGGGAAATGTTTTGCTCAGAATTCACACCTTGTGAGTCATAAGAGAATCCACACAGGAGAGAAACCATATAAATGCCAGGAGTGTGGGAAATGTTTTGCTCGGAATTCAGATGTTTTGAATCATAATAGAGTCCACACAGGCGAAAAACCGTACAAATGCGAGGAGTGTGGGAAATGTTTTGCTCAGAATTCAAGCCTTATGAGTCATAAGAGAATCCACACAGGATTAAAACCTTATAAATGCCAGGAGTGTGGGAAATGTTTTGCTCAGAATTCACACCTTGTGAGTCATAAGAGAATCCATACAGGAGAAAAACCGTACAAATGCCAGGAGTGTGGGAAATCTTTTGCTGTGAATTCAACACTCATGTGTCATAAGAGGATCCACACAGGAGAGAAACTATGTAAATGCCAGGAGTGTGGGAAATGTTTTACTAAAAGTTCAAGCCTTTTGAAGCATAAGAGACTCCATACAGGAGAGAAACCATATAAATGCAATGAGTGTGGAAAATGTTTTACACAAAATTCACACCTTCTACGACATAAGAGAGTTCACACAGGAGAGAAACCATACAAATGCAAGGAGTGCGGAAAAGTTTTTGCTGAGAATTCAACACGAATCAGTCATATGAGGATCCACACAGGAGAGATACCATACAAATACCAGGAGTGTGGGAAATGTTTTCCTGTGAATTCAACCCTTGTGAGTCATAAAAGAGTCTATACAGGATAGAAACCTTACAAATGCTAGGAGTGTGGAAAATGGTAAGTTCAGGATTCCCACTTCTTGAATCATAAGACAGTTCACACAAGACAGCAATCATGGAAATGCCTGAATTATGGGATGTTTTGCTCAGAATTCACCTGTTATGGACCATCAGGCAATCCAGTCAAGAGAAAATAGAGAAGTGCATGACCTGTTCTGAAGAGAATGGTGGGAGGGCACTATGGTGTTTTGGGGTAAGGTCCTGCCAACCTAGCAGTTCGAAAGCATGTAAAAATGTGAGTAGATAAATAGGTACCACTACAGTGGGAAGGTAACGGCGTTCCCTGTCTAGTCGCGGTATCCATGTGACCACGGAAACTGTCTACGGACAAACACTGGCTCCATGGCCTGGAAAAGGGGATGAGCACCGCCCCTAGAGTCTGACACGACTGGACAAATTGTCAAGGGGAACCTTTACCTTTACCAGAGTTGTAACTACTAACTGTGGTGCTCAAAGCTTCACATGGCGTTGTTACGGAGAGAGGATAACAGAATTGGGAGGAATGCCTAGTGTAGAGCATAAAAGGTCCATATTTGCATGGGCATCACGCGCCTGCAGGGGGCGGAGCTTGCTCGTGCGCATGCGCGCGGCGGCTCTCGGGGTGCCAGCGCGCATGCACACCTGCGTGCTTGCAGGGGTGGAACGCGCTCTCATGGATGCGCGCGGCGGCGCTCGCAGGAAGTGCCCTCGCGGAGGAAGCAGGAAATCTCTGTCCGCGGCCCGGTCCTGCCTAGGCTGCGGACTGCTGCCAGGTTGCCGAACGAGGGTTGGGGACCTATGCTCTGTATGACGGCCTTTCAAATATTTGAAAAGTGCTATCATTTCACCCCTCAGTCTTCTTTTCTCAAGGCTAAACATGCCCAGTTCTTTCAGCCTTTCCTCCTAAGGCTTGGTTTCCTGTCCCCTGATCATCCTTGGCGCTCTCCTCTGAACTTGTTCCAATTTGTTAGCATCCTTCTTGAAGTGCGGTGTCCAGAACTGGACACAATACTCAAGGTGAGGCCTAAGCAGTGCTGAATAGAGGGGGACTAGCACCTCGTGGGATTTGGAAACTATACTTCTATTAATGCAGCCTAAAATAGCATTTGTCTTTTTTGTAGCCACATCACACTGTTGGCTCATATTCATCTTGTGATCTGCGAAAATTCCAAGATCCATCTCGCTTGTAGTTTTGCTGAGCCAGGTATCGCCCGTCTTGTAACTGTGCAATTGGTTTCTTTTTCCGAGGTGCAGTACTTTACACTTATCCCTGTTGAATTTCATTCTGTTGCTTTCGGCCCAGTGTTCCATCCTATCAAGGTTATTTTGAATTTTATTTCTGTCTACTAGGGGTATTAGCTATTCTGCCCAATTTTGTATCATCTGCAGATTTGACAAGCATTCCCTGCACTCCTTCATCCAAGTCATTAATAAAGATATTGAAGAGCACCGGCCCCAGAACTGAGCCTTGAGCTACCCCACTAATTATCACCATCTGAGTATGATTCTGTAGCCAATTATGTATCCACCTGACCCTTGATCTATCCAGCCCACACCTAATTAGCTTGCTTATCTGGATATAATGAGGCACTTTGTCAAAAGCTTTGCTGACGTCAAGATATACTATGTCTACAGCCTTCCCTCTGTCTATCAGGGAGGTGACCTGATCAAAAAATGAGATCAAATTAGTTTGGCACGATTTGTTCTTGACAAATCCGTGTTGGCTTCTAGTTATTACTGCATTGTTTTCTAGGTGCTTGCACAATGACCGCTTTATGATCTGTTCCAGAATTTTGCCTGGGATTGATGTAAGGCTGAATGGCCTGTATTTCCCAGGTTCCTCTTTGCTCCTTTTGAAGATAGGGATAACATTGGCCCTCCTCCAATGTAAGCCTCTACTCTTGAAGTCTGCTGCCATCTTACAGCTTTTTTTCTAAAAACAGCCTCTCCTCTGTATTTCTTTTAATCCTAACAAAATGTCCAAAAGGCAAATTCCTTCTCATGTGCCAGGGATGAAATGACTTGTAGTGCAGGTTAGAGATTTAAAAAAAGATCACCCAAGACATTGATCTGCACTTTCAGCTATACTCTCCTGGCTAGTCAACTAAGAAGAATTGTTCTTAGAAATTGGCACCTCCTGAGGAATGCCTAAATTTGGTTTTAAGAGAACAAGGGATTTAAAGGAAATTTTAATTCACACTGACATCTTAAATAGTACTAGGACCCAAGGAAATGCCTTAACAATAGGACGTTTCAAATGTAGCAGGTGTAATGTGTGCGATCAATGTATTGAGGGATCACATTTGACCATCCCTGGTGTTGATTTTGTTTTTAGATCTGGATCATTCTCAACATGTTCAACACCCCATTTAGTTTGCCTGATAATCTGTGATTGTTCCAAAATGTATGTGGGAAGCACGACAAGGCCAGTTAAAATCAGGATGCAAGAACACCAGTCAAGGATTAGAAATGAAATGGATGTGCCACTAGTAAGTCATTTTACAGAAATGGGTCACAGAGAAGATAGTTTTAAATTTTTTCTTCTATATGTTACTACAAAGACAGGTGAGGAAGCCATATCCAAAGATCACCTACAGAAGGAAGTAACATGGATATTCTCATTGAAATCTCTTGTTCCAAATGGTTGGAATGCCAATATTGATTACACATGTTTTTTATCATTTTGGTTTATGGAGTGATGAGACATTTCTGTATTTCTTTGTCCTGTGCTTGTACTATCATTCTAAATTCCTCTGTGAAAGTAGTTGAACAGCTGTAATGAGTAGAGATGTGAGCTTCGTATCCAGGGGATACAAACAGGAAGTGTGCCATGAGAGGTGTCCTGCCGGTTGATTCCCACTTCCCGGAACCATCCTAGTCCACTCATGAGTCTGCCTGCTCAGTTGTGGAGCAGTCAGCTGCAGGGAGACGCAGGGAAGCACCAGTGGGACTAGTGCTGTGACTGGTGCGACACCAATGTTGACGGAATCGCTCACTGCACGGAGCCCAGTAATTGGACCGGGTTCTTTCTTGGGGGAGGGATAGACCGCCAGGACGTCTGTGTTGGTGCGCTTCATATCCGTATCCCCTGAATACAAATACAAAGCTCACAAATCTAGTAATGAGTTGTTTTGAAGGTATTTGAGAGTAGATGTGAACTGCTGCAGCATGAGAGCTTTACCTTCTGGGGAACTCTGTTTTGACTGGAATAGTAAGTATGTGAGAATAAGGTTTTAATAAAGGGGTATTGTTTAAGTTGTTCTGGAAATGTGTTTGCACTTTTATGTTTGAGGCCTTGTATTGACAAACCTTTGGTCCTAAGCTTTGACAAAGGAACCAAAATCGTTACGAAACAAAACTCTGCTGGAAAGGAATTTCTGGGACTTAAAGCCTTTATTGAAGTCTTCCACGTAAAAGCAATGGACCATATGAGCTGAACAATTCCTTGAAAGACCTTTTGGCTTTCTGGTGGATCTGTTCGTTTTCAATGAATGTATTTTATATTTATTGAAACCTAGTTCATATTTAAGGTGATCAAGTACTATAAGGAAATTTAGTTACTGTCAGAAATTTGTATTTAGTCAGACTACACGGCTTTTCTTTCGTTACTTGATTACAGTATTATTTTTATTTTGTTTTGGGTAGCAATGGTGCAAACCGTTGGCAGTGAATCATCAGCAGTTAATGGCTTACTGCTTGTGTCACTCACTATGCATCAATTCATACAACTGAGCACCCAGTGTGGGATCAAACCATGAACCTTTAATTAGTAGCAATTCAGTGGCGCAATTCACACTACTGCTTTGACCCTGAAGGACCTCACTGGGAGTATTCTCCTGAGTGTGTTCTGTTTGGCGTAATCAATAGGAAACCATGTTTTCAGCGATATGCATTGATGGAAATTAAAAATAATTTTGTTGGTACAGCAGATATTATATTAGTATTAGCCTGGAATTCATTTCCCCCTTTTTACAAAACACCTAGCTAGTCTTCTTTTGTCTTGGGGATGCAACGCGGATGATACCACTTTCTGACTGAATATTAGGATTCCCATTAGTTTTGCTTTAAGAAAATAACTCTCTGGATGATGCTTATATTCTTTAAAATTACAATCCTGTATCTTGGAGAGCCAACCATCAGACCGCTCTTCTTGTGTAAGGTGTGCATAATTTTCTGTGGTTAATTGCAGCTAATTGACAAGGTTCTGAGGCACATATCTCCCTTCCCCCCGCTCTTTGTGAAATTTTTGCCACAAGTTACACAATCGTTGTGGATTCTGGCCATTATTTTCAGCCACTAAATGGTTGCCCAGTTTTTGAGGCATGATAAGATATGGACAATTTTATTTTAATGCATGATTTTATTGCCCAGAGTGGTTCCAGTGTCAGAATTTATGACTCGAAAGCCTCTATATTGTCACAATTTTTCTTCTGCAGAGGATAAAACTGGGCACGTCGTTCACTTTCTGGGGCAGTGTTGATCGCCAAAGAACAAATTTGTCAAGGGAAATACTCACAGAAGGTCTGCGAGGACTGTGGCCCTTTTCACCCCATACATAAAGTGCAGCTCCTGTTAGAAGTGTAGCAATACTTGGAAAGGAATTTGGAAGTCTGGAAGTGGAAAAGACTCTGACGTAAATTATGGTGGCAATAGTGGTTGCTTAATGAACAGTCCTTGAGGTAGCTGACAATTACATCCTTGCCAGAGTTGGTGCTGAACTGAAGCCCAATAAGGTAAAGACTGCCTCCTTTCTGTCTCTGGGTAATTCTATATAAAAGGATGTCTCCACTCATCTGTTTTTGTTTCATTAGCAAACATGTGGATTTGCACTCTGATGCTCGCTGCTTAAAAAAAAAAAACACTCCTTGGTTTAATTTCGTAGGTTCCTGTCGGGTGAAGGCATAGCCATCTTGAAAGCTGGCTCTCTCTCTCTTTTTGTGGCAGTTTTAGTTGGCCTCATAAACAGTATCACCACAGGGTGTGTACTTGGAAGAAAAACTGGGAATCTTAAAAATAAATTAGGCTGTAAAATTGACTACTTCCTGCAGGGAAGGGGAATGTGATGAGAAAATTCTTTTAAAAATGAGAGGATGAGAGGAATGCAATGATCGAAACAAACCATAAAATAATCCTAGGCAAGTGGAAGCAGGACGTCCTGTCAGGTCTGCAAGGGGCTGCTTCTGTCCTGCCTGTCAAGAGAAGGGCCCCGATCCCTCCTTCCACACCCATCTCCTGACCTGGAAAAGGACCGGAGCCTTTTCCCCCCCAGACCCTCCTCTGCCCCACATCCCCACCTTCTGCCAGTCTTTTAACAAACAGGCAGAGATCCTATGGAGGCGTGTGACGGGGACGGTGGGTCACCAAAGCCACCGGGAGGGGCGACCCCACCTCACCCCACTGCCCATGTGGGAGGTCCCACTTCAGTCCTAGCACCAGGGTTTGGGGGCAGAGCAGAGGCCATTTCAGCAACTGCGCAAAGAGCCAAAAGCACACCAGATCTCCCAACAGGGCCAAAGAGCCACGGTTGATGACTGAACACTGGGTCCCTCTCTCCGAATTTGAGCTGTGAACCCCTTAGGGCAGGGACCTGTTGTCTTGTGGAAATTATTAAAAATTCTAAGACTATACAGGTGCTTTAAATCAGAAAAAAACAAAGACTGTCCAGCAGCCTCAGGGATTATTTTGATACAAGAAACAGGAACAGAAGGGGACATAAAAAAGATCAAATTGTAGAGGCTTTCTGGTTCATTTCTCTCCCTGGCAGATCATGTTTTCAAATAAATTCCCTTTCCCCGCCTGATCCAGTGACCCAAAGAGGCAGAGAGACCGAGACTCCCCATCCAGGCGCTCCGAGAGGAGATTGAGCGAGTCTGTGCTTCCCCTGCCAGGAGCCTGGCTCGGCTTCAGTCACGTGATAGGAAAGGGAGAGGAAGGTTATACACCCATTAAAAAAAACGTGCAGGCTTTTGTACTCCGACCTCCCGCCTGAAGTGAAAAGGGAGACAACTTTAAACGGGACGCTCTAAAAACAAGAGCCTCAGCCTGTTTTCTTAAAAGACAAAAGGCGGGCGGGTGAGTGTTTTCTGATCTGGATTTTGCTGGGAAAAGAAACCCCGGGAAAGAGAAGTAAGAAAGGAAGAGGGGGAAACAGGGGAGTCATTTCTGGGCAGGAAATTCCGGAAGAAAAGGGATCTCCTGGTGAGTAAAACAAGAAAAGGAAGGGGAAAACGGTGGCTCCCCTTCTCATCCCCTCCCCTTGGAGTCCTTGGAAATCCTTGGAAATGTTTGCAGCTGAATTTGATGAGCGAAACACGTGGGGAGCGTGAGAGGGGCGGGGGAGGGACGGGCTAAGTTCCTCTTGACGGGGTTTCTGGCCCTTTCGTCTGGGAAAGCATAACGAGGAAGCTTTAGGAAGAGCGAGGAGACGGCCTCAGGCGGCAGAAGGGAGAGGGGCAGCCCCGAGGGCCCCCAACCCTCCCCCCTGGAGCCCCTTTTGGCCTTTCTCTTCTTGGGCCTGCAGAGCTCGCCTACGGGTCTCCCTCGGAGCCATTAATGCACATTGTCCCACCTCCAGTGTTCAAACTGGGGCATTTATTTCATTTCTTCGTCTGTGTGGAGTATCCGTGTAAGAGGCGGAAAGGGAGCAGGATTTTGTCCTGTGCTTCAGGCAGCAGAATATCTTGGGCCACCCGAACACTCTTTAATGGGCTCTTTTCCATCTGCCTCTTTGCAAGAGAGACCCCAGCCCCCTCATTTAAGGAATTTCCCCACCCCCCAAAAAACTCCCAAAGTGCCCCAGATCCTGTCTGGCTCTGCCAGTTTGGAGCCCTCTCCCTCCTCCTCCTCCATGGTTTTTCATGTCCTAAAGATCCAAGATTTCTTTGGTGGGAACGAGGTAGATCTGGGATTTGTGGGTGGTTGGGGGAGATCCCATGGGAAAATTTAATGGATGATTTAATGGATCCATTTTCTTACCTTCTTTCCTCAAGATTTGCTTTACAGGCTTCCAAAATGGGTGCTTAGAAAAGGTTGACAAAAAAAGGAAATGTACAGTAAATGCAAATAAAAAAACTCAAGAAAAGGAGTCTGGGATACCATTGGTGATGCTCCTGATGCCTCCCAGGATTCAGCCAATGAGGTGGTTGGAGAGATATTTAAAAAATCAGGAAGAGGTCCCTTTGTCTCTCTTTTGTTTGTTCCCCCCCCCCCCCCCCCTTTACTGGCCATGTGGGAGAGCTGATCCCAGGACAAGGGGAAGTGAGAGACCACAGCTAGTTCCTTCTGGGAAGACCATCAGGGGCATCTTGGCAGGTCAGAGGCCTTCCCTCCTTAACTTCTGATTTGGTCCCGAAAACGTACAGCCAAAGTTTTGGTGGGAAGAGCAGGAGTTGCTTTTGGGAAATAAATGTATTCCACCCGAGTGTCCTACATTGGGTACCTGTCTTTGGTCGTCAGGCTGAACTTCCAATTGTCTTATTTTCACAAAGGTGGGACAACAGGCACGTCTTTTTTTTTTAAAAAAAGAATTGTTTTTAAATCACTGCATTTCCCTGGGTTTCCAAAAGAAATTGGTCACTGAAGAGTTGATAGTCTCCCCAAGCACGGTTTGACTTTGCAGTCTGATTTCATTTCAAGGTGTAGGGGAGACCTACAGCTTTGTAACCCAAAAAGAAGATAGGCCAGGAGCCTCAGGCGGGATGGTTGGCAAACATCACTGCTTCATCAACTACCAATCCGTCATCTGCTGACTGCTGTAATCATCTTACTCTGCTTTAGCCCTGGGCCCATGAAAAGCGGAGGAAAAGAACTGGTTGATTTAGTTTCATATTTCGGGGATAGCAATTAATAGGGAATTCAGAGGTGTTAGCTCATAATTATGAGAAAAATTATGAAACCTCTAGAATCAGGGTTCTGTCCTGTGCCGAACCTTTTCATGTTCTAGAAAGGCACCTCTAGGCTACCGTAGTTAGGAATAAAACCTCCATCTCCTGGGACACTGTACCTCTCAAAAGGAAGGAAGAGTGTTACAAAGTTGTTTTGTTTTTCTTTGAAGTAATTTGAAAAGATCCATCCGGGTGGCAGATGCTTCCACGTCTGACCCTCTGAGGGTCTGAAGCACTTTAGTCAGTGGCTGTCCAGTGAAGGAACAGCCCCATATGCCTGTCTCTCAGCTCAGCCTCGGGATTCTCCTGTCTTTCTTTTGGAGATGAAGTTTGATTGGTGCCTGCAGTATTGCCTTTTTTGTCTTAACTGTGTTAACATGGCAGGGCTTTGCAGAGCTTCCATAGTCTGGTCTCTCAAGGTAGTCGTTCCCCCACAGAAGGAGAGGGGTTCCAGGACTCCGTTGGAGGCATTGTTGGCTACAGAATAAAATGGCAGCCCAACACACATCTGGCCCCAGGGAAGGAAGAGACCCTGATGTTCTCAAGGCAGGAGGTCTTGGGACCTGCTGGGAAAGAACAGCACACAAGGTCCGAGGTGAGGAGATGCTCAGCTCAGATACACAGTGCCAGAAATTCAGGAAATTCTCCTACGAGGAGGCTGATGGTCCTCGAGAGGTTTGCACTCGGCTCCGCCATCTTTGCTGTCAGTGGCTCAAGCCAGAGCAACACACCAAGGCTCAGATCCTGGACCTGGTCATTTTGGAGCAGTTCCTGGCCATCCTCCCCCTGGAGATGTCGAGCTGGGTGAGAGAATGTAGAGCTGAGACCACTTCCCAAGCGGTGGCCCTGGCAGAAGATTTCCTGAGTTTGAGTCAGGAAGAACAGAAAAAGCAAGGAGAGGAAAAGGTGAGAGCAATTAATGTCTGAGAGTGGGCAGCCCACATCCTCTGCCTGTCTGGTTGATGTTATTGGCTCCCCCCACCGTCCCTTATGGTCTTTGAAAGCAAGATGTGTGGTCCGTGTGCATCATATTTTGAAACCAAATCACAGTTCCTTACGTCGGGGAGTCCCTCTTCCATTTTAAAACAGGGTGTGTTCTTCCCCCCCACCCTCGGTGTGCCCATTTTTCTGAGGAAATTGCAGGTTTACTTCATGCATTGGCACAGCTTCCAGTTCAGCAGTTTGGGGTGTGCAGTGGTAGGATGGGATCCACCCCTCTATCTTGTCCATCACTACTCGAAAGGGTGGAGAACTGAAATCCCCCAATTTCTACCACTTCCAGATGTTTTTCTTGCAACTATCAGAGCATGATGTGTCTTTTTTATCTTCTTATTCCACATAATGGATCCTCAGATGAGAAATTCCTTGGTAGAAATCCAGTCTGATTTCAATGCAGCAGAGAAATCTCCTTTCGACGCTGGAAAAAGACCGCAACGACAAGAGAGCCATCAAGTCAACGAGGAAAGTTCCATTTCAGTAGGTAAGAATTCATTTTGGGAGAGTTTGTGTTTGTGTTTCTGTCTGTATATCCCCTCCCCCCCCCCCCCCGTACCTTTTAGGCTAGCAGCGATGGCGAACCTATGGCACTTTCTGCAGGCACACGAGCCATTAGTCGCCGGATCGCTACTCCCCCCCCCCCCCCCCCCGCAGCCAAACCTGAGCAGGCAGCTGCAACCGCGGTGCTGGTGCCCAGACAGGCGGCGGGTCAGGGTCCGGAGCAGCTGGGGAATTCCCTCTTCTCACAAAGAAGAGCCTTGTGGCGCAGTGGTTAAACTGCTGTACTGAAGCCAAAACTGTGCTCACGACCCGGGGTTCAATCCCAGGTAGCCGGCTCAAGGTTGACTCAGCCTTCTATCCTTCCGAGGTCAGTAAAATAAAATCAATACTTTTCTAATAGGCCTCCTTGAGGGAAACAGAAGAACTGCTAGCTATGTAAAAGTCCATATAAACTAAAAAGGAAAACACAGGGTTGACATATAGAAAGAACTACAGGCTAGTGTCCCTTTAGCCCAGTGGTGGCGAACCTTTTTGGGCTCGTGTGCCCAAACTGGGAAAAACAAAACAAAATGGGGTGGTGTGCCGCCGCCATGGCGGCGGCGGCGGCGGAAGTGGAAGTGGCGGTGGAAAGCAAAGCGTGCTGCTTATAAAGAAAACCTTCTGTATATCTCGTACTTTTGGAATACCATTTTCTCACACTTGTCTGAAGGGGCACCGTTTATTATGTGGGAACCAGTGTCTTTCACTGGGATGTGAATCCTTTTTAGCTTGCATTTCTTGAGTTCATGATCTCATTGTGAGAGAAGCTTATGCGAATGGCTTTGCACCCCCTTGGGTCTGTCCCGCAGGGTCTGTGAAGATGCCAACAACAAGTATTCCTTCGTCTCTTCCTGGTGATGCAGCGGAACTCGATCAGGTACAAAGAAGGGGGTTACGGGACACCACGTGGATTCGAATCCTGGAGTATTCAACCACTTTACTCCTCATTGAGGGTGGCCATGCTTTTTTTAATGAGATGATCATTAAAAACGTTGTCAATTATTATATAGCAGGCTGATAAGCATGGCTTTCTCCATGTGGAAAAGAATTTTGTTTCTCTTTTGTTTTGAAGAATGGGTCAAGAATTGTTTGAGGTTTTCCAAAACCAAATGTGGGGACAGAAGGAATTAGTTTCCTCTCCCTATTTTCTCATCTGGAATACATTTCTCAGCCTTCCTTTTTCTTGTGGAAGTAATGAGACAAAGAGTAACTTTGCTGGATCAGAGCAAAGGCTGGTCCAGTCTATCATCCTGTGCCTCAAAGAGTCTTCCTTGATGCCTCAGGGAAGCTTCAAAGGCAGGCATTTAGGCCGCCAGTAGCCCCTTCCCTCTCTCTGTTGATCCCCAGCCACTGGGGTTCGGAGACTTCTCTTCCTGGAGGGAGCACATGGCCAAGGTGACTCGTAACCCTTGGTCATCTTGTTCTCCTATAGAAAGGGTGTTGATGAAACTTAAAACCTGCAATAAAAGATCCAGCCACTTCTCTTTAATTGTGTTTTGGATTTAGGAGGTTATTTTGGTGAAACCTATGAGGAAGGCCTCTTTTCTTTTCCATTTTTAGGGTCCAGTGACCTTTGAGGAGGTGGCCGTGTCCTTCACCCAAGAGGAATGGATGCTGCTGGATCCCGACCAGAAGGCCCTGCACCAGGAAGTCATGGAGAAGAACTGGCAAATGATATCCTCCCTCGGTAAGGCCCCGTCTTTCTCCAGCTGATGCTAATCTCTCTTTACCAAGGCACTAAGGAGACTAACAGCAACAGCAACAATACTTCTTCTGTGTCGGAATAGTCTCCAAACTCATGCTAGCCACTGCAGGGTCCATAATGCTGGACTGGGCAATCTGTGGCCGTCCAGATGCGCTGAGCTCCAGATCCCATTCTCATAGCCAACTTTGCCGATTTAGAATCATGGTGAGAAGAGTCATTCATCAACATCTGAAGAGCTGAAGGTTCAAGAGAGATGCAGCTTTCAGTGGGAATGGGGCTTTGGCCCTGGCAGCATCATTGTGGAGGTTTTCCATTAGTTAAGCTATTCAAAGGAAGAAGTAACCTTTCTCTTCAGGAAAGCTTTACCTGAGTGAAAGGGTGCCAAGTGGGGTTTTTTTTTAATGGATTGTTATACCTTAGAGCATTGTTTGTATTTTGATGTTGCTTATGTTTTTGGTATATTATGCTTATTTATCCCTTTAGTATTGTTATACTCATTTTGCAGACTTAAACACTGTATTTTCATTGTTGTAAGCCGCCTGGGGTCCTTTTAAAAAGAGAAAGGGTGGGTTACAAAATTTTAAATAAATAAATAACACATCCGGTCAGTTTCCAAAAACATCACGTCTACGAATGCTCTGATCCGTAGTTTGCCATTTTATTTTAGAACAGTGTCCATCAACTAGGAAGCAATGGCAGCCATAATGGCATTTCCTGCCCTGACTGCTATGCTCCACCCTCTTCCACATTGCCAAACATCTCCCTGCAGTTCGCAAAACATACAAGAATAAAACCATCATGAAACAAGGAAAATGAAAAGAAAATCAGGGTGCGTTTAGAGTGATAAGACTCAAAGATCCTACAGCAGTTCTGAAAATAATATTTGAAATAAAAACCTAAACCAAAGAAGAGTGTACCGTAGGTTCTCGGTGGCCATGAAGAAAAGCATGCAGTTTCTTTTAGTTTTCTTAGATACGTTGCGAGAAAGAGGGTGGAAAAGCATCCCTCTACCCTGGAAAGTAGAGGGAGCCGAGGGCATCAGAGCAATTGAGAGAGAAAAGGAGGGAAAAGAGAAGCCCTCAGTTGGACAAAAGAGGGGAGAAAGAAAAAGGCGGGAAAATGGGAAGAGGGAAGGGAGGGGGAAGGAAAAACGGAAGGAGATATAAAAAGGGAAGAAAGCAAATAGAGGGGTAGAAGGAGTGAAGGAATGAGAAAAGTAGAAGCCATTACACTGGAAATGAGGAAATAAGGGCGAGTATGGGAATAGACATTGATGGAGAACTCATGAGTAGGAAAAACTGATGTTGCCTAAAGAGGAGGCAGAAAAGGGGAGGAATTATTAACCACCACCACCCCCCAAAAAAAGAAATACATTTCCTGGGGAGACAAGAGTAGGGAGTGGAGGAAAAAGATCAGAGTGGACAGAGGCCACACTGAGAGTAAAGATAGAATGGTTTGAATGGAGAAACCCACACCACAGCAGGAGCTTTCACCCACGAGGTGGTGGAGAACTCACTCCCCAAAGAAGACCACACGAGAGAGAGAGAGACGTACAGTTGTGGGGAGACAACACACTGCCTCTGTTGCCCTGGCAGTTTCCAGGGGACCCGTATGAGACTCTAAACTGAGAGAAAAAATAATCCCAATTCCAAGATTTGGGGAATTTAGATGTTTCAGCAAATAATTCAGTTAACCCCTTCCTCTCTCCGTTGGAGGAGAAGGTGGAACCCGCTTGTTTAATTGATTTGGAACGAAATGTTGATGGTTTAAAGCAAGAACTATTGTGTAGAGTATCTGTTGATGGGGAACAAAAAAAGGGGGCACAGATGAACCCTCACATAGGTCAGGAGATCAGATTGCAAAATTAAAGAGGGGGAAAGGAAAAAATATTATGTACCTTAAACACCCAACAGATTTATTTCTGTGTGAGCTTTCATGCATCCATATCCACTCTTAATAAATCATTTTCTTTTTTCCCGCATAGATCTATCTGACTCTTCGGTTGTGTCTCTCCAGCATTTGTCCTTCTTCCTCAGAGATAACTGGAGGAAGAAAAATTTATATCCCAACTCTGGAAAGAGTTTTATGCACCAATTAGAGGTTACCAGATGCCAGAGAATACATGCAGAAAGGGAAAGCTGCATTCCAGAGAAGCCTTACACATGCATTGTGTGTGGAAAACATTTTGCCATAAAGATAGGACTGTTGCTTCACAAAAGGGTCCACACTGGAAAGAAATGCTTTGTGAGTGAAATGTCTGGGAAATGTTTTAATTGGATGCGACACTTTGTGAATCGTGAAAGAAAGAAACCATACAAATGCCAGGAGTGCGGGAAATGTTTTGCTCGAAATTCCCACCTTGTAAATCATAAGAGAGTTCACACAGGTGAGAAACCGTACAAATGCCAGGAGTGTGGGAAACATTTTGCTCGAAATTCACACCTTTTGAACCATAAGACAGTTCACACAGGAGAGAAACTATGTAAATGCCAGGAGTGTGGGAAATGTTTTGCTCAAAATTCAAGCCTTTTGAAGCATAAGAGACTCCACACAGGAGAGAAACCGTACAAATGCCAGGAGTGTGGGAAATGTTTTGCTGAGAATTCATACCTTGTGAGTCATAAGAGAGTCCACACAGGAGAGAAACCCTACAAATGCCAGGAGTGTGATAAATGTTTTGCTCACAGTTCACAGCTTGTGAATCATAAGAGAGTCCACACAGGAGAACATCCATACAAATGCCAGGAGTGTGGGAAACGTTTTACTGAGAATTCCAGCCTTGTGAAGCATAAGAGACTCCATACAGGAGAAAAACCATACAAATGCCAGGAGTGTGGGAAATGTTTTGCTCGGAATTCAGATGTTTTGAATCATAACAGAGTCCACACAGGAGAGAAACTGTTTAAATGCCAGGAGTGTGGAATATATTTTGCTCGGAATTCATACCTTTTGATCCATAAGATAGTCCACACAGGAGAGAAACCATACAAATGCCAGGAGTGTGGGAAATGTTTTGCTTGGAAATCGAGCTTTGTGAAGCATAAGAGAGTTCACACAGGAGAGAAACCATACAAATGCCAGGAGTGTGGAAAATGTTTTGCTGAGAATTCAACACTTATGTGTCATAAGAGAATCCACACAGGAGAGAAACCATACAAATGCCAGGAATGTGGGAAATGTTTTGCTCATAGTTCACAGCTTCTGTACCATAAGAGAGTCCACACAGGAGAAAAACCACACAAATGTCAGGAGTGTGGGAAATGTTTTGCTGAGAATTCACACCTTGTGAGTCATAGGAGAATCCACACAGGAGAGAAACCGTACAAATGCGAGGAGTGTGGGAAATGTTTTGCTGAGTATTCAACACTTACTAGTCATAAGAGAGTCCACACAGGAGAGAAACCGTACAATTGCCAGGAGTGTGGGAAATGTTTTGCTCGAAGTTCACAGCTTGTGAATCATAAGAGAGTTCACACAGGCGAAAAACCATACAAATGCCAAGACTGTGGGAAATGTTTTGCCTGGTATTCCAGCCTTGTAAAACATAATACAGTTCACACAGGATAGAAACCTTACAAATGCTAGGAGTGTGGGAAATGGTAAGTTCAGGATTCCCACTTCTTGAATCATAAGACAGTTCACACAAGACAGCAATCATGGAAATGCCTGAATTATCAGAAATGTTTTGCTCAGAATTCACCTGTTATAGACCATCAGGCAGTCCAGTCAAGAGAAAACAGAGAACTGCATGACCTGTTCTGAAGAGAATTGTGGGAGGGCACTAGGGTGTTTTGTGGTAAGGTCCTGCCAACCTAGCAGTTCGAAACAATGTAAAAATGCGAGTGGATAAATAGGTAGCACTATGGTGGGAAGGTAACGGCGTTCCATGTCTAGTCGCGGTATCCACGTCACTATGGAAACTGTCTACGGAGAAACGCTGGCTCCATGGCCTGGAAAAGGGGATGAGCACCGCCCCTTAGAGTCTGACACGACTGGACATATTGTCAAGGGGAACCTTTACCTTTACCAGAGTTGTAACTATTAACTGTGGTGCCCAAAGCTTCACATGGCTTTGTTACAGAGAGGGGATAACAAAATTGGGAGGAATGCCTAGTTTAGAGCATAAAATGACCATAATGATTTTTCACTAAGTCTGTTATTTTGTATTTTTCACTGCTATTGTTCTCTTTCTCGCACTTTCCACTATTGTTTCAGGATAGGCTCCACTCTTGAAGTCTGCTGCCATCTTACAGCTTTTTTTCTAAAAACAGCCTCCTCTGTATTTCTTTTAATCCTAACTAAATGTCCAAAAGGCAAATTCCTTCTCATGTGCCAGGGATGAAATGACTTGTGGTGCAGGTTAGGAAAATGCTATTGAGAGATTAAAAAAAGATCACCTGAGATAGATTAATCTGCACTTTCAGCTATATTCTCCTGGCCAGTCAACTAAGGAGAATTGTTCTTAGAAACTGGCACCTCTTGAGGGATATTCGTATTTCAAGGAAATGCCTAAATTTGATTTTAAGAGAACGAGGGATTTAAAGGAAATTTTAATTCACACTGACATCTTAACTAGTGCTAGAACCCAGGGAAGTGCCTTAACAATAGGACATTTCAAATGTAGGAGGTGTAATGTGTGTGATCCATGTATTGAGGGATCACATTTGACTATCAGAGGGGTTAATTTTGTTTTTAGATCTGGATCATTCTCAATATGTTCAACACCCCATTTAGTTTGCCTGATAATCGATGATTGTTCCAAAATGTATGTGGGAAGCACGGCAAGGCCAGTTAAAATCAGGATGCAAGAACACCAGTCAAGGATTAGAAAAGAAATGGATGTGCCACTAGTAAGTCATTTTGTAGAAATGGGTCACAAAGAAGATAGTTTTAAATTTTTTGTTCTCTATGTTACCACAAACATAGGTGAGGAAGCCATATTGAAAGATCTCCCACAGAAGGAATTAACATGGATATTCAGATTAAAAACTTTTATTCCAAATGGTTGGAATGCCAATATTGATTACACATGTTTTTATGATATTCGTTTATGGAGTGATGAGACATGTCTGTATTTCTTTTTCACACTCTTGTACTATCATTTTAAATTTCTCTGTTAAAGTAGTTCAACAGTTGTAATGAGTAGAGATGTGTGCTTCATACTCCAGAACCATCTTGGTCAACCTATGACTATTCCCACTCAGTTGTTGAGCAGTCAACTGCAGGGAGAGGCGGGGAAGCACCAGTGGGATTTCTGCTGCTATTGGTGCGACACCAATGTTGACAGATTTGTGTGCTGCATGGAGGCCAGTAATTCGACCGGGCTGTCTCTCGGGGGGTGGGGGGTGGGAATGGACCGCTGGGACTCCTGTGTTGGTGAGGTTCTTATTCATATCCCCTGAATACAAAGCTCACATCTCTGGTAATGAGTTATTTTGAAGGTATTTGAGAGTGGGTGTGAACTGAGGGATGAGAGCTTTACCTTCTGTGAAGTGCATTTTGACTAGAATAATAAGTATGTGATAATAAGGTTTTAATGAAGTGGATTATGGAGAAAGCCAGAGAGTTCCAGAAAAACATCTACTTCTGCTTCATTGACTACGCAAAAGCCTTTGACTGTGTGGACCACACCAAACTATGGCAAGTCCTTAAAGAAATGGGAGTGCCTGACCACCTTATCTATCTCCTGAGAAACCTATACGTGGGACAGGAAGCAACAGTTAGAACTGGATATGGAACAACTGATTGGTTCAAAATTGGGAAAGGAGTACGACAAGGCTGTATATTGTCCCCCGGCTTATTTAACTTATATGCAGAATACATCATGCGGAAGGCCGAACTGGAGGAATCCCAAGACGGAATTAAGAATGCCGGAAGAAATATCAACAACCTCCGATATGCAGATGATACCACTCTGATGGCAGAAAGTGAGGAGGAATTAAAGAACCTCTTAATGAGGGTGAAAGAGGAGAGCGCCAAAAATGGTCTGAAGCTCAACATCAAAAAAACTAAGATCATGGCCACTGGTCCCATCACCTCCTGGCAAATAGAAGGGGAAGATCTGGAGGCAGTGACAGAGTTTACTTTCTTGGGCTCCATGATCACTGCAGATGGTGACAGTAGCCACAAAATTAAAAGACGCCTGCTTCTTGGGAGGAAAGCGATGACAAACCTTGACAGCATCTTAAAAAGCAGAGACATCACCAGAGACATAAAGAAAGCTGACCGCCAAAGAATTGATGCTTTTGAATTGTGGTGCTGGAGGAGGCTCTTGAGAGTCCCCTGGACCGCAAGGAGAACAAATCTATCCATTCTAAAGGAAATCAACCCTGAGTGCTCACTGGAAGGACAGATCCTGAAGCTGAGGCTCCAATACTTTGGCCATCTCATGAGAAGAGAAGACTCCCTAGAAAAGACCCTGATGTTGGGAAAGTGTGAGGGCAAGAGGAGAAGGGGACGACAGAGGATGAGATGGTTGGACAGTGTCATCGAAGCTACCAACATGAATTTGACCCAACTCCGGGAGGCAGTGGAAGACAGGAGGGCCTGGCGTGCTCTGGTCCATGGGGTCACGAAGAGTTGGACACGACTAAACAACAACAATGGATTTGCACTTTGATATCCGCTGCTATTAAAACACACACACACACACACACACACACACTCCTTGGTTTAGTTTTGTAGTTTCCTGCTTGATGAAGTCACAGTCATCCTGAAAGCTGGCTCTCTTTTTGTGCCAGTTTTAGTTGGCCTCACAAACTGTAGCACCTCAGGATGTTTACTTAGAAGATTGGGAATCTCAAAGTGCAACCAGCGTGCAGTATCGACTGCTTCTTGCTGGGAATGGCAATGGGAGGAGAAAATTCTTTTTAAACTCAGAGGAATGCAGTGATTGGAAAAAAACTGGTTTTGCATCCCAAGCGAAAGGTGGCTTGTCTTGGCCCAACTCCCATGATCTTAGGCAAGTGGAAGCAGGAGGTCGTGTCAGGTCTGCAAAGAGCTGCTCCTGTCCTGCCTGTCAAGAGAAGGGCCCCGATCCCTCCTTCCACACCCATCTCCCGACCTGGGAAGGGACAGGAGCCTTCCCCCCCCCCCCGACCCTCCCCTGCCCCACATCCCCACCTTCTCCCACTCTTTTAACAAACAGGCAGAGCTCCTATGGAGACGTCTGACGGGGCCGGTGGGTCAAAAAAACCCACCGGGAGGGGCCACCCCACCTCACCCCACTGCCCACGTGGGAGGTCCCACTTCAGTCCTAGCACCAGGGTTTGACGGCAGAGCAGAGGCCATTTCGGCAACTGCGCAAAGAGCCAAAAGCACACCAGGAGAGCTCGCAACAGGGCCAAAGAGCTCAGCTCTCACCCAGGCGCTCCGAGAGGCGATTGGGCGAGTCTGTGCTTGCCCTGCCAGGAGCCTGGCATGGCTTCAGTCACGTGATAGGAAAGGGCGGGGCGGGGGGGAAGTTATAAACCAAGTTTTGGTGTGTGTTTTTAATGTATGCATTTGTTCTCTCGACCTCCAGCCTGGAGTGAAAGGGAGGCAACTTTAAATAGGAGTCTTTGGAAACAGGAGCCTCAGCCTCTTTCCGGAAGAGAAAGACGGAGAGAGACAAAAGGCGGGCGGGTGAGTGTTTTCTGATCTGGATTTAGGTGGGAAAAGAAAACCCGGGAAAGGATGGGAGAGTCATTTCTGGGCACGAATCTGAGGGGGAAAGGGATCTCCTGGTGAGTAAAAGAGAGGAACGGTGGCTCCCCACGTCGTCTCCCCCCTTCGAGTCCTTGGAAATCCTTGGGAAGGGACGGGCTAAGTTCCTCTTGACGGAATTTCTGGCCCTTTCGTCTGGGAAAGCATAACGAGGAAGCTTGAGGAAGAGCGAGGAGACGGCCTCAGGCGGCAGAAGGGAGAGGGGCAGCCCTGAGGGCCCCCAACCCTCCCCCCGGAGCCCCTTTTGGCCTTTCTCCTCTTTTGCCTGCAGAGCTCGCCTACGGGCCTCCCTCGGAGCCAATAATGAACATTGTCCCACCTCCAGTGTTCAAACTGGGGCATTTATTTCGTGTATTCGTCTGTGTGGAGTATGCGTGTAAGAGGCGGAAAGGGAGCAGGGTTTTGTCCTGTGCTTCAGGCAGCAGAATATCTTGGGCCACCCCAACACTCTTTAATGGGCTCTTTTCCATCTGCCTTTCTTTGCAAGAGGGGCCCCAGCCCCCTCATTTAAGGAATTTTCCCACCTAAAAAAACCCACCCCAAGTTCCCCCTGATTCTGTCTGGCTCCTCTACCTCCAAGCCCTCTCCCTCCTCCTCCTCCATGGTTTTTCATGTCCCAAAAGATCCAAGATTTCTTTGGTGAGAATGAGGTAGATCTGGGATTTGTGGGTGGTTTGGGGAAGATTCCATGGAAAAATATTCCTATGAAAGCATGAGAAACTTTTTTTGATTTCATGGATCCGTTTTCTTACCTTCTTTCCTCAAGATATGCTTTACAGGCTTCCAACATGGAGGCTTAGAAAGGGTTAACAAAAAAAGGAAATGTAAATGAAAATAAAAAACTCCAAAAAAGGAGTCTGGGATAGCATTGGTGATGCTCCTGATACCTTCCTGGATTCAGCCAATCAGGTGGATGGAGAGATATTTAAAAATTCAAGAAGAGGTCCCTTTGTCTCTCTTTTGTTTGTTTCCCCCCCCCCCCTCCAGCTGGCCACGTGGGAGAGTTGATCCCAGGAGAAGGGGAGGTGAGAGACCACAGATAGTTCCTTCTGGGAAGACCATCAGAGGCATCTTGGCAGGTCCCAGGCCCTCCCATCCTTAACCTCTGATTTGCACCCAAAGTTTTTTTGTGGGGTCCAGGAGTTGCTCACAGGAAATAAATGTCCTACGCTGCACACTATTTTTCATCCTAGGGCACCTCTCTTTGGGCATCAGGCTAAACTTCAAATTTTCTTATTTTCTGGAAGGTGGGACAACAGGCGCGTCTGGCTCTTGTCTAGGCCTTGGAGTGCCTGTCCCACTCTGAGCCTCTGAGCCTTTGACGGAAGATGCTCCTATTTATCAGGGAACATCTGCATGTGCTCTACCATTTAGCTAACCCGTCACGTTTTAGTTACGAATTCCTTTGGGCAGGGACTGTAGAAATTAGCAATACCAAGAATAGACAGATGCTTTAAATCAGAGAAAAATTCCCAGGCAGTCCAGTAATCTGAGGAAATGGGAGTAAATTACTTTGGCACAGGAAAGACGAGTGGAGAAAGAAAGAAAAGTGTTTCTAATGCAGAGGCTTTGTGGATGGCTTCTCTCTCTGAAAGGTCATGGTTTTAAGTAAGTTCCTTTTTCTTCCTGTGACCCTACAGGACGAAAACGATGCTCCTCATCCATGTATGTACTCAGGGAGTAGATTGGGTGAGTCTGCACTTGCCCAGCCAGAAGCCAAAGTTCCCTGCTGGAAAGACCAGGCAACTAAGGGTTAAATGACTTGGGATACCTAGAAGGGATGCTGACCTGAGGACCAGATTTCTCCATAGGAAATGCTCATACTCCAAAAAAAGGTCCCTTCCTGTGCTTTCTTTTTCTTCCTCGGGAGGCAAAGCGTGGCTTTAACCGCTGGAAAGTTTGCCTGGGATCTGCTTCCCGCTTTCTGGGATCTGGGGAGCCGCCTCCTCTTTCTCCCCATTGCAACTGGGAGGGAGGGTGAGTCTGTCCCAGCAGGGCAGCCGGTGTGTGTGTGTGTGTGTGTGAACTGAGGGAGGCCAGAGCGAGGAGTATGCCTGAAGGGGGAAGGAGGGAAAGGATTCTCTGTTGGCTCCCATTGGAGTGGAGCAGGTTTCCTTTGAAAGCTGCAGGGGAGGCTGGGGGAGACCTACAACTCGGTAACCCCAAGAAAAGGGATGGTTGGCGGACAGGACTGCTTCATCAGCCACCAATCCATCATCTGATAGCTGGTGTGGTTGTCTTGATCTACTTCAGCACTGGCGCCATGAAAAGCAGAGGAGGAGAACTTGATTGTGGGGTGTTTTTTTTGTATTTTGGGGAGAGCAATTAAAAAGGGAAGGCTAGAGTTGCTGACCTTATAAGTATGAGAAATATTATGAAATCTCTAGAGCCAGAGTTATGTCCTGTGCAGAACTTTCTCCTGTTCTAGAAAGATAGCTCCAAGCGATCGTAGTTAGGAATAAAACCTCCCTCTCCCGTGGCACTGTACCTCAGAAAAGCAGGGAATAGGTTTGTGGATTTTTTCCCTAAAGTAACTGAATGTAGAACAAAGACTATCAAAAGATCCATCAGGAGGCAGATGCCTCCTCTTCTGACCCTGAGGGTCTCAACCGCATTGGCCTGTGGCTGTCAGGTAAAGGAACAACCTCACATACCTGTCTCTCACCTTGGGATTCTCCTGCCTTTCCTTTGGAGATGAGATTTGGTTAGTGGCTGTTGTGTTGCCTTTTTTTGGGGTCTTACCTATGCTAACATGGGAGTGTCTTGGCTTTGCAGAGCTTCAGAGGCATTGTTGGCTACAGAATAAAATGGCAGCCCAAAACACATCTGGCCCCAAGGAAGGAAGAGACCCTGATGTTCTCAAGGCAGGAAGTCTTGGGACCTGCTGGGAAAGAACAGCACAGAAGGTCCAAGGTGAGGAGATGCTCAGCTCAGATACAAAGTGCCAGAAATTCAGAAAATTCTCCTATGAGGAGGCTGATGGTCCTCGAGAGATTTGCACTCGGCTCCACCACCTTTGCCGTCAGTGGCTCAAGCCAGAGGAACACACTAAGGCTGAGATCCTGGACCTGGTGATCCTGGAGCAGTTCCTGACCATCCTCCCCCTGGAGATGTCCAGCTGGGTGAGAGAATGTGGAGCCGAGACCACTTCCCAAGCGGTGTCACTGGCAGAAGCTTTCCTGAGTCTGAGTCAGGAAGAAGAGAAAAAGCAGGAAGAGCAGCAGGTAAGAGCAATTCATGTCAGGGACTCAAAGTCAGCCTCTTCTGCCTCCTTGCCTGTCTGTTTTGTGACTGATGTACTGGAATTCACTCCCCACATCCCATATGCTCCTTGAAAGCAAGATGTGTGGTCCGTGTGTAGCATATTTTGAAACCGAATCACATCCCCCTACTTCTGGGAGTCCCTCTACATCCTTAAAACAAGGTGTGTCTCCTCCCCCCACCCCACCCCGGTGTGCCTACTTTTTGAGGAAATTGCAGGTTTCTTCTTGCACAGCATCCAGTTCAGAGGTTTGGGATGTGCAGTGGTAGGGTGTGATCCCTTTTGTTTAGGGATTTTCTACCACTCAGTCTTGTTCAAGACAATTCCAAAGGGTCACACTAATGGCAGGAAATCCTACAAATTCTACCCATTCCCAATGTTTTCCTTACAAAAGTCCTGTATCTCCCATGTTCCAGGCTCATCCGCTGAAATCTTCGCTTTTTCTTTTCTATTCTATCTTATCCCATGTCATGGATACTCAGATGATAAATCCTTCTGTAGAAGTCCTGTCTGATTTCCATGCCGCAGAGAAATCTCCTTTTGATACCAGAAAGAGTCCTCAACAACGAGAGATCCACCAAGACAACGAGGGAGGTACCAGTTTGATAAGTAAGGATTCATGTTAAGAGGGTTTGTGTTTTCCCCTGTGTGGAAGGAAAGGGGGTTCTCCATATCAACCTTCCTGCCTCCTTTGGGCTGGGGGAAGGGGTTGACTCGATTCTTCAGTTCAGTCTTCCAAGGCTTTTTACATAGCAAGTAGTTCCTCTGTTTCTGTCAAGGGGGCCAACTATGAAAAGATTCATTTTAATCCCTTCGGAAAGAGAAAATCTCTAAAGTACGTATTCAGGAGAGAATCTGATGCACATCCGTATCTAACTTTGCATGCTTCAATGATTGGTACTTATTTGTCGGCTATATTGATATCCCACATTTCTTCTGAGATGCTGCCTTCCTCATCACCTTATCCTTTGTACAATTATCCGGTGAGGGAGATCAGGCTGAGGGGAGAGTGGATGGCTCCACATTACCCAGTCAGTGCCGTGGCTCACTAGGGACTGGAATGAGACCACCGGAGTCACTGCCCCACAGACTAACCCCAATGGATCTAAAAATGCTTTGGCATCACACTCCCCTTTTTCAATCTTGAGAAATGCTTATGCTTCCCCATTTCTCCTTTACCATCATCCAGCACATTTTAAATGCTGTTTGTCATTTAAAATTGTCAGATCCTGATTTGGATAACTCACCCTCCTAGGAGTTGTATAAGATTTACAGATTTCCCAGGTAAAGAGAACAAAACCTATGATTCATTATAGCTGACATTATCTTAGTAAAGAGTTAATACCAGAACGAAACCAAGTAATCAGTCACAAGCTGTTTGTAAACTCATCGGGGTATCTCATTATAAGCACTTTTTTGTTGCAATTAGACTAGGGCACTCTAGAAGTTGTTAATTCTATACAGGTTCGATGTATTTACATTATTTCTAGGTTTCATGCTTAAAAGACAGTTGAACAGTTATGAGGAAAAAACTGTAGGCAGATATGCTTAAATGCAAAAGTCATACAGACATGTGAAATAATAGGCTTAAAATAGTTCAAATAGTTAAAAATCCACAAACACTGAACTTAAGCTTTGAGCAAATACTTAAATTATAAAATACATCTCAGTTGTAAGCTTACGGCTATGCAAAGTCCAGACAATAATTATAGTCATGCTTGAATCAAAATTACAAAAAAATTAAAACATAAGATCTTATAGCTTATGTAGGCAAGAGAATACATCTGTGACCAGCCTAACTTGGCTAATCACCTTTAAACTGCCTTTCTCTTTTTTCCCCCTGGGCTAGCCTTAAGCCCATCCAAGCTGTTTTAATTTTAAAACAAATAATAAAGTAGTTTGTTTATAAAGCGTAATGGTTTCATGGCAGAATTCTTGTTTTTGCAATTCCATGTGTTTTAAATCCAACTACAGTAGTACCTCGGTTTGCAAAACGGATCTGTTCTACGCGACGCTACGTAGTACGGAAATTTAGAAAACTGAAACGCCAATTGCGCTACGAAAGGGGTGGCGCTATAGGCGCAATGCACCCTGGGAAAACCCTTTCGTAGTGCGAAAAAAAGAAAAAACAACGTAAACCGGGGCTTTATTTCTTACGGATTTCGGTTCGTAAACTGAAAATTACGTAAACTGAGGCGTTCGCAAACCGAGGTACTACTGTATAACAAGTTGTAACTACAGTAAACAGCTTCCTTTTGAAACTCACATTGTTGTCTTAACACGCAAAGTAACTACCTCCCTCTTTCCTCTCTTGTCTGTTAACTCTCTCTCCACCCGCTCACTCTCTTTGAACTAATTGTTCTTATCCCACTTGGTGAGTCGTGATTGGTTTAGCAAGAGTTTCTCTGACCAATCAACTCCTTCAGGCTGACGCTTGATAGATTTGAGCGAGGTAGATCAGTCACAACATCTCTGTAACAGTTTAAAGTTCTGAAGAATAAAATCATAAGAAGCAAAAAGCCTTACATGAGAGGCATGAAAAAGCATTTAAACTTTCAAAAGTAAAAATATACAAAAGAAAAAAATACAAAAACATTAAAACACAAGACCTCATAGCCTATAATGGCAGAGAATACTTCTCCGTGATATTTTTACTTAAAAGCAAAAAAGCAATATAACTTTAAAAGCTTCCTTTAAATTACATTAAAGAACATCAGAGTTCTTATAACAAGAAAATACAAAAAGAAAAGCATTATTTACTGTAGCTCTAAGCATGTAGCTGACACACAGAAAAACGTTTTCTCTAAAAGACAAAAAGCTCACCCATCTTTCTCAGCCTTTATGTTATTCCAAAGGCCATCTCCTGGCTGCTTTCAGTCCATCTGCATCTTCCCACTTGTTCGCAAAAAGCAGGTGGCTGTGGTTCTTGGGAGAGATGCTCTATGAGATGATCTCTGGGAGATGTTCCCTAAACATAATAGAAATTTATTGTCTTGGGTGTGCTACGTGTTTCTCTGTGGACTGTCTCCAGACTCCTTTGAATGCTCTGAAATAAATAAAAAATATTATTCGGCATGTAGGAGAAATTCCTGCACGATGGATAATATTTTTTACTTCTGGCATTGGCACAGTACTAAGTCCAGGAGTTTCGGATGTGCAGTGGCAGGCGGTTGAGTATCGCTAAGTATTGGAAAAATTTGTTTACTCAGTAAAAAAATTTCTTCTCATTGAGGATATCTCATATTCTCTTGGAATACCATTTTCTCACACTTTCCTGAAGGGGCACCGTTTATTATGTGGGAACCGGTGTTTTTCACTGGGATGTGAATCCTTTTTAGCTTGCATTTCTTGAGGTCATGATCTCATTGTGAGAGAAGCTTATGCAAATAGCTTCCCACCCCCTTGGTCTGTCCCGCAGGGTCTGTGAAGATGCCAACAACAAGTATTCCTTCGTCTCTTCCTGGTGATGCAGCGGAACCAGATCAGGTACAAAGAAGGCAGTTACGGGACACCACGTGGATTCGAATCCTGGAGTATTCAGCCACTTTACTCCTCATGGACGATGGCCATGCTTTTTTTCTACATTGTCAGTAATTATATAGCAGGCTGATAAGCATGGCTTTCTCCATGTGGAAAAGAATTTTGTTTCTCTTTTGTTTTGAGGAATAGACTAAGAGGTTTTTGAGGTTTTGCAAAACTGAATGTGGGGACAACAGGAATTACTTTCCTTTTCCTATTTTCTCATTCTAAATACATTTCCCTACCTCATTTTCTTGTCAGAGAGCTAAGAGGAGATGCGCGGGACCAGAGCAAAGGCTGGTTAATTCTAGGATCCTGTTTCTCCCAGAGGCTCGCTAAATGTTTCCGGGAAGCTCCCAAGACAGGCATGTAGGCCACCAGTAGCCTTTTCCCTGCCTCTGTTGATCCCCAGCAACTGGGATTTGGAGACCTCTGTTCCTGGATGGAGCACATGGCCAAGGCGAATAACCGCCCAGAGTAGACCTTTGGTCTAGATGGGCGGGATAGAAATCAAATAAATAAATAAATAAATAATAGCCCTTAGTAAATTTGTCCTCCTATAGAAAGGCGGTTCATGAAAGTTTAAACCTACAATATAAGACCCAGCCACTTCTCTTTAATTGTGTTTTGGATTTAGAAGGTTTTCTTTATGAAACCCATGAGGAAGGCCTTTCATTTCTATTTTTAGGGTCCAGTGTCCTTTGAGGAGGTGGCCGTGTCCTTCACCCAGGAGGAGTGGGCGCTGCTGGATCCTGACCAGAGGACCCTCCACCAGGAAGTCATGGAGGAGAACTGGCAAATGATATCCTCTCTCGGTAAGACCCCCTCTTCCCCTGGCTCATGCTAATCTCTCTTTACCAAGTTAATAAGGAGACTAACAACAACAGCAACAATAGTTCTTCTGTGTCGGAATGGTGTCCAAACTGACGCTAACCACTGTGGGGCCCATAATGCCGGACTGGGCAATCTGTGGTTCTCCAAAGGCACTGAGCTCCAGATCTCATCACTGTAGCCAACTTTGAAAGATGTGGAATCATGGTGAGAAGAGTCATTCCTCAACATTTGAAAAGCTGAAGGTTCATGAGAGGTGAAGTTTTGAGTGGGAACGGGATTTTTGGCCCTGGCACCTCCATTGTGTGGGTTTTCATTAGTTAAGCTACCTGCTGATGGCATAATGATTAAGGAAGACAACTACCAATGATAAGGGCCTTTAGGGATGTGATCTACCTCTCGATTCCTTTTTTGTGATTATTTTAACTGCATTAAAAAAAACCTTAAAAAAAGATTTTAAAAGCCAACATTAAAAAAAACCTTCTGAACATATACTGATTTAAGATGAGAACAGATTTAATCATAATTTTTGATTTACTATTTGTCGTCCTTAATTGTACTTAATTGATACAGGCTGAGGCAGAAAAAAACCCTTGCCCTCTTATTAGAGCAGCTAAAAGGATATGTTAAAATATTGTGAAGTGAACTGAGAATGCTGTGTTGCTTTTCCCCTCCCCCACCTTGTTGTCTGGGAAACATCTCAGAACTACAGAGACCAGAAACATCAACATTCAAAACTGCGTACATAGAGAGAGCCTGTTCGATCGTTTAAAATATTATTACTCCTCCTTTCTCCTTAAACAGGACCCAGGGTGACTTACCGTATATACTCGAGTATAAGCCGAGTTTTTCAGCACATTTTTTTTGCTGAAAAAGCACACACACACCCCCGGCTTATACTTGAGTCAGTGTCAAAAATTACATGTTCTCCCCTGCAGTGCGGGTGTTCTCCGGACTCCCCCGCTCATCTACGGGCGCCTGCAGCCTCTGTGGGTGGTCCGATGACCCGGGTTAAGTACACTGCATTTTTCAGACTCCACAGGCAGACACCGTGCTGGCAGGATAATAACAGTCTATGTCCAAATGAAGGAGCTGTAGATGAAAACATTTTCCCGGCAGCGTGTCAGTATTTAAAAGACCACTCTGAACAGAG
This sequence comes from Intellagama lesueurii, assembly GCA_037013535.1. Classification (NCBI taxonomy): domain Eukaryota; kingdom Metazoa; phylum Chordata; class Lepidosauria; order Squamata; family Agamidae; genus Intellagama; species Intellagama lesueurii. Next base: position 296,000,659 of record JBAJHW010000002.1, read on the forward strand.
GTCACAGTGAGGGCATCTTTGTTTACAAGCCCAGGGAAGCCCATTCACCCCCCTTCTTCCCTGTCAGCTATGTCTCTTAAAGATCTTTACGGGAGTGTCCGCTTCCAGGACACTCCCATCCTCCTCCTTCTGCATATTCTATGTACCCACCTTCCTCCTCCATCCTCCGTCTCCCTCCATCTTGTTACGCAGCAGTAGAGCAGTAGATAAGCGCAGCATCCGGTATGAGTCCTCCCTCCACAGGCAGTGAAGTGTGCCTCGCAGCTCAGAAGGGCAGTATCTACTGTTGGATCTTTCTGAGCTGTGAGACACAGTGTTAACCCCTCCCGCTCCATGCCCCATCAAACTAGCACCCCTCCCCCACTCCTAAGCATACCCCTAGTTAACCCTTATTTCTAACCTTAGGGTTATGAATTAGGGTTAGAAATTAGAGTTAGGGTTATGAATTAGGGTTAGAAGTTAGGGTTATGAATTAGGGTTAGGATTATGAATTAGGGTTAGGGTTATGAGTTAGGGTTAGGGTTATGAATTAGGGTTAGTCCAGCCCATTATGTAAATTTTAACAAAATCTTAAAGATAAATCTTGTGCACGTGGGCTTGCATAAGATATATCACATACAATCATGAGATTTGAAATTTCACGTTATCTCATGTCCAAAAAAAGCAAAATCTTGTTCCAGGACTGTCAGATTGCTGCTGGGGAGTTCAAGGGAAATCTTAAAATAAATCTCATGCAATTTCAAATCTCACAAGTGTATGGCCATTATTTTTGGAGTAGGGCTGTGACGATCACCTCCTTGAGGCACCTATGTTTTGTGCCCTCACAAAGGCTCCAGTCGTGTTTTCCTTTCACTGCCACCAGTGGATTACCTCAATCCATCAGGCTGGGTTTTGGTACGGAGACTGCCTTGGTCGCCCTGTACGATGACCTTTGCCGGGAGAAAGACAGGGGGAGTGTGACCCTGTTGATACTCCTGGACCTCTCAGCGGCTTTCGACACCATCGACCATGGTGTCCTTCTGGATAGGCTGGCTGGGTTGGGAGTTGGGGGCACTGTTTTACAGTGGTTCCGCTCCTTCCTGGCCGACCATGTCCAGAGGGTGGTGCTGGGGGACAGTTGCTCTGCCCCATGGCATTTATGTCATGGGGTTCCTCAGGGCTCAATACTGTCCCCCATGCTGTTTAACATCTACATGAAACCGCTGGGAGAGGTCATCAGGAGGTTTGGGCTGAGGAGTCAGCAATATGCTGACGACACTCAGCTCTACCTCTCGTTTTCCACCAATCCAGGTGAGGCTGAACTCGTGTCTGGACCTGATAATGGACTGGATGAGGGTTAATAAATTGAAACTCAATCCAGACAAGACGGAAGTGCTGTTAGTGGGTGCTTTGCCGGACAGGTTGGAGGACCATTTCCCTGCCCTGAATGGGGTTACACTCCCCCTAAGGGACAGAATCCGCAGCCTGGGGGTGCTCCTGGACCCCAGTCTAACTCTGGAAGCCCAGGTGGACTCGGTGGCCAGGGGCGCCTTCCTTCAGCTGCGGAAATTGTACCAGCTACGGCCCTACCTGGACGAGCGGAGTCTCATGACAGTTACACACGCACTGGTAACATCTCGTATAGATTATTGCAATGCGCTCTACGTGGGGCTGCCTTTGAAGATGGTCCGGCGACTGCAACTGGTCCAGAATTGAGCTGCGCGGCTGGTGAGTGGTGGGGCCGCTAGGGGACATATCAAGCCGATTCTGATTAAATTACATTGGTTACCAGTTGCTGCCCGGGCCCAATTCAAAGTGCTTGTTTTGACATATAAAGCCCTAAACGGCTTGGGCCCTGGATACCTGAAGGACCGCCTCCTTCCATATGAGCCTACCCGGCAGTTAAGATCTAGCCAGGGGGGCCTTTTGAAAGAGCCGTCCCTCAAGGAGGTAAGAGGGACGGCTTGTAGACAAAGGGCCTTTTCGGCAGCTGCCCCCAGACTATGGAATGCCCTCCCGACTGAGATTCGTCTGGCGCCGACGCTGATGACATTTCGGCGCCAGGTCAAAACCTTCCTGTTCCAGAAGGCTTTTAATTGAAATAATATCAACTGTGGGTCCTGATGGCAATTTTTAGAGTATCTATTTAATTGTATTTTAATTGTTTTATCTTTTTATTGTATTTTAATTGTTGTAAGCCGCCCAGAGACCTTTAGGTAGAGTGGGCGGCATATAAGTTAAATAAATAAATAAATAATAAATAATTTCCTCCTTCTGCTCCTGAGCAAAACTATTTTTATTTGGATTCTTTAGAAGCATAAGATCAGCTTCTACACCACTATTAAGCTGGTTATCCAAGGAACTTTCTCCCTCTAGGCTTCCCTCTGCTACTGTATCCATTTCTGCTGCAGTGGGTGATTCCTGGCCCCCTTGTGAGCAAGTAAGTACAAAAGCACTCTTAACATGCTCTATCAAATGTAAACCCTCTATATGTTAGGTCTTTATCGGTCATAGACCTCTCTGGGTGTTCAGGGGTCAGTGGAAGGGGATTCTCTCTAACTTTTGTAGTACAATCTTTCAAAGTACTATCTTCCATCTGTTCCTCAATACAGGAAGGATCATTAGGTATAACCTCATCAGCCATTTTGGTTACCTCATGGTTCTTCTCTAAACTGGGGCATCCCTGGATTGATTCAGAGGTTAGGGATTCCATTTTTCCCTCAGGGATTGTTAACTGCTCTCCCAGGGAACATGTGACTCCAAAAGCACTCTGCACATGCTTAGTGAGATCTAGCCCAATTAAACAAGGTTCTGGAATCTGATCAGAGATTGCCACATCCCAAATTCCAACCCAATCTCTATAGTTTATCTTTACTTTAGCCATAGGTAAAGTCACTGGAGTAGAACTTATTCCCTTGATTGTAACAGTTTGGTTTGGGAGAATTTGTTCTTTAGGAATCACATCAGGATGACACACGGTTATATTAGAACAAGTATCAACCACTCCTACAACAGGCTTCTCATTAATAAGAATTTCCTCACCAGGGTTAAGTACTAAAATATTTTCTGCCTTTGCTAGAAAACAATGAACGACCTGGGCTAGTGGCAGATCAGAATTTTCTGTCGTGCCAGTTGCCATGGAGACAGAACCTTGATTACTGCTTCTCTCAGTGGCTTCCACAGCTTTCAAGCAGTATACTTTCTTGGTCTGATTATCATCCTTTTCATTTCTAGGTTTATTTTTCATACAATTGAATTGTAAATGACCGAACTCCCCACAGTTATAGCACTGTCTTCTTCGCTCACTCTGAGGTGATCTATTAAACTTTTCCTCAGGGTTCATTCGCTTCGGCAGACTAGGCCTTGGCAACTCAGGTGAGGCGCTACTCTGGCCTTCTTTCCCTGACATTTTACTGTTGAAATTTTTGTTAAAGGGTTTCTTATGGTTGTCCCAGTTTTGCCTGTTAGGTTTTACCTCAGAGAATCTGGGGTTTCTTATCTCACTTATGGAATCCGCATTTTCACCTGCTTCTAGTAGATTTTTAGGATTTTTGTCTTTGACTGAGTAACACAATTCCCCAGGCAAAATAGAATAAAATTGTTCCAACCCAATCACATTTTTCATTTGTTCTAGAGAAGTGACATTCTCCCGTTCCATCCATTTGTCCAAACAGTGAGTAAGTTTTGCCCCTAACTGAGAATAAGATTCCTCAGGCTTTTTGGTAAGGGCATGAAATTTTCTCCTCAGGTGTTCTGCATTGATGCCAAATCTAGAATATACCATTTTTCTATATGCTTCAAAATCTCTAGCCTGCTCCAGAGGCATCTGAGAATACAGCTCAGCTAAATCTCCACTTATTTGTGATCTCAAAACCATCATCCTTTCATCATCCTTAACATTAAAGTCCCAGCATGCTCTTTCAAATGATATGAGGAAAGATTCAGGGCAGTCTCCTTTTCTATATTGGGGAAATTTCTTTAGGTCGATTTTTGAGAGATTTCCCTCACTAGAGTATTGTTATTACTATTATTGTTTTGAGCAGCCAATTCTAATCTTTTCATTTCCATTTGAAATTCCATTTGTCTTTTTTCTTGCTCCAATGCGATTTCTCTCTCTCTTAATTCTATTTGTCTGGCCTCAGCTCTCTCCCTTTCTCTGGCTCTTTCTTTCTCCAATTCTAATTGATTTCTCATAGCTAGCTCCTTCAATTTAAATTCCTGTTCCAGCTTCCATTTTTCAAAATCTGGGGAGCTTAGAACACCTTCTCTCCCTGAGGCACCCTCATGAGTCTCCTCCTGTTGTTCCACTGGAGCTAGAGGGTCTCCATTTCCCTCCACTTCCTGAGGTAAACTTTGTGCCTCTTGAGGATCAATTACCTCCATTACTAGCTTTCTAATTCTTTTGGGTGGCATAAGTATGTGTACTTCTGTGAAAAGAGCTGGTTTCTATTGCAGAGTTAGTCAGGCCTCTTTTTAAAACACTTTTTTACTGTTGTTTTCTTTTCCCAGTGTTTTTCTGGGGTATTATGTAGCTCTCACTTGGCAGCTAAAGATGGCTACACTTTTTCTGGCACCACGCCAGCCACAATGTTTCTTGGTCTGAGACAACCTTCTTGCCTCCAGAGACAAAACAAATTCTGTTTTCAAGCCTCTGCTTTTTATGTTCCTTTCACCTCAGATCTGTTCTGACCCTGGCTTCTGCTTTTTATCCACAAGCGCTCCCTTAACTCTCAGAGCCTTGGATTTTAAGCTAGCCCACTGGGTCTGTTCAAATCCTGAGGTAACCTCAAAAGGAATTTTCCCTACAGAGTCGTTCCCTATCTTTAGCCCTCCCCAGATCTGGGATCAGAAGCCCCGCCACTAAGCTTTTCTGCAAAAGCTCTAGCAGGTAACCCACGTCTTTACCACAGACCTCTGACTAAAAGGTACCCTTGACTCAAAGAAAATTCACTTTTAACTCTGGCTTGACTAGATTCTTTCGTATCCTGCCGCTGGACACCAATTGTGACGATCACCTCCTTGAGGCACCTACGTTTTGTGCCCTCACAAAGGCTCCAGTCGTGTTTTCCTTTCACTGCCACCAGTGGATTACCTCAATCCACAAAATAAATGACGTTTGATCAGACACTTGTATTGTGAATGCAAACAAAACTTATTTATTAAAGTGAAGCCAATTTAATAATCACAGAAGTTCTTCAGATGTACATACTATTCTCTTGCCATATAATTTCCACCTTCTCTATCTATTTATCTTAACCAGTCTCTAACTCTATCTCTATCTCTTCTGACTCTGACTAACTGACTAACTGACTCTGCTTGACTAACTGACTCTTCCTCTCAGGCTACGCCTTTTAAACTCTCTCTCGTCTCCGCCTCTCCACCACATTAGCATAGAACATGAATAATACATGACCATACCTAACAAAAGGGTAAATGCTACAAGGGCTTACGGTATATTTTGAGAATTCAATTGCTATGGTACGGCATTCTTTTTCAAAGTCTTTTTTTTATCCTGTCATATGAAGCTGGTTTCAAACTTAAGGTTGTGTCAACTGCAGAAAAGAGCAATAACAGTATTGCAAGTAGGGAATTTTGTGTTGATGAAAAACAAGTGAGGGAGTGGCAGAAAATGAAAGCTGACTTGGAAAAGATTCCAAAGGCAAAAAAAGCTTGACGTGGTTTAACTACTTCATATGAAGCTCTAGAGACTGAATTGCATAAATGAGTTATGCAGTGTCGTCAAAATGGTTACTGCGTAACACGCATGGGAATTCGCTTACGTGCCCTTCAAATGGCCAAAGATGACAAATTAAAAGCACCAGGCATTGAAAATTTTGTTGCGTCAGCAGGATGGTGTACCCGCTTTATGAATAGGTTTGCCTTCTGTTTGCGACAAAGAACAAAGGTTTCACAGAAGTTGCCAAAAGACCTTGATGAAAAAGTGATTTCGTTTCATTCATTCATCATAAAACAAAGAAGGATCCATAACTATGACTTGGGAGAAATTGGGAATATGGATGAAACACCTATGACCTTTGATCTTCCAAGCAACAGAACTGTGGCAAGTTTGGGAGACAAAACTATTTCACTCAGAACCACAGGAAATTAAAAAAAAAAACCAATTTCACAGTTGTTCTGTCATGTTTGGCTAATGGAACTAAGCTGCGACCTGTCATTATTTTTAAAAGAAAGACCTTGCCTAAAAAGGTCAAATTCCCACCACGAATTACAGTGCGGGCACATATTAAAGGCTGGATGGATGAAGACGGAACAAAAAAATGGCTGGAAGAAATTTGGAACAGACGACCAGGAGCAGCCTTAAAGAAAAAAAAATCATTGCTAGTTTGGGATATGTTCAGAGCCCACACATCTGATGACATAAAAACATTGACAAAGTTTTCTCAAGTTACTTTGGCCGTTATTCCAGGTGGGCTTACATCTGTATCGCAGCCCCTAGATGTGTGTTTAAATAAACCTTTCAAAGACCGTGTGCGAAAGATGTGGCATGAATGGATGTCATCTGGTCAAGCCCAACTGACAAAAGTTGGAAATCTGATGAAACCCGACATAGAATTGATAGCAAAGTGGGTTCGTGATGCATGGGAAGACATTCCAGAGGACATGGTGCAACGCGCCTTCAAGAAATGTGGCATTAGTAATGCTATGGATAGCAGTGAAGACAGCGCTTTGTATGAGAACGACAGCAGTGATGGTGATGACTGCGAACTCAGTGATGATGACAATGTCTATGCTGATAACCTCACACCAGCTGAAGCTGAAGCTCTGTTTGGGCATACAGTAGTGCCTCGCAAGACGAATGCCTTGCGCAACGAAAAACTCGCAAGACGAAGATATTTTCGTCTTGCGAAGCGCGGTTTCCCATAGGAATGCATTGAAATTTAATTAATGCGTTCCTATGGGCCAAAAAAGTCTGAAAAAGTCACTTACCAGGTAGGGAGCTGGGGAAGCACCATCGGAGGACTGGCGGGGGTCCCCCCACGCGGCGATCGCCGCTTTCAGAGGTCTCCCGGGGCTTGCCCAGCACCATTTTTGGATTTCCCGCCCTTTTCCACTCGGAAGACGAAAATTTTTCCTTCTTTTTTTTTTTTTTAAATCGCACAACCGTTAATACCCAGGATGCATTGTGCCTGGAGGTTTAAAAAGCCTCCCCAATGAAGCCTGGGTTCACTTCTCCAGTGCAGTTCCAGGGTTGACTTCTAGGAGCAACTGTGGTCTGTGCTGTGGGCGCACCCTGTCTTTGGTGAACTGGAAGGTTTTCGAAGTTTTTTGCCACCTCTGAGCATCAGAGGGGATTCTTGGATTTCTTTTTTCTTTTTGGTCAGTTGCAGAGGTTGCAGCAGGGACATCTCAAGCAGTGGAAAGGTAGGGAGCTTGGCTTCACCATGTGCATTTGTTCTCCTGTGTTGCAGGGGGGGGGGCTGTTATGCCACTTGTTTGGCCAGGGGTGGGAAGGTGTGTGGGAAGGTGTGTGTGAAGCGGATGTGAAGCATTGCCTTTTGTTTTTGCGAACGTAGCAACTGTGCTGACATGGGTCCCAAGAAGGCTGCTCCTGCAGAGGCCGGGAAGAGGACAAAGGAGAAGATTACACTAGATTTGAAGAAGGAGATCATCAGGAAGTACGATGGAGGCATGCGAGTGATAGACCTTGCCAGGGAGTACGGGAGGAATCCATCCACCATCGGGACCATCCTGAAGATGAGGGAGAAGATCCTTGCCGCAGATGTAGCCAAGGGAGTCACCAGGATCGTGAAGAACCGGCCAGCTGTTCTGGAGCAGGTGGAGAAGTTGCTGCTCATCTGGATGCAAGAGAAGCAGCGTTCAGGGAACACAGTGACTGAGGCTGTCATTTGTGAGAAGGCCAAGGCCTTGCACACAGACCTCGTACAGCAGGAACCAGGAATCTCAGCCGAGCCAGAAGTCTTCAAGGCAAGCAGAGGCTGGTTTGAAAGATTCAAAACCAGATCTGGAATCCACAGCATGGTCAGGCATGGAGAGGCTGCCAGTTCCTATGTTCCTGCGGCTGAGGACTTTGCCATGGAGTTCCTGGAGGTCGTGACTACACAGGGCTACCTTCCACAGCAGGTCTTCAACTGTGATGAGACCGGGCTGTTTTGGAAGAGGATGCCCAAAAGGACCTTCCTCACTCAAGAGGAGACCAAGCTGCCTGGCCACAAGCCCATGAAGGACCGTCTGACCCTCCTCTTCTGTGCCAACGCCAACGGGGACCTGAAGATAAAGCCCCTGCTGGTGTATCACTCCGAGAACCCACGGGCCTTCAAGAAGCACAAGGTGAACAAAGGCCAGCTGAGCGTGTTGTGGCGATCCAACGCTAAGGCTTGGGTCACACGCGTCCTGTTTGTGGACTGGGTCAATCTGGCTTTTGGCCCTGCTGTCAAGCAGTACCTGCTGGACAACGACCTGCCGCTGAAGGCCCTGCTTCTGATGGACAATGCTCCTGCTCATCCTCCAGACCTTGAGGAAGACTTGTTAGAGGACTTCCGCTTCATCAGAATCATGTTCCTGCCGCCTATCACCACCCCAGTACTCCAGCCAATGGATCAGCAGGTCATCGCCAATTTCAAAAAACGGTACACCAAGGAGCTTTTCAGGCGCTGCTTCGAGGTGACCAATTGCACCAACCTCACCCTGCGTGAATTCTGGCGATACCACTTCGACATCGTCAGCTGCTTGAAGATTATCACCAAGGCCTGGGACGGGATCAGCCAGAGAAATCTGAATTCCGCTTGGCGCAACCTGTGGCCAGACTGTGTGGCAACAAGTGACTCTGATGCTTCTGCGCCTGCACCAGAGTCAACAGTGGTGGAGGACATTGTTTCCTTGGGGAGGATCATGGGCCTCGAAGTCACAGAGGAGGACATCTGCGAGCTGGTGGAGGACCACGACCAGGAGCTGTCCACCCAGGAGCTGATCGAACTGCAGGCACAGGCTAACGCAGGAGCAGGCCTCTTTGGAAGAGGAAGAAGGTGAGGAACAGCTGTCCACCACGAAACTGAAGGACATCTGCCAGCAGTGGAAAAACGTGCAGACTTATGCACAGCGGCACCACCCAGACAAGGCTGTGGCAAGTGACCTTGCGAACATGTTTAACACAAGGGTCATGTCCTCTTTCAGAGAGGTGCTGAAAAGGCGGCAGAAGCAGCAGACCATGGAGAGGTTCATCATGAAGAAGCCAAGAGAGGAAGATGAACCTGCTGCTTCTACCAGCGGTGCCCAGTTGCCTTCTTCCTCCTCCTCATCCTCCTAGAAGCCTTGAAGTCAAGCCTTAAAGCCTTCTCCCACTTGACTTAAAAGACTGTTCCTGCAGGTTTAGACACTTCAGCCTCACTTGTTCACTTTAAAATATGATTTTAAAAGTTTCTGTACTGTTGGTTTCTGTATGATGTTGTATGATGTCCCTGTTTACATGCCTTGAAAATGCACTTTCTGAAGAGTTTAGCACAATCCAAGGACTGTTTGTGACTGTTTCTGTTCAGTTTCAATGTTGAGCCTCAAGTCAGATGGTCCTGCCTCATGTTTGCTGATTTTTAAATGTTTTTCTGTCATGTTTTAAAAGTTGAAGTTTTGTGCTTGAAATTTTTGAAATCCTCTGTACAGTATTTATGCCTTTAAAGAGCACGTAATAAACACTTTGTAAACCAAATTTGACTTTGTTCTGACTTTTTTCGCCCATAGGAACGCATTAATTAAATTTCAATGCATTCCTATGGGAAACCGCGCTTCGCAAGACGAAAATTTCGCAAGACGAAGCGACTCACAGAACGAATTATTTTCGTCTTGCGAGGCACCACTGTACAGATGATGATGAGTAATCCAGTTTTGAAGGATTTTAACTCTTGTGTTTTAGCTTGGTTGCTGATTGAGCTAAGGTTTTTGTACTTTTAAAGTTATTGTTGATACCTTATTGTTTTTGTTGATCCTCTTTTCCACTTACAGAGCTAGTTTACTGTTTTTCTTTGAAATAAATATTCAAAAACATTTAACCTACTGATGCCTCAATTAATGTAATTTTATTGGTATCTATTTTTATTTTTGAAATTTACCAGTAGCTGCTGCATTTTCCACCCTCGGCTTATACTCAAGTCAATAAGTTTTCCCAGTTTTTTGTGGTAAAATTGGGTGCCTCAGCATTATATTCGGGTCACCTTATACTCGAGTATATACGGTATTTTAACTGCATTAAAAAAACCTCTTTTTTAAAAAAAAGCCAACATTTAAAAAAAACCTTCTGAACATATACTGATTTAAGATGAGAACAGATTTAATCATATTTTTTTATTTACTATTTGTCATCCTTAATTGTACTTAATCTGCAGCCAAAACTGTGCTCACGACCTGGGGTTCAATCTCAGGTAGCCGGCTCAAGGTTGACTCAGCCTTCTATCCTTCCAAGGTCAGTAAAATGAGTACCCAGCTCGCTGGGGGGGCAATGTGTAGCCTGCATAATTAACTTGTAAACCGCCCAGAGAGTGCTTGAAGCACTATGGGGCAGTATATAAGCAGCACGCTTTGCTTTTTAATCGATACAGGCTGAAGCAGAAACACCCCTTGCTCTCTTATTAGAGCAGCTAAAAGGATATGTTAAAATATTGTGAAGTGAACTGACAATGCTGTGTTGCTTTTCCCCTCCCCCACCTTGTTGTCTGGGAAACATCTCAGAACTACAGAGACCAGAAACATCGACATTCAAAACAGAGAGCCTGTTCGATTGTTTAAAATATTATTACTGTTCCTTTCTCCTTAAACAGGACTCAAAGTGACTTATATAATTAAACAACACTATTTAAAAGCTAAAAACAGTAAGTATATGAGATATTTAAAAGAATCAAACGAAAACTATACTAAAAATGGGGAACAAAATCAAAACCAAAAAACAGCTCTAAAGCGAAAAGGTACAACAGTCCATTAAAAAAAACAACCCTCAGACAGCCAATCACTAAGGCAAAACCTGTCTGAAGAGAAAGGTCTTTGCCTGTTTGCAGAAAGACCGCAAAGATGGGACCCGCCTAGCCTCCAGTGGGAGGGAGTTCCACAGTCTGGGTGCTGTGTAAGAGAAGGCCCTCTCCTTTGTCCCCACCAAACACACTTGTGAAGATGGTCGGACCAAGAGGTGAACTTAGCACCAGGCCTCCCCCATGAAGGGAGACACGATGCTTGAGATATCTTGTACCCAAGCCGTTTATGGCTTTATAGGTTAAAACCAGTGAATTCTTGGACTAATAATAGCTATAGCTGGGCTGTACCTTTATTGAGAACTACCAGAATGTCTCAAATGTTTTGAGGAATGCTTAATTGTTTGTGTAGGGTTTTGGAATCATCTACCCTTAGTTGATAAATGTTTGACATTTCTGTGGTTTCAGTGTTAATGATTAATTCAACAGTGTACTTGTTGTTTAGTTGTTTAGTCGTGTCCGACTCTTCGTGACCCCATGGACCAGAGCACGCCAGGCCCTCCTGTCTTCCATTGTGTACTAACACCTGTGTACACAACAGTGTACTAACACCTAACAAATCTCCATTCAGTGCATATGAACACAGATTAGTTTTTTGAGATCATGCAGGATTAACGAAACACGTAAAGCCCTTTTTCTGAGCATTCCAACGTCTGGATCTCAAAATCTTAGTTGCCCAAACCCTAAATGTGAGCAATGCAGCAGCAAAACCTAATATGATTTTAAGCTGCATCCACAGAAATACAGTGTCTGGATCATAGGAAATTAGCCCTATTTTCCACGTTGGATAACGTTTCCCTGGAATGCTGTGCCAGTTCTTGATATCGTCCTTTAAGAAAGACAGCGAGAAGCTGGAACGTGTCCAGAAAAGACCACTAGTAAAGAGCCCAAAAAGCACACCCCCTGAAGAGCAGTTAAGGGAGCGAAGAATGCTTAACCTGGAGAGGAAAACTGAACAAGGGAGTGATGGGTTTATCGTTACCTGGGTGGCCACACAGAAGGTGGAGCAAGCTGCTTTTCTCCCACTCCCGAGATACAATTGCAACCAGGGGATTCAAATGACATGTTTCTAAGCTGCTCTTTGGCTCCTCCTTGACCCTCACTGCTCTCTCCTTTTCCCAACTTACTTTCTAGTTCCAAAGCTTTCACTGCATTTCTCCACTGGAGAATTGGAAACATGGGGAAGATTGAGAAGAAGCCACAATCACTGCTCCCAGATCAGGCAACTCATCAGCTAGGTTAACTAACACAGGGGTCCCCAACCTCCGGTCCACAGCCCGGTGCCCGTCCGTGACCATGGCAGAACCGGGCTGTGGAGACAGATCTCCTGCCCCCCTGCACTCACCCCACCCGCACGCACGGCCCACCACCTGCATGCACAGGTGCCCCTCCCACCCGCGAGCGTGCCCCTCACATCTGCAAGCGCGCCCCACCTCTTCACGCATACGTGCCCCTCCCCTCCATGAGCGCGCTCTGCCCCTTCTCACATGCGTGCTCGCATGCTCCATAAGCACGCCCCGCCCCCCGCAAATGGACCCCACCCCCCCAACTGGTCCGCGACTCAGAAAAGGTTGGGGACCACTGAACTAGCACAATGAAAGCTGTTGCAGTGGCTGACCAAAGAAAACCTTTCCCTCGTTTAGCCATCTTACTATTTGGGACAGGTGGCAAGTAAGGAGTTAACATAACACAGTTCTCTGTATCGGGTTTTGGGGCACTTACCTAAAGTCTTTGCCTTTTCTGCTACCATATCGCAATGTTGACTCAGATTTATTTTTGGATTTAAAAAAAGGATTAACATGCACCTTTACTTATCGGCTAGTTCAACAGTTTAATAAGGATAATGTAGAGAAGAGATGTTGGAGATCAGCTGGAAAATCCAGTGCCATCGGGGAGCCTTGCCCTACCTGGTGGTTTTTAGAGATTCTGGACCATAAAACACATAATGACTAACCAGCAAACAGAAAGTGAGGTTTGTATAAGTGTGAAAAGTGGTAGGGTGGGGAAACTTATTTAAAGGAGGAAATCAGGCAAATCTCTCCTTCTCTGCAGGCAAGGGAAAGTCTGCCAAAAGGGGCTTTTAAAATGGATTGTTGTACCATACCACATTGAATGTATTTTGGTGTTGCTTGTGTTTTTTGGTTTTTCTAGTCATAGATCCTTTTAGTATTGTATGGTTACTAACTTAAACACTGTCTCTTCATTGTTGTAAGCCACCTTGGGTCCTTTTTAAGGAGCAAAAGCAGGTTACAGATCTTTAAAATAAATAAATAACACATCCGGTCAATTGCCAAAACCATCAGACCTACAAAGGCGCCAATCTGTAGTTTGTCATTTAATTTTAGAGCAGTCTCGGTCAACTAGGAACAACTGGCAGCTATATTAGCATTTCCTGCCCTGACCGATTGCTGCGTCACTGCCATATTGCCAAATATGTTCCAACTGTTTGCAGAACATAAAAGAATAATCAAACCATCTTGGAACTTGTAAAATGAAAATAAAGTCAGGGTAAGTTTCGAGTGATTAGATTCAGAGATCCTAAAGCAGTTTTGAAAATAACATTTGAATAAAAGCCTAGACCAAAAAAGAATGAACCGTAGGTACCAGGAGCCGTTGAAGGAAAGGATGCAGTTTCTTTTAGTTTTCTTCAATATATTGTGAGAAAGAGGGCAGAAAATCAAAATATTCATCCCAAGCGTTGTCCCCTCTACCCTGGAAAGTGGAATGAGCCCAAACCCTCAGAGCAATTGAGATAGAAAAGGAGGGAAAAGAGAAGCCCCTTGTTGGACGAGAGAGGGAAGGGATACAGAAAAAAAAGGGGGGGGAATTGGAAGAGGAAAGGGAGGGGGAACGAAAAAGGGAAGTTGATCTAAATAGAGAGGAAAGTGGAAAGAAGAGTAAAAGGAGTGAAGGAATGGAAGAAATCGAAGCTGGTACAGTAGAAACAAGGAAAGAAGTATGAGTAATAGCTGAGGGATGGGAATGGATTTGGATGGAGAACCCATGGCCTCATAAATGGGAAAACCTGATTTTACCTAAAGAGGAGGCAGAAAAGAAGAAGAATTATCTTGTTCAGGAAAACACAAGATTAGAGAGTGGAGTAAAAAGATCAGTGAGGACAGAGCCCACATTGGGAGAGAAAAGAGAGTAAGGGCAGAATAGAGAAACTCACACTACAGCAGGAACTTTCACCCATGAGGTGGTTGGAAACTGCCTTCCCAAAGAAGACCACATGAGAGAGAGAGTTGTGGGGAGACAACACACTGCCCCTGTTGTAT